>OX438779.1:9134868-11534868 GCA_949316455.1 Acleris holmiana
AGATTAATACTAAACAACACATAAAACAACAGTAGAGAAAATTTAAAAGATATCTGATTTTAAATGTTAACGTTCAGAGACTGGAGCCACGCAACCACACTGGGTGTTAGGTGCAGCAAATCCTCCGGGGGTCCCGGGTAAGAGTATAGCGGGCACCGCTGTATGATGTGCTCCATAGTTTGGTTCTCTTCACCGCACTCGCACAGAGCTGAGTCCCTCCACCCCATTTGTGCAGGAAGTAATTGCAGCGGCCATGCCCCGTTCTTAGTCGGTTCAACTTGTACCATAGTTTTCGGAGAAGTACTTCTTCTTCTTCTTTTATATTAATGGTGTCGGGGAAGGTCAGATCCCAGGAGCCGAGATGTGTAGTCAATGGATTGCAAACTGGTCCCTGCAGTGGCAGTCGCCCACTATTTTTTTCAGCTTTCAGTGACACAGCATAAGGTGATTTTCGGCACTTAAGGCGTCCAGGCGGCGGGTGGCAGAACTCGTCGTGGCTAGGAAGCGTGGTGGTGGATTCAATTTTTTCTGCCTCTCTTTTTAACACATGGTTTCGCCACAGTGTGAAGGGGGCGATGTGTGATAAGTGATAATGTTGGTAGCCAATGGGAGGGGTACACTTAATATTGCCAGAGATACACCGCATGGCATCGTTCAACTTTACCACGTGTGCACTCTCCAACCACACCGGGGCACAGTATTCCACTGCTTAGTAAACCAAAGCAATACCAGTTGTGCGCAAACATTCGGTGGACGCTCCCCAAGAGGTGCCACAAAGTCTATGCAGAATATTGTTTCTTGTTGCAAGTTTGTGCGAGAGCCCAACGAGGTGTTCCTTGTAAGTGAGTGACCGGTCCAGGGTGACACCGAGGTATTTGGGGCATTTATTGACTTTGAGCTTTTCTTCCTTAAAGAGGTATTTGGGGCATTTATTGACTTTGAGCTTTTCTTCCTTAAAGAGGACTGTAGGCTCGTAGCTAGCCATTTGATTATAAAGGTGAAAACACGACAACTCAGTCTTTGCTTGTGCTAGGAATCAAACGCCAGGATTCGAAATACTCCGCCCGCTTTCCTACGTCTCTTGAAAGGATCTTCTCGCTCGTCGAAAATGTTTTGCTCTGGGCCACTAGCGCTATATCATCGGCATATACGAATGTGGCAGACCCTGTAGTTGGTAGGTCGAGCGTACCCAAGTTGAAAAGCTGCGGGGCCAAAACTGACCCCTGCGGTAAACCGTTATTTAGTTTACGGCGAAGCGTACCAAAGTTCAAACAGCCTTTCGCTTTCCGAATTCCAGCCGGGCATATATTCCTTCCTAAAACCTCTTGGGATGTTTGATTTCGCAGCTTTGATTACAATATTTGTAAATGCTTCATAATTTCTAGCTATAGGTTCAAGGTGAGCGGAAATAAGCTTGCGATCTAACCTTTCCCGGACGCCTTTCCAATTTGCGCGGTTCAATTTCCAGCGCGGGAGGGGCATTGAGTTGTTAAGAGGTATTGTAAGACCTATATGCAGTAGAATGGGCCGGTGTTGACTCAGGGGAAGCTCTGCAGCACAGTGCGACTGACTGGCGGAGGTTGTTGTAGATTACGTTTTGAGACAAAAGTAAGGTCAGGATTGTATTCTTTGCCCCATCTCGTTGAGTATAAAGTTCCCTTCTCTTTTGCGTCAAATACCAGGTGTAGCTCACATGCTTCCGCCCATTGGGCTAAGATTTCTCCATTTTCGTCGGACTACCTGTAGCGCCAGTTTGTATGACGGCTGTTAAAGTCCCCGGTATAGATGCATGGATGTGGATATTTTGGAGAAGAGCCCGAGTCCAAATCACTCTAGGGGGTATGTAAGTGTTGGTAACTGTTAAGTTTCCGACTCGTATGACGATGGTGGAGATCAAATTCTGGACACAAGAACTCACAAAGTGTACATCGGCGAGGTTAGAGTTCGCGTAGGTGGCTAATCCATATTTTGAGTGGTGTATGGCATTTACCAAAGTGTATCTTGGCAGTTGTCCTCTTTTATTTAGGTCCATATCGTCCCTCGTGTGCGTCTCCTGAACGTTGTTTATGTCAATATTATTCTCGTGCACCAATTTATGTAGGTAGTCGCTTTTGGCAGCGCTGATACACTCTATATTAAGTTGCAAGATGCGGATTGAGAGTCCCAAATCTCTAGTCAAAGGGCTCCTTGTGGAGCTTCGAATGTATGTGCTCAGAGAGGAGCTTCTCATATTCGAATCGGTATTACAATCCATTGCAATCTTTGCCTATTTTAAGGTTTGTCATTCTTTAGTACTAACCAGGGGACACGTGCACTATTTGTAAATGCTTCATTCTGTGGTAGGTATTTCCTGCGGACGCGAGTAACAATTTTATTGTCCCCCAGTTGTGGTTTTTTTTAGTAGGAATTTTATAAAATTTCGGAATCCCTAGTACATCTCATCTCATCTCTCAAGTAAATTCCGACCTATACAGGATGGCAATTAGGTCGGAATTCACTTGAGAGAATGTACTTAGGATTCCGACATCGACTGTCCTTAAAATGTTGTCCACCCACGTATATCATAACTATAATCCGGAATTTTCGGGGCTTATGACAAGTTGTAGGGAGAGAACACCACTGTTTATCGATGTTATCGGTATTATCAATACAAATACCTAATTAACTTATCAACTCTTTATAGATATCTAATAAGTGTTAAAACTGGCAGGTGAGTATTTAAACCTCAATCAGTAGGTATTTCATTTAGACATACGTCATATTTTAACTGAATAATATTTTCTCTTTTATTGTATCAATGGGTACGCAAACAAGCACTCAGGCCACCTATAACGTTAAGTGGTCTCAGAGGGATGAGTATTCTTTTCTCTAGTTATAGTCATCGTGATTATACTCATTTCCATAAAGCAATTTAACGGATAAAACTTTCCAATATTTCGTACTTATTTCATCATCGACCGCTGAAAAGAATAACAAAAATTTAAAAAAACTATCGATTTGTCGATAACATCGATAAACAGTGGTGTTCTCTCCCTACTACTTGATAAAAGCTCGAAAGTTCCATGCCCCAATCATAACAGTTCTCGCGTACCTCCGAGCAGCATCTCCTGCAGCAGACTATCGATATGCGCGACACCGAACAGCTTGGCGAACTGTATCTGCTCGATCATCTGCCACGTGATGCTCTGCAGCGGCGGCAGCGCCAGCAGCAGCTCGCCGAAGCGGCCGCGGCCGTCGTACTGCCGGTCGCTGATGTAGTCCTCCAGGTTTATCTGCACCTGGTACCGGAGCTGCTTGATCTTCTGCGGCTGCGAGAGCCCTTTGGCATCTGTCGGATGAGGGGCTTTGTCAAACATGTCTCGGGAAAGTTGAATGGGACTAGTATTTTATATTTAGACTGTTTATTAAATAAATCCCCTAAAATGGGGACGCATATTTTCAGAGCTGATATCTTTTAAGCGGCCTAACAGATTTGAATGAAACTACGTCTAAAAACATACATAAATACATTAAATCACGCCTGTTTCCCAGAGGGGTAGGCAGAGACCACTTCTTTCCACCTGCTACGATCCTGACAAATCTCTTTCGCTTCTTACACATTCATACATTGAGTCATGCATGGACGTCGGTTTCGGGTACTTAAGATTCGGCCTTTTTACAAAAATTCTCCGATTTGATTCGAAAAAGAACGCCTAGGGCGGCCCTTTCCATCCCTTTCGCACCGTATACCTCTTTCGTCAATCTTCTTTTATCCGTTATTTCCAAATGACTAAACCATCCATCCATGTTTAAAAATATCCTGACTCAAAAAGCTTTTTAGAATCAAATCGATTTGAAATCGAATTCAAATTAATAATACCTATTGTACGGCGGTACGGAACCCTGGGTGCGCGAATCCGTCTCGCACTTGACCGGTTTATTTTTGTTAAACCACGTCCGAATCAGTTCATGCGTTTGGGAGATACGATGCCTCAGACAGACACACAATATACAAAAAAAAACATTTTAATCTTTTATTTTGTGTTTTAACAGAACACAAAATAAAAAATAATGCCCAATAATGGCCTGGCCTCGCTAATGCGGTAAATGCCCTAAGGGGGCCTTTAATGGTTGTACGTTTAGCCATCCGCTGTTTTATTTCTCCATCAATCGCTCAAAGGTTCACTGGAAGAGATCCCTTAAAGGGACAAGTTCGCCTATGTACATACCCTTTGAAATGAAATGTTTTTTTTTATTGCGTATCGATTAAGGTTACAGTTTGCAGGTACACTATTTATTTTCTGTTTCTGTTTAGTTTTTTACTTTGTTATCTTTTATTTGTGCCATAAACAGTTTACATACACACATGTTATCGTATTGTCTAATTCGGCGGCCTTTACTGTCATGTAAATAAGACCATCATTACATTGAAAACACGATAACATGTCCAATTGAGCCCCTCGGTCCCCGCGCCGACATCTGCCACCCAAAATGTAAATAACTTCAACAAGATATAACATACCTAATAATATAAGGTGTAAAGTGTTGTGACCCTGAAAGATCAAACGCCTACACATATCATATCACATAAAAATATTATGACGACATGTGACCTTTCATGACATTGCTATTCTTTGTTTGCGAATCATTGTCACTTTCAGCCGGATGCCGGGTGACACCAAGATACGACCCTTTTGCGCTTGTAGTTTTTTTTATATATAGATTGAGTCTGTAAAGTTTTAAAACTCGAGGTTTGATAAACATTAAAAAAAGTATTATTAATAAGCTAGAATCAATTAAGGTTAAAAGTTTATAGAAATTAGGAAGTCACTTGTTGTTTTATGTTACATTATATATAAATAACGGGTGCGAAATGTCGCTAATTTTGAATCTCGGTCCGCCAAAATCTTCTGCTTTTATTGACTAACCTATCGCGCTTCGCCGTCAAAGTGCGCGAGTTTTGTAGCATTTAAAGCAAATGTAAGAACGCTATATTACCTACAAACAAAAGGGATAACTCTTCTCTAATTATTGACACCTTGAAGTTTATTTCAAGGTAATAGAGGCGATAATTTTACAATCACTAGGTCCAAATAACTGGTATTTTGGATTAGCAATAATTGTGTGTTTTACCCACGTTTTACCCTACGTCTCTATTCTATACTTTTTTTTTACTTTACAATAATAACGGTCGAAGTCGCAAAAAGTTTTCATTAGTAACGTAGGTAATGTTGAATTTTGTTTAATGCAAATTATCCAATACGAATGACTTATAAGAGACAATTGTTAACATCTAATTTTGACTTTGTTAAAGGCAATAACGTGTGCAAAATAACCACACTCACTTATAGTAATCTTTAAAAAAAAAAACACCAAGTTGTAGTTTAGTGGTGCGTATACTGACTGGGGTCGAAGAAGACGATGGCCTTGAGGCAGGCGAACTCTGTGTCGTCGATGTCGATATCGCGCAGCGGCTTCACGATCTCGTCCATCACGCGCAGCCCGATCATGCTGATGTCGATATCCATTCGCCCGTCTAAACAATAACAATGTTTATTAACAGAAAAAGCAATGCAATGATGGTTACGTGGTCAAATCGTGGTCGATATACTTTGTTGTGTGAAAAATAACATAATTATCAATACATGACAGTTAAATTTGAATATTCAATTATTTCGATTTATTAGGTTTGACCACGCAACTCTCGGCTTAGGATGGCACTCAATATCATGACGGCGTTGCGTAGTAATATAAAATATGTTTATCTACACACAATATCATAAGTCCCCTATTATGCGTTCAAAACCCGTAGGAAATTACCAGCATTATTACAACCAATTTTACCATGTGAAGTTTTTTGTCTGTGGTAGTAGGTAAAATCTGAACTGTAATGTTATTACAGTATAGATTTTGGTAAGGTTATGAGTTTAAATTTTGAATAGCTGTCAAAACTCAAGCGGGTCTCTATTCTAGTATTCATAGATATTAAAATTGTTATCGACTCGAAACGTGGATTCGGTAAGTTTTTTTAATATAAACCGCAGGACGTTTGATCTCGAGTGACTTGAGAACAGGGACTTATTCGTTTGTCTAAGATAAAAAAAAAAACATTTGTCTTGACGGAGGACCGAAACGCCGCCATTATTGTTGTCGTTTGTTTGTTGGTTATTTGCTGTTAAGAAGTAGGATAATTCTAAACTTATGATATGTGTGTAGATAAAGTAGTGTATGCAACTGTACATAATTAGGCCATAAAACACTCGTATGATCCTATTAAGAAACTCGCTCTCGCTCGTTTCATAAAACCACACTCTTATTTTAAAGCCTCTCATAATGCATCAGCTGCATTAAACTACTATTAAAGGAAGAGGAGGAAAGTGTTTTGAATGGATAGGTTCGGAAACCGCCAGGGAGGGAAGAAGACCGATTGAAAAATTTCCGTCTTTTAATTTTAATTTATTTACTGATTAATGATAATACTCTCTAATTTTAATCTTATACGAAATTATGTCGAAATTAAAAGACCGCTCATGCCGGCTGAAGATTAATTCGTGCAACATGAACAAAATTTCGGTGGTGAAGCGTGTCGAACACTGTATAGCCGTGCGTTCATACCGATGTTGTGTTTGGCGATGATGCAGTTGTTCCCGAGCAGCAGCACGTCGCGCAGGTGCAGCGAGCGCCGCGCGCAGCCCAGCAGCAGGTGCTCGCCCGCGTGCGCGCGCAGCAGCGCCACCTGACGCACACACACACACTACGATTATACCAGTAAATTATCACGCTACTGCCGAAACGTTACACAAAAGGGAAGACGTTCAATTAGAGTCAAGTTTTCTGATTTCCATACTAAAGCGACCCGATCTGATGTCGGCGTCAATTGAAATGGGCAAATATTTAATAAATTAGTACTGTTTTACACATAACCTTAAAGTTCCATCGAACTTGATTTTGTATTTAAAAAAACATAAGTAACTAGAGGACGCCCGCGACTTCGTGCGCGTGGAATTCGTTTCCCGCTACTCCCCCTATTTTAACCCCTTAGCGGATGAATTTGCAAAAATGTCTTCTTAGTGCACCCCCTAGGATATCCAGTGAATATTCCCTCCAAATTTCAAGTCCTAGGTCCAGCGGTTTGGGCCGTGCGTTGCCTGTAAGTCACTCAGTCGCGGTACTGTTTTATAAATTTAGATTAATAGTTATTTAATCTTAAACGTAATATAAAGTAATAGTCAATTAAATAACCACATAAATCGTGAAAAAGATCTCACTAGAGCTTTAAAAGTACGTGATTATGGAGATATAATGGTAAATTGGTTCATTTGGGTTTGTTTATTACATTTTCTACTTATTTCAATTGACACCGACTTTAGATATGTATGTGCACTTGTGCAGTCACGACACGGGACTGTTGACCCACTTGTCACTGTTCGTAATTTAGCTGTGTAACGCAAAACGGGTTCATCAGGTTATATTTCTATGTCCAGTATGTATTACTCAGCTAAATTATGAAGAGTAGCAAGTGACTTAACATGCCTGTGACTGTACAATTACCTTTTGTACGTTTCGTTCATTAGAAAATAATCCTACGACAATCGAGTGTTAAGGTTTCTTTTCGCACAGTATCGTAAGTCATCATGCACATCATGTTAATGTTGTTTGTTGTAGGAGAGCCTCATTTGGGATACAATAAACACATCTATCAATACGTAAACAATAATTAACAAACGGAATATTTAAATTCATTCAATGTTGGAATTTCCATTAAGTAAGCAAAACAACTTATCTGATTGCCTTATTTTGAATTAGTAGAATAGAATATGATTGTGAAAATGCTTAGATTTTTTTCATGTTACTCGTATGGATAAAATTTGTATAGTCTCAGCGTTAAAGCTGCTTAGCAAAATTCCATTTCCCTAATAGCTCTGTTAAAAACTGCTTAATTTGAAATTTGATGCGCATTTTTTTGCTTATTTGAAAAACAAAATAATAATGTATTTATGTCATTTCATTACATGGCATAAAACAAACGCACTGTGTATTTACTAGTGCTAAAATGTACTGAACGGATTAATTTATAGGAAATTACCAACAAATTAAAATTCTTATAATGTAGGCATGAAATGACATTAGACTTTTGATTGACGTGACCTTATGTCAATCGTTCCTCGAGTTAAAATATAAATATACGTTTTAAACTTTTTGATTTGTTGAGATTTTTTTAACAAGTCTAACTTAGCCATAGAACGTGCGAGGTTAAAACACTTAAATAATTATATGTGTACTAAGTTTCAACTTTATGATCTAGTTTGTAGACCAAGTGACTCTGACATACAGACGATCATTTTTTATGCCAGGTATAAGGTAGTGAGCCCACAGGCCACTGGCCATATAAACGAACCCTAAATAAAATAAATCCTTAGTAAGAACGAACGAAATGCACAATCGTAGACCTTCAATGTCCATTGCGATGGAAAGAGATTTAGTTATCCCTTATTTGGTTAGAGGCTTTATATCGACCACATAAGTTTCGTTAAAATTTCAACCTTATAACTTTAAATACTGGTTCAAATACATCAAATGCGATTGAATTAGAAGTTAGCCATATCTCCCTAACATATATTTCTAACAGGTTCGTTTTATTTAGCACCCTAAACTTATAAAATACAAGACAAACCAAGGGCTTTTTTCGGCTAAAATTCCGGGCCCCGCGCTGGCTTAATCCGGCACTATGAGAGACAAAATTTGAACCTCGTTGATCTCGGGCTGTTAATCTATACTGGTCGTTACCTGGTCGTCTAGGTGCAGATCGGTGAAGGCGGGGATGTACTTCGCCCACTCGACAAGGATGAGCAGCTGCTGCTTGATGGAGTCGCACACGTCGTTGATCTTCGCCAGCTTGCGATTATTGATCTCCGCGTCCGACACGTTGATCGTCTGGAACAATATGTTGATTATTAAGCTTTTATCACACTAGCGATTTGTGAACTTGTTACCAGCGAGGCGAATAGTGATTGTTTTCAACGAGTACGCTACTTGCCGTACGACGTACGGACGGACAGTTCTGAATTTATGGAAGAATTGATCGCCAGGAACACGTGGTGAATACATTACGCTCATATCACGGGGCAACCTCGCTACGCACACGTGGCGGGCGCGCTTATTTTGAGCCTAAAATGATCCACTGCTGGGCCAAAAGTCTTCCTCTCCGGTTCCCTCGTGCGCAATCTATATTTCGTCCAAAAGCGACGAGCTAATCCCGACAACTACGTGTTGGTTGGTCTACCGCGACGTTAAATTCTGTCTTTTGGCATGCGACAGATGTGCTCAGTCCAGTTTCACACCAGTCTGGTGGCTGTTTGAGTCTTGAAATGTACAACCAAACAACCAGAGCCTTCAATATAACTCTAGGTGCATATATACTAGGTGCATATATACTAGGTGCATACTATAGGTGTATTTGCATGCTGGCAAAGGAACTTGCTTTTGTTTATAGAGTAAATTGAAAAAAAAAATTAACACGTTTAAAACATTACCAGCTGGCAAAATGGGCCCCGATAGACTATAAATATTATGACTCGACACAGGCACATCGCGATTCGATTCACAGTAATACACTGTTTTTTTGTTTTTGTTTTGTATAATAATGTGATACACATCAACATGTGTATGTAACACATATTGATGTGTATCACTATCATGAGATTTATTTGTACATTTGGAAATTCGCGATAATATGGACATACCAGTATCACTGATAATAGTGATAGTCTATCGGGCAAGTCTAACATGCCCTAAGAGCAATTGGTACAGCGTCGCCACTTAGCAGAAGTTGTATGTTTACACTTACCGTTACTACTCGTATAACGATGTTAGTTTATTTCAATGTTAGTTAGTTTATTATATTACCTACAAGACAGACTTACCTACAAAAGACACTATGCCGTGTTTGCCTAGCTACCCGATAACCCGCCGACTATGAACCGTATATTAAACATTTACATTAGCTAGACACGGTATCGCTAAAAACACATCATACAATTCTATTAACATTTCGAGAAAATTAACAGTCTTTGTTTAGTGACTTCGCCTTTTACAGACGATGATGTGATAATGATATTAATACTTTAACAAAATATTTATACCCAAATTTACATATTGGCTAAATAGTTCTGCTTCCTATTTCACAAATCCATCAGTGACAAGTGGGAGGCGACAATTCGGTATACAACGTACAGTCACCAGCAATACTATTTTACACTAGCTGACTAGTGAACGAGATGCAAACTAACAAGTTGAAAGCTCTACCTTTTATCCTATAAAATAACAACCCAGTTAGAAAGACGCTCCATAACGTGTGTCTCACCTTAGGTTTGCTCAAGTACTGATCAGTGCCCAGTTTATACAATTACATATATTTTAAGAGACTGGAACTTGGTAGGCACTTATTTACCCTTCAGCATACCAAATGTAAAAAACAGTGGTTCAGGAATCAAATATTACATTTTTAAATAAGGTTATATTTTAGAGGTATTGCGGTACGTATAGCTCTTACCACATAGACGTCTTTGGCCTGAACTGATCTTGCATGTTTCCAATATTTTAGTTTAATCCGGATTAAGAGCGCAGCTTGTCTAACTAGACCTACCGGGCACAATTTAAACACTATGGCTTCAAATTCCGGGATTTCCAGGTCTATTTGTTTATCTAGGATCACTGGGTAGAGAAGTGTCTGCTCACCTCGTCGATGACCTTTCTGCTGAGTAGCTCGGCATTGAGAAGCGAGACCACTGAGAGTCCGTTGGCTTGCGTCGGTTCTTCGTACGACGGCCGGCGGCAGTTGATGCGGTCCCGCTCGTTTTGGACGGCTACAACAATATACAAAAGCATTATTACGACGACCTCTCATGAGTCGGTATACATGTAGCTAATCATGGCAACACGCAGCATTCATACCGAATGCGTGTTTAGCTGCAACTATACCGATCCATGAGCAAGCGCATTAAACCCTTTGTTATTTAAGTCATAGCATACGACATACCAACCACAATAATCTAGGATTTTAATTGATGAACATGCCAATCCGGGAATTGATAGTAACGTACAAAATATGACGCCTTCATTCTCGGAGTGGGGTAGGCAGAGCTACAGAATTACCAACAACTCAGGCTAACATGTTTACCAGTGTATTAGTGACAGGTTGCAAGCCCATCTCCTAACAGTACTACAAGCCTAAAATAAAAATAAAAAATTAGATCGCCGGTAAAGTGGACTGGTAATCATAGCTAGTCGGAGAGGTTCATTAAGAGGAAGCTAAGAAGAATTACCGACGTAAGGTTTCATGTACATACCTAAAGCAAATTCAGTCGGCATTTTTTTTTGATGGTACGGAGTAGGCACACGAGCCCTCAGGTCACCTGATTGTAAGTGGGATCTGAGACCCATAGATATTTCAATTCTCAAGACTATAATCTTAAGACTGCAATCCTAAGACCTCAAATGCGTTGCCGACCCTGAGGACTAAGATGAAATGCCTCTATGCTAGTAATTTCACCAGTTTTCTTATCCCCACACCGGAACACAAGAATGCGAACACTGCTGCTTGGCGGTTGGTTGATGGATAAGATGGTGGTAGCGATCCGGACGGACCCTGCACAAGGTCCAACCACCACTAAAAGTAATTACTGATAGTGACATCTTACAATCCTTTATAGGGCAACCCTTCTAACTCAAAATTTTGTACTTTATCATGGCTTCGATAACTAAGAAAGTAATTTTTTAACGATGTTATTTTGTATTTAATTAATATTTAATGTAAAGTGATACAAGAAACTTTTAATAATAGTTGTGCAGGACAAAGTCGATGCGATGAGTAACCCGTCATGTAACGTAAGTTATTTCCTTGTGCAGTAAACCCCATCACGCGCTTCACGTGGTTTGAGAATGTTCAATGACTAAACATGCCTAATATTAATGATTTCTTTGAATAAGACAACAAATATATCCGGCTGGTTCCTATTCACTAACTAACGTGTTTACTCTGTAATGACATGCTAATTACGAAATGTTGTTTGCCGGCAATATAGATATAACACAATTAATCACAATAATCACTGCTAATAGGAACGTTTAATTAATATTGTAATCGCTTTCCTTGAGACTTGTAATAAAATGAGAACGGCATGAACATACTCGTATATCGGCTGTTGACCTATCTGCCTTTTTGTAACGTTACTTTTCCACTCAATTAAGTTCATTTTACCTTACGTTTCAATTATTAACAGAACAGATCATCCCATGACCATGTAAGGCAGGAGGTACAGGGCAGTATGAATCGGCTTATTAACAGGATAACTAGGCGGTTAGTAATTAATTGACGTTAATAAACTTTCCGGGAAAAGGCTTAATTTTACGCCCCGAGGGAAATCATTTGGCGTAGCACCAAAGCATACATTTTTCCCGCCTATAAAAAATAATAAATGTCGATCACTCACCTTCTTTCTTCATCCCAGCTTTGAAGCATTTTCTTAGCCTACAGTATCTGCATTGATTTCTTTTGTCCTTATCAACTACGCAATTTCTGCTAAATCTGAAAGTTAACAAAAACAATTTGATTAAACGTAAATCCTCTAATGCTCGTTCCAAATATTCAGTAGGCGGAATTCTTCGGTTACTTTGGGTTAAAAGATGTTATTTGGGTATTTTTCAAAGAAATTGTACCTAATTAAGGACTGAAATTAAGTTACGATAATTTTTACATGTGAGTAACGAAAATTAGTCGACCATTTATATAGTTAATTTTCGTTACTCACATGTAAAAAGTTTGCCATATACACAAACTGTCATACGCACAAAATAAATGGCTAAGGATGAAACATATCCCGTTCTTTTTTTTGATGTTTTGCAATGTATTCCAATGTACAACGCAGTACATTGGAAAAAATCGAAATAATAGAGGGATATTGTTAATCCTCAGACATTTTTGATATGCTTATTTTAACTGAAATAGGATTATCCGGAAGCTATTTTATAATTCTCCTTTCAAATACTCAAGTATCTTTAATATTTTGAAATAATAAACGGAGTAGGCAGGTCGTTATTAAAATTATAACATAATGTTACTGGACCGGGCTAGTTATTGACAGGTGGCTTTCACGTAAAAAAATATAAGAAGACAATATTTCGCAGACTTTTAATTCCATATACAAAAATCTAGCTTTAAATTTAATGGGTAGTAATTATTAGGTCAAAAGTAACGTGTTTACTACACGTGTTCCAATATAGAATATGCTAAAAACCATTTTAGGGTTCAATTGAACATTGATTAGAACCTGCTTTATGAGCGTATTGTTTAGCACACACGCCCAAATTCCTTTAAGTTAATTCTAAGAGTGCTATGTGGCGCCTGGGTGAGATGGGCGGGTGTTGTGACTTTGGGAGTATAATAACAAATAAAAGATATACCGCCGCACTCAGAGTCAGTTAATGACTATTAATTCGTTTAATTGTAAAAGTAACGAGTTGCCTAACTGTCTCTAAAATATGTCTCTGAATGCGGCGATTAAAGATGCACTTTAGTAGTAATAGTTACTAACTGCACTCTTTTCTACGCGAGCTAACCTGTCAAATCGAGCGGGAGATGCGAGTTCTAAAAGTCTACTTAAACGGCATTTGTATATTTCTATTATAAGAAATCTCGGAGTGATAAGGTCTCTGTTCGAGATGAACTAAGTACTAGTATTACAATTGGTTAGTACCTGCAGGTGTAGAGATGGTTCTTGCGCACGCTGCGGCGGAAGAAGCCCTTGCAGCCGTCGCAGGAGGAGGCGCCGTAGTGCTTGCCGGTGGCGCGGTCGCCGCAGATGGCGCAGTGTGCCGCCGAGGCCGCGCCCGACGCCTCGGAGCTGCTCGTCTCCAGCTGCATGTCGCTGTCTGAACAAAAACACAACTTTACTGGGACTACTCTACGATGACTAAAACCACATAGGTACGCAGAGAGAGCGGAGGCGACTTTCCCATTGTATACTAAAACCACCTCCGCCACACCTTGCCTACTCGGCGCCGCTCCGCGCAGCTGTTATATATACATCTCTGCGTTTGCAGCTTAACTGGGCTCATAGACTACAGTAGCAGTCTGAAGTCTGCTAAGACTTTAAAACAGAACATTAATGTCTACAAATATAAAGCATTCGTAGTGGTGTCAGATTAGTTTACAAACGGTCCTCGCTTCAGACTGTAAATGTACACACTAAGTGACATTTAAGTAATTTGAGGTTTGTTTAAATATTAAGAATATATTTTTATTGTTCCAAATTACAAAGACCAGATACAGTTGAAGCCCTCGGGACTGTGTAAGTTCGCACTGTGTTACAGTCTCCAGTGTTCTCACAATGTATTATTATAACATTCAGACTTAAAAATAAAGATTACAGTCTAAATAGTGTGTTACTAATCCCCAGGCCCACTAGTATATAATAATGATATTTGACCCAGTGTTCATCCAAAAAATGAAAATATGCAAGAGACGTTAAAACTTATTCGAAAAGGAAAAAAAGTTAATGGGACCTTCTCCAGCCGTGATGTGAACCTACTGGGATGAACAAGTAGGCCGTTGGCCGTGTTTGCGATTTGGATATCCCTAGCTAGTATCTACTTATCGAGAGACGCACTGAGTGACACGCGAAACGATGTAAGATGTGATAGCATCACAGGTCAAAAAAGACCACATCCAACACCAACGGAAAAAACAGAAAATATATAAACATCGATTATTGTGGGGAACTGGCGTTCTTTGGTATCGCGAAATGTAGTCCACTGGATCGGTGAACCTATGCATTACTTAATTTGGCCAGACGCTTTATCAGATTGTCCTGGGACGCAAAACTAGTGAAATCCACTTTCAACTCATCTTTTATGTGTCGTATCGCATCGTGCCAAAAGGAAATTGGCTCATTGGTCAATGTTGTCATGGCGCAGTCAATCGCCACTTAATAAGGTTGGTAAGGTAAGGTGGGTCCACCACCAACAAAATTTGATGCACACACTTTTTATAGCGTCGAGAAGCAATCGAAAATGCAGGCCACCAGTTGGTGGTTGCAATTTTGCTTCCCCTAACCTGAGGACTTAGATGGAATGCCTCTGTCTTACGACTATTATAAATACGACTAAAATCAATTTGGTATGGAGATAGTTTGAATCCCAGGAAAGGACATAGGATATTTTTTACTAAAATTGGACGGTTCCTGAGAAAATAGCGATAAACTACTTCTACGCGGACGGAGTCACAGGAAACAAAATAACCAATGCTTTCATTTCACTGGCTGTAATAGTGCTAGCACTGCTGCCAGTATCAAGGTTTGTTGGCTAAGATGGAGGTAGCGATCCGATCGGACGTGCACACAAGCAAGCCTATACAATTTGCATTCTACGATACGTATCGAGTTAAAGATTTTCGAAAACTGAAGAAATGTATCGAATTGACATATAAGCGCCCGATGCGACCGTTTGGAAGCTTACGTCAATCCTATACATTTTCTTTGATTTTGGTGGTCACTAACGTTTGCATAACGTATCTTGGCTAGGCTCGAAGGTCCTACTACTATGGCATGTCAGATAAAAAATTCATCAAATCGTAAATTGATAGACGCACATAAATGTGTTTCCCAAAAGTTATTTAGTCAGTCGCTACTACTCTTCCAGTAATATAAATTCCTCGAGCACCATTTACATTCGGGGTCAGAATTTTTGAATAGTTGGTGGGTTACACCGAGGCACTAAATTCTAATCTTTAAAATGTTCAGTCCTTCCCACTTTACAGATTTTACAGAGTATTTGTTCCCGAGTCTTGGATGTTTTCTATGTATTTAAGTATATATTTCTATATACAAGTTTATAATTGTCTAGTACCCATAGTACAAGCCTAGAGCTTAGTTTGGAACTAGGTCAATTTGTGTGACAATGTCCTGTGGTTTATTTAATTATTTTATTTCTAACATAGAAAGATCTTACCTAAGTGCGAACTTCGACAATAGTATTTGAGCCCGAGTTCAGTGTTACAATCAGCATAAGCGTATGAGCAGTTTAATAGTCAATGCCCTGTTCCCGATTAATATGCACATGTTTAGTTCGAAGTGTTATTATAATGAATAGATATTTGCAACACTAGCAGATATAAATTATTAAAAGAAAAATAAATATTAAACTGCATTAAAGCCAGTTTTTGATTTATGGCCATCCGACGCCAAGCCAAAGAAAGAAACGTCACTAGGTAGGTAGTCACCTAATTTATTCGACGGTTCACTCCGTCAGCAGAATGTTGTCGTCAACAGTCAGGTTTGAGAAGCCTTGACGCTTCACGCCGCCTTCCAGTGTTTACAACATTTCAGTAGTCATATTATTAAAAATTAAAAACGCGACAGCAAGCCCCGATTTATCCAATCCCCAAACAAAACATGCATCAGTTAAAGTTATCAATCTCCTTTTCTCTGTGATATGTAGCTAAAATATTTTTTTGATACTATTATTTGAATTTTAGGGGCTCTATACGACGCGTTTAGCCTAGTTGGTAGTGAGCTTGCGTACGAAGCCACCTGGTGGTAAGTGTTCTCTGATACCTATAGACAGCTGCAACCTTGAGATGAAGATCTCAAGACTGCAAATGCGTTGCCAATCTATGCTAGGCATTTCACCGGTTGCGCATAACAACGCGAACACTGCAAAATCATTTCGTTATCATAGTGTTAATGTTACGGTGGCACTTATTAACAACATAACATGGCAAAGGCGGCCGTATTGAAACGTGCGATTAAAGCCAAAGTGGAATAGAGCCCCGGTACCTACTGTCGTGTCCGTGTTGTTCCGTTTATGGATCAAGTTGGATTAACATAGGTTTAGTAATATATATATCCTTAATATTAAGCAATTTTGAATGGCTTTACTTAAATGCTTACTTATTTACTTAAACATCAGTTAATGAGGTGGCGTAATTCGATTCCATTTGAAGTGTTTTTTTTTATTCTGCGGAATAGTAAAAAGAAATTGGCAAACACATCCATCATTCGTAAACATAAGTATGTTTTAACGCTCTAAACGAGTTTTTGTTGTTTTTATCTGTCTGTTGATTGATAACTTATTACTATTGATAGGTACAGATAATAGCATTACCGCAAATATTATAAATAAAAATGTAACAAAAAGATAAATATGTTACCCTGCGATATGAATATAATTAATTATTTTTTGTACTTACTGATTAATGATACGTCAATTTAATACACAACTAAATCCGTCATCATGGTATATAATTATGTGTATTATATAACCTTCATGGTGGTAATGCAAAACAAAAAGCGTCTCAACTTTGAATGTAGGGTAAATACCGCGAGGTTCGGACCCATTCAGCGCCACCTAAACAGCGCCGCTAGTCGGATCTGTTTTGTATAGACATATGGGTCGTTTTCAAAAAAAATGTACATAGTTAAGGGCTTAATGAAAACAAAATCACGATCGCGTCCTTTGTATAACGAAAGTTAGTCATACAACCTGTATGGGTAACTTTCGTCACACAAAGGAATCAATTAAGTTTTGTTTTAATTAAAGCCCTTAAATATGTACAATTTTTTTGAAAACGACCCATATAATTATGCTCTTGGCGTTGAATGTGTTAAAACAGTATTAAGAGTGAAACCTCAACTTTTTGTTGTAGGTTACGTTATAGTTTAGGGACACAGGAGGAGTGGTTACCTTCGGTGGTGTTATACGGCACAGGCTGGCGGTGCAGCTCATCTGTCAGGGTCCTATGGACGTTGTAGGAGTTGTAGAGCGGGCGTTCAAAGGGTTTGTCCCAGGCGAGCTGAGGGCCCGGGAGCGTGTAGTCAGCCGCCGCCGTGTACCCCAGGCTGCAGGCCTCTTGCGATGTCAACATGACGCCCCCGAACACTGGCATTTTCCAGCCACCCCCAGAATAGAAGTGCTATCACTTCCAAATATCACCCACTACTGAACTCGACCGCGAACCACTCCAAATCCAATCGATAGCGATTGATAATTCTGATGTTAAATTAACAGGTGATGTAATACACCGAAATTAGTAACTATCACCACCGAATGCCGTTATCACTATTGACACCGTGCGTCTCAGTATTGTACACTTGATAAGGCGTTATTCACGCGGGATATTCGAAAATCACAGCGAACGTTTAGCCGGTGACATGTAGCAATGAGTGAATCCGGCCGGGGTATTGTTTTCGTTTTTATCACACAATTGTTGTTCGCTAATGGGCGATAATGTTGACGGAGAGGCACGCCGGTGTCGGATGGCGAGGCGAGCGGGCGCGCGACCAGTCCCGCGCGCGGTTTCGGGTCGACTGGCGGGGACCTCACAGCACCTATGACATTCGCTCCACGGCGAAAATGTGCTGACACGGTAATGAGACCTATGAATGACCCGTGTCGCCGAGATCGCCGCTGCGCGCGCGACTGACTCACGCGTTATCGGAAGCGCAGCGGACGCGGCGCCGAGACGCGCACGCACCGCGCACACTCATTCGGTAGCAGCTGACGAACGCTAGCTTTTACCATAACAACATTAATTGAAAACTAAGCAAAGCACTGGTGACTAATTAGATTGTCATACGCACAGGCTTTGTTCCTTTGTTTTCCTTTATTATTTGTACGCGCCGATTCTCCAGGATATTAGATAAGACTCGTGTAAGATTCTCTGGGAGATTATAAACAATGACGAAAGTAATAAAATATAAACAAAGTGGTGATAATACTGCAGAATGCGCTTTATCATTATTTATGTCAGAGTAACAGCGTATGAGTACGAGTATAATTTTGCGATTACTTGTGCATTATGTTATGGTTTAGTTCATTTACGAGTAGGCAGTTAGTCGGTTCCAGTCAACACGAAAAACTTATTGAGAGGTAGAAGTAGTTTATAATTTGGAGCAGTCGTACAATGATATCATTGTTAAAAAATAATATTAGACAAAGTGTATTTTATTATCATTTTATTATAGATAGTATAAACAAATGACTAATAATGATTAAATCCGGTTTCATACTGTTTACTTTACTTTCATAAATCATACTCTATAGTAAACGTTTCTCTCTACAGACATTTTAATCGCCGGCCAAGCTGTACCTAAATCGATATCGATATTGTCGGATAACGCGAAGTGCGGAGAGCGCGCACTATCGCGGGGCAGGGCGGGTCACCACTATCGCTGTAACTGGTGCAACGCCGTGTCTCCGCCCTAGTCTCTTTTCTGGGCCCCATAGTTAAAGTGGGTATCTTTATTGTTTGGCAATGCATCCGTCTGTCGGATAGTCTATTTATTCAAACGAAACTTATCAAGAAGGGGGACACTCGCATACCCAATACTTAGTTTAAAGTTAGAAATGTTAGGAAAATACCAGAAAAGTACCTAGGTACCACGGCCAAGTGGGCTGTGCTAGTCGAAGTTCTACTTGCATTTTGCAAAATCTCTCCTTCCTGCTCGTTGCCTCATGACTGAGGGTCGTGACAATAATCAGTAGTTTTGCAAAATATACTTGTTCTTAAACTTCAATTAGGTACTGTAAAATCTTTGGGATTTTCTTTTTAATTATAAAATTGCTTTTCGACGACTTTGCAATGACGATTTAAATGCGTCAACGTTTTCCTAAGTTGAATCATTATTAGCTACACAACGTAGTAAAAATAACATTTAATAAATAGGCATGATTTGATTACGTAAGGAAAGAACTATGGTATAATAGTATTACCCACTTCTTTTACTTATGTTCTAACTGCAGACCAAAAATCATGATGAATTCATGATGTCCTGTAATTAAAAATAACCAGATTCGTTTGCTGTGAAAGAAAGCTGACTAAATTTTCTTAGCCGTAATGCAGGCTCCGCAGCGATTCATAAACGACCTCTTGAGCACGGAGGCAGGCATATCGTCGCTACCAATTTGTCGGCTAGCTTCTGCGACGCGACTATGCAGCTCTTCTCTTCCTTTTTTTTATTACTGTGGTGTGTGGTATCTATGACTTAAATGTACCGTTCCGTGTTGTTTTTTTTTTTGGTATTCAATAAAAAGTATTTGTATTGTATTGTGGTCCTGGCATCGAAAATGGTGAACCAGGGTACCGTATTTCCAAAATTTTGAAAAGTTGAGTTATCTTGTTTTTCCGTACGACTTTTACTAAACATGATTTATCATATTTTGGACACTCCTGAGCTGAGCTATTCAGCCCTGTAACGTTGGCTATCTCCCGGACACCCTGTATATGATATATTATGTTGTGTCATAAAGAATTTACTTCTTAGTTTTAATTAAACAATCGCTTGTATTTTTTTATGTGAGTCGCTTGAAGGGCTTGAGACAAAAGTCCTTGCTTTAATTTGAAAGGTACTACGTAAGAGGGGCAGAGGTGAATATCCCTTCCGGAAACAACGACGAAGACAAAAATGACCTTAATAATTTTGAATAAATACGAAGTTTAGGATAGTTGATGTTAAATAGGTTTTTTATTTATTTATTGAGGCCCATCGTTTTCTATACATGGTCTACGAAACCGGCTTAACCTACTAACGGGTGATAACAAAAAAATGAGTCATTTTCAGTAGTTCTAAAAATATATCTATTGTCATAGACAAAAAAGTTGTTCATGAGGTTATTTTTACCTCTTTTGAGATTCTTGATTTTCATTTGTTTTATTTTTTCAATCATTTATAATTGTCAAAATGACGTCGAAACAAGAAGCTCTGCGGAAACGCGTTGTACATTTTTATAATAAAAATATAAACATGGGGAAAAAGTACACAGTAGATCATTTTACCAAAGAAAATGTATCAGTTTCTACTATATATAGAATTCTTGCATCCTTGACGACAGCTCGCAAACGTGGTAGCGGCCGACCAGCTAAAATAATGACCAAGGGAAGACTGAAGAAACTCCATACCTCTTTCAATGATAGTGATTTCATGAGCCAACGAGATGCCGCGAAAGTATTTAAATGTTCTCAACCGTACATTTCCCGGTCTTTAAAAAAGGTGGGTTTGGAGTGCCGCAAGAAGGTACGGGCAACGGAATACACCGATCAGCAAAAATCTAACATTATGTCACAATGCCGCTGGATGGTTAGAAATTACAGAGGAAAATCGTTTATTTTGGATGATGAAAGTTATTTCCCTTTGAGCAAAACCCATATACATGGAAATGATCGGTACTATACCAGCAATATTTCAACAACACCAGACAATATAAAACACAAGTAAAAGCACAAGTTTCAGCAGAAAGTTATGCTTTATGTGGCTATTTCCGATAAAGGTGTGTCAAAACTATGGTTCAAACCTAGTGGTTTAGCGGTCAATCAAAAAGTATATGAGGGTGAATGCTTGAAAAAAATACTTATACCGTTTATTCGCCAACATCACCCTGATGGAGAATACGTATTTTGGCCAGATAAGGCATCGTCGCATTACGCCAAATAAACATTGCAATTCCTGGAATCCCATAATGTGCCATTTGTACCGAAAATCCGAAATCCCACAAACCTTCCACAATGTCGGCCTATCGAAGATTTTTTTGGTCATTTCAACAGTCTGGTTTACAAAAATAATTGGAGAGCAGAAAATTGAGCCGAACTAATTAAAAGGATCAAAACTTGTGTGCGAAAAATGGACAAAAATGCCGTCCAACGGTCTTGTTCGGGCATTATGTCAAAACTGCGTCGAACAGCTGATCACGGGCCTTATTGTAACGTTCATTGATTATTTTGTAAATAGTTAAATGTGTATTATAACCTTACTATAAAAAAGTTCGATAAAATGTTACATAAGTATTTTTTTACAGCTTTGCAAATAATTCTCATTTTTTTGTTATCACCCGTTAATACCTACCTATTACCTAAAATACTGCAACACACTACTGGTTCACAGGCACACAAATTAAAAAGTTAGATCTTCTTGTAACAATAAAAACCTGTGACAGGAGACTGAGACACATAGCATATTCAAAATGATGTAAACCGTCTAAAACTAAGCATACAACATATTTCATTACCTCATATAGTTTCTATACCTATATGTTCAGAAAGTTTCCAGTGATTACATACTTACCTACCACGCAGACGGTCTAGGACGCATTTGATAATGTTGTTGGCATTATTATTGACTAAGACAGCAATAAGCACTCGTACCTCTTTGTTTTAATTACAATATAATAGGATCCGAGTAAATTACATCCTGGAAAGGTTGTCACTACTTAAACATTATGTGATAGGAGGGTATTTCATATTTGTATGATAGGCCATCGTCTTAGGGCTATCTCTGCGAAAGGATCTTAGGACCCTGTGCAGGGTCCGTCCGGATCGCTACCACCATCTTATCCATTAACCATCCGCCAAGCAACAGTGTTCGCATTGTTGTGTTCCGGTGTGGGGATAAGACAACCGGTGAAATTACTAGCATAGAGGCATTCCATCTTAGTCCTCAGGGTTGGCAGCGCATTTGAGGTCTTAGGATTATAATCTTGAGAATTCAAATGTCTATGGGTCTCAGTTTTCACTTACCATCAGGTGGCCTGAGTGCTCGTGTGCCTTCTCCTTAACATAAAAAAAAAAAAATGTTAAATCTGCTAGCTTTAGTACCAATTTCACCATACGATGTTAACCACTTAACAGACGATTAGAGCGTTGACAGTTGTTAAAATGTATGAACTAACAGTTAATTAAAGTTGATTAAATTTAACATCTTATGGTGAAATTGGTAGGTACGTAGTCTTAAATCCTGCCTTTCGAGTTCCGTACATTTTGACACAGCTAAATTGTATTTAAGATAAAATTTATTTTGCTGCAAGTCGTCCAGCCTGTCAATAAACTCAAGTCTAAGGTACCAACTAACTAGGATAACACACCGGACTTGCGAACGATATTAGACCAGTTAATTAGGTTTTAAGATTGTAATATTTTTTCATACACCACAGTAGGGAGAACAAGATATAATTTTTAACGCAGATAGATACTAAAGAAGGAAAAATCCCAAATCGCTTTGACACAATGCAATACTTGCCTAATTAACTATTAAAGAGCATTTTAGCGTTTTCCTCATATGTGGACTGAGATTGCATCTCAGTCTGTAAAACCAGTAAAACTATTTTCGTCTTCGGCAGTAGGGTGAATTGCAAAAATATTGTACATAGTTAGGGACCTAATTGACGTTTAATTGATACAAAATTATTTTTCCTTCGTGTAACGAAGATTAAACAAACGATTGTATGACCAATTTTCGTTACACAAAAGAAAAATGTTTGTTTTAATTAAAATTCGACATCGATTGGGTCCTTAACTATGTATGTACAATATTTGTGCAATTCACCCAGTAAGTAACTACGGTCAGGTCGGTCAGAACTGTGATAAAAGTTACCTACTACAGAATTATTCGATTCGCTCAGATTAAATATACCGCCTTAGTCATAAAAAGATATAGGTGTAACGAACCAAAACAGCAACCCCATTTTTCCCTTTTTATCTATTTACTTGTTTGTTCTAACGCGCGAGTTGAACGCTATTCAATAGTAACTTAAAATTTCTTACATATAAGAAACTGAGGGTAGTAATTCGCTGATTACACGTCTGGTGTAGGTCTACCCTCATACTAGCCAGACTGAAACTTTACATAGTAGGTACTAGCTGCTGCACGTTACTCTGTCCGCGTAGAAAATAAAACAACCTATGTTACTCATGATAAATGATAATATAGCAGGGTCATACACACTCTTAAAAACAAAAGTTGTCTCTCCTGTGGTCAATAGTTAAAAACTTGTGTGCATAGAAGTTATGTTTTCATATGATAGTTCTAAAGCAGTCCCTGTCGGCGTTTTTGCGGGAATAGCCTTAGCCAGAAAATTAGGTCTTTAAAATGTTAACTTTCGTTGTGTCCACAGGAAAGGCGGTAACCTAAATCTCTGTGTGACCCAGCATTCTACTAGTGAAAGAATTTTCTAAATGAATCCTGTAGTAGTTTATTCGTTACAAACACAAAAATAAAAATCTTTCACCTTTATAATATTAGTGTAAAATAAGTCTACCATATCACACGCAAGGATAATTATTCAATTAAAGAGTACTTATTTACTCTGGTGAACTAAACAGAAGCACATGGGGTTTCAACCATCATCATTTACCAAAATTATTATTTGGGCAAACGTTTTTTTCCGAAACTGTAAATTATTCAGAGTTTTTATACAACTAACCTACCCTAACCTATAGGATTCTACACGATGGTTTTGAAATAAATCCTGAAATATTTATAGTTTCGGAAAAAAGCGGTTGGTTGCCCAAATATATTTTTGGGAAATGAATCAGTTTGGGAAATGTTGTGCGAAAAGGCAGGACACCCATGGGGATAGCTACATGCGCTTCTGTCAAGTCCTTTTATAATACTTATCAGTTTAGATTAGTTAGTCTGAACCCCCGTGTGGATGCCGGGTTAGAATAGTGCCACTCATGTCTTCTCGTAGATGTTGTAAGCGACTAAGGGAATGGCCTGATTGTGCAAAATGTGGATATAGAATTATATAAAAGTCTTAATGGATTTGTTGGCATTTTTGTAGCTCTGCCTACCCCACTCTGGGAATGAAGACGTGATATTATGTATGGATGTAGTCTTAACAGAAGCGGGTGGAGCTAACCCCATGTGCTTCTGTTTAGTCCACAAGAGAAAATACTCTTTTACCGAACAATTGTCCTCGCGTGTGATATCCATGGACTTATGTCTCTAATAAGTTCACGTAAATAACTTGAAATTGGCGACATACACCTTAACACGAGTGAAGCCATTAATGAAAAAAATAGAATTACTTTAGATTATTTTCCTGACAATGACAAGTGACAGTTGGTTTCAGTGTAAACGACGCAGCTTACATGAAACCCAGTGAGGTATGAGCGTGTTAACTTTACAATGTACTTGATATTGTCAAGATGGTGAAATAAGGGGCAGGTCAGAATACAAAAAAAAAACTACAAAACAGGGGCTAATAGGGTATAAAAGGGCAGGGTATAAAACAAAGTCGCTTCCTGCCGTCTATGCCTATGTACCTATGTACGCTTAGCTCTTTAAAACTACGCAACGGATTTTAATGCGGTTTTCATCAATAGATCGATGGGTTATACACAGATTTAGGTTAGCGTCTTTCCTGTGGACACGCCGGAAGTTAACGTTTTTAAAGCCTTATTTTCTGGCTAATCCCATCCCCGCATAAACGGCGTCAGGACTGTTTTAGACCTATCATATAAAAACAAAACTTACACCGTGTCCAATATTGAAAAATGTTTGGATACAATATGTTTCGCACTGGTATAAAATACCTGAAGCTCGAAATAAATCGTTCTATTTATAAAATTGAAATATATATTTACAGAAACAAGATACAGTAATGTAAAATGTCTACCACATTTCATTCATAGTTAAAACATGACGAAGCAATTTCGAGAAATAATTGTTACCAAATACCGTAATGGCGAGTGCCCTAGTGACATTTTCAAAGCGATGAAATATCTTGGAATCAAACGTGATTTTGTTTATAAAACATTAAAACGATTCAAAGAGACCTCCTCAACGGAAGATCGTAGGAGATCGGGTCGGCCGCGATCAGCGAGAACAGATCGGGTAGTCAAAATTGTGAGGGAGTGAATTAGACGTAAAAACCATCGCTCCATTCGAAAACTAGCAGCCGACTTGAATAATTTAAGAGGATCTGTCCATAACATTTTGAGACATGATCTCGGGTGTTACGCGTACAAGAAACGTAAAGTTCATGGACTTTCCCAGGCGTCTAAGCAGAAGAGGGCCGAGTGATCAAATACGATACTTTCGTGGCACGCTGGGGATGAGTTCGTTTTCTCAGATGAAAAACTGTTTGTTTTAGAGCAATCCCACAGTGCTCAAAATGATCGGTTGTGGGCGGCAAAGATGGCAGATATTCCAGAGAATCAGAAATACGTTCCAAGATTTCAGGGTGCCCAGTAATGGTTTGGGAAGCAGTGTGTACGCGGGGCAAACTTCCGTTGATATTCATCGATAAGGGTGTTAAAATCAAAGCTGAATATTACAAAACCGAAGTACTGGAGAAAGTTGTTGCTCCTAATTTGCAACGCATATTTTGGAGATGATTATTACATATTTCAACAGGATGGAGCACCTTCCCATACCGAAAACAGCGTTCAAGCCTGGTGTAAGGCAAATTTAACCGATTTCTTACCGAAGAATGAATGGCCTCACAGCTCTCCGGATCTCAATTGTTTGGATTTTTTTGTATGGTCGTATATGCTATCTAAACTGAATAATTATAAAATATCAAATTTGGACCAATTAAAAAAATATATCGAGCTTATTTGGGATGAAATGCCTATGGAAGCAGTGCGTGCCGCATGTGACGGGTTTGAGAAACGTTTAAGGCTGGTTCGGAAACTTAAAGGCGGAGTAATTAACTAATTATTATTATGTACATATGTATTACTGTTTTTGTATTAAAAGTACGACACCTGAATGTTGTCCTTGTATAAAGTTCCTGTTCTGTGTTAAGTTTTGTTATATATTTTGTTTTATAAATTATAATATCGTGATGTAATGCAGTGTACCCTTAAGGCTTAAGCATTCACACATTGAGAGGGAGGTGCAGGCTGAAAAACAGCGCTGTGTAGACCCCGTCTCACAGCATTGTATTGTATTGTATTGTAAATTTATTGATAAAAAGTAATATTTTACATGTCACATTTATAAAAACTTAACTAAGATACAATATTATTATTTTTAGTAAATTTACAATTTATGTCACATTTATAATAATATTATTTATATACATTTAGAATTAAGATAAAAATAGATCATGTCTTTTAACATTCCCTTGTTATAAATTCGTCTACTGTGTAGCATGCTAGATCTAGTAGCAGTGCTTTCAGTCTGCGTGCAAACACTGTGTCACTGGCCGAGCCAATTAATTCAGTAGGGAGAGAATTGTATATTCTAGGACCCATGACACCGAGTGACTTACGAGTCTTAGCGAGTCTATACCTCGGGACTACCAGATGGTTTTGCTTGCGACTACTTCTGCCGAAGGTCTGGGCGTGCGCCCTGTACTCATGGAGGTTCGCCCTCACGTGTGAACAGGCAGTTAGTATGTACACACTAGGCAATGTGAGTATCCTATGTTGCCTAAACAATTCCTGTGCAGGATGATCCGCGGGTTTTCGGGCGATTAGGCGTAACGCACGCTTTTGTAACTTAAACAGTCTATCGCGGTCTGCCGCCGTTCCCCAAAGGTCTACACCCTGAATTAGTATGGAATGGAAGTAACCATAATAAGCCTTCTTAATGTTGTCAATTGATAGGCTAGGTGCGAGCCTGGACAGCGCGTAGCTGGCCGAGGCCAGTCGGTCGCACGTCGCGTCAATGTGCGGGCTCCACGTGAGGCCTGCGTCGATAATAAAACCCAAATATTTTGCCTGCTTTACTTGAGGAACCAGGGTGTTGTCAATTTTTATATTTAATTCATAATCGCTGGAATGGCGGAGTTGAAAATGAACTATATTGGTTTTTTCGATATTTAATAGCATACCGTTTGCCGTAAACCATTTGTTTATTTCGATCATTGCTTTGTTGACATTGTGCTTTAACATTTCTAAGCGTTCGGCATTAACAATGATGCATGTGTCATCCGCAAACATGACATACTCAAGATTGGAACATGCCATCGTGATGTCATTTACCAAAATCAGAAAAAGATTATTTCCCATTGTAGATCCTTGGGGGACAGCACAGTCACCGACAGGCTCAGGATTTGACTTGGAGTTAAGGACGCACGTTGTCTGTTTACGGTTAGTCAAGAACGAGGCAATTGTGTTGTAAAAGTTACCCCTGAGTCCGTAGCGCGCGAGCTTTTTGAGTAGCAACGAGTGATCAATCATCTCGAAGGCGCGCGACAGGTCGCAGAAGATGGCCGCGACCTGCCGCCCGCCCTCCAGGTACAGCATACGCTGAGTTCTGAACCTTTTGCCCTAGCATCTATGAGACTTGTTGTAGTTAATACTTTATATTTTATCTTACTTTAAATAATAATCTGTACAACTACTGTGTTATGTGTGGCAATAAATCTTTTTCTGATTCTGATTCTGATTCTGGTAATTCCAAAACATTTATTGTAAATAATTGTTATTTGTTTATTTTTAATATAATATGCTTTTCATGTCATTTGGTATCGTGTAGTTATTTTTATTATATTTCATAGTTGTATCCAAATACATTGGACACGGTGTATATGCACACAAGCTTTAAGTATCGACCACAGGAAATACCACTTTTGTTTTAAAGAGTGTGAATGACCCAGATAGATATAATAGTGCCGGTTCGCTAGTTAATAATAAAATCAGTCCAGGTCATCAAAGAGCTGCAAGATGAATCTCACGTAGTCTTTCCAAGGCCAGAAACTGAACTGGTGCCAGACGGACCAGGTAACCTCCGACTTACTAGTCAGTGTTTTATCTTGACGTAATATTCAATTACTTCTGTTTAAAAAATAAGTGGTACAAATACAAACAAGTTAGCTAAACATAGGTAAAGAACGTCAATTTGTGCGGATGACGCAGAATCTTTTATAGAGTCGATGATGATGTTTTTACTCTAACATAGCCAGTATTTAATAACAAATGACTCTGGGTTGCATGATTATTTACCTGATGTTCACATCATCATGACTTGCAAAAAGGTGGATTTTGTACCTTAAAGAATATCAGGGTTAAAGTCCAATTCAATGCCACATGTAATAAAAGATTGCTTCACTTCGTTTTTTTCACATTCATCGACAGTATTTGAAATGACTGAGTTACTGGATCACTCGATTCCGTGGAGCAAGTGGACTTTGTACCTGTATCACAGAATAAGTAATAGTCCTGTATCAATAAGAGTACAAAGTCGAACCATTTCAAATATTTGCGCTTGTTTTACTCTATCTGCAAGCGCCACATGACATGAAATAAAGATTGGTTAATTCCGCCAAAAATGCTTTGAGCAATGATTAGATAAAATATATCAGTACTATCTATGCTACCAGGTGAGCGGATTAATACCTTTATATAATATACTAGCTGTTGTCCGCGACTCCGTCTGCGTAGAAAAATAAAACATAGCCTAATGACAATCACAAATAACGTGGCTTTCTATTGGTAAAATAATTTTCAAAATCGGTTTATAGATCCAGAGATTACTCTCTACAACCTCAAAAACTCACGAACTTTACAAAATATAGGTATTAATTGTACCTACAAACTAGGGAATGCAAATAACCGGTTAAAACCGGTTATTAACCGTCTTTTGCATACAAAATTCGGTTATTAACCGCTTATTTGCATTCCCTGCTACAAACGTCTTTTAATTACACCATGGCGTCATGATCTTGTATGTTACATGATCCTATGATACGACACACAGTTGTCCTTCGGGCTGCAAGATAGCAAAGCTTTGTTAATTACTTGCGCTTGGGCATTAGGATTCTCTCTCTGCAACGTCTCAGAAAAGAGAAACATATTAACGAAAGCATCTGTAAAAAGAGATGTGTGATTGATTACCGTAAGGTATTCTTTTACAAAAGCGAGGGCTTCCGCCCATAAGACAGTCCAGAGTTCGGTTAAGACTAGAGCTGCACGAGAGCTGTCACTTACGAGAACCGTAAAATGAAGTTAGTTTGATTAATTTTCAAAATAAATCTTCTATAACTCCTGTATTTAATCATAAAATAACTTATTAAAATTATTGTATTGGCGACTACTCATTTAGAGTAACTTAAAGCAACTAGAGTTAGACCACGGTAGATGGCTAAATAGAAAACAAAACAATAGGCAGATAAAATCTCGTTTCTACAAATATGAAAATGCATCATAATATGAAATAACACTTCGGTTTATTGTTTCGACAGTTTTGTATCTTATTTGTCGGAAATTACTTGTGCTACCGATATTTTACGCTGGCATATGAAACATATAAACTGATACATCGTACAGAATCGATGATTAAAAAATTATCAAAGTCTCCTTGTGTTTCTAAAGTCACCCCATTTCGAATCATCGAATGAGTAAACAATAGTCCTTTACAACGATTTCATAAACTAACATTCAGGAGATTAAGCCACGTTTTCCTGTGTATAATAGAAATGGTAATCCAGACTGATTGAAATAATGGATGTTCACAAAATAGCTACCATTATTTTGTTGCTTAGTTTACATTCGAACTCTTCATCAACGATGTTGAAACTTATACGTAAGCTTCGCCGTCGAACTGACTGCGGTTAACCTAATAATGCTAAGCAGAAGTTAAATTAGGTATTTTCTCAACAGTATCCCGATCAGTAACGAAAGTTGAAAAAACAGGTATTTCTGGCAGGTATAACATTAGTTTTTGTCAAGGTTTACAATTAGTTAATTACATTATACTTCACATACCTACGTTCGGAAACGCAAAGTCAAGGCCGAAACCCAAAATAATTAAATAGTCAATAAATACTTTTAATTGTATTCAACGGTGAGTTGATTAGAGTAGTGATTTTTACGTAAGTGACGTTTAAAATGGTTACCATACGACATACATTGTACTGATTTGCGCAAGATATAGCTGTATACATAGTCTAACCAACAGCTATTAACTCGATATGATTAATTAAAGAAACCTCAGCAACGTTTCATGCTTATGAACTTACTAAGACAAAACTTCCACTACGTAGCATTAAAAGTGCGTCGACCCGGCTATCTGCATGTGCATGTCTCCCAACTCTGGCGCCATGCGCCGGCATCAGTTGCAGCTCTAGAATATTCAGGGGTTTTCCTTCGAGACAACCACATACACAAAACCAGCCTTAAATTAAGGACATTTTAAGGACTAAGACTGTTTTAAATTGTCTAGACTAATATCAAGATTGTTTAGGGCGCAATGTTTATGTATTAATGACTTTGATGCAATTACTTATTTACAACATTTATTTTATTTTACAAGGAATATTGCTTGTCATCTTATACTGCCGAGTGGCATGTGAGGGAGGAAGCGAACATACCGCGCTTACATAAACCACTTTATGCCTATTATATAATAGAAGCAGTAACTCTTGACCTGTATCGGGATAGCGCGTGGTGGGATAATGCAGCCGATAACACTTCAACACTTATCTATTACAATATCTTAATATTCCATACGTCCATCATTATCATCATCAGCCGCAAGACGTCCACTGCTGGACAAAGGCCTTCCCCAAGGTTTTCCACAACGATCGGTCCTCTGCTGCTGTCATTCAGCGGTTTCCCGCAACCTTAATCAGATCGTCGGTCCACCTTGTGGAAGGGCATACTCCATACTTACTTAATGTAAAAAATGTGATAGTTACGCTTTCACGACTAAACCGCGCTGAACCGATTTTGATGGAATTTGATATGGAGATAGTTTAGTTTGAACCCCCGAGGGTATTTTTTACCGCGAGTAACGATAAACTAATTCTACGCGGAGTCGCAGGCAAAAGTTTGTACCGAACAAGACCTACCAGCAATACGCTGTCAGTTTATCCATTCGTCCGTCCGTCTGTCCGACAGTCCATCTATTCTATCTTTTAAACAGTTTTAGGGTAACTGGTGGAAATTATCACAAAATAGGCATACGTTTGTGGCGACTATACTTTATTCCATGGCGCGCGGGCTGACAGCGCCGAGTCACTGCGTCACGAAAAATATCAGATTGCTGTAAAAGCTGGAAAATGATAATATTTATTTAGCTCTGCTTTAATGTTATTTATCTTGTGTTTCTCAGTATAATAGTTATTCTATTACTGTGATCGGTGATAGTTGTGAACGTTGTTTTATTCGTGTGAGGCTTTAGATAGCTCCCCACATGTTATTTACGGTCAATCATATTGTTCTGGTCTGCTGTTGTGGTTGCGTCACTGTGCCGGTTCTGCTGGGTTTGTTCATCGTTCATATTGTAATGGTACGGACGTTATTCTCGGTGCGCGTGGTGACTCGTACCTATCTGGTTTTTATGATTATTTGATGAAGGAGCAAATGAACATAATATAGCCATTAAGTCTTTAAGCTGTGCGGCGTCTGTCAGTCGTCAGTCCTCCGATCAAACGATAAAATTTAGAAGAATAGCTATAATAGTTAACCTCAAATACTTTTGTTTTGTTGTTTTTTTGTCTAGTCTGTTTTTCTTTTTTTTTGTAAATAAAAAAAATAACCTAATTTGGTACCTAATTACATTATTAATAAATTTGAGCTTATGTGAACTAGATGTGAACAAAATATGAATATAATTGAAGACGTTGGTATTTCTGAATTTTAAAACTATTTCTTTTGTGGATGACGAAGTAAGTATATAGGTAAGATTTATTATTATTTACTTACTTAATACAAAGAAACCACAAAGGGCAGACCTAATAATTTCTGGTAAATAAAACATGTCAGTAAGTCCTGTAAAAACCTTATTTCGGCCCACATTTTAATGTTACGTAATAAAATATCACACAGTACCTACAGTCAGGAGCATAAACATTATATACTATCGTTCCCAAGACGTCAAAAATATCTATACCTATTTATGCCACTGGCAATAAGGTCCGTGTGTGCATATTATATTTGACGCGATGGTTGTATAGATATTAATGTCCTTGGCTGTACATAGAACGGCAACCTAATAAACAACGTTATGTTTGCTATGGAACACAATACAACAAACTCGACGCTGCGGGAAACACTGATTCTATTTTAAATACACTCTGAAACTAATGGTTTTGTTTCATCTGTTTTACATAAGACATAATTTAAATACCTGTGTTTATTTTGTCGAGTAGTGCATTTGATCGACTCCCTACAGACAATTCTATTATGATGCAGTAGGGACGCAGTTAACTGCCCCAGTAAATATGGACTTTGAGCATCTGAGTTAGACAAAGTAATGAAACGATTAAATAAGTCAAAAGAGCAATTTCTTACGTTTGGAATCATAGTTTTATAATATTCCTGCCCTCGTAATATAAACTTAATAACATTTTAGATTGTTCAGCGGGCTCACAATATTTTTGGCCTCTGATATAATAAAATCGCGGCTGCTTAAAATCATTACGAGGAGGGGCCACTAATAGTTGAAGCTAAGAAGCAATCAGGCTTGAAGTCTTAACTATATGCATGTAGATACCATCAGCTTAACTGTCTTAGCGCATATAGAAGATTAAAAAAAAACAGAAATGCTGGCTAAAAAACCAGTCGAAGTTTTGTCGCGCGCTTCACAGGCAAAGGGTCAGGTGATCAAATGTTCAATGAAATGTCAAAACTTTGACAGTTTTGGACAGAACAAATGTTAAGAATCAAGTGGTAGTGGTAGTGGTTAAGGAAACCATTATGTGTAAAGTTTGAAAATTGTTAAGTTCTTTTGTACATAGGTACATAGCACAGTGAGATTGTTGGGGGAAATGGTGGGTAACGTCAATTACTAGTTAAATAAGACTAAATTGTACAACTAAAGTAAAGTTTACAAGTTTAGTAAAGTAGTCATCAATCAAATATTCAATAACACTTATTTATGATTGCATAAAAGCACATTTTTCCAGGAATCGATGATTGTGGGCCAAGTGAGTCATTGCAGTACCAGGGCGTGAAAACAACGGGTACCTACCTATACGTCTAAATGACTAAGTGAATACGAGACATTACGTGCTCGATTTGCCCGGCTACCTAATCAGATATAAGTATTTTTTTTACATTAAATACGAGCTAATCAACATGTCTAGGAGAAAATATACATATAAACATGAATCATTCATTACATTAATAGACTGAAAACGCTCGTTTTTGACACCGTCCGCTTCCCTTGCTTGCCACAGCATGATGACTTAAAATTTTGTTTAGATGTGTCGTGGAATATCGATATCATTAACTTTTAAGAAATGGGCGGACAATCTTGACCTTAAGTTTGGAGAGTGCCGAAACAACGCATCTTTTTCCTGGGGAATATGAAAGTGTAGTCGTCGATATCTGACAAATTACGATTTTTCATGAGGGTAACGATGAGCCAGTCGTAGTGAACCAATGTGTGAAAAACTCAAGTACACTAAAACTATTAGGTACATTAAATATAGGTATTAAACCATAATAAGATCACAAAAATATTTAGGTACAAAGACGAAATATATTTCCGCAAAGGAATCTTGCATTGTTGTTGTTAAGAAATCTGTATATCTACCTAATTATAATATCAACTTTGCTACCTACTGTGACTTTAGTTTGATTCTAATAGGTTCGAGTGTGCTAAGCTGCAGGTTTTGGCCCCTCTTTTAATCCTTATACCAGTCCCTCTAATCATCACTACCGTTTCAGTGTCATTATAATCGGTACCTAGGTAAACATTTTAAATTTAGAATTTCTTGTGAATGTAAAATAAAATTCTACTAGAAATTGGTTCTTTTAATTTTTTAAAAGCCATGTTTCGATGAATTTGACGTCATTGTTCGTTATCTAATTGCCTTCCTTTTTGAATGTTAACACAAGAGTAGAGAGTTGTTAAATGTCTACTGTAAATTATAAATTTACAAATTTATATTTTTCTGACGAGGACCATCAAAGTTGATGTCACTTAAATACTCTAATTCGCAAAAACTATCACCCAAGTAGAGACATTTAAAGAACTTAACAGTTGAGCCAATTATACGGAGCAGGGCGTATTTTAGTGACGAGAAATATCTTTCAACTATAAAAAATGACTTTGATTCACGTGTGTTGTTGTCACGTCGTGCCCTGCATAGCTTTAAGTGCATAAATGGGCACCGATCAATTGCCGCGGGCTGCGCACGCACAATTGAAGCTAATTGTATCCTCACAGAGCCCACTAGCCTAGCTCCAGCCCTGACTGCAATTACCTTGTACATTGAAATGTATGTATTAACTATTCCATACCAAGGAATAAAAGATAGTAACAAGCTATTGACCTAGCTGTACAATTTAATTTATAAAAAACTTTTTTTAACATTTTGTTTGAATGCAATAAGTGAATAAATTATTTCCATACTATTTATGCATGTAAGAAATATTTAGATGATCAAACATATTTTTTTATATAGTGCTTAGTTAATATAAACTACACAATAAACCAGTTTCAGAAAGTTTTAATTGTAGGACATAATTGTTATTACTATGTGTTAACAATGGAAACTATACTTAAAATTAGGATTTAATGCTGTAATAACTAATGAGAGGCAGATATAATAAAACACAATACAACAACAACAAAAACAGACTGCAGGTACTGAAACTCACAACTTTAACAGATCCCAGAAAGTGTAGTCATTAAATTAAAACTTATAATAAACTTACAGAACCCAAAGATTTAGAAGAGATCCATAATTTGTTGAAGACAAGTTCACACAGTTCAGCCATCACTTAAACTACTAACTGACCTACCCCAAAACAATCCCTGCAAACTAGAGTGGTCTAAGCATGGAAAAATAAACTACCAGAACCTGTAGTCTCAGTACTGAATGTCAATCAGTTTAAAAACTGACTGAACTATCTCTTTAGCAATACAAAGACACCTGATTGAGGAACAGATGGATACAGGCATCTTTCAGATGACCCAACTTCCTGCCTGATAAATAATAAATAGGTAATAATAACAAATATAATAATCGCACCTTGAGAACAACAACGACCCAATTCAAAATTTCTGCTTTCAAACTTCAAGTCATAAATTTATTACTATAGAGACTTAACCCAAAATTTAAAATTTTACAATTGGGTCACTGTTGTTTTAAAGGTGCTAATATGTAAAGGAATGCTTGATTGTTCATTAATGAGAAAAAATAAGAATTTAAAATTGCTGCATGCAACAGGTATAAGCAACATTTTGCCTTTGTTATTTATGTAAATTATGCCAAAGAAAGGGGAACCATTTATCATGATCTGTCATGTACAGTCAAATAAGTTTATGCACAAGCTGGGAAACTTTGTCAGGATTGCAGCATCTTGGAGGGCTGGCCGTAACATTATAACATAGGCACGAAGTGTGCGGAATAGCACACCGCAAACTAGCAGACCCTCGCCTCCCCTGATGGATGCACACAATCATTTTGGATTGTATACAGATAAATATTTATAACAATGTAATTATATCAATCATATTATTAGAATCAGTCTTTGCTAAATGTCTAATCGCTCATATAAGACATAATAGTCTTTTATAATGCTGTTTGAATGCATACATTAATGAAATGAACAAGTTAAATAATTCCATTGACCTAAATAGTCAGTAGCAGATAACCCTTCTATTCATAATAACATTTCCAACATAAACACTGAGTAAACAAGATTAGAGGTCAAACCTGTTCTCGCACATTAGTTCCGTGATGAGATTGCTTGGAAGAATATAAGTGGTAGAACAAACACCTATAACTAAACAACTTGAAAACATGTCACTTAACTGAACAAACTGTGATGTCGCAGTTAACAAACTTTAAAGCTAGCATCTGATAACACAGCCCAATATAAAGTACAGAAGAAAGAAGCAGCTTTGTACTTAAATGTCTCTGATAATTAACTTGTTTACCTCACCACCGTACTATGATGACGATACAGGTAAAGAAAATGATAAATACCTTCATCGCAGAGCCCCATGTTTCCATCAATTGTCTTTTTAACGGGGCCTTCACTTCTGACTTCCTTAGCACCCAAATAGTTATTATTTTCTACACAGTTAAACATTTATTAAGCAGCGAAGATTTCAACAAATATGTAAATAAGTGACAGCAGCTGCCAATTTGACAACCGGAAGTATGTGACGAACGAATGAAAGAGCGAATGAAATTCTTTTGTTGCCACAGTAAAAAAGTAAACAACGTATTTACAGCGACATCTGCTGACGAATAGCGAGACTAAAGTTGTTGTAAAAATGTATACATAGATGGCGTTAGTTTTAATATTTACGAGTTGAAAAATTGAAATATCTTGTATTTCTACTCTCTTCCTTTTCTCCATTTCAATTTTCGACATCGATATCATACTGAATTTTAGTAAAATTCCTTTTTTAATAAAAAAAATCAATGCGTCTTACGTATAGGTACGTGTCTATCTTGAAATTAAGGCTCTACGTAATATCATGACGGCAGATCGCTGCTTATACGTAATTATGTACACTTTTTTTCTTTATGATGATTACTGTTTTAGAAGTGTTTTGGACTGGTCACCCGAGGTTTTTTTTATAACACTCATGCATGACTAACGCAAACCTCAACGATTTTATCTGGTGTTTGGTTAGTGGATAATGCTTTTAGGCAAGTCTTATTTGTCTTACTTTGAATCAATATACACAATCGTAATCGGTACAGTCCAGGACTTTAATTGTTATGCCACTATGGAATCCTGTCATAATGACAGCGTCAAACCACATGAAAGAAAGCTAACATTAATGATTAACGCTGTCATTACGACAGAGTTCCATAGTGGCATAACTATTAAAGTCCTTGGCCATACATAATTTAGTTACGTTATACTCATCTTTTACCCCACGCTTAGATACCTACTACACCTACTTGGTTACAGCCTAGGCAAGGAACAACATAGTTAGCGACCATTATCTTTGTAACACTATAGCCTTGATTAATAATTGGCTAGCCTCGTCTGAAAAGAAAATGGATACTTATTAGACCATATCATGTCACTTGAATAGCGCTAGTAGTAGTAGGTACTATTTACCTACTTGGGTATAGGGTGTACCCAATGATCTGTAGAGTCTTCATCATTACAATCATCAAGCTAATTGTATTCATAGCATAAACTATAATGACTGCATTTGTATGTGTCCGTGACTTCGTTTTTGTTGTGCAGTAGATAGCAAAAAGTCTAGTATGATTTATAATACGTATATACCAATATTATAGGATGTAGTTAACGATGTTCACACTAGCAATGAACAGATAATTCTACATAATACATAGTACTGAGTATATTATCTACTAGTCCCAGAGTGGACTCAATCAAATGTAATGGAGAGCAGATCTCCAATCCCGTATAAGTCTACCTACACTAGAGGTACATGAAAATTTGGAGAGTTGGTGGTGGGGGCAAAATAGAGTAACCTAGCTGGATAAGGGAATAACATTTCTTTTGAAGGAGAGTTGATTTACAATCGAACATAAACCTTTTCGCAACGTATTTAAAGTCTATGGGTGATCACTTGACTGTGTCTTCGTTTGTACTATGGGTACTATATGTATAATACAACGATAAACCTTCCTACTTATAAAGAGAAATACATAGACAACATTAACTCAGGAACAAATACTCGCGCTCATCCATCACACAAAATATCCACTTTTACAGTGATTTGAACCAGTAGCTTCGTTGGCAGGGTCATTATCAACTAGGCTAACGTGTCGTCAAATGTTCCAGGTGTAAGTAAGTGTAACTCGGGGGTAGATCAAGTCAAACAGATTCGAACATACATACTTAGGGGTCAAATCGATAGGTTCATTTGATCTCCCCTCAAGGTACACCATGCAATTATAAAAGGGTATAATTATTTAAAAGGTTGGTAGACAAATGTTTTTGGTCAGTAACTATGATAAATTGGTACCTATGTTACATCCATTATCTTAGTCAGCGAAAATAGTATTAAAATTTGGTCAGCGATTAATGTCAATTTAAGCTGCTCTAAAATCGATTGGTAAGCCAATTCAATATTTTTGGTGCATTTGTCGACTTACATTTAATATAATTTGGGTTACCTGAAAATGTTTTTTTTGACCAGCGAATAAAGTATTATATTTGTTAAACATAAATTGAGCGCAACCTTCTTGCGGCAATAAAAAGAGCGAAAGATTTTTAAATACATTAGTATAGGTATAGGTATTTATGTATTTATTTATTACTATCTATTTATTCATGTAAGTCATTATAATGTATTAGTTTGTATTAGTATGTATTTGATTATTAGTTTGGTAAGCGTGTATTTATAGGTATATTGTATTTTATAGCTAGCATAGTTCCTTGTTATTGTTCGAAATTAGTCTGCACCACCTACTGTGTAAATTGTTTTAACTTGACACCTTATCCCTTCTAAGGTTGTCTGGAAGAGATCGCTAATCAGCGATAAGACCGCCTGTTGTTTACCTGGGTCTTCTAAATTGTGCAAATTATTTGTAATGTTTACAAATAATTATTATAATGTTTGTTTATTTGTTTGTTTGTTTGTTTTTGTTTGTTGTTAATTGTTTGTACGACCTTCCCCTTAAAATCAAGCAAGCTCCTAACAAGTATTCCTTTAAAAAGAAAGTTCGCGAATTTCTTAGCAGGTAGAATTGTCATCATCTTGATATTATGATTGCTTTATCTGAATTATTTTTTGTTTATCCTCTTATTATTATATAATATACATTTATATTATATATGTATTTATGTTATTATAGCTTATTGATATGTAAGTGTATGTGTATTAGTTACACCTTATGTTGCACCGTCACTACAATTTCTGCTTTGCCCAAAGGTCAACTGGTAGAGAATGCCTTACGGCATTAAGTTCGCCTTTTGTATACTAAGTGTATTCTTTTGTGCAATAAAGATTAAATAAATAAATAAATAATAATGTTTTTGTTTGGTGGACAATAAAGTGTTTTGTATTGTATTGTAGGTCAAACTGCAACTGTCATTATGCGTGCCGCAAATCTTACAAGTGAATTTTGCGCACCCAAATGAGCTTAATCTTAGTATATGGGTGGTTTTCAAAAAAAGGGTAGATGGTAAAAACCAGACCGGCCCAGAACGCTCTCACTCGTCACTCATCCTCCGCACTCTCGACCCTCGGTCACTTGACCGCTCGGCTTTTTCGGGACTATTCGTGAGCTCCTGGCTCCGCGCTTTGCAAAGACACCATAGGGGTAGACAGACAAGACCACATGGAAACGGGGTGCATGGTTTTTTTTTTACGGTGCGTCGACATAAATTTAAAATTTACAAATAAATATAATATACTACGCAAAATAGGCGCATTCATAAGTCGTCGAGTTGCGGATAACAGCCCGCCACAACCTATTACAATTAATAAACAAAATTCAGATAATGAATAAATTTATTTATTATAAATATTCCCCCCGTGTGGTTGCCGGGTTAGAATAGTGCCACTCCATGTCTTCCCGTGGATGTTGTAAGAGCCGACTAAGGGAATAAGGGCTTGTAGTACTGTTAGGCGATGGGCTTGCAACCTGTCACTAATACACTAGTACTAGTAAACTTATTGGCCTGATTGTGCAAAATGTGGTCACAGAATTATCAACAAGTCTTTTTGTAGTTGTTGGTATTTCTGTAGCTCTGCCTACCCCACTCTGGGAATGAAGGCGTGATGTTATGTATGTAGGTATGTATGTATTTATTATAAATAAAATGGTAACCTAAATGTTAATATAATTATGTCATTATGTGAAACGACTAATCTCCACCCCGCCCACATTTAGATAATTGCCGATCTTTCCTATTGTGTTCCTCTAATCTTGCTGATCAATTAATCATTTTGCGAATCACATAATTATTTTTATCGCAATTATTTATTTAGCGGACGCAACAATTTAAGCTGAGCAAATATTGACATATTTGGTTAAGTTGTGGAACAAGTGTTGCGCCCGGTAATTTATAAATTGCCGACAAAAAAATATGCTCGCCAATTGATTTAACTGCTACATTCGCATTCTGTTCAAATATAATAGTTGCAAATAAAAAATACAACCATTATAAAAGAGATCGATTAAAGGGATAAGTCCGCCTTTGTACACTCATTCTGTAAATATTCTATTGAATTTTTTGTGTTTCGTACATTAAAGTGTTTACATATATACATACATCAAACGGATATTTATTATTCTAAAACCAATTTTATTTGTGCGACTTCGAATGTTTCCCGACCGGCGTTAGCTGATGCTCAGATACTCGCTCATAGTATCAAAGTCGGTCTGTCCTCGGCTCCAGACGGCTCTGAAATAAACTCGATCTATTCTTGCTCTCGATTACCACGACAGTTCAATATGAAAGATGTCGCTGATTATGTTGCTACATCTTTTGTATTAGTAAAGAAACGCAAAATATTAGATAGCAAAAGCGTTGTTTTATTTGATAAGTACGACTATATGTAATATTTGCGATATTATGATCCTCGAATGAAAAGGACGACATAACCGAGTAGGTAATAAGTTAATAACATTTGTTCCAGGTACTAGGCTTATCTTAGCATTATCTTGTTGGTGATAATAATGCTATATTATCATGATTTATATTTAATAACTAGCTGCCTGCCTTTTCCGTCATACAAGCATTGTCCTGACAATAACGAAGACAACAAAAAAAAGAATTATCTAATTTGGTAGAGTCGTTCGGTAGTAATACGGGGTGAACTGTGTGACTCGCAAATAAGTGTATGAGAGAGAGAAATAAAGTACAAAACCGGGCAAGAGCATGTCGGACTATGCTCAGTGTAAGGTTCCTAAGCCGTTATACTTAACGACACAAACATAAAAATGAACAAGTAATAATAACATATTTTTTAATTAAAGTCATTTGGTGCCGTCTTAGATGATTTTAGTAGGTATAAAAACTTTAATCACCTATATTTCAAGAACCAATAATGTCTACTTAGTCGTGATAGTTTTCCTTTTAAATTCGTAATTTGCGCTTTTAGTTTTGGCTGTAGTGGGGACGGGGGACGGGACACTTGACTCTAACAAAAATAAGCGCTTTAAAGCTTAATATTCCATAAACGGATCGCTTGATCGAAAAATTGTTTCCACAAACCCACAATAATTTTGAAAGACCTTTGAAAGACGACACCCAACACTATGAGGTAGACGAGAAAAAAATACATCCCCACGTTACGTGTAGGGGAGGTATTTATTTTTTATATATTTTTTGTACAACTTTGTTAGCGTGACTAATATATTCATGCCAAATTACAGCTTTCTCGTACTAAGAGACTCCCCGCTAGACTAGTTTGACTACGGAACCCTAAAAAAGAGAGAGTTACATAAGTTAAAAAGTGCCTTTTAAAATATAGTTTTTTTGATTACTTAGTATTTATTTTATTAGGTGGTTGATAAGAGTTGTTGATAAGAGTTGTTTATTAGGTACCTAGTTGATAAGATTGGTTGTACCTAGTTACTATATGCCCAGATGCATTAGCTATAAGTTTAAGCGCTTCGATCGTCAAAAAACCGGATAACAGTTTGGCGACCATGTAATTGTATGTAAAAAAAACCTGAACGTTATTTTAAAAGCTATCGCACTGTACACTGTACAGTCGAACTCAGCAGTAGCTGCCTACATTTTTCTACCTTCTCGCAGTAATGTGTTATGTGAGAGTGGTTTGAATTTAGCATGTTGCTTTAATACAAAAGCGCCACAAATCAAAATGAATCTTTGTTGCATTTAAATTCAGAACGCTATTTACTTAAAGTTTTAAATCTAATTGTATTTGTTTTTGATTTGTGGCGCTTTTGTATTAAAGCAGCGTATCAATAGCTGCGACAAGCAGTGGCGTAACTGTAGGGTGGCAGGGCTGGCAAAATGCCGCGGGCCCCCGACCCGAGAGGGCTCCGGCCCAAGGGGCCGCGAGCTCAGAAATAACTTAAGATTTTAACAATATTTTGTAGCTAAGTAGTTACGGGCCTCAGAGAGTATAGTTAACTGGGACAAGGTACTAAAATACACAGCTACTTCTGCACTCGACCGTACTTACTGAGAGTAGAAAAAATATTACCGTATATGTGTCAAGAACGTAGAGAAAGAATAAAAGGGTCGCAAAGTTCAATGAATTCAGTTTTCTGTTATGTGATTGTAGTCACAAGTAAGTGGGTTCAGCTCAGCCTATGTTTGCGCGCATTTAAATCCATCGACGACGCTTATTTGCATGTTGAAATTTATTGAAAGAAAGTAACCACAGCTAAATCAGCTAATATGCGTACGAACCTAAAGTATACTTACGGAGATCACTAATATTCTTAAGGCCATAATAGGTATTAAGTTTTTCTTACAATTCATCAGAAGTTACAGTAAAATATAAGCTAGGGACTTAATATTAAAACTCGTTGTGCATTTCCGTTTGATAAGGTTTCCCTACTCTTAGTTTCAAGCAAGTAAAATTTCCAAAATACCCATTATAGAACTGTGTCACAGTGACACTTTGTTTGGTCAATTCTCACGATTTGATTCATAACATCACTGTTACACAGTTCTACGGTGGGTAATTTTTCTGATAGTACCTATTCAGTCCGACGGATCTAGACGTCTGCAACAGGTGTGATGCGTCGACACCCTTGGTCCGTGGGATTCTATTGCTCTAAACCTCTCCAAAGAAGTTTTGAAGAGGCTGATTGACGTCACTGGAGACCGAAGAGCTGGCAGTTTCCTCGATCAACGCATTAGTTTAACTATCCAACGAGGATATGCTGCCAGCTTCTTCGGTACAATGCCAATGCCCTAGTCAAACTAGGCGTATATGTAGTTTCGCCATGTCCGTCCGTTCGTCCGTCCGTCCGTCCTTGAAATCTGATATTTCGCATGAATATACATATTATTTACGCCGACAAAGTAGAAAAAATTTCTAGAAAAATCATTTTAGAGTACACGCATTGTGGGGATGGTTTTTTTTATCATCCTCCCATGGTGTGGTGTCGTTGGATAAATTTAAAAAATATTGCGGGTTTCGAAAACAATTTTTCGATTAAGGTACCTATCCGTTTTAAACGCAAAATTAGTTCATACCTGTTGTTTTTCGTGTTTCTAGTACGGCTTCACAACCCTACTCTGAGCATGGTTCGACATGCTCGTGCCCCTTTTTTAGACTTACAAGTAGCTATTTAGTTTTAGCTTTACTTTATATTTTGTCTAATAATTAGTTTTGTTTAAAAATAACACGTGTTCCTAGGCATGTGTAGGTATGGCCGCGTTTATCGCGGTGGATAAAGCCGTCACTCTCACGCTGTACTTGTCAGAAAGTGACGGATGTTTTATCCACGTTTATCACGCGATAAACACAGCCATAATAAGAACCCTGGATAAATATATTGACGTTAAAGTTATCGAACGACAATGACCCGACGGAGCGTCGCGCGGTTAACTAAACTAAACAGTAGTCTCGCGTGTAGCGTTGTCAAGATTCAAGGTCTCGTCCGTCACCCGTCGCTGAACTACCTCATACGTTATTTATATATCAATAACATAAAATAAATAAATATCGGGGAACAAAACACAAATTGACTTAGTCCCAAACTTAAAATGTTGACATATATACCTAGTTTATGTAAGTTTAAGTAAGTAAATTGATGTATAATTATATATCTCTGTATCCATGTATTTGAATGTATTCTTTTTCATGTAGGTTTTATTGGTTAGTTTTTGTTTTTATAATATTCTAAATAAATTTGTACACCTGCTTACTCGATGCACAACCCTTAACTTTTATAAATCTCTCAAGGGTTAGCTGGAAGGGATCCCTTAAAGGGAGAGGTTCGCCTTTGCACATCTTTTTTTATACATTTGTATTGTTTTGGTTATTCTTTTGTACAATAAAGTGTTTACATACATACTCACAAATATTTGCCCTGAGCGGGAATCGAACCCGGGACTCTAGCTTCGTAGGCAAGGTACCAACTAGTCTATCTGCGTCCTCAAACGTCGTTGACTTAAGTTTGCAGTAGTGGTTTAGTCTGTTAATGCCGAGCCAGAATTTTTAGTTCTTAGCTCTTTCAAAAAATAGCTAAATTGACGATCGTTTGTTAATACGTTTTGAAACAACTTTGACCATCAACGTTGAAATGTCAGAAATACTTACCTACTTCAATTGTTACCTACCTTTTATTATTTAATTTATTGTCCAGTCGTGAAATTAAATCGTCTACCTACTGTGCCTTGAATCATGGCTTTGATTCACGATCGAGGCAAAAATAACGTAGCATAAATCTTATCTGTGGCTCGATGCACCCATTAATTATGCAATAAATATAAGTATCGTGCTCTAGCTAGACCCGAAGAAGGTGGTCCAGCAACCTGGTGCAATCCGCTGTATACTCCTACGAGCGGCACGAGACGGATTAGTTAGTGGACACGCCTGCATGTGGATGCCTATGCTCGAAGTGGGACATATTGATGATCGTTCCCGCATAACTAAAGACACAATTTTATCTAGAGACTAGATCAATGTAATAGCTGTCCGGTTCCAGCGCTGCAGCTAGCATTGCATCTATGCATAATATGTTTAATAATACTCGTGATATTTCTATCGGTGACGTCACGACATGTTGGCAGGCGGGTGCCGGCTGCAGTTGGCAAGCGCAGCAGGCGGTCGTTCAATGACACTGTCCCAGCCCGTTCGGTTCGGTGACGCGATCCATTCATACCGCGCACGCCGCACATGCAGCACCTCGCCAAGGGATTAAGGTTATGTAAACATTTGGGTTGCGCCTAGGGCAACTTTATTGTAGTTCTTCCTATACCGTTTATACCATCTTGGTACTCGCTGATCCTGCCGCTGTTCATTCTATTGTGTCAAATGTGTGTGGACGTTCATGGAGACGAAGAATGAAGAAGAATATCTTTGAACATTTTGTGATCGGGAATGCCCTAGAGCAAATTAGGGTTCTATTGTTCTCCAAGCAAAGCCCTTAGCTCAGGGCTCGTCGTTAAGTTTCAGCTTGACCAGAGTTGGAGACTTGGCAGGTAGAGCATCAGTTACCTAACTCTACCTTATGCTTACCAGCTCGCGAGCAAGCAGTAGGGTGTAGTTGGCTCTTGATCACAGATCTACCAACCTTAGGTAGGTTGGTAGATCTGTGATCAAGACCTAGAGTACCTAGGCATTCTTAAGCTACCGGTTTTTATTTCGCTGATGAGAACACCAACGAATTGTTTAAGGTTAACAAAACCTCCAATCTTGAAGACGGGCGTGGCAGGGCCCTCTGCGCCTCCCCTCGACTAGATCCACCTTGAGGTTTTATGTTCTTAACGGTACATACCTACTTATTACAAAACTAGTAAAACCCTACTTGTTGTGTGTAGATAAGAATAAGAAAAACAACTCTCGTTACAAATACGCGTATTCTACCTGACCATGCCTAACCTTTCAATTGCACAGGAATCCGTTTCTTGCCAAACGTAATGTATGAGAGCACCGAATTCTTTCTACTCCCTCTTTCTTCCAAAAATATACTCTTGCATCGAAGTAACGACCAAGTTCATCAAGCTGTTATGTGATGAGACTGATGAGATGACTAACAGCATAATACGAGTACCTAGCATCGACAAAGCACCAACGAATTAAGGCATTACTGGCATTAGTGACATAAGTACCTACTATTATGCTTTATCAAAGGTACGGCCGTGACAATTGTGACGTGACCACGGTCATGACTGCACCGTAGTATACTGCTCCCTGGTGGCCCATTGCGCTTGTGTTAGGTAATTAGCTTTATTATTGCGGAGAACACCCAGTATTTTTATACGTTGTGTTGTAGGAAAAGGATTGTGCTTCATTATTTGTAAAAACAGTTCTTAATTCTACAAAACATGGAATGTTGAAATATGAAATGGTACACTTAAGGCTACTTGCATTGTCAAAAGTTGTTGCAATAAGAAATGTTACCTTTTATTAACCGACTACCCTTAAAGTGGCAAAAATTAAATAGTCGTGAATTCAAACCCTATTTGATTTCGAACCAGCATAAAAAAATATCAATCCAAAAAAAACAAAAATCGAACATTACGTTATGTCAAGTATACACACTATCAAATTAAGGGTCAAAAAAGAAGGAAGTTATCAGTTCGACTATATGTTTTTTTTGTTTGTTACGCGATTTACTCCGTCAATTGTGGATCGATTTTGAAAACTCTTGTTTTGTTTGATAACCCATTGCCACCAAGTTGGTATCTGATTAGGGGATCCGAGAGGAATTGCGAGAATTCCTTAAATATTATAGGCATAGATATAGCGATTTTGGTGTTTTCAGTAACAAGTCTAGCATTTGCATGCAGAAAGTACCATTTGGTGAAGTGAAACTGTTGATGAATAAGACCACTGAAAACCACTGTTGGCCACCGGAACTCCTCAATAGTACCTATTTCAAGGGTGGCGATAAGATAATATCTCGATTGAGAATGGAAGTTCAGTGGGATTATGATCACTTAAAAATATAAAATTTAATTAAATGTTTTAAAAAACAAAAAAACGCCTTCAAATACCCAAAAAAATACTTCTATTCAAATGGTAATAAGTCAGTCAAACTGAAGTCAGCGTCTCACATTTTTTTAACCAACTGCCCACTTCAGTTTGACTGATTTATTACCATTTAAAAAGAAGTTATTTTTTGGGGTTTTGAAGGCAATTTATTGTTTTTTAATATATCTACCCACCCGCAAACACACGCCTAAACTTAACTTGGACTGCTTCAATATTTATGCATTAGACATATTCAGTTTCTAAAATAATAAAAAAATCATTACTAAACAAAAGATGGTGGGCCTTAATATATACCTACATATAATATCATTGACAATTTGTAAACACTATATATATGTATAATAAGAGAGGCATTGTAAGGTCTTCATTTTGATTTTTCTGCACCTTTGACACAATTTTATTAGTGTCGCAAGGTTGACAGATACGATCCGAAGAAAACACAGAATATTTCATTCTGACAACGGGGTTAACGTTTCTGCTCCACGTTTCTCTGCTATTTATCTTCCTCTGTCGCCATCAAAAATATCAACGAAGTAAACAAGCGCTCGGCCGGATAATATACAGCGACAGATATGAAAATAACAAAAAAAACATGTTTATAGCGATCAAATCTTATCGCGCTATCTACGAGTATTGAACAATATTTAAGTAATGTTTCAAGCTTAGAAGAATCACCGGTTTTATTGTTTGTTGTTTAATTATTTAGCACCTTATGTCGGAATTTAGATACTATTTGTCAAACAAAATCGTTATTGTACGCTACTAAACATGGCTACAGATTCTTCACACATCTATGTTTAGGAATACTTTGATTGACCATGAGAAACAAAGCGGCTACCTTGCTACAGCCAGTAACAATACATATATCTTAATTACATTTAAGTTAAATATTATGTAGGATTTAAACAATTATTATTTCTAAATGGAGTAAGTACAGAAGTCACTATAGCTGTCCGTCCATTTGTTCGTTTATTTATATTAAGCAATAGATTGTAATGTGGTCCTTAAACAAATATAGATACGTAAACAAACATATCTTACGGTTTTACTTGCGTTAGCAACTCGTACTATGTTCAGTCGAAGGCATTACTATCTATACACCTATCGCAGCATAAATATGTAAAATTGAACCTTATTGTTAGTGGCATGGGGTAACTCATAATTTCATCGAATTTTACTTCATCGAATTTATCGTTTCATCGAACGCTATTTTCTGCTGCAACCATTAGTTTTCAGGGTAAATTAAACATTAATTAAGTAGGTTACTTTAGGTTAGATGTTTAAGATTCCCTGAAAACATTATGGTTGCAGCAGAAAATAGCGTTCGACGAAATGATACATTCGATGAAAGGTGTTTCGATAAAATGATAGACACCCGTATAATTAAGGTTTTGTAGAGAAACGAAGGAATTGCCGTGTCCATTTGTATGTCTGTTGTTTTATTTTGTGCTAAAATAACTTTAAAGTTATTTCACAACTTCCTTGATTTGGGTAGTACAGGGCTGAGAACTAGTGAGCTAGCCAACAAGCTGTCATTACGGGTAAGATAATTGGTATACCGGTTTGCCTTGAATCTCGTCTCTTGATAGCGGGAACGTTAACGCGCTTACGCGGTTTATAGTGATGTAAATGCCATCGTGCATTATTTAGCACTTGAACATGAACGTAACGTTTGTTATGAAACTGATAAGATTCAAAAGGTTCATAGTCATCAATGTCATCACGATTATACTTATCGTTATGCAATTTAAACGGAGAAAAGAACTGAGGGTTCCGTAGGCAAACTAGGAACCCTTATAGTTTCGCCATGTCCGTCCGTCCGCAGCCTAGCGCAGAGACTCTTAGTACTAGAAAGCTGTAATTTAGCATGAATATGCATATTAGTCACGCCAACAAAATGGTACAATAAATAGTAAATAAATATTTTTTTTAGGGTATCTCCTCTACACGTAACATGGGGATGTATTTTTCTTGGCGTCTACCCCATCGTGTGGGTATCGTTGGATAGGTCTTTCAAAAATATTACGGGGTTGTAAAAACAGTTTTTCGATTAAGCAAACCGTGTCCCCCCCTACAGCCGTTTGTGGTACTTAACGGCTTCGGAACCCTATACTGAGCATGGTCCGACATGCTCTTGCCCGGTTTTTTTAATAGGTGGGGCGACCGTTTATAGGAAATATTCTGCCCTGCTAACATAAAATGCAGTATCTGAGACAATACTTCTATAGCAAATGTAACCTTATTACTAACGATATAGGATTGAATCTGCTTTGGCCATTAAATCTGAGATACTGCTTTTTTGCTTAGGAGGGCAGTATTGAACTTGATTAGTGTAATTTTCGCTAGAGTTTCGTGTCGTCGCGTGTATAGATAAACACTTTAGTAATAAGGTTTAGGTAGTAGGAGTATAAACCTTACTAAAAATCTTTTCAGACAGCATCAATGTATACACCACAAAGCCTCAAAAAATGTACACAGACCTTATTACTATTACAATAAAGTTGGTTTTTACATATTATGCCACTTCATGTGAATATTTATTTTATCCTTGACTGTAGTACATACTTGTTATTTTTTATTTGAGATAGTTTTTGTGTTTGTTCGGAATTCTACGGTTTTTCTTCTGCCTCGTTATTGGTCGACTACTAGTTAAACAAATATAGATTTGTTAGCATCGTAGACAGGGTTATTTCGAAACGCACTGAAATATCGTGCAATCGCGTTATTTTTGGAGAAATACCTACTTGCGACTCAAGTGCATATCGGCATTCGCTTCGCGATCTAGTTGCTATCGGTAGGTATCTTTCTATATTGTTACATTGTAGGTATCTGAAGATTAAGTTATTTGCCAGGAAGGGACCAATATACAGATATACATATAATTATCTATACCGAGTATCGGTGGATTACACTTATCTTTGGGCCGAATATCGTTAAGCCCGGCTGCTTAATCTAAAATTTTCTATAGTCTTCATTTTCAACTTGAATAGTCGAGTTCTCAGATATAGATATATGTATACGCTTTGCACCTTATTTCAATGAATGTTGAATATCGCTGACGGTACTCCCTTGCTCTGACTACAAGACTTTAGTCTCCTACTGGCATAGTCCACGGATTGTCTTCCCGCCCAGAAAACCTTCAAGTCTTTATGATTAGTCGACGAACTCTACGTTGACGTTGTCGACCCATATCCAGTATTCCAATCTGACTGCGTGTTTATGAACTGTCTCCAAATACTATTTTAGTTTATTTGGGCGTTAGCCTTGACACAAAAAATATTTAAACAAAGTTTTAAAAACATCGCGTTAATATACTTATGTTATGAATCTGTGGCGAGAGATGAATGCACCTTTATTTTTCGCTATCGGCTGTGACCCTTAAGACTACGCTAGGTTTATAGCAAAGGTACTCCTAAATGACCGTTTAAGTAGCCACTCTGGCTCCTCCATTAAGTGGTGCTCCGTAACTACTTACGACTAAGTACTTCATTTATTTGATAGTAATCTGCGAAAATACACAAAGTACATTTACCTACTTCTAACTATCAGATAAAGCGGGTTTATGTAAGTAGATTTTGATAACTTGATGTTTGTTTTCTCTTGGTTAGATACTGAATTTTAACGTGTAACTTTATAAAACGTGCGTGGCTGGCTTAATGTTTATAACTTTAATAATTTGCTAATTTGATGTACTTGTATTCGACATACATATATGGGTATACACCCAGGAGTAGATAGTCGACTTGTTTTGAATGATAACAGTAGATAGGTTAGTTCACCTCAGATAACGTCTATCCGCTGGTATCCGTGTTATTCCCCTTTAAAAACAAGTTTAGATACATTAAACTATTATCATAACGAGTAGTCCTTAATCCAAAGCTAGAAAGCAAGTTAAAGGCGAAACCGACGAACGAATGCTTAATTCAGGGGTTTCGACCCGTATTGTTTTACTTTAGACTGTCTTATGAATATTGTAATAGTTCTTTAGCATTTCAATAGCCATCACTGCCTCAGACTCTTATATTTGTACTCAAGAAGCTTTATATACGATCCGACGCTGGAGATCGCAATGCAAATAAATACCTCGAAGTGAAGATATTTGTGTGATAAGCGCGAATATTTTGTTCCTGAGTCTTGGATGTTTTCTATGTATTTAAGTATTTATTTCCCTATATAAGTACGTTTATCGTTATCTAGTTCTGATAGTACAAGCCTAGAGCTTAGTTTGGGACTAGGTCAATTTGTGTGAGATTGTCCCCTGATATTTATTTACTTATTTATTTTATTTCTTTAGGTAGGCCACCTTGAATCCTGAGTTTAGGATACATACTTACAGTTTACGCTATTAAGCGAAATATAAATGAAAACGTAGGATAGCAACATAGTACCTATTTAAATCGTTTATAATAATAATGAAAACCAGCAGTGTACTACTAAATAATTCATTAATTTATGTGCATTGCATTTACATTGCACATTACACTTGCATGTTAGAGGAATAGATTTGTCTGTCTCTATTTTGCGATTTATTAAAATAGACTCCGAGATAATTGTAGTGAGATCGGTATAAAGAATACAATCCCGCATCCCGGGATCCCGGCCGTTTTCTGATCGCGGAAATCCCGGGACTGTACTTGGCTAATCCCGGGATTTTCGGTATTGCCATAAACAAACTTTGCACCTTGACAATGAGACTATATAATAGGTATTATGAACTAGGTATTTTTGAGTTTGAATTATATTATGATATTATGTGAAAGCATTTATTACCATAACGACTAAAAACAACCCTTGGATACGCCTTACGATACATTCTACACTGGTGCAGCTTACGTTGGCAACAAACTACGAAACAGTTTTGGAAGACAAACATTGATTGCTTTGATATTTCGTTGTGCGTTGGGGATGCATGACCTTCTCCCACCAGCTCCATTTCGCTATCATAGCACTAGGCGCAGACTAGGGTTTCACCCATACGTTTTCGATATGATATGCTAGCTGTTCGCACAAAGCGGTTTGCCTCTAAGTTTCGAATGAGGACCGCTTAGGAGTGGAACTCTCTTCCAGCTGACCTCCCTTGTTCCTCGTCGTACCACTGAATGCCCTTTAGATTTATATTTATTTATTAGCTTTATTTTTATCCCTAACATATAGTTATTATCTACTGTTTAGTGTACTAATTTTGTGGGGAACGCCTACAAAACCGCTAAATATTTCTTCTGGCAGACTGTACCAAGACAAAGATGAATTTGTTTACGAACGCAAATGGAATTGGTAAACCATGTAGTTAGTATCAGTATTTTATGGAAAAAATAAGGTACTTTTACAAGATGTAGAAGTTATGATTTTGTTGATATACAAGTCGCATCTTTGGAATTATAGTGACCTAATAAACACATTTTGCATTTCAACTTAGGTATCTATAAAACTAAATGTATGACTCGAAATCGAAAGCTGAAAATGTTTGAATTAGGTCACTATAATTCTAAAAGTGCGAAGTTATTAGTTTGTTGACGTAGAAGTTATGATTTTATTGATATAGAAGTTAAGATTTAGTGGTTTGTTTATGCTATTAGCTATTTTGAATAATTAGGTGTAATGATTTTTTATATTACTATAGAGCAACAATCATTCAGTGGAATGACGAGGAATGATAATTCCTTCTCGAGCCACTGGTGGAACGAGTGGTAGTACGACGAGGAACAAGGGCCTTTTTCCTGTAAACTATAACTTGGACCTTTACAAGTCGAGAGTGAACAGGCACTATCTAGGTAACCATGCTATATCTTCGGCTTCATTATCACTTTCCATCAGGTGAGATTGAGGTCAAATGGGTGCCTATCATACATAAAAAAGAACAACCTCGTTTTCTTCCTAGGAGTCAAATAAACGTATGAGTATGCATTACTCGTATGTTACAAAGCTAAACACTTCGTTAGGCTATTCCCAACTTTCCGGGCCTCTACAAATACGTACATTATTATTTATTTATTTTATTTACAGTGACAGTGACTGGCTTACAGTAAAAACTAACGCGCCTTTTACGTCAACTTTTTGTAACACGCACAAAGAAAAAAGAAATAAAACATACTTAGGATAAAAACAGCAAAAGTACTTACACAACATAGAAAAACACAAAGTAAAATAAGTGGTACCAATCATTACCTACTAAAAAGATTATAAAATCAGGTGGCTAGGAATATTTTTATTTTCAATAAAATCTTGCCAGCTAGCACGTCGGTATCCCGCAGCTGCGGGATACCGACGTGCCAGCTAGCTGGTGCAGAAGCGCGTTTAGCAGCTGTAACGCCCTCGCGGTCGGCGCGTGCTGAACCCCTCCAGCGCGACGGCGCTCCCCAGCTCTTAACTATGTACTGGTCCGGGACAAATAAGCGGACTCGCTCGAGTGTGCTCTGATTATGCACCTTGTTACGCAGAAGCAAGCAATAATGCACCAGAAGATGCTCCTTAACGTCTGCAATTCAATGTGCGCAACCCGACCATACCCAGCACAAATAGAGAGGGATATAAAAACGGATATTATCCATACATATATCCACTTATATAAATGTCTGCCGAACCTCCACTGAACCCTTTCCAAAAGCAGTGTCCAATTGAAGCCAAGTATGGCTTCAATTGGATCCCAGATAACACAGTTGAACTCGAGCTTGCTGACGAATGCGTTGAATAAAATAAAATATATCTTGCGTGAAAGAAGGCCACAACAGAAGGCACAAGCGTAACGTGGTACCTATTTGACGTTGTGCTTAAATAGTTCGGGCCGAATTACTATCTAGTATGGCTATTTGCTTACTCCTTATCTACCGATCTAGTTAGTTCGAGTTGGCGCGTCGATTACGACATCCGTGAAGATAATGGCATGATTACATTAAAATAGTCATTCAGTAGGACTGGGGCATTACTAGGGTTAGGTATAGTCAACAGCAAAAGTTGATGATCATTTTAGTGGGAGCCTGCCGTTTGGCCAAAATATTTTTGGTCAAATATATCATTTCTCAAATTTTTAATTTGCCAAACCAATGTTATATGAATTTTTAAGAATTTATTTTAGTACCATCGTGTAGACCTCTATAGGTTAGGTTAGCTTTTATAAAATCCTGAAATATGGTTACAGAAAACAAAGCGGGTTGGCAAATGAAAATTTGGGAAATTAAACATTTAACCAAACACTTTTTGACGATTCGAAGGTAACCCCATTTTAGTACCTTGTCACTTTCACTAATTTGCCGCACCCCAATTGTCGCAGTATTGTTACGTCCGTGCGATAAAGTACTAAAATGATCACCTACTTTTTCTATATTTGACATGTTACGCGATATCGCTATGCGTTGGCGCTTTCTTCCTGCCAATCACTTGGGCCGTTTATTTGATTCTTGATACCGTCTTCAGTATACAATTTTATCTTAAAGCATTTAAGAACTAAATACAAACAGACTACCCTCTAAAATATTTTTCAGAAAAAAATGCAAGTTAGCCATCTTATTGCTGCAACTATTTATAAGATTATTAATAGAAATTATAAAGATGAAATATTTCGATTCTTTCAAGATAGGTGTTGTTGGTACTGTTGGCTGTCGGAAACAGCGTAGGTACCTCTATGCCGGCGCTATGTCCAGTAGACTCGTGCACAATACGTTGATAAATCATAATAATAAAGAGAGTTAATAAAACACGCCACAGATTATTTAGAGAAGTTTGTAGGTGCCAACAAAAAGACCTCATTTATAACGCTTCAAAATTATCAATTATCATAATAATGACGATTTATTGCCCAAGTCGCAGTGGTATCAACAAGTCCGCTTCAAATGCTCGTTAAGTCTGTTATCCATATTTATCGGCAGTTTTACTCGTTTAATACTAAAGATAACTTCTTACAACACTCCTTAGATAAGCTGACGTTATCACCTGTAGCTATGAATTGGTTCTCCAAAGTCGTTTTAGAACCCCCGCAAACTACACAGTTGTGCTAGGAGAGGCAAAGGTATCGACACATTTGAATAGAAGTATTTACTCTAGAACAAATGAAATGTGTTGCTAAGTTCAGACGGCTAAACATAATAATCGTGTCGTGAGGGCTTACTTTAGTTCCTTGATAAACAATATACTATTAATACTGGTATAATCGGATTTCAAATTCACCGAAGTTTCTTATCTCAGTGAAAAAGGCAATAAAAATGAAATCCCCTACCTTACCCCACCATACGTCATTTCTGATGATATTTTTATTTTACTCGGCGAATGTGCCAGTGCTAGTGATCGCATGTTTACACTATGGGGTAGACGAGAAAAAAAAACCCCATGTTACGTGAGGGGCATTATAAAAAAAAATCGTTTTCAAGATTTAATTTTACCATTTTCTTGGCGTGACTAATATGTATACACGTATTCATGCCAAATAATGGCTTTCTAGTACTAAGAGTCTCTGAGCTAAGCTGCGGACGGACCGACGGACATGGCGAAACTATAAGGATTCCTAGTTTGACTACGGAACCTTAAAAATGACACGTATTACTCAGTATTTACCCGACTCCGGCGAACTAAAAAGGAGGGTTATTGGTAAATTAGCACTGGGTACTATTCCGATCACTGGAATATTACATTTGTGATATGATGATATTCTGTTAATAGTACATTATTGCCCAGGCGCGGAAAGTAAGGGATTGCCTGACGAGGTGGTTAGCAGGCCGAGCAATAGCGAGGCCTGCTAAAATACGAGTCAGGCAATCCCATTTCCGCGGAAGTATATAAAGCTCTCTTTCTCAATAAAAATGCGCGGAAATGATACAAATGCATAATTAGAAGAATTAAAAAAAAAAACGATGAATCGAGAGCGAATTTCCTTTTGAAAACTACAAGACAGTATTGAGAATAATAATTGACTGACTAGCGCCCGCCGCCGCCGCACCGCACTGCCGCCCCAGCGCAGCCACCTTTTATTAAATTGGGTGTATGGGATTTTTTTCATGGTCAATTTGATTTTACAGGCAATTGTGATCATTTTTAAATTAAATATGGACGTGGACGGAAAGTGTTTTCATGCATTTTTTTTACTCCTAAGAGTAAAATGAGGCAATTTCCGTCGAAAACAGTTCTTTCCGAGCATGTTTGAGAAAATTAAATATGCTTCTCGTTCAATACGTTGATGTTGATAAGGATTGACATGAATTTTCGTAGAGGATTGGTCATACCGTCAGTATCTCCTTGGCAACTGTCTCGAATCTTATCTCGAAGTTTAACCTTCGTTTAGTTTTATAAAATTAAACAAGATTCTCACTTCTACCTACACGCTCACAACAACAACAAACACTTGTGTATAATTGTATATACACTTGGATATTCACGATCTCCTATTTATTTTCTGTAAAAACTTCGATTCAAAACCAATAGGCCTGTAATTTCTGCAGATGTGGATAAGTCATTGCTGAATAGTTCCGGTGCGTATTCAAAGACTTCAACATAATCAGGAATGTAGGCACTCTCATTTACCTACTTGATCAAATGAAGTAACTCTGCTTGTTTGTCACATTTTCACAGCTAAACCGTTAAACTGATTTATATGAAATTTGGTATGGAAATATTTAATCCCATCAAATTAGAGCGTTCGTAAGGAAATAGCGATAAACTAGGTACTTTTACGCGGACGTAGTTGCTGGCAACAGCTAGTCTTATATAACATACTAAAACTATAAAACGGGAAATAATCACGTGGTAAAAACAAAAACAGCCCGCGAAGTTCTGCGTTCCAGAAAAAAAGTGATTATTTACCAATGTCATCGGTCGCTTAAAACGAATCAAATTTCATTACGTACCACATCTATTACTTTTTAAAATCATTTTTGGTATTAGTTAACTAACTCCAAACAGTCAAACAATCGTACAATGAAAGTTCTTCAAAAATACTCGTACTTTTTAAAAATGTCATAAGTAGCCTAAGGCTATTATTTAAACATATTGTGCAAAATGTGTTTAAGCGGGCTTGCTAGAGTTAATCAGACAGTTCAGTGGGGCTAGACAAGTTGCATCCAACAATAGCTAGCGATTATGTTTCGATAGATAAACGTATGGAATTGACGTAAGCCACCGAGATAGTCACGTGGCACTATGTTGGTGGCTTACGTCAATTCCATTAGTTTTTCAATCGAAACATAATCGCTAGCATTGCTGAATGCAACTTGTCTAGCCCCACTAGTATGAATCTGTCGGGAGCTAAAATTGAACTCGGAGTTAATGATGATAACCCAGCGTAGCACAAGTGGGCCTTAGATTTTAATTATACATGTGTTTTTAATGGTGTTTTTTTTAATGGTAAATTAGGTACTGTGCTTAAAATATAAATAAGCAAATTTGTTATATTTTTCTCGTATTGTTGGAAAAAAAACAGTGTGCAAGCCTCGGTCGGGAAGGGCGGTTGCTGGACTCGTTTCTAGCAACTCATAATCGTCCCGCAACATCCTTTGTCCCAGTCTCTGCAGTACTATTTCTCAACACTGCTCGGAAATAAAAACACTTTTGGTCTGGTTTAGGATCAGAAAATATCACTTTTATGACATACAAAATAAAAATATTATTACTCTCAGCGTCAGCTACGTTGCGGCGCTCTATATGACTCGTCCATAAATCGCGTACTTTCTACCCTCGGCAACAATGTCAATCGCAATCAGATACATCTGAGCGAACAAGGTGCTCACAAATATCTGAACACGACTGTATTGTCAAGACTTTAGAGTACATGTTCAGATATTTTTGAGCACACTGAGTAGTAAGTACAGATATATTTGATGGGGCTGTACTATTTATTACCTGTATGTTTCGACCGTGTTACATTACAAAAGCCGTGGTCACGAGAATCGCGATTAAGTTTCATTTTTATATTTTTAGTATAGTTAGGTATATAAACCGCGTTAGTTTAACAATACCTAGTATATTTCAATAGGTATATTTTTAAAAAAAAAAATACTTTTCTTCCTATTAATGTAAGGCCATTATATTCCTACACATAAATAAATATTAAAAAAAAACTAAATTAAGCTCTATAATCTATAGGAAATATAATTACATTGCTCTAACAACTTTCATAGAGCTTGTTTTTCGCTTTTCAGTTGATATTGTTGTTGCAGTTCGGTTTTGTTTTTTTGAATAATAGGTATAGTTTATATCACACTTTTCAGTTTTAATTCATCTTAACATTTATATTCTACCTATTTTGATTTTCCTGTCAAAACGATAGCATCGAAGTGTTATAAGGCTATTTGTGACGTAAGTATATTTTAATTATTAAATATATAATAAAAATCCCTCTCTATGTTGTTTTTTCGCGGACGCCATATTCAAAATGTATATACTCGGGTCGTACACAGATTTAGGTCATCGTCTTTCCTGTGGACACGCCGGAAGTTAGCGTTTTTAAGGCCTAATTTTCTGGCGAAGCAAATTCCCGCATAAACGGCGTCAGGACTGCTTTAGACCTATCATATAAAAACAAAACTTATATGCACACAAGCTTTTAACTATTGACCACAGGAAAGACAACTTTTGTTTTTAAGAGTGTGTATGACCCACCCATATCACTTCGGCAATTAAGAAGAATCGAATGACACTATGTTAAAATCGGTCAAGCCGCTTAGGCTTCAAAAGAAGCCCAGAAAAACATAACCCTCCTCCGGGCAGTCGGGTAAATAATAATAATATGTTGTTGTTGCGGTGCAGGCGGTCACTTGGCGCAATTCTAGTTGATAGGTTCCAAATGAGAAGCGCATCACAGCGTAATTAAGGACTGACGAACAGTTACAGCGGTCTAGGCACAGCGTGTCGAGAGGGGATATTATGAACACGTAGGTAATCACAGGCTATACAATATTTCCTAGGTATACGTGCATAGAGTTAAAACCCTGTTGTAATAAAGTAACATGAGTCAGAAGACACAAATTGTATCAAGATAGTACAGTAGAATTATTTTGAGTTTACCTCTGACAGATAGATTGCCTTCATTTAATTTTCAGCTTTAATCTCATACAAATAAGATAGTTATTACTAAATCGGTAGACGTGGGTAACAGTATTCTGAAAATTGCTTTATTTTATTAATTATTTAGAAAATTAAATGAAGGCAAACCCTCTGTCAGTGGTAAAATTACAGTAATCGTACTGTATCGTCGTCTTTCTGTGAAAAAGTTCTAGGTGTAAAGTTCAAATCAACATGAAAAAATCAAAATCAAAATATGTATATGTATACCACGAATGTAGGTAACAAGTATATAATATAATTAATATTATATAGGTACATTTCTGTGTGCATCACTACAATCTGTACTATCATGTTATAGTAATACTAGCGACCCGCCAGCGGCTTCGCCCGCTGCATTTTTTTTTATATCACTTAGGGGTATGAAAAATAGATGTTGGCCGATTCTCAGACCTACCCGATATACACACAAAAAATTATTAAAATCGGTCCAGCCGTTTCGGAGGAGTTCAATAACGTACACCATGACACGAGAATTTTATATATTAGATTATAATGAGGTAAAATATATGAGTTTGTGAGGTTGCATGAATTATGATGTGTACCTAGTTACTCGTACTACTGTAAATCCCACCCGGAAGAACTACAGGCGGGGCACCAGTAAAATACACAAATATTGATCATACATCAGTCAGACACAACACTTCAGTGATCTATGCAAATAACTAAGGATATTTTTAAATTTTAAAGTATGTACCTTCATCAATTAAAGAAAATAATTTGCAATGTTTTCGTGCTTAACGTAAAGTTGACCTTCACCGTAATTAAACGGACAGCAGCTGTGTCAATATTTTCTTTTGTCTTGTCAATCCCCGATTCAATGTGGAATAATGTGAAACTTAGAATACATTTTAGAATTATTAAAAAACACTAGGTATAATGATATGAGGCTAGTTAAGTACAGTCAAGTTCAAAAGTATGTATACACTTTAGTACCTTGTCTATTTAACGTCATGTTTAAACTGCCATATGAAATTATCCAAGCGATTAAAGTGACAAGGTACTAAAGTGTATACATACTTTTGAACTTGACTGTACGTGGACAAACCATTACCGGTGAACATTTTTGTTTGTCTCGTCAGGCAACCGGTAGGTGCGTACGTACTCGTACCTGAAGCCTGTCAAATTCGTAAGGTTTACCCACTCGTACAAATAAAATAACACTGTCGAAGATAACATCATTAGAAAACATCTATGTAGCCACGAGTAGATTGATTATGTAATCAAGATTCAATATTATTATCCTGTAACGAAGAGTTAACAAACTCACTTTGTAACTTTACTAGTAGGAAAATTCTCGTTAACTGTTAAGCGATTGAGTAAGTAATTGATATTTCCAAGTCTACAGACGACAAGAAAGATTATTATCAGAGTTGCAATAAAAGCTGTCTGGCGATGGAAAGTTGAAGGTTAGGTCAGTTCTAATCATGCATTAGCATTTCCCACTTGCTAATTGCAATAATTAAGCACCCAGAGATAAATCACATTAATTAACCGCATGTTAGGCTTTAATGATATCTATTACCTTAGACTTAGAGATTTAATATTGTTAAACCGACGAAACACTCATTATATATACAATGTGTTAATATGTGGTAAGTAACCGAACCATGAAGTACCTGACGAAGGCATGGGTCGAAAAAGTCAAGTAAGAAATGCAACAATAAGTCAACGAGGTAAATTTAAACTTACGTTTCGTATGAAAAACGTTATCACCTTAAGAAAAAAGATTTACCCCCTTACTTATGAACGTGGAATAAGCTTGGAATAGTTTATGCCATGCTTTGTCCTTATCTGTAATTGTGACATTTGCATCTGACAGAAAGTGACAAAGCATGGCATAAACTATTCCAAGCTTATTTCACGTTCATAAGTAAGGGGGTTAAACTGAACTGCAGTTGTGACTGCAGTCACTTCGTGAGTTGCTCTATAATCATCGTTTTTGCGTCACCTTAGTGCAGTTAGTCAACAGGTTAAACCTGTTGAATACACCATTTAATATTCGTCGGGAGGAGGTCAACGTTAAAAGCGGTCATTACTTGCTAAAATCAGTTCTTGACTTACCTTAGTTTAAAATGTGGTTTATACCCCTGGTAATTACAGAGCAAATGGAATAAATTAAATGTACATTAGCGTTCACGCATTGCGGCGTCTCGCAATGTCAGTGTTGCGGGTGGATAGGGTACTGACCGAGTATTTGCAGGAAGCTGTCGTCCAGCCGCATGGTGGAGGACAACAGATAGTCCGTGCCCTCCAGCTCGCAGGGCACCAGCACGTCGCTCCGCATGCTGCCCCGCGGGCCACCGCGGCCCCAAGCTGCCACCGCGAACAACCGAACACCTGCTCTCCCGAAACTGTGCCACACGCTTCCCAATATTTACCAACGTTACATAACTACGAACTTTATAAGCTAGATCACATAGATATCACTGTTTGAATCGAGCGGCGCGCGTGCGAGCCGGTGCGCGTGTGTAATTATGCGCGGCGACTGGCGCTCGCGGCTCCTGTGATAAGGTGCTGCGCGGGCGCGCGCGCGGCCGCGGTGCGAGCTCTGCGCTACTCTACCCATCAGCTGATTCGCCCACTATAAATAATATAGAATTATTTGGATGCAGTTTAACTGTTAGCTAACCGGTGTCCCTTACGGGTTACGTGGCGATATATCACCGCGAAAAGACGGCTTAATATAATTAACGCTAAGCTAAGTAGTTATTCTTGTGTAATTTATCAGAATTATCAGCTTAAACCAGCTGTTAATATATACAGCTGGACATACTTAATTTAGAAAACTACTTTTGCTGACGTGTACAGAAAATAAATATATCCCAAGTAGTCTTTAGCCTGGTCTGAGAATGTGTAGGTTACCTAAGTAATATTTAATTACAAACATGTCATTTTTAAAGCCTTGACTGAAAAAAGGCAATCGTTGGCCTAATCTTTTAAAACTCTATTGTTTGTAGATAATCGATAGTATTAAATTTTTGTTTGCAATCTCTGAGTGTTGTCCACGAGTGAGTTGAGGTGGTATTTCCATTGGATCCGGTCGCGTGTTGTTTACCTGCCCGCGCGCGGTGACCCCCCAAAGTCAAGTGTTACCAAACCAGACGTACACCTGTGTACCACTATACCTACATATACCATCATACTCTTAATGAGTAAACAAAGTAACAAACCGTAATTTTGATTTAAAAAGAGTTTTTATGCGTCTGTAAAATACTAATACATACATATATACCTACCTATGTATACCTATGTAAAGTGACCTGAAAGTCGTAGACGGCGAGAAGACATTTATCGTGTTTTTATATTACCTCTATATTCTATAGTTACCTAGTATTATATTTCAAATTTAAATGTTTTTTTGTAGTTTGGTGTGTTTAGTGTCTAAAGGAATTAGTTTATACCGCCTGCCATATATTTGTATCCTTAGTTATTTATTTGTCCAAGATTGTCTGGAAGAGATCGCTATTTAGCGGTAAGCTGTGTTCTGTTTTTTTGGTGTTAAATAAAGAGTACTTTCACCTCAGCACCTTAAAAAAGCCGGTTTTGCTGTTTAAAGACAGTGAGCAAAATTGGATTTTGCTGCGGGCGTGAGACAAGTACCTGTTTTGTTTTAAAGATGTCGTGGTCTGGCACCTGGAGGGCGGCTGGGGGACCAATATACGTGTCGTTTAATTTTTACCATGTTATGTTTTTTACCTTAAGTTTTATGTTCTCGCTGCTGGGGTGAAAAGTTGTACGTACTACAAGTACAAGAGACCAAAGTTATTTGCATCTTGAGTCTTTGAGTCCCTCGCTGCACTCGGGATTGTAACCTAGAATCACCCGCTACGCTCGTGATTAAATTCTAAGATCCTTATTCGCTTGCTCGGGATTCAAAATCAACACTCGCAGCAAAAACCAACTTTACTCTCTTGTTACACAAATAACTATTATATCGTATGTAAGATTACTATCGGTCACATTAAATGTCGGTATTCATATAATTTATCAAATAACATAAGATTAAGTGAAATACCATCATAAGCGCTTTACTAAATCAAAACATCGCAAGTCTAAGGAATTATTAAACGTCGGCCACCGCGTCTACGTTTGCTGTTGTTTGCGCACTTCTTTCCATGTAGATAACTAGATAGATCTACAAGTAAATATAATTACGCCATTGTACAGTCGAGTTCTCTGATATGTGTACACATATTTAAGAACTCGACAGTACGGTCCATTTTATACAGTTGATAAGCGCTAAATGTACTTATTGTTAATCCGGCTTCAGAGACAGGCTAATTTTGTCAGCGTACAGTTTATCTTAACTGCTTTTTAGGGTTCCGTACCACAAAACGAAAAATTGGAACCCTTATAGGATCACTTTGTTGTCCGTTTGTTGAGGATGGTCACTCAACGGAGTCTCTACGGTAGCTCGTTCGATCAATTAATAAAGGTTCAGGTTCAAAAAGTGGACTGCATATTTTATGGTTAATGGCTCTAGTTACACGATTCTTAATAAAGGATTCTAGTTAAAGGTTCAAAGTTAAACTGATTCTAAACTAAAGTGCAAGGTTCGAGGTTCGACAATGAGCGGGGTTCGAGGATGAGTTCTTCCTTGCGGTTCGTGGTTCAGTTGCTAAGAAGTTCTCTCCAATTTTGCCCCAATGTTCGTTGGAATGTTTGTCCGAATTTTCGTTTGGAATATTCGCTTGCTCTGGTTCACTTTTGCTCCCTTGGGTTCCCCTGGTGTTCACTCTTCAACTGCTACTACTGCTACTACCAATGACTGAGGGTGTGTTCCGGTATTTCTACCCCCAGGCTTTACCGTCAGGTGAGCCGTTTGCACACGGAACCAATTTGCTCTTTTTTATGTTCGAATTTCTCTATGAATTATAAAACTTTAATTTCCCTTTCAAGAACCTGCCTAGCGATTTCTCTATCGAAGAGTGCATATTAAAGCTTGGGTTGCCGCCCGTCTATATGTATATGTCCTACCACTGTAACATTCTTACTTTCCCGGTGATAGGACATTAAGTAGCGTCGGGAGGGCCCAATCCTAGTCTATTCCTGATTGGAACCCTCCCATGCTTTCAGAGCCCTTTCACACTAGCGTTTTTGTCGGCGGTTTCTCGCCGGAGCGGGAACGCGACCGGAACGCTGCGAGCACGCGACGGTAACGCGGCGTGATTATGATAAGAGTAGCAAAACGCGGCGTGCACGCGGCCGTACCGCAGCGGATAAAAAATCGCGACGTGCATGACGCGTTGTGCAGTTCTTACAATAAACACGCCGCGTTTCGGTTGCGTGCTCGCAGCATTCCGGTCGCGTTCCCGCTCCGCCGAGAAACCGCCGGCAAAAACGCTAGTGTGAAAGGGCTCTTAGAGAGTACCCGACCTTCAGGACTAAGGTAAGATACGAGTCCGGGTAACTCGGGATCACAATAAAACAAATATGGTCGTTATAGGTTATGGAGAAGAGCGGCAATAAAATAAAAGGTTAACATTCCAAAAATAACATTACAAAACTTGACTAAAACTCTTATAAAATAGTTACGCAATACGCTAATTCGAATCTAACAAGATTCTTATTTGCTTAACAAACTAAAGCGAGCGATCCGTCCGTAACACGGTCCGTCCGTCCGCCACTAGACAAACGAAAGTTTAAGGGATAGGTTACGCCATCTCTTGAGAAGTAGCTTTTGAACTGCTACGCTCTTTGTTATATATTTGCAAAACTAAATCTAAATATTATAAAGATAAAAGATTTGTAAGTATGTGTGTATGTAACAAATAAACTCAAAAAACGAAAGGCCGATTTCAAAAATTAATTCACCATTTGAACGCTACATTATCTACATTATTTATCAACATAGGCTATGTTTTATTTTTCTAGGCGGACGAAGTCGCGGGTAACTGCTAGTTTACGATACATTTATGGTTTATGTATAGTGTTGAAGCAATAAACCATTTATATTTTATTAAAGCGTTTAAATATTTTACTTCTAAGCTGTAAATAAAAAGATCGCTATAGTTAGGTACTGACTATTTACTGCCAAGAGATGGCGTAAGTTACCCTTGAATGGCTGCCTCACAGTTTTGAACAGTCATTTTAGAAATATTTTCTGTAAACCCTTGAAGAAAATCGATATCAAGTGTTTTACATTCGTCTCCATGTTACATATTTACGTGCCTTGTATCATAGTCGATAATGTTCTTTATTAAGAACAATAAACAGATTTAGGACGTACCTAGGTACGTTCTGCCCGGCAAAACGTCGCAAATATGCAGATATACTTAGCTAATATAATTGCGTGCCTTTTGCCGTTAAAACACTCTTGTGCCGTAGGGACCGGGTACGATACCTTTTTGTCAAATTAAAAAGAAGGCTTATCTGTGCCTCGGGTGATTGCAAGGCTGGCTCATTCGTCGCCCAACGGCTAGGTTAGGTTAATTCGGCGAGGAAATGCAGCCAGCCAATGATTTCAAAAGCATACGCAGCCAGCCTTCTCCTGGATCTAGGCGAAAATTGTACATAGGAGTACATATGTTTTTTTTAATACTTTTTGTGTGTTTTAAATAGTGTTAAGTTATTTGTGAGCAAAATCCGTTTTAAAAGAGGCCTTATTTCGTTAAAAATGTAACTCTCAGTATTTAAAGTTTTCTTAAAATTCCTAAAAAAATAATTATCATTTTATTTTATTTTTCTAATAAGTAAAATATTTTCTACTTTGAACTCTATAGTGCAGTGTTCCGTTTTCAATCTGGTTCCGCTACGCTCTCCCTGCAGTGCTACGGAGCACAAAAAAGACCAAATACCCTCTACATACACCCTCCCTACTGTACCTATATTGTAAAAGTGCTCCATAGCCTCAAATGGTTTCAACCTTAATAAGGGCTCCGTAATCAACTAGCGCAGAGACTCTTAGTACTAGAAAGCTGTTATTTGGCATGAATATGCATATTAGTCACGCCAAAAAAATTGTAAAATAAAATCTAGAAACATTTTTTTTTACTGTACTTACTTAGGGAAATGTTTTTTTTTAGAGTAGGTACCCCCCCTATGCGTAACGTGGGGATGTAGCGTGATAGTGTGTTTTTCGATTAAGTAATCCGTTTATGAATTATTAAGCTTGTGGACTCAAGTGGCCCAACGGGGGGGGGGGGTCGCCTACAGCCAAAACTATAAATACTAAAAATCAGAAAAAAATCTTAAATTGATGAGCATATAACGAATTTTAAAGGAAAACTATCACGACTAAGTAGACATCATTGGTTCTTGAGATACAGGCGATTAAAGTGTTTATACCTACTAAAATCATCTAAGACGGCACCAAATAACTTTAAATAGAAAATTAGCTATTTATTACTTATTGATTTTTATGTTGTGTAGTACTTAACGGCTTCGGAACCCTACACTGAGCATGGTCCGACATGCTCTTGCCCGGTTTTTTATAGTAGAAGGCAGTAGGCATACCTTTTGAAACTTTGTGAGGTAGCACATCTTTCCATCACGCATAAACTGCCGAATGATTTTGATGAAATTTTAAATATTAACGTATTTTTAGTGCACCTTCGTCTTTTTAGGTCGGCGTACCAAAATTGAAAAAAAATAAAGGAATTATGGTGAGACTGGTCGTCGGTGTGGGTCTGTCTGTGTGTCACAGCAACTACTGTACTTATCAAATTGAAATTTAGGATAGATGTATAACTTGCCCGCAACAATTTATAAAAAAAATGTAGTAATTGGAAAGGAAGGTTTAAAAATTAAAGTGAAACTATTATAACAATGACATGAAACGGCTTGATTTGCACACTTTAAAACTATTCTATTTCATATTTATAGATATCTAATTTCAGATTAACTTGTGACCAAAAACGTATACTTAATAGTTATTTGTGCAACAAGAGAGCAAAGTTGTTTTTTGCTGCGAGTGTTTTGTTGTGTTTTGTGTGAGCGATTTTGAATCCCGAGCAAGCGAGGGATTCTAGGTTAGAATCCTGAGTGCAGAGGGATTCAAAGACACGAGACGCAAATAACTTTGGTGACTAACTGACATGACTAGCATAAAGATAAACTGTTTTGTTAGAACACATTTCTTATTTGTGAAAATGTTATTATTGCTTAATAGTGACATCAAATTCGATATCAGGGTCATACACCGATTTAAGTTACCGTCTTTCCTGTGGACACACCGAAAGTTAACGTTTTTAAGGACTAATTTTCTGGCTGAGCCCATTCTTGCAACAACACCGTCAGGACTGCTCTACACCTATCATATAAAAAAATAACTTATATTCACACAAGCTCTAAACCATTGATCGCAGGAGAGACAACTTTTGTTTTTAAGAGTGTATCAATATTACATTCAAATTTCGAACATCTTTGAAAAACAAAGCAATTTTATTTGACCTCGATTCTAATATCACTCGAGATGACATTTTATTCGAAAGTTATGTCAATAAAACATTATCTTATCTTATCTTATCTAATTGCATACAATTTTGACAAATCTCGCTTGTTACTTGATATCGAACGATATGATAGTAGAGGCCGACTCTAGTTTGTCTCTTGAATTAAAAAAAATACGGGTGCCGCCATATTTGTCTTGTCGCAAAAAAAAAGTTTACTTTGTTTTATTTTTTATACTAATATATGTATGTAGATTGTAAGTATTGTAACTATTGTAACTATACATAATTAGCCATTAAAATACTCGTGTGATGTTATTATGTAACAGTCACATAAAGTACTATAAGGTAAATAAATCATGGTAAAAATAAAACGTCGTCCCCTAGCCGCCCGTGCGCCGCACCACGGCCACGGAACAAAAATTAAAGTTACCTACTTTGTCTCACGCTCGCAGCAAAATCGAATTTTGCTCACTGTTTTTAAGCAGCAAAACCACCCTTTTTGAGGTGCTGAGGTGAAAAAAAATATCCCCCTGAAGTTTACGGGCTGAAAAATCAGAAATACCTAATTCTGAATGAGACATTTATCTACATTCTACCAAAAGAGAAACTATGACAAAGTTATCAAAGTTTTAGGTATTTGACGATAGACGGCGCAAGCGAACGAGTGTGGTTAGCAGAACTCGCAATACCAAATTTAATTACAGACTTAATCTCGGAAACCTGGGTGAGCGAGTCCGACTCGCACTTGACGGGTATTTTATCTATAGTCGAACAAGCACGACCACCCCTGACCCCGCGGAAACATATGTGGGAGGACGGAGAGTGCAAGGTGACTTAACTGCTCGCTGTCGCACTATTGTGCGCGCTTACCCTCCCCGCTGAACAGGAAGAAGTAACACTTATCAATGGGACCCAAACATAACGCACTAAAACGAAATAATAAGTATAAAACATTTCATTTATTTATTTATACTTTATAAAAAAAATAGAATACCATGTAAATTCATAAAAAAGACTTAAAATACTTCAAAAGGCAACTATTCTACGAGTATATCCCTAATTTGTTGTTAAAGCCCTGTGGCATTTTATGGCGGTTAGTGTGAGACAGATTCACGTTATTTTGACGAATAATCTAAAACATGGCGTTATTGTACAAGCAACATATTTGGCACTTGGAGATTTCAAACACATAGCTATATACATCGATGTACATAAAACTAAGATGTAATAATAACGATAAAACTTAGATAAATCCAATTAAATTAATTTTAAATAATATAGGTATACACACAATAAGTGTTAAAGGACGGAAATTCCAATAAAAGCGATGTCGAAACAATTTTGCATTAGGTACTAAGAACTATTGATGCGCTATCAATTTATAGATAACGAGAAAACGTACATTAAAAAAATATGAATTAAAAAACCATATTACCAACCGTACGCATATTCTGTAAAATTAGGATAAGTACATAAAATGTATACAGCGGGGTAATCACGGCAAGCTATGCTCAGATCGAAATAAGGTTTACACTTACTGAACCGGCGGCACGAATCAGTTTTGTTAACATTATAGTTTACTCGTTACCTGTAGTGAGACCTGCTGCAGTACGGATCTTTGTTCACATCTAAAGTAAACCTATAATAGAGTGTATATAATATCAAAATTAAAGCTAAATTTTTACTCTATATATGATATATATAACTTTTGTAAGGACCAGTCTGGCTAGTGGTACATAATTAGCAGTGATCGGAATAGATAGTGGTTAAAGCTAATTTTTTACTCTATATATGTTATATATTACTTTTGTAAGGTCCAGTCTGGCTAGTGGTACATAATTAGCAGTGATCGGAATAGATAGTGAAATTTCGCGAGACTTCGGTGCGTAATAAAACTTGCAACCCCGGGATTTTAGTTGCAGTTTTAAAGTTTGTGTTTGGTTCAGAAATGTTATTAATTTATAATTTTAACGATTATTTTGCTAGTGTAGACCCTAACAATGACAAAACTTTTATTATTCGCATTTTCCCATATAAGTTTAATTAAGGTCATGTTAAAAAAATATTCTGTGAAAAAATAAGAGTCATGGAATCCTGGGTCTTATCTATATTAAGTATATTTTTTAAGGTCATTCACCCGAAAATGCACTATCTATTCCGATCACTGAAATAATTAGCAAGCTTGTAATCTTATAAGTAGTTTGTAGGTTACATGCCTTAATACTAAGTTCGTCGTTCTACAGTCGATGGATAAAATTGACTTCGTTGCGAGCCAAAGGCGCATGTCAGAACATCGATAGTAAAAAAAATAATAAATAGGAGATTCATAATTAAATAATGGTCACTATGATTTGTAAGCATTAAAATTATAATTAAGGCAAAGGCAAATTAGGCAATCATTTATATATGCAGACTAATATGACAGATGTTAAAATATGAGAAACATTTTGTCAATATAAGGGCGACTTAGAGTTACTCCATTATTTTTAATTACACGTCAGGGAAAAAGACACCATTCAGCTCTAGCCCTAAATACCTATAAACGGGATTCCGGTCCTACATATCCCCAATCTTTAACATAAATATTGCTCCTGGGCAATTCACGCGTAATATCGGAAATACGTAAAAAAATCATTTATGTAACTAAATAAAAGAATTCAAATGCGCGGAGGGGTTGGCGTAGTATGAGCAGGAGGCATATAGTTTTGGCGTCATCTCCCATGCATCTATAGTTCGTAGCACAAGAGCTGACATGAGTGGAACAAACAAAACAAACGAATTAAAAGTACCATATCGCTTTTGACTTTTTCTCATTTTGAGTTGTATTTAACTCGGCCGCAATAACTATCAACTAAATTAGAGCAACCTCAACGTTGACAATACGATAGCATGTCAAAAGCAATACAGTTTTACCGAGTATAAAAAACCCTTGTTTTTATATTTTACCCATTCGATCCGTTTATGCCAGCTCTTGTGACATGACCTATACCTATACGCTGCGTTGTTAAGAGTTTTGTATAGAGTCGGCGACGGACATAACGTCTTCTCCGTAGTCTAGGCCCTCGTACGTGAGTTCGTCTTCATGGGCAGTTCCCGCAGAGTGATTACCGCCAGGACACGCTAAACATCTGAAATTGACGGTACACATTTTCGTAAGTCTAATATTTTTATATCAATTGCTTTAGGAGATACGAGGGTGGATTGAAAAGTTCTGAGCCGGGTAAAAAAAACTAACTGGCTCACTTTTTATAACAATTTTATTTTTCGACATATAGTCTCCATGAAGGTCAATGCACTTAGTCCACCTTGCCTCCAACTTCATTATCCCATCAAAAAAAAAGAATCTTTGAGGTCGTAAAAATATGAGTCTACTGCTTCTTGTACCTCCATATTTGTCGAAAATCTTTGTCCTCCCAAGTGTTTTTTGAGGTTTGGGAAGAGTTGATAATCGGAAGGAGCTAGATCCGGCGAGTAAGGGGGATGCGGCAGCACTTCAAATCCACAATCATGTATTTGTGCCATTGATTTCGCCGAAGTGTGAACCCGAGCGTTGTCTTGGTGAAACAGTACTTTTTTCGACAGCATTCTTGGTCTCTTTATTTTAATTTCCTCTCGCAGACGACGTAAAAGAGCACAATAGTAGTCTGAATTTATTGTTTTGCCCTTTTCGAGATAGTCTATCATGATAACCCCCCTGCAATCCCAGAAAACTGAGGCCATTATCTTATTAGCTGACAAAATGACCTTGGCTTTTTTGGGTGGTGGTGAACCTGGTCTTTTCCATTGCCTGGATTGTTCTTTCGATTCTGGTATACTGTGGTAGACCCATGTCTCGTCCATAGTTATAAAATGATTGAGAAAATCTTCGGAGTCACGTTGAAACATGTCCAAACAATCTTGAAAAATTGTAACACGTACTCGTTTGTTCTCGACTGAAAGCAGTCTAGGCACCCACCTGGCTGACACCTTAGAAAATCCAAGAACATTGGTGATGATGTTCTGTGCCCGCTCATAAGAAATACCCATTGCTTCCGCTATCTCCACAATCTTCAATCGCCTATCCTTCATTATCGCATCTAATATTTTATTGACTTTTTCATCCGTAGTAGCCGTCAACGGCCGCCCACTCCTAGGCTCGTCTTGAACAGTCTCCCGGCCACGTTTGAAATCAGCTACCCATCTTTTTATGGTAGCATACGATGGAGCAGATTACCCTAATGTTTTGTTCATATCTTCAAATATTTGTTTTGGTGTTAACCCCTTCTTTTGCAAATATTTTATGACAGAATGGTGCTCAATTTTAACCATTACTTGAAAAATCAGTGACCTTATGTAGCAGTTCCAGCATAAAATGTAAAATTGTGACAGGAAAAAAACAAAAGATAGTGCATAATGGCGACTAAATATGGCACTTTTACCTGCCAGTATTTATTTGTTTTTTTTTTTATTATATTCAACCTTAGGCTCAGAACTTTTCAATGCACCCTCGTATATGAACGTACAGTCAGCCTTAAGTAGCTGCACACTGCACTGCATTTATCTTGTCTAATAAGTTAAAGCGCCACGGTACTAAAGTTTACAGATAACTAATTTAAAAGACCGATTGAACATTTTGTACATATTAAATAATAATATCACAGGACAATGTCACACAAATTGACCTAGTCCCAAACTAAGCTCTAGGCGTAAACCTACTATGGGTGCTAGACAACGATAAACATACTTATATAGAGAAATATATACTTAAATACATAGAAAACATCCAAGACTCAGGAACAAATACTCGTGCTCATCACACAAATATCTGCTCTTACCGGGATATGTTAACAATGTCTCTATAACAAGAAGTTTATCAAAGAGTTTTGACATGGCAGAACGCAAAACGGAAGATGAGGAAACTTGAAAAAATATGTCTTTTTTGAATGAAGATTTTCATAACGTGTATAATCGGTAGTCATCGGAATAGGTACTTAGATAGCGGGTGCATTTTTGATTAACTTTTTTTATTCCATTTACGCGTGAATGCATCTTACACAGCTGAATATCATTATTAAATTATGTGACTTGAAAAAAAATATTCTATAATCGAACTTTAGTTCACGGGTGGGCAAGCATTGCGCGTTATTAAATTTTATAAAAAATATCATCATCTATTCTATGACGCACTAATTTATTAATAAATACCTAGCATAATTGATCGGCAACACCTGCGTGTCATCTGATACTGGGTGGCAATCAATATGTTAATGCTAGGGACGGCCGCGCCTGCGCAGGTGGTCGATGACATACAAACACTAAAATCGCTAAGATAGATTTGTAGACACTTCTATTTTTGTGTAAGGTCCAATCTATACTCGTTTTACCCTACTGAAGTATGTCTACACGTTTTCAGCAAATGTTTTGCAGCTTTCAGCAGGGTGAGCTATTTTTGCCCCGATTGTTTACATGCTCGGTATTAAACCAGCGTTGCACTTTGCCAAGCAGATTTAAACCTTACCTGCTTTCGTTGAGGCCGTAGGACAAGCACTTATCGCCCACACACTCGCAGCACCCGTCGTGGAACCATCTGAAATTAAGGTGTTGTTATTTCAGTACTTGTTTTTTTTAATCAGACCCCACTTATTCGATGTAGATGGTAATAAGCATAAGTAATATAAAGTGGATTATTGTAGATGTTGTAGACTCAAAAAATGAGAAACCAGACCAAAAAACTAACATAGATGTTTTTATGTGAAAAATGTTAAAGTTGCTAGGTATTAAAATCGTGATTCCTTTGTAACGACAGCCTTAGCAATCAATCCTGAATTCCTGACGTTGAAATCAGGTATTCACCTGCGTAACTCCTAGTCTCGGGTGGTTTGCTTTTGGCTTAAAAAAATATTTAAGGCTGTATTACGAAATTATTTTACCCAGTTAGTCAGTTAATTCCAGGCAGTGAAAGGGACGCGACACATCTAACTTCTATAGCCACTTCTTTACTGTTAAAAACTTGATAGGTTTGACACTTCATAAGGCGCTCTCGATCATCCACTTCATAGTTACCGCAAGCTGTTGGCGCCCATGGAGCGGCACGAAGCGCGGCACTTCTCGCTCGACATGCACTGCGACATGTACGCGATGGTGCAGTTGAACGTCACCACGTCGCGGCTCGTTGGCTCCGACTCCTGCTCTATACTCTCTGCAAACAAACAACACCACAATTAAACGACTTAATGTAATATTTATCTAAACAAATAAATATTACGGGACAATTGTCACACAAATTGAACTAGTCCCATCTATTATGAAGTTGTCCATTTATGGGACAAAGCTCCCAACCAGGTTTTGGGACCAGATCCCGCACTATGAGCGAATGAAAAAAAACATTAAAGAAAAAAAAGCGGCCAAGTGCGAGTCGGACTCGCCCATGAAGGGTTCCGTAGCAGCAAGTAACATAATATAAAAGTTCGTTGTAGCTTTGATCAATGTTTTTATGACGTATTAAAAAAAAACTACTTACTAGATCTCGTTCAAACCAATTTTCGGTGGAAGTTTGCATGGTAATGTACATCATATATTATTTTTACATTTATCATTCCCTTATTTTAGAAGTTACGGGGGGGGGGACACACATTTTTCCACTTTGGAAGCGTCTCTCGCGCAAACTATTCAGTTTAGAAAAAAATTATAATAGAAACCTCAATATCATTTTTGAATACCTATCTATAGATACCCCACACGTATGAGTTTGATGAAAAAAAAATTTTTGAGTTTCAGTTCTAAGTATGGGGAACCCCAAAAATTTATTGTTTTTTTTCTATTTTTGTATGAAAATCTTAATGCGGTTCACCGAATACATCTACTTACCAAGTTTCCACAGTATAGCTCTTATAGTTACGGAATAAAGTGGCTGTGACATACGGACGGACAGACGGACAGACATGACGAATCTATAAGGGTTCCGTTTTTTGCCATTTGGCTACGGAACCCTAAAAACTGACTCAGACGACGTTTTGAATATTTATTAAGCCTCATTAATAAGTGATTTAACAACTTGCCCATGGAACTCGTGACTTCTATAAAATGAAAATGCAACAAGATAGTTAAGGTACTTTATCATTTCTTCGGAAGTATTATCACGAAAAATAAGCTTTTTATGCCTATAAAACCAATAAATATGTTGAAATGTCAATATGAATCTAGAAGGTGAACATTAATATTGTATTATATCATTCCTTAAAAGAAACGTTTTTTTCGAGAAGTATTAGTGTCCCCTTGTTTCTTCCCGTTATAAGTCGACTACAGAAAAAGTACATTGTACATCAGGGGACATAAGAAGAGGATTAGTAACTAGAGTATTAGAAGACTCAAGACTGTTAATACCTTGAATTTGTAATCCCCTTACTGCTCGTGATACACAAAATGTTTTTCATCACATTTACAGGGAAATAAAATAAAATTGGACTATTAAAGAAATCAACAAACAAATGCCTTCGACACGCTAGAAAAATTAACAATTCTTTTCAATATAGTCCACAGATAATGCTAAGAAATGCATTAAGTTTTGAAACTTGACATGCCGTACTGCCAGATTGTACCGATTTTTAAAATAAAATAAAATAATATAATTGCTAATGTCTCTGAAATAATAGTAAAATGTACCGTATAAGTTTTATATAATTGTAAAACTGGTTTGCAGCTAAGTATTGAATATAGGAAATATACCTTGGCTGTTTTTAAACCACGTTGGCTTGGCGGATTTTTATAACTCCCGAGTGAGGTAAATCGGCTATAACTGCTCTATACGCCTGCGTGTAATAACACCCTTTTCGAGCAAGTGTGATGAAAAATCTATAATATCCACATCAAATTTCAAGTTCCTTAGGTTTAACGGTTTAAGCCGTGCGTTGTTTGGCAGTTGGTCAGTAACGGCCGAAACCTATATTCAAACCGCGGATAGATAAGGCTTACTTTTTGACGACACGGTGGCCTAGTTGGGAGTGACCCTGCCTCTGAAGCCAGCGGTCCCGGGTTCAAATCCCGGTAAGGGCAGATATTTGTGTGATGAGCGCAAATATTTGTTCCTGAGTCTTGGATGTTTTCTATGTATTTAAGTATGTATTTCTTTATTTAAGTATGTTTATCGTTGTCTAGTACCCATAGTACAAGCCTAGAGCTTAGTTTGGGACTAGGTCAATTTGTGTGAGATTGTCCCCTGATATTTATTTATTTATTTATTTATTTACTTTGGGTTGAAATTTGGCATTTGCTCATACAAAATGTGTCAAATTTTTATCCGAAGTAAGGCTGTCCGCGGTTTAAATAAAGGGTTCGGCTGTAAGTCAGCCTCGGAAGAATTTAGTTGAACAGGAAGAAGATAGAATTATGTTAATACTCTATTACGAGTAAACCATTTGGAGGGTAGATTACCGCATTTAAGTTTCTGTATTTGACTTCAGTTTTTCCATACCAAGAATTTGTTATATACACCTAGACACCTAGTTTAAACTCTGATTATTGACGTTTTAGTGGAGAAGGTGGTATAAAATCGCTAAAGTGGCTACTACGGAAAATTATTACACCTACAAAATACCTTCCTACGACTTACATAAATTATCTATGATATTGTTGATACATAATTGATTAAAGGTATAAAAAATATCACGTTCCTAATATTAACAAAACCGAGTGCGGTTAGTAGGTACAGAACAATTTATTAGCGTATCGAAATAGGTGCGATTTAATTCATTCAATTATCACTTTCACATTATGATGTGGTTGGGAGACGTATTCATAACATCAAATGCAATGAGATTCAATGTTGACCCAACGCGCTTCGGAGCAGGTAGACGCGGCGAACATTCCATAATAATGAGTCATTTAGTCAGCTTCCCGGTGAGGAACCTTTTTATTCCATGCCGACTTGGGGGTCCCATTGTATTAACTCCAAGGCATCATCTAAAGTTACCGTTAAGTAGTTGTGAAAAACAGCACTTATCTTATCAGTAGCGGGAATTACTAGTTATAACAAAATTAAATGAATGGTGTTGTTTAGTTCGGAATATTGATAACGGAAAACTAAACCCGTTGGTAAGGTCGGCCTTATGAGTAGGTGCACACTTTAGTGCCTTGTCACTTTAAGGCTTCGGAACACCGGGTGCGTGCGTGTGACGTGCGCGTTTCACTGCGTTGTATAGTTAACATATTGTATGAGGATTCATACTATACAACGCAGTGGAACGCGAACGCGCACGTGCACGTCACGCACACGCATCCAGTGTAGCTCAGACTTAAAAGTCATGTTTAAACTGCTGCACGAATCTTTTAGAGGCGTTAAAGTGACAACGTACATGATTGTGCAGCTAATTAGGTAAACCCCACACTAGCGTCTTTCGAGCGTCGGCATCCTCAGGCCGCCCGCGAAGCGGCGAGGCAACGTCGGTACAACGGTGTAGTGGTGTCTTAGAGAGCGACAGCGTCTCACCAGCGCCTTTGCACCGTCAACGCAAAGTCAATAACTTCTTTCGAACGTCGGCGTCTTGTCAGCGTCTGTTGTGGGCACTATCTACAACGACGAGACGCTTACGCTCGACAGACGTCGCAGACGTTTCGACGTAGCGCGAGTGCTGGGAGGACACCGACGCTCAAAAGATGTTAGTGTGGAGTCAGCCTTATAAGGCAGACTAAACCTGCCTATGCCGAATAGGTATTAAAGTAATAAAATAATCCGTAGTCTCCTACTAACAGGTCCTTAACTTAATCTTGGCTTTTAATCGTGTCAAGTCTTTCAATACTTTTACGTTAAGTCATAGTCTCCAAAACTGGTAATGTGAATCAATTGGTTGGTTATAAAATAAAGATATCCCCTTGTATGTATATGTAACTACTTATTCCTACAGGTCTGAAAAAACATTCAAAACAAACAAAACTGAAGATGTTAAAAAGATAACAATCTGTTTTGTGTTATAAACTTAAAGATGCAGATTAGTTTTACCAATCCACCAGCACCCTACTTCATTAATTTCATGATTTTACGTGCATTGATTGATGCAATCATACATCGTAAATTTAAGAGGTGAGGCACGCTTTGAAAATTAACATTGTTATGTGTACAATTATACATTGTGGATTTAAATAAGAAACACTCTACTTTAATAGCATAAGAAAGCTGTAGTTGAACTTACGTAAATGATAAACCACTTGTTTATCTGAAGCTGGTCGGTAGGCCGAGATGTCAATGTCTACAGGGTATGTGATGGACAGCCACCTCTCTTGTGGGTCGGAGTCGCTGGTCAGAGCACTGAACAAGCCCGGTACTCCATCAGTTAGCTCTTCCACATATGAAGTCTTAGATAGTGCAGTTTGAGTGTCATTTGGTTTTGGGCACATATCTGTAAAATAAACATTTCCTTTTCATTAGTTACAGACATTATAGGAGGTATTGCCCTGTTAAAATACTGTCAGCATAATTACCTTGTAAAATTGAATTTAGATATATTTAAAAAATGTTTTTATTTCTGAGATTTGGTCCATCATTAAGAATGGTTTCAAAAGAGACTAAAGGTCGTATTAATAAACTGATCTCGACTCAAGATGAGTCAAAAATTACAGTTTTCTATGGCTTGACGTCTACTTTGACGGGCTTCTTGCTCAAGATGAGTTTATTAATACGACCCTAAGATTAAGCAAAATCAAGCAAAAAGTAGGTAGATGCACAGTGTCCAGCAATAAAATTATATAATCCATCATTAAGCTCGAAAATAAGCCGTATCTTCTTTACCTAGAGTTATAAGAAAAAAGTGGAGTGTTAGAAAATAATGAGCCAAATGTTGGAAATACCACGCTGGAGCCTGTCCCCATAATATTTTAATTTCACTTTCATCTTGCTATATTTCTCTACTTTATCTGGTCTGTTGCAGATCCAAATGCAACATCATGGGTTTCCATTTTCCTATTATCAAAGGGACTTTTCCTTTTTTCATTAAATAAAAGTACCAAGCTGGTCTCTACTACTACTACTACCCTCTAATATTGGTCTATAACAATACAATACAATACAAATACTCTTCATTGAACACCAAAGAAAAAAAGAACACGGAACAGTAAATTTAAATCATAGGTATACAAAAGGCGATCTTACTGCTAAATAGAGATCTCTTCCAGACAACTTTGGATAGAGAAACTGCAATAATATAACCTTTTATACTCTTGTGATGATTTATAGTGCAATTGTAGTTAAATTTGAGTTTTTACCGGGTAAAGTGGGGTGAATAGAGATTCGCAAGGTGAATAGAAATACAGTCTAAAATAAATCATATTCCAGTAATTATAACACTGAGATTTTAATATAATTTTTCAATAGACTTGTCAATTTAATAATTTGTTCTTATTGGTAAGAAGTTATGACTTATTTTAGATTGTATTTCTAGTCACCCTGTCTCTTTTTATCCCATCTTACAGTACTTACATAGATACGGTATTTATGTACTTATCTAAAAAACCAAACCTGAGTTTCTATTCCATAGAAAAAATATGAATCCAAAGCAAAGCATGCAAAGCCTTGAGGACCTTTAGAGGTTTCCTAATAGTGTTTACTAAAGACTTCTCAATATTTTCTTAAGATTTAAAGCTTAACCCAAATTTCCAGTTTCCAGTTTCCACACTAGAGGTTGTAGTAGGTAGTAGTTTTGACAAAAAGTTCTAAAACCAACATTATTATGGCAAAATGTATAGCTGAATTAGGTATCAAATAAACAATTATCAATGTAGTTAACATTATTATTTCTACAGGTTATGGGCCCAGTTCCATACCTAAATCAGCCAGATGCCTAAGAATTCGCTTAGAAAGTAAAAGTGTAAAGAATAAAAGACTCGCTAGCATAGGGCATGCACAAAACGTAAAAGAAAGAACATGGCGGCTTCTAAAGCAATACAGCGCCATTCATGCCACAATTAATCGGGGAAGAAAACTTTTCAACCTGGCTATTCAGGATTGAAACATGTTTAGAAGACAAGAACTGTGCAGAAGCTTTGAAAAATTACACTAAAACAGAACTTGAGGATGTTAAAAATTTAAAAAAAATTGATGCTTATGCCCGTAGCATCATAGTACAAAGCTTGGTGGACCCTCATATAGAATACATTCAAGATGCGAAATCAGCCAAAGAGATGAACGTTTAAGGAGCATATTTGAGAGGCAAAGCATTTTGTCAAAATTCTATGCAAGGAAAAGCTTGATCAAACATTTTAATACATTCAACAAAACTGTAAGAGAGCTAGAAGCCACAAGAAGTAAAATGGACGAACAAGGCAAAATATGCAACCATTTGTTGACCTTGCCAGAAGTTTATGAGCCTGCTATCACAGCACTAGAGACTACAAATTTGGAACTAACAATAGATTATGCTAAAAGCAAGTTACTCTGCATCTAGAGTTGAAATACAAAGGTGAGGGACCAAAAGATAACCCTACAGTACGGGAAAGCTGCTCATTTTATAACACAGAAGAAAAGAAATATTACATGTGTACTTAGAAAAGCAAATCATTTTCCCAGGGATTGTTACTCAAACCTATATTAAAAACAGATCAGTATGAAAATATACTATTCAGTGGATTTAAGACATAAATATACTAACCAACGCAGCTGCAGCATTCACTGTACAAGTAGCTCAAACAGTTGAAGCAGTCTTTGCAGCACGAGCAGTCTTTTAGGTCGCACTTACAGGACTGTGTAAGCATGCACTTGGACACCACGCTGGCACAAATAGCCTCGTTGCACGCGAATACTATGGGCACGGCCAGTAAAACCGCCGCAGTTAACAGACAAAACAACTTCATAGCCATGGCACAAAACCAGTTCCACTTTATAAACGAATTTTCAAACCTACGCTATGTCCATTAAATTCCAGCATATAGTAATCTTTAAGTTAACAGATTAAAGTAAAATGAATTCTATTACACTTCCTAATTGTAAGACAAACTAAAACCAACTTCGATCTTAAATTTTATTTGTATGATCTGACAGGTCCCACTCAGCGTGCGCTTACGCTGCTCGAAATATGTAAAATGAAAATAAAAGAAATCGAGGTCACTCAAATCGAACCGAAAGTATCAATCGTTATGTTGTCTCGCTTTACTTTACTGTTCTAGTCGGAGTGTGAAGGAGATCATTGTTGTGACTTTGAATGTAAATGGTTGAGTGAACAAACAGATTTTTGAATGAATGTATTATAAAATGTTGCCAGTCTCACAAATATAAACACAAAGACAAACGTCTTCATAACATGTTCAGTTTTAAGTTACTACATTAAAAAACAGGTTAGCGTTAAAAAAAAAACATGGAATTGGTGGAATGCAATGGAATCATTTCGGAATGATCGTTAAAAGTCCCTAAAAGTGTTTATTAAATCATGAAGTCATTTTGTTTGCTATACGTAGGTAGGTACAGATATATGAAAGTGGTGCACCGTAGAACTCTGTCGCATTGAGGTGACTTATTAAACACCAGTCCTTCAATCAAGCATTTATAGATGTCCTTATTATATTACAGTTAGTTACTTTAAATCTTGATTTGGATTAGACCTCAAGAGGATAAAATATAAAATAGCTGTCAAAGCTATCAACAAAAAACAATACAAAACAATGCATACAAATGTAGTTCCGAGTGGTATCGTTTCTCACCCCCTATATCAAGTCTGATTGATATCCACGATTTTTTTAACTAAAAATGTATCAAAACTTCCTTTGCTGAAACTTTAACATCGACCTGAATAAAACTCCCTAAGGGCCCGTTGGCTCTACTTTTATCATGCAGAACATAAAGTTATGAGGGCAACGCCAATGTTTTTAATTGAAGATAGTAACGCAAGCCAGTAATTAAGGCACACGGTGTTTTATATTTCAAGATATGTTTACCTACACTGCACATATAGGTACATAACATCACGCTTTCATTCCCAGAGTGGGGTAGGCAGACTGAGCTACAGAAATACCAACAACTCTAAAAAGGCTTGTTTATAATTCTGCAACCACATTTTGTACAATCAGGCCAAGATGTTGAGTTTAGTTTTAGTAAGTTAGTGACAGATTGCAAGCCCATCGCCTAACTGTTATACAAGCCCTTTCCCTGGGAATAAAAGCTTGTAGTACTGTTAGGCGATTGGCTTACAACCTGTCACTAATACACTGGTAAATATATTAGCCTACTTGCAAAATGTGGTTACAGAATTATTAACATGTCTTTTAAGAGTGGTTGGTATTTCTGAAGCTCTGCCTACCCCACTCTGGGAATACAGGCGTGATGTATTCTTATGACTCGAGTCATTCATTCATAACTTAAGAGGCCGTAGGTACACGAAATTTTGGTGGTTTTGCTTCTTTTTGAGATTTTACAGTTAAAATACTGCTATTCTATAAGTTTGAATGCACATCATGAAATATAATTTCAGTTCTAATCGAATAAATGACTTACATAAATGAGGTACCTACTTTTTCAGATTTGTCGAGTACCTATGCGAGATTTAGGTTATTTTAAAACAATAAATATTGCTATTTTTTTAATTTTTAGATGTTTTTTTAAAGTAATGGATTGATGTTGAACTGAACTTTATTACCGATAGTTTTAAGTAGTCGTAATCAAAAACAATGTTTTGCCCATTATCTGTAAAACTTTACCAAGTCAATCATTTTTATACACAAATAAAATATATGAAGGTGGTAAAAAGTAAATTCATAAATTTTTTAGACAACTTTTACAGCAATAAATTGTAATTTTTTCATACCTTTTAGACGTCAAAACGATTAGTGAATATGCGATAATCTAAACCTCTTACAGCAAAATTCACAAAACAGTCGCCGGTTTCAGGTCGATGAATCAGTATCAAATAATAAAAACAAAAAAGTAGCTAATGTATGAGCTACTTTTAAAGTTGAAATTATCTTTCGTGTTGCGCATTAAAATTTGTAGAAGTAAAGTATTTCAAACCAGGTAAATCGGCGAAATCAGCAAAATTTCGTATACGGCCTCTTAAAAATGCCATAATGGCGGGTCAAAAATTTCATAATTGTGTCACATCCTGTCGTATAGATGTAAACTCTTAATCGCACGTAAATAATTACAAGACATACCTATCCTATAAGATATGATTCCATTTATCAAATTACAAAATTGATAATAATGTTAATAACATACCTAAGAAAGAAAGAAAGAAGAAATAAATACATTTATTCATTAACCATAAGACACACATACGTATAAAAAAGAACTTAAAGATTAAAGAAAATTAAGGCAACAGAAAATGTGTGTCGTCAGGGCATTGAAACGGACTCTGGGCTCAGCAATATGCTGAGGTGTCAGATACCAACAGCGCTGATTTTCAGCCAGAACCGACTGTGACTCACGGAACGCTGTACAAACATACAATATAATACGTGTAAACTACTTATATAATTTTAGCGGCAAAAAATAATTAACCAATAAAATAATAAAACGAATACATACATACTTATTCAGCCTTGATAAAATAAAAAATGATAATAGGGTAATTGTAAAACCATCAGGTTGAAATATTAACGTGTGTACCTAAGTGCTGGATGAAGGTTATGATTTCTGGAGTGTCAACAAATAGCCCTTAAACTTGCGCTTAAAAGTGTACCTGCTAGACACTCCTAGGATAGGAGAAGGGAGATCATTCCAGCACTTGGACGCCGCAAACCTCAAACTACCTCTGAATGCCGCTATCCTGTGCATAGGCACGATAGCAACTGCCTTAAATCTGCGCGCACTTCTCGGCCATTCAATTTTTGAACTCGTGAAGAGGTAGCATGGAGTCTCGCTTTGTACAACATCAAACAGCAGAGTGGCAAGATGCAGGCGCCTGCGTGCTGGTATGTTCAACAGTTTTGCGGCGTTCAAGTACGGAGTGATGTGGGAGCGGGGAGGGACGCGGAAACAACAACATGCGTTTTGCACACGTTGTATCAACCTCTTAGATCTACCAATAATGCAGCCGCCATAGACAATATCACAATAGTTTAATGTACTAGGTACCCTATAGGATGGAATGTAAATTATTGTGTTAAGATATTTTCGAAATCGTCATTCGTTGTGCCGGGGTATTAAACCTGTCCTTTGTCACACTTCTTCTTCTTCTTTTTTTATATTAATGGCGGTCCACCGCGATATTCCGCAGTGATTTCGCCTATGTCAAGTGAAAAGAGTAAATCAGTAAAGAGAGTAAATCAAAAGTAAAAGCCGGACATCTTTCAATCGGTCATCTTCCCTCCCCGAAGGTTACCGAAAGACCTCCCTTTGTCACACTTGTTACGTACTTAAGTTATTAAGTATCGGGGCGATGAAACTGGTAGATAATAATATTACCTAATTATACCGTTACTGAGGCTAGCGCGGTTAGAGTTAGGCTGTAACAACTAACACCCGTAGCAACTAACGCTACCTATTAGAGGGTGCTTAACTTGAATAGATATACCAAAGCTGCAAGTGAAGTAATTATAGATGAATTAATATTTGTACCTACCACTCCCTGTATTTGCGTGAGTGAACCCACTTTTCAAATCTCATTACGGTAAGTGAAGTACCTAGGTCACCAAACATTAAAGTTATTGTTTATTAAACTTTATCATATTTATTCATCAACACAAGGCTCAAACGTGAGCCCGTGTTGTGGTACGACGGAAGCGGAATATATATTTGTCATTAAAAATACATCAAAATTAAAACACTCATAGTATTACTATGGAGAACGACAGGTAATTTGTTATTATAGTATATGTTTATTTCGTAAAAGCACCTTTAAGTTCTTTTCTAATTAGTTCTTTATCTTGTATTCTCTGTAGACTTCTGCATTTGGACTTACAACTTTACTTTTAGGTTGATTTGTTAGCAATTACTTATGATGCAGCCTTGGTATGTACCGTAAAATGACAATATAATAAGTAATTTATTTATAAACTGGCCATATTTAAAGTGCTATATTACTACGAATTTACTTTATAATTTTACATATGTATAATTACCTAAGTAGGTAGGTACCTTTTAAACATCCCCGCATGATACCTACCCGTCATCATCCGTAGTTCCGTCATCACCTATATATCCCGCCAAACACAAGTATGAATTCACTATCAGTAGATTTTTACATTCAGAATTCAGAGGTCACGGACGCTACGAACCAACTACTCCTTTTTAAATCGTACTTGAATCCTGTTCTTCAGTTCATCCTATATGAAGTCTTGACTTAGAGTAGAAAGAGGTGGTAATGGATTTTTATTTTCAGTACATTAAATCCAGACCATGAGAAGAAATACGATGCCTCGCAAACCAAAATCTCTGATTCTGAATCGGGCCCTCGCAAGAGGAGACATCGTCCGTTCTGTGACAACCTGCGGGAATATTTGGAGAACACGTCGTTACACGGATTTCGGTACATCCTCGACGAACGCTCGACTTGGGTTGAAAGGTAAAATAAAGTTAGATTAAGTAACGTAATCTCTGCGTGTATCCTATCATCGCTTACGTTACTTCTTACTCATACTTGAGCTTCCTTTATGTTTTAGCATAAAATGAACGTAGTATTTGGTTACAATTTATTTAAATTCTTTTTTTACATAATACATACACAATTGCCAGTGTTCTCGAAGCAGAAAGTTGGTAAGTAGTAAAGCTCGTGTGAAAACTGGTATATTTAACGTAGGTACGTAAGGGCCAATAGTACAGTAGTTACAGTAGCTACATAGTGGCTAGTTACTCTGTGGGCGAATTGCAAAAATATTGTACATAATTAAGGACCTGATTGATATCAAAGTTTAATTGAAACAGATTATTTTTCCTTTGTGTAACGACGATTGTATGACTAATTTCGTTACACAAAGGAGATATTTTTTTTTGTTTCAAGTAAACTTTGACATCAATTAGGTCCTTAACTATGTACAATATTTTTGCAATTCACCCCTGTAACACTCAATTCGAAGCTTCGAAGGTGCCAGACTTCTTGTCATCCAAACCTTATAAAATAACTAGCTGTTGCCCGCGACTCCATCCGCGTAGAAATTGTTATTTATTTATTTATTTATTTGCAGACATGATACACAAGATGATAGGTACATGGGACCCTGTCAGGGTATTGCAAACATTTAAGTATAATTTAAAATTAGGTATTACAAATTACAATAGATCATATATCATTAGGCGAGTTAGTGCATGCACTGCTAAAATTATCTATTACATAATTGAGGGCTTGCAACTTTAAAAAAACTTTTAACTTTGAACTTTGAACTTTTTTAAGGGCTTTGTTTATTGCAATTCCCTCGGGAACTGTAAAAATTTCCGCGATAAGAGTATGCTATAGGGACCTACCTCAGTTATCTCATTCCAAATTTCATCGAAATCGGTTCCACGGTTAAGCTGTTAAAGCGTAACAATCAGACAGACTGACGGACAGAGTTACTTTCACATTTAAAATATTAGTCGGTATAGATATATAATTACGGTATTAAATTCGCCTTTTGTTTATTATGTGTATTCTTTTGTTGAATAAAGATTAAATAAATAAATAATTCAGTACTAAAGTAGAAATTTGGGATCAAGGGTTAAATTTAGAAAACGTTCCTACAATTCTGCAATAATTTTCTTAGTAGGTAGGTCTTCCCTTACAACTCCTTTATGGTGGGGTAAATTTCATTACGTTAAGTAAAATAAGTTTCCGTAATATTTTTTGTTGTAACAATCTTATGTTGCCGACCAATAGATCAGCCCAACGTAGACCCCATAATATTGATTATATTTACAGCCCCATTTTAAGAACCAACCTAACAAACAAAGATTGCAAGTGAATAAAAAGCTTGTACTTAATTGTAAAAAAGGTAACCTATTTGAGAGAGGGTACCCACTTACTAAGAGAGGAACTAAACGCGCATATTTTGTATGAAAATGTCAGATGGTGGTGGGTGTGCATGGTGATAACCAGCATGACGGTGTGCAGTTTCTTCATCTGGAAGGTCTGGGACCAGTGGGACAAGACGCCAGTCATCGTCAGCTTCGCGGACACTTCCAACTCTGCATGGACGGTGCGTACCTACGAGTACCTATGTAGTATACAAATCTTGGAAATTCGACCACGCAATGAAAAGTAACGCACAAATACATATAGTATATTTCTTCTAAAATCGATTTGAATGAATGATATGCGTACCGAAATAAGTTCAAATTCTGCTATTTGAAAACTACCTAGTCTGAAAATAATATCGAAGTGGAGCTACCATCTTGTAAAATGATATGAGATTGCAAATTTCAGTTTTCTGGATCACGAAAACCGTAGCCCCGTTTATGTTCTTAATTTTACTGATCCATTAAGTAAGTAATGCCCTGTGTGGCCCTGTGTGGTTGCCGGGTTAGAATAGTGCCACTCCATGTCTTCCTGTGGATGTCGTAAGAAGCGACTAAGGGAATAAGGGCTTGTAGTACTGTTAGGCGATGGGCTTGCAACCTGTCACTAATACACTAGTAAACTTCTTGGCCTGATCGTGCAAAATGTGGTCACGGAATTATCAACAAGTCTTTTTAGAGTTTTTGGTTTTTTTTTTTTTTTTTTTTTAATGTTAAGGCGAAGGCATACGAGCGCTCAGGCCACCTGATGTGGTTAAGTGGAGTGGTGTATTTCTGTAGCTTTGCCTACCCCACTCTGGGAATGAAGGCGTAATGTTATGTATGTATGTAGGTATTAAGTAATTATTGTAACTTTTGGTCACAGATTCCATTCCCAGCTGTAACGGTGTGTACAGAAACAAAGCCTCGTCAAAGGATATTCAACTTCACTAAGGCTCACGAGAAATACAAGAACTCAACCATCAGCCTTGAAGAGTAAGTTGATGTTTAATTAAATTAAATATTAAGTAGGAAATAGTTTGGAAATATCGCCTGGAATTTGTAACACTTGAAACTCATTTCAACTTTGCCTAAATACGAAGCACACGCCGCCTATTTTCTTTTTACCCGATTACGGCGAAGCAAAAAGGAGGGTACCGGTCAAAAGACCGGTATGTATGTATGTATGTTCATCTGTTCCCACATGACTTCCAAACCACTTATCATAATTTAACAAATGGGGTATTGTTGGAAGAGTTTTGATGGTCCGCTGGTTATAGGCTATGTGACGTCACATTCAATCGAATATAGCGCCCTCTAAGGGAGATAAAGTCATGAACTATTAAAAAAAATATTTTTTATTCACGCCGTAAGTATCCTTACAATTTCATTGACGATCTTTGTTTGTCTTTAATTTGAGTGTATTCGGATTATAGGAATAATACATTGTATTCGTTATCATTTGCATTGAAAAAAGGAAAGCGGACCTGAAATAACTTCATGTTATAACCGCAAAATAATTTAAATAAAAAAAAAGTTCAAAAACTAAAACCCGACTAGGTACTAAAAACGCTCAAAAACTTATAAAACAAGAAAATATTATCATCTGAAATGAACTATGTACAATTTATTCAATAATTATTGGCTAATAGCTGTTGCCCGCGACTTTGTCCGCGTAGATGTTGTTATCGCTATTCCCAGCAAGTTCAGAGGATAGCCGTGGTAGTCGGGTTTTAGTTTTTGAACATTTTTTTGCTTGTAGTAGAGGCAGTCCGTGAGTTCTGTTTGGGGGAGTATTGTGTCCTTGCTTCCGCTTTAAGCACGTGTGTACATAAATATCACATATGGGCTTAAGTATATTTTCTTAAGTATTTTTTATAGAGACTTATTTTTATTTATACTTATTTCAGTTCAAAGACATATTACGATATGTTATTGCTATGCAATAATCCCAATAGTAATGGTCCGACCTACGCTGATGCGAGCTCATTTGAAACTATACGAAAGGTGAAGAGCGTTAATTTAATTTATATTTATTACTAGCGACCCGCCAGCGGCTTCGCCCGCTGCAATTTTTTTTTACATCACTTAGGGGTATGAAAAATAGATGTTGGCCGATTCTCAGACCTACCCGATATACACACAAAATTTTATTAAAATCGGTCCAGCCGTTTTGGAGGAGTTCAATAACGTACACCGTGACACGAGAATTATATATATTAGATTATTATAAATTGTTATAAACGAGTCTTTTTAGAGTTGTTGGTATTTTTGTAGCTCTGCCTACCCCACCCTGTGAATGAAGGCGTGATGTTATGTATGCATGTGTACCTTTGTATTATTATTACAATTTGACTGAATGCTTTATTAATATTTTACAGTTGGCGCCGTCCCTTGACGATGTATTCCTCAAATGCATTTGGAAGGACTTTGAGTGTAGCAATTTGTTTTACCACACGCTCACAAAAGATGGCTACTGCTTTACTTTCAACATGCTCTCAGAAGAGCAACTTTTTAAAACGGAGAAGTAGGTGCTACACTTCAAACCAACTTGTAACTTAGCGAATACTTATATTCTAATCAGCATGCAACAAACATATCACCAAAAAAGTGCAAAGTGCATGGATACCTATCACGTTAATCTATTCGTCCATATTAAATAACTACTTTTTTTAGTCTTCACAAGGATTACTCCCACGTCGGCACTAAAAACCATAGTTCGTGGAGTCTGGAAAAAGGATATTCAAACCCACCAAAAGTAAACACATATCCATTGCGAGGCCCGGTAAGCATGCAATTCTCAGTGTAGGGTAAGTATAGGTAGACAACTCCGAGTTAATAGGTACCTAGGTAGGTAGGTAGGTTGAATTCAAATGTCTATGGGTCTCAGATTCCACTTACCATCAGGTGGCCTGAGTGCTCGTGTGCCTTCTCGTTAACATAAAAAAAAACCTACCGTATTTAGGGTGTTTACTTGAAAAATTTACAAACATTCTCTATGGTTTCAGAGTTACGGAGGAGTCGAATTCGAAATTATCCTGGCGACGGATAAAAGAGATATGGATTTGTTATGCCGCGGGCCGGTACAAGGATTTAAAGTGGGTTTTGTCTTACTTGGATACTTTTAAATTAACTGGTTACAATAGTAATAGCGTGTTATTTCATTTACTTAGCGGTCCCCCGCCGTGTCACTTTAGTTAGTCTCAGTGTTCAGCTAACTATCTACTTATCAAACAATCAGCCCTTAGGGCCACTACTTATTATTTTTAACTTTTTAGCGGTTTTTTTACAGACTATTTATTTAGTCTGGGGTTTTTTTTAAACTCTATTTTTTTTGTATGTATGGTACCGTGTTATTATTATTAGCCTAACAAAGTGTCCCACTCAAGGGCGGATCCATCTTTGGCGCCAGGAGGGGGACACATAGCCGTGGTCAAGAACTTATAATTTAATTTTGATAACAATAGATACAAGTACAATCAGTCATGACCCCCATGACCCCCCCCCCCCCCCTGGATCCGCCGTTGGTCCCACAGCTGGGCAAAGGCCTCCTCCCTTGATTTCCACACCTCTCTCTCTGTGGCAATTTTCGGCTAATCCTTCTGAAAAGCGTTCAAGTATTCCCGCCATCTCCGCTTGGGTCTGCCTCGTCTGTAGCCGTCCTGGGGGACCCACCAGGTTGCCGCATTGGCCCACCTCTGTGGGTACATGCGACAAACATGTCCGGCCTAGGCCCACTTTAACTGGGCAGTCATTTTTCCCACATCGGTTATGCCCGTCTTGGAACGCAGATTAGTGTTTCGCACTAGGTCCGTTATTTTTACCCCCAATAGGCTACGCTCCATCGTTCTTTGACAAACCTTGAGTTTGGACTTTTGATTTTCAGTTAAAGACCACGACTGAGCACCGTAGGTTAAAACGGGCAAAATACGACTTACGTCGACGAGTTTGCGTTCCAATGAAAGAGGAAGGTTTCCCTTCATCAAATGTTTCATGGACCAGTAGCTCTTCCAGGCGTTATCGACATGTCTTTGTATTTCCATGTCTTGCCTGTTACTGAAAGAGACTAGCTGGCCCAGATAGATGTACTCGTCGACGTAATGTATTACTTGCCCGTCCACCTCGATCAACTGTCGGTACCTTATCTCACTTAAATTGAGTAAGCCTTGAAAACAAATACAAATCCCAAAAATGTATTAAATGTAATGCAAAATTTAACTTAGTCCATACGAAATAAAGTCTCTTTTAAACTGTACCTACCTGTGACAACTATAAGTGTCGGTGGCGTTGTAGGCTCGACCGCTCATGACTACTTTAGGCGTCGTTGGCGTTTAAAGGGTTAGAAGGGTATATTCTGCTGCTATTCCTGTTGAATGATTCTGCAAGATTAGTGGCTTCTTCCGGTGTAATATTAGATATCTACTCATCGTTATTATACAGTTATATGATATGTATACAGTTATCTACCTACATTTCTTTTTATCTTCCATTGCACTAAGACTTTCTTGTTACAGCGATAAAAAACCAGCCTTGTGACCATTTCTTTTCAGAACTTATATTTACCCTCTGTCTCCAAAGCCTTGCGAAGAATGTAACATGTTTTAGGTCTGGCTTCATAGCCCGGCGGAGTTGCCCAACATGGGACAAAACTTTTTCAGATTGCCAATTCAGTTTCAATCAGCTGCCTCCATCACCCCTAACGTAATTAAAACCTCGGATGGACTGAAAAACTACTCACCTGACAAGTTAGTATTAAACCATAACTTGCGTTCAGTTCAGATATGACATCAGAAAATAATCATCCATCAAGTATATTATTTTGAGACCAGGATCTAAACCTAAAACAAAAGTAAGATTTAAACAATTCAAACTTGTATTTAACGCCACGTTTCAACTTTCGACGCGGCTTTAGGCTACGCTACTAAAGGTTCTTTCCAAATTAGGCATCTTACGCCCTTCAACCTTTTAGTTAAATTATTATTAATACTCGTATTATTTTGTGTATAGAACAAGTATCCCTAATCCCTATTTGCTTCTAATTCGGTGCCAACCGTGAATAAAACATTTAATCACTTTTCAGACGTCGTTGCTATTTCCCAGATGAAAAGTATCTGAGATTTTTCCGCACTTATACGCAAAGGAACTGCGAGCTAGAGTGTGCCTCTAATTTCACGGCGATGATGTGCGGGTGTGTCCCGCTTTATATGCCACGTAAGGACAAAAACAATATAGACATTCGATACGAGAATTTGACAGACATCACGGCTAAATCAAAACTTTTTTCAGATGGACCCGAGACAGAAGTTTGCGGAGGCGGTATGCAGTTGTGTATAATCAAAGCTTGGGGTATATTCATTGATTTCTAATATCTTATTTTATCTTATATTATGTTACAAAGGGGCCCTTTCTGATACACTTCAAACTATTAGAATCTCTTGCGCACTCAGCTGCTCGAATGTGCAAGTTTCCTCTTGATGTTTTCCTTCACCTTAATGCAACGGGTGGTGTACCTACTTAAGTCAGAAAAACTCATTGATACATAGTGACCGCGGGGGGTTCAAAGTGTCGATCTCTGTACCTTTCCGTCACGAGTCGGCTCCCTAAGCCACTACCCTGCCTGGATACAACTAACACTACCGTGATTTATCACTACCCACTACCCCACTACCTAGGCCACTGAGGCTCTTTTGATTTCTAATACTTACGGTTTAAGTCCTCAATAAAAATATATGCTAATAACTAATAATCCACCGAGGAGACGATCTTTGAATTTTATTGATCGATATGATATATGATCGAAACCAAAATACAACTGATTTCAATATTAAAACTTTGGCGGGTAACATATGCTCACGAAACAGCATTTCGTATGGAGCTGATAGAAGAAGCAAAAGTGTTCACGCGCTACACTATCTTTTACATTTCTGTGCTCCCATTCCTGGGACAAGCACCTACGCCAGGGTGAAGAAAATACGGTCCGATGCACCAAATTTAAAGGTCCCTTAATAAAAGTCAAGTTTAGATCTACGTAAGTACATATTATGGACAGCTTACTTACTCTCATTTTTAGGCATATTTATACTTGCTGGTAATATAAACGCTTGTTCTAATTCATATATTTATGAAACTATTATTTCAGAGAGACACTCATTGGATAAGTCCTCCCTAACACTAAAGAAGGATGACGTGAGTACCAAGGAGTCACAATGCGGATGCCTGCAGGCCTGTCTGGAGCTGTCGTACGGGGCCGAGGTGTCTCAGGCGGTCTATAACATCACTAACTATAACGAATTGGGGAATTACTTTGACTCTGATATCGCTAATGGATGGTCAGTGTCAATTTACCTTTATATTCGTATATATTTTTTGTTTTTGTCTCGTTTCAGTTTTTGGTGTGGAACTTTACAGGGTAAGATAGCGGGTTAATTAATTCAAATAGAGCCATCCATCTTCAACCTCAGCGTTGCTAATTTATTTGCAAAATATGAGATAGTAAATATCGTCGTCTTACTTCGTATTAAATCTAATATTTTTATTAAAATGTATTTATTTCATTAGATATAACGTCGTCTTACTTACTCAAACTCGTATCTGCATATTTTTTGCTGTTGGTAATTTCATTTTCATTCGGTAATACTTAGTGGCAATAAGTTTAACAACAGCAAAAAAATATGCAGATATGAGTTTGATTAAGTAAGACGACGATATGCATTGTTTCAAAACCCACTTATTACCTTTCTAGGTAGCTTTGCCTTCTCCATACCAAAATACCTACTGTGTCTTAGTTTACATTAGTTAGTACCTATATACCTAGTAAGGTATTTAGTAAAAAATGGCCTGATAAAAGCAAACGCAGCTAATAATACGATTTGTTTACGAAGGTGTGTGTGTGTGTATAGGTGGTTACGTTTTAGAGTAGCCTCGGGTTGAGACAAGCGCGGCTCACCTATTTTGCTCAAATTCGTACCTACGCGCTCACGCGCTGTGCGCGAGCAGCGGACGAGCGGCGCGCGGCGAGCCGCCCCGTCGAGAATCGGTCTGTTGCCCGTGCTCAAAGGCGCCTCGGTGTGCGCGCCTCGCGTAATTTAGACGTGTATCCGAGCGTGCCGCGCGCAGAAAGACAAGTTCTAACTTGTCTGTTGGCGAGGCGCATACAAATTTGATAAAGTTGCTGAGCCTTCCACCACCGAGGCGATTTCTTCTTCTTTTTGTTAATAATTCGGTGAATTATGATAAACGCAGCTGCGGCTGTCATCGTGTCCGACGCCATTTTGAAATGACGGCTCGCGGCCAGCATGGTGCCTCACCCGCGCATGTTTATGTGCAACACTTTGGCTCGCAAGCAGTTTGCCGCGCAGGGCGAGCATGCCTCAGACTGAGCCGCTCAGATTCGTTCCCAGCTTATGGTGATTGCAGGCGGGTGCCGTCGGGGCTAGTGCTGTACTTCGGCTCGGAGCAGTTCACGTCACTGCGCCGCTCGGAGCTCTACGGAGGGGTGTCTTTCCTGGCCAACTGCGGCGGTATTCTGGGCCTCTTCATGGGATTCTCTTTCCTAAGCCTCGCCGAGATCTTCTACTATTTTACCATCAGGTATAAACCATCGCCAAGGTGCTGCTGTACCTCTTCTCCTCAATACTACCTATTACATAACACTAAAGGAAGGTACATATTTAGAAGCTATGGCTTTTTTAAAGTTTCTGTGGACGTGGCGGCTGTTGAATTTAATTATAAGAGCCATTTCTTTAAAGCGGATGTACCCAACTTTTAATTGTGGAGGGGCATTTTCCGCTTCTCGCAAGAGCCAAAATGTATTATTGGTGGTATTATTCACCAAACACCCTTACAATTTTAGATAGGGTTACAACGTAATTTATAAATTTCAGGTTATGGCGTCGAGTGCTAGAGTCCCGTAAAACTTCAGAAGAAGAAAAGTGAACTGGTTACATTAAGTAACGTTACTTAATACTCAATGCGTAATTAATTAATATCATACTATATAACTTTATTTGACACCTGCTTAGTCAAATGTTGGCAATGTATAAGTAAAAGTGCGACAATTGCGTCATAGTTAAAACTGCAGTCTCTTCGATTAACAGAAGCAGTGTGTAGGTACTATTGTCATTTAGAAATTCTTTAAATTAAAAAAGTTTAATTAAAGTCAATACGTGTAAAATAGTTTTATTTTTGAACTATGTAGCTGATATCCGTGCCCCGCCCCTTTAGTCAATATTTTCTTGTTTCATGCTCTCTGTACTCAAGAAACACTAAAGTGGTATCCAAGTAAATTATGCAGGGTTTCCCCTTTAGTTGAATGATGACTCTTTTTATTTTATTTACAGAGGAGGGTCAGGAAATTGACCACGATAGAATAGCTACGAAAAATTGCTTGTTTCGACCAATCAGAAGCAGCGTTCAAGATTTCAATTTCGAACTTAGGTACTCTACCGCGTGCTCTAGCCGCGTAATCAGTCTTGGTATATTCAGAAAAAGTGCGCAACAGTAGATTCACAAGATCATGAAAAACTTGACAGAGCTAAATATACTTCCACAAAAAATAAAATTTTAGTTGATTTCTCTCATAAGTAAGTAACTAACTAGGTATGAAGAAAAAGGGGATAAGTGACTTTAACTTTCCTTATAGGTACCATTTTTACTTTCACATTACGTTCACTTCTTTTGACTATTGCATGTGACAAAAAAAAAACTATGAGATATACTTATGTACCACGCTTCGCTTCGGTTTATGTGAGATTTTCTGTAACACCCGAACATAAACCAGAATTTATTAGACATAAACCTTCAGTGCTAAAATATGTAATTGATAATGAAATGCGCATCAAAATCCATTACATGGTTTAGGAGGATTTTACAGATATACAACGTGTTACAAAATAACTCGTAAAAAAGAAATTACGAAAGTAGTGTCAACCCTAGAATACTGCATACCTAAGATAGAGTCTGTCAAACGAAAGCTGTCCCAGAGAAACAGCGGCAATTTCAAAAACCTGCAGCTGTTTACACTGAATAAACGGAGTTGATACTCCAACACTGATGTGAAAAGATCAGGAAATCATATATGTAGTATCAACTCCGTTTATTCAGTGTACAGAGTCAGTGTAAAAAGCTGCAGGTTTTTGAAATTGCCGCTGTTTCTCTGGGACAGCTTTCGTTTGACAGACTCTACTGAACTGACGTTAATAAGGGTTGACACTACTTTTGTAATTTATTTTTTACGGATTATTTTGTAACACGTTGTATAGACAGACACAGCAAGCGACTTTGTTTTATACACAGATCTATATCGATATAGTTCTGTGGTTTTATACTATGTAAAGATATACTACGTAACATGCAGTTTAATTAGTACGCTACGAGTAACATATTGTGCAGTGCGGTGGTTAGAGTACTTAACGATATCTAGAACAAGCCCTAGATTGTATGTAACTGGTGACTGTGGTCACGAAGTCGAATACTACGGTCTGAATGGGCTTAAGTACTTCACAAATTTACTTAGTAATGATTCTCTGATTTCTGTGCAAGATAAAATATGTAGATATGGAGCGCAATTCGGTTATAATATAATATAACTTATATGAATGACTAGACTCTACTTAGTTTACAGGTTAAGGTTTCACTTTTCTTTGTTACACTCGTGCGTTCGATTATGAGCCGTGTAGCAAGCAACGAAAACAAAATTAAACGTAAACAGAAACTTGCGTGACCAGTCTGTCAAGCGGCCCGCGCCGGCGCCGCGCCCCCATTCGACGCGATGGCGCTCCGCTCGCAACTCCTGCGCACAGGTACACACAGTTTAATATTTACTTATTTATTTATGGATACGGCAAATAAATGCTTATTTACTGAACGATTGAGGCAAATATATGAGACTGTTAATAATAATAGTGCAATGCGCTATTATTATTCGCACTGTTTTTTGCTTCAGTACCTACGCCGGTTTTTTGGAGTGATGTCATGAAGGCCGTTCGGATTGGTTTAACGATTAGAATACTAATATGATGTTAACGGAGAAATTACAATATCCGAGACTAGGAATGTATATGTAAATTCTAAACGTGAAATATATAGATAGGTACGTATTAATAAGTGCATGAACGTCATACTCATAACCTTTACACATTTTTTTCTGGTAACTTTTTATATCACTAAAACCGAAACATACGTAACAAAGGTACGTGTAATCTTGACTGTGTTACCCTATGTTCTTAGTGAAATTAAACCTAAGTACTTATTACAAGAAACGTGAAAGAGGATAACTCTGGCAGTATAGACCGTAGGTTATCAAAGCATTTCAGCCACGCAATATTACCTACAAATGAAACATGCATTATTCTAAATCGAGGAAATGAAATTGAATAAGGCTTTCATTTTCGAACATATTACGTGAAGGCCCAGTCACCTTGAAGCCTGTGGCATTAAAGCAAATTGAGGACGGTCATGCAATTTAGGTGCACGTATTTTCCAGTACTTATCTGTTTATGTTTACTGCATACAGGCGTATCAAGATAAATCTCGGAAACGGCTGAGTAATACAATATTACAATTGTTTTTTGTTTTGTTTTGTGGATTAGATATTACCTAGGTATAGTACAACAAATAAGGAAAAAGGTTACCGGTTAGTTATGTTATGAGAGTTATGACTTATGAGTTATGACCGGATTGCGGAGGTATATGTCTAGTCAAGATAGGTAACGTCTTTCGGGGAAAATGATTATGATAGCTTCCTCACTAAATAAAGCTTATTCACAGGGGCGTATTTTACGAATCTTGCTAATACCCATATGGTCCCATAGGTTATAATATAATACTTATAGCTTGTCTTAGGTCCCATACTATAAACAAAAAAAACCCAACATTTTGTCTGTGTATGCACGTTGTTCTTTTTTAAGTCCCTAATATTTTGTTATGGTTATTTGTCTTCTAGTCCACGCCTTAACTGGCAAGCAAGCGCGCCAGTTCCACAACGAAGGCCAGGAGCGCGCAGGAGTCGCGCGGCTGCGAGAGGTGCTCGAGGACCGTCTGCGGGACATCAAGCGAGCCAAGACCTGGAAGCACGAGAGGGTGCTCACGTCGCCGCAAGACACTAAGGTGAGGAATGATTTGGTATGGAGAAGGCAAAGAGTACACAGGCCACTTTTTTTTTCTTTTTTTTTATGTTAAGTAGAAGGCACCCGAGCACTTAGGCCACCTGATGGTAAGTGGAATCTGAGACCCATAGACATTAGAATTCTCAAGACTATAATCTCAGATCTCAAATGCGTCGCCAACCCTGAGGACTAAGATGGAATGCCTCTATGCTAGTAATTTCACCGGTTGTCTTATCCCCACACCGGAACACAACAATGCGAACACTGTTGCTTGGCGGGTGGTTAATGGATAAGATGGTGGTAGCGATCCGGACGGACCCTGCACAGGGTCCTACCACCACTAAAACTTGATGGAAATAAGAGGGCTCCGTTGTCATACTTAGACGTTTGCAAACACACGACAGCAAACGCGTTGGTGACCCTGAGGACCAAGATGGAATGCCTCTATACCAATTATTCCACCGGTGGTCCACACTGATTAACCGCTGTTTGGCGGCAGGGGAAAGGGCAAGATGGATGGTTTTATTATCGCCATTTTGTTAAAAGAGAACAAGAGTGGCTGTTGTATCCTTAATGGAGTATTATTCAACGAAAGAGCATCGTCGATGGTCCCAGTTTTTTGCATCAACGGTCAAAGATGAAGTTTTTAAATCTATTTCTTAATAGCGGAGCCCCGAGAATTTCATGGAGATTTGACTTGTGTACCATTTAACGTGCTACGGCTAAAGTATTTTTTAATAAGCTGGAAATCTAAACAATAATGTGCATCGTGACGAAATGGTTAACAGCCTCTTCGCAAGACTGTTGTAGAGACTTCCGCTCGTATGCATTGAAGATGTACAAAAGTGTTAATTTAACGACAAGTACCTGGTTAATTTACAAGTGACGGTTACTACCTACCTGGAAAATAATGAAACAATTTTTATATGATTTTGTTAGTTTCAAAATAACTAAATCCTGTTTTAACTTATCCTGTGTTATTAAAGAGCAATATTAATCTGTATAAGTATATTTGTAACCACGTTCTAGAAAACGCCTCTAACGACTTTCATGAAAATTGTAGAATAGGGTTAATTTGTCATCCTCGGGAAAATTCGGTTTCCGCTGAAAAATCGGGTTACGAGGTACCTATTTGACATATATAGACGTCAAATATCATTATAGATATCAAATTGTGATTTAATAGTGTCGTCTACATACACCCGAGTAAAGCTCGGTCCAGAGGCCGAGTTAAGCGTAGTTAACCATGCAAACAACGAAAGTGAAAAAAGTTCCGTTGTGACACGGAAATTATTAAAGTTTCATACAAAATTTTATTGAATGAGTTAGCGTAACCAACTTTTTGGTCCTTACCCATCTACCAGTGACGCAATTGGTTTAAAAACCAAACGAATAGAAACGCTAGTTAGCGAACGCATCTTGGCTACGGCCCCTGAGGTACTTTTACATTAATATGTTAGCATAGCACAAAAGCATGATTACTAACACATTGAAAATGTTTATGTTCAGTATAATAAATCAGTACGTTGGTACAGTATGCTTATGTTGGGACATGTGTTGGCAACGAAATGCGGTGTAGCGCCACTGTGAATACGAAGTGCAAATAAAAATGGTGGACATATTTACGTATGTACTCGTAGGTATACTCGCACTTCGACACCAGCGGCATCGGTAAGCAGGCAGATAGGCAGCCATGTAGTGAATTGCAATCACATGTATATAATATATCATTGCACTTTTTTACACACAAGAGATAGGTGCGGCACGTTTGATTTAATTAATACAAATTAATATTTATTGAAACACGGTGAAATTACACAATCATTATAAAAAAGGTTAAATTAAAATCATGCAAACAGAAAGCGATTTTCGCAGCGGTAAAGCTGCAGAAGTTAATAGAGCATAGATCGGATTAGAACACATTGTATACTTATTTGTAGTTTCCTACCAAAAACACACTTGTATAAGAATAATCACAACATTTAATTTTTCTTTAAAAATAATTAGTTCCGGCTTGCTTATGGATTTATCGACACTACGCCACTGGCGCGTATTTTTAAACAATCAGCCGCGCATCTCATTACCTGTGTTGATGTTAACCAACCTAACCATACAGTGCCAGGTCCTGTGGTTTTCTATCAAAATTGACCCGATTTAGTGTTCTTAGTCTCTGTATCTAAATGTAAACTTTAACGGTGTTAACGTAATCTTTCAGGTTAGAGTGCAAGGAGCGGAGGGGGAGTTCTTGAATTTCTGCGCAAACAATTATTTAGGATTATCGGTAAGCATAGTTTTATTTCTGTAGTAGTAAGATAGATAAGATATTTGCGTTCTTTTATAAAAACAACCTTTGTAATGTGTTAATTGCACGACATTGACATGCCATATTTTGTGGCTTGCTAGGGCCTTATTCTACTTTGTATTTACACATATTGATATCGCATTGTCAACGTCAGATATCTTTTATTAACTTGACAGTAGTTCATGGGCAGCCCAGTTGAAAACATTACTATGCTAATTAATAGGTGTAAACACGAAGAAGAAAAAGACCTCGGTATAGTCTCAGAGAGGCTACGCAAGGTACTTAACGCTATCGTAAAGGATTTTCGAAATCTTTCAAAATGTATGGAATTGACATACCTAGTACTCGAAGCGACCGTCGTCCGGCAGCTTGCGTCAATCCTGTACATTTTCGACAACGTTAACGTTCTCGAAAACCATCTTGTCTAGGGCCACTGATGTGGCTAGTATACAAGATGGATGGATAAGATACGGATAGATTGAAATGGTAATTATATTTTTTTCAGAATCACCCTGAAGTGGTAGAAGCGGCCAGGGAAGGGCTGCGTAAATATGGCGCCGGTCTTAGCTCCGTTCGGTTTATTTGCGGGACACAGACTATACATAAGGTAAGATATTTCAATGATTTCTTCTTAATTTAATGAATAACTATCATTATTTTACCGTTTTAATAGGCGCAAAAACGAACATCATAATCTTACACCTACTTGCTAGTAGGTGTGAGATTACCTTGATATGTGAAAAACAGACTTGAGTATAGTAACGAACTTATTTCATGAATAAAATGTAGACATTAAGTCGGTTCTCTAAATTATTCAAATCACTCCCTAGAGTTATAATATTCTTTCTTTATAGATTGACATAAATATTACGGCATAGGGAAATGTCTATTTATAACATTGCGATGTGTTCATTAAATAAAGGGTTATTTAAGGTTAATGGTAAAGTACTCTGACTTGCTCCTTTACAACTTAATATTGACTCTCTTTGAAAAGTTAAGTAAGTTTTTTATGTCTGAATATTAACGTCAAGTTCTGGGACACCTATTTATATGCTATAGTCTGGCAAACGAAAGCTGTCCCAGAGAAACAGCGGCAATTTCAAAAAACCTTTAGCTGTTTTCACTGACTGTACACTGAATAAACGGAGTTGATACTTTTTGATTTCCTGACCTTTTCACATCAGTGTTAAAGTATCAACTCCGTTTATTCAGTGTACAGTCAGTGTTAAAAGCTGCAGGTTTCTTGAAATTGCCGCTCTTTCTCTGGGGCAGCGTTCGTTTGCCACACTCTATGCTAATTCTCTATAGGAAATCATCGACGAGAATTTTCCTCATCATTGTAACGTTTAATAATAGAATACAACAGAAAGCCCGGAATTACGCAAAACTAAACCAACATATGAGTTTAAAAAAAAAACTAAAAAGAATAGGTACGAGCTTAGACACGTGAACATTACGCTTCCCACTAGGAGGTATGATCACTGTTGAAAACAATCTTGCAAGAAACTCTATTATCTGTCTCGTTTGACCCAACAAGGTCAGCATTATGTACATGAAATAGTGAGTATAAAATATTACTTGAAGTAAGTAGGTCTGTAAGAAATAGTGTCTGAAAAAATGCGAATAAACTATATGTATAAACGAAAACGAAACAAACTAGCATGTCCTAACTGGCTTAGGTAGGTACTTGAGCGGTGCCCCCAACTTATACAATTTCCGCAATGCTCAGGTCCAATGCAAATCGTATTAATGTCATCCATCAGGAATTGGAGCACAGACTGGCGCAGTTCCACGGGCGCGAAGACGTCATCCTGTACGGGTCGTGCTTTGACGCCAACGCGGGCCTGTTCGAGTCTATGCTGACGCCGGAGGATGCCGTGTTTTCGGACGCGCTCAACCACGCCTCCATCATTGACGGCATCAGGCTCTGCAAGGCGCAGAAGCATCGGTACCCTCATAGGGATTTAAATGGTACGCGTTTCGGAAACTGCATCCTCGTAATTTTTCAGTATAAGTATGGGTTAACTGGCTTTCTTAACTTCAGGCAACGATATTGGAAGTAAAGTAGCGACAGGAGTTATCAGAAATAAACAAGGGTTAACTTAGCTTTGAACAGTTCTGAGATAGATTTTGAGAGATGGCTTGTCAACTTCCAATGAGAAAACTGTAGTTACAGATATAGTAGATAATCGTACGACATCGTATTTGGTCGGATAAGTTCGTATTCGTCTTGCTTTCTCAATGAGCTTAGGTACCTACACGATAACTCGAACGACACGATATACTTACTGCAATCTTCTCTGTTTTGTAAACCCTCAAGAAGGCTCCCTAAATCGAGACAATCCCTATTCGTCATGGGTTCTAAAGAAATTGATGCGCTTTCTCGCGGATTCCTAGCGAAAAGTGCTTCATTAAAAAGCTTAAAACTCTTCTGATGGACACGGCGGTGCTACTCAGTAGATGAATTCTTAAAACGTTTAAGGAGACTGATGCTTACTAAAACCACTCAATATTTTTGCTGTATGGGTGAATCACCAAAATATTTTACAATATTGTATTGTAATTAAATCCTTCCCGTGGATGTCGTAAGGGACGACTAAAGGAATATAAAGGCTTACTTAGTACTATTACGCGATGGGCTTGCGACCTGCCACTTATCCATTGGCAAGCATCTTAGCCTGATTGTGCAAAATGTGGTAACAGAATTATCAACAAGTTTTTTAAAGTTGAAGGTAGGTAATTCTGTAGCTCTGCCTACCTCGCTCTAGGAATGAAGACGTAATTTTATGTACCTATGTATGTATTTAAGTCCTTAATTACGTAGTTAAGAACTTAATTGAGACAACTTTAACTTTCTTCCATTGTGTAACGAAAGTTAGTCATAGAATCATAATTATACTTAATGTTTGACACACAACGGGAAAAATAAGGGCTTATTAACTGAATTTTAATTGATCTTTTAACTATGTACAATATTTTCGAGATTCATCCGTATAACTTGGTAACGATATTTTTTTTTATTCATGTGCCTATAGATGTTGCGATGCAAAATGTAACATAACGTGTAAATGTTTATATTTACCAATAAATAAATTGATTTTAAATGATGGGCAGTGAAGCATTGTCTGAAAACGATGTCGTATGTTTATTTACTACATACGAGTATACATATACTATGTAGGTACATATAAACAAGTGTCTAAGAATGAAAAGTGTTACAGAGTTGGAGCACCTGCTAGCTCACAGCGAGGCGCGCATCAAGCTGATCGTGACGGACGGCGTGTTCTCGATGGACGGGAACGTGGCGCCGCTGCCGGGGCTGCGTGAGCTGGCCGACAAGTACCGCGCGCTGCTCGCCGTCGACGACAGCCACGCTACCGGCTTCTTCGGGGACACGGGCCGGTAACTATAGTAAACATAAGGCAGTAGACGTAGAGGGGCACGCAATTATCTAGCCGTTACAGACACCATGCTTTTGATGAACAGTAAAGACGCGTCATTGGCTTCACTAAAACAAGGATTGGTAAATGTGATGATCACACCTAATGTCGGTTATTACATCCGAACAAGTGAGCGATCGCTCGTAGGTCCCTCTCTGACCAATGAGTGAAGTAGAAGGGTTCAGAGCCTTGAGCCGAGGGTGGGTATCATCATTGTGAGTATTGTGACGGTTGTTAAACAAGTGCAGGGTGTCCTACGGTTCAGGTAAAATCAGCACTATATTCTGTACAAATTATGGAAGCAATAAATAATTGAGTATTGAATATTGAATTGAAAAGTTGGATCATGATTTCATAATGCTCATGTCACTCCGAACAATGCCCTCTCTTTTATCAAATCCATAAAGTTATTCCTAACCGGCCAATGCTGAGTTCACCTCGATGCATGTGAGGAGAACCTCAACACTCAACTATACTACGTGCATCATACATACAGGGGCACGGAGGAGTACTGCGGAGTGTTGGGAGCAGCGGACATCATCTGCTCCACGCTGGGCAAGGCAGTGAGCGGCGCGGCGGGCGGCTACACCGCTGGGCCCAAGGAGCTCGTCACCCTGCTGCGGAACGTGTCGCGCCCATACCTGTTCTCCAACGCGCCGCCGCCGCCCGTGGTCGCAGCTTCTCTGAAGGTGAACTATCGCACTCTTCATGCTCGCGGCTCATGGTACTAATATGCTAGACATCTCAGGGCGTTCGATTACTTGGTTAGCACCATCGATAATTCTAAAGATTGTTTAGAACGCTACAGGGCTGAGATTCTACACGGTAAAAAGAATATTGACATGTTTCCGTATTGTCGACGTTTTGATAAGGTTACTCTTTTGACAGTAATGGCGGCAGAGTTAAAAATGGTTAGGTACAAACAATACTAAAACACGTCTAACGCAATATGGTTTTAACCGTTTTTATCGTAGTAGAAGAGAGGCCCAGATCTTATTTTAAACTTTACCATCCCGAATACAATATTCATCAATTTTCTGGTTTTAAAAGCATACGCCAGCAACATAAAATTAATTTTGTTCCGTTTAAAACGGCCTTATCCTCAAAAAGTGTATTCGGCATGGCACCAAGGTTATATAATAAGTTACCGGAATGTATAAGAGAATGTGGTATACCACAATTTAAAAATCGTTTATTTAATTTTTTAACGGAAACGGCATATTATTCCATACACGAGTATCTGCTTTAATTATATCTAGGACAATATTTAGTTTTAGTTTTAATAGCATGGCTTAAGCAATGCATGTTGCATGCTTATTTCATTGAACATTTGTATGCCTAATGGCTAAACATAGTGATAAATAATTTTAAGACTGTACCATCCTTACTACCTATGTTTCACCAATAAAATTTGATTTGATTTGATTTGATTCGAATTCGTATGATCATACTTATATTGTCCAAGAGACAAAAATATGCTACTTTTTTAACCTGCACTATCATAATTTGTACCTCTGGAAAATTGGATCTAGCCAATCGGCGTCTCCATCTTTAATCGAGCTTATGAACTGAACTATATGTATCATTTCTGATGGCATCATACGGTTAGCACAACTAGATTTTTCTCACTTGGTGCATATTTCTTGTTGTGAACTTGTCAACTGTAGAGTTTTCTACTGCGTTACAAACAAAGCCCCCGTGCGACTTTTCAACATATACTAAGTGTTGTAAACTCACTGGGACCTTTGTTACCTCATTATGATCACAGGTAGGTACACTTGATAAAAAAAATGCTTTATTTATTTTAGGCCCCGCTTAGTAGATATTTAAGTGTCGGTGACGTAACATTGTTGGTATTATATGAGTAAAGGAGTTGTGTTCATTTGTTTTGGACACACTCACACATAGAAAATAATAGCCCTAATGCAATTCTTTGCATAAGGGACGCTAGTTCCTACGTAATAGCATTAACAATTTTGTTTCTTCAGTCCCTAGACCTGGTAGAAGGCAGCAGCGACCTAAGAGTGCGGCTGCAGCAGAACACGCGCGCCTTCCGCGAAGGTCTGCAGAAGGCCGGACTGACTGTGTCCGGGGACGACCACCCCATCTGCCCCGTCATGGTGGGAGAGGCGCCGCTGGCCGTAGAACTCGCTTCGGGCATGCTGAGTTAGTATTAAGTATACAGGGTGGCTCATTTAGATCGGTCAGTTTGGGAAAGTCTGAAACTATAAGACATACGAAGATCTGTTCCGACCGACACTGACTTTCACATACTGACCGATCTAAATGAGCCACCCTGTTTATACTGAAATGGTTTTCTATCGACCGTGCTTTATAATATTACTAGCGACCCGCCCTCGCTTCGCTCCGGATTAAAGTATTATACATATAAACCTTCCTCTTTAATCACTCTATCTATTAAAAAAAACCGCATCAAAATCAGTTGCGTAGTTTTAAAGATTTAAGCATACATAGGGATATAGGGACAGAAAAAGCGACTTTGTTTTATACTAGTGATAGGGCTGTATAAATTAACTTATTATAAGTGAGATGCTCGTCTCAAAACGCGGCAGACAAGATAGTTTTCTACGATTTAACTCATACAAAGGCGGTCACATCTTTTTTCGAACCTTCATGAGGGTAGTTTTCAAAATATTATTATTTTTATTTCTATTCTAAAATAATTGTACTTAGTTAAGGGCTAAAATTAAGCCACGGTAACTTTTACACTATGTGAGTAACAAAAAATTAGTCATAGGTGGGCGTTTTCCAAAAAAAGTGCACATCGTTAAGGACAAAAGTTAAGACAATTTAACTTTTTCCATTTCGTCACGAAAATTAGCCATACTTACATATGTTAATTTTCGTGACGAAATGGAATAAGTTAAATTTTCTTAACTTTTGTCCTTAACGATGTACACTTTTTTTTGGAAAACGCCCAGGTACGTTTATTTCATTAATTTTCGTGACTCACATGTAAGTTACCGTTTCTTAATTTTAGTCCTTAATTAGGTACAATTATTTTCGAAAACTACCCTCAAATCAAATATCACTCATCGAATTTGACGACCAATCAAAAAGTACTTGACCAATTTTATTGTAATAAGTAATAAGACAAGTAAATAAATAGAAAACATCCGAGACTTAAAAATCACAATTACTTACTCGCACTCATCAATATCATCATACAAAGATCTACAAGTACCCATACATTCAATTCAATTGGATAGCGAAATAAGTCATTATTGGTCATTATGGTTTTAAGCTTAGTCGTTTGAAATTCGGTTGGACTAATCAGCTCTCAATAAAGATCGTGTCGCGCTTGTCTAAATTGTTAAATTTAGTTACTATAGTGATTTTGATTCACCATGGAGCTTCCCGCCTGACAAATTGACATTGCACGGTTACGTCATTGCATGAAAAAAAAGTAGTAGGGTGGAACGTCGTGTTTTAAAAATACTGTAGCTAAATAATTTCGTACGTAAAATACTAATAAAATGTTCCTTCCGTTCTAGAGCGCGGTATCTACGTAGTGGCGTTCAGTTTCCCGGTGGTGCCAAAAGGTGGCGCGCGGGTGCGCGTCCAGCTGAGCGCGGCGCACACGCCCGATGACGTCACGCGCGCCGTCCACTCCTTCGCCGAGGTTGGGAAGGCCATCGGACTCGTTAAGGGATGAGAATGAGAACATAGAATAGCGAACTCAATTATCTCGTAAAATGTACTATATAGGGCTCCAACTGCCATTTGAATTTTGACCCTTTTTCATGCTGATGCCTTATTTATATTAACTACAAAGGTTTAGTTTCAATTACAAACTTACTACCTTAGTTTTGAGTTCAAATCTGAATGAATTAACAAGAAATGTTACTTGCTCTGAAATTAATAAGTACCCAATATGTAAAAACTTGGATATGCAGGGTTTTTGTCATACCATGCATGCAGTTTAAAAGAGGGTTCAATGTAGTAAAAACAGACAAAATCTAGTTTGATTTTGTTTGTTTTACTTATACAATGTTAACTTTAAGGTTAGACATTTTGTTAATACTTAAATGAAAGTTAATACCTATTTATGTATGTTTACATTTTATCTTAGTGCTTTCTTTTCTTTAAGGGTTAAGTTAGTGAGTCACTGAAGTATAATTTATTTATATATCTGTCACCCTTTACAAGTTATTTCATTTTAGTCAGGTATAATTGAATGATATACTGAATCTGTAAAATTTGCAGTGGTTTAAAACCAGCAAAGCCCTATTATTTTAACTATACATATTAACTGACATATTTTGAACATAAATGTTATTTTAGATCAAATGGATCATTACAGAAACTTAAATTTAATATTTCTTGCTGCGTCAAGTTACCAAATTTTTTTTTTTAAATTAACATGTTTTGGTGTGAAAGCATGTTTATTTAAAAATAAGACCTCATTTTACCATAACGTATTTTCTGACTTGTACATGTATAAGTTAACTTTAAAGTAGATCTCTACCTAAGCTGTGTCAAACAAAATATTTTAGCTGGATCATATAATATAAATAATGTAATAAAATATAAATCTAAAAAATAAAACACGTTTTTGTGTAATAATTGATCTATTAACAATAATTTATTACAATTATTAACCTCACGCACTTATCGAAATCACTTGACACTGAGTGCGGCCGCGCTGTATATATCTCTACGCTCATATAAAGTTAATTGAATTATCTTTATTGTTATTAACTATTTACATTGGTATCTTTCTCACTCTTCGCCTTTATTGCGGCTTATAAATTATAGGGATGGATTTCATAAACATCGCAAGTGATACTAGAGTTGCGAAATTATTGAAACTGCATTAAGCTGGAAACCGGATTTAGAAATTGCACATCACTACAATTTAGTATGGTCCACGTTGGTTGAGTTTGAACATGTTTTTGTCTTGTATATGAAATATATCCAGCAAATTTAATGCGCTGGCAAAAAGACAACAAAAATACACATGAGTCAATAAGTCACTTAAGTTTATGAAATATTGAACCTGGTAAACAAAGGCAAAAATAAATTGAAAAACATGTCGATACTTAACCCTATATTTAGAATGCATGCAAACAACATAATCCTTAAATGTCATAAGAATTTGTTCGTAACTGATCTTTTGTAGATAAATACTTCGCAGATAATTTGCCCGTCAGCTCCCAGCTTCCCTACTTCCCTAGTCACACCTAAAAAATGCAAACGTACAAACACAGTACCGCACCATCTCCCCCTCAAACCAAAATATCGACTAACACGGCTAGTTTCTGTTCTTAACTTTAATTATAATCTCTTCGTCATAAAAATATTGACTTCTAGAGAATCCTTACAAGCAACAGGAGGGTTTCCATTTCACTAAGTCTCCGGAGCGTATTGAGTTTATTTGTCGGATGTACGATTCCGCGAGATCAGCTTGTGAGCAATCCGGTCCCATTCATACGCCTCCATATACTTCACTTTTCAGAGTATACAAGTATGATTTGATCCCTCATTGACCTATTCCTAATACACTTGGTTTTGCAGAACCTGAAATGTAAAAACATAGAATGTAGTGAATTAATCAAACGCATTATATGATAATTTAATGTAATTACAAAAATCGTCATAATACAAATTTAATTGTTAGAAACTGATAGATAAGCGATGTTGCATGAAAGTGAAATATAAACAACACCGATAAGCCGCCACGTAAATTAAATTCAACAAGATAAGCACTAGGTCATAAGAAAGTATTGTTTTCAAGCTCCGTGGTTATTGCTTGAGATTGACGCAATACAGTAGAACATTGTTTACAACGTTATACACGCGTACAGTGTTACAGTTCTACCATACCATGTAGGTACATACCATAAACAATCCAAATAATAAATGGCAAAATAACAATCTATCTTTACAAACTTGTATTTTGGTATCTTAAGATTGTAGTGTTCACATTAGATAATGTCTTATTATATGCGCACGCGCCTGGCGTGTTTAAATATACATCTGGTAGTTTGTGGCAGTGAATGCGTCAATAAGGCTTGCTCTAATGTTATTCGTATATTTGTGTCAATTCATTATCATTAATCGAACATGTATTTTGATCAAGTAGCAACAATGCCTTGAAGCGAAGAAAAGTGACCTTGAATGACGTCGCTTATGTTTATTGTCCCTTTCTTTAGGATTAATATAAAGGGACAAAAACATAAGCGACGGTTTTTGTCCCTTTCTTTAGGATGAAAAGAAAGGGCCAAAAAAACGTCAATCAAGGTCACTTTTCTTGGCTTAAAGGCGTTGTTCGCCGTGCAATCTCCATTGTCATAGGTATATAAACTTATTGATTTTATTACAAAAGAATGACAGCTATAATGTTAGCAAGGCTTCAGCACTTTCGCAGTCGCTTCTATCGTTACAGCACAGTCATCACGTGTCATGTCATGTACCTGCCGCGGTGGTGGCGGCGGTGGAGCTGGCGGCCGGCGTGCTGGCGGGCGGCACCGGAGCCGGCGCGGCGGTCGGCTTCTGAAGTACAACAATGGATAATCAGTTCATGTCAAGAGTTGGGTGAAAGGGCATGAAAAAAAGGGGGCCGCTCTGTTGACAAGCGTAGCTCTTGAATTATGAAGACCAAGCTTTACTAACACGCTCTCTCCCCTGACAAGTAGGATATGGACACTTCGACACTGCTGATTGGCCGATTGCCGAAAGGTTGTACGACTTTTATAAGGTCGGACATTTCACATTAATCTAGCTAAACTTAGTAGGATCCCTAATGATAAAATACGAGTTTGACCATCTTGTTTTATTAGCCCGAGTTCGTGTCCCGCTGCAGGTCAAAGGCTTCCCCGCCAGTCATTCCTACTGATTGCATGCTCCCGCCAGTTGCTTTAAAACACATCCAAATCATCACGCCACGTCCTTTTTTGGTTTCCCTCTGCTCTGGTAGCCATAATATGTGCCTTCGGCGACAATTCTGGCCCACCGTTTCGGATGCATACGACAAACATGTCCATGTTGTTTAAAACATGATAGAGATAAAAATATGAAAGGAAAATTTTAACGATAAACTCTACTCTGTCTTTTAATGATACATCCTACCTCTATCCTAATCTGTAGTACGTCAGTTCGCGCCGACAGCGAGTTGAGAGTTGCGAGCTCCAGTTTAAGCTCGTTTTTCCTCTTGCTGGCTGTGACGTTGGCCAGGGTCTCGCTGCTGCGGGCGCCTCGTCTCGACATGTATCTTCACCGGTCAATGTGTTCTCTCCCCTATGCTAGTCTGTAGCGCGTCTACTCGCATCGATAGCATGGAGTTCAGCCCTGCCAGGTGCAGTTTAAGCTCAACTTCACTGGTGCTAACTGTGACGTTAGCCAGGGTGTCGTGCTGCTGAAGCTCAGTCTCGATCGGCTTATTTACCAGTAAATGTAGTCTCACCTCTATCCTAGTCTGCAGTGCGTCGACCCGTGCCGACAGCGTGGAGTTGAGCGTAGCGAGCTCCAGTTTGAGCTCGTCTTCCCTCTTGGTGCTGGCCGTGACGTTGGCCAGGGTGTCGTTGCTGCGCGCGTCCAGCGCTTGGACCAGCTTCTTCACCTCGTCCAGGCCGGACGCAGCTGCGACGACTTGCTTGCGGGTTGTGGCTAATGTGTTGGTGAAATCTGTGATCTGGAAAAGTACAAGGCTCATTGTTTTATTCTATATATGAAGTCTTACACTAATAATGACATACGAGGGTCAAATTTAAAGTTTCGGGAATAGAAAAAATTATACAGATAAATTAAATAAAATTATTTTTAATGTTTTTCAAAGTATTCGCCTTCATTATTTTATGCACCTCTCATACATTCAAACCAGTGGTTTAAGCACTTATTGAACGCTGAAATAGGGCCGACAAAACGTTCTTCGGCTTTTTCACCGTCCAGATACTCAAGATATTTTCCGTGCGGTGTGACGACTGTCGATTGTCGAGGTTAAGGATGCTGCGGCGACTAAGGTTTTTTTCGGAGGTCAGCAAAGATAGTCGGCAAACTAGTTGTGTAGGTACTAATCGCCTTAAGTCGTAATAAATCACAGTACTTAAGCTTTCACGGGACAATTCCAAATTTAGCAGCGACACAATGACTTAAAAAAACCCGAACCGTTGCTTTTTTATGTGGCCTATGTTTTAAGATAATGAAACTATAGAGATTATAAAAAGGTATATTATGTGTCAAGAATAAATTCGTAAGTATTAGATTCCTGAAACTTTCAGTGCAGCGCCGTCGTAAAGATTATTGATGCAATTGAAAAAAAAAACAAACGTTGATACTGTTTAGTGTTTAGCTTCTGACAGAATCGAACGCAGACTGACGAATCTATTTTGTTATTAATTACGTCACAATTCAAATGTCAATAAATAAGCAAACAATGGACAATGCATTTGTAGTTACTTTCGATTTTCAGTCTGCATCTGCAAGTAGTATTGTATGGAGATACATGTAGATTTATGTGTATTATTTTTCAGTCCCTTGAACCTTTATTTGGTCCTATAATTGCCACGCAGCAGAAAGAAATATAAAGGCTTCACCCACGCTATTATCACTTATTTCAAAGGATGCTATGAACTACATTGAACGTTCTATATCTATATTCTACATTGAACGTCCCCTAATACTTTCTGGTGTATTACAGTAGCGTAATTACAATAATGTATCGTTAATCCTAACGATATCAATGTTACCTAGCCTACCAGCTGACCTAGCCTAGTTAGTAGTGACCCTGATATAATATAGAGGTAGCGGTTGATCCACGGTAAAGACTTACATTTTTACGTTATAATATAACAAGTATTTGTTCCTCAGTTTTGAGTGTTTTTATTTAATTATTTATTTATTCAAAAAAGTTGTTTATCATTCTCTAGTGACTAAATACCAAGCCAAGAGCTAAGTTTGGGACTAGACCTATTTGTGTATAACTGCCTCTTTCTATTAGTTTAAGTTATTTAATCCAGTACTGAAGGCTAGTTTACCTGTGATCCAAAATCACCAACAGTTCGTTGTAACTCAGCGATTCTTCTCGGCGTGTCCGCAAGCTTGGGCGCGGCGGCTAGCTGGCCCGACACCGCAGCTAGTTCGCTGGCCGTCTTCTCCACCCGCTCCACCAGCTCCTTATGTTCCAGCTGAAGCCTCGTCAGTCGCCCGTTCAGCTCGCTCGCGTTCGCTGCGAGAACCTTCGACGCAGTGTGACACACTTGGAGAGCATCTTCGACGCTGCCGCTTGTAGATGATACTGTAACGAACATTCTATGGTCAAGTCTAAGGGCGGTATTATTTAACTGTTATTTTTGGGGATGCCCGTCTGAACGCAAGTCGTAGAAAACTGACGACTGGCATGTCTTAAGATGAGCATTTCAATCAAGATCAGTTTATTGATATAGCCCACGATTTATAAAGCACGCATGGCTGAGCTGCCTCCTCAAGCGAGGTAAAAGAAAGAAAAGAAAATGCATTGCATGAACAAACGCCTAATCTGGGTAAATAATATGTATAAACTAACGTCAAAACATTAATTATCAGTAAATTTATACGTCATTATTATGTCGACGCGATACGTTTATAATCAGAGGCAAACGGCTGATTATAACTGTATCGCGTTTTCATAATGATGCATAAATTTACCGATATATTCCACATTGAATCCATAGTTAGCACTTTAGTATAATATACTAGTACCTACTGGCATGAGTGGGGTTATACCTATTCGCTTTTTAGAGTTCCATAGTCAACAAGGAACTCTTATTGTTTTGCCATGTGCTGCCACTACGTGTGTCCGTTTTTTCCACAAAGCTGTAATTTTGCATTGTTATTTATTACACTCAAATTAAGCCGACAAAGTTGTAAAATATTAATTTGAAAAAAAAAGTATCCTCTTGTACCTACATGTAAAGCAAAGGTATTTTTAACATTTTAACATCGAGTGAGGTATCATTGTATAGCTTTTGAAAATCTTTATGAACAAGTTATTATTAACTTTTAGATCGTTTAAGAAATATTAACTCAAAACGGCTATTACAGTTGCATGTACATGTAATAAAAATCTGGATAATATCTTAAACGAAAGCACGCATAACGAACTATAAGGTAAAGCTACTAAGACACGTCTAAGTAGACTTGATTGGTACGAGGGGCGTTCAATAAATTCTCGGTATGAGAAGAAAACAAAAGCTTACGATTAGTGTTTTATTTTTATTTTTCTATATATCCCGCCCTATGTTTATACACTTAAAAGATCTGTCAATTGGTTTTACAACTCAAAAATATTTTATGTCTTTGGTGTCAAAATGCTCCACCACTCAGACCACGGCGTTATGAACCTTTCAATATTTTTAGAATGTATCAGCATGTAGTTATATCGGTGTGATTCAGGCACATTTGAAATACGATTATCACAGAGAACTGAATAACACAGGCCTTAAGAGTATTTTTTTAAATATTTGTGTTAATGGTTATTTTTTGTTTGTAATTATGAAAACCCGGCACGAGCATATCGGACCATGCTTAGTGTAGGCTTCCGAAGCCGTTAAGTACTTACTACAAACATAAAATCAACAAGTAATAACAAATTTTCTATTTAAAGTCATTTGGTGCCATCTTACATGATTTTAGTAGGTATAAACACTTTAATCGCCTGTATCTCAAGAGCCAATGATGTCTACTTAGTCGTGATAGTTTTCCATTTAAATTCGTTATATGCGCTTTCATATAACGTTGAATTCCTGATTTTTATTATTTGTAGTTATGGCAGTAGGGGGAGGGGGACAAAGGTAAATATTCCATAAACGGATCCCACAATATTTTTGAAAGTTCTATCCAACGACAACCTACACTATGGGGTAGACGAGTAAAAAATCCTAATCATTATTCCCAAATTACGTGTACACTAAAAAAAAGTTTTTTTTTATACTTTTTATTGTACCACTTTGTTGGCGTGACTAATATGTATATTCGTGCCAAATTACAGCATTCTAGTACTAAGAGTCTCTGCGCTATAGTCTGTACTTTTAGGTATTTAAAAAAATGTAAACAAAAAAAACACGTGACATTGACAGATGACACTTTGTCAGCTAATAGGAGCAGAACACTGATACGTCAAAGCTCGACCAAACAGCTTGGATTGGTTGATGAGCAGAGCCACGTGGTTTGGTTTGTTTACACTTTTTTAAATACCTAAAAGTACAGACTATAGGCTGCGGACGGACGGACATGGCGAAACTATAAGGGTTCCTAGTTTGACTACGGAAGCCCGAAAAGGTTTGCAAGATACCAATACCGATAATTTATTGAACGCCCCTCTTACCTGTGATGCAGGCGACTAAAATGTTTCTACCTACCTACTAAAAATCATAAAAGACCTACTTGTTTTGTTACTTAGTTAATTGGGTTTGTTGTAACGACTTCGGAACTCTACACTGAGCACGGCCCGTCATGCTCTTGCCCGGTTTTTTAAAGGTTTAGAAGCCATGAGCGGTAAGTTTTCAAGGACATTGGCGCCATCATTTGCCTCTAGTTAAAATGTTACTTTAATTTTAAATTAAATGAGTACCTCACTATACTGTTAGCATTATTAATTTATTATCGACTGATCTATTAAGCTATAGGTATATTTTGACTGGAGTCATTTCATTTGATGGGTAATAAAGACTAGTTCGATTATGGTGTTCGGCATCCTAAGCAGAGCGATATGATGTTAACCTACAGTAGGTATCATATATAGTATTTTTTTTATTTTTTATTAAGTATTTCATCGTACCTATTTAAAGTAGGTACCTAATCATTATAAATGACGCGCAATAGATCATTCAATTCTGGTATTAGCTGGTTTATTATGATTATGACTGAACTATTTATAATTAAATGAAATTGATTGATTTAGATATATGTATTTAATTGTAAGATCCCTTCTGTGAGGCGAAGTCTGACAGCGAAATGTTTTAATTGAGCGTGCTTTATTTATTTAGGTGTAGTGTTATTGTGCTTTTTAACTTGCTTCCGTTACTGGATGCTATACAGCAGAAATAAATCCTTTTTCACTATTTTTCACTCCTGGTGCATTTGCTTCTGTGTCGGTGTGTGGCACTCAGTAGTTTTAAGTTCAACTTTAATAAGTGTTCAATTACTATATGTGAGATCCTTTAATTGGTTCTGTATTTCTTAATCCTTTGCTCTATTCTGTAACTGCAACTGTTGGATTTCCTTTAATAAAAAAATAAAAAATAAATAATAAAAAAATCACTGGTGGTCAAAATTGACTTGTGGCTACGTTATACGCTCGTGTTGCGTTCGTACTTCAAAACGTTAAAGTATATTGAGTAATTCACTTTTATCGTCCATGCCACAATTATTAAACTGTCTATAATCAATCATGAATAATTCATTAAAATATTGATTAAAAACCGGTACGTAGATATATCTACTTACTTCTTACCTACTTATACAGGATACAGGGCAAAAATATGTGTAAATTATTTGATTTGATGATGCCCCAACCAGTTATTTTCAAGTTCGTAGAGGCCAGCTAAAACAAACTAATAGCTATAAATCATCTAATACGCGACCAGATTGTATCTAAACCCTATTGGGTTAAAGTTAAAAATTTCGTTTTAGGACGAACTGTGCTTTTTCTGTCAAAGTTTTTATCGGGTATTGAGAGGATAATAACCAGCTCAAACTCTGTATGCCTTTGTGAACCTTAGCGTGTCTCAACTTCGTCACTCGTCACAACAGCTTTAATTAGGTATGCAACGTAGGTATGCAACCTAAAAATAATCATTATCACACGAAAATGTCACACAAATTGACCTAGTCCCAAACTAAGCTCTAGGCTTGCACTATGGGTACTAGACAACGATAAAGTTACTTATATAGAGAAATGTATACTTAAATACATAGAAAACATCCATGACTCAGGAATAGATACTCGTGTGCTCATCACACAAATATCTGCTGTTACCGGGATTTGAACCCAGGACCTCAAGCTTCCAAGGCAGATTCACTACCAACTACGCTAGCGTGTCGTGTGCACAAACAGGTACAAATCCTATTTTATTCACTTGATAAAAGAGCAATCATAGTAAGACAGTTATCGCCAAACTAAAACAATACGACTTCAAACAGCGTGAGTAAAATCGATCACTGTGAATAAACATAGCAATCACGAGTAGTGCTTCCACGTGGCGATAATATCTATATTTGGAAGGCTGTAGTTGGCTTACAGGTTTAAGTAAGCCACTGCGAGTAAGTCTACCAACAACATTCTAATACCCTTGCTCGTGTGGGCAGATAAATCTCTCTTTGACCGTGTACAATCGCAATACCTAGCTGATTATAGCTAAATCTTTAAGTTTACATTTGCAAGGACTGGTGTTTAATTTTATTAATCTTGACTCAAATATTCAAACCACGGATAGATTAAAATACTTCAGATTACAATTCGGTATTTGCCACACAAAATGTGTGAGGGCTCTGCCATGATCTTAGGTAGGTACGTAACGTCGCAAATTGCATTAAAGTGCATGGGACATATTTTAATTATCAGTCAAAGACAACGATGACACGAGCGACGAAGTTTGTAAAAGAACAAACAGCTGTCCAAATAGATATGAGTTTCGCAAATGATATTCAATCTCATATCAGCATTGTGTCCATTTTGTCCTGGATAATTGTTGTGATCTTGTAAAGGCTATGCCACCACACCTCAAAATTGTCCTCGTCGGGTGATTTATGACACGACGACACGTTTATCTATCGGTTGGTCTAGACGGTTGGTAGACCCTCGGGCCCTAGCCAAGATGCGTTCACTAACTAGCGTTTCTATTCGTTTTGTTTTTAAACCAATCGCGTCACTGGTCAATCACGTGACTTTTCGTATGACGTGATCTACCAGTGACGCAATTGGTTTAAACACAAAACACAGAATAGAAACGCTAGTTAGCGAACGCATCTTGGCTAGGGCCTCTGGCCGACGAAGCTAGCAATGGCAGTTTGTGTGAGATTTTCCTCTGATATTTATAATTTACTTAGAATCTTATCGTTGGCGAACAATGGTATGTCGAAATAAATATACATAGTATAATAATAATCAGCTCCAACAGGATTCTCAATATAATTTCGAATAGATTGGACTGTCCAATAATTTGAGGTACTTATGTATAATTTAGTTAAGGTGAATTTAGAGTTTAAGTTTTAAAGTTGTTCCTCAGTAAGTACTACTACCCTACATAACATCACGCCTTCATTCAGAGTGCAGACAGAGTATAGAAATACCAACAATTCTAAAAGGCTTATTTATAATTCTGTAACCACATTTTGCACAATCAGGCCAAGAAGTTTAGTGTATTAGTGACAGGTTGCAAGCCCATCGCCTAACAGTACTACAAGCCCGTATTCCCTTAGTCGCCTCTTACGACATCCACGGGAAGACATGTAGTGGCACTATTCTAACCCGGCAAACACACGGCAAAAACCCTCCTCATTACGATAATAACATAATAATGCATTTTAACGAATATGGGTCATGTTATTCGAAATAAAACGTTTTGAATTTTAATCTTAAAAAAAATCTAGGTATATAGCCTAAAACAAAGTCGTTTACCGCGTCTGTCTATAGGTATAACAAAATGTTATCTCCTAAAGCACGCAACGGTTTTTAGGCTCAGGCCTGAAATATGCGTTTTCCTAAGATGTCCAATTGTCAAAACGTCTGCATTCCCACAATGTTAGCACTTCTATTTTGTTAGCTTTTCTAAATGACTGGTATTTAAAATGTGTACAGTCTCAGGAAGCCGTCTATTCATAATGTTTACATTCCTATAATATTAATATTACCATAAGTTTTGCTTTTCCGTTATGTTACTGTGCAGTATTATTGATATTATTATGATAATTGTTATTTAAAATGCCCCCTTTCTTGTTGTTGAAAAACCAAAAAGGAAAGGATTGTAAATGTGGCGTGCATGATTGAAGACATTTTGGGAATAAGGCTTTTATGGAATGCAAAAATTGTAAGAAGGCAGATATTTTGAGGTTGCAGACATTTTGAGAATAAACATTATCTGAAAAGCGAACATTATATGAAAACTGACATTCTCGGAGACAGACATTATAAGAAGCAGGCATTTTGAGAAGCTGACATTATGCAAAAGACATGCTGACATTATAGAAAACAGACATTTAGGGAAAAATACATTTTAGGAAAACGCTTTATTTCAGGCCTGAGCCGGTTTTTATGCAGTTTTCACCATCAGTTAGATAATTTCAGAAGAAGAAAAAAAATTGTGGAAAAATTTGTGGAGGAAGCGAAGGTTGTATGTTTGGATCGGTGCACCTGGCGTTCCATAGTCTCTGCCTACCCCATTGGGAGACAGGCGTGAAGATATATGTATGTATGTATGTTAGATAATTTTTCACGGAAGGTTTTTATGATAAATTCTGGTTTACACTTAAACCCAAACGAAGCAAGGACTGGTCGCTAGTTAATGATAATTTAATAATTAATAAGTTACATTGAGATGAGGATGAGTTCATACAACAATTTAGATAACTCGTGCATTTTTCTTGAAGATAAACTAAGCGCGGTGGCTATTTATATTTAATTTATATAATGTAAACATCCTCGTAAATAAATAAACAGGCGCGGAAGCGACTTCACGGCCACACGGCTCGGGCCATGGAATATTTGGCGCAATCCAACAGACCTTTCTTTAATCGTTTGCCGGATGCAGTGGTTAATCTTGAAAGGTTTCGGGAAAAGTAAAACTGTATTTTTTTCAAGGTAAGGTTAGTAAAACTATGATGGTATATGGGGCCCAGAATAGAAAAGACGGGAAGACGTTAAAAAAAACGACATAAAAGAGTTTTTAGGGTATTGTAAACACATCAAAAATGTCTAAGGATCAAAAATTTACTTACATTATTTCGATATTTTGCAACGTATCGCAACGCGTAATGCAGGGATATTTTCGATCCTTGGATATTTTTGATGTATGTTGCCCATGCTGTGGTTTGACGAGTAAGAGCAAAATAAATACAGTCATGGCCAAACAAAATTGGTATTGATGCAAGCCTCCAAAATAAGTCCATACGACTCTATTAACAAAAGCAAGTACACGTATTAAACGCTTTTAATTAATTATACAGGTATTGTCAGTAAATTAAGTTCAAAATTACAAGTTAATTTTAAAGCAGTTCAGTTCAGTCGATAAGTATGGTGTCCAGGACCTGAACTGATAAAGATGATAGAGTCTAAAGGTGTACTTAACTTAGTTTGTCTTCGATAAGCAGCGTGAATGCACCAAAAAAAATCAGTCCGCAACAAAGGCTTGCGTCATATTACTTATTTAAATACAGAATTAATTTCTTTTATATGTGTAGTCGCTACCATATGTTTGCTCTTAAGTCTTGCCTTGATTAAAGTTTGGTTGACGTTTTGAAGCTTACATGAAATATTGCATTATATTTATTAGATAAATAAACATAACCTATTTTAAATAATTTTATTGGCGCGTCGAATCCACATGACCTTTGTATGTCTACATTTCGTTAAGTGGTGCTATAATGTCCGCTTCTCACAGTTATGAGGTCAAATTAAAGTGACTACTGACTTATATCCAGACCTACTAAATTAAGGATCACGGTCAACGAGTAATCAGTGAAAATTAACAAATGGAAAAACTAGTGGAACTATGACAATGAAGGAAGACGGTGTGGATTGTGACGAGAATCTAGACTTACTACAGGGGCTAGCGTGGAAGGATTAACGGCGGCAAGAGCCTTTAAAAGCTGAATTGATGAAGAATACTTCTAAACGAGTGGATTTGAGCGCCGGACAGTGATGGATATAGATATAAAGAAAAATAATATTGATGAACAATGAGCACCTGGATATTTTAAGGAAGGTTTTCCTTTGCCCAACTTTATTGACGACAATATACCTACTTACGTATAGGAAACCTAATTGTATGTAGCCCGGCCAGTAAGCGTCCGAGACAATAATATAGATAATTGTAGCACTTTAGCGGCGAATCAATAAACGAACCTCTGTCCATTTCAATTCGGAGAGAGACGATTTGCCGCCGAACATCGACGAAGAGCCACAGCACGGTGGCAGCGGAGACAACACACACGCAGAGGGCTAGGGCGGCAGCCAGGCGGAGAAAAGGGCGCGAGCGGTGGCGGCGGGACTTGCGGCGGCCCCAGGCCTCGCCCTCGTCGCTGGAGGCCGACAGCAGGCGGCCCCCGCGGGCGCCGCCGCCGCCGACCAGAGCGTCCAACTCCCGCCTTTTCCGCATCTTTTTCCCAACACGCAGCGGCACCGCCGCGTGCACCGCACTCTCCATGCCTTGGGATCGCTACCGCATCCGCACAAAGTCTTCAACTCACTATTGTTTATCCCAGTCACACCGATACTCAAACCGTGCGTGCGGCCCGACGAACGACTAGCGAATGATTGAGCGTTCCGAATTAATCAGTAATCACCTAAGAGATACTAATATTTTTTAAGTGGAAGTGACGCCGAAGCTTGTTTGCAAGCAATAAACAACACTTAAAGGTCAAAGTAGATGTTTGAGGATATAAGAGTTGCGTGTTTGTACATTTCCCAGAGAGTAATGAGCTCTGCGCACGAATATAGGTTTCTGTTAATAAGTTCAGTGTTTTCACGATTAAATGATACTTCGTATTCGCACTTTTTTTAGTGATAGTAGATTTATTTTGAAAGATTCTAACTCAATTTTAAATGAGAATTATGACAGCCTAGGTGTATCACTGGTGTGGTGATAAAAGTCTAAAATGTTCTTTTGTTAAAATAACAACATTGGTATTATAATGACACCACAGTAGTAGCCCTTAGTTGTGGCTCTATTTATTGGAATAGGAAGAATCCTATTCCAATAAATAGAGCCACAACTAAGAAAACTAATAAGACAGAATGTAACAGCACGGAAACAGGACATACACGTGACCGTATCACCTAGCTGTTTACTGGCTAGGTCCATTGCCACCAAGGCCACCGAAGGGTCTACGTGACGGAAGGTCGACACATAAATCGTTCGTTATTAAATAGCTAGCTAATCAGACGTAGTGAGGTCAATACTCGTTGACAATGAAACCTCGAGCCTCGGCGACTGGCGTCACCTTGATCTTGTCAAACCCGAGACGTGCGAAAACTAATGTATGTAACCCAATTCGTAATGCCGTCGAACAAAGTACCTATTGGTTATTTTTAAGAACAGTCGACTAACATTGATTAAACATTGAGTAATGGTGAAATTGGTACTTAGCATAATTTCATTTAAATACGTTCGAAAAGCGTATAAACGTTTAAGAAAAAAAACAAATTGTATAAGCGTACTTTTATCAGGCATACGATCAAATAACATTTTATATGTAGCAAATGTCAAATTTTAACGATTCGTTACATTTTAACGAGACGTTTTGAATATAGGAACCCAGGTTAAGTAATTATACAAATAATAAGAATATAAAAACAATCGGTATTAGGTAGGTGTCTACGTTGTTAATAAACGACCGTCATTAGGTAGGTACTTTAATGTGAAGAAAAAAAACATAGTATAGTTTAAGGCCTAGGTACTATGAATATTTAATATAACTATTCGCGGCTATTTATAAGGCACATGTAATAATTTCATAACAGTCGCCCTGTCTTGAGAGGATAGTATTATCGACCATCGGGATGAATGAACGCGCGCGTGCGCGGGGCTGCGCCACTACGGGCCCGGCTGGGGGCCAGGGGGCCAGGGCGGCGACAAACAAACATCACACTCGTATTTACGTTACTACCTATGTACAGAGAAACAAATATTATTATAGAACTAAATACAATGACTCAGCAAATACATTACTGTTTATCTTTGTAGGTCTGTATTCAAAAGCACACTGCACACGTAATAATTATGCTCTATTTTTTTTTATTATCTAGTTTGCTCTTTTTATTTGAATCATTTATTTTCTTGTAGGTACCCCTATTTGACAGCGATCTATCTCCAATTCGGGCTCTAGCTGGAAACGCGCGCAGGCTCTGCTCGGCTCGAAACAGCTTTTTCGGCTCTAGTATAACCTACCTATTGAGTTTTTTTATTGAATTTCATAGCGAGTTTGAGTTGTTTAGCCACGCCTTTCTTCCCCAATTTGTATCATTTTACGCCAGGGTGAATTTAATTTAAATTTGGCTTGAAAGTTTTTTTAAGGGAGGCTTTATGAGCTTGAGTCTCGGAAACCAAAGTAGAGTCGCTTGATACGCATTATGTTCTTAATAACTGAATTCACATGAACAATTCTTACATTTAAGTAGATGGGCTATTATGGTAGGTCGTATAGGAACAATCGGTTTTTAGCGTTGATTGGAATGTTACTAAGATAATAAAGATAAGTGGCGATATGAATGTTTTATCCATTGGCGAGTTTACCTACAATGGAACGTCCACAATAAAGTTTTAATTTCAGTATATCTATATATATCTTAACGCGCATAGGATACCTAAGCAACGCGTGAAATTCTTATGTATTATGTGAAATTCAACCTTGGAAGTAATGCATAATGGTTTGTCGGTGGTTCCTTATCGTAATTATCAATGTGTATTCACTCCATAGGCAACACTACGGTTTACTAGATAATAATTTACCCTAGGTAAAACATAATGCCATGAAAAACGTATGAAAAAAATCGCAATCTACGTATTCACGATAGAAAGACTGCGCTACACTCAAAACCTCTGTCAGGAAAAGCACAAACACTGTAACATACGCCACTGAAATCACTAAAGCAAGCAGGGGAGTAAGAAGATTGAGCTCCTTGCTCGAATCTTTGTCAAGAGACAAGAAACGCGAGACTCCCCGAGGATGTTAGGGAGCGAACTAGGCGTCTGACGTCACGCAGGCGCGCCGCGCATGCGCACTGACGCGTCGGAAATAGAGCGGCTAGATAAGACAACGCCAAAAATGTAACCTTGGTAAAAGTTTCACCTGAATAGTTAAATTACAATTACAGTAGAAGAATGAACGAAAGGCCCCCGTCGACAGCGTCGACGTCACAATTACGTGGGGAAAATACATCTACAAACCTTTACAAGTGGTTTAGTTGACAATTTAGTGACTGTTTTTAAGTAAATAAGTAGGGTAAATACAATTTTATGAAATTGGGATAGTGCCCTGGACTAAAGTCAATTTTAGATTATTCTTAAAATGATTTACTTAGTTGTTTTCACGTGACAGCATATCTAGTATAGGTTTTTATACTGGGCCTCTATTCAGGTGCGTTAAAACGATATCGTGTTTGACACGTTTAAGAATCGTTTATGTCACAGTCGCCATTATTGTAAATGACATAAGAGTTGCTTCGCAAGCAGACTGCCAATTATTGCAACAAGTCTTGGATAATTTCTACCAATACTGTTCTAATAACCATCTTTTCCTAAATACTGACAAATGTTTTGTTATTAGCTTCACTCGTAAACATGATCCAATTCTTTTTAATTATACCATATCAAGTAATAATTTAGAACGTGTTTCTTCCATTAGGGATTTAGGCGTCACCTTGGACTCACAATTAAACTTTAATACTCATATAGATAATATTTGTAAGCGTGCTTATAAAAAATTAGGAATGCTGCTTCGGGTGGGTCAGCCTTTTAAGCGACCTGAAACCTATAAGTTGCTATTTACATCTTTTGTTAGAAGTGTCCTTGAGTTTGGTTCTGTAATATGGACGCCGCAGTACCAAGTCCACGTTGACCGATTAGAGAGAATCCAAAATATTTTCTTAAAATCACTTGGTTATAGAACAGGTATTTATTCCGAAAACTCCGCGTTAGCTGCAAAGCATTTTGATATTTCTTCCCTTAATGATCGCCGTATTTATTTAGACGTTATGTTTATGTTTAAGCTTTTCAAAGGTGTTATTCAGTGTCCAAATCTTTTGGAAAAAGTTAACTTCAGTGTTCCGCACCACCCTTTGCGTCCTAGACCTTTATTTCATGTGCGCTTTGCCCGCACAAATTACTCTCGACATACCTTTTTCAGACGAGTTCCTAGATATTATAATAAACATCTGTGTTACATTGATCCTTTCCATGTTCCTCTTACTAGCCTTAAAAGGTTATTAAAATGTAAGTTGTGTTAGTATCCTAATATATTTTTTGTTCACCAGTATCTTATATTGTCATCTTTAGTGTTTCTTCACTTCATTTCACTTCTATTGTAAATTTAAACATGCGCATTTTTATTATGTGTATTCATTAATGAACCTCCAGGTCTTTTTGATACTTATATTGTTTAGTACAAAGTACTTCTATATCGCATTCGTATATGACTGTATGTGTTCTAAATAAATTAAAAAAAAAAAAAAAAAAAAAAGAGTTATCAAAACGTTGACAATACGGAAACAGGTCAAAAACGATATCGTTATAACGCAGTTGAATAGAGGCCCTGTGTAGTATTCAAGTTTGCTGTAGGTCCAACAAATAGATTTTGGTCACAGTCTCACGGACACGTCTAGACTGAAAAAAACAGAGAGTTACGGGTAGGCAATTCGCTTTTAGTCGTACTTTTGCGATGGTATTATTATTGTCATTAAAGATGATCTTGGTTGTATGTGCTCAACTGTAAGCTTATTTTAATAATAATTGTTTACCTATTTGTTTCCATCAAGAGATTATGACCCCGGGAATCCGAGGAATCAATCAAAAAATAAATGACTTCTACCTGCCTACACGTTGAGATTTTATACGTTAAAATCTTACTGTTTTTGGCGCCCGAGTTAAAAAAACGCACCACGTCAAAGGCAATATAATTTTTACGGAGTTGAATAGAGGCCCTGTAGAGCTGGCCTTGCCGCATTTTAAAAACAACCTTTAATTATCAGAATCATCAGGACATATGTACTTACCTACCACAAAACAAAACTAAATAGTAGGTACTTTTTGTAGCTGTATATCGTGCGGAAAGTTGGAGTTTTTTACTTTTCCATTTTTTACCCTTAATTATTCAAATTGCAATGTGTTTTTTATCAGACTAAGGATTAAGTAAAATTGTCTCTTTTATTAAATACTGTATTTTTTTTATCGTAATTTTTATGCAAATGTATTTTAATATAAACATTATATTTATACACGTGCGGAACTTTCATTTTCACTCGTCCCGAGTCTTGTCCTCCACATCGTGACTAGTGTAAAATGACGTGCTTTCCGCACTTGCATCAAAATGTAGATTTAAATTGGGGATTCCCTATCCTTCTTGAGAGTGAGATCTGAGGACAAACCAGCGTTCTTTTGAATCTCTTTGTTTTGAAGTAATTGAAGAGCCCGTTAAAAAAATTGTGTATGCTAACTCAAGTATTAGTTTTTCTATGAAACTTTTCGTTGTGCGACGAAAGTTTACTTGCTTATTAAGATTTTATATGGAATCAACTCAATCAACACTTGTAAAAAAAAACTACTTATTTTAATGTTTAGATTGTTTTTTTCGGCATCCCCATTATATTTACGTATTAATTTCATTCAATGATATTGGCTTAAAAATAGTAATTTACGAAATAAATGCAAATTTCTTTATAAGGTCCTTACATTGCAAACATGGAACAATAGCTGTGACGTCATTCCTGTCGTCGATTTAGTATAGTGTTTTTGCAGGGGGTCTGAACTACGACTTTTTAAAACTTCATATCTTATGAAAAAAATTACACGACAATTATTTCGCGTATACAGGAATTCCTCTCCTTCACATAACTTTGTTTTGTACTCGTGTCTACTCGCTGCCACTTTTTGCTTTCTTATTTTCCTCAATCACCCAAAGGTTAGCTGAAAGAGATCCCTTAAAGGGATAAGTTTGCCTTTGTACGTTCCTATTCTGTGAATACTGTATTTGAATTCCTGTTTTAGTACAATAAAGTGTTTACATACATATTTTTCAGAGAGCATAAGAAATAAAATATGCATATTCCATATTGTAAGGATAAATTTCATCGCACAAATGAATTTTTTCGCCTTCGTTGTTGTATGGTTAACTACGCTTAACTAGGGTCCAACCTTTTGGTCCTTATTCAAATGCAAATTACAGTACAAGTTAGCGCCGTAGTTAAATAAATAAATATCAGGGGACAATCTCACTCAAATTGACTTAGTCCCTAAACTAAGCTCTAGGCTTGTACTATGGGTACTAGACAACGATGAACATACTTATACTCGTATATGTAGAGAAATACATACTAACCCGTATTTATAGACAAGAAAAGTAATTACTTGAGATATAGTAATGTCAAAAGTGATGAAGTAATGTCAAATGGCGACTGTGACATAAACGATTCTAAAACACGTCAAACACGATATCGTTATAACGCAGTTGAAAAGAGGTCCAGATGTATTGTATGCGGAGCTGACCGTCAACCTCCAGAGTAGAGATAATTATAAAAAGTAGGATACGACATCGTGGCATCTAAAGCCCGTAAAATTGTTGTCAGCTGTGGCGTTTCGTAAGTAAGCAACGTACGATTCAGAATGATGTTCGCTCCTTTTATAAGGCAATAAATAATTCCTTGCTACATGGGACGTGAGGCCTTCTATCGCCGGAGTAGGTAGCAATTTGACTAGAGTGAAATGTCTGTTATTAGACGCGCTGACGTCTAATGTTTGATGGTATGTCTTACCTATTATTTATTACTGAGCAAACGCTTGACTGATGTGCCCTTCTGGAAAAATTGTCTATATCAATACAACACCATTTGCCAAAAACCTAAACGTAAAAAAAAAATACTCCCATTTGTAGAACCAATTTAGGCCGCAATTCACCTATGCCGCGATTTGTTCGTCATACAATGATTTAAATTCAAAAATACCTTATAAAGGTTAATGTGTTTAGTGATAACTTATACATATTTTAACATAAATTACCAAAGTCAATCAGGATCAATTTTATTTTTCTTAGCATAAATTTCGCTTTAACACGTATGTTGTCCGGGTGCCCCTAATGTGGGGTCATGAACCTTTTTTTCAGGAGTCCATACTTCCACTATGGGGTCCCCATACTGAATGGACATAAAACTGTCAGTTAGACTTGTGACATTGTCAGATCGTTTTGTAAGGGAACAGTGAACGTGTTAAGATTTTTCGCGAAGAGGTTTTCAAGAATGTGGTCTCTTACTAACATATTTTACTCTTGACCTTACAACAGGTGAAATAACGATTCTTAAAAAAATTAAAAGTGACCATCGTCATATTATGTCACATAATGGTAGGTTAGACCTAAATAACGGTCAATTTCTTAAGAAATGTTTAAAAATGATTAAGAGACAAACCTTTCCCGATGTCAACTCGCATTTCCAGCACCTGGTCGTAGAGTGTGGCGCAGATCCAGGTGAGCATGAGCAGCCATAGCACCAGCGTGCCTCGGAGAGCCCAGTGGATCGCACATCGCACCTCCGACCCTAGGTTTGGCTCTATTGGCTTAGTAGGACCTCTGCTTCTTTCGCGTCTACAAACAAAATGATAGCTTGGCATAACAACTTTTACTCATTTTTATGGTATTCTAAACTATGGTTCTAATACCTAAGTGTTAAAAAAATAATTAACACGCTGTATTACCGACTGTACTTCTAACACCGATTTTAAACTCACTGTCATAAGAGCCAAATGAGTCCAAACTGGACGGATCTACTAAGAGCTATTGAGGACATCCAATGGTCAACTTCCGTCTCCATCATCGTACCGGCTTGATGTTATTATTGTATTGTTCCGGAATTCACAAGTATGCCAAGTTTCATGTTAATCTGACAATAGAGAAACAAGCCTAAAAAAATGTAACGCTATCTGGAAAGTGCCATGAAACTGCATACGCGAAACAATGGTCGTGTTATTTTTCCATAAGATATGAAGCTTTAAAAAGTCATAGTTCAGTCCCCCAGTAAAAACACTCAATACAAAATCAACGAAAGGAATGGCGTCACAGCTGTTGTTCCATGTTTAGGATATACGGACCTTATTGGGCTTTTTAAAAATAAATTTGCATTTATTTCAGAAGTCACTATGTTTAAACCAATATCATTCAATAAATATATTACGTAAAAAAAATGAGGATGCCAAAAAAAACAATGTAAACCTTAAAAGAAGTTTTAAAATTTGAATAAGTTTTGATTCTGTATAAAATCTTGATAAAAGGGGCAAAACTTAGCGTATTGCTTTCTATATGCTTTTTTACGTACATTATGTACTGTTTTTCATGCATGCTCCCTATTAGAAGTAGGTTAAAATTCACCTCCAAGATTTAATTACAAAATTAAATATTGAAAGTAATAAAGGGAGAAAAAATATACAACTACATTAACCCCTGGCATTCCCACAGTTTATCCAATTTAAACTACACAGATAATATTACAAAGATTTCTGGCGATGGCTTATCTACCCTATTGTTTGGGGTTGGCAATGAAAATGAAAATGAAAATAGTTTATTTCACAATTAAAGTTGTTACACAATAAGTTGGGGTTGGAACATCCTTTTAAGTATTAAAATACTTGTGTCAGGATGTACCGCTCAAAATGCATTGCATTTTCTATCTGGAGATTGCAAGTAGGTATCCGTGAGCACACTGACGATCAGGTGACCTGTGTTAGAATTACATATAAACAGTGTTGATTAATGTATTATATGACATAAAGTCCTAGTTTGTAATAATACTAATTCATTCACTTGACGACCTCTTTTATCCTGGCCAACGCTGGCTGAAAAGACGTGGCATCACAGTTTCACTTTTACGCCATCGGCGCCTTTGGCGGGAATAGGTCAGGGATTTCATTTCAGCAAGCGTTGGTAATAACATTATAGTATTATGTTTGATCAGAATAAACCCAATATCTGATTTGAAGAGGATTTACTATTTACGGCGCCTAACACCTGTGTGAGCATTACCTTCCTTGCAACACCATTCTAGTTTTCTATCTTAAAAAAGGAATCTTCGGTGAGTGAGGCCGACTCGCATTTGACCGACATTCATGTACGTTTTTCGTAATGATATAAACCAAAAAGTACACTACCTACAAAATTATTAAAACTAATTTACTTATCACTTAAAATAAGGAACATAGTTTATTCTACTGTTTTATTTATGACGGTTTCTTATCGATTTCGCCAATGTCAAGTGAGTGTAAGTACCTATAACTAGTGCATAAAATAAATCAATAGTAAAAACACAAAACAAAAGTAAGAGCTGGACATTTATCAATCAGCCATCTTCCCTTGCTGAAGGATTCTGACAATGAACGTAGATTACAGTGACAAGAAAAAATGTTATTGGATTTAGAATGACAAAAGTAAAGTTTTTTAAGATAAAAAGATAAGATAAAAGTTGTTTATTCAGTAATAACGGCACGGTGCCATACGGGCACTTTTGCACGTCAAAATTTTACAAGTGCTTCTCGAGAAGAGACCACTGCTGAGAACAAACGTCGCAAGAAACTCAACGGTCAATATTTTTTTAAATATAACTTATGTTAACTATAAAATTACATTAGCTACATAAATTACTATTAAGAAGCTTCATTATGATGAAAGAATCTTCATCATAATGAAGCTTCTTAATAGTAATTTATGTTAACAATACCATTATTAGCGGTTTATAGTATGCAAGTAGAAAATAATAATAAAAATGGTTTTTAATTTGTGCACATTAAGCTCCTGACACCCAATTGTTATAATAAAGTCACTTTTTCATGTCTTTTTTAATCAAAAATTAATACCTATGTGCAAGCAAGTTACACAACTACGTCAAATATAAGGGTGATAACACTGATAACTCCTGTACTTGTGTGACATACAGACAGACAGAGGCCAATGTATCACCAGTAGTGGAGATAAATAGATATGATTATTTTTTTACCTTTTTTGGTATGGAACCCTAAAAAGATTGTGATTGTGATAGAGATGAATGGCTATGATTTATCATTAAATGTGTCATGTATTAGAGTGGTTTGTAATTAGTATATCAATAGCTGTCACTAAAATGTATAGCTACTTATGAGTCCAAAAATACCTATACTTTGTTTTTAACTGACTTTATTTTAAGATGAGAATAATAACTGTCAAATTCACACACAGTCATGTTTTGTGAGAAATATTTGTTTTCTAATTCTTGTTATTAATTACTTTTACGGCCCAACCCTATATTAAAACCGTTGACAGATAGCCTTACTTCGGATTAAAATTTGACACATTTTGTATAGGCAAATGTCAAATTTCATCCTGAAGTAAGCCTTATCTATCCGCGGTTTTAATCCAATGTCAAAGAAAAAATAGATATTTTGACTATAGCAAATTTAAATGAGTATGGAATTCATAGTATGAGCCCAACTCGCAGATTACCAGATATTTTATATCATGCAATCAATAATTAAATTAAAAAGAAAACCATTATCTTCTTGTACCTAAGCAAACTTACCTATATGAGTACAACTTAACTGAGAGCTGTGGAAGCTCATACAGTCACCATTGCCCTCTCCGCACCTCATGCATACCCCGGCTCTAAAGTAAATTCAATGACACTGGCAGAATTGTTTCACTGGACAGGAGCCTGACATATGGCTACTGTCCAGTGGGGCAAATTAAATTAAGTTGTATGCTTAAACCGGAGGTTGTAGGAAATAATTAAGTTTAATTGGGGAACATTTATTTTTGTGTTGAAGTAAATACTTTTATTTAATATTATACCTTGTAATTTTCTTTTTCCGACTGGGTATTATTTCAAGCTGCAGGTCTTCAGATTCCTCGTCACTGGACAGGTCGAGGAGACGAAAGTTTTCCTTATTAACTTTGGATGGCAATGACATTGTTGTACTCGATTCAAATACAACATGCTATCCACAATTATTGCAACGATGAATCTGATGTTTCACTTTCAGCAGTACGTAAAAAGTTATCTGAATAATTTGTTTACATCCAACACCACTACTAAGGTTAGGTCAGTCAGATAAAAAAATAGACGTACAGGTCACAATACCTTCATTTTCAGTATCGGTAAAATAGACCTTAAGATAAATATACTGAAATCGACAAAATCTGCGGTAGGTATATAATAAATTGAAATTACAGTAGAAAAATAAGAAAACGTCCGATTGTCAAAATACTCAAAATATTAGTTACTTTTACCACAGATTATAAGCCTTTTTCCACTGAGGTGCCCCAAAGATATGGAAGTGATTAGGATATGGTATGAATATGAATTTTGTACATTCATGAGTAAATCCTGAGAAGATAAGACTCGTAAGAGTTGTGGCTTACCTACTTCGATAGTAGGGCCCAAAGTAAACCAACTTGGCAATTAACATCATTATGATTATGACGATCTTATAGTTACATTGTGAATCTATCTTTACGGAATACCGATAGTAATGTCAATTTGACACTGACAACCTGACAAGCCATTAGACAGACAATTTCAATGAGACAATTTACATTTTAATATTCCTTTCCTACATCCCGTAGCGTTATTTTCGGGATTTTTACTTTTGTTAAATACTCAATGGTAACTTAAAACTTCTAAGAAACGGAAAAACATTGATCATGAAAGAAAAATGGAATTTCATTTTGTATTTGATATGGTTTTCTTATTTGATTATGTCGGCTGTGGTGATGTTCGGCCAAGGTTTTCTTTTATCCCGTAAGACATTAAGCGATTTGACTGAATGCGTGCCTTTAAGTAATTTCGGATGTGAAGGGCGGGAGAGCAATTCGAGCCACCGGTCGTGTAGCGAAGGGGAGAAAATCCGTCGAATTTTGGCTAATCCCGGTGCGCCGCTAGTCTGCGCGTCAGATCGAAGCAGGGTTATGTTTGTGTTAGTGGATGCACTGCGGTATGACTTCACGGAATATGATAATGGGCGTGCGAAGCCGCTGGCCTGGCAAGATCGGTTGCCAGTGTTCCACGAGACGCTGGCACGCTGGCCGGAACGTGCGCGGCTGTTCAGTTTCATGGCGGACCCGCCCACCACGACGCTGCAGCGCGTCAAAGCGCTCGTTACTGGCTCGCTGCCGACCTTCGTAGACGCCAGCTCTAACTTCGCTGCTGCAGAGCTTCAGGAAGACAATGTTATAGACCAGGTAAGCATCTTTTAAATGTTTAGTTGATGACTGAAAATAGCTTTGTCCCGGATAAAGTAAATGTTAATTGCCAAGTATTTACATGTCCCTTTCAGTACACACCTCCTCGTCTTTATGTACAGTGAAACAAGTCTTAAAAAGCTTTCATTCTCCCTTTATATGTACTTTAGCTTCAATGATAATTGTTTTTATAAAAATGTCCTCAAATGTCATAATGTGTAATAAATACTTAAGTCTCATAACAATTAAAAACAAAACAATGAACATTGTCATGTTTTTATTTGTACTTCTAAAGATTAATTTATGATAATTTGATGTTGATGGGTCACAGATCCCACATACCATCAGGTTGCCTGTGTGCTTGTTCGCCTTCTCCAAGTCATAATAAAATAATCATACTACAACATTATACTCAATGATGTTTACCTAAATGCTTTAATATCTAGCCAGTCTGCTTGTGTTATTGTTATCCTAACAACATTTATTTTATTTTAGTTGCATAGAAACAAAAGAAAAGCTGTATTGCTAGGAGATGATACCTGGTCGAGGATCATCCCGGGACGGTGGGTTCGCTCCCATGCACTCTACTCCTTTCATACTTGGGACTTGGATACTGTTGACTCAGGTATGAGTAGTTACTCATTTTAAAGTAAATTTAAGATTTTTTACTACACTTATTACAATTTACAAAATAATAGAAACTGATATCCTATATCATACTGTAGGTGAGTAGTTTTCTCAGGCATCTGAACTGCATGATAAATTAAATAAACATGACCATACCACTTTGGCTACAATTTGTTTCTGATTGGATTCCTATTTGCCTTCTCAATCAAATTGGAATGACATCTTTTTATTTTGTTTTCAGTCGTCAATATCCCACCCTACTAATGTATTTTCATACATTGACACAACCAACATCAATTTGATTATGCAAGAACTGAAGGGTCTGGTCAAGATGCTAATAAATAATATTAAAAAAAATGTATTGTATTACAGAAGTTGACACCAAAATATATAATGAGGTGCAACAAGATGACTGGGACCTTCTTCTAGCTCACTATTTAGGTGTTGACCACGCTGGCCACAGATACGGTCCCAACCATCCAGAGATGACCAGAAAACTAAAAGAGACAAATGCCCGTTTGGAAAAGATAATAGGAATGTTGCCGCCTGATGTGTTACTGTTTGTTGTCGGTGACCATGGCATGACTGAGACTGGTATTACATTTTATTTATTTCAGATTTGATAAGATTAAATTCGTATTTAATTTGATAAGAGTGTGTTAAGGCCATATCAGATTGGGGTTTACCAGCATGTTTCCGGTAATGTCTTTTATATTTCTTACGTAAATGTCGGCGATAAGTACGAATTTATGTCAAATTAAACATATTTACACATACACATACTTACTGCCGGAAACCTTGCAATTAAGAGAAAATGATCTTAAAAGACCATCTCTAACTTTTATAGTTATGTCAATTAAGAACATTTCTTAATATTATTTTTCTATATTTAATATAGATTTTTGGACAGTAACATTTGGTTAAAAATAATATAGAATAATAATGACCTCTGAATTATAAATATGTACATATAGTACATAAAGTGTTTGAAAATTTAGTTAAGAAGTTAAATTTATATTCATATTCATATTCATTTATTCCTTGCAACCATGGTATTTACAAGATGTTAATTTCCATACAAGCCAATATTAGGTTATGATTGAATAGGAGACCATGGTGGCGAAAGTAAAGCAGAGCGCACGGCGGCTTTCTTCGTGTATCGCGGCGCTGGTCTGTCAGACGCAGGCATCACAGAGACCGGGGCAGAAGTGTTCCAGACCGATTTCGCGGCTACTCTAAGCGCGGCGTTCGGGCTGCCGCCCCCCGCGCCTTCCCTCGGCAACTTAGTGCTATCGGCATTGCCCAAAACTACTTTACCGCGAACTTTACTGCAGCTGACCAATGTAATGAAACAGGTAAAGAAAATGGATTTGGCCACACTCTTCATACCACTCTTGTATTTTTTTATATCATTATTGAGTTTTGTATTTTTCACAGATTACACAATATTTAATTCGGTACGGCGAGGAATCCCAGCAATTGCCCCTTGAAAGACTAGCGCAGCTAATTAACGCTACGAGGGATCACATGAGCAAAGCCGCGGATATCGAAACTGACGAGCAACTTAACAACTATCTGACTGATATCAAGTAAGTGAACTAAGTCAAAGTACTTTTATTTGAAACTTTTGTAACTTAGTATAACTGTCACGTTCACTCTTGTTTTAGAAAATTAATCGAAACTACACGCAATGTGTTCCGGGAAGTGTGGGTGGAATTCGACTCGCTATCAATGTTGCGAGCTCTTCTACTCCTCATCCTCGTCATATTCTCCAACTGGTTGATAGCGGAGGGGCTGCCGGTGGATCGCATTCCGCTAGTTTTCGCTAGTTCCTTTGTGCCGACGGGATACATAGCCATGGCGGCGTGCGTCTGTGTTTGCTATGTCGCGTACTACTTTAGACTCATCGAAGATTTGGTGCACTGTATCTTTCTGAGCACCGGAGTTGTGTCCGGAGTCATGAACTCTACGCTCGTGATAATGCACTGGGACGGGATCAGCCAGAGGTGGTACGAGGGGCGCGCTTCTCTCTACGAGAGATTCGCCCGGGGCGCGATCGTCGCCTCCGCGGCGGTCCTCGTGTCGAACAGCTACATAATCGAGGAGGGCGCCGGGCTCGCGTTCCTCACGCTGAGCGTGCTCGGGCTGATGGCGTGGAACGTGGGCACGCTGAAGGCGCTCGGGCTGTGGGTGTCGTTCGGCGCGGCGATGGCGGCGACGCGGCCGTACCGCGGCTGCCGCGAGGAGCAGGGCGCGTGCTGGTCGGCGACAGGCGCGGGCGCGGCGGCGGCCTCGCGCGGGGCGCTGGTGCTGGCGCTGGGCTCGGTGGCGGGCGCGCTGGCCGTGGCGCGCCGGCGCGCGGGCTGGCGCGCGCACGCGCCCGTGCTGGCCGCGCTGCTGGTGTGCGCGCACTGGGCCGTGGGCTGGGGCTCGCTGGGCTCCCCGGCGCGCTCGCGGCTGCTGGCGCGCGCGGCCTGGGCGGTGCTGGGCGCGGGCGCGCTGCTGCTGCTGCTGCGGCGCGAGCGCGACGCGACGCTGCCGGTGCTCGCGGCGAGCCTGCTCATCTACCTCGCGAACTCGCTCGTCCTGGGCGTGGTGCTCGCCCCGGCGGCCGCCCTTGCGCTTCTCTCCGGGTTTCTGGCTCTCTGCATAGTTACCCTCTTGAAGAGCGAGGGGTCCCCGAAGTCCTGTAAGTGTCCACTCGGGAAAATGTAATACGTGTAGTTAGAACGATAGGATATGGGATTTCATCATCATCATCATCATAATCAGCCGAAAGACGTTCACTGCTGCACAAAGGCCTTCCCCAAGGTTTTCCACAACGGTCCTCCGCTGCTGTCATCCTGCGGTTTCACGCGACCTTTATCAAATCGTCGGTCCACCTTGTGGAAGGCCTGCCGATGCTTGGGCTTCCGGTATATGGGATTTAGCACTGTTTAATCTCTGTTTCTTTAACGGAATACTCTCGGTTCCAGCGCTAGCCACCCGCTGCAGCTCGAGCGTGGCGTGTCTATGGGCGCTGCTGGCCTCGTACCACTTCTACGGCACGGGGCACCACGCCACGCTGGGCCACGTGCGCTGGGCGCCGGCCTTCCACGCGGGGGACCCCAACACTACGTTCTTCGGGACCCCAATTATCGCTGCTCTCGTGTCTATTGAGCTCTGGGGTGAGACTTTTACACTTCATAATGCCTGTGAAGCTATATGAGCAAATGTTGGTGTGACGAGCACGAGTATTTGTTCCAGAGTCTTGGATATTTCCTGTATGTATTTTTATTATTGCTTATTACCCATTATGCAAGCCTGGAGCTTACTTTGGGTCTATCAATTTGTGTTAGATTATCCCCTTAATATTTATTTGGTATTTCATCACCATTCACTTGAAAAATAATTAGTCTATGAAATAATTTCTACCCTATTGAAATCATTAAATTTCAATTCAAATTAATAACTTCTCAATGCTTGAATGTCGGCGAACGTGGTTTATGGTGGTTTTTTCGATAAGTGGGTTTACCGTTATAGAAACTCACTGCCTGTCATTTGATTTTGCCCCATAATTCAGAAATCTGAGAGCGTATCATGAACCTTTAAAACCCGTCAAGTTCTAGTCAGTAATAGGGACAGAGTTATAACTATGATACAGCTGTCTGATGATCACCTAAACTGATAAAAATAAACACTGCTGCCGCTTACTCGCGCATTAAATGTCACAAAACTAGCCGACATTGTTTTCTATGTTTTTTAGTATGTATTTCTCTATATAAGTATGCTGATCGTGGTCTGATACCAATTATTTTATTAGTGTTTTGTAAACTTCTTTCATGAATGCATGTGCGATCGTGGCGTCATTGCGCCGTGTCTTCACCAAATGGTCACAATGGAAGAACAGCGCTGGCTCTGCCAGCATCACGCTGAGTTGTGGCCATTTCGTGACAATTTTATTTTGGAAATTCCTTTCCATGACAAATTTAAGTACTTGCTTGTGTTTGTTACGAATAAACCATTTCTTTATTTCTTTCATAGTATAAGCTGCTTAGTTTTGTACTAGGTCAATTTGTGTGAGATTGTCCCTTAGTATTTATAAATCAAATCAAAACAAATTTATTTCAGTAACATTGGTACCTACATAAAAACGGATGATTAACCTAAGCTATACATGCTAATAGCTTGTGCTTAAATGCTAGGGTAAGCGAAACATGTGGTAAATATAATATGTACATAATTTGACACCTTACTGTTTTAGACATATTAACCGAGCAAAGTGAATCATTTATTATGTGAGGCCAATGCTTACCTAATAATAGGAGATGAGTCCTGTGCCATAAGTATCGGCAGTCTTCCGAATATCACAATTTTATTTTATTTTAAATAAGATCCTAACAGTAAATGTAAGGTAAGTATCAATTAATAACTTTAAAAAAGGAAAACATACAAATCATTTGCGTACGTGCGTTTGTAATTAATTAATTGATTTATGAAAAGTGTGTTTGTTCGTATAACTGGTGTCGCTAGTTGGGGGTGTAACGTAAGCGGGTGTTCGCGGCAGGCATGCCGCTGGCGTTCGGCGCGGCGCTGCCGCTGCTGCTGCTGTGGGGGCGCGGCGCGGCGGGCGCGCGCGCGCAGCTCGCCGCCGTCTTCTCGCTCTGCCTCAAGTTCGGGCTGTGCTTCGCTATCCGGGTCAGTTGGGTTTACAAGCGAGGCGACCGAAATGGCGCAATACCGTTTTAAGATAATACCCTCCCTTTCGTCCCTTCCATTAGTTGCTCTGTGGATAGCGTCAGTGGCCTAGTGGCTTAGGGGGTAGACTCGTGATCAATAATCAATACTCAATCGTTTATTGCTTTCCATAATGTATACGGGGTGTCCCGTAAGTAGTTATACAAACTAAAAATAAATGTAGGTATATACACCCCCATGTATGTAGTATTTTCCCAGTTTTTTTCAAGTCAACTTTTTGTGTAATCAGTTAATCACACAAAAGAATATTGGAATGTAACTTTAAAAACATCCTAAGTTCATAATGATCCTAACAATGTGGAACTTCACTAAAAATCTCACTCCATTGAAATAATACGTGAGCTTAAGGGTTTTTCGTACGAACACATGGACAAAACGAAAAATTACAAAAAATCCGATTAAAATGAAGAAATATTTCCGAAAATACTAAAAATCGCTGAACATACATGGGGTTGTTTTTGGTAGCTCTGGGGATGCCCTATATTTATTTTAAGTTTGTCGTACTACTTACGGGATACCCGGTATACAGATAGTACATAAACTAACTTAATAGTTAATGATCATAAGGTACCTACCGAGTTCGAACCCCAGGGATCACCATGTACCAATGAGTTTTTCTGACTTATGTACATTACCTGATGCTCTTACGGTGAAGGAAAAACATCGTAAGGAAACCTGCACATTCGAACAGCCATACAGGCCCGGGCCGCCCCCTCCGCTCCATTAGTCCGCCACTGCGTATGCATTGACTCAATCAATTCAATCAATCAATTTAGTTTTTCATTTTGTTAAACCTATAACAGCTGTCTGATTTTTACTTTTTGATAAATTAAACAACAATAAATTAAATCAGTGTCGATGGCGTTTACTTTAAATGTCATTGACGTCATTGTCATTGAATACAAGACGAGCCCCCTTTTTCACCACACTGACAATGACAGATGACAGGTGACATTTTAGTGTATATGGCGCAGCTTAAATGAAACCCAGTTATGTATCAGCGTGTTAACTTTGCAATGTACACCGAATTGTCACCTGTCACTGTCAGGATGGTGAAATAGGGTGCAGGTGTTTATCATGTAGCTCTGATCATATTGTAGTCGTTCGCGTGCGCTCTGTCGGCCACGATCCACTGCCGGCACCTGATGATCTGGGGCGTGTTCACGCCCAAGTACCTGTTCGAGGGCGGCGCCTGCGCAGCCGCGCTGGCGGGCGCGCTGCTGGGCGCCGCGCTGGCCGCCTGGCACACGCCCGCCGCGCACCGGCCCAGTTGACACAACCACTAACTGCCCCACTCATTGTTATACTTGTGACACATTTTAATCTACGAAGCCCGCTTCATCACCGTTTCACCTACAAAATATACCAGGATTTTTACAGTAGTACAAAGCTGCAAAATTTAGGATTTTAATGTAATGCTACGGAGCCTGCCACGAAAGTAAACCTGTCAGATCCGTGTCTGACATCATAATTTTATGCTTCAGATGGTTTTGTTTTTACACCTATTTGCATATAATCAATGTGGCATAATTCACATATTTGGGATAGCTAATATGAAGAGTTATAATACTTATAATACAAAAAATAACAGTGGTAATTGATGCTAGTTGTGCAAACACTCGTACGCCATCACATCTACAATCATTTTATGCAAGAAAGCACACTTAATGTTTACGGGTCAACGCTCGTGTCGGCGGTCATGAAGGGGCTTCAGACGGAATGTTAATTAAATTTTTACAACGTGACTACGCCTGTTGTAACCGTTATATATTAGATAACCCGTTTTCAGGCAGGTGTTTTACTTTGTTGGGTTCAATGTGATTGAATTATTGAAAAATGATATTTGTAAATAACTTTGATTGTATTGTATTTTTTTTTGTTATCTAAAGTAGTTCGACCTGAAAAAGGTTAAAATTTCAGGTTTCTGTCGCTCTTAGAAGCAGAACACTGCAACCCTAGATAAAACAGACTACTGCACGTACAACTCTATGCCCCACGGCACTAAACAACTGCATGGCGGCAGTCGTCCACTTGGTGATACAGCAGTTTCTAAACAATTTTAATCGCAGATCATTTTTGAATTATTCATAGTCTTCACATTATTTTCAACTAATTACAGGAGAGAATTAATAATCAAATGCTTTGTTTTAATGTAGGACTATGAAAGTTCTCTACTAGAGCTTTGCGACAGAATCAGCTTATTCTGTACAAGTATAGTATGTTACATTTCAAGAGTCTTGTGACAACGCACGCTTTTCATGTTAACCCTTTCGGGCCTTTATGCAGTGCTGGTCACAGAATTAGAAACGCTTGCGTTTTTCCCATACAATCGCCTACAAATATGATTTATACATTTTGACAACCAATCAAAAAGTTTTCGACCAATTTAACTATTGGTTACATTATCTTTAACTAATGAACTAAGGGTTAAAATTATGTTCAACTAATCTCGGTTGAAAACATAGCTTTCATTTATCAGTTTTATTACTACATAGTATAAAACAAAGTCGCTTCCCGCTGTCTGTCTGTCCCTATGTATGCCTGGGTCTTACCACGCTTATAGACATGAAAAGTAATTAAGCAAAAGTAATGACTTAAAAAACGATTTTAGTATGACTTTTGACATTACTATTACTAAAGTAATAACTTTTCTTGCATATTAATACGAGTGTTAAACTACGCTCGGTTTTTTTTAATAGATAGTGTGATTCAAGATTCGGAGCGAAGCGAAGGCGCACTGTGGAAGCGCGTAGAACAACCGGTCGGACATGCGAGTGCGCGACAGTAAACTGTTTATTGCAGATAAACTGCTATTATTATGGCCTCTAAATTATAACGAAATGCTAGTATAGTGCATTTTTAGCAACATATTAATAGGGGAAAAGAATAGTCTTCCGATTATATAGCAAAAAAAAAAAAAAAAAAAAACGCAAGATTTTTGTCAGTATTTTATTCTGGTCGCATGCAAACATCCCTTGATAAGTTTTTTATTGGTCCTGTGCTTAGGATTCACTTAAAAATGCATATTTCTTTATTACGCCTACAATTTAAAATTATATCATCTAAAGAGATTGCTATTAAATTACACAAGGCGCACTGTCGAAATAGTAAATAATTATTGTAGATATTGTTGTTATTTATAAGAAAAGAAGGTCATATTTTCATCATTTCTCCGTTATGGTTATGATATAAAAAATTACAAAAGGTTACTCATACTCTATAATTTGGGTTTCGGTTTCACTGATGAGTGGCTGCGCTTCGATCAACAGTTTTTTTTTCGTTGTCCTTTTAATGTTACTGGAGATAACCGGATCAGACCGTAAAAGTAATGCATGTATCAGATCAGTATTGCAAGCAATCCTAGATATTTTGCGTGTGTGGTGAAGTCTCACATATCGAAATATTTTATGATTGCATTCTTGTGCATCTTCCGATAATGCACCTATTGGCAGGATTGCGTTGTGTTTTATAATGTCTGCTCCATGAATTAATATTTTATGGATGGTAACGGGCATATAGTACCATCCATACAATTGCACGTATAACTCCGCAGTTTCACGTGTATAAAAACGAAACGAATCTACATTTATCGCGAGTCCTGAAGCTATGACTTGTAGTATTATGTAAAATCTTTTTAAAAGATCTACATTTAGACCCGTTATATCCGCACTAATCTGGAAGTTGATTTAAGAAACAAATTGCTATTTCTTTTAAATAGGCGCTTTCGAAAAATGACCTCCAATTGCAAATATCTCTAAAATTCGGCTAAGTTCGGGTAAGGTTAAAATGCAGCGTATTAAAATTATCTTTAACTTATAACTTGTAATACTTAGTATCTTGGAATTGCTTGGCACATTTTTTATAATCATGACTTTCTAGTTTAATTTTACATGAATGATAAAACAGCAATTATAATTAATTATAATATGAAACACCTAGATATTATTTGTTGTGGCGATACTTAAACATATATTCTTTGTAATAAAATCAAAAAAAGGACCTCGACTACTACACAACAGTTAAAATAGTACCTAGAAGTATAGTCGAGTTTTACGGGTTTATCGGATAGTGATGTTTGTTCGAGTACTATTCACCAACAAGGCAAATAAGTGAAAAAATAATAATAAGACATGATGGTCTAAGCGTTAAAGTTTACAAAAAAGTCATTTAACAGCAAGAAAGTGAAACATTTTATTTTCAAGCATGTCCGACCGTTTGTTCTACGCGCTCCCACAGTGAGGCGGGTCGCTAGTAAGTATTTAAAGAAAAACAAGGCTTATACAATTTTTTAAATATTTGTATGGTCGCGTAAGAATTGAGTTTTTAAATATCTTTAAAATCAGTTTAAACTTTATCAATGATCCAAAGTAAATTGTAACTAGCAATAAAATTGGTCAAGTAATTTTTGGTTGGTTGTCAAATTCGATAAGTCGTATTTATAGGCAATTAACTGTATGGGAAAAACGCAAGCGTGTCTAATTATGACACTTATATGTGGCGATATAAATGAACAGAGAGGCAGAAACTGTAATATAAAAAAAAAATATGTTTATCCTTTTGACCGCCACGGCCGCCTGCTACTTTTTGTGCCCCCTGACAAGCGACGTCATTATGTCGCAACCGCGCCGGTACAAAGTGTATGGAGCGTACAGAGCGCCCGGCGTCCCCGGCACGAAAACCCGATGACGTGATTTGCCGGCTTTGGCGGTTAAAGTGTCAAACTATGTTTGACAATGAGCCGTATATAAACTTCACAACTCTGGTCAGGATAAGGAACCTTGTGTTACGGTGTTGTGCTTTTCTATGTGCTGTATGTATTGCCTCAGGCATAATCGTTTTGCATAAATTTACACGTTTGAGTATTATTATTTAGTAAAACTATAGTGTAATCAACTGACACTGCCATAGAGTCTATAAATCGAAAAATAAAAGTTGTTATTGTAGCATATAAGTCTTTTTTATTGTTTTTGTAGTTATATAATATTGTAGATTTTTCGATAAAATATGTACAAAGCTTACAAAGGCATTATTAACTTGGGATCCGGTTTATAACTGTTGTTACTAAATAACTCTTATAGATAGTAGATAATAAATAGTTATTACAGATAAACATACATATTAGTAAGTAGTACCGAACAAAAACTTTTCGCTGCAAGGGATTTTGGCCACAATAACATTTTGATTGAAAGTCGAATATTCGTTTTTTATATAGTAATTATTAGACCCCGTTATTGGAAGTGCAATTTGGTAGCTGGACTTTCTTAGGCGTGGGCAAAAAACATTCATTTTTTTAGACAAAAACTTAACATATTTATTTTGTATTTGATGGTAATCAATGTCATCAGAAGCAGAATCAAAATCTATCAGTAGAACAAAACGCCATGGTTGCTATTTCACAATCGTTCAGTCACAATTTAACTTTTTATAACGTTTCGAGGCAGGCCAGTGCATGAAGTTAACAAAATAAACACGTTTGATTTTTGTTTATTATGGTAAAGAAAATGTATTGACATGGCTATATTTAAAAATCATTTTTACCCATGCCTAAGAACTTCCAGCTACCAAATTGCACCTGCGATAACAGGGTCTAGTAATTATAGTGCAAGCTTTATAACCTCTTGTGGGGTTTGTACTTCTCGCACTGACCCTCATACACTCTAATCGAATACCCAAAACCGGATGACTTTTTAGCACATCTTGCACTCTATGAAGTTCATTTTTATTGTAATACATACTGCCGGAAAACGACCAACTTTTGTATATTTATGATTATGACTGATACTGCATATTTTTATTCATATGAATATTTAACATTCTGCGGCACCGTTATACGATAGAAGCAATATGCATTTACTGTATATTTAATGAATTGCTGTGGCCCGTTTAACGAAGCTACAAGTTACAAATTACAAGCGGAACTCTCTTTCTAGAAAAAGAAGTTAGAAAGTGCCTTTCGCTTGTATTTTGTAACTTGTAGCTTCGTGAAACGGGCCTCGGATCTCGATATCTTGCTACATGTTTCATGTTTGATTGTATGTACATATAAGGAAGGCGTCACATCGATACCTTTGATGCGCCTTATGCGTCTTGTAAGATAGTCATCATGCCTTACAAAGAGCAATAACGTTAGTTATAGAATTTACTGCATATTATGGGAAAGCCAACATTACTGCCTTGTTTTGTGTGCTAATTTTAGATGAATTATCACAAAGTATTACCCACGTTTTTTTATAACTTTAATAAATTAAATTACGTAATAAAGAATGGTTTAATTAAACAAGAAGTATATATATTTACATTTATTGCTTCAGATTTGGGATACTTAGATGAATTCTAATGAGGTAAATACGTTTATTAAGCATCCTATGACAAATATTTGGAGAGAAATTCTAAGTATTTCATTTAGCTATAAAATATTTCATGACCATTTCCTGGGAAGATGTAAACACCATTACGTGTCACAAAAAAAAACTGAATAAAAGGAATTTCCAGCGATAAATAGAATATGAAAAAACTATACCAGAGCACCACAGTCCAGTTGACGATATAACCTGATATTCTGTTGCGCTCTCACAGTAGATCGAGCTTCATGAAGTGCTAGGTTTGACTTCATAGGGCTTTAACAAGTATTGAGAGAAGTTTTGCACAGCATCGGCTCCACGGACCTCTTTGTCCAAAAGAGGTAGTTTTGTGACATGGAAGTCTTCATAAAGGTCATTGATTTGCTCTAAATACTTCCCTTGGACTTTGTGTCGAGCGGCACACAGCTCGCACGGCGCAGACGTGTGCAGAAGCAGCTGGTTCACAATAATATTATGGGTATCGATACCGCAGCGCGTCAGCTCCTGCACAAGCCTTTCAGTCTCATACAGCGACAGGAACTCGGCAATGCACACACAAACAAATGTGGTTTGGTTAGGGTCCTTAAACTGGGCATTCACTTGCCTTATGACTGAGAGCATTTCATCCATTTTGTTGCTGAACATGTCAGAATTGAATTCTGCTAAACCAAAAAGTGTTGCTACTTGGTTTATGAAAGGAGCCACCTGTGAAGGTTAAAAATATGTTACACACAAATCAATTAGTCAAACGGCAACCTTTAGATTTAGACGGATTTTCTTCTGATTTATTAAATTCTTACTAATATGTGGATTTTCGGGGTAGACCTTAACAACAAGCTATTTTTGGTCAGAGAATGTGTTATTTATATATGATCAAACGAACTTAACAAGTGAAGTTCGATCGATATTATATTTCGTCGCTTCATTCTTCAAATATAAGAAACATTTTTCAATTTCAACACACACTTTCAATGTACAGGCAACATCGCACTTTAATTAAAAAAAAAACAAAATTATTTGCTTCCTGCAAGTATGCGCTGTGGCAGCTCCTCATTCTTAAGATATATTCCTCGTAAAAAATTCCAATTGGGTTTAGGGAGGGAGGGACCTTATATCTTCGAATGACGCCGGTCATTGCCTGTGGTCCGCCTAATTAGTTCACCTGGACATTTTAGCACACCATAACAGTCGCCAGAACTCCTATTTCTTAGGTATTTTGGCCCTTCGGGCCCCCTTAAGAACTATCATAACCTAAACCTACCTATAGGTTTTAACCAGTGCATTTTCCGCAATCCACAGAGGTGAACTAATTAGGTGGACCACGGACAATGACCTAATGAAGCGTAGGTACTCATATAATATCGATCGAACTTCACTTGTTAAGTTCATTTGATCATATATTATATTTCATCGCTTCTTTCTTCGATATAAGAAACATGTAGATGTTCAAAGGAGAAAATTTTACAAAAGTTAACTACCATTTTACAAAAAAATTTAATTAAAACCTCTACTTACTTTTATAAATCATGATAATTTGATTTATTATGATTATATTCATATAACAGCTTATAGGCTATCAATAACCGAATTCCGGTAAATTAAATATAAACCACAATTAACTATTAGGTAATAAATAATACAGATCTAGCAAAACTGTCTATCTGATATTGGACGATTATAAAATCTAGCGAAGGTTTGCGATGAGCTTGTCCATCCAGTGGCTCAGTCTGAGGCATGCTCGTCCCGCGCGGGGGGTTTGGCTCGCGAGCCAAATTGACGCACATAAACATGCGCGGGTGAGGCAGCGTGCTCGCCGCGAGTCGACATTTCAAAATGGCGTCGGACAGGACACGATGACAGCCGCGGCTGCCTTTATCATAATTCACTGAATTATTAACAAAAAGAAGAAGAAATCGCCTCGGTGGTGGAACGGCTTGCTTAGCAACTTTATCAAACTTGTACGTGCCTCGCCCAGAGAAAGTTAGAACTTGTTTGTCGTTGAGCAAGCACTTCGTTTAGGCATTGTTATTTGACTTGTTTTGCAGGAAGCGTGCTACCGTTGCCGCGCACAAAAAAAAATGAGGAGCCACAGCGCATACATACCCGCATGAAGCAAATAAGTTTGTTGTTTTAAATTAAAGTGCGATGTTGCCTGTACAGTCAAGGGCATAAATAAGAATACGTTTCCAAGACGTCAGCAATATCTATACACCTTTATGCCACTGGCAATAAGGTCCGTGTATACATATATTTGACATGATGGCTGTATAAACAATAATGCCCTAGACTGTACATTTCTTATATCGAAGAATGAAGCGACGAAATATAATGCGGGCCAAACAAATTAATTGGTCAATCATCAACACAACACAGGTTTTCTTCTGAGGTACAGTCAAGGTCATAAATATGTATACACTTTAGTACCTTGTCACTAATCGATGTGACAATTTCATATGGCAGTTTAAACATGACGTTAAATAGACAAGGTACTAAAGTGTATACATATTTATAACCTTGACTGTACTAATCTTCTATCTTTATTAATATGTGGAAAATTTAGCACATACTTATCTAGTTGTAATAGACATTCTCTGAAAATGCTTTTCATCTTTTTTGAAAATATTTGACATGAAAAATGCTTCTCAACAACAGATGGCACTTTCCTTTTCCCTATTCAATTAAAAATTGCTGTTCAAGAGAGAAACCTGTTGGAGTTTTTGAGACTGTACAAAACAGGTACCAATTTTACTTAAAGTACATACTTTTGATTTCAAGCGCATCAGTTTTCCAAGCCCCTTCTCTACAACTTGCGGGAATGACAGCAGACGCAATGTGTGGCCAGTTGGGGCCGTGTCAAACACAACTGCACTGAAATTCATGCCTTTCACAAGCTTCATTACCTGCAAATCACATCATACCTATGGATAGTGGCCATAGTTGATTCCGGTTCTTTACAGCCAAATATCATAATAATGTGTGCCTAGAATATCAAAATGTCAAAATAAATTATTCTCGTAATGTCTAAAGATCGAACTGACGGGTGCAGACCCACCGTACCCCTAAACCGTACCACTGACCCAAAAATTGTATCATAAATATGAGGTAGGTTTAGGTTATGTTAGTTCTTCAGAGGCCCGGAGGGCCAAACTACCCAGAAACAGGAGCTCTGCGAGAGCAGAGCTCCGTCGACAACGTTAAATTCGATTTTAATAGTAATAATTGGTCAAAGTAACACCAGTGGTACGGCCGAGGGGTACGGTGGGTCTGGAAGGGAACTGACTTACGCCTACATCTTTAATTACCGAATTCTTAATATGACTATAATTAATTTAGACTCTATCTCGTTTTGATAAATTTTCAATTCTACCATTTTCCAAAATGTCTAAAACTTGATCATGTTTTGATAAATTTTAAATTTTAAAATTTCGCAAAATGTCTAAAACTTAAATTAACTAGACACAAAAACGTCACATTATCAAAATATCTAAAACTCGGTACCTATCTATGGAAAATATTTTAACTTATATTGAGTAATTTAATTACCAATGAGTAATTAAATAAATTATCAACGGCAACCCAATTTTCGTTATTTTTACTATTTTTATTCTGAACAATCGAGAATTCATTAAGTAAGACTGCTTGGAGGTTCGAGTACAAAACTCTAGAATACTCGACCCTTATACCACAAAACATTACTTACAAGTGTAGAATTATACAAAATTTTAGTTTTTCCATAGTAAAACTTGATGAATTTGTTGAAAATTTACGCTTGTAAAGTTTTGTGGTACCTATAGGCTCCTGCTCATAAGGACAGATTTTGTTTGATCGTTTATAAAAGTATAGTGGTTATAAATTGCTAAACCAATTGTGATAAACTGAAGTAATTATTTACATTTATAAATAAGTAACACTAAAAATACTGCGTGGTTAAAATTTTAGGTATTACGAGGACCGTGTGATTTTGATCTTTGGGCCCGTCAACAAAAGGCATTTTTGAATTTTGGTAATTTTGAAACGAATACATTTTCACTTTCAGTCTTAATTAATAATAATTCGGTATTTGAAGTTATTATTCATTTTACCAACTATACAATTTGGATATCGGATGTAATGTGTTAATGCTATTATGACATTTTATTGTATTGAAAATTAGTCAATTTGAGAATTAAGGCATTTTGGAACTAAGACAATTTGAGATTTAGGAAAATATGTAAAAGGGCATTATGATATTCGGCTGTAATGAACCGGAATCCCATAGTTTAACAATACTAAGTCATTATATTGTCAATTTAAGACCAAGTTAAAGAATTTTCTGTAATTTTAATATTTAACGACTGGTGCCTCTGCTCTACTTTACTTTGAAAATCGAAGTTCTAAGTTATGATATCTCTTTCTCTTGATTTAGTCTTAAGTGACAAGAGACAGAACACGGCACCCGAAGTTTCAAATGTAGTGGTTTATGGTATCTATCCTGGTTTAGATCATGCAACAAATCTGAAAGTAAAAGTTTGCAGTCTTGGAGACTTCCTAACATGCTAAGTGATGCATATGCTCAGCAGTTAAGATGTGTGGAGTTTGATTTATCATATTACATCTGACAATATAAATAAATAATAATATCAGGGGAAAATCTCACCTAAATTCACCTAGTCCCAAACTAAGCTCTATTAATCCCAAAAGTGGCTAAAATGTTCAGATGATCGTTATAGTATAGTAAAATAACGTGAAAAAAGGCTTGCACAGCCTATCCTTTGTTAATAGCAACACAAATAGCTTATTAACCATTAAACAGTGGGCAAGAAGTAGTCCAGTGCAGATAACACATGACTAATTGATTTTTCCTAAACACTACATCAAGAGGGTTTTGATGATTTTTTCTGTTTTTCAAGAACTAAAAACCAAAATTTACATGCATGTGGGAGTAAAACCTTTGTTAATGCATCTGTTTCATTACAGAAGACCACATCAATTTTTTTTTGGCTAAGCAATTCATTAAGGAATTGAACTACTAAAAATATGGGCATACAGTGGTTGACAAGTGTCTTTAATATACAAAACTGAAGTATGTCAACATATTTTGACGACACGCTAGCCTAGTTGGGAGTGACCCTGCCTTCGAAGCTAGGGGTCCTGGGTTCAAATCCCGGTAAGGGCAGATATTTGTGTGATGAGCACGAGTATTTGTTCCTGAGTCTTGGATGTTTTCTATGTATTTAAGTATTTATTTCTCTATCTAAGTATGTTTATCGTTGTCTAGTACCCATAGTACAAGCCTAGAGCTTAGTTTGGGACTAGGTCAATTAGTGTGACATTGTCCTGTGATTATTATTTATTATTTTTATTATTATTTTTTTGGGGTGGTTTGTAGGGACATTACATGAGATGACCAACTTGCTAAAAGAACGGTATTAGTTCCTGAGGGTAATAATGATTCACTTCTTTTTCTTTATTAGGTAATAACGGCATCTGCTATATTTGTTAGGTTAAGTTAATTAATTAATTTATTTATTTATACAATTAACACTTACAGTCTAGCCAAACATGTTAATCGCTGTTAAAAACATAAAGTCTAGGTTGAAAAGGGTTAGGTTGGTTGTAGTTAGTTAGGAGCTGTCACGGAGTCAGAGCTGTCTCGGAGTCTGAGCTGTCACGGAGTCCGTGCTGTCATGAAACCCATTACGCTAAGCCACACCCATTTTAATTAAGCCCCTCTCCTTATTTGAGTTCCTTCCACTCTGACCTGATAAGCCCCTCCCCTTTATTTAAACTCCTTATTTAGGTTCCTTCCCTTATTTAACCCCCACCCTTTTATTTCCTTTAAAGTTTACTATACCCTCCCCCCCTTCATTCCATGGTAATTAATCAGACAAACAGAAACGAGAACATAGGTGGGGTTCAACAGGGGAGGGGGGGATGGTAAAGGAGGTCTCCCCCATCCCTAAACCCCATAACCAAAGTAACAAAAAAAGAGCATTGAGATTGTTTACTAAATAAGACAATTAAAAATAAATGAACTTTACCTCTGCATAACTCATTGCTTCATCAATGCCAGGAAAAGCCCCAACAATTTCTTGCATGACTCCTTTGCCTAGCCGCATTGCCTCTGTCTCACCTTCAAAGTACTCTTCAGGTAATTCATTCAGTCCCACATTTGGGTCAATCTCCATAGCAAATAGGTTTTCGAAACCCTTAACTTTCGTGGGAACCTAAACAAAAATCAATAAAAAGTGAAGAAAGCAACTAGCATGAAAACTGTAGAGGTTTTGAGAATTAACAAGTACCTTTGAGAATTTCTGATCAAATGCATCAGAAATGTTGTGTGCAGGGTCCGTCGATATAATGAGCACAGATTCACGTACTTTCGCAAGCTGAACGGCTAGGCTACAGCTGAAATTATTATTCAACTTGAAAAATTGAGTTCAGTCATCATGAACCAAGATCACTCGAGAGATTGCTATGTTCTTTACCTGCATGTAGTTTTTCCAACTCCACCTTTTCCTCCAACAAAAATCCATCTTAGAGACTTCTGTTCGATTACATTACGCAGAGAAGGCTCCAATACATCCAAATCCAGATTGTCTCCCATAATTTCAGCCGAAATATATAATCAATCAAGTAAATTTTTAGGAACGGTAAACATAAATTTCCCGTCCGTCACTCAAGAATGTGACGTGTGACGTTGCGCATAACAGGGTTATCAGTTCCCAAAATATATTAGTTTATTATTTTCTGTAAATTTAGTTAGTCACCAAACAAATCAAGTTATCAAATCAGAATAACAAGCGTTTTAAATATAAATCAAAATCCACCCACCACCACCCTCCAAGCAACAGTGTTCGCATTTTTGTGTTCCGGTGTGGGGATAAGACAACCGGTGTAATTACTAGCATAGAGGCATTCCATCTTAGTCCTCAGGGTTGGCATCGCATTTGAGGTCTTAGGATTATAGCCTTGAGAATTCAAATGTATATGGGTCTCAGATTCCACTTACCATCAGGTGGCCTGAGTGCTCGTGTGCCTTCTCCTTAACATAAAAAAAAAAAAACAGATTGTCGGCGTTTCAAACATAAGCTCAAACAAATCCACCTAGGAAAAAAAACGCGGGAACTTTGATTGAGAAAGGCGCACATTTCGAAATATTTTTTGAAAATTCCCTTTTTCTTGCGTTAATTGTATATATTGTTGTGAAATTGGTCTGTTTATATTTAGTTATTAAGAGTTTTGTAATATAGAGATGGGGGGGGCCCCAAAGCGACCCAAAACCTCCGGCTCTGCCGATGATCCCGAGGTCGACGAGGATAAATATAGGGTTTATCAAGTCAGGAGTTATGCCAGAAAATACCCGGAAAACTCCAACAAAACAGAGTTTGTGGTTTTCCTAGCTCACAGTAAAGTGGACAGCCCAATTACTGATAAGGATCGCTTAAAACTTTCTCAGGCGATTCGCAAGTACTGCGTTTCCGGCATTCTACATCTGAGACCTATAAACAGATATAAAGTTGGTGTAACCTTCGATTTATCGAACAATGCTAATGTGTTCCTACAGAATACCAACTTGCTGGACGATCTGGACATGGTGGCTACCATACCTGCAGCGGACACCGAAGTTACGGAAGTTTTAACCTCTGTTCCCACTGAATTGTCGAATAAAAAAATTGCGTTTTGGCCATATTGCTAAATTTTGTAAGAATGCAGAGGTGTGTTCTATTTGCACTGAAAATCACAGTTTTCGGTCATGTTCAGTACAGTCTGCTAATGCCAAATGTGCAAACTGTGGTGGCAACCATGTTGCCATAGCAGCAGCATGCCCTTTAAAAAAACAAAAAATTGAAGAAAACAAAATAAAATCCCGGTCAGCTAAATATTCAGATCTATTTAATGAAAAATCTTTCCCACAGCTAAACGCTAAATCCATAGAAACTCACATAAATAATCTAACAAAATCAGACATATTTATGAACTTACTTGTAGAGTCAATAATGAAACTAGTTTCAAATAAAACTACACCAATTAATTCATCATCCATAAAAGAAAGTTTAAGATCCACCTTTAGTAAAAAAACTTAATTATTTCTAATGGATAGATTAAAAATAGTTCAATGGAATGCGCAAAGTATTGTTAGTAATAAATTGGTACTAAGTAACTTTTTGTACGTAAACAATATACATATAGGAATTATATCAGAAACTTGGTTAAGACCAACCCAACGGTTTAACATTAGAGGTTACAATATTGAAAGAAATGACACTGGTAATAAACATAACGGAGTGGCTATTCTGATTCATAATAGCATTACATATTCAAAAATAGTCACTAAATTTGATGATTCCATACAAAATATTGGAGTGCGTATTGTTATTGGTAATAAAGAAATCAGTATCATTAGTTTCTATAGTCCAACAAATTGCAATCCAGTATTTAATAAAAATAAATTTGATGCTTTAATAAAGTCTGTTCCTGGTCCTATGATTTTTGCTGGAGATTTCAATGCTCATCATATTTCTTGGGGATGTGGTACCACTTCTCCACGTGGCAGAGACGTCCTTGAAATTATTGAAGATAATGATCTAGTGCTTCTTAATGATGGTCTTCCTACTACAGTTGGTTCTTTAAGTTGGCGACCAAATGCTCTTGATTTATCTTTGGTTAGTCCATCATTGGCTTTGTCCTGTGACTGGTCTGTTCATAATGATCCACTTGGTAGCTATCACCTTCCTGTAATAATAAATGTCTCTCTTAATTGTAATGTCGATCCTAGTCAAAATAGCTTATTATGTTTTCCTAAATTTCCAAACTTTAACCTGGTGGACTGGAAAAAATATCAAGATAAAACTGAAACTTTGTTGTCTAACTTTAATGTTGCATCTTATTCTCCTCTGGAAGCTTATTCCTTATTCTGTAAGACTCTTAAATGTGCTGTAGAATCATCTTTACCTTATCAAAATAGTTCCTCAAATAACAATACATCTTTTTCTACGAAGTTAAGAAGTAAGCCCTCTTTACCTTGGTGGAATGTTATATGTTCTGAAGCTGTACAAAAGTCCAAAAGTGCTTATGTAAATTTTAAAAATAACCCTTCTGAACAGTTATATTTAGAATTTAAAAGGTTACAAGCTCTTAAAAAACTTACTTTGAAACAGGAAAGAGCTAAAAGCTGGGCATCTTTGTGTAGTTCATTTCATCGTTGTACCCCTCTCTCTGTTATCTGGAAATACATGCGTAAATTCAATATGTCATATGTTCCTACCAATAGTAATGATTGTAGTTGGGTACCTAAATTTCTTCAAAAATATACTCCTGATCATGTAATGAATAGAAAATTTTTTTCTACTAGCACTCATGAAAGTAATTCTAATAACTTTTTTTTAATACAACCTTTTACATTACAAGAACTGAAATCAGCTATATTTTCTAGAAAAGATAGTGCTTTTGGTCTAGACGGAATCCCATACAAAATGCTAAAAAACTTGAAAGAAAAGTGTCTATTAAAATTATTGTATATTTTAAATCATCTTTGGGTTAGTAATGAAATACCTTCATCTTGGAAGACAGACTGCTTGATTCCTGTTATTAAACCTGGTAAGCCTCAACTAAATGTAGATTCATATAGGCCAATTGCTCTGACTTCTTGTGTTGGTAAAGTATTTGAACAGCTTTTGAAACAAAGGTTAGAGTTTTTTGTTGAAAGTAATAATATACTTCCATCCAACCAGTTCGGATTTCGTAGAGGTCGATCGTCTGCAGAGAGTTTTTGTCAGTTGCATCTTGACATCCAACATAGCTTAAGCAATCATAATTGTTCTGTGTCTGTTTTCTTTGATATCGCAGGAGCATTTAACAGTGTCAATGTTGATGTGCTTTCTATTGAACTGCTTTCTATCGGGCTCCCAAGGAAAGTGGTTCAGTGGATTGGTAACTTTTTGTCTGAAAGAAGAGCATTTGTTAAACATAATGGTTGTCTTTATGGACCTAGACTAGCATCTGTTGGGGTGTGTCAAGGGGGTATTTTGTCGCCTCTTATCTTCATACTCTACATTCGTCGTTTAAATTTAATCTTAGGATCAAATGTAAAAAACTGCAGTTTGCTGATGATCTTGTTGTTTATGCAAGTGGTACAAATTTAACAAACTTGGCTAACTCCATGAATAATGCTTTAAGTAACTTGTTTCAATATTTTTCGTACTTAAATCTTGATGTCAATCCTCTCAAATCAAAACTGTTAGTTTTTGGGAAAAAAAGTGCTATAATGCCTAATATTTACTATAATAATGTTGTCATTCCTATTTCTCTAGAAACAAAGTTTTTAGGGGTCATACTAACTCATAATCTATCCTGGAAAAAATATATTGATAAAATTACTGTAAAAGCTAACAAAGCATTTAATGTCTTACGATCTTTAGCCTCAACTTATTGGGGTGCCGACCCAAAAATTCTTCTACTATTATATAAATCAATGATTCGTAGCCATTTTGAGTATGGTTTCTTGTGTTTTGCTGGTGACAGTAAACTTGTATATATTTTAGATAAAATACAAAATAAAAGTATGCGGTTGATAACTGGTGCCTTTAAAAGCACACCTATAAATGTAATGCAAGTTGAATGTAACCTTCCTCCGTTGTCTATCAGATTCAGCTATTTAAAGGAAAAATTTGTCTTAAAATTGTTTTCGTCTAATAATCAGCTATTGTCCAATTTAATTGCATTACCATGTGCTATGCGCCGAAATCCTTTATACGTTCTTCAGAATTTAACTGAATTGCTTAGTCTCTTTGACAGTTCTAATATTTATAAACCATCTTCTTGTGTGTTGCCATGTTACAAAGGCAGTTTTGAAAGTAAATTTCCTGCGATGAAAATTGTTATTGACAGTAAATTATCATCTAAAGAGGAAGTTAATTGCAATCTTTTTAAATGGGATGATCATCGTTTGATTTATACTGATGGGTCTAAAATGGACTCTAATGTCTCTTTTGCCATTTTTGATATTGATCTAAATAGAGGTTTGGGTTATAAACTAGATGAAAATTGTAGTATATTTACAGCTGAAGCAGTCGCCATTTTTGCAGCTTTAAAACATATCAAGCATCACAATCAAGGATTCCAAAAATGGCTTATTGTTAGTGATTCCATGAGCGTACTAAAAAATTTGGATAATCATAAACTGCATGCTAAAACAAATTACTTAATTTTTGAAATTAAACAGTTATGGTACGATCTTTTTGCTACCGATAAAGTTATAGTAAGTTTCATGTGGGTTCCGTCTCACATAGGTGTCGTAGGGAATGAAAAAGCAGACTATTTAGCAAAATCAATTAATACTTCACATTTTGAAACAACCTGCTTTAATGTCTCAATTCCATATACAGATCTGATTCATATCTTAAAACAAAGAATGACTTCAAAATGGAAAACGCACTGGAATCATACTATACAAGTGGAAAATAAGGGACTTTGGTATGCTCCTTTTAATGTTAAAATCAATAGCCAGCCTTGGTTCTGTAAGAGTAATTACTACATTAATAGAAAATTCTATTCGATTATTCTACGCCTTCGTTTTGGTCATTGCCGGTTAAATTTCCATCTACATCGTCTAAAAATGGTTGATAGCTCTGTCTGCTCTTATTGCAATTCTCATGAAGAAACCATTTCGCACATCATCTTCGATTGTTCATCCTTCGGCATTCAGCGCCTTGTGTTGTTGGATGAACTTACTCAAATTTATAAGTCTGATTTGGTCCCGTGTGACATCATAAAACTTCTTGTAAATAATTGTACATACGTCCCTTTGTATAAATTCATTGTTAGTACTGTAGGAGAAATATAGTATAATGTTGTAAATAATACTGATAATGTTTGTATAGTACCTATTGTCTGAATCTCGCAAACTTTGATTTGTAATGTGTACCTGTACTGGTTTTGATATGACACTCACTGACCGGATTTAAATAAAAATGTTTTTTTATAACGAGGCATATGTACTTAATGGATTTGACTCACTGGATTGAACCCGATAAAGAAAAAATAAAAACTGAAGACTAACACTGGTTTTGACTATAAGTATAAAATTCAACTGAAGACTTAAACACTGGATTTGTCTACAATATATATAGTTGAAGATATTTGTAATTGATTTTACTTCTCAAAGTATCGAAGAAACTGAACACAACACTGGATTTGACTATTACAATATATACTGAAGACTTTTATAACCCCTAATTGGATGGAAGGAGAATTACTTAAGACGAGGCAGCATGGCTTTTAGCCCTAGCCTGTTCGAAAGAACAAACGAAAAAAAAAAAAAAAAAACAAATCCACCTACTAGTGAGCTGTCACTGTGAGTTCTGATCTGAACATCGACTGAAATTTGTTCGCTCACTGCACTACACTAGTTCGCTTATCAATTTTCGTTTACGTTTCGTCAGTTTTCCTCACTTCAATAATTCAGGAAGTAAAGTAATCAGTCAACCACAGAATGAACAGTTTACAAATATAATAAATTATGACTGAGTTGGCGAATGAAAATAATGCTCGTACGCGTTTTGCGTTGTCGTCTATTATTGATAACACTATTTGTGGTCACTTCAATATTAGTTTACTTGTGTCCCCAGTTTAAACTCTATCCAATTGCACCTGTAACTGTCGCTCCTAGCCTTATACATAGCCGGACTGCTCGGCATATATCTAAATTACTGACGGTAGTTTTCCGGCAGTTTGAAGACTTTGAAAATGACGTCGCAGACAGCGTTCAGTCCTTCGTGTCGGCCTTCCCTAATGTGCCGGTGGTGGTGGTGTGCGATAACGCACCATACCCCCCTTTCCCTTTTTCCGCCAGCAACGAGACCCTTCGTAACGTGAGGGTTATATCATTAGAATTGAGGCTCAATGCTGCTCCAGAGAAGTTGAATCCTTTGACTTATATTTTGACAGATTATGTATTATTTGTGCCTGACTCGACTCGCGTTTCGCGCCGGGTTCTGCAGCAGGCGGCCCTAGCCGCCACTGCACCTGCAGCGCACGCTATGGCCATTGTAGTGGGAAATGCGCATCTCGTTTGCCAGCACATAAAATGGAACTATGCTGATTGGACTCTGCAGTACACTAAAGATGCAACAGGGAAGATCTGTGATGCTGTCCACGGGCAGCATGCTCTGCTGATGAAGGCATCCCTGTTGCACAGACTCCCACAGCCATTTGCCTTACCATTCCCAGAGTCACTTTATTTACAAACTAATGCTAAAGAACTAAAGGTAATTAAAATTATATTACTTAATTTCTAATTTATTGTGTACTAGCTGTGGTAAAGAGTACCTATGCTATGTCTTTCCTCAGGGTTGAAGCTATCTCCATATCAATTTTCATCAAAATTGGTTTATTGGTTAAGCCTTGATAGCGTAACAAACAGATAGACAGTTACTTTTTCATTTATAATATTAGTATGGATTGATTCTTACTGTTTAGTTCTGCTCAAGTCTTAGAAATTTTAAGCAACAAATAATTATTGAACTAAGAGAATTCCTTTTTTAGGTACACATCATTGAAGGAAAGTTAGGAGCTGGGCGTGGTGTGCTGAAGAGCCCTGCAGCCAAGCAAAAGTCGATGCGCCATCAGCGAGACTCCAGAGTGGCCCTTTACAAAATGTTAGGAGTGAAAGCTTTGATTAGGGAAGATGGCAGAGTGCAGTGGTATGGATGCAAAAGGGAAACCCAAGTAAGTTATAAAAAAATGGTTTTAAAAGTTAGAGGGATTAAGAATGTCTTTAAAAAAATTACTCACCCCTTATGGTAAAACAAAACATGGTGCAAGTGTATTTAAAATAGTTAAACATACAAAATGATTATGTTGAACTATTTTAAACCCGTCCCCAACTTTCTATGTATCTTGTCTCGTGAGAATGGTATGCACTGAGAGCTAGCTTAAATTAGTCTTAGTTAGTTAGTTAACAATGTATAGGAATCAGTTTGTTAGTTATGAACTGTTAAGCTGGGTACGAATCTGAGCGGCTCAGCCTGAGGCATGCTCGCCTCGCGCGGCGAGCTGCTTGCGACCCAAATGTTGCACGTAAACATGCGCGGGTGAGGCAGCGTGCTTGCCGCGAGCCGACATTTCAAAATGGCGTCGAACACGATAACGGCTGTGGCTGCGTATATCATAATTCACCGAATTATTAACGAAAAGAAGAAGAAATTGCCTCTATGGTGGAACGGCTCAGCATCTTTTTAAAATTTGTACGTGCCTTGCCGCTCGTATATACGTCCAAATTACGCGAGGCACTCACACTGAGGCGCCTTTGAACACAGCCAAAAGACCGATTCCCGGCGGCTCGCCGCGCGCCGCTCGCCCACTGGTCGCGCACAGCGCGTGAGCGAGTACGAATTTGAGCAAAATAGATGAGCCGTGCGTGCCTCAACCCGAGGCTGCTCTAATTCGTACCCACCTTTACGTTTCCAGCGCTGTTTCCCGTCGGTGCAGGGCACGCCGTCGTACGTGCTGGCGGGGCGCAACACGCCGCCGTGCTGCCGGCGCAACATGCGGCGCGGCGCGGCGCACGTGCTGCGCGCGCTCGCGCAGGCCGGCGCGCGCTGCTGGCTCGAGACCGCGGCGCTGCTCGGCGCCGTCGTGCGGTAACTAATATCTTCTTTTCCAGCTTACCTTTTCCACAAACCTTAAGTGGCCAGTATGCTCTTAAAAAATAAGACAAATGAAGTTATAGCAATATTACGACTTTCTTATAAAACTTACATTGCATTATTTGCATTATTTCTCATTCGATTTTAATTATTAATTAGTAATTAATAATTACCGACATTGATGTTTGTAATTTAAATTTTCACTGCAAATTTCCTCTTAAACCTGACATGGAGTTCAAAAATTAAAGTTTTATGTTTCAGTAGATCTATAAATTGCAATTTATTATGTTCTTCTTATCTTCCAAAATTTCTATTGGCAGTCCTAAAGCAAAAAGTATTTATTGTTACTTACATAATTTTACTTTATTAGGTTATGTACATACTAACTAAGAAATTACTGTGTTTTGGTACTTAAATGCTCTTGCATACCTGTAATTGAAGTTCATGCTAGGCCAGTCTAGAACTTTTCACTAGACATGTATATTGTTGGTGCACATAATTAAAAAAAAAGAGTACTGGTAGTCCTACTTCGCAGGAGCGACAACTTCCCCATCGGCTTGGGAGACCAAACCACTTTTCTTTTATTTTTAAATTAATTTACCAGATTTCTCGGCAAATTAGACGACGTAGCGCGTGATGTTGCCAAACAGTCGATCGAAATCTGGCAAAAAGTTGCGCCACTTCGTTCTACACGTGTTTGGGGACCTTCTTCCCATAGTGAAAAAGAGACTTTAATATTAGTTTATTCACCAAGCCCCTACGCAAAGCCGGAGGGCCGTAAACCACACGAGTTTAGTAATCTGTACTTACCCTCGAGTGATATATACTGCTTTATACTAAACTGAAAACTGAAAAATAAATGAAATACAAAAGTAACAAATTAATTCTTTCGAGAAAAAATGAGCGCGCCGTCAAACAGGGGCTCTACTTTGAAATCCGTAATTCGAACTTCGTCTATTGGTATCCCTTTTGCTCTCGATGCGTTACTAACTTGCAAAAAGTGACAAGGCGACCAAAGTTCGAATTACGGATTTCAAAGTAGAGCCGCAGTAGGTAACAAAAGTTTTTTTTTAAATTGTGAATTTTAACGCTCCGTACAGTTTTTGTGCGATTTGCAGGATCCAACTTGCGTGCGTGTTAAAGTTGATTGACAACGACATCTAGAATTAAAAAAAAAAGGGTAATAATCGAATTTCATACAACATTACTGCCCTGATAACAGGGCAGTTATGAAATTCCAATGAAAATTACTACCCTGATTTTTGAGGTTTAATGAACGGCTTTCTCGCCTTTTATTAGGGTAGTAATTAATTATGCACTTACTAACAAAGTGTAGTATAAGCGTTATTTATACGCTATGCTCTTCTCGGTGGGCGAACTCTACTTGTTCGGTTGCCTATAATTTTCCAGCTGAAAACTTGACAAATTCGTTTCATAACCAACCTTATCTCGCTCTGCAGCGGTGATCTTCTACCATGGGCAGAGCATGTGGAAATAGGCATTCATGCGACAGACGTCTCGCGCGTTCCCTGGCTTCAAAGAGGTGGCGCCGACCCCGAAGGGTTCGTGTGGGAGAGGGCCACCAAGGGCCACTACTACCGGGTCGCATACTCGGGTACCAACACCGCCTATGTGCTGGTTCTACCGTTCGTGGCGAAGAACGGCACGATGTGGCCTGCTGATTGGGTGTTGGCGCACCAGAGGGCGTTCCCTGAGAGGCACTTGCATCCGCTCGCACAGGTGAATTTTTTATAAAGTTTTCAACTATTGGCAAGAGCTGGTACTATGTAAAGAGCAAGATGACAAAAAATTACGATGCTCAGTGCGCTCAAATGTAATGTTTAGTTCTACGAGGGTCAAATTGAATGTTCTTAGAAAATCGAAAACTTAGTATACAAGCAAGTTAGTCAATTTATTATATCTTTTTAAAATAGTGTTTACGTCAATACATCAGCGATCCGATGGAACCACCTTCTTTTACTTTCGGGAATAAATAAAAATCGCAAGGTGCGAGGTCGAGGCTATACGGCGAGTGACCCAGTAATTCCACGTCTGACGTCGCCAAATAGTGGATCGTTCGCCCTGCGGTGTCGTTTCTCCCGAACTTTTTCCAAGACAAGTGACAAACAATTGTTAGTGTACCACTCTGCAGTAACTGTTTTTCGACCCTCTAAAACAATTGTTGCGTAATGACCTGTCCTTCCGAAGAACGAGGCCACCATCTTTTTTCCCACGCTTCGAAGTCTCTACTTCAGTTGGCAACTCCTCGGAAGGAAACCCCCACTGAGCAGATTGTCTTTTGGTTTCGGGATCATAACAGTAAATCCAGCTTTTGTCACCCGTAAGTATATCGAACACATCAATTGTGTCACCTCCGTTAAATCTTTCAACCATTTCACGACACCAATCAACACGACGAAGTTTTTGGGTATCGGTCAAATTATGAGATATCCACCGGGCTTCCCGTCTGCTAAATGTTCATGGAGGATTTTGTGAACTTGACTCATACCGATGCCTAAGCTTGTCCGAATCTGCTGATAAGTCACTCTTTTGTCAGTCTCTATCATACGCCGCTGTTATACACTGATGTTATCTTTAGTCGTCGCCTAAGAAGGCCGCTCACGCAGATCATTAGTGAGATTAGTGCGACCACGTTTAACCCTCTGCAACTGAGGTGACTTTTATAGAAACATTCTACTGAGGTGGAGTCTGTCAGACGTCATTTTTGATAATGGGGCAATGATAAGTATTGTTTATTTAATGTATACCATGATAATTAAATTTTCATGTGGAGATTATAATTAACATGTATGTATATGGGCTTTTAAAAAAAAAAAAAACTAACTTGAATAAGGTGAAAAAAAACAGATTTTTTTAACATAGGTTTAGTTATAATGCTCCGAGTCTTTAGAAGTTACTGAGCGAGACAGAGCTATTTGACGTTATAAGGCCTTTTTGTTTGGCGGTGTCTGATAGATGTCACTTCAGTCGCGAGGGTTAAACTCATTAAACCAGTTGAAAACAGTTGCACGAGATGGGGCTTCATTGTAAAAGGCCAATCTCAATCTATCATAATTCATAACTTTCTTGTTGATTTAACCTTTTCAACTTCTTACATCAAATACAAATACGTTAATCGCACGCCAAATATGTATTAAAAGTTACGCGAAATGTAACTTAATTCATACGAAATAATGTCTCTTTTAAACTGTACCTGTGACAACTATAAGTGTCAGTGGAGTTGTAGGCAAGATGGCTCATGACTACTTTAGGCGTCATTGGCGTTCAATAACATCGAAGGTCATAAAACAATTATTGCACGAAAATATTCTCGCATTTTATTCATGCTGACGTGACACGTGACACTCAATAATATTAGCAAAGAATTCCATTTTCAGAATTTAACTTATTTTTATATTTAGTTTACAAGTGGCCAGGGCCTTTATTCTACTGCGTTATAATGATATTGCGTTTGACGTGTTTTAGAATCGTTTATGACTCGACCGCCATTACTGTTAACGACATAAGAGCTTTCAAAACGTTGACATTTACGGAAACACTTCAAAGGCGATAATCGTTTTTACTGCGTAGAATCTCGGCCCAGGGCCCGTGTAGAATTTTAATTCTACACGGTAATAACGATATTGCCTGTCATACATGTTACACGTCAAACGCAATATCGTTTTAACGCAGTAGAATAGAGGCCCAGTTCTAAAAACTTAAAGTGTCGCCCTCGGATGTACTTGCCACTAATTACTTTTCTACTTCGAGTGATATAATTCATAGCTAAGTAAACTTCATGTTTGAACGTGTTGTCATCAGATCCAGTTTGCTGGGCGACAAGCTCCTGCACCGAACGACGCTCGTGCGTTTCTGGACCTAAAACTAGGCGCCGGCGCGGTCGAGCGATGCAACAGGATCGGCGCAAAACTCTTTTACCCCTAACCGATCCAGTGCCGTAAGGTTGACATGAAGTGCTAAACGTGCGTTCGGGGCGGCGGGATTTAATGTGCGCCGTTTAGGATGCGCTATGTCGTTGCAGTGAATATATAAAGTTATTTTCAACAGTCCAAACTAATAAGACCTATATCTTGGCACTTTGAACAAATAAAATACTAGTCATGTGAAAGTAATTGCAATAAGTGTATCTGCCTTTACTGGGAATCGAATCAGCAACTCACAATCTTTAGTTTTGTAGCTAAAAAGTGTACAATTAAACTTTAAATGATCAAACTGTTCGGTAATATTGCTATTAGGGTATTTAAAAAAAAGTTACCGTTTCTTAATTTCAGTCTTTAATTAGGTACCTTTAAAAAAACCCAATTCGATATTCACTGCAACGACACGCAACTTGCGCCGAAATCAGGAAGTGGCACTGAAAACGTGTGTAACTTTATTAAGAACAATAATTATACCGAACAATATGAATGATAATTATTAGTACGTCTTCTACAAAACGAGCAATAAAAAACACACGTTAAGTGTGTAAAGGAATTGTGTGTCCCTTGTAGAAAAGTGTTAGGTGTCCCCCGTTTACGCTGTCAGCTGCCTATAACGACGTCATATGCTGCAACCGCGCCGTTAGAAAATGTATGGAGCGTACTGAGCGCTCGGCGTCCCTGGCACGAAAATCCAATAAGGTGATTTGCCGGCTTTGGCGGTTAACGCATTCACTGCCACCCTCGTTACCTGGACCTTCACCAGGTGCCGCACTTTACTGTGTGCCCCAAACGCACACGTGAGTTCAACCGATTATTACCCAGTGCCTCCAACGCACAAATGAGTTCATACTCATTTGACATTGGTTTGTTCGCATTGGGACTAGGTAATTCTTCATGAACACGTTATTTTGAATAAAACATGGTGATTAATATTTTATATTCTTACAGTATATTTATTTTATTTGAAAACATTAATACTGATCACCAGAAAAACAATTCAGTGTTTGTGATGATTTTTATTGATGTTTATAATTAAAATATTTTTACTGAAATTATCTAATCATAATAATATTGTATATAGCTCGTTCGCTTAGATAGTGTCGTCGATGCATAGCGGGTGTTTTCTGTGCTAATCTAGTAATGTCAGGAGGTCGGTACGTCGTATCCTTGGGCGTGTTAATGTTGTGTCCCATTTTATAAGTAGGTGACACATAAAAGAACAATGATTATTTAGTAACTAACTATCGTCTATGATAGGTTTAACGCATCCACTGCCGGCAACGCGTATAACCCAACTTTCTCTTAGTGATTTAAACGCATATGTGGGTTCTAGCAATAAGCGAGAAAAGACCTGACGAAAGTTAAATAACTGATGCCGCCAGTGATTGCGTTAAGCACCTTCTCGCTTTGTCCATGTTAATAACTTTTTGATAAGTCGCAAATTGATGTTATATTTTGAAGGCAGTTGTATGGAAAGACCGCAAGCGTTCCAAATTTTGCGGTCATAGCTGTATACCTAATTAATTACCAATATGACGCTGACTCACTTTACTTTGATCTTCTGTATAAGCAAGATTACATCGAATAGGCCTTGAAAATTAATAATGAAAAGTTGAACACTTTTTTTACAGCGAGGCGGTGCTTATGCGATAGAATTTAAAATGAAATAAATTGATTTTATAAATCTTTGTAGTGTGACCACATTTGTCTTGTCTTACCTGTTCTTGAATTTAAAGTAGACTAGGTAATTAAAAAGATGCATGAAGTATGTTAGCGTAATTTTTGATCTCAAAAGTATTTCTAGGTAAGTAGTCTTAAGCAAATTCGACTTTTGACCATGTGACTTGTAGAAGCCATTGGAAATGGCCTTGTTCTGTTTTATATTAGAGTTTATTACATTCTAGTCAGTATGCCTAAAATCGTTTTATTTCAGAGCTTTACTAAGTAGTAAATAAAAGTCTTAAATTATGTTTAGCGTTTTATTCTGAGAACCCTAAATAATAATTTAAAAGTAGTAAAGTAGTAAGATTTATATAAAATTTGCATAAAAGTTCAGTCGTCTTCGAATTTCTCATCCACCACCCCGATTTGGTAGGGTGGGTCGCGAACCAAAGTGAGCAGTTTATCCAACTTCGCTATCTACAAAATTACACAAAAAGAAATCTGAAGTTTAGTCAACAAAGGGGTGAAAGCCATAAATTGCATTCTGAGATATTTAAGCCGCAACCGGCAGCTGGCAGCCGGCAGCGGGCGCCTGTAGTTCAAGGGTGTAATTAATACTTTCAGCCGAGATAAACAATAACTTTCATTCCAACAGTGGAAAGTGAATAAAATGTTTTATGTTGTCAGTAAACATCGGCGATCGGTGGCAATTAGGTAGCACTAGTGATGAGACAAGTTTTTCTAGTGTCTTTTCAGATAAGATAAAATAATAAATTAATACCTAAAAATAAGTTGAAAAGTCACTTTCATTAATGAAACTGCATCCAAAAGGTAATCAAAAGCTAGAAATAGTATTATCAAGAATCCAGGTTATCTTACAATAAACAATATTAATAACTTATTACAAAATAAAGACGTTGAAATCAAAGACAGACACCAATAAAAACACGCTGCGACCTTACAAAAGAATGCTTGACACATCAGTCGAAGTCGAAAGATAATTTTCTTACACCGAGTGGATTTTTTCAAATAGAAGACGTAGGATAACTTCCAAGAAGTTAAAACAAATATTAATTGTCTAATGTGAATGTCATATATGCACCTACATATATTAAATTATCGAAAAGGTTTTTTTAATTGGTTTATTTTGCTCGACTTGTACAGAAAAACATTGTTATATCACTAGTTTGTCAGAAACGTCAAATGCTACCTAAATGCCACGAGTCGCCGATGTTTAGTTGTCACCGATGTACTTGGTCTGAATGATCGTCATATAAAACAAGTGAGCATAGTTAAATGAATACGATTAAAAATACGATTTAAAAAAGAGCTTAAAGAAGCCCCGAGTTATTTTGTACTTAATAGCTTTTAAGATAATTCCAATGCCTGGAAACTTGTCCAAATAGGCTTAGCCAATTATTTTGTTAAAATAGATTTTCCTGCCTAGGAATGGTTACTTATACCATTTTTATTTCGCTATTGAGGATGAACATTTCGAAAAAAAAGATAAAAAATAACTTGCTTATTATATAATTACTTATGCGCTAAATTCTTAATAAATATAAATGAAATAATTGTATCTTTACCTGCAAAGTCCTTTGATCGACCCCAACTGCTTTCTTCGGTGCCTTGCACATAACCCGCAAATTCGGTGACAACTTCAATACGTGACACGTTCCCCTATAAAAAATAACACAAGTAATTGAAACATAAAATCAAGGTACAGAAATAGTTTTTACGCCCGAGTCGGACAAAGGGAACTTTACCTTGGTGAATAGAACAGTTTTCGAGGGAATAGCGATTAAGGGCTATTACGCGGACGAATTCGCGCGCTAAAGCTAGTATTCATTCTATTTGAACAACCCGAAACGTAAACCTGTGCATGAAAAACTCGCAACTTTGAAGTGCTAAGACGTCACCCAAAGGGATTGATAAGCAAAAATTAAACAATATTTATTTTTCTAATTTTGTTTTTAGTGAGCAAGAATTATCATCTAAACGATAAAAACAGTTTTTTATCTAATACATTTTTGAGCAAGGTTGCTATCAGGTAAACACAGACGGACAGACTAACATGTTAGCGTATTTGTGTGACCGTGGAACTCTAAAATGAGTATTCATTTCCAAAAAATAAAAATAGAAATGACGACTGCCCCCAGAGAGATTTGAACTCTCGACCCCTGGTTTACAAGACCAGTGCTCTAACCCCTGAGCTATGGAGGCGCTGCGGTGGCAGGCGAAATACTGGTTTAAAAACTTTGGGCCTCATTTTACTAGCAAACATGACGTCATCTAAGCGCATCCAGATAAGTTTGACTCAATGGTTTTTTAATTAATATAATTATGTACGAGTAGGAATAATGGTGGTTAGGTTTCAAGAAAATGTTTTACTCGTACTTTGTGTCGCCACAGACGATTATTGGCAGACTCGCATTAAAATCGATTCGCGTTAGTTTCTTCGTTTTTTTGGAGACCACGGCTTGCGCACAAATTGGCCGATATTTGTTGACGTTCAAGTCAAACACGTACACCTGAAAAAGAAAATGCCCACGTTTGACACGTACAGTAAAAAGCATTAATATTTCTACTGCCAACGCGCGAAATTATCTGTGCGGGTACCGACATGACCTAGACTTTATTAGGTACAATAGTACAGTCGACTACAAAGAGATGTATCTACTTTTTAACCTTATTATAATGTAATAAGGTGAAAAAGTTTATACATAATAATTAATAATAGTCGATTGTACCTAATATACTCTATCTATATATTGTCTCTATAGTAATAAAATTTACTTTTCGATAGATTATCTATAGTATGTAATAGAGACTATGTAAAATTATTTTCCCAATGCCTCTATAGTATACAATTGCTGGCTACGATATTATTGCAGTTGAATGTAGTAATTCGCAAGTAGTTACGAAACAAATTGCGACAATAGAGCACAAATAAACAAAGATTTAAGGATTGACCACATAGAGCAAGAACAAGATGTGGAATATTAAGAATCTCATGTCATTTCGTATCAACAGGTTGGTGCGTGTCAGCATTAATATAAGAGATTGTTCAAAATCATGACTATTGAAAACCATAGGTGCACTTACCAAACCAATTCACGACCTTAAAGGCAGGTGATAACTATTAACAAAGTAGTAGGTTGTGTAGAGTTCGTATATTTTAATTATGTACTAACTTTATTATTATATACGACTCGACTGAATAAGCCAGAAGCTCTTGAGTTATCGCTGCTATACCAACTTGAAAGTTGTCTGTCGACAGCATACATCTGGTTTGCTTGAGATTGCAGATTTCGAATAGTTTAAATGTTGCTTAACGATTCTTAATGCAAAAAAAAATAGCAAATATTTTTAGGTTCACTCCATTTCAAGTTTTTAAATTATAATAGGTACTTACGTATATCCTTTAAAACAGCTTCTTTACCTTTCCGTCAGCAGTGCAGGCTGCGAACACCGTGCTGGAATAAGGCGCCCACTTCACGTCGCCTACTGGAGACCCTAACTCGAACATAAATAGGGGCTCGCTGCAACAAACAAATGCATAATGGTAGATTGTTCAACAGGGATTCAGCTAAGCGACACCACGAGATGTATATCCATGAATGAAATTCGACTGTCAACATGGGCTGTTTTTGACATTAAAAAATAACAAATAGTAAATAATAAATAAATAAATAAATATCACGGGACAATGTCACACAAATTGACCTAGTCCCAAACTAAGCTCTAGGCTTGTATTATGGGTACTAGACAACGATAAACATACTTAAATAGAGAAATACATACTTAAATATATATAGAAAACATCCAAGACTCAGGAACAAATATTCGCGCTCATCACACAAATATCTGCCCTTACCGGGATTTGAACCCAGGACCGCTGGCTTCGGAGGCAGAGTCACTCCCAACTAGGCCAACGTGTCGTCAGTAGTAGTGCATAGACAACATTTCCAAGACAAAGACTGAGGCGATGGAGGTTTTATGGAGCCACTCCAATGAAAAGTGCAACATATATCTGGTTTAACAAGGTTTTTCATTATAAGGAAATTAAAAAGAAGAAACTTAGTACTTTAGTCCTAGGGAGTAAAGTGTAACTTTACATGGCTATTAGAAGTCTTTTAGAGAGTGAAAAATGTTTTCTTTTAACGAATGATCAGTGTTTAAGCCAGTGTTCAAACAGTGTTTAAACCTACTCGTAGTTTAGTGGATCCGTGCAGATCGCAAACAATAAAAAAAAACAAAGTGTAGTGTAGGACCCGTTGTCTGTAGGTATGGGCTGTAACGTCCTGTCAGATTCAGCCTGTACGACCCGAACTTTCGGAAAGATTTTCAGCATAGTGAAGAAGTCTAGTCTATGGAAACATGTATGTCTGCTTTATTTATTTTTAAGGTGGAAAAAGGGTGGTAGGTAGAGAACATTAAACAATGCAATAATTAAATAATATTCTAATGTATCCCAAAATATTTGTATGGAAAGTTCCATTTGTGTTACCGATATCATACGTTTATATACGATTTTTGCTTTACAGTCTCCTTAATTATTGCGTAGTTTGATGTTCTCTACCTACTTGCCTTTTTTTAATCTGTAGATTCAATTCATTGTAGATTGTCAATGTGGCAAAAAAATTGAGAAATGCTCGCGTGTGGTTGATTTCCATTCAAGATGGCGGTTCCTATGGTCAAAAGCTTGGATCCCTAATAGGACTTTGATTTCTATACAGCCAAAAGAACTAATATCTATACGACCACAGCGTCAAATATATGAATACTTAGACATTATTATCAGCGACATAGAGGCGTGTCAATATTTTATAAATAAATATCAGGGGACAATCTCACACAAATTGACCTAGTCCCAAACTTAAGCTCTTACTTAAGCTCTAGGCTTATACTATGGGTACTAGACAACGATAAACATACTTAAATAGAGAAATACATACTTACATACATAGAAAACATCACAGACTCAGGAACAAATATTCGCGCTCATCACACAAATATCTGCCCTTACCGGGATTTCGAACCCAGGACCGCAGGCTTCGGAGGCAGGTTCACTCCCAACTAGGCCAACGTGTCGTCAACCATACGTGGGAACCATGGGAACGTGTAAGTATATTTTATGACTTCGACTGTACCTAGGATTACTAATAAGTAATAAATAGCTATAAAGTTGCGCAGCTGTGTTTATCTACCTATTAAACATGTCGTGTTTATTAACCTGCCTCAGCACGATATTTACCCAAGTAACAATACAAGTAGGTAGTTGCCGTAATGTGGCCACTCATTCTCATGTTTGTGTCACGTACATTATGTAGTTTAATTGCTGGTTGATCCCATTTGCTGCTCTTACCACGCCGGTAGCAAGAATAAACACGGAAGTGGCAAAAAAGAGGGGTATTTACACAAAAGATCCCATAGGGTCAAAGTGTAACTGAAAACTCTATCATTAAGAAAAGATAACATAAAATAAGTTAATTGAAAACAGGCGGGCGCGATGTGGATGAGAATTTCGACGAAGTGTTCACAAAGTTGCTTTGCACGTATGTGGGAATTGGGTAAAAAATAGAGCAGTGTTTTACAACTGTATTACCTATTTACAACCTACGAACCCTAATACCTACTTAATTTCTCGTACACTGACGCAACCGTGCAAAGTTAAGTAGCGGAGTGATAAAATAATAGGTATACAGGGTGACCCGCGAGTAATCGCTTTTGGAGTCAAGGGGTGATAAAGTACGTTATACTGAATAGGCCTATGAAGTTTTCATTCAACTACTCACTTAAAAAAAAAATAAAAAAAATATAATATAAAATATTAAAATAGGTGTGTTCCTACCTTTACTATTTGTAGTACTATCGTAGTATTTAATGTCAGAGCAGTTCAAGATCAAGGTCACTATCAATGATCACTCATTGTTGACACATGCCAAACTTACCGCAATTTACTTAAAATATTCTTCAACATATCGAGAAATATGAAGTGCGTAAAGTTTTTCTTACTGCATCATACCGTTTGTTAATCCATTTGATCCTCATTCTATCATTATGAAATGATTAACCACGTTCGTAAGTTTCCCGTTTCTCGATTTCAAACACTGCATTCTCATAAATACAAGTAATATACATAATAATAATACCTATGTGTACTTACTAATACTTATTACTTAGTATTTTAATAAGTTTCTATTTAAATAAGCAAATTAAATTGTTATTCAACAAAACTCAAACAAAATATGAAGTATGATGAAATGACAGAAAGTTACGTGACAGTAAGCATAATTTACTTTTAACTAGACAGCTTCAGGCGTTTTTCGTGAAATAGGTATTGAATAAGTAGTTTGAACCCTAAACTATCGTTGTTTAACGACATTTTATGAATAGAACCTCCTCGAAGTCGGTGGCGCGGTTTAGCGTAAGCACACCTACCTACATAAGTTCAGCTACGCACTGGGCGACCTGACCGCCGAGTGCGTAATGACCTTGATATTATTCATTAGTTTTTTAACACGTTCCCTGGTCCGTTTGGCCTCAATGAGGGGACTACATTGTGCTGTTTGATTAACGGACAAATAAAAATGAGACATTTTTGGTACTTTTTTATTATGTTGACGTAAATAATACCGAGTACAAAAAACACATAATGCATAGTCAGAGTGCAGATGATTTGTCACTTTCGGACCTTAAGAACATTGATATAAAATCTAAAAGTAACGAATCATTATTTGAGTGGACAATAGCGAAAGAAGTTTAAATAATAATATTTATAACCGAAAAGCGTTAAGGTGCACTTACCATAGAATAAGATTTAAAGGCATAGACACGTTCACTGTACCCAAACAAAAACCCATGTTCATGCATGACCCCACATTGCGGGCACCCGGACAGGGAACGTGTTAAAGCGAAAGCGTAAATCTATACCCGTCCGAAAATTTCAATACGTTAAGTTAAAAAAAGGAAAGAGTACAGTTCTTGCTAATTACTAGCCGTACACAGTTGTCAACTTGCGTAAACTGGACTCCAACGACACCAACTGGGCATCATGGTCGCAGATTATACATGCAACAGTGTGCGACAGCAACATTGTACGACCATGATATTTTAGCTTACAGAGCAGTCTCTTTTCGGCACACTGAATCCCAAAAAGACTGTGTATAACAGCTATCTGTATGTTACCTTTTATTTTATCGCTCCTTCTATGCCTTTAGTTCTTATTCTTTGGCACTTACACAGGCGACCAATCATTGTTCCGACACACCGGTGACACTTCACTGTGGGTGCCACAGGTGCAGTATATTCACGATTGGTTTGCACGTATAATAAGTCCTCTAACCCTAGTTTTTTTTATCTGAATTCTTTTCTGAAGCAATACAGTGCAATTGAATAGTATAGCTTTTGCATCGTTGCAAACGCGCGACTGTATTGATTCAGCATCGCTACTAAACTTACGCGCGACACTGTTTTGGATAGACAAGTAAAGGAAAAGTGAAAAAATTAAAGAATTTTGCATTATGACTGTATCGATGCTGCATCGCGGTTGTAGCAATGGCTTAGCGATGCTGTATCGCGACTGCATCTCTGCAGATTTCTGCCGTGGGGTCGATGACGCCCGAAGTAGTATGACAGACAGATGTATTGAACAGTCATAACTACACCTTTTTCGGTCAAAACAGTTAGTTTTACAGGGTGGCTTCAGTACTTACCCATCGATAAACTAATTGAGACAGCAGGACGAATACGAACTTAACCGACAGTGTACGATGCGTATGATTATGCATTACATAATGAGCCTCTGATATACTTGGTAAAACAATATTGATTTTGACATATTATCGTATTGCCAATGTTATGATGACTCTTATTTACTTGAAAGTAATGGCGGACGAGTAAAAACAATACGATACGATACGGTGTTAAAAGCAATATGGTTTTACCGACAGGTTCTGTAGCTATGCAGGATCGATATGGCTCGCATTTGGATTATTCGTCGGACTTAGTTCCTTTGACAACCTATGGCTACATGGGTATTATTGCTTTGCTTTATATGCGCAATTAACAGACCGCACCTAACTACCCTATTTTGAGCATTATTTATGAACTATTATAACTATGATATTAACATTTCTTCTGATAGTCTTGAAGTTCATATTACACTTATAGCTTTATTTTCCTCAAATCATTGTTTCCTTCTTTCTTCCCTTATTTATGATTCCTTATCAAAATTAATAGTCCTACGTAGTGTCTCCTTCTTCTTCAGTTAACCTAAAATTAAAATCAATTAGTCTAAGCATAGGTACAACAACAATTTGACAATGTACGTAAGGATCGAGAATATGTAAAAAAGTGATACATTTCCCATGTTTCACTTGACCACATTCAAAATTCCGCCACAAACCGACTCCATCATCAGATCAGGTCTTAGATACCATAAAATAGCATTATCAAATTTTACTCTTTCAAATTACGTGTACATAATATCACGCCTTCATTCCTAGATTGGGGTAGGCAGAGCTACAGAAACACCAACAACTCTAAGAATACTATTTATAATTCCTTAATGACATTTTGCACAATCGGGCCAAGAAGTTTACTAGTGTATTAGTGACAGGTTGCAAGCCCATCGCCTAACAGTACTACAAGCCCTTATTCCCTCGCAATTGAAAGGTAAAAAAGTAAGCAACAGTGTTAGCATTGTTGTGTTCCGGTGTGGGGATACGACAAACGGTGAAATTACTAGCATAGACGCATACCATCTTAATCCTCAGGTTTGGCAACGCATTTGAGGTAATAGGATTGCAGTCTTAAGATTATAGTCTTGAGAATTCAAATATCTATGGTTCTCAGATTCCAGTTACCATCAGACGGCCTGAGTGCTTGTGTGCCTGCCTCCTCCTTAGCTGTGAAACCATAACAAATAATCAAACAGGCTAACAGAGTTACTTTCGCATTTAGTACTAGTGACCCGCCCTCGGTTCGCTTCGCTTCGGTTTACGTGTGTTTCTGTAATACCCGTACAGAAAACGGAAATTATTATACATTAAAAGCCTCCCGTGAAAAAAGAAATCTGATATTGAAAACCGCATCAGAATCCGACGCGTGGTTTAGGAGGAGTCAGCGGATATGCAGACAGACAGACAGATGCCGAAAGCGACTTTGTTTTGCACTATGTAATAAAATAGCAATAATAAAGAAAAGATAAAGACGAGTTAATATGGAATATGGACATGGATAGTAAGGAAGGCCCATTTCAATAACAGGACTTGTAACATTTGAACTAAATGTTTTCAAATTGACTTGTAACATTTGAAATAAATGAAAATACTGGCGCACAAACATTATGTAAAGCTAAGAACCGAGCAAAAGCATGTCGGACCATGCTCAGTGTAGGGTTCCGAAGCCGCTAAGTACTACAAACATAAAAACCGGGCAAGAGCATGTCGGACCATGCTCAGTGTAGGGTTCCGAAGCCGCTAAGTACTACAAACATAAAAACCGCGCAAGAGCATGTCGGACCATGCTCAGTGTAGGGTTCCGAAGCCGCTAAGTACTACAAACATAAAAACCGGGCAAGAGCATGTCGGACCATGCTCAGTGTAGGGTTCCGAAGCCGCTAAGTACTACAAACATAAAAACCGCGCAAGAGCATGTCGGAACATGCTCAGTGTAGGGTTCCGAAGCCGTTAAGTACTACAAACATAAAAACCGGGCAAGAGCATGTCGGACCATGCTCAGTGTAGGGTTCCGAAGCCGCTAAGTACTACAAACATAAAAACCGGGCAAGAGCATGTCGGACCATGCTCAGTGTAGGGTTCCGAAGCCGCTAAGTACTACAAACATAAAAACCGGGCAAGAGCATGTCGGACCATGCTCAGTGTAGGGTTCCGAAGCCGCTAAGTACTACAAACATAAAAACCGGGCAAGAGCATGTCGGACCATGCTCAGTGTAGGGTTCCGAAGCCGTTAAGTACTACAAACAAACAAACTGGGCAAGAGCATGCCGGACCATGCTCAGTGTAGAGGCACATAAAAATCAACAAGTAATAACTAATTTTCTATTTAAAGTTAATTGGTGCCGTCTTAGATGATTTTAGTAGGTATAAAATCTTTAATGGCCTGTATCTCAAGATACCAATGATGTCTACTTAGCCGTGATAGTTTTCCTGTGAAATTCGTTAAAATAATATGCTCTTTCTTTTAAGTTTTTTTTCTGATTTTTAGTAAACAGAAAACCTAGCTTGGTATTTATACCACTTACTATGCATACCATTAGATTTCGCTCGTGACTTCAACAGCGCAGAAGTAGGTTTTCGTTAATCCTCGGGAACTGTTCTATTCGGGAAAAAAAATACCCGTGTTCGTATCCGGGCTATAAAATATTCCATCGATTGGTTGAAGCCTTATACTCTGAAAATTTAACAAACAAACACTAAATAGGTACTAGGGCAGTAGGGGTAGCGAAAATAAGTAGGAATGGTTATGATCAATGTAATACTTTGTGAGGCAGACAGACACAAATTCGCATTTATAAAATTCAGCGGAGATCCTATTGCCACTTTCCGATTGTATTTTCAGATTAGCTCTAAGTCATCCAAATGTTGCATTGTCTTCAGATACTATTATACGCTAAAGCCCGCGCAGGTCGGCGCAGAAGTTGTTAATCGCTATTTCATCAGGAACTACAATTTCCGTCTTCCGATGGTAAAGTAGTTTGTGCAGTGTTTAACTATCTGGGATAAAAAATACCCCAGGACCAAAACTGGGGTTTAACTATTTTCTTATAATTTATATGAAAATCGGTTCAGTCGTGTAGCGATGAAGGCCACATAACAAGACATACATAAGGTTTTATAGACATTGAAACAACACTTTTAGAAACTAGCTAAAATTGAACTCCGTTCACGTAAAAGCCGTTTGTCGCTCTTCCCTCGGGAATTATGCAATTTTCCAACATAATGTGTACCCTATGACCCTCTTGGGGTCTCCGGGCTTCAAGCTATATCCCCAACAGATTTTATTAAATTTGGTTTACTGGTTGATCTGTAAAACCGCAACAAACAAACATACAAACAGACTAATAGGATTACTTTCGCATTCTTAATACTAGCATGGAAGTACGAATCAGTTCGTACTCCAAGAAAAAGAGACTATTTCCACTATTTCCACATTTCATCAAAAATGGTTTAAGCGTGTAAACTTAATATACATACACCCAGACTAACCAGCAAACTAAATTTGGCATTCGTTTTATAATAAAAGACAGAGAAGACAAGATATTATTACAATAGAGGAGTAAACAGCAAATCTGTGCCAAGCTGAGTGAGTAGGTACTTAACTACATCGTTCCGGTGTTCTTGAGCAACTGGCTGAAACGGATTCCGAGATAGTTCCTTGGAGTCCCGACTTGCACTCTCTTCGTTAAAAGCTTGCATTGGAATACAGTCCCCTTCAATTACTTTTTTTAATTTCATACCTTTGTGCTGTAACATTAACAAATATTTGTTTAAGATCCTTGTATAAAATTGGCTATCCACTACTGAACTTAAGTTTTCCACGTTAGGATCACCTTGAATAATTTTATGCGATATTAACTAAATACTCATCGTAATACTTACTGTATTTATATTTATGTATACTTTTTCAAAAACAGAGAACAACAATGTAAAATTCCTGTGACATTTGTCACATAAAAAGTTCTTCTTCTTCTCTTTTAATGGCAGCCACAGGGCTTGTGCCACATAAAAAGTTAGTCGATGTGTGTCATTTAACTATGACATGTCATCCATCGTTAATCAATATCACACGAAAAGAGGTTCATCATAAGAATATAATTTTAGTTGTAAATCTTAAAAGACAGAAACATCTTTGAAAATAATGGTAAACTTGCTGCGCGTAGCCTCGACGAAAGTTGCCTGCGCGTTAGCGCCTTGTGTTTGAATGTAAGCGCAGCCATGCCGTTGATGCGCTGGAGCGGTGCGGTTGTAAAGGGCCAGGATCTTCACGGTTCTCCATGCTACGTATGCCGCTTGTATTTCCTCATTACCGTCAACTTTAGCCAACCTACGGGCTTGGGACGATCATAATTATTTGTCTTCTGTCTGTTTTCAATTTTAAGACTCTAGAGGGCGACTGAGTGCATGGCTGCGTCCACAGCCTTAATTAATTTAATTAATTAAATGAAGGTCAGTAGTGTACTCGTTATTAATGTTGAGAAACTTCTCTATTCCTCTTTCACTACATACTTATAAAGAAGTTTAAAAACATCTTCCTTTACGTACTTAGAGAAAGCATTCTACGCCTATTTTGCCAAGATACTGAGGACTATGAGGATTTCTGTAATCGGTATTCGGTTTTAAATCGCAGTCTGGTAGGGTTGTTCCTAAATATGAACCTTCGGAAGCTAGGTATATCCTTTACACTCAACAGTTTTAACGCAATCGAAAGAAAGGGAAAGTGCTATTGTAGCGTTAAACTTCGATTTTAGCAGTAAGGCCGACTTTTCCGCCAGACTTTCATTAAATTGCCGTTGAAGTAATAATTATACTCTTATACTTAAATGAACCACTCTTGAAATAATGGTTTTAAAAGCCTTAATTACCGTATTAAGTGATCACTTGGTTTATGTTGCTCGGCAGGCGGTGAAGGTTTGTTAGCGTAATACTTTAGAGGATCTAAAAATCTGTCATGACTCGCCTTGGTCTATGGTCGATTGATTAATGAGTAATGACGTTAACTGTTCATCTGCTAAAAATAATTCGGTGTTTTTTTATTAATTCCTGTGTAAAAAACGGTTTAGTAGTATGATTCTTGTTTTCATAACTTTAGGAAGTGCGATGGACATCTATGTCTGCGATTTTTACAGTGACGTAGGTTTAATGTGCTTAGTTTGTGGAGACTTAGTCAATCTTAACATTCAGTGTTTACTCAACTGTGTCTCATGTAATTTGAGTTTTAAACTGTTGATATAAACACAGGACATAAGAAATAGTAGTTATTCATCAAATAACTTTCAAGATTAGTTGAGAAATTAGGTACAATTTCAGGCGCAGTAAGTGTTTATTACTTGTATTTTTACTTCCTAGGTACATTAACACAATAATAACTTTATCTGTGCAAGAAATAAACGTAACATTTCCAATAAATTATCTTTCAATTGCTTTTCACTGAGTAGAGGTGCCTATTAATTGAATTGTTGTGACAGAAGACAAACTTCAATTAATTCCTTATTAAAAATGGTGCATCTGTTATAAAAAATATTCCAGATTCAACCCTATTTATAATTGTACAGAGTTTAATATCCTTCAGGTATTGCAATGAAGATGTATCCTTTTTGACGATGTCAAAATTCCGTTGGTGTCAAGGTTAAAGTTTAATGAACTTTTGAGCTATGAATGGAACCCACATGTCCGTCATTGAGTGTATCGGTTATAAGGGCATAACCACACTAGGAAATATTGATGCTTAAATTAAATTATGAGGAAGCCTAAAATTAAAAAAAAAAAAAAAAACTTGTAGTTAGGTTCAGTTTGACCTACTCTATTACCCCTTAACTCAAAAGTCATTTATCGTGGGTCACCCTGTATATATCATTTCTGTGATCAATCCAATTTTTTACTGAGTGTTAGTGACGTTTGATAGACGTCCAATGGGGCTCTATTCAACTCGGCAAAACGATATTGCCTTTGACGTGTTATATTGTTTTTAACTTTGCCGCCATTACTGTTAAGTAAATAAAAGCTATCAAAACGTTGACAATACGATAACATCAAAGGCATTATGGTTTTTTAACCGACTTCAAAAAAAGAGGAGGATACCAATTCGACTGCATGTTTTTGTGTGTTTGTTACTCGATTACGAGTGAACAACTTAAAGGTTTTTTTAAGTATTCAAATGCAGTTTGTCTTATTTGAAAATCGAGGCCTTATTTCCTAAGAAAAGATTATCCTAATTGTAACAGTTTCCGAATTCACCATACAGACTTTAGATTGATCAATGATCACCCTGTAAGCATACTGTAAATCTGCTACCAGACCATCAAATACCGACGTAAGGTAACTCTGTTAACGTTTTCAACGCTATGTCAAGTACAAAACCAGAGCGAATGTCAACTTGCCTCATACTCCTCATAGATACTAAGGTCTATTTTGCGCTGTCAACCATATCCGTCAATGGCGTTGAAAAGGTAAATGAGCCAATCTATACAAGGTAGGTACTCACTCTCTCCCGTCCTCCCATATCTTGACCCTCCAGTCCCCGGAGCAAGATGCGTAGATGCTATTATTAAAGTAGTTGTAGTGGATCCGGTAGACCGGCATTTGGTGTCCCTGTACCGATCGTACGTAGTTTCGGTTGTACTTGAGGGAGCATGTATGGATCATACCGTCTTCCGTGCCCACCATGAATATCTCTTCCTTCTCAGGGTGGAAGCAGATGGCGCTGCCGCAACCTTGACAGATGATTTGGTTTAAGGTTAGAGAAACGGCTGCTAATTGACGGGCAAAGCACTATATTTGAAATGTGGATGTTATTTTTCTCAATCTACGTTATTGATTAAATTGCATGAAAGAGGCTCAACACAATCGTAAAAAAAGTTAAAAACCAGGCAAGAGTATGTCGACCATGCTCTGTAGGGTTCCAAAGCCGTTAAGTTTGTACTACAAACACAAAAAACAATAAGTACTAATGAACGAATTTTCTAATTAAAGTAATTTAGTTTCGTTTTAGATATTTTTTTAGTTGGCATAAATATTTACTTTAATGGCCATGGTATCTCAAGAACCAATGATGTCTACTGAGTCGTTATAGTTTTCCTTTAAAATTCGTTATATGTGCTGGCTGTCATTTAAGACTTTTTCAGATTTTTAGTATTTTTTGGTTTGCTCTAACAAAAATTGGCACTTTAAAGCTTAATATTTTACAAACGGATCCGTTAATCATAAAATTGTCTTCACAAATCCACAATATCTTTGAAAGACCTATCCAGCACATCATGGGGATAGACGAGAAAAAAAAAAACCCACTTTATACCCCCGGTTTTTTTTTAAATTAAGTACTCTTTTGTCAGTGTGACTTATATGTATATTTATGTCAAATAACAGCATTCTAGTACTAAGAATCTCTGAGCTAAGATGAGGATGGACAGACGGACAGACAGGCGGACATGCGAAACTAGGGTTCCTAATTTGACTACGGAATCCTAAAAAGGCTTTCGATAGTGAGAAAATAGAAAGTAATTCCTTATAATGAGCCGCTAATATTCTAAATCAAGTGTTTCTACTTGATAAAAATGAATATCTTCATAATCATAATTCTGAATATATTTACTTTAAATTCTGTTTGCGATTGTCATTTGTATGCTAAGTTACGATTCATTCATTACTCCTTATGGGCCTTATAACTCTCCGTGTGCATTTCATAAGCCAGACTCATTGCGGTTTGTTAAAACTATGAATGTGGTGTTACTGTTGACTGTGAGCACGGTCCCGTCGGGCCCGGGAATGGGCGGCACAGAGGAGGACAGCGTGATGATGGTGGTGGCCTGCAGCTCGCCCGGCATCACGGCCCACTGCACCACGCGCCCGTCGCCCGAGATCGAGAAGAATGACGCCTCGCCGTCTAACAACCGAGGGCCCCAGCGGATCTGAACGTATCAATAACCCGTAGAGCTTGTCCAAGTGTAAATTGCACTTTTCGCATTTTTTAATAGGCTCACGTTTTAATCTAAATTGTCCTAGAGGAGCGGATTATTTTAATTAAGTAGCAGTAGGTGCCGTGCCAACCGTGCTATGTGCGGTGCCCTTAGGATTGCATAATATGTAACGCAATCAATTAAATGCAGGATTAACCCCTTGTCTGTCTTGTCACAGATCTGTGCTCATAATTTTGGATATCTTTAATTTTACCATATTTTTTCAGACTTTGTTTATTTATTAGACACACCAACAAAGTACACCGCTTATACATTTAAACAGTGATAAATACAGGGAGCAAGGCCTGCCAGTTCTTCAATAACAGGTATGCTACAGCATTCACAAAAACAACGAACAGTTAGAAAGTAACTTAACTAAAACTGAGAACTAAACTAAACTAAACTACAAACTTTATCATAATGAGTAGAGGCTAGAACTTGGTATTGTTTTACCTCTGACAGACGAGGGGTTAATATTGCCACATTCAAGTGGCATTTACTTTGATTCGGGTACACTCAAATCGTTATTTTTTTGGATTCTTTGGTAATCCATTAGTATCAAATTGTGCGAGCATATCTTTGGCGTGATACGACGCCGCCAGCCTGTAAAGCCGCAAAGGCACTGAGGGAGCGCCAAAACCACCTGCGCCACGTTTTTGGAACGCTTATAGGTATGTGAACGCGCCGCACCGCACCTCCGCTGTCAGTGTGTTTTGCGGCTTAAAGAGAAATAGTTGACTTACCTCCCACACAATGCTTGTGTGTTTATCGTGCACCGAGTCGGACTTGTACTGGTAGGCAGATTCCAGCGTCAGCTGCGCGTTGTACACACACACGTTACCGTCGTAGCGTCCTAGCACGAGAGACAGGTAATCAACAGGGAGCGAAACTTTGGTGCCGATGACAGGCGTATGACGTCAAGCTACATACAGAGTGTTTTTATCTTGTTTTAACATCATCAGTCACTAATAACAACTTATAGGCCTCTTTAGTTTAGGTACCGATATTGACACTTTAGTTGAGACGGCTAGAACTTGTAAAAACATAATTGATTGTCATAGTCATATTAAGAAGAAGATTGTTGGAAAAAATATCAAAATTATATTTAATATTTTTTCATTTAAAATTGTATTGTTTGTAGATGGTAAATTTACGTAGATGGCTTTTTAAATTTGGAATTGCCAGAAGCTTTGTACAAAAAAAGTTATGTTTAAAGTCTACCATCAAAAGACATCGATTTAAATGAAGAAAGGTTGACTTTGAACAATATTTGCTCCAGGTGCGGTTATAGAGATTGTGATCGGTACATACAAACAAAAGAAATATAACTGGCGGGAGATTAGATAGTTATATTTTCTTGAACGTATGAAAAGTATGTTTGTGAATAAGGAAGAAGATGGGATGTTTGTTTGAATTTTAAGCCTTCTGCATACTTCGAAATGTAACGAAATTTAAATTATTGTTTTCATTTACTTTTGGAAATTATATTTTTCGTTAGAATAACATTACTTACCCAATATTTTTTTTTATTAATAATTATCGTCTTTGTCATTTTTACATTATCTTATCAATATAGCATTATTAAGAATCAGTGGGGTGTCGCAATATTGTTTATATAAAAACACCCTATATGTGTATTTACGTCATTATGACGTCACCGGCACCAAAGTTTTGCTCCCTGGTAATCAATAATCATCATTAACTAAAAGTTAAAATAAGTAAAGTTCTAGATCTACGCTTTTGGCTACCGGACGAAGGACACGGCCTAGCCGATTTGCTAAGCATTCTCGACGGTCCGTAAGTTCATTTGGTTGTTTAAGGTTTTTTCATCATGTAGCTGGGTAATAACTTTACCTATATAATACCGCCTTCGTATTTTGAAAATACGTGACCTATCTAGTAAGATAAGTAAAGTTAGCCGGTCAATAAATCGTTGGTAATCTTACGGATTACTCATTTGTTTTTGTAAGATTCTCACCAACGCATATAAGGTAAGGCGTCTCCTTGTAGATGTCGAGGCAGATGAGCGGGGACTCTGTGATGACGGCGTACTCAGGGAACGCTGGATTCTTAATGCTGTACATGCACAGGCATCCCTCACTCTGTTGATTCGTGAAGTCCACTGAAGCAAGAAATGTTTTTTTCCTACTTAGTTATTTAAGTATCGTTCCACATCGAGCGGTCAGTCTTGTCCGTTCACGTTAATGCATTAGATGGCTTGGATCTCTTTAAACACCTTTGTGTGTAAACATCTAAGCCGTGGCATCAAATTCGGATTTTAAGATCGTTAGCTAAGGAATCAGCGCCTAAATGATGTGACGCTTGCCCCAGAGAATATAAAGTATACTGCTTGTATTGTTATAGGTATGAGTGCGATCCGTAAGCGATCGCGATCAGGCCGTAGTGGTTCCACGTCACTTTAAAGTTGGTCTTGTTCAAACAAGATGAATCTGGGAGCTAAGCTTATCTGGGCATAAACAAATAAACAGCCTGAACTACCAGGCTGCTTGCTTGGAACTCGCTAGATTTTCAAGCGTCCTTGCTCATGATGTCATCCTACACATTAGTTAAAGCCGAAACCGCTACGGCGGTAGTGTTGAGCTATTCAAACGTGATGCACCTCAAGTACACACCTATTTGACAGAAAACGAGCACGATAGATGAAAGAGTAGTAGAATTGAGTATCTCTGAGTGATAGTAAGATTGCATATATGTATAGCGTTGCCTCGCCTCATTTTAGACATAGGTTTTTTTATACCACCTAATTTAATGAAATGAGTTACTCCTTAAAATTCGTTTTAAGTTCACGTCCTGCTACTACACGGTGGCATCAGCGAGTTAAAAATAACATCGTACATGATCCGTAGGCGACCGCGAACAAGTCTTGGTAGTGAGGGTTCCAGGCGACCTCGCAGACAGCGTGTTTGCTCATTGGCTCAAACTGGAACTTCCACAGCGGCAGCAGCGAGCCCATGCCTTCTCGGAACTCATCAGATGGGTCATCCCAGTAGCGGTAATCCTGGGCTAGATATGAGAGTAAATTTAAATTACCTATTAAATAAAGAAGACAAAATGCACATGAATGCAATTTAATAAACGTTATATTTATGCTGATTGCGTATAAACTTGAAGAGCACATTTGCCTACCTGCCTTTACAAAATAAAAACATACAGAAAAGTCCCGCCTGATTGGTACCCTGCTCGCTGTTACTTCTCTATATAAGCGTTATAATTAATTGACTGATTTTTACGTCCCTATAATTATTTCAATAGGGAGATTTAATAAAATGAAGGGAAGTAACCATGAACCATAAACAACCATGAGTAACCATGAATTATTTCACTAAGAAAAAAACGAATATGAAGGCTCAGTTCGCGTCGAGTTTACCAAAAACAGGAACTAGACAATCTGACGAGTAAATAATGCGTAATCAGCCAGTGTGTCATCACTTGCGGTAATCAGTTGATCACACTTTAATCATAGTTAAAGCATAGTTGGTGTATACCACGGCTATGCCACATGGAGGGAAAGTACCTTCAATATTATAGATGGAACATTTTACTGAAAGAAGACATTATTATAATTTAAACTGCATTCATAGATTTTTTAATAATTACATGGTTGAACCAGGAATCGAACCTGCTACACGAGAAAATAAAATACCCTGTAGCTTTATCATACCAATCGAAAGGCTTCATCATAAGGATTATTTTTTGCTAAATAACATAGTGTCAGATATAAAAGGAAAGCCACGAAAAAGCTGAAAAGCTGACTTTGCCGTAAGGATATTCAACTGACGGTATCATTTTAAAGTGCCTATTACTGATGAATCAGTATCCACTTGAGAAGTCCGCATCATTTCCCTATTATAATTTAAATGCATGATAAAATTGTAGAGAGATCGTAATTAGTAGGTACCTGGTTGTATGCAACCAATCGAGTTTCTGTCCAATCAAGTTAATGCCGTATCCTGAATCTGCCGAAAGACGCGTTAATGATTTTGTCTACAAGCAGAACTTAGACGTATTATTCTAAATATCCACAACAAGAGGGTCAAAAAATCGACAGGAAGCGAAATAATTAAAAGAGTGCGACTTTGTATTCACCAGAATAGGACTCATTTTGAGCATTTGATAAATTAAATTGATAATTCTTGAATTAAAAATGTAAATTCATGGTCTTCCTTTTATTTCTGACACTATGTTATTAAGCAAAAAATAATCCTAAAATAAGCCTTTCGATTGGTGTGATAAAGCTACAGGGTATTTTTTTTGTCGTGTATCGGGTTCGATTCCCGGTTCAACCATGTAATTATTAAAAAATCTATGATTGCAGTTTAAATTATTTTTTAAATTAAAATAATGTCTTCTTTCAGTAAAATGTTCCATCTACAATATTCAAGGTACTTTCCCTCCATGTGGCATAGCCGTGGGACGCCCTGTATATACCGGGTGCTGCCTGTAATAGGAGCAATAAATTTAGGGATCGTTTCCACACCACAAACGTAACAACATTTATTCTATAACTTTTGACAATAACTTATTGTTAACTAAATATTAATGAATTTAGATTTTCCAGTTTCTAGGCTGAGTAGATGTCAACTAGACTATAATAATCTAGTTGACATCCAATAATTGGATGGAGTACATTGCAAATGCTATTTAGTTTGTTCGAAAAAAACCCAAATAATAAAATACATATTTTTTTAAAGTTGTAGAACAAATGTTGCTACGTTTAAAGAGTAGAAACGATCCCTCAATATATTGCTCCTATTACAGGCAACACTCGGTATATCTTTATATTATTATTATTTTTCTTAATTAAGCTCTTGAAGCAGTCGTAGTTTAAAAACACTGGCGTAAGCTGTGGTTTCCTATAATTGGATAAGCATCGACCTCTGTTGGAATTCCTTAATAAACAAATAAATCATAGTTATCCACTTTTCCCATGAATAGGCAATGACAAAAAAAATAGAGTTTGACGCAGATAGAAGTAGGTAATAAATAAGATAAGTCTGTGACTGGGGAGATGTTTATAGGAGAAAAAGACGAGATGAGTAGTCACTAATGCTGTAATCGTAGATGTCGTTGGCAGTACCAAACTGATATCCGCTATCCCTATTTGCGGAGATATGTATAGAAAAAAAGTCGAGAGAAATAGTACCTAAGGTCACCGATGATGTCATTGTAGATGACCTTCACTTTACGGAGGACATTTAAGGTAGAAGTGAGAAGAATGGTTACCAATGTCGTCGTAGATGTTCTGGTTGACCAGGCGCTCCAAGATGGCCCAAGCTTCGCGAATGCGCTGCGCCAGCTGTTCGTCGTGGATTTGCTGCGCAGTCTTCACGTGCTTCGCAGCTTTTTTGCGCATCTAGTACATCAATAATAAACAGGCTTCAATTATCTAGTCAATTATGGGACAAAATATTTGGTACAAAAAAAGAAAAGTATAGCTGACGCATGAGCAGAAGGCCCCTGCCAACTTTCTTCGGTCTTCTACATTCTCCATCTCAAACATTACTGACGTTACACAGTTGCGCCCATGTACGAAAGATAATATAACGGATGCTACAGCTGGCTGAATATCAATAAATAATTTCACCTTATTCAAGTTCTTTCACTAACTGAGGATAATGTGTGAGTCTAAAATGTAACCAACGAAATGATTGTTGCACTTACTCTTTTGGGTTTCTCGTCCTCTTTCTCTTTCTGTATCCGAGCGTAATCCTCCTGGTAATAGTCAAATATGATGCTCTGAAGAGCGGTTGCTGCATAATTGGCTCGTGATGGCGGAACCGACTGGGTTTCCACTGACTATGAAAAGAAGAATGTTGCAAAAAAAAAAAACAATTTTACGAGGAACTACTCTGATTATGATAATGTTGATGACCTGTCACCTGAAAAGCGACGGCCGGTGAATTCGTAATGGGATGAGTACTAGACTATTTTGGGATTTGCACGGTCCAAATACCTACACATGTACCCCCTTACTTATAAACGTGGAATAACCGGGGGGTAGCTTATGCCATGCTTTGTCACTTGCTGTCAAATGTAAAAGTCACAATTACAGATGAAGACAAAGCATGGCATAAGCTAATCCACGGTTATTGCACGTTTATAAGTAAGGGGGTTAAAGTAAATCCACAGAATTAATAGTACTCGGTTATCTATGGTTTTTACACTCTATAATTGATATGCCAGAGAAGTGTGTTTCAGACAGCCTATACCTACTATAAATACTCTGGTGCTACTGTTCTGGTTCTTGGTCATGCTAATAACCGCAAAACTAAGGGTCAAGGGCGATGAATGACGGGTAAAGGGGTGAGGGAGCTGTGAAAGTAGATATAATGACGATACTGATGAAATACCTTTGCATAAAGTAATCATAACAAAAAATAGATAAGGCATCCTCCTTTTCAGGTAGCCTGGTAGAAAAAGCTAGAGTTTTTGATTCATATCACAACAAGTTTTTTAAAAGTGGTTTGCGTTTTTTTATGGCGCTTTTTTTAAAGCATTGAGAAAGCAACTTAGGTCATCCTTACCTACCTACTTGTTTTATGAATGAGGGAAACAAACTCCTAGGGCTAGAACCAGCTAATTTCCTAAATTTGTCAAAAGGTGGTTTATACATATAAAAGATATTTGTTTAAAACATTGATGTATGACTGACCCGTTTAGGATACTTGTAGGTGAGAGCGGCCCGCTCGCAGAAGTTAAACTGATTGGCCAGCTTCTTGACTCTCGGCTTGATTTCCAGCACCTCCTCAACTGCCGGTCCTTCCGCCGGCTCTGAAAAATTTAATCATAAAATTTGCTGTTGTTACTTTCAGATTTAAATTTGTTAAAATCGCTTTGGGTTGTGATGCCTATCTAATGGGTAATAGGGTAATAAGGTAAAATAGGTAATAAGTAATACACTAGTAGGTCGCTAACTATTACGGTGATAGATGCCTGCGGAAGCGTCTGCCCTATATTCTTAATAGCTTGCCCACGGATATTAGGTTAGAGGCCAATAAGGCAAAATTTAAAAGAAAACTGTTCAGTTATTTAGTTAGTATTGTATAAGTTTTGTAAACAGTTTTGTGGGACAATGTTCTATTGTTATATAGTAACCAATTTTTCGTTAATAATTTTTCATAATAATAATAATAATAATAAATGTCATACGACAAATAAAACAATTCATAAGTTCATAACCATTTGACCGCCAAGCATTTTTATTTGGACGTGCCCTTGTCGCCAATACAAAATTACACAAACCTGAAGTACCTACCTACTTAAAATATTTTTTAAATACTGCAATAACCTTGCACAAAAACATAAGATTTGTTCTATTCTTATATTTCAGACAACGGCGGTTGGGTTGAAAAACCACCTTCAGAACGACTTCTGTACAAAATAGATTGAAGAAGGTTACTTACCCTCCTCTGGCTCCTGCTCGTCCCCGCCGGCGCCCGGCTCACCGGTCTGCTCCTCCGAGACGCCCTCGGCCGCTGTTTCCGGTTCAGGAGGGGCCTCGAATTCGACCGCCTTTTCCTCCGCTTGTGCTTCCTCTGTAACCCGCACCACGCCGTTATAATTTAATCGATCACTAATCAATTATTAGTTTAAACAAGGGTTCGAAAGGCCTTAAGTACATTCCATTGTTTTCCGACCTTATTTTACCATAGTATGGCGTACACGTATTTTCTAGTTAAATTAGCCTAATGTCAGGCATAAACACTGAACAATTTTATTGTAAACTAAAAAATAAACAATTCACAACTATAATAATAATTAGGCCGCAGGGCAGCTAGTGGCGAGCTGTTGGTAAGTAGCAACACCACGGGCCTGAGTGTTCTCGAGGGTAGTTCCTGCGTCACCTCACGCTTCGCCGACCGGCTGGAGTGTACGATGATGAGGACCTGACCCTCACCTCTGACTTGCCTTTATTGGCCGGTCAGAGTGGAGTCGCAGGAGCTATACATTCGACAGGCGGATGTGTTGCTTATGTGGCCTTATGGTCGTTAAAAGTCCAGAATCAAGTCTCCACCCTTAGCCCCTTTAGAACTTTTGCCCCTCTGCTGCTTTGTATATGCGGCGGGAGGCCCATTCCATTCAATTGGCGAGCCACCGTCTGCCATTTCAACCAAATAATTAGTATGAGCCAGGCAGACGCCATAATTTCATCAATAGTCTTGTTCACCAATCCATATTATTTCATTAATATAGCCTACTAGCTTCTGCCCGCGACTTCGCGTAGATTTCGATTGGCGTTATTCCCTCGGGGACATACATTTTCCAGGATGAAAATTAACCTATGTCGCACCTTCGGTAGGACAAGGGCACAATTTTCCTTTTAGTAACATTGTACGTTGTGCCTTTGTTCTACCGGACAAGGGCACAATTTCCCCTTTAGTCAAATTGTACATTGTGCCCTTGTTCTACCGAAGGTGCGATGTGTTAAACCAGGGTATAAGCTTTATCCATATTCATCCAAATCCGTCCAACCATTGCAGCGTGAAAGAATAACAAACTAACACACACACACAAACCTTCGCACTTATAATATTAGTAGGAAGTAGAATTATAAATGTTCCCATCCTTCTTTAATAGATACTGCATGTGGTTGTCCGTGGGAGAAAAAGTACTTGTTTAGTGTGAATACAGGGACAAAAAAGCCCCATCACTTTATTAAATTAAAGTTGTACAAAAGGGTCTCTGCGTGTTGACTTCAGCTCTATGCATGTACACCTTCCAAAGGTTCGGGACTCCCATAGATAGTTCAGAAAATAGGCAGTTTATTTGCATTGTCGCATATTTACAGTGCTCTGATCATTTTTAGGGTTCCGTAGTCAAACTAGGAACCCTTATAGTTTCGCCATGTCCCTCCGTCCGCAGCCTAGCGCAAGGACTCTTACTCCTAGTACTGAAAGCTGTAATTTGGCATCAATATGCATATTAGTCACGCCAACAAAGTAGTACAATAAAATGAAAAAAAAAATCTTTTCCCTACGCGTAACTTGGGATGTATTTTTTTATAGTACTTGATGGCTTCGGAACCCGACACTGAGTATGGTCCGACATGCTCTTGCCCGGTTTTTTTAAATACAGCATCTGTCAGGTGATTTACCAAAGTTGATCAGGGGCTATTTGTACCTACGTTATGATGGCTACGTTAAGTGTTTTATCAAATGTAACTTTGTACAATACATCTCCTTTAACCGAGATTTAGCTATCCGCTACTAGCATTTATAACCATCCCACCCTTTTCCTCCGGGTTCGCTACCTTGAGATTGCAAATATGCAATGGAAACATATGCCATGTGTAAGTACACTTTTTTGTTTGATTTGTTTTTCTTTTACTTTTAGATTTTATTCGAAGTAATTAGCAATACGCTATAGAATCTGTACTTAAAAGGAGAACTTCACATCAGGTAGCCGGCGTGTTCGTTTGCCTTCCTCATGTCATTTTATAAAAAAATAACCCTCGCAGATACCAGAGTCACTGGTCACCTTTATGTGATGTTAGAATGTTAGGTTAGGTTTGGGCTGCCATCCATATGGGTTTGCCCACATTTATCTTATAGTTTAGTTCGACCATACCTTAATGGCACGTCCTTTTGTTAAGAAGCGCAGTTTTTCAGTAATGACTCAAAAACAGTATATTCCGATCATGTTGAAAATAATTATCGTTCGTATTTATTAAGCGTTAGCTTTGTTTTTTTTTAGACTCTTTGGACATACGGTTTGAAAGATAAAGAGGTGGGGGACAAAATTTATGCAATTTCCGGAGCGATTATTTCCTAAAATATTCACACAATCAAAAGAAACCTTAAAGTGTATTCAAAAGATAAAAGAAACAGCTATGGTTATAAAAAAATATAAAAAATATAAATATGACGAGTCTCACGTGTTGATAAAACATAGTTTTTTGATAGAAAAAAATACTGATGAAGAACAGCAATGGCTTATAAAATGTTATGCGGGATCAGCTCCCTCTAAAGCAACCATTTATCGGTGGTATGCCGACTTCAAACGCGGTCGCAGGGACACAAATGATGGGGAACGCTCAGGTCGTCCAAATGAAGCAGTGACTCAAAAAAATATTAACCAAGTCCTGAAAATCGTAATGGAAGATCGGAAGGTAAAAGTGCGCGAAATAGCCGAGATAGTGAAGATATAGTGTTTTCACAATTTTACATAAAAATTTGGCCATGAAAAAGCTTATTTCCAAGTGGGTGCCACGTTTGCTAACAACTGATCAAAAGGAACAACGTATCAATGATTCAGAGCGATGTTTGGCGCTGATGAATCGTAATAACAAAGTGTTTTTACGTCGGTATGTGACAATGGATGAAACATACACCATTTCAGTCCGGAATCCAATCGGCAGTCAGCGGAGTGGAGAGCGGCTGGTGAAAGCCACCCGAAGCGGCCAAAGACTCAGAAATCGGCCAATAAGGTTATGGCGTCTATGTTTTGGGATGCGCATGGAATACTTTCCATTGACTACCTTGAAAAGGGGCAAAATATATATAGTGACTATTAAATGTGCTTATTGGAGCAATTGAAGTACGAAATTGCGGATAAACGGCCTCAAATGAACAAAAAGAAAGCGTTGTTTCACCTTTTCACAAGGCGCCTTGCACAAGTCCGTGAGAACGATGGCCAAAATTAATGAAATGGGCTTCGAATTTCTTCCTCATCCCCCTTATTCGCCAGACTTAGCCCCCAGCGATTACTGGCTGATTGCAGACCTCAAAAAATGCTCCAATTTGACTCAAATAGCAATGAAGGCTTTATTTTGAAGCCAAAGACAAACCATTCTACACGTACATTTTTACAAATACGTTTAAAATTGTTTTAAGGAGTTTTAAATGGCCAATTGGCGTAAAAGATATCAACACTAAGTGAGCTGTAGGGTCAAGTGTCCAACAATGATACAGTGGTACACAATGAAACATTAGGATATTTCTAAAATGCCGCGTTGCCAGTTCGTGCACATTATCGCGTAAGGAGACTTCCGAGAACCCCCCGCCATTCCCCAGTTCGCAGCGGCGCCACGTGGAAGAAGACGTGCCTGTGGAGCGTTTTTGGTTTTTGCGACGAAGAAGTAAGTATTTTTAGCATTTTTTATTGATTTTTCATTAAGTAATGGTTGGAACTTTAATATTTTTTATGATTAATTAGCTTTAAACATATTTCGTAGATTAACGTGGATTAGATCACATATTAAAGTGTTTTTATTTAGCGAGGAAAATTTTGAGGTTAGTCCAATAAACCATAGGTAGTCAACAATGGAACAGTTGCACAGTGGACACAATGAAACACTGTTTCATTGTGCACTATCTTGTTTCATTGTGTACCAAATAACACTACCAAGTACCATACACCTATTTACCGCGCAATTTTAATATTTTTGTGGCTAAAAGTATTTGTTTTTTTTTAGATGGGGCGTGCTAAAGCTTTAAAAAGAAAGAAAGGCGATCATTCGAGGGAAAATATGCTTCAAGCTATTTTGATGCACAGACAAGGACGGAGCTTGCGAAAAGCTGCAAAAGAGTGCAATGTACATTATCCAACGCTGATTCGATATATAAAAAAATACAAGAATATGGATGACGCATTGTTATTAGATCAAAGATTTACTCCCAACTATGAGGTTAATAGAACGTTTACAGCCGAACAAGAAACTGCACTTAAAGAATATATCACAGAATGTGCATTAAAATTTTACGGATTAAGCTCTAGAGATGTGCGCAGTATTGCATATCAAATGGCCAAATTAAACAACATCCAATGTCCTGGTAGTTAGGAAAAAGACAAATTAGCAGGTGTCGAATGGTTTAGGTCATTTAAATCAAGACATCCCGAATTAACACTGAAGAAGCCTAATCGTTAATCATTGCAATATTACCAATTATTGATAATCTATTGCTAGTAGGTACAGTCAAGGTCATAAATATGTATACACTTTAGTACCTTGTCATTTTAATCGCTGTGACAATTTCATATGGCAGTTTAAACATGACGTTAATTAGACAAGATACTAAAGTGTATACATATTTATAACCTTGACTGTACATATTTGTGAATTTTGTAATTTTGAGACTTATTAGTCGTTAAGTTAAAGTAAGGTGATCTCTGCCAATTTCTATACATAGTAACACAAGACTGATTATAGTAAAAGATAATAAATACTATTTTGATTGAACTCACGCATTTTTTCAATCACCTTTTATTAAAATTTAGGACACAAAATACGAGACGGACAAGACTACCATTTTGTTTCATTGTTGAAACTGTGGTGTTTCATTGTGTACACCAGTGTGGACACAATAAAACATTTTCAACTTTTTGGTTTTTAATTATTTGGTTATTGGTTACACATTAATTAAAAAAAATAAAAATGCCATCTGGTACCCAATAAAATTGCCTATTAACCAGTAAAAAAAATTGCTTCTATCTGTAAAAACGAAAGTTGTATGATACTTTGAATTTTTAGTGTTTCATTGTTGAACACATTACCCTAAGTGATATTTACCTTCCGGGCGAGCTTCCTCGGCTTTCGGGGGAGGTTCGTCTTCAGGCTCTTCCTCCTCTTCGTCCTCGGCTTTAGACTTCTTTGTTTTAATTTTCTTTGGTCCAGCGTCATCAAAAGTAACCTTGCCTTTAAATACATATTTTTTTAATAATATTTTAATTAATTAAGTTATAGAGGTGGAACATAATTTTGAAGCAGTACTCTTAAAAAAAATTCCGAAGGTTAAATTTCGCTGAACTTATAAAACAAAAGCAAGAGTAAAAAGGTATGTAAAATATATTGTAATTTAAAGTAATTTAATTTATAAGTCTAACTTCAGCAACAATTTCAAATGAAGTTGTGTCAAAAACTAAAGACAATCAAGGTTTTTTATTTATTTATTAAAACCATAACTTTTGAACAGGTGAAAGTCGTAAAACATTTACGGGGGTGAAACAGGTAGGTAAGACTTAGTGTAACGTGGTTATCTACGAGATTCATTTAATTCTCGACCGAAGTTACAACCTGTATATGGGAATAGTGGGCCAATTCCAATCGTCTTTTCTAATTTTAAATATCTGTAAACATAGATTAATAACCATTAAAATATTCATGTTAGACTAGAATCAAGTTTGACGTTTATAAATGTAAGCTACGAGCCCCAATGCAAAAGAGTTCGGCTACTATTTAAAATAGAAAGTAACTTTTTTTCAAAGTCAAATCTAGTTAGTAATTTTAATAGCATGGAAGCAAGAAATAAAAAAAAGTATTGCAAAATTAATCAAGTTTATTTCCTACATAATACAAGTTAAAATTATTTCTGTATTTAAATAAAAAAAATACAATTTTTGACAACGACAACGCATAATAGTTCGGCTAAGAACTGTTTTGCGAAACCATAATATGAATTAATATATATAGGTTTTTTTTTTCTTATAATGGATTTATTGTGCAATAGTGTAAAAGCCACGTTGTATTTATGGAGTATAATATTGTATAAATCGTTTCCTGCTAATGCCTTTCTAGAAATAAAACGAGTTGATATAAGATTCATATACTTAACAATCTATGACTTGACGAACTCTTTTGCATTGGGGCTCGTAGTTAAATTTACCTACCTTTTAAAGGAAAAAGTAGGCGTCGTGCCGTATCAGTGTGTTTTAAGGAGAAGGAACGGAAAAGGGAAGTATGGAAATTACTCCACCCTCAAAAGCACAGCTCTTAAGTATACATAGTATGATGATGGTGATATTTAAATTTAGAGACCACGATCCGAATCGGCCCCATTGTAAATTTAAGTGATATTTGTTTCTCACCATACCCAGCAGCAATTTGTGCTTTAGCCTCATCAGAGTCTTTACGTATAGCGGTTCCTTGGTAAACGTATAGAGGGTACGCTTTGCCAAAAGATGGTTTAGGTTTGACCACGAACATGTTCTTCCCGTAGTGGTAAGCCACCTCGTCGGCCACCCACTGCGTGTTGATGGTAGTAAGAATGCGGCCAACATCCTCGTCTAGATCCTAAGTTAAGAAGTTAGGACATATATACGAGTATATAACGAGAGATGTAGGGAATATTCATACGACATCGTATTTTGTTGGGTAAGTTTGTAGGTATCTTGCTTTCTCAATTAGCTTATCGATGGATACTAAAGCCAACTGAGAAAACAACATAGTTGAATCGACTCTTTCATTTAACTCAAAGTGAGGCATCGAATAAGATTAATACGAGCTTTTTCGACCAAACACAATATCATTTGTTTATTCTGTAGGGCCCCTATTCTACTGGAAAAAAACATATTGCCATATTGTCAAGTAAATAAGAGCAATTGTAACGTTGACATTAAAATATAAGATAACATTTCAAAGGCAATATGCTTTTACCCAGTGGAATAAAGGCCCTGAACGATGACGTATGATTATTCATTACACATATGTAATGAAACACTTACTGCGTCAGGGACCTCCTCCTGGTTGTCAGGCTTGAGGAGCGTGCGAGGTTTCAGCCAATCCAAGGCTTCGTCTTCCACTAAGTTGGCTTTGGACTTAGATGCGACTTCTTTCTGTTAAAAGGTTAGTAAAAGCACGGTAATTAGTCCACTAGCAACAGTTTTAATAGAACGATATGATTCTAACAAGTAACATTATAATTACATTCAAACAGTGGAGTGATTTCGTCAATAGCGCGTTTTCGTCGTCACCGTGGAGAGCACGTTTAATCATGGCCTTTAGCATGATGGAAAAATAACAAAGGATTTTCAAATAAACTCAGGCACGCAAGCCTTGGCTGATAGCGAATCAAATACTGCTGAGATTCTTACAAATTTGAAAAGCTCGACTCATTTGCATTCTGTTCGTTGTTAGGTCTTTATTAGGGCTGATCATGTAAATCGTCTATAACAATGTCGCTAACATAATTTTAGTCGGGGAAGCATGCGTAAAGAAATGCTATTAAGAATCGTTGCGTGCTTAAAAATGCGCTGTTTGAGTCTTCAGCGATTAATTTACAGCACTTTTACACGTAACAAGTACGGTGATCTTCATTACTTACCTTTTAAAGGATACGACTGCATTATACATCAACCTATGCTTTTTCAGGAATTAATAATATGAACATTTCAATTAAGATATCTTACATTAGAAGTTAGCATTAAAGGCAAAAAAAAAAAAGTAAGCCAGTTACCTACTTTGGTTTAATATATAGTCGGTGCTAAAACGGGTAGCGATGAAACGATAAGAAGGTCACGCAGTTAAGACGAGCTTTAAAAGTAACTTACTTCGCTTCCACTGTCGGATTCGCATGACATCGTGCTTATACAAACAAAATAATAATTTCGGTAAATTAATTACGCAGCAGTGAGTCGAGACGCGACTGCGGCGAAATAACGAACGCGTTTGCTGCATCGCCAGCCACGCTACTTACTCCTTTCTAATATCGTTTACGAACTTCCTTACTAACCAACATTGACTGTGATATTAACTGTTTTTAGTAATGCTATGTTAAGCTTGCAGTAACGACAACAAGATCACAAAATTATTTTTAGACATTGGAAAGAGTGTATGATATTTTACGAGCAGTATGGTAGGGTAGCTACAACGTTTAGGGTAAAAATAGTCACATTGGAATACTTGTCTTTTATGTTTTTGCTGAAATAATACATAGTTAACTTTGAACATCAAACCGATGTCGCTATGTTATAAACGTAACATTGCTTTTTATATAATATTTTTGTTCGATAATACCTACGTATAACTATTTTGTTGTTATCTTTGAGCAAAAGTAACATTCGGAAAATTGGGGATATTTATGTATTTGGCACTGTGATTCGATTATTTTGCGGGCTGTACAAAGTTAGTAAATGACTCCCTGCAGGGCGTGTCACCAAATTCTAATTACTAGCCGTGTCTGGCGTCAGCTAGTACAGAGGCAGCACGAGTGTCACGACATCGCGCGCGGACATTCCTGCCGCCTTGCCGTCAGGCTCGCTCGAGGATCTACATTAAGGCTCTACAGTTTTCCATGAAGGCATTTCAAAACAAGGTTCTTCAAGCAACACGGAAAAATGGTACAAACACGACAATTTCATCAAGAAAGCGTTTGGGTATGTATATTATTTGCTTACTTACCTTTTTTAAGGACCGTATCGAAAAGAAAGTAGACAAGTTAAAAATGACATAATTTTTATTCTGGATGATATTTGGAAATAAAACATAAAATAAACTAAAATAAAACAATTTTTCAAGTACTAATTTTAAGAAAACTGTCGTTGACCTCCTATTTATCCTGCAATCTTACTTTCTTTTTGATGTCCTTCATTAAGTTTTGGACGACAGTATTCGCTATTTTTCCTGACACTCTGTTCCACTTTTCTTTAAAGTCCTCGACTGATGTTGCAGCTTTGACATTCTTTTGGAGCTGCCGTTTCATAATAGCCCAGTACCTTTCGATAGGGCGGACTTGAGGGCAGTTGGGGGGGTTCATGTCTCTTTCGACTATATCAACCTTGTGGGCCTTATGCCATTCCAGTGTAGCTTTTGAGTAATGGCTTGATGCCAAGTCTGGCCAAAATAAAATAGGCGTCCTGTGCATTTTAATGAAAGGCACTAGTCTTTTTTTCAAGCACTCCTCACGATATACTTCAGCGTTTAAGTTACCTGTGGTAAAAAAGGATTTCGACCGCAAGCCACATTGACAAATTGCTTGCCAAATTAGTATCTTTTTACCGAATTTCTCAACACTGATGGCTTTATCTTTTTGAGAAACCTTTTTACCAGCGGGTACAGTAAAAAACTAAGGTCCGGGCAATGTTTTAAAATCTAATTTGCAGTATGTTTCGTCGTCCATAATAATACATTGCGTTTTCTTGGTTAATACACGATCATATTTTTTTCTTGTTCGTTTTCTAACGGATGCCACTTGCTTTTCGTCTCTTTTAGGTTGTTTCTGTTTTTTATAAGTCTTTAAGTTACATCTTTTTTTAATTCGCTGAACCATTGATGGAGAAGTTTTAGCTTTTTTAGCAGCATCTCGGACAGAAACAGTTGGATTTTGTACAAAAAATCGTACAACTCTTTTTTGCAATGCAGGGTCCCAAGGTCCTCGGTTTCTGCCGCTCTTAGGCAGGTCTTCCAAAGTTAAGGTGTTGCCGACCTTATTTATCAACTTGTTTATTCCTGCAGGACTGACAACATACTTTTTAGCAAGTTTTCTTATTTTTATACCCTTAATTTTGCACCAGTCGTCCAAAATCTTTTTTCTAGTGTCTAAGTTAATCCGTCCCATTTTGACAATTTGTTAAGAAAAGACGTATTGCTTTTGACATATTATCGTGCCCAAGAATAAGGTTTATAACCTACTAAAAACTATTCGTAAATCGGAGTTGCGTATAAGTATTTATACGACCCTAAAGTTGTCTACTTTCTTTTCGATACAGTCCTTATACATGCAAGATGGTATTCCAAAAACTAGATTATGTTTGTTCTCTAAATACTTGACTTGCTAAATACCAGTGGACGCAAATTGATATAGTCTCAAACTAAGCTCTAAACTACTGGCCTGTATGAATGTTAGAAAAAAACAAACTTGAGGAATAGGCTTCGACTGACCATTTAATAATGCAATTTTCTTAATGTCATGTTTTGAACAAGTCTTTTATCTTTGGCATATAAGTATGGATAAAGGTTTTGAGCCAAAAGACATCAATGGGCACATTGTTGCAAAATATTTAGTACAAAAACAAAAAGTTTAGAAACCCAATTTATGTATATTAAAAGAATTTTGCTTAAAATACAAAAAATATTAATATAATTTTGCTCAAGTAGTATGAAACTCAATGAGTTATTTTTTGCCCAACGATTAATTGATAATAATTAAGGTATTAAATAAAAAAATAAGGTATTAAAATATATGTGCGTCACATAAATATAAAGTTGTCAACAAATGTACTCACACGCCTCTTTGCCACTCACAATAAGGTCTGTGTATACATTTATAAGACACTACATTTGTTTGTGATCCGCACTGTTTATTTTATGCGCAATATAAATTTTAAATAATCATATTAGGTACGTTCTAAAGATGCATGTAATGCATTCAAAAAAATATTGACCACTGAGCTTAATGGGTGTTATGAAAGAACTAATCTGCCCCGATGTGCTTAAGGTGTCGACTGGATAATGTGGCTACCATGGCCCCATTTTCCAGTCGGTGACCATAAAAGCCAACTGACGACTACATTTTTATCAAACATTTCCGTGCCGCGACCCGGTGCAGCAAAATGTAAATAATCTTTTATTGGTAAAGCATAACATTTTACGAGTTGTTATCTCTTCCGTGTAGCGTGCCTGATGAATGAGTTATGGCAGGGAAGGGACCGATGGGAAAATAACGCTGAGCGATAATCGTTTTCGGTTATTGGGATTTAAATACGATTTCCCCTTTCCTAACTTATCATTACAGCAGTCGTCACGGCTCGCAGCAGTCATGCGCTACCGTAGAATCATTGATTAATTTTAAATAATGTGGTTTAATACGTATTTTATAAGAGTAAAGGTAAGCAGTAGCTATTAAAAACATTAGCACGCTTCTAGCTTCAGTTGAAAATTTACAAATTCCTTATCGTGCTCAACAGATAACATTGCATCGAGAAATGTAATGCCGGTGTTCAGCTTTCGCATTTATATTTATATACTTTTAGCTGTCTTAAATAGACGCGACTCAACTTCTAATCTATTATAACTTTGAATAGGGAAATGGGAAACCTTATTTTGGTTTTATATATAGATGATACAAATTATGGATGAAGGAAACTCAACAAAACACTCGCAACCACTTTATGATAATGTAGTTCACTTTAAAAAAAACACATTTCAGAAACTATACAGGCACAGGCACTGGCTATGACGAGCCTTAATCCAAACACTATTCAAAAAGGTTTTACACCCAAATGGACAAGAACGAGCACAAACATAGACAGACAAGGACGTAAATATTTACAATAACTCGACGAGCACACAAGCTTCTAGACACAGAGGATCCTAGCGACCCATACTCACTGTAAGCCGCTTCAGTAGCATCCCAAGACACTTATCCTTGGACTTACTCCGCCAAAGATCTGGCAGTGTGACTGGCTTGCTTGAGCCTTGAAGGCTAGGGAGCTAAGCATAATCATCAAGGACATTATATTTTCACTTTGTGATTTGCTTGTTGGTAACTGTTGTTAAGTTTTGTGCTCAGTAGTGGGTATTATTTGTTACGTGATGGTGAGAACATGCTGATGTCTTTATGAACCTTAACGGTATTTAAACTCATTTTCTAGTTAAAATAGGTACCTCCCTACTTTGTATTTTCCAGCTAACAAACTCAATATTATTCAAGTCACGAAAGGTTAATAAAAACAATTACGTTCTAAAAATAAACTAAGCTAGTATGAATTTAATTAAAATCAGTAAATATGCAAAGTTGACGGGGCCATTCGGAGCTGAAGCACAAGTCCTTTGTCTCCACTATAAAACATTTTAAATTTCCAAATACAATCACGCTCAATAATCTACATAGTGTTCTCGTTTTTTTACCCAACACATTCATCGAAATAGGTAAGCAAGGTTACCACATGTTTACTAGTTAGTTAGTTAGTGTTTGTTAGTTAGAGCTTAAGCTTGGATGTGCCGCAAACCTCAAAACTATTGTTTTAAAGTATGTAAAGTATCTAAACGTAGCATTATAATTTGCGTTTTAAATCATATGCCTAAGTGTGTTAGATGATCCGCAAGTACGATAAATTATAAAAATCTATTAACTGAAATTAATTCTAAATCAATATATTTTATATTATAATAACGAGAAGGGCGTTTCTTTGTTTCAATATTGTAATCAATGTTGTAGTGGTTGCAGCGAGTAGAGTAGTCGGATAGGATTTGCTATTAGTTTTACAAGAAGGCGAGTAACAAAAAAAAACAGTAATTTATGTAAAAATGGTCGTAACGTCTTTTAAGTAATTGTTTCGCGCAAGGCTTGGGGAGTCAGCTCTCGAAGCTAGCGAGCCAGCTAACGATACAAATTGCCATTGGTTCACCTATAAAAGGGTCGCCGTCTGGCTTGCTGGCTCGTTATCATTTTGGGCTCGTTAACTTTTCAACACCGGTTTAACAACGACTGATACATTCGTCATGGTTGACAGCGCAAAATAGACCTGAGTATCTAAGATGCAAGGTTGCAATTAGCTGTTGGTTTATGCTGTCATTGACGTGTAGCATACATGGCTCGAGGACAAATATGGTGACTCAAACCACCAAAGAGAGTCAGCTAACCAACATGACAACGAGTTATACTGGGGTCTATGCCGTTTGTTTGGGCGAGAGGTTTTTAATCAAATGTATCATTTTTTAATTTTTTAATTATTAAAAAGGTATTTTCCTCCGCAGGAGTTCATTTTTTTTTGTAATCACAAGTCCACCTTAATTCACCGACGTAATAAGTGGTTCTAGTATCCTGGAAACCGAACAACAATAATATAAATAGCTTTTTCAAGAATGATACGTAGGTATTCGACTAAATTGAAAATATTTAGCGCCCACAGCGAGCCCGTAATAATTAATACCGTACATTCCGAATCACCCCTAGAAGCCTTTCAGGTTTGCCTCATACGAGTCTATCAGTTTTTTTACAAACCTGAATACCCTTTTGTGGTTTTGCTGATTTTGTATACTATATATGTAAGAAAAAATTGTATAGGTAAGTACCTATATTCAAAATATTTATAAAGGTACATAACTTTAACTTGTTTCATCTTTGTCACCCGCCTTCCATTCTGTACACAGCGTAGTTGTGAATGTAATGAGTGTGGCAACGTGAGTATGTGTTTGATCAATGCCATGAATTATATAAGAGTACATATTGATAATAAAATAACATTAAAAATACATTTCTAAATTTAATTATTTACTTTTCGTAGTAATAATAACAAAACTGAAATTATTAAATATTTGTTTAAACTAATTGCTCAAAACTATGTAATTTACGCAAAACGAGGTTAATGCTATTGTTACATTTGTTATCAATTGTAATTTGTGTCTTAACATACCTTACCTTTTTTGGTGCCATTATAACTATTTATTTCAGAATGGTTTATTTATTCACAAATCTCAAATCAATCCTCGATAGCTAAAAAAGTTTGACAAATACGTAAATATGGCTGTCAAATAACGGTGCAAGGACGTGGTGCGCGCGCACCTAGCGTTACCTTGACAACCAGGGAGGGGGTTATGCAAGACGTGGCCGGGCCTCTCCATTCTGTAATATCTACGGTGCTGAACGTGTTGTTCGACGCCTAAACCCCCGGTTTTAATCGCTGCAGCTGTTATTCTGCTAAATCGTGTACGTATGATATGTGTGAATTTCCGTGTGCATGAACCCTTTGTTTCTATAAGTATTAATAGTAGTCACCACGGACTGAGCGACGAAAATATCGCCGTCAGAAGCTGTAATTTACCTATTGGAGCTATTGGTATTTTTGTCACCTGCGTAGCTGTAATGTTTTTATTGGTGAAATTATTCTTGAGTTTAGTGGACACGGTGTGTGCATTAATGCGTTTTTCGGAGTAGGAGTTTAAACAAATACGTATTTGTCGAGTCTTGCACAAGTTCCCATGTGTACATTTCCATAAAATGCAATTCTGAGAATTACGAAGGTAAGCATTGCGCATGACAAAAAACTACATTTTATTTTTTAAGCCGTGATCTGATAGTGATAAGGATAAGTCATTGCTGTCGAGTCACACAATAACGACTAAAATCAAGTATTTATTAATTGAATACCAATCAGTCCAATCACATTTTATTTCTAGATTTGTAAAAAAGTTTTTTCTCTGTAAATTGAGTCGGCTTTAGGAGTTCGTGCTACGGATAGATACCGCATTTTTTTTTACATAATGACATTTCAAAAACGTTACGTATGTTTGAAATGTTTGTACACGAGCTATGGTTCCGAAGTTGAACACCCATTAAATGGTTCTCACTGAATCTCGCCACCTATTTTTTTTATGGCTCTAGTAAGAGGCTCTAGGCTATTTGGCGACACCTGCTCTAGGGCTTGAAATGTCTATTTGCAATCTCTCTGTATCCGCAATCTCAAGACTGCGATCCCCAAACGAGTTACAAACCATAAAGACCAATAGTTGCTAGTTGTTTCACCGGTTATCTTATCCTTACACTGTAACGAAAGAATGTTAACATAGGCTTTGATGATGATAGCGTTATGGGCCATAGGATGAACTAGGTCCTACCACTACTAATGACTATTGACAAAAAGGTTTCTATTCATTACATATATTGTTACCTACCTGATGTTTACAGGTGGAGTCGAGAGTTCAAGCTGGCGAGGCGAGAGGCACGGGCGCTGCTGCTGCCGCCAGATCCGGCGGACAGCGGCATCGACAGCGAAGACTCGGAGAATGAGCGCGTCCGCCAGAACGATGTATGAACTCGATCCTTACATAACAGGGGGGTTACCATTACATGCCTAAGCAATTCAGTTTAGGATGACCGTAAAGGGCAGCGCTATAGGTGTTATTTAATCCTGTCCTTTACACTCATCCTAAATTGAATTGCTTATGTCATGGTAACCTCCCAGATCTTACAACCGTTTGGGTTTATTTTATAATCTTATCTGGTGCACCAAAATACCGTATTTTGAACACGTGATTGAAATACTCACGCCTATGATTCCGAATACGAGTACCCAGTCACAAACGAGATAATCATCAGAGCATAAAATAAAAATCCAGAGGCCCGTTTCACGAAGCTACAAGTTACAAATAACAAGTGGTCTCTTTCTAGCAAAAGGAGATAATTTCTAGAAGAAGACTTCCGCTTGTAATTTGTACCTTGTAGCTTCGTGAAACGGGTCTCAGATCTTACAACCGTTTCTTGTTTTTGTAGGGCTACAGGGCCTCTATTCAGGTGCGTTAAAACGATATCGTGTTTGACACGTTTAAGAATCGTTTATGTCACAGTCGCCATTATTGTAAATGACATAAGAGTTATCAAAACGTTGACAATACGGAAACAGGTCATAAACGATATCGTTATTACCTTGTAGAATTCCAGCCCAGGTGCTACGCACCTAGCGATGTGAATAATCAGTTGATACTTATTGTCATTATGTAAACCAATTTTTAGTAAAAAAGATCCCATTGCAAGATTAAAACAATAAAATTATCTTTTAAATTAAGCAGCCCGAGACTTATTTATCCCTCTGAACACTAACTTTAATATAAATATTACTGTTTGTTTGAACATTGTTAATGCTTGCTTATTGCGTAAATTGTAAATTGTAATAGATTAGTTAACTATCTATAAGTTGTCTTGTAAGTGAAATTTGTAATTTCCTTATGGGAGATTTTTCAATGCACTGATATCGCTATCCGATAGATAAAATCTATCTGTACCTATCCTGTTTTTTCATATGAAATTAGAAAAGGAAAGCGATAGATTTAAAGTCAGGTAATGTAATCTGGAGATTAAAAATCAGCCCTTAGACAATAAAGTTTCTTTAAACCGAACATTATTTGGATAAATTCTAGATTTTTCAATGTTTAATTATTTTTTTTATAATTGAAAATTTAAATGAAATGAATTCGAGAACTTTGCTTACAGGACAGTTTCGACGAGGAGAGTGATGCGACAGTGGAGATTGACCTTCCAATTCCTAGGAATCCTTGCGCGCAGCATCCTAACCGCTCCGTGATCGTGCAGCGGCCCGCGCGCGCCTCCCCGCCTCTCTGCATCGTGGAGCTCTCCGCTTCCGATGAAGACGATGCCTCAGTGTTTGAGCTTATAATTCCGTTCCAACAACAACGTTTCAAAAGGCTCTCGACGTTTCCTATTAATCCTAAAGTAATGGTTGCAAAGTACATGTGCCGATTTCTGTGTTGCTTCTGTAAGTAAGCTCTGCATATTGAAAGAAAAGGCACGAGCCTTGTTAGGTTGATACTAACGTAAACAGTGTAATAAATATATTCACCATGTGTAGGAATGTCCAGGCTCTTTAATACACGGTACTTTTTAATGGTTAAGCGTCCTCTTTGTCTTGATAAGCAGTAAAAGCGTGAGAAGTTTATCCCGCAGTCCAGGAACTTACTTCGCAGATTAGCGGGTGAAATGGTGGACATCAACTAGAGGATCGTATCACAATATATAAAGTTCAAAATACATAATGGGTCATAATCCATGATGGTCATAATATATAATGGTTTTATTTCTGAAACCGTAAACTTTTCAGGATTTTTAAAAGGGCAATGTTTAGAACCCATAAAAGGCCATTGGTTAGGTTAGGTTTGTTTTATAATAATCCTAAGAATTTAACGGTTTCAGAAATAGAACCATTATATATTCTGACTTTTATTTATAATGACCCATTACACTGGGTGTTGCCTGTAATAGGAGGAATAAATTGAGGGATCGTTTCTACTGTATAAACGTAGCAACATTTGTTCTACAACTTTTACAAAATATGTAATTTATTATTTGGGATTTTTTCGAACAAACTAAATAGCATTTTCAATGTACCCATCCAATGTGTAGCTAATCTATGTTTTACTTGTTCCAGACGTCTAGTTTATTATAAATCACTGGTCGGCTGATGGTCGGCTGTCTTTACATACTTTGACCAAAATGTAGTAAGTTCAGACGCATCTTTAATTAATAGTATTTGTAATAGTCAGCGGAGGATCCTTAAATTGAACCTAAAGCGAAGCACGATATTAAATAATAGGATTCTGAGCATAGGTAAGACACCAAAAACAACCTTGCTGCTGTGCGAATCACATTTTTTTTCACATCAACGGACCAATTTTTTTAAAGTTACAGAAATCTCTCTCCATGTATCCCTTTTGTTCTAAAAAAAGAAAGATAGGCCCATAATAGCCTATCCATAGCCAGGCTGGTAAGGTGTGAAAATTATATTACATATAAAAGCGATGAATAACCTATTTTTAAATAAGTTATCCTGCCAATTGTTGGTATTATAAATAATACACACATACTTACATTAACATCACGCCTTTATTCTCAGAGTGGGGTAGGCAGAGCTCCATAAATACCAACAACTTTGAAAAAACTTGTTAATTGTTCTGTAACCAGCCACATTTTGCACAATCAGGCCAAGAAGTTTACTAGTGTATTAGTGACAGGTTGCAAGCCCATCGCCTAACAAGCCCTTATTCCCTTAGTCGCCTCTTACGACATCAACGGGAAGACATGGAGTGGCACTATTCTAACCCGGCAACACATTGCTTATAAATAATAATCTTTGTCATTTGTTTTTAATATAGAGAGAGCTACAGTAGTCACCGGTGATTATAAAAATTTAGACGAACTGTATAATGGATATCCATATCCAGAATATATTTTATATATTCTCCAGAATATGTAGTAAATTGACGACTCTATTTCATGTAATATGAATCGTCATGAAATGTCTAAGGGCCGGTACAGACGGACAGCATTTGAACTGCAAAATGGCAGTAAGAGTGCAGTTCTGATGCAGTTAAAGTAAAGTTACTAAGTAAAAGTAACATCAACTGCATAAGAACTATACTCGAACTGCCATTTTGCAGTTCAAATGTTGTCCGTCTGTACCGGCCCTAACTTTGTGTCAATTTGTAATGAATTTTGCAATTGTCACTCACTACGAACTAAGACTATCGACGTTACGACTAACAAACATTTGGTGTAGGGTACCACGCGTTTTGCATGTGAATTGATTTTAGTTTTAAATTTTATTGATGTCATCTGCGGAAGTCGTTTACAGTATTAAACAATAACATAATTACTTCAGTATTCAGAAAGATCTCCGGATGCTAAGTTACTAATAATATTAGCGTAAGTTTACGTTTTCTTGAACTTAGTGATACAACTTTAGCTTAAATTCTGACTAAAACATGACGTTCCTTTTTTGTCTTTATTCTATTTCTAATTATAAGTTTTTAAATTTAATGTGTAGCACTAAGTAACTTATGTGGTTTTGAGCCATACATTATATTTTGTCAATTACAAACATATAACTTTAATTTGAAATAATTGTATCTACCTAACCAACGTATTTACTATACTTTGGCAAATTATAAAATAATGTGTAATTGTAGGTACTTACATATTTGATTAAGTACTGTAACATATAACGACCTTTTAAAAAAGGTATAAAAAAAGGAAAACTTGGAAAGAAAACTATTTTCAGAGCTTAGTACTTTGCGGTGAAATTAGAAAGACTTATATAAAAAGAATGGAATTTAAACCCTGGCGTTATTACTGACTAACTTTTGATTTGACAACAACGACCATCGGAGATGCTTACCTTATTCTCATAGTATTAAAGTTATAACTTAACTACCATTTAGGTATTTATTTTACTTGCCAGTACAAGTAAAGTTAATTGTACAACACATGTTTTATTTAACATTGAAATATTTTCCTCTACCTTACGAAAAACTAAGTTTTTGTGGGTGGGTATCTTAGTTGTTTAAGAGGAAATAGAATTACATTTATGGAAACTAACAATATTATGTGTAAATCAAATAAAACCCTTTACAGTTAAAGTGGTTCAGTGTTAAAATGTGTCAAAGATTTTTTTATGTATTTACCTTTAGAATAGCAGGTAATCCGCATTGATAGCATTAAGCAAAATTTTAAATTTACTTAATTGTTAAGGTCATTGTAACTATAATTTATTGAACAATAAACTATATTCACGAATTATTACGATGTAATATTGGCTGATTAAAAGAAGTCCGGCTTTTACTTTTGATTTATGCTGTTTACTGATTTTTTCTAATCACTTGACATTGGCGAAATTACAGCGGAATATCGCAATGGACCGAAATTAAAAAAAAAATGAAGTTAGGATTTGACAGAAGCTCGTGGAGCTAACCCCATGGTGCTTCTGTCCACAACAGAGAATACTCTTTTACCGAAAATTTACCTGGTGTGTGATATTCGTGGATTTATTTATCTAAAGTAGGTACATGGGTGTATCTATAAATAACTTGACATTGGCGAAATACATCTTTACAGGAATAAAGCCATTAATTACATACATAGATAACATCACGTCTTCATTGCCAGAGTGGGGAAAGCAGAGCTACAGAAGTACCAATAGCCATTATTGAAAAATTTGAATTAGTTGATTAGTGAACTAATTACACATATACATATATAAAATTGTCTCAATAAATGAAAGTGAAATTGTCTCAGTGAATGAAAACCAGAGGGAGTCACGAGAGAACATACCTTTTCGAATAATACCTAACGACGATTCGAACATGTGGCGTAAGTATGATTGAAATGTTAATGCTCGAGCTACCGTCAGTCATCTAGCTGTTGTAGTAAATAACTGCAATTTAACCTTTCTAACGCCATGTCAAATACAAAACCAGAGCGAATGTCAACTTTGCCTCATAGATGAGACTCAGGCATTTTTCAAAAAAGTGTACATTTAAGAAAATGTAACTTTTTCATTTCATCACGAAAATTAGCCAAGTTCATTTTCGTGATGAAATGGAAAAGTTAGTTTCTTAATTTTTGTTCTTAACGATGTACACTTTTTTTGAAAACCGCCCATTGAGGTCTATTTTGCGGTGTCAGCCATGACGGAAATATCCGTCAATAACGTTAAAAAGGTTAAACACGGAAATCAATATTGAGTCTCCAACGACCTCTTCCATCCTAAAGGTTAAATCTGAGCTGTGCTAAGATTTGTTTTGTGGACACAAACCTGATGCATTTAATAAAGCAAATTAACGACAGATAGCAGCACTTTCTTTAGGTTTACTATTTTGCTGAGCTATCCTGCGGTGCTGAGGTTATAATGTAGAGATGATTAGTTTGGCTACTCGACGCTAGATGGCGTTGTAATGTACATTTAAATCTTATTTTAAAGAATAATTTTTCATAACGGTTTTGTACCTTTTAGTACAGAGGAATTGTTTTGAGCTTTTTTTTTACCATTGGTTTATTTACGCGTTCAAACCGGCCGGATGTTAACCCAACCCAGTAACCTATAAAAGTTCCCAGCACAAACACTGGGAGCTTGCGGCTCTCGAAAACTTGGATTTAACCTACATGGGAGAATTTAATTATAAATAGAACTTTCCTTCAAGAAGTATTGAGGCAAACAGCGTAAGCAGTAAGAATAAGATATATTTTTTTTTACAAAATCATCACCATGAGTATAACAACGCTACGAACATGACTGATACTTTATCTTTTAAAATTTGTGGGGTAACCTAATAAGAACAATAAACCATAAACAATATTCGATCCCTTTATTGGTGGTAGGACCTAATGGATAGCTGGGCGTTTTCCAAAAAAAGTGTACATCGTTAAAGACAAAAGTTAAGAAAATGTAACTTTTCCATTTCGTCACGAAAATTAACGTATGTAATTTGTATGGCTAATCTTCGTGACGAAATGGAAAAAGTTAAATTTTCTTAACTTTTGTCCTTAGACAAAAAGATGTACATCGTTAAGATGTACACTTTTTTTGGAAAACGCCCAGCTACCACCATCTTATACTTTAACGTATTACTATCCTAGTCCTCAGGGTTGGCAAATTATTTTGCGGTCTTAGGATTGCAATCTTTAGATTTTAGCTTTGAGAATATCCATGGGTCACAGATCCCGCTTACCATCAGAGTGGCCTGTGTGCTTGATTGCCAAAAAATAAAAAATACATACATACATACATAACATCACGCCTTCATTCCCAGAGTGGGGTAGGCAGAGCTACAGAAATACCAACAACTCTAAAAAGACATGTTAATAATTCTGTAACCACATTTTGCACAAGTAAGCTGAGATGTTTACTAGTGTATTAGTGACAGGTTGCAAGCCCATCGCCTAACAATACTAGAAGCCTTTATTCCCTTAGTCGCCTCTTACGACATCCACGGGAAGACATGGAGTGGCACTATTCTAACCCGGAAACCACACGGGGCCGGGGCAATAAAAAAATAAATCTCGAAAAAACACGTTTACTTATAGAAACATTCAATTTCCAAATTTCGTATATTCGTTTTTATTTCAAAATAAGTAGCATGAAACGGTGTTACATCATCAATAAAACCACTACTAAATAATTTCGTAGGTTGAACATACCATCTTCTTTCTGTACCAGCATATTGTTTATCTATAAGGCAAAGGCTATAATTGCTAGATCTTCAGTAGAAAAATACATAACTATTAGCTATGTCCGTTTTTTTCGTCTGTCCGTCTTTGTCGTCTGTCCGTCTGTCCGAGGTTTGATTCAGAGACTTGACACTAAAAAGTTGTAATTTGGCATCGTTTTACATATTAACCGTCGTCATATTTTTATGGTAGCTTAGCTTATGGTATTACTGAGTTGAGGCCGTATACTAGCTGTCAGAACCTGACTGAAATATGGTACATTTGAACAGCCTGAATCACAGTCTCTGGACAGTAGAAGCGGTATTGTATTGCTAACAATAAGACAAAGTGGAATAAACAATAAGGTTTCGAAAACTGGTTGGCTTAAAACGGTTGAATAAAGGGCCTAGTGAAGTTTAGCTTCAACTTTCATAAACTAGGTAACGTAATTCAGCTAACGATATTTGACGCACGCACTACGAGGCTGCGGCTATGAGACAGCCGGTTACATACACGCTATGTCCCCTAGCCGACAAACGGTTTTGTACACAGATTATATTATTATGGGACCAGCGGCGGGAACTTATGATGAATATATTTGAATGTATGAGGAGCACATGTACATATACAGTGTGTGACATCCATAAGAATATATATTTTAAGAGCTGAAAGTACAATAATGAACGTAAATTATTATTTCTAGTTAAAACAGTTTCGGCACGCAATGTATCCGTAACAAAGCTAACAACTGATACCAACATTTGATTGCTTTCAAAATTTACCCTAAGTGACACCTTGACACCTTGTCAATCACCTACATTTCGTTGACAACAAATTAAGAAAACGAAACTAGCTCTGCCTCTTTGCATTACATTGCTGCTCGAGAAAATTATCAAACGTAATAATTTTCCATTAGAAAGAGTAAATTGTTATATTTTCGATAAAACGGTAAACAGCACTTACAGCTAGCGTTACTTAAAATTTATGTTGTAATGGATGTCACACACTGTATGACATATAGGTACCTACCTACTGTCAATTTGCATGCATCATCAGGAAAAGTCCAACGAGAGCATAAACGTTGATTTTGTTTTTTGGGCTAGACTTTTCTTTGTTTCTGTGGTAGCATCATAATGATAGTAAATAAATATTAAAATGACGTACTATAAAGTTTGTTTAATGCTTTTTAAAGTTAAGTTGAATTATTTCTTAAATGACTAGATATTAAATAAACCACTTAGCATTGGTTTCAAGTCATGAAAAAATAAATCCTAAGGAAGCAGTGACGAGAAGATGTTATACCTACTTACCTAACTTTGTCAGTATATTTTTTCAACCAGAAATTTTTCGTTCTCTTTCTATTTAAATCAAAGATAATTTACGCTCACTTGTTTTTTTAGGGTCATTTACTCGTAAGCACTAAAAAAAATTGTAGCCTGAACAACCTGAAACTTTATCAAGCGATCTTCTCATATCATTTTAAAAAGAAACAAGTGATTATTAATAAGTACTTGAGGGTTTATTGAGGTCATCGATAAATAAAGAAGCATTATTTATTTGTGCTGCGGTTGCGAGAAGCCAAAAATACTGCTACATTATTAATCTGTAAAAAGTGACATTTGCTTCCCTCGCCCCGTTATACGTCCCCTAGGACTACCTTGTTCATACAGACACATAAAAATAACCGTACACATAGGCGGCGGTTTGACATGCTTATAATAATTTAGGGGTGATTCAGTTGTTTGCTACAGTAAATAGGTCAACATTTTAATTCTTAGATTATTTAGTAAGTAATCTTACTTTAAGCAAGGATGCTAATTGCACCGTTTTTAAATCTGAAATGAAAAACTATTTCCAATTTATCAAGTTAGTAAAAGTACAGTGAGTAGCATTTTGGGAAAATCTCGTGCAAAATAATGATCTCATATCTTACATTCTTGTGTACCCTACCAGCTTTTTAAATTGCTCGCCAAAAGTATCTGCTAGCAAAAGCGGACCCAGAAATCAGTCCATGAGGGGGGTCACAGGTACCCTAAGTTCGACAAATAAGTCCTTTTTAGGGTTCCGTAGCCAAATGGGAAAAAACTGAACCCTGATGGATTCGTCAAGTCCGTGTGTTCGTCCGTATGTCACAGCCACTTTTTTCTGAAACTATAAGAACTATGCTGTTGAAACTTGGTAAGTGGATGTATTCTCTAAACCGCATTAAGATTTTCACCCAAAAATAGAAAAAAAACTTTTGCAAAGTCTGAAAACTAATCTTTTGTCAAACTCTGCTTACCAAGACCAAATTAATGAGTCCCAACACGATGGGTCTACGTTAAATATACTGGAGCTCCAGCCGCCACCTTGCGAGTCCATCATCAGATCAACTTCTAGTTATCACAATATTGCATTGTTATCGGGTTTACATATGTGGTCCAAATTTCAGCCCATTCCATTAACGGGAACTGGTTCAAAATTTACTAGCAAGATTTGAAGAGGACTAGTTACAAACATACATACGAACAGTTCAAGTTAAATAAAAGCTTGTAAAAAGGGTCCTGAAAACTAAGAACTGAAACATAAAAATTAACAGTGAGCTCATAACCGCATATTTTTAGGGTTGCGCATCCAAAGAGACCCATGATATGATGTAGTTTTTTTTACAATTTGCACATAAGCGTAGAGGGTTTTTCAGCCAAAATTCTTCCTTTTTTCACTGTGAATTCCGCTTTACTTACTTCCATAGCTAAGTACGAATAAAGGCAGACCTACTAAAGTGCAACGTCATACCAAACACGACTCAACCTCAAAACCTTCCCATTGAAATCGAGTTTGTGCGCCAATAAAACTTTAACCTTTACGTAACCTACTTACAGTCGGAAAACCCCAAAAAGTTCCGGATTGGTGGCACTGTCCGTTTCACCCGGGCCGGGTGCCAAAATGTCCTGAATTGTGCCACGGAATCCGGGCGAGGTGACTAAATAACTAGCATTGTTCACTTTATGTGCTATCTTTGATTTGATATCTTACTCGTATCAAAACTCGAATACACACTAAAAGCAACTTTGTCCTTATGACAAACGTTTTTTTCAAAATCCTTGTATGAAGACATTTGTGTATAACTAACATTTATTAAACCTTACTAGTTCCGGTATAATCTGTCTTTAATTATCAGTATATGCAATTGAAGTTTAATTGAAAATGTCACTAACATAAACTAAACTTAGTTTAAATTGTTATGCTTATTTGAAGCAGGCGAAGTGTATAGGTGAAAAACTTAAGTAAATGACTTGTTGTATGTAGTAGGAACACTCTCTATATAGATCGTTTGACATTCTATATTTAAAAGTTGACATATAAGTTCCATATGAATTTTGTACACAAGCACATACAACAGGTCCTTTACTTAAGTTTTTCACCTATAACAGAGTTTACTTAGGATTTTCACTTGAAAGTGAACAATTTAATAAAAAAAATAACTATATTTTACTTGGCAGTTATCGTGGAGTTAATCTGTCAAACTTAACCTTTTTATGTGTTTCTAAATTAAACTTAAAAATGAACATGATCGGCTGTGCGGTTTAGCCATATTTTAACCACTTAAGGGGTCAGAAAAATAGTACCGAACTTTGATCTATTCAAACTAAATCCCAAACGACGGTGCACGTGAATTTGGGTATGAAATAATGAAAATGAAATGAAGAATTAAGTTACCGATATGGGCTTTGAAAAGTCTGCTTTAGATATTATAAAAAATAGCAGTAAAGTGATAAAAATATGACAATACATATTATTAACAACAAACGATGCCGTAAGTAAAATGCAAACATTAAGTTACCGAGGCTGTTTCATGTAAGGATAATATTTAGGTAATTTATAAAAGTAATTTTTAGTCAAATTTTAACGAAAATATAAGAGGTTAATTGGACAGTTTTCTCTATGATACCATTTCTTTCTCGGTCCTGACTGAAATTACCGCGGAATAATATATTTCAAATTTCAGGTTTAGACTAATGGGCGTTGTTTGTCCGACAGTCAGTCTAACGTTAATATACGATAATATATTAAATATATTGGGTGTCTATCATTTCATCGACACACCTTTCATCGAATGTATCGTTTTATCGAATTTCATTTCATCGTTCGCTATTTTCTGCTGAGACTATAATGTTTTCAGGGTATTTTAAACATCTAACCTAACCTAACCTACTTAATTAATGTTTAAGATACGCTCAAAGCATTATGGTTTTAGCGTAAGATGAATACATAGCGTTCGATGAAATGAACTTCGATGAAATGATAAATTCGATGTAGCGAAATTCGATGAAGTAATTAGCTACCAAAAATATTACTTTTCTCATCTTATCTAATGCTATCTTAGTATGCATGCATTGCATTTATTGATGAAGGTGTGCGTAAATAGCAGAACGAGTAAGGTTTATTAGCCTCAGCTGAGAAGGAACGCACGTGAAGGCAGTTTAATCGCGTCTGGAGGCAGCGGGCACCCCGCGGCTCAATGGTCGCGGGCGGCGCCCTGCCAGTCGCGCCGCAAGCCCCGCCGGGGCCACACGCACACTCGCTCCCGCCACGCGACTTATGTAACCTCGGTGAGTCTGCATACAACCTCCACACCAACCCCACCGGTGCACACGCGTTACACTCCTCCGAGCCCCGCGCGCTCGCGTCGTAACCCGCTCGCGCTCGCGCGCTGTCCACGTTGTGCAATAACCGTCAGCTGGAGGTGACATAATCGATGCAGTAAGTACCGGTGATCGACGAGTGCGAATATTGGCATGCGGCAGGTGCGTTATGTAACGGGACCCATGCTGCCGACGGGTGTGCGTAGCGGAGGAGTCAGCGGTAGGATGTGCCGTTGCGGAATTCTGGGAAAACCATGCTAGTTCTAGTGTGTTTAAGCTTTCAGACAGCTTAACGTAACAATAAAACTTAGTTTAAGTTTTAAACGATTCCCAGTCTTTTAGTTTAACCTTTTACAAATTAGGTTTGTCTTAGAGCTCGAAAAGCTCATCGTGGTTAACGTCTCATTAAAAGTCTAATATTGTGTTAGTTTCATTCATAATTTTTACGACAAACAGCGTCGCGCTTGCTGCGAAGAATTAGTTTCCAAAGATTAAGTCTAAAAGTCGTAGAAAACCTGTAATGAGGGACCGAAAGGGAAAAAATGTTCACATGCATTGCCTAATTGCGAGGGCGAACGCGAAGAGTCCAACCCATTCGTGGAAGCTTTCGGCAGAGAGTTCCGGTTTTTTATTAAAGTGGATAGACGTATCTTTTTGCTATCGCATTTGGGACAAGTACGGTATTTAGATACATGACAATGTATTTTGCACCGTTTTCGTAATACGGATCAATACGTTGCCGTAAAATTTTCCTTAAGACTATTGGTGCTAAAGCTTTCAAATATAAGTATAAAATATATATTCATAATACGATTACGTATACGGTTCGTATATTCGAATTGGGTTCTTGGAATTAAACTCTCCCCCTCAATAATAATGATGATAGAAATGTATTTTTTGATTTCAAGTTGACCTATTTTCAAGACAGAGTTTTAACCATCACCTTTTTCGTGTTTTTCGCTCATCATTTTTACCGACGGTGGGTGGGAAATGATTTAACCAAGTTGGTTTTTTGACAAATATAGGTTAACCTACCACAAAGTAGCAGTGTTCGCATTGTTATGTTCTGGTGTGGGACGAAGAGAACCGGTGAAATTACATGCAAAGAGGTATTCCATCTTAGTCATCAGGGTTGGTAACGCATTTGGAATCGTAAGATTGTAGTCTTGAGAATTCTAATGTGTATGGGTCGCATATCCCACTTGCTTTCTCCTTGCCATAAAAAGAAAGGATATTTCATTTTATTACTTAGTTCATCACAAATTCTAGGTCCTTTAGGGCCATTTAAGAGTGAAAAGAGGGACACCGAAACAAAAAAATGGACTAGAAAAATAACGATTTATCACGATACTGTTGGTGACAGAAAAGCGACGTCGTTTTATCTATACTTTTGAGAGATAATGCTACCTATAGTCAGGCCGTTTAAGAAATAGAGATCTCGATAGACCGCTGTGCTTCTGACGTGAAATTATAAAGTTGAGCGTGTTTTGATGTTACGAGTCGACATGGGAAATCGATTTTCCTTTTAAGCGTTATCTACAGATCATTCGTTCTCGTTCGGCTTCGTGACTCATCGTCGTAGAGAATTAGGAGTTGTCCTAAAACTAAATAATGTATATGTTGGTAATCTGCAAGTTTCCTATATATTTCAATTACAAACTTAATTAAAGGTAGTCATTTTAAAACTCATATGCAACCGTGGTTTTGGCAGGATTTTGGGCTAGCCGCATCTGTAAATAGGATTTGTCTGCCCACTGTCATCTTAAATAACAAGTTTAAGGCTGCTAAAATGAAAAGAGACTTATTTTATACCATAAAGATACATATAATGTGCTTAATGTTTTTCTGTTAAGAAGAAGGTACAGTCAAGGGCATTAATATGTATACAGTCATCGCGTTAACAATAGTTATACATGGACCTTATTGCCAGTGGCATAAAGGTGCATAGATATTTTTGACGTCTTGGGAACGTGTATATATTAATGCCCTTGACTGTACAAGGTCAATCTCAACCCATTTGCTTAATTTGCTTTAATGATTACAATCGATTTTTTTAATATTTAATAGTAGTTTATGTGACTGTTACATAATAAATGGCATTAAAACACGAGTGTTTTATGCCTAATTTTATACAGTTAAATACACTACTTTATCTGCATACTTCTTTATTTTGCGACAAGGCAAATAGAACGTCAAAATGGCGGAAATCGTAGTTTTTTTTATTCAAACTAGAGTCGGCCTCTACTATCATATAGTTCGATATGAAGTAACATGCGAGATTGTATGCAATTGACATTTCATTTCGAATAGAATGTCATCTCCAGTGACATTAGAATTAAGGTCAAATAAAATTGCTTTGTTTTTTAAAGATGTTCGAAATTTTAGTGTTCAATATTGATATCGAACTTGATGTTATTATTAAGAACAACACTATAAAAACAAACATTTATATATTTTATTTTCTTCGCTTTGTAGACGTAGCTAATAATGTATATTCATGCCAAATTACAGCTTTTATTATACTAAAAATCTCTGAGCTACGCTGCGGACGAGCGGACGGACGGACGAACGGACGGATGGACTAAGTAGTCATCATTGTTTCTTGAGATACAGGAAATTAGTGTTTATACCTACTAAAATCATCTAAGACGGCACTGGTTCACTTTAAATAGAAAATAACTTATTACTTGTTGATTTTTATGTTTGTAGTGCTAAACGGCTTTGGAACCCTACACTGAGCATGGTCCGACATGCTCTTACCCAGTTTTATTTAAAAAAGTATAATTACTCTCTTTAGTAACTTAATATTTAAAAACCAAACGAGAAGGCTGTTTCACATACTATTAGATCGCATACTCGTACAAAAGGGTGACAAATGTGATAATTAAATAGTGTGTAGTAACACTAATTACAGATTACCTTTTACCATAGAGCCACTGAATATCTATATTCTTTTTGCTTTTTTATCTGTATTAACTCACGTCATGTAACGTGTCCAACTTGAAAAAAATGTAATTATAAAGATAAATTTCCTGCTATATATTAAAACGAAATACGAGTAATATGTTAACCGAGCCATAAAGATAAATAATTGATAAACGCGCATAAGAAATTGTGTTAATAAATGGAAAGCAAAGGCTATTGTCACGAACAATATATCCCATTGGTTTCCAAAACCTAGAGCAACTCATATTTTATGGTGAACCGGCCTAGCTGCTGAAGACGACTTTTCCAAGCCAGCCCTACACATTTTTGGATTTTGCATAGAACTTGGCACTCAATCTCAGATCTCCATTCTTTTTGCGGCGAAGCCCACAGCAGAGAATAATTTTTGTATTGAACTTGGCTCTCCTTTTTTACATTTATGTTTTTGGTGGGATAATAATATCAGGGGACAATCTCACACAAGTTGACCTAGTCCCAAACTAAGCTTTAGGCTTGTACTATGGGTACTAGACAACGATAAACATACTTAAATTGAGAAATATATACTTAAATACATAGAAAACATCCAAGACTCAGGAACAAATACTCCTGCTCATCACACAAATATCTGCCCTTACCGGGATTTGAACCCAGGACCGCTGGCTTCGGAGGCAGGGTCACTCCCAACTAGGCCAACGTGTCGTCAATACGTCATATTATTATTGGGACTAATAAATATATTATGTACTTACTACTCTCAAGTAGTAGTAATATTATTAACCTCTCTCTCTCTCTCTCATTTGCTCTGTTATACTCTTTTGCGAGTCTCGACTCGTCTCGTATCGGCTTTACTCGAACCCGAAACACTTTTAAAGACCTCTTTCACGATACATAGATAATTTCGTTAATATGAACATAACGTAATTACTGTGATAACTCTTTTTTTATATTAATGTAGCCCATGATTTTACTTAAAAAACGAGACAAAAGGTGGGGAATTGTTTTCCTTTAAGTCACGCACCCCTTGCGCGGTCCTCGTGTGTATTGAACGATACGAGAGTGTTGAGTAATACGCGGGCCCCAGCTGGGACCCTTAGATTCAAACTCTGACGCGAGATTTTATCCTGCGGATGAGAACCAAAATCTATTTTGTGAGCCGTTGTTGCCGGGAGATTTTGGTTTAGTATTATACTCTTACTGATATTTAATTTGTAGTACCGAGGTTGTTGTTGGAATTGTGGAGAGGCCTGGGGTAGCGTTTTGCCCAGCAGTGCTAATGATAGCTAAGAAGAAGAAGAAGTAGGTTGTATGGTGGTTTTATACCCTTTTTTGTATTAAATGTAGCATAAACTCGGTTCTCGGACACACTGTGAGGTAAAAAAATGATTCTTCGTAATAATAGTAGCGTAACTTACCTCTTATCCTTGGTAAAAAAAACGTTACTTGCACACGCATGTAGCATGTAGGTATGCATATATTTTGCTCGACTAAAAACATGTCAGAAAAAGTCTAAGGTTATACATAATTATAAGTTTAAATGTTTTTGCAAGAGTTCGCCATCAATCGTAAAGGTATCAGGCTCTCAAGTGAAATAGGTATATAAGTTTAATATAATTGAATATCTTTAGTTATAAACTGATCGAAATCGTGTTACCTTCTATACCTTTTGGCTCTCATATCAAACTAAAACTCCTTTTCATGGGTTCCAAAAAAACTTGTCTGCCAAGAAGATTGATTGTCTAAAGCTCAGGTTTAGAAGATTTTTAGTGAAGGTTTTATTGCGTTTTCAAGTTACGGGGTATATGTACGAGTAACCGGTTATTGTTTCTCAGCTTATTAATATCCAAAATTGTACGTACGAGTATAGTTTATGCTGAGATAAGTCATATGAGTCATAATTGGCGAAAATTAAATTCCATCTCAAAATATCAGCTAAAATTGGTTAACATAAACAAGTTTTTTTTTAATATATCAAGATTGTCTTGTTAGACAGATTACGATTACGACGAACAATTTAAAAAGAGGTAGATACAATTTACTGATTGTATCGCGATATTTTGTAAATGGGTGGTCGTAAATTACTTATACCGATATTTATTTTATTCTTAGGCCCATCTCTAGTGTGTTCACAAGGTCAGGAACTCAATTAAGTCGAACAAGTTTTTGCGCTGATCCTATTTAAAACTGGATCTGCGAGCGTACCGTGTTCTGAATCCACCATGATCTGTTTTATTTAAATACATTGCTTTAAAGCACGTATGTGATGAAAAGACGGGTTATCAATATGTATGTAAATACTTTATTGTAAGTACAAAAGAAAAACCAAAACAATACAATAATAAAAAGATGTACAAAGGCGAACTTATCCCTTTAAGGAATCTCTTCCAGCTAACCCTTGATTGATTTTACTAGTCATCATTTTACTAACTCACTATTCACAAGCAGATACTTCCTCATTTTTTTTTGTGGTCGAATATCTAAGTTATTTAATAAGCCCATTTAACCTATGTAATATGTAATGGTTTAAGCACAAGTTTGATTTTAGGAAATTAAAATGACACGTTTTTGTAAAACGTACTTTTGGCTAACTGAACGAACTGAACCTAGTGTTACAGTATCTCAAAAGGGAAACATGATTAAAACATTAAAGTGTATCATGATTATTATTATCAAAGATGTTCAAGTTATTATCAAAATCTTACCAACCTTACTCGAAGACGTCCCGTGCCAGAGTGAGACAACTAAGTAACAATGACCGACTGTATGTGACGTAGTCATTCACTTTGGTATTCTTAACAGAAATATGTAGTTTCGCCAGTGCTTTATTAATATCAAGTTACACCAGGTACGTAAAAGTGACACGGAAATTAGTTCCATTTGATCCAGCGCGTTTCTCCCAACCTGCGTAGGTACTATGCCTATAAATTCCTATAAACATATTATGTTAACTTTTGTCGTCGGAGTCGGGTGACTGATCCTTTGTTTATTTATTTATCTGCTGAAAGGAATATGCCCGAAGGCGATGGAATGGAATTTTGATTTAATAATTCATCGCAATCAACCTTTTTGTTCGTCACTCGGTGTTGTTTTCATTTTAAATTGACGCTTTTTTATCGAATTACGGGTGAGCGAAAAGAAGGTGTCGGCAAAATTGAAAGACGCCTTTTGGTTTCATTTCTGGATTGAGCCGATTAAATTAAGGGGATAGAAAAAATATAAAGTGAAGAAAGAGGATTCGTATATAATAGATTATAGTGATATCTATTTTTTTGGTTACCTATTTTCTTAATATTTTAAGTGTTAAGAAAGTAACAAATTATAATAACTATATAGTTCGAGTCTGTATTTGTATTTTTTTTATTTCTTGTGATTTATAACGTAAAGGAATTAAAAGTGATAATATAAAACAATGTATGGGAATATGTAAACTCTTTTAGTTACCAAAAAGGCCTTAACATCCAACGTAACCTTACGTCTAAAACGTCACTTAAACGTTTAATAACCACCTTAAAGTATAATTAGTAATTACCTTATGGGTATTAGGTATTAGTTCTTTCGCATTTACTTAATTGCTATTTGGGCCTAAAACATCAGGCGCTCCGTCAATTCTTACGGATTTCATCATTAGGCCTTACGGATTTTCAAGATAGGTACTAGGTATGTTTTCCTAAGATACATTATCAATTATCACCATTGCAATCAGTTAGGTCCTCCGAAAGATGATACAAATAACAAACGATTCGATTGAAAGTCCCGTAAGTTTTACGGGCCTCCACTTTTTCAAATCACCATATAAACGTAATTTGACTCCTCCAAACTCAAACTTTACAATTAATCGTCGAAACAGAAACTTAAATAGCGCCATCGTCCATTTGTCACGGCGCTTATGAATCGTTCCGCTGAGCGACAGCCACGTCCCGCTCAATGCTCGATACAGGCGTTTCAAATAGGTATTTGCCGATTGCTGGCAGTGGAAATGGCAGTAATATCGTATGCGGCGACAAGTCTTTTGTATACGAAACACTCCCAGAGCAGATGACATGTTCAGACCGGACTTGATTTATTATTCACCACAGACAAACCTTGATAGATAGTAAATGGGTTATGTCTTTTATCATTATTATTTTACCGATAATATTTTTTTAAAGATATAGGTAGTCACATTCTGTTTCTACAGGGCACCTACCCTGCCTACTAGTGCGTTGCCCTATATCGACTGGTCAGTTAATCGTATTTTAACACAGACAGACTATCATTTTACGACTCGTTATCGAACTGCAAAAGTAGGATATTAAACCTATCTCGTAAACGACGGCGTAAGTGCTCTTATACCTGTATGTAACTAGACAACAACGTGTACTCGTATGTTGAAAATATGCTAAGATTTAATCAGTCACTGGGAACATTAAAAAGGGGAAATGGACATTTCCATTTGAGTCGGAATATCTATTGCTTCCCATTTAATTTTCAACGACTCTTTAACGTTAACGTTCTGTGATAAAAATGGAATTAAGCCGCGGAATCCTTCAAAGCGATCATTTTTATGAGTTCAGGGGGCTAACGCGACGTGAGGGTGAAAGCGGTTTTGGCAGAGTACCAGCCTCGTTCAGACCACGGCGTTATGAACCTTTGAATATTTTCAGAAGGTATCAGCATGTATAACGGTATGATTCAGGCACATTCGAAATACGATTTTCACAGAGAATTGAATAACACAGGCCTAAAGAGTATTTTTTAATATATTTGTGTTTATGGTATGTCGGACCATGCTCAGTTCCGAAGCCGTTAAGTACTTACTATCAACATAAAAATCAACAATAACTATTTTTCTATTTAAAGTCATTTGGTGCCATCTTAGATGATTTTTTAGATGATTTCTTAGGTATAAACATTTTAATCGCCTGTATCTCAAGAACCAATGATGTCTTCTTAGTCGTGATAGTTTTCCTTATAAATTCGTTATATGTACTTTCATTTAAGACTTTTTCATTTTGGCTGTAGGGGAGGGGACATTTGACTCTAACAAAAATTTGCGCTTTAAAGCTTCATTTCATAAACGAATCCCTTGACCGATTTTTTTTTTTACAAACCTGCAATATTTTTAAAAGACCTATCCAATGACACCCCACACTATGGGATAGATGATGAAAAAAATACAGCCTCACGTTATGGGTAGGGGAGGTACCCTGAAAAAAACTGCGTTCATCAAGTAACTAATATATATATATTTAACTTTAACTGTCCACAATAATAAAAACTAGTGTTGTTGTTAAAAAACAGGATCATTCATCCTTCACATGCCAACTGTACCTAGAAATCGCTTGCGTGAGAACGAGAACCTTTCAAACCAAAACACTGCGATAAAAAGTGGCAAGAGAACAGAGAAAATCGTCATTCCCCTGGCGCTAACGAGCGGTAAGCTCTCAGCAAATTGGCAGGGAGGGCGCAGGACGGAGCTGGATGGAGCATTACAATGGGACGAACATGCGATGTGCCCTAAGACAATATTACAAGAAAACAATATCTCTTTTTGAACGAGGCGAGATGCAGTTGAAATATTTGTTTTAAATACCTTTTTTAAATTGTACTTACCACTTGTTTTTGTTCGTCTTGCCAAACAAAAAAGGCTGTACCTAACGTTTTTAAAGTTCCTTCTTTAAAAAATATGTGGTAGATGACAAATCTAATAATGTACGGCGGTCGGAATCTTAAAAAAAACTTTTTACACTTAGTTACAGTATGTGAACATAATAGTCATTCTGAAACAGCATAAGATCAATTATTAGACGTCTATCTAGAGTCATTAAGTAACTATCAAGGTTAAGATTTCTCCGAAGACCGGCATAATGAAGACGGCAAATCACTGTTGGAAATGCGACAAAGGTCGAGATTGTACATCTCAGAGCATTATTCAGCTTACGCAATAGGTTTTGCTAACTAACTTGTTACTAACATCCAGACGCGTTGTCGATGTGTGGCGCTCGCACACGCCGGCATAGAGGCAGAATCAATCCCTGTCAGAAGAAACCTCCAGACCTCGAGCGGCCGACCACTAAGTGCCTTAATTCCTTTTGGCTTCCAAGTATCCTTTTTACCCCGAGCCCCGACGGAAATTACGTTCTTGGGATGCTCTAAATTACATATCCATGATTTTTGCTTATATATTACAAAGTTATGAAGTACAGGAAACTTATGAAGGATCTATTAAACTATTGTATTTTTTTAATGGTAATTTAACCACTACATGTATGTATAATAGTTATGATTTATGATAACACACAGGAGACCAATTTAAATACCTTTATAGTTCCAGTCTTGGAGGTGGACACATAGTGAGGTAGGGTGGATCTGGCTAAATAATGGTAACATGGGCGAGGTAAATAAAATATATTTTTCCCTATCTAAAGGGCTTGATTATAGATGTCTACAGACCCGATATTTGTGGGATGAGCTCGAATACTTGTTCTTGAGTAATTAATGGTTTCTTTGAATTTAAGTAAGTAGGTATTTCTCTATACAAATATGTTTAAGTGTACTCCTAGTTCCTTCAAAAAAAGAGCGTAGTCTCATTTGAAAGGCCGGCAACGCACCTGTAACCCCTCTGGTGCTGCAGGTGTCTATGGGTGACGGTATTCGCTTACCATCAGGCGATCCGTCTGCTCGTTTGCCTCCTATTCCATAAAAAAAGTGGTCAATACCTTAAAATCTCAATTTGTTTTTGGTATGACTTTATTAACTAATATGTGAATTTGACGTTTAAGTATTTCAAAAAGAAAATATGTAAGCTTATTAATGCCTGAAAAACAGGATAGTTCAGGCACATGTGTAATAAATAATAATCTTAGTTCTGTGTAGATATCTATAGGCACTTCGATAATAATATTATAAATGAAAAAGTAGCTCTGTTTGTCTGTCTGTTCGTTTGTTACGATTTGACAGTTAAACCGCTGAACCGATTCAGATGAAATTTAGTATGGAGATAGTTTGAGTGCCGGGGAAGGACATAGGGTACTTTTTAACTCGAAAATTTGGACGGTACGTTACGTTAAAGGATATCTTCGCGGACGGAATCGCGGTAAACAGCTAGTAAGATATAATGTAAACAATATCATTAAGTACATACATACAAAACATCACGCCTTCATTCCCAGAGTGGGGTAGGCAGAGCTACAGAAATACCAACTACTCTAAAAAGAGTGTTTATAATTCTGTAACCACATTTTGCACTATCAGGCCAAGAAGTTTACTAGTGTATTAGTGACAGGTTGCAAGCCCATCGCCTAAAAGTGCTACAAGCCCTTATTTCCTTAGACGCCTCTTACGACAACCACAGGAAGACATAGAGTAGCACTATTCTAACCCGGCAACCACTCGGCTAATTATCACGTACGGGATCAATACGTATTTTACTAATTTTTTTTTTTTATCGTTGTATAGTATACATAGTACACGCTTAGAGCTAAGTTTGGGACTAGGTCTATTCGTGTGAGATTTTTCCCTGATATTTATTTAATTATTTGTTTTATCATTAGTGACTAATTGTATGGATACCAGAAAATTGTTTACCTTTATAGTAAATGGCATAATTATTATATTCTAACGTCTACGATACTCTGGGGAATTTTCAAGGTAGTTCTATTCTATCCAATACAGCGATAAGGCATGCCCTTCTATTGATTGCCAGTGATTGTGTAGATAAAACTTCAATAATGTATCAAGGCCGGTAGGCACCCTATCTGTATATCACAACCTTTTTTAAGCGTGTCTACAGAGGGCGGAGGTTTTCAATTCTCTATATTCCACGTCGTTACTAAAGTTTAGAAAATAACAGGAATCGGAGCTAGTTAAATATCAAACCGTGTCAGATCAACAATGTGAAAGACAGTTTTTTTAAATTAGTTTCTTATTTTACTCAAGTTGAGCAGTATTCAGTACCTACTTCAGCCTCAAAATTATAGCCTAAGTATAGGTTTTAAAATGCGGTTCCTACACAGAACAATTAACGTTTACGACGCACCAGATGTACTGGACCACTCGTTATCTCGAAATGTGCCATTAAATTATCCTTAAGGTGGCATAAAACGGTCGGTGAGGTGGTGGCCGCGGCAATGGCGGAAGATCTCACCATTAAAAGGTCATCAACGTATCTGAACAGCGTGCTGTACGAAGATTAATGATGACTGCGTCTTGTTGCATTGTTTTTTTCGCAATAAAACGAACCCACGCGCGATACGCTTAATGTTTGTTTTGTTCTTACAAGTATTTTTATGGTTATGAAATTATCAAACGACAATCTAACAAACATGCAGCTTCAATGTCAAGGCGAACTCTTCCCTCTCAGAAATTATTCCATGTGTCTAGTTGATAGATACCTATTTGAACCTTTGCCAGACGTCGCAGCTACTGTATTATACGTCGGATGTCCTCGAAAACGTCTTCAGCAAGATTAATGACAACCCGTCCCTATACTTAACCGGCCTTTCGACGTAAAAATAAAACGATTTCATACTCGCCGTCGCAGCGGCGTGTCGTGGGTTTCTTAGGTTCCGTTTAGCTTTAACAATAATGATAAATCGCTGTAGCTGATACTTATTTTGTTTCGTTTATAGAGTCCCCGTTTTCAATATAACCGTCAAAGAAACAACGTCTTCGAATTCAGAGTTAAAATGTTTTACGTGTAATCGTTCCGCAGATTTAATATGACGGAACAAGTGATTGTAATTTATGAATCGACAACAACGATGATTCGCCCGAAGCGCGGCTCGGCGGCGCGTGACTAACACAGAACGAAGTTAGAACACTCCTAAAATACCTACTGTGGACTTTCAAAAGCTTTTGCCTAGTGAATTAATATTCAATTAGATTTCCAAGTTAATAATAGAATTTGTTTACCAGGTTTTAGGCATTTACTAAAGTTAGGAAGAAAGTGGGTACGAGGATGTCGCCTTATGAAAATTACGCCCTTTACATTACCAGTTTTGTTGTTAAACAAAATCAAAGTTGAGCAAAAAAACTCTTATGAATTATTAGTACCTATCTGATTTTCTGCGTCATCGTTTTGTGCCCCAGTTTCTTTCCAGTTACACCACGAAAGGACCTCAGGGGAGCCACCCAAGACCAATCATATCCGCTACAAATATCAAAGATAATCGATTCAGTTGCGATCTCCGAGCAAACGATGATAAGATTAGCTAGCGGCTGAAATACAGTTAAATCGAATAAGCGAGGCTGGCTTTACAAAACAATATTATCGGAGAAAAGAAGCTTTTAAACACGAAATCAGATAAAAGGTACAGCTGAGGTTGCTACGTTAGAAAAGACTTCGTAGTTTTGATGGGTAGTGCAGTGCACGAGGCATGTGTAATTTTAGGTTTTAAGGCTCTCAATAGCGGCGTAAACACGAAGACACTGTTAACTGACCACCCCTAGACTTTAATACGTTGCGATAAGGTTTATGTTCGTTTGTAAATGTACAGTTAATAGTGTCTTCGACTGTACTGCATTAAACATTAACTGTGGCAGTATGGCAGTTCAGCGTTGAGACAGTAGCAGTTAGCTTAGAAAGGATTAGCTCATTAAGGTGGCTGTTGGAGATTACATTGGTGTTATTATTTTACGCATCCTCAGGCCTTTCACACTATGGTGTTTGATTTGGACCTGAGACTTTTGTATCCTTAACCCTTTAACGTACATTTTTTTATAACAATAAATCGCAAACTTTTTCAATACGCACAATACAGATTATTTTCAGTGATTTTTGAGAAAAACCTTTTTTCGTTCTCATACTTATGAGTTACAAGACAGCAATGTATTTGCCGCTGTCCGTCTACGACACATCCAAGCATTGAATTCGCATTGAATTTCATTAATTTACTGTGGAAGTTCGACTTCAAATTGGTACCTTTTAATAATAAATTGAAATATTTGACGACAAATATGTTGCCGTTAACCACTAAAGGGTTAATTATGTATTTAAGAAGGCCATAGAAATGATATCTGTATTAGCTGTGTCTGAGCTAGATTCGAGATTTCGGGCTGTCTAAGCTGTCTATAGTACGGAATAGTATTTTACGCTGCGCCGTCGCCTGCAACTTTACAAGGGACAGGCCTGATCTAGTATGGAATACTCTTCCCATTCAGAGCACTCTTTCATCTTGTTCTCTCAAGTCCTTTCGCTGAAATATCATAGTGCGGTGAGGCCGCAGTTTTATTTTTATGAGAAATTGCTCACTAGAACCGATATGCTGTCGCGGAGGACCGCGCTCAAATTCATGTCTGTTAATTTAATCTGCCAAAGACTGCGTTTAACCACTTTAGTAGACCCGAATTACCACGCGTTTCTACCATATTCAGGGATCAAGCTTAGGCCGGTTCGATCTTCCGAGTTAATCGTCGGTACATAATAAAACCACAGCCCGCCAACACCTCGGCTCCGGTAAGATCTAATCTAATAAGGTTAACGCAAGGGCTGTTGGAATCGATTAGTTAATTAGCATCAGAGCCGACGAGCCGCACTATTAATTTCCGCGAAGTATATCTTAATAAGCCCGGTTCACGTCACTATCAATACAATTAAGCAGGATGATATTTCAGTAAGCCCCGATTCGACCAAACTTTTTACACGGGGGTAAAGCTTACTCTGAGATTAGTAATGTCAAAATGCCATAGAAAACTGTCATTTTTTGACATTACTAATCTTAGAGTAAGCGTTTACCCCGGTATAAAAGTTTGGTCGAATCGGGCCTAAGAGTCGCAAAATCTTTTGCCCCTTTCTTCGGGACCAGACAAACTTTCTAGAATTAAGAGAAGTCTAAGTATATCACTTCGTAGCTACTAGGTATAAGTATAAAAACATGCAAAAACTGTTCGCCGTCGATCTGTTTCTTTGGTTTACGTAAAAATTATTACCGACGTTTTCCAACGAATAAACAAACTCATTTCGCATATAAATTACTTACTGACCAACGCTTAGCCAAGGGTACGTGTAGGTACTCAGCGAATAAAGCGTTAAGGATAATATATTTGTAATGTGCATGTGTTGTGTATGTGTTCAGATGGCACGCCATTGTGAGCAAATGTGATTCCTGGCATTGTTATGTTAATACGATGCCACGCCGCGCCGCTCACTGGTGCATCCCACCCACACACGCGTCCAAATATGTATAAACTGAGTGGTACTATTATAACAACTTGTAAATTAACTTGGGAAATGAGAATGACCTTTTTATATAATATAATACCAGGCCACCTGACGCTAAGTGAAATCTGAGACCCACACACATTTTAATTCTCAAGACTATAATCTTAAGACTGCAAATTGCAATCTTAAGACCTCAAATGCGTTGCCAACCCTGAGGACTAAGATGGAACAGTGTTCGCACCAGTTATTGGAACACAACAATGCGAACACTGTTAAGGATAAGATTGGTGGTAGCGATCCGGACAGACCCTGCACAGGGTCCTACCACCACCTAGACCTAGCTATGCTAAGACAGTAATCAGTTCTGGTCACAATCTTACATGATTAATCGTTGTAAGCAGACTTTATACTCGTAGAAGTGTAGTGTGGTTTATTTAAAAGTAAAAGTTGCAAAATTAAACGAAGCACAGGACAATACAAACTCTGCAGTTAAAAATTCAGCCACAAATTGAGAGGTGTCATTTAAGAAAATATCATCAAGCCAGGGGATTTGTTTATTCCTTCGAAATCCATCGCATTCTTATTTTTGTGACTGTCGAGGTGGAAGCAACAAAACCCCCGCAAAATACGGTAAACCGTTTGCACACAATAAAGTCAGTATTTAGGTTGAGATGCTATTGAAACGGTCATAGCGAAAAATCTATGCCACCAACCTGAGGGTGCATTCGTTTTGAAATTGTCTCAACTTTTACTACCCAGCACGGACGTATCTACTTTTATAACTCTATTTACTTATATTAAACCAATGTGGGCGAGCTCCAAATATCACGCCAAGGTGTAGCGTTTTATCATCTAGTTGTAAGTCATTTCGCCATGCAAATTATTACTTGCACAGGTTAATTTCTGGGCATTTTTATAACCTACGCTAGGTATCGAATGTAATAAGTGTGTGTTTATTTTATTACAACACCACATTGGTAATCCGATGTTAATCTTCATGAGTAAGATATTAATCAGGTTTTATACTGTTAGATATCTGGAATATTTAAATCTATAAATCATATGATTTGGTTTTTGTATACTTACCTACTTAACTTATCTTGTAATTATTGAGTGACGCTTTTTTTCGTATTTTATTATTTTTAATTTCAGGCTTAGTTTTTTCAGATTGTTCTTTCATGATTTTTAAACGTATTGTATAATCATATATTTTTTTTACTCTCCCTAAATCTGAATGCGTTTATTTACTAGATATTGTCATTTATTTTATACTGTGTGGATGCCGGGTTAGAATAGCGCCACTCCATCTCTTCCTGTGGATGTCGTAAGAGGCGACTAAGGGAATAAGGGCTTGTAATACTGGGCCTCTATTCAACTGCGTAAATAACGATAACGCGTTTGACGTGTTTTGGTATCGTTTATGTCACAGTCGCCATTATTGTAAATGACATAAGAGTTATCAAAACGTTGACAATACGGAAACACGTCGAATACGATATCGTTATTACCGTGTAGAATCCCAGCCCTGTTAGGCGATGGGCTTGCAACCTGTCACTAATACACTGGTAAACACCTTAGCCTGATTGTGCAAAATGTGGTTACAGAATTATCAAGAGGAAGTTGTTGTTATATCTGTAGCTCTGTCTACCCCACTCTGGGAATGAAGGCGTGATGTTATGTATGTAATGTACTGTAATTTTTTTATTTTTTTATACTTCAGTAATTGGGTCATCAATTTAGTTTCGGTGGGAGTTGGGTTGGGAAGTAGAGATGGATCAGTAAGGGCAACAACTCTTGGTGCCACGCTTAAATAATTCTTCTACACAAAATGAGAGTTAGACAGCTAATTGCCTATAAAAGTTGCCCGTGTCAGTGCACCTTTTCCTAAAGTCGACCGTCGTTAACTGTTAAGTTATATCAGTTGAAATTTACAGATTTTTACAGCACAATAAATATGCTGGTGCACTCAAACAAATAAGATAAACAAAATACTTATTTAGTTATAAAAATACCCATAAAATACATAATATACACAATATAAGAAAATATTCACATACACACGATATTCATATAAACAACGAGCGAGTATGACATGACACGAGTGCATTAAGCGTGTATTGTGTAGATTAGGCTAGGTTAGGTCAGCTTATGGTAATTTTTTATAATAATTAAAATAAAACCATATCTATAATAAAAACCGTTTTCGGGTATATGATTTTATGCGAAAAGATACATTAGGTATGCGTAAAAAAATGCCATCCAACAGTGAACCACTTGCGCGACTGGGGTTTCGTGTTTATTTCATATCAAAATGAGTATTTTCTATGCAATAATGATCATTTTAATTAGCCTTAATTGTAATACAGATTTTTAAAGGTTTTTTAAATTTTTTGCTACGGAAAATTGAAAAAGAATTGTTGTGAAATCAAATCACTTTAATTTTTCAACACTTTTTTTTCATGAATAATACTATTGCAAGAGGGGTAAAACCAAGTAGAATGGAGACCCAGTTATGACAAACAAGCCAGCGACACGTTCTCGTTTAATAGCAGGCTTAACTAACACACCGCTAAGTGAATTTACAACTAGAGTCCCAAGTTCACGTCATTAATCAACGGGAGCGCGAGCGCATCAATCACGGCCTCATTGATTTACACGTCCCTAGCCATCTGACTGCGAAATATGTTTTAAATCTGGAGCAATTCATTATAAGCTTTCTTTAAGACAGTGGTAATGCAGCGGAGCGCGCGCGAGCTGTGTATAAATTCACAACGTTTAGGTTTAGGTTATTGGCCTACCTCCTGTTCTTATTTTTTTTTTAATAATAGGCCATTTTAAGAATCGGATTCCATCTAATTTGCATTGTAATTTTTCTTCTCATATTTGACACGCTAGCCTAGTTGGGAGTGACCCTGCCTTCGAAGCTAGGGGTCCTGGGTTCAAATCCCGGTAAGGGCAGATATTTGTGTGATGAGCACGAGTATTTGTTCCTGAGTCTTGGATGTTTTCTATGTATTTAAGTATATATTTCTCTATATAAGTAAGTTTATCGTTGTCTAGTACCCATAGCACAAGCCTAGAGCTTAGTTTGGGACTAGGTCAATTTGTGTGACATTGTCCCGTGATGTCTTTTGGTTCCAAAACCTTAAATGTCAAAGACAAAATCACGAATCACTTTTCTAATAAAAATATATATCAAAAGGTGTCTTTACAATTTGGGCGATGGTTTCGGAATGATGCAAAACATTGTAAAAATATGGTCTGAGATAAGTAATTAGATTACCGTCTAATTTGAATTTCTGGGGTGTTATCTCGTTTAAGAAGAAAATAATTGGCTTTGAGAGTATTATTATTACTATAAAGCTTATGTATTACTGAAGATTGATACGATACCCTATGCAAGTTGTCTTTACACGCGCAGAAACACAACAGTCTAAACAGTACTGCCTCTAGGATGATGGTAGTGATCCGTTAGATCCTTTCCCTTTGGTTTTTGAATGAGTTGGGCTATGAGACAACATAATATATAACCACATATCATCAGCCGGGTCTTCTTAAATAAAACCGATTAGACATTGGTGCAAGTGCGATACAGAAAACCAAAGTAAAAGGATATGTCACATCTAAAACCCGTGTATGAATGAAACATAGTATCAAACTGGTTTGCTGAAGATGCTTTCGAAAGACGCGCTCGCATCTGGCCTCTCTTCTTGAGCTGCTGGTGTTTATGGGCGGTAGTGGTGACTATTTCCCATCAGGGACATTGCTTTCCACATGGTCGTTTGCCTCCCTCTCTTATAAACAAACCCCTTTGATTTAGAAACCGTGATCTGTGGAGCCAGACATGGTGTTTAATCAACAACGATATTTTATAATGATTTACTCCTCATAAATAAGGAGTGCGATTAGGCGAAGCGAGTAAATAATACGCTCTAGATAAATATTCCGCGCAGCAAGCTGCGTTCCGTCATTTGTCTGAATTACACTTGACCTATTTTTTATGAAGAAACTCTGCACAATGTAAAACGTCTTTTCCGCGCTTGTTTTATATGTCGAAGTGTAGGGATTAGAAGCTTTCAAAGGATTAACTGGGGCAGACCTCCGGCTGACCGTTTTATTAAAGTTGCTCTGTCCATTCTAATTGTATTCTGAACAAAAACCATTACGTGACTCGTTTATGTTCGCGTAACATCGACTTTGTTTAGGCGTTACTGAATTAAAACTCGTATATGTAGGGAACGAATGTTCTGCGACACACGACAGTAGCGATGTCATATGAAATTGCGTGACTTCGCTTGTCAAGTCTGGCGATATCGCGCAGCAAGTTTTTTTCTTTGGCAAAGATCTCTCAAAATGACATCTTACCAAGCCTGCAAATTTGCAAGATTGCTTAACAGGGCCTCTATTTAGGTGCGTTAAAACGATATCGTGTTTGACACGTTTAAGAATCGTTTATGTCACAGTCGCCATTATTGTAAATGACATAAGAGTTATCAAAACGTTGACAATACGGAGACAGGTCAAAAACGATATCGTTATAACGCAGTTGAATAGAGGCCCAGGTCACTCTTTTATGTAACACTAACAAGAAACTGTACTGCATTGTAAAATGGAAAAAGAAGCGTCTTAAAGCCTACTTTAAAGGAGACGTTTTAACTGTTACCTTTTTTGTTTCAGATCTACATCTTGAGACTCGCTACTGACCCGACGACAATTAATTATAGTATAACAAAATAAATCGAACAAACGACGAAGCGCCTTTAACCAATACTATCAATTATAAGTAGTTAGCTTAAGTAATATTTAGTGTACACAAGTGCCAAGTCGCGGGTTGGTATAATTTAGCTAGGTTGCAACGAGTGTTCGCATCGGTTTCAGTAACCGCGCGTGATTCGTTCGGCGCGCGCGGCGTGTGAGCTAGAGCTAGCGTTCGATGCGTGGGAAAAGGTAGCTGGCAAGGGAGTGCTAGCGGCTAGTTCGGGTGTAGGAGCCAGCAAGATTGAGGTGGTGGCCGGGTGCGGTTGGGGCCGGCGCGCGCGCGTGCGTCCGCTCCACGCGCTAGGGCGCGTGGCCGGCATGTTGGCCTCGCAACGGTCGCAGTCGTGCAACGAGGAGGGCGCGTTCTTCGGCGCGCGCGCGCTGCGGCGCCCGCGCGGCAAAGGCAGTGGCAGTCCGCCCTGCTAGGGGTACGCCATGTCGCTGCGCAGCCTGCACCGGCGGCTGTCATCCGCCAATAACACGTGAGTAATTTAAAATTTAAATGTTTTTTTAGTGAACGCTGTACGATTTGTATTTCTTCCATATAAAAGGATGATCAATTTACTGAGGTAGATTCTAATATCCTACTTTAACGTAGTTTGGCTCGTGTTCTCGTATGTGTATTGTATACATTATGGAAGTCACGCAGCAACAAAGCATAGATAGAGGATATTTTCATGTTTTGTTTTCAATCAACCAACAAATCTTGTTAGCTTTGATTTTGTTTGAGAGGTTTTCAACTTCGCGATTTTGTTGTTTTACAAGTTTTATCACAATATGTTATACTTACTTACTTGCACTTTCTTCGAAAAAATATTATATTCGACAATTCCGTAACCAACATTTATGTTTAGGTACCATCGCCCGCACTGTTAACTGTCTATCGGTACGAGTAGATCTTATGCCTTTTGTAAAAAGGTCCACCGACGTACAGTTAAGAGTGTTGCTGTTCGTACTTGCGTAAGGATGACTTTTCCTTAAACCTTTCTTACCTGTGTTTCTGCTTTATAGTGAACTGTTATGACCGCTTTGGTACAGCATATTGTTATTAATGAAAAAAAAAACTTGCACGAACAGTACCAAATGTCACTTAATTACACACAAACAACCGCCAATTAGGTTGATTTTACTCGAACGTTCCAATAAAAAACCGATCGTTCCCGCGACAATCATGAAACTTCGAACGGCCATCGAGATGTGAATATTCAATTACTCTACCTAAATCCGAAGCTTAGCCATAAAATCTAGTTTGTCTACTACTAAAATCGTCTTTAGCACGTTGATGTAGAATGCGTTTTAGAACATTATTCCGATATACGTGTTCGAGCAGAATTAGTGGGTCGTTAATCGGCGTTCAATGTATGTAAATTGGCATCGCCATAGCCTGCGGAGGAGTGCCCGAGGGCTAATACAGGTATTTCAGTCAATTTTGCGGCAGAGATTTCAAACAGTTAAAAAAAAGTTAAAATAACAATGATGAAATGAATGAATACTAATCAGCAATATGTTTTATAAGTACTTGTTTCAGGCATAATATATTTACTAGCATAGAGGCATTCCATCTTAGTCCTCAGGGTTGGCAAGTCATTTGAGGTCTTAGGATTATAGTCTTACTTACCAACAGGTGGCCTGAGTGCTCGTGTGCCTTCAACTTATTATAAAAAAGTATTAGTAATACTCGTACCAAGTATTGAATCAAAACATAACCAGACCCTGAAAAAGTATTGGCGGGATGTTAGTTTGCTTAGCTCTACTATGTATAGGGCAGGAACAAATATTTTTTAAAATAGCAAAGTGTTAGGCATAAAACTACCTTTATATGGTCTGTTATAGAAATAACGATAAAAATCAATGGAAGTGTAACTTCAAGGCGGAATCGGTATATGTTTTAGATATTTACACTAAGTATAGGAAATAGGAGCGTTTCCGTCCCGTACCATCGGTACAGTCACCGGCAATAATATATTAAACAAAATTCCACTTAAAAATATCTGGCGCGCTCTTATGCCTCCAGTAATAAAGACGAGTCAAAATATTTTTGAGCCAAATGCTGGTCAAATGCTGATGACTATACTTGTGTCGATAACGCCGATATCGCAGCCAGCTTACAGCTAAACTTCTAAACGTATTTATGCTTTATTAAAGTTTGTATTTTTATAACACTGGACACTCCTCTTAGAGCAGTATGGGCCAAAGCCATAAAGTGGATTACTGAGAGTACAATGTCTGCTTTTGTTGGCACTATAAGTATTTATAAAAAGTGTTTTTGTGTTTAAAATCTGATTACGCGTTTGCGCACGCGCGTCGCTGTTCTACTTAAGTTGGAATGTGCATGTGTTATGGTCTTGTTTAAGTCCCCGATCACACACATTTAGGAGTATTATATTTGAAGAGTATATCAATAATTGTTAGTTAGTGTGTAATATTATGTCCATTTACATGCAGCAATAATAGAAAATAGAAGAGGAACAATGATAGGACACCTGCTACGATACGAGCTTTTCCTTACAAACATCATAGAAGGAAAGATAGAGGGAAAGAGAGGCAGAGGAAGACTAAGAAAAAATTGCTTTTTGCAGATAAAAGAAAAGGTTAAGGTTGGGTCGTACCAGAAAGTCAAGCAGTTGACGGAGGACCGGAGTGGTTGGCGATGACCGACAAGAGCATGGCTCTTAAATAAAGAGAGAGATATGCATTCTTAAGGCAACTTCTTTCTGCAGTCAGATACCATTGTTTATAAAACGTCTATTTCAAAATTATCACCAACCCCACATTTATATGGTTAATCAAATAAAATGGAGACAATATAATATAATATCTTTTACGGAAACTGTAATTAAAAATAAATATTAGGGGACAATTTCACACAAATTGGCGATGTCCCAAACTCAGCTCTATAAACTAACATCTTCTTTATGATAGAGAATTTAATACTTGAATACATAGAAAACATTCACGTCAGTCACAAATCCCCGCGCTCATCACAAAAACATCTGCCCTTACCGGGGTTTGAACCCGCGACTAACTTTGTAGGTCACTGCCAACTAGGCTAATGTGTCAACCTTATGTATCAACCCTCTATTGAATGAAGACTAAATAACCATCCTTACCTCATTGTTCATTCAGTTTACCGTGCTTGCCCTTTTCACCAAAATGTCAACGCTTGAAGGCAGATTTCGATCATGAAAATACTTTATATTTTATATGGCTTAATTTATTTCATTTTATTTTCTTACCTAGGCACAATTTATTGTTTTTTTTTTCTGTTTAAATAATCATGTGTGTGTAACCTTCCGTGGTGTCACCTGGTGGTTCCAACGGAAGATCAGCGCTGACAAATGCCAGCAGTTGGAACCATTTCGTGACTACATTTTTCTGATGCGTATTTCTCTGTTATTTGTTGATGTTTGTCACGAATAAATGTATTTCTTTCTTTCTTTCTTTTCTTTAACACCAAGTCAAAATACTCGAACAATAAAGTAATCGTTTACAGGCTGAACAATTGGCTATCGGTACGAAAATAGCGTCGTTTATTTCAGCCGACGCAAATGGGTCTAACAACGTCAAAACGCCGAAGACGTGAGGTGAAAGTACAAAGCGAATTAGAAGCTTTCTCTACTTAGACACCATTTAAGTTTGTTCTGACAAATAACAGGATTTCTACGATTTCGTTAAAAAAGTATTTATCTATTTACTACTTATTCTAAAATGCTAAACTTACAGCTTACTCGTACTATACGCTAACAAAAAGCTACCCACGTTGTTTTTTATTAAACAAACTACCAGTTTACAGAAACGACCTTTCCGAGTAATTAATGTTAGCTAGATTACCAGAATTGATTAGATTAGAATTGATCAGAAGCATTAGAACTATTTCCGTAGTCATTAAATTACATTACATAAAACATAATGCTTAAAGTGGAACACCTCAGAATCGACCCAATTGTTGGAAGTGTTACAGAGCTACTAGACTATTTCAGTGAGCTTTATGATTATGGTGACAGCTTGTTCCAAGTTGGGTTTCAAGGCTTGTCTCGATAAAAATTGCCTAGAAATCGAAAAGGGGGAAAAAATATTAGCAAAGGGAACTTCTGTAGAAATATTTATGTTCAATTTTATCGAAATGCTATACGACATGACGGGCTTTACAAATGTGGCCATATATCTAAGTTATGCCTAGCCGGTCGCAGCCTTTACCCGGTGACGTAACGCTCGAAACCTCTTGATACAACAAAGCCCGGTTTCTTCGCCTAATATTAGCCTGACACTTAGCTTAAACAAGAGCTTCGTTCAAAAGTCTTCAAAATAGCTTGCAGCTAGCATAGCGCTGCCTCACGGCAAGAACAGAGCGTCTGACGTCACCTCGCCGGTGACGTCATGTCACCCAATCTAGACACTGTGTCTGTTTCAAATGTCACGTTGAATGAGCAATAAATATGCTCCTAATACGAGACCTGCGGGACAGGTTCGTCTGACTGTAGAATCAGCCAATTTATTTTAATGGATTAATAAAAAAATCTGTCACTGAGTCATTGAGAGTCATTTACTCAGCATTTGTTTTTTAGTGGTGATTTAGAACAAATGGTGCCCTAAATCTTAGTAGTTGATTAAACAGTGGATAAGGCTCCCAATCTGCAATTATTATTAACCAGTTTTTTCCTAGGTATAAAGAAGGCTGTGTTAATCCGTGGTATTTGTAAGCTCCATTACAAATTTCATTCAAATCCGCACAGCTGTGAAGGAGTAACAAATTGGCACACACTAACAGAATAGCAGTAACTTTCTCATTTAATATATTTCAGTTTGTAAAATTAAAGAACTGTTAAAAGGTTTTTTGTCTTCTATTCTGTTCGTGTTATAAATACCGGACTTTTAACTTCAGCTAAAAGTAACGAATAAATCCACTTACTTTCTTAGAGCTCTAAAGAAATAAAAGGTGACTACCTATTATTAAATAAGCCCCAGATATTCTACAAGCTAATTTAACTTAACAATGTATTATCACGGAAGGAAGTTAGCTTTCAAGCAACCAATGTTTTAATATAGGTAAATAAACTTGTGGCTTAAATCACACGGGAGAATCTGGCTCCATCGAGTCTAATTTACCAACAAAATTAAATATAGGAGGTGCACTTCGTTCGCCAGGTTGCTCGAAGTAAATATGAAGAGAGATGGCGGGATATGGATTAGTAGATGAATGAAAAGGAGCGCCGATGTTATTCTACTAAGAAGGTTAAGGGGACATTTGTAAGGGTGAGCGTTCGATCTTAGGAGTACGAGTCTGTAAGTATTCTATAAGGACAAAGTTGGTATAAGCATTGGTAATTTGGTATTACGGCACGCATCTCTTTAGATATTTAAGTACGTAGGTATTATTCGTATTTACATTTCTATATTACTTATGCTAAGGATCTTGTGGAATATTAAAGCGACGAATGGCATAAATTATGAGGCAGCTTTTAGTGGCGCTCGTTTCATCCTGGTTGAATAAGTTTGACACTACAGTTAATGGGCTCAGGACGTGTTTGCAAATACGTAAACACCAACCAGTGACATACACCTCATTGCAAAGTAAATAAGTACCTACGATTTTTCAAGCAAGTAATAAGTTTTGATGCTGCGAAAAGAAATAAATACTAGGTAGTGGGAGTAAACATATGTTTCCATATTATTATCACACAAATTTTGAAACACTATTATTTAAACTACCAGAAAAAAATATGTGCCCGTTTTCTTTGTAAGGTGATTTAGAAGGAAAAATAATGTTAGTTAGAAACAAATGACTAAATACAAACATTTTCTGATGACATGAGTGTCCCATCGTTGGCAATGAATTCTCCCTTAATCTCCACGAGACCCTATTAGCTGCCTTCTGCCAGTTGCCATGCGCAGTCTACGTCTCCCATTTTGGTGGCCACGATAGCCCACCGGTCTTTAAGACGATCTTACCACGTTAATGGTTAATCCAATGTAAAAAATGGATTTCTCATTATGAATTTGTCAATAAAACCTTACTTGAAGTGATAACGACCTACTAATTGGGCCATTACTTTGTTATCTAAACGAGCACCTTCCTAATCATAAGGGTCACACGTGACCAGTTTTTATGGATAAATGAGTTTAGGATGGAAAGTCGCATAATAGCTTCTAAATATTCATGGGTCCAGCAAATGAAAACGATAAATTTCTGAAAGTGCAGGGTCGCTCGCCGGTCGCTAAAGTTAACGGGCTGGCCGTTACATCCACTGCCCCGTGTTGGCGGTATTCCTGCCATACGTCCCTTTTTCCCAAATGGGCATGGGGCCGGCCACATCCGTGAGATAACTAAGTTTATTTTAATGATTTTTGTGGTCGGGAGCTCGTAAAAAAACCCTACTATAACGTGGGCAAAATTGTTTTTAAATTCAATTTAGTAACCACCTTTTGCGTTAACTAAATCGGTTAGCCTACAAACTTGATTTTGTGGCGTGAGCAACGTAATGAAAATTTCATGCTAAGGTTTAGGTTAAATTAAATCAAAGCATTTTTCAAAGAAAACAGGTTTATTTTTCAAACACTCTCATAAGTTATGTAACCGAATGGCCGAGCACTTTCAGAATGTAGCAATGCAGTCATAACAGAAACGTGAATCTCAAAGAGGCCCTTCATACTGGCTTTCCAACTGTCATTAATTTGATGGAAAGCCTCTACCTCAGTGGAATTGTATAAAAATATACAGACGACCTATCGCACGACCTAGATGCAAGCTGCTGGCAGGGTGCCAAAACATGTTATCTACCAACCATGAAGTGAAATGCTAGCCGATTTCCAATATTCACTTTTTAATTATCGAACAACTCGACGAGGTTCTGGCATTGTATTTATGAAACCAAATTGGGCAGAATCACTCAACTTGACATGGATACATAATGTCAACTTCCGGGTGAAAATCAATTTAAAAGTGAATGCAGACATACGAAATTATTCATGAAAATTACAACGTGGCTCTTTGGTTTCCTCGAAAGTGGAAACCGATGGCTGCCAGTAAGACAGTGGAAATTTTTGGGGAAGGCCTTTGTCCAGCAGTAGATTTTTGAGCTGATTTGATGATACCGATTACCTATATAGTGATTGTTTTTAGAATTATCCGCGTTCAGTATTCTGCGTGTGCGTCGTTTGTTTGGATGATTACAACTTAATATATTTTTTATGCAGTATTTATTTTTATTTTTCTTAACACTACGACCTTCTCGAGTGTGCATATTTAGTTAGGAATAATGAGGCAATATAATGAGTTTCCATGGTGGTGGGATCTTACTTTATCCTACCGCCAAGTAGCATGTTTGCATGTTTCTTTGTGTTTGTGTTCTGGTGTGTGGATAAGACAACCAGTGAAATAACTAGCATAGAGGCAAGGCATTTCACCTTAGCCCTCAAGGTTGGCAACACATTTGCAGTCTTAGAATTTCAATCTTGTGATTGTAGTCTTGAAAATTCAAATGTCTTTAGGTCCCAGATTCCATTTACCATTAGGTGGCCTGTGTGCTCGAGTGCCTTTCTCCTTAAAACATTAAAAGATAAAAAATGATTATTCAGTAAGTAGTCCGCACGGGCACTTACACACGTCAAAATGTAAAATACCAACGCTTCCCATGAGGAGACCGTTCAGAAGAAACGCCGCAAGAAATTCAACAGTCAGCCTTTTTTAAAATATTGTTTTGGACAATGATAGAACTTAACGTAGCATTATACCTACATACATAACTTTTTATTTTATTTATATAACGATTAATATAAAATAAAAATGTCATGCATAGTTAAGCAGGGAAACGTGTCGAAACTTCCAATAATCACAACAGCAAATAAATAAATAAAATAATACAATTTGCCATGAAAAAGCACATCTGTGGTAAAAATAATAATAATTAATGTGGTCGTGAAATATTCCCATTTACGAGAAAATTCCGTTAAAACAGTATGACGTCTCAGTGATCGGATCGAGTAGAGGAGGAGCTCCAGATTATGCACATCGTATTATAGCCGCCAAAGGCACTGAACTTTACTTTACTCAACGGATAACATTTGCATACATTTTATCGGTTTTCAATCTAAAAAAAAATTAATAAAAAAGACTATTCCATTATTTATAAAAGCGTCTGCGATTGTAATATTAATAAATCGTTATTTTCTTAACAAGACGCTTTTAATCAGACAGAGATGATGCTACATTATTATATAGTTTATCTTTCGTTCTGTGAAAATAAATGGTGCAATTCAAAATGATCTTGAAGCCTACTAGACCAGGTTTTATAACGCGAGTCAGGAACTACGACTATCCGCTTAGGAACTACGACTATCAGCTCTATTCTATGCCAAAGACAAGATTCAGACAGTTCTATCAAGGTGACATCAATCAACAACCGTTATTCGTTTTTTTATACGCGGTAAAAATGTATGACTTCTGACATGTTATCGTTTTGTTTTTATTTCTGCCGCCATTGCTGTCAAGTTAAAGAAAGACATCGTAACGTTGCCGGGTGTGAGTCGGTTTCGACAACCCATTTTTCCCACCAACAGCAACACTAAACTGTTGATTGGCTTTCTATTAGATTCTTATGTAGTAAAGGTTTGTTGTCTCTGGATTAGGGCCAAGTGGGGATATAGACTACCAGAGCACACCCGCGGCACCGATAGCTTAGCTTTTAGGTATCGATCGCATTTCAAAAATATATCGCGCTGCTTCCAGCGTTCCGTTTGGCAAAATATACGTAGCGTGGTTACTCTTGGTATGCTTGATGAATCTCTAAACTTTTGATCATTGTTTTTAAATAGTTTTAGTTTTTTTCTATATCCATTTTTGGCAAAGTGATGGCAATATGAAAATCGATCGAAAATACTACATTTGAAGACAAAATTGAAATCATATTGCATAGCTCCACAAAATAAGCAATTTGGCTACGATATATCTCTCAAATCGTGGAGAATAGAACCCCAGCCGACTAGAGAGATTGATAAGAAAGCCCACAGATATAAATTTACGTAACTGTTTCCATCTTTTTAATATAAAAATTTGTGTTAATGCGATAGTTTTATTTCAGACAAATGGGAGGCTGTGTGATGGCAGTGACAAAATCGCCGCAATAGAGGGCACTGGGGGAAATGCTAATTTTATTCTTCGGATTCAGGGTCTCAGTTAACATAATGTCCTTGTTATTTAGAAGTAGGTAAAGGAAAGCTTTCAAGGTCATTTTTATCCATTACATTTCTTTAAACGACTCCGTTGTTGTTTGCTTTGAATTAAAAAAAATAACCAAGTTGAAGTAGCATGTTAAAATATGCTCTAAAAACACTTTTACACTATGAATAACTTAAAGTCGATTTGTATTATTATTTGTGTTAACTACCCTCCGGTTGCTCTCAAGTTAGTGGCAAGTATCAGCGTTAGCGCCCCGCTGGAGCGCAACTCTGGGCAAACAAGTTTGTAAACTTGCCCGGTTTGAACCCGGGCCGGAGGACTTGCCTGCTCGCTGCACTACTTCGAACTCGCGAATCAGGCTGTCTCTTACGATCCTACGAGTTACTAGAGAGACAAGAATATGTTATCTTGAGAGTAGTGCGATTTTGCGATGGATTTGATTTATTCAACAAATAGCCGTAAGTTATAGAGCATGTTGCGTTTGATAAACTGCTTTAGGTACTTTAGATATCCAAATATTTGTTGAAGTAACATTAAATATAAAAAATATATAAAAGATGTTATGTGGAGAACTAGGTTATCCTAGCCCTGAACTGTTATCTCGTAAACAAGTTTATAATAACAAATAATTCCATTTGAATAAGCGGTAATCGTAAACTGTACTGTTTTTAAATCCGTTTGACTTTATATAGACATTAAGTCTTACATACATTATGAGAGTATCCTTTTACATAACCTGCACAGGCATGGTCGCAGTTTGGCGATTTCATTAAAGGCATTTTGAAAATGTTAATACTAACTCGTAGCAAATAACGTACTTATAAGTGCGTAGTGCTTTATTTTGTCATGATGGGCCTATAATTTATATATTTACACAATACAGTTAATTATGTTATTATGTTTAAGTTTGCATTTAGCCGATAAAACTTTCACTCCGTTCATAATAAAACATTGTACTTAATACATTCGGTAAATTTAATAAACTAGAGTAGTTGCACAGAGTTAATAACCAAGATAACCGTAATTTAAAGGTCAGATCTTAAAGCCACTGCTTGCTACCAATGTCTTCTTATAGTTAGGTCAACCTAGGATGATTTTCATAGCAGCTCATATAAACACAAAGTACACTTATGTATCCTCATACATTTAACATTGATTCAAACATTGCGATGACATTTAGTAATTAAAATGATAATTATTACGTTACCATCATTCATAGTTTTTTTTTTAATTTCCTCTTTTTAATATACCTTGTTTGTGATTTAAAGTTAGTGTTTTACATGATAAAATACGGCTGTTATAATAGGAACTAATATAAAAAAAAACAGATGATAAAATTTACAAACCACTTTTAACTTAGACACCACGGCCGCAGTCAGAGTCATGTAGCATGTAAACACTTCATTGTACTAAACACAGAAATTCAAATTCAATGCTTATAGAATAGGAACAAAGTAGAAAGGCCGATGGATCATTCGTTAGTGATAATTTTCATCCACAAGTTTGAAAAAGGTATGAGTCAGTTGTCTCTGATTACGGGGGTACTAGACAAACCCCACGATAAAGAGTAAGGCGAATAAATTCTTTAGTCCTTATAATAGTGGAACTATGTAAGTATTACTTCGAGGGTCTGCTGAAGTGTTATTCTCACAAGCAAGTCGCTTTTCATTCCGACGACATAGTAACGCAGAGTTACTTACCTCTTGCTTTACTGCTTATCCGAGGTACTGCGCCAAAGAAACATGCGACCAAATTAAAAATACATTTACTAAAATGTTAATGCTTTAACGGAATAACCTAGGCTTACCGATTATATTAATGCATCCACGAATTTAAAACAATATTTTGAAATAATCATCTAACAGGAAGGTAGCTTTGAGCCGTATGAATCAATTGGGCCTTTATTCTAGTAGTAGGTAAAACCAATGCCTTAGGCTGCGTTTCTATCAGGGGGACAATTTTTGAAGCTCACCGACGAAAAATTACTAACTTTAAAATCAATTTGTGCAGCGATTTAATCTACGAGCAGGCCCACCTTTTGGATTTCATTTCATTACGACTTAATCATGTCATTAAATTATCATTATCATTATCATTCGATTTCGGAAAGCTGCGCTGAGTTTTTTCCTCGCACACCGCTCCGCTACCCCAAACTGTTCTGGTGAAAACGCAGCCTTAGACATGTTAAGTATTGTTTTTAACTCGGTTTTAATTACTGACAAGTAAATACGCGCTGTTGTAACATTAACAATACGATAAGAAGTCAAAGGCATGGTTTTACCAATTATAATAGAGGCCATTATCTAGACTGTAATGCTTGACTCAATTTGCGTCAAAAAACCCTTATACACCGCTGATAGCACAGCGAGTCGGGTGGCGAGAGTTTTACTGACAAGTGAACTTCGCTGATAACCTTGGGAATAAAATCCTCGTACCAGCTAAATCTTCTTTCTAGTTGATGTCTGAATATTTATTGCGAGAAAGTTTGCAGTGTTCATCTTAATATGCAAGGCCATTGAAACTTCAAACGTGTTCAATTTTAAACTCAAAGCTTTAGTAGAAATAAGGTATACAATCTGTTTGAATATTTTATTTCTTTTTAGAGACATTACACGGTTTTATGTCTAATATTTTTAATTTAGACACCGGTTTGGAGAAAGTGGACCATTCCTTTAGACTCCACGAAGGAATTAACAATCATATCTACATAAAACATACATACAAGTACGAGTGTAAAGCATGGTAAACATAGTTTGAGAATAGTGTTAGACAAATAATATTATGGCTTTGTAGTTGCACACATTTTATAACAAGAAATAACAGTATAGATAGACTGCCCTTATATAGCAGAATATAGTTTACTGAAAGCTGAAGCCTCTAAAAGGTCACGTTGATATTCTGCGAGATCAAAGTAGGTGCGAGAAAGGTTAAATAAACATTTGACGGGTTGGTACTTAGCGCACGCAAGCGGTGTACATATTATATACTAATTATTTATGTTATATTTGTTGCCTTCAAATATTTAATAATCTTGAAAAGGGTGTTAACAGTATGTCAAATTGATGGAATTGATTTACTTTACGTTGTATAGTTAGTCCGACGACGTACAGACAGACAGCGCCCTAACTCCCTTACGGCATAATGACCGCCCTTGAGACGTTGGCAGGCGCGCCCCTGCATTCTTCGCCTCATGGCCAACGTATCTAAAACAGGAAAATTTTAGTGATTATTAGTAGTTCTATATTATTAAAAAAATCGATTAGCACAAAGTTCAAAGTTATAAGTAGGTAATAGGAGTAAAGCTTTCGGCCCTAAAATAGGTATGTAATCATAAAGTAAGATTTAATTTTAATATATCATATTATGCACTATATTATATTATATAGATATAAAGAATACTGCATATTAAACTTCAGTAAATTATTGTAGGTACTTTACTGGTATTCTGATATTGATAAAGATCTCATAAAATGTAAATAAGGTGGGGCGGGGCTATTGCAACTAAGGGGTAAATGTATCTATTAGTTATTTAAAGGGAATAAAACATTTTACAACAATTAAGGCGCCCTTTTACAGTATTTTCTATTAAACGAAGCAAAACAGTTTTAACTCGTTTTATTCCCTTTTAAACAATTAATAGATACATTTACCCCCTTAGGTGCAATAGGGCGCTATTGCAACTAAGGGGGTAAATGGTAAAAAAAGGGGATAAAAATTAATGTATCCATTAATTTTTAACCCTTACTGTCTTTCTGTATTTTTTTTTTTGGTGTGTGGCAATAAAACATTTATTATTCTTATTCTAAAAATTAATCAGTACCTATCTCGTAACTAACTGTGACACGTAAATCTCAGTATTTGAAAAACCAACTTTTTTGGCCATTCTAAATTGAAATTACTTTACGTTACCACGTAAATTTGAGCCTCTAGGAACATTGAGCCCCAGAAAGAACCGGGCGCTATTCAGGTTAGTCTTGAAATTCCAGCGTCTCAATCGATACAGACGGGGCGACAATCCGAGTGGCTCGTACACATTGGATACAATGTAACAAGTTAGCTATTTCCCTTGAATGCGGGTGTGGAGCTCGACTAGCGAATTTTGATACGACACCGACTAGCGGCAAAACACCGTGGGATCAAAGAAACTGAATGAATCTCGTGAAGTACTTACCTCTGTTCAGATCCGCTTTAGATGTCAGATATATTCCATTGTACGAGTATGTGAGTTGTAGTGAATTGAGATTGATGTAACGAGTTACTTTCGCAAAGCTTAACATTATTCATCAATTCAAATGTAGGGGCATCTGTTCTACCTGTGGACACTTTCCAACTTGCAGACTAAATTAAATTATTTAAAAAAAAAGTGACAATCATTTTGTTAAACAATTTATTGTTTTAGTATCTTAATTAAACAGTCTTTCATAATCAACGCTTTGTTTTTAATTATCTACTAAAACTATTGAGAACTAAGCCCACTTTGTCCATAGGTACAACTACCAGTTTGTACCTAAGGGCATAAATATATATACGTACCCAAGACGTCAAAAAGATCTATACACTTTTATGCCAAGGGCAATAAGGTCCATGTATACAAATATTTGACGCGGTGGCTGTATATTAAAACCCTTGACTGTACCTAGTACTAGTTATTGTTAAATTTCTTTGAAATGTTGATATTTTTCGTTATTGACGATAAGATATTAAGTTTCTACAAATTAAAGCTATTTACAGTCAAGGGAACCAAATGTGTACCGCAAAGTAGCGTTCTGAATGAGTGTCATTCAATCCTTGACAAGTCGTAAACTAATTAACACCTTGGAAAGTTAATACTGCCTATATATTTGGGACCTGTGTAAAAAGGGCCTTTTTGTATTTTAGTTCTGGGACACCCTGTATACATAATAAATAAGCCGTAGGTTTGTGCTCTCCAAACTCGGAAAGTAGTCGATCAAGTGACTTGCTATTTTGACTCAACATTGGAATTGAATAAGAGAGTCTTTGTGTAGGTACATCATCACACCCACATTCCCAGAGAAGGGTAGGCAGAGCTACAGAAATACCAAAAACTCTAAAAAGACTTGTTTATAATTCTGTATTTTTAATTCTGTGTGTTTGTTGTGTTGTTGTGTGCGTTTTGTATAAATAAGTATAATGCCTACTCTTATTACCACAGCTGCCACGGTCGCGGCGGTCGCAGGTCACCGCGACCGTGATTAGCTAGTATCTAATAAAATTGAACCTATAGTTGGAAAGCGTACGACTTGTAGTTCATATATCAATTTCTACAAAACGATTTACAAACCCCCACGGCCAAATTTCATTCCATTAGAGTAAGTTTTATCTGTGCGCTAAGGGTGGGTGTACCTTAAATAATAAACCAATATCTAATAACTTAACTAACTTCCCTATAATGCTCTGACGTAATTTAATATTGCTTACCCTATTTCAAATAAGGTAAACCAATGAGCGTCGTCGTGAGAAATTCCGGTGGAGACACTATACAGACAAAGCGGGTCTATTTCGTTACGCCAAAATATTTTTTATCAAATGTTTCATTTCCCAAATTTTCATTTGCCAACCTGCTTTGTTTTCTGTAACCCTAAATATTTCAGGATTTTATTAAAGCTAACCTAACCTAACCTACACTACCTAGCCATACACTTCATAGTTTAGAAATAATTTATTAGCGGGTAATTATTGAAACAGGAAACTATTGAAACATTAGGCCGGCAGCGACTTTATTTGTCGATGATCAATAAGCACAAGTTGACCAGCTTGCCCGTCTGCCTCTCCTGTCATGTAAAAAATAACTGACAGTATATTTGCCTGTAACTACCTATTGGGAACAGCCCCCTGTTTCACCATCTAGACAATGACACGTGACAGGTGACGATTCCGTATACATCGCAAGGTAAACACGCTGATACATCACTAGGTTTCATATAAGCTGCGCCATGTACAGTAAAATGTCACCTGTCAATTGTCATTGTCAGTATGTTGAAATAGGGGGCTGGTCGTACTGTATCAAGATTGGTTGATTGGTTGATGCCCCCTATTTCACCATCCAGACTATGACCGGTGACAGATGACATTTCAGTGTACACGGCGCAGTTTATATGAAACCCCTTTGATGTATGTATCAGCGTGTTAACTTTGCAATGTATACCGAATAGTCACCTGTCTCTTGTCATTGGCTGGTGAAATAGGGGATAGGAGTCGCCGCCAGGGCGATGATGGTTTCTACGCTTCGCAAAGTGGTGGCCAGACCGTTAGATTATGGCACGTCATAGAAAACGATTAAGTTGACTTATAAAATATAATATTTTTACGAATAAATGATTGAATTGAATTACATTCAAGGCAACATCCATTTTTGTATCTCTAACCATTAAGCTGGGCCATTAAAATTCGTCATCAGGTCTACAAAACTCTGGACTATGTTGCAGTTTTTGTATCGTTGCCAAACAAGATAATTTTAGTTAAGTACAACAACGAGAAGAGGCTGGAAACTAATTTACAAAGTTTACTTTGAGTGAACTAATATAAGCATGTCAAAGAAATACTACCTTTAATGTGGAAACGTAGTAAACATGAATTATCCTTCGAACAATTTGCCGTAGACGCAATCAATAGAAGCGCTTTGAAGGACTTGATTTCCAGGAAATTATAACGATTTGCTCCACGTGCTCGGGTTAGATCGAAACGCGGAGAACTTCTGTCTCGCGTGACTTGCTTCCCCTTACTCTCTTCATAATAACACGCACAAATGCATGGGTATAGTGGTTGCCATACTACAAATAATATAGTATTTAATCCCCGTTCGTCAAATTGACGTTGCTCGGTTGCGTCAATCTACCGAAAATGAAGTAAGTACTCTATCTAATACCGATAAGAGCAACACATACAGTATAGAATAAAAACTTGAGATTGCGTTGATTGTTACGATTTTTTGTATTTCTTTGCCATTAAATTGACTAATTTTGCTTGGTTAAATTGTACTTACAGTGGTCTTATATTCATGCCAAATTACAGCTTTCTAGTAATAAGAGTCTCTGAGCTAGGCTGCGGACGGACGGACGGAAGGACGGACGGACATGGTGAAACTATAGGGGTTCCTAGTTTGACTACGGAGCCCTAAAAATTGGTACTTTATTCTTAATTTAATGACACCCAAGGTCTCGTAGCGTAAATAAGTGACGTCAGAGCGTAATGAATTCCCCGGTAAGTCATTGTTACCTCGCGATCGCGCTCGGCTCACAGCCCGACCAGGCCCGCTTGACGAGCAATTAATCAATCGTTTCAGTTCATTATTTAAGTCAGCTTGCGGGGACACGAATATCTCGGAATCAGTACCCACTAGATTGTTTGTACTTTCATGTTAGTACGATATAATTATTTATTGTATTGTTTACTTCTTTCTGTTAAAAAGAAATCGATAGATAAAAAACAATTAAATGCGCAGATAACAAAGTATTTTTCAGCTATTATAATGTTAAAATTACAGAAAAGTAAAGAAGCAAAAATTACTCACTCTTTTTACATACTGTAAATTTAGTAACTTAATCTCGGCATAGTACAAACAGCAACACTTGTAACTAATCCTGGGTCGCGGCCACCAATTGTAACGATCCTGGTCATCCTACGTGGGCTACCTATCTACTGGGTAAAAGGGGTTTATTGCCTTGTGAATCCTGGTCCACGGCAACAATTGTAACCAACCTACCCATCCTATCCTACGGGGGCCTACCTTTCTATAGATCTACCTACCTACATATTTTACTAGCTAACCTAATGTAACTAACTCCGATAGTTAGTATACTACATACCCTGATTTAATTAACTATATTCTTACTTGAAACAACTTAAGATTAATTGAAGATTAAATATGGCTTGTGATCGTCTAACAGATAAAAATGGACTCAATAGTTGTGAACCTACAGTAACCCTTAAATTCTTTAAGTCTTTGTTTTAATTCCTAACATTACCTACCTAATACAACCTGTATTTTACCTATTGAATTAAATTACCTACATATTTAACTACCACATACTTTTAAATAATCCTATATAAATCAGAATTTCTAATCACCTCTATAGTTAACCTACTATGAAGATAAGCAGTTATCGTAGAATAGTTATAATGTATGGAAAATATAATCTAGGTAAACCAAAGGATAAAAATCTCATGTCCATCAAATTATAAGTGTTATGGCCCCTTTTTAGGGGGAATCGGCTCCACCTACGCCGTCGTGATTGCTATCACGCAGACCTTAGTCTGTTCCAATAGTCATCCTCCAGAGACAGGGCAGACTCCTTGCCATATATAGTTAATTATTTTATTTACTGTATGATAAGTCAGTTAGTAGTAAAGTACCAAATTGAGAGGGTTCAAAATTTATTATATTTCAATATTCAATATAATTGATTCTAATGATCTTCGAATAAAATTTATTTATGCTGATTGTAAATTTATTATTACAAAAGTGTCTTTAGCTTATATTGCTTAATTCACTGTATGAGTCATGATCTAGACTCTAGTATCTATATAGTCTATAATGAGATGTTCAATTTTCACCATGTATACATGTTTATCTTTTATAGTAAAACAGAGGTAATACAGAAGTCATTTTGTCTTCTAGCTATATTGAATCCTCATAATAGCTTTCTGTGCTATGTAAGAAGAGTAAATATACAGCTCAAATATAAAGCCACTTAAGTATATTGATATAATAGTTATATTTATATTATTGCAATTTATCAACTCTATTCAAAGATCTCATTTTTATATTTCAAAGTTATTTCATTTCAAACTAGATTTATTAGGTATAGTTTTTTATCTAGAATGATACTTTAATTTTGTTAGACATGAAACTATTTATGGCTTCAAATTTCAAATAGATAGTTATTTATCAAATAAATACTGAATCCTATATTGTCCCTAATTAAACTTGTTTACTGAAAAGTGTTTTATTTGTTACTGAAAATTATTCAATTCATATGATTTGATCTAAGTCAATATGAAGAGAGAATTTTAAAAGTATAGTTTTATCTCTATCATAAAATATTTTACCTATTAGGTACCTACTTATCCCCTTAAGTGATCCTAAGAATGTTTTTAAATATGAACTTTATTTAATTACTGATTGCTATCAGTTTTATATTGTACCTAATTTTTTAGTGAATAAAAATAAAAATTACCTATTTCCCTATTTGAATAAAATCCTAATATTCCCTACTTTCCCTAGTCAAGTGAATCTACCCTAACTCTACTTATAAGGCCTATTTTACAAAGAACTACATCCTAGAGGCTTACCTTATCCTCATAATTAGCTAGTTCCCTAGGTAAACTGTAAAGTTCAGCCGGGTCTGCTGAGAAAGCAACCTAACACCCGTGTGATTGCCACCCCCCTCACACAGACCGAAGTCCAAGACGGTGAGAGTATGACGCCCTATTGTGTGGTTTAGTGTATATAAATATATAGAGTTTTAAGGAACCAATCCTCAAACTTCCCAGAGCTTTCACGGGTGCAATTGCATGCCCAACCTGTGGACCCCGATCCCACTCCAGGCTGGCGAATGAGAATGGTGGGCACTTATATAGATGACTATGTTGGTAAAGAGTACATCTAGGGACGCCCAGACCATCTTTTAGAATCTACAAAGTTCCAAACCAAGCCTATTTGTCACCGTTAGGGTCAGCGTGATTTGTCAGGCAAACTGTTAGCCTGGACACCGCTCTGGCACGAAAATATGCTAATCTAGCTTAACTCAAAGACTTTAATAATTACAAAACATTCCCCCCAAAAACCCCCAAACTGAATGTACTAAATAAACAACGTGCCAGACACAAATGTCAACTAAAAATCTTCTAAACTTGCTGACTACTTCTTTCTTCTAATAATCTGTAACAGAAAAGATTAACAAATCCACACACAAATATTTACATATAATATAATCTTACCAATAATTTACGAAGAAAAGTTTTCTAAACCCAAATTATGTAATTCCCAATACTAAAATATAAACTTTAATTTAATGTCTAACTTTCCCGCATGAAACCCATTTAATTAACCCCAACAAAAATTTAAATATTTATTTTCCGATTACGATACGTAAGTATGACCCCAGAGCAACAACCGTCCGCACGTCACGAGTGTCAAAGTGAAAAGCCTCCACCCCAAAATGGCGACCTGCTTATATAACATCTCAAGTACTTCATCGCCATCTTCGCCTTCATCGGCGTCTTCGGCCTCAACGCCTTCATTTCGACATGCGCAGTAGCGAGTTGATGTTTTAAGATTGAATTTAGAGTACATTAATTTGCCATACTTTTCATAACTTTAATTTGATTATTTACGTTATTCTTTTTAAATGTTTAATTATGTTAGTATTTTATTTAAATTGTTAAATTATAAATTATAATTTGTTTGACTATTTTTTTATAATGAATTTCAAATGGAATGAACTCTTTAACTATGTTATCATGTCAAATATATAGTAGGTTATGTTTTCTTTTGTCATTACTTAAATTCTTACATAACATACTTCCTATTCTGTTAATATTAATGCTGTTCTTTATTGAATAATGAAATCTTTCTGTAATTAACTGGACAGGTGACTTTTTGGCTCGTTACATCCCTGCCTTTAGATTTTTCTTAAAATGACACTATCACTTAAAGTTGGCATTTGAAGAGAAATCTACCTTAAACTAAAATATACCCATAAAATACTTTTAAACTACATTAGTTATTCAAATAATTTATCAATACTTAGCCTTTCCTGATCAGAAATTCTGATAATTATGTGGTGTGTTTTTAAACCAATTTGAATTGACAACATAATATGAATACAATTAGCTAACAACAAATGTCCAGACATAAAATTGAAGTCACAATTACCAGATTATCGTATTACCTGTGGAAAACAAGGGTTGTGAATCCTTATCGTTCTATCAACACTAAACCAGTCAAGAACAACAAACCTTTTGTATTTATGATTTGAGTATAATTCTCCGGTTAGGTCGCCCAGAATAAATTATAATCCTTAAAGATAATGTTACAACCGCTCTATTTCCTTCCATCCTAACAACAAATTGCCCCATACTTTGCTATACAATTCAGAACTGGTGAATGTGCAGTGTGCGCATAGATCGGTTTCCTACTAGAAGAGAGATGTTTCGTCAAAATTGCATACAAGCTAACTCTATCATTTCATATTAATTTCTAATATGAAATTTTTAATTTACCCTAACACCAAAGAGTTTTAGATTTCCTTTTAACGAAACATTTGAACATAGTTGTGTCTCCAGGCTAAATCTTGATAAACCTGGCTTGTTGCTTTGGTTTGTGGTCACAACTGAACCCCTTTCTGAAGTAAATTAAACTAATACTTGCATAAAATCACACACTTATTTTCATCACAAAACTTACATTCTCAAAATAAAACTGTCAAATCTCCTCATTAGATTTTCACACTAGCTCAGCTACGAACACAACCATTCTCTAGCCCAAACCATTTTATTTCTAAGTTAATTTCAAAAACTATAATGATTTCTCCTAAAACCCAACAATAAGTTCAAAACATAACATCGAATTCCCCCGCCCGTTAATATAAAACTGTGACACCTGTCCAATCGATTCCGTTCAAAAATACAAATGACTTTTTGTTTAACAAACCTATGACTTCGAACATTTACATACTTTAAGCGCGGTTTTTACGGTATCTCAAATTATTCCATTCAAATGTTGATTCAATTATTTAATTAAAAAATACCCGACTTTTTTTTACACTTACAAATTGATTGATGTATTTATATACTAATGATATGATATCCTAAACCTTTCCTCGTTAGAACCAAAAGTATTCAATTTAAAATGACTAATTTATAAAGATATTTTTGCACTCCGACTCTCTCGTAGTACTACTACCTAAATATATCTTACTCATGTGTAACAAAGTATTTACATACAAACATACATACATTCATACTTACATACAATCATACGTACATACAAATACCACTCGATTATCAAGCATATCGATTAAAACTAAAACTACTTTATACCGATTCTCATATCTCACGCCCATACTATTTTATCTAGTTGATTACAATAGATAGATTCCTACATAGCAACAGTATTACTTTTGTCCCTAATAAACGTATTCCGTTGAATCGCATCTCCATTCCCTATTTTTTTATTTATGACAGTGTCATAATTATGAAGTAGATATCGTTATTCTAAAAGTTAAACAGACTACTATTTTCACATTCATGATGTGATCCCTCCTAAGTAAAAGGTTACCCTATACCTATCTTATACCTAAATACTCTTATGTCAGCATAGACGATTATCCAAATAAGAATTTCCTGCCTTATTCCCTACTTCTCCTTAAACCTGTGCTCCTTTTCAAATTTAATCACTACACCAATCTGTCTGTACCTATCAAATACTACTTTATTACATAGTTAATTTATTATTTAAGTCATTAATAATGCACAATTTTAAAATACCCAATACATAAATAACTTTACTATCATATAACTCATAATAAGTCAGTCACTAAATTCATTCTACCTTCTCTATTTTTGTGATTTGGTAATCCAATGGTTCGGTACTTAAAAGAAATGTAGGTAAATTTTATCAGTTATCCTAATAGAGACATCGAATTCTCTAAAATCTATAACTTATAGCAAGCCTAAACTAAAATCGACATACTCGACCTATCGAAAACTTATATTATAACAAAGTCTATGTAATTCCAATTTACCCATTCCTTGACAGATTTACTCAGTTTTAACTCTCTATTATACACAATGTAGGGTCCTAACCAATAGATGATCACGGCCTTTACAACTCACAAGTGAACGCCAATAATTAAATTGCTTTTCATTCATTTAAATTAACTTTCATTGAAACTCGATTAAGTCGATAAAATAAATCGAATGTCAACCTCTAATCGTTACTTTTCATTTTGCGTTTCGTTCTACAAATAACTCTTCCACAAAACTATGACCTATATTGTTTTATACCCTATAACACTTTATTTTTATTTTTATTACTTATATTTTATTACGATGATTACGGTACTATTTATCTAAGTGACTTAGTAAATATCTCATTTAATTTTTCTTACGATAAACGATCTTCACAACAACTAAACGTTCATACTCGGTAACCTCACCAGTCCAGTAACTTTATACAATCTGTTACACTTACTATTAAAAGTTTCAAAACGAAACATCGCCCCGTAATTGACTATTCTAAATCCCTGTTTACGTTTGTTTAATCAAAGCTATAACGTTTCCTAATATAATAATGTTCTATCTAGAAATATTTTCCTTATGTTTGTCTAACTAGAATATGATAATTTGTATGGTTACGAAGCTAAACTACGCCGGCTAAAGTTTTACTAACGTTTGATAAAGCTGATACAAGGTAAGATCATGATTATATTTGTATTTTTACTACGCGTAAACCAAGGAATAACCTCTCTAATGCTTAAACAACCTACTATCTAGTGAAACTGCATATTTTAGTGAAACTAATGAAATCCTTTAACCTAACTTAGTTTGACGCCTTACAAATTTTACCAGTGACATTAATAACTCAAAAAGGACTTTGAAAGCGTATCCTACATTGTGTCTACTTAAAATAAACTGGTATGAAATAATCTAATTCAAGTGAAACCCTCTATTTACCTAATTGTTTGATTTTATAAAATGTTTAATGTTGTTATTTTCTTTTTAGCTTGTTACAACATTAGTCAGACAAACTCGGCAAATGAAAAAGTAATTTGGTCTCAAACATCTGAGGACTGTTCACCTGACCTATCTGACCACAGAAATATTATCTTTATTTATTATGTACCTCAGAAGAAAATGAATTCTATTGGCTGGATGTGTCTAGAATTACAGGTAATATATAATGTTTAAAGTACCTCTATATTCATTTTAAAGCTCATGTTTCAGTCCAAGTAGATTTTAAACTTAACTTATTTTATTGAGAATAAATTACTTAAATTATTGTTAAATTAAATTGAATTGTGATTATTGATATCAACATTGCAACTGAGTGACATCCATCTAAAGACACTAGTTTCCCTCTCAAAAGTATCCTGACATTAGAGCTATTAGTTGAACTAATTAAAACATTTTGACTTTTTCAGCTTTGCAAGAAATACAAAGGACTACTTGTGAATGACCAAAATTGAAGATCGTCAACTTATTGAAAATGAAATGTTTCATTACTAATTAATAGTTAAATCTTCCTGAAAGTACTCCTAGTGACGCTACTCTAAAATACTAGTTTTAATGGTTATAACTAAGTTTACAAAATTTAATTGAATTTATACTAAAATTGTTTAATATTGTTATATCATTTCCTGCCTTTGATAAAACAACTTTTAGCTTCAAGTGAACTTACAGAAACTAATAGGATAAAAGACTTTTTAGATATTTGTAAGCGTTCCCTTTATTTAGTATAAAATTAGTGGATATTATGCCTTTATTTTGTGTTAATGAATAGCAATAAACCCACTGCAAGATCCTATACAACTCTAGTTACCTGCCTTCAACTATGAAACTGTAAAGTATCTAATTAACTTTTGTTACCTGCCTTCAATTATAAAACTGTAAAATATCTAATGAATGTATGGTTTACAAACCAGAATCTAAGACTTTAACTGCTAATACTAAATGAAATATAAAATTTAAATTAAAACAAAGACCTCCATTTTCACAGACAACAATTGGACTTCAAACCGAAGTCACTTACTTAAATTAATAACTAACCCTAATTAAAGCTGAGAGAATCCCGAGCTATAACCAGCAATTATAACCGATCCTGGTCACGGCACCAATTGTAACTAATCCTGGGTCGCGGCCACCAATTGTAACGATCCTGGTCATCCTACGTGGGCTACCTATCTACTGGGTAAAAGGGGTTTATTGCCTTGTGAATCCTGGTCCACGGCAACAATTGTAACCAACCTACCCATCCTATCCTACGGGGGCCTACCTTTCTATAGATCTACCTACCTACATATTTTACTAGCTAACCTAATGTAACTAACTCCGATAGTTAGTATACTACATACCCTGATTTAATTAACTATATTCTTACTTGAAACAACTTAAGATTAATTGAAGATTAAATATGGCTTGTGATCGTCTAACAGATAAAAATGGACTCAATAGTTGTGAACCTACAGTAACCCTTAAATTCTTTAAGTCTTTGTTTTAATTCCTAACATTACCTACCTAATACAACCTGTATTTTACCTATTGAATTAAATTACCTACATATTTAACTACCACATACTTTTAAATAATCCTATATAAATCAGAATTTCTAATCACCTCTATAGTTAACCTACTATGAAGATAAGCAGTTATCGTAGAATAGTTATAATGTATGGAAAATATAATCTAGGTAAACCAAAGGATAAAAATCTCATGTCCATCAAATTATAAGTGTTATGGCCCCTTTTTAGGGGGAATCGGCTCCACCTACGCCGTCGTGATTGCTATCACGCAGACCTTAGTCTGTTCCAATAGTCATCCTCCAGAGACAGGGCAGACTCCTTGCCATATATAGTTAATTATTTTATTTACTGTATGATAAGTCAGTTAGTAGTAAAGTACCAAATTGAGAGGGTTCAAAATTTATTATATTTCAATATTCAATATAATTGATTCTAATGATCTTCGAATAAAATTTATTTATGCTGATTGTAAATTTATTATTACAAAAGTGTCTTTAGCTTATATTGCTTAATTCACTGTATGAGTCATGATCTAGACTCTAGTATCTATATAGTCTATAATGAGATGTTCAATTTTCACCATGTATACATGTTTATCTTTTATAGTAAAACAGAGGTAATACAGAAGTCATTTTGTCTTCTAGCTATATTGAATCCTCATAATAGCTTTCTGTGCTATGTAAGAAGAGTAAATATACAGCTCAAATATAAAGCCACTTAAGTATATTGATATAATAGTTATATTTATATTATTGCAATTTATCAATTCTATTCAAAGATCTCATTTTTATATTTCAAAGTTATTTCATTTCAAACTAGATTTATTAGGTATAGTTTTTTATCTAGAATGATACTTTAATTTTGTTAGACATGAAACTATTTATGGCTTCAAATTTCAAATAGATAGTTATTTATCAAATAAATACTGAATCCTATATTGTCCCTAATTAAACTTGTTTACTGAAAAGTGTTTTATTTGTTACTGAAAATTATTCAATTCATATGATTTGATCTAAGTCAATATGAAGAGAGAATTTTAAAAGTATAGTTTTATCTCTATCATAAAATATTTTACCTATTAGGTACCTACTTATCCCCTTAAGTGATCCTAAGAATGTTTTTAAATATGAACTTTATTTAATTACTGATTGCTATCAGTTTTATATTGTACCTAATTTTTTAGTGAATAAAAATAAAAATTACCTATTTCCCTATTTGAATAAAATCCTAATATTCCCTACTTTCCCTAGTCAAGTGAATCTACCCTAACTCTACTTATAAGGCCTATTTTACAAAGAACTACATCCTAGAGGCTTACCTTATCCTCATAATTAGCTAGTTCCCTAGGTAAACTGTAAAGTTCAGCCGGGTCTGCTGAGAAAGCAACCTAACACCCGTGTGATTGCCACCCCCCTCACACAGACCGAAGTCCAAGACGGTGAGAGTATGACGCCCTATTGTGTGGTTTAGTGTATATAAATATATAGAGTTTTAAGGAACCAATCCTCAAACTTCCCAGAGCTTTCACGGGTGCAATTGCATGCCCAACCTGTGGACCCGATCCCACTCCAGGCTGGCGAATGAGAATGGTGGGCACTTATATAGATGACTATGTTGGTAAAGAGTACATCTAGGGACGCCCAGACCATCTTTTAGAATCTACAAAGTTCCAAACCAAGCCTATTTGTCACCGTTAGGGTCAGCGTGATTTGTCAGGCAAACTGTTAGCCTGGACACCGCTCTGGCACGAAAATATGCTAATCTAGCTTAACTCAAAGACTTTAATAATTACAAAACATTCCCCCCAAAAACCCCCAAACTGAATGTACTAAATAAACAACGTGCCAGACACAAATGTCAACTAAAAATCTTCTAAACTTGCTGACTACTTCTTTCTTCTAATAATCTGTAACAGAAAAGATTAACAAATCCACACACAAATATTTACATATAATATAATCTTACCAATAATTTACGAAGAAAAGTTTTCTAAACCCAAATTATGTAATTCCCAATACTAAAATATAAACTTTAATTTAATGTCTAACTTTCCCGCATGAAACCCATTTAATTAACCCCAACAAAAATTTAAATATTTATTTTCCGATTACGGTACGTAAGTATGACCCCAGAGCAACAACCGTCCGCACGTCACGAGTGTCAAAGTGAAAAGCCTCCACCCCAAAATGGCGACCTGCTTATATAACATCTCAAGTACTTCATCGCCATCTTCGCCTTCATCGGCGTCTTCGGCCTCAAAGCCTTCATTTCGACATGCGCAGTAGCGAGTTGATGTTTTAAGATTGAATTTAGAGTACATTAATTTGCCATACTTTTCATAACTTTAATTTGATTATTTACGTTATTCTTTTTAAATGTTTAATTATGTTAGTATTTTATTTAAATTGTTAAATTATAAATTATAATTTGTTTGACTATTTTTTTATAATGAATTTCAAATGGAATGAACTCTTTAACTATGTTATCATGTCAAATATATAGTAGGTTATGTTTTCTTTTGTCATTACTTAAATTCTTACATAACATACTTCCTATTCTGTTAATATTAATGCTGTTCTTTATTGAATAATGAAATCTTTCTGTAATTAACTGGACAGGTGACTTTTTGGCTCGTTACACACTGTTAACTGACCACTAGTTAGCCTTATTGTTAGGTGATAAGATTCACAAATGGTCAGTTAACTGTGCTGCTGATGGTTCTGTAAGCTTTTTAATCCCCCTCATTATTCAAAAAAACGAGTCAAAGGATGTACTTGTTTTTAACTTATCTTATACTAACTAATACCTGGAACTCCGTCCGTGTATGGAGAAGTCGTATATCGGTATTCCCTCGAAAACGGACAAACTTTCCGGGATAAAAGCAACCTATGTCCTATTCCAGAACCTAACCTGTGTGTGCGGAGTTTCATCCCGATCCGTTCCGTGGTTGAAGCGTGATTGAATAACAAACATCCAAAGGTCCAAACTTTCTCATTTATATTATACTAGTTTCTGGCCGCGACTTCATCCACGTAGATTTCGATTATCGTTATTTCCTCGGGAACTTTTAAATTTTCCGGGAAAATAGTAGCCTATGTGTTAATCGAGGGTATAAGCTATCTACATTCCAAATGTCATTCAAATCCGTCCAGCCATTGCAGCGTGAAAGAGTAACAAACATCCATACATCTATAGCATACAAACTTTTTACGTTTATTACATTAGTAAGGATGTTAGTAAGATAAGATTAATTATTAACAAATTGCAGTTGTAACGCATTAAAAATGTAATAAACATTTGTTGTTTAACTTCGGTCTACAAAGTGAACAATATCTGTAAGGCCGGTCCGCAAAATGAGAAATGTCTGTGTGTAGGTGTCGCAGAGGTCCTAAAATAACGTAAAGGCTTTAAGGGAATTTGAGGTAAGCTGGAACCCGGGGGATAGCTCGGGGCAATCGCTAGTGGTGGTCAGAAAAGTAGGCCGCCAATGGGGAATACATTTCACTGATCTTATTTCTCACAAGCTTAGAGTATACTCGTACGAGACGCTTGGAAAAAAATGCACACGAATATTTTTATTTCACTCAAATTTTTGGAACCATAAATATTCTGCATATTTTGGTAATACATTTATTTAATAACGTTGTAGATTAATTCCGTTTTGTTCTAAAATAAAATAATTTACTAGGCAAAGTATCAATTGCTGGATTAATCTTCCCTATAATAATCGCAAGATAATCATTAAGCAATATTGCCAAACATCAAAATGTATTTGTGTACCGCCGTGGAACCTTGTCTCAAATAAAGTTCCGTTTGAATGGCAAACCATTTGAGCAATTCTGTGCCATACGAATTCAGTTTGTTAGTTGTGTTTTTTATCCCTTTCCTGATAAGTTAGCAACGACTAATGAAAACATATGTTCGCAGATCACTTGTAGCCTCCACTTTTGACAATGGCATAAAAAATTGTTCTACTGAACAGTATTGCGCAGTTTCGGCGCGGGCTAAATGAGTAGAGATAACGAAGGCTAGGGCTAAATATTAAATTAAACTCTGCACATAGTTCTTAAAAATCCAAGAACTGCCAGAAAGGTAGGTTTTAAACTTGAATCCACCCACGCCCTTTCATTTGAGAGATCCGTTTGTAACTATGCTGGATTATTTTAAAATATAACTAGGGTTTAGTGTTATATACATTTTAAACTTTTCGAGATGCTGTACGGATGCGCAAATGTAATATGCCAAATTCGATCAATTCTTCAATTGAATCACTTATTACAGTTATCACGAAAATAAAAAAAGTGTAAATTCGATACGCTCTGCATTTTGGTTCGATTTGCTTTAAGAGTCCTTAGAATCTTGAACGTTCCTCGATTAAATAAAATCATGCTCGATAGATGGCGTTAGCGATCAGCGTGTGAGTATGCTTGCCGTGTGTGGCGGTGTAAGCGCATCGACCGGGACGAAACAAAGTTCTATAGAATCATATCAGGTGTTCATAAACAGTAGGTAGCTGTAAAATTTCTTCAAATTGGAAAATATGAAAAGGCCTCTCACTTTTATTATAGACTTCCATGTTTGAAGAAGGATTTATATATTTTTAAATAATTAAAACAAAATTCTATGTGTTCTTTATACTCATAATTTCACCAGCCACTGGTTTTTATTTAAAGACAGGACAGGTAGGCAGGTTGACGAGTCAGATGATGGTAGCTATCAGGATGGATTCTGCTCAAGGTTTGACCACCAGTAGCTATGGTAGGGTTCAGTGTCCGGCGCAGGGTCTGTCCGGATCGCTACACGCATCTTAGACCTGGGGGATATCAATAACACGCTCTGACACCCATTGACATTTGCAATCTTAAGAGGATCGTGGAGCCGATTTGTTCAGTCCACCTGAAGTCTCCTTTTGGTTAAAAATATTGTGAGACGCCGCCGACTTCAGTTTAACTGGCCTATTACTATTTGAAAAGAACATATTTTTTAATTTTTGGTGGCGGTGTTTTGTTTTTAAAACAGTTTATTTTATTTTATGCTTTATAGTGAACATAATATGCTGCTACGTAAGTCCCACTTCACAGTCAACAAGTGCCAAGTTAATTTAAACCATTTAAATGTGCTTCTTCATAGTCGCTTAACTATTCCAATCGAGATATCTTATCACCGCCCTTGAAATATGTACCATTGAAGAGTTCCGGTGGCCGTCATCATCAGTTCCACTTCACCAAATGATACATTCTGAATGAAAATGAATACCAAAGTCGCTATATGTATGCCTATAATACGGGGCTACACTGTAACAAGCAAAAAAAAATCTAAATCAGGCCTCAATTGACGGAGTAATCGCGTAGCAAACACAAAACAAAAGACTTATTCGTACGGTCGAATTGAAGACCTCCTCATAGCCATGCTTGTATGCTCATTTGTCTTCAACACAACATACTCGTAAAAAATACCACCAACAAATGAACACGTCTAGAGAAATATATCAAACTGGCCAAATAGGCAAATTCAGTTAATTTAAACTCGTTCATCTTTGACATGGCGTTAAAAACAAATAAACTGGTTAATCTTGCTAGACACTTCGCGCATTACGGGCGGAGTGGTTCAGCCCACTTAGCTATCCCTTTCATCCTGTAATATTAACGCTCGGTAAATGATAACCGCAATTACGTAAAGCTTTTGTAAATTTACATTGCCTAGTACTGATTACGGTAAGCGCTGTTAAAATATGCGCTGGGTAAGTAGATAAATATGTGTTGTGATGCATTGTTCTGTGCTTGCCACTGTGCAAACAGACATTTTGAGGGACAATTAACACGTTCCCTTTTTAAATTTGTGCATGTAATATCATACAACACAACAACAACTGTAGAAACAACTTTATTGTCATTAACCGACTCTGAGTGCGGCCGTTAATGTTAATGTTTGAAATTTCATTTTAGTTTTGCTTCGTTTTAGTTCCTTTTAAACAACATCCGGTGATTAAAGCGTGATCAGCTATCGGAATGATAAAGTGGCTGATTTGAATTGATTTTTACAAGTTCACATTTTTAAATCTCATAGTTGCATAAATTTTTCCCGCCTTAATATTTCGAGTAACTACACCATAACTTTAAAATTACTCAGTAATCATCAATGAGGAAATCGACTTCCATTCAATATTTAATTATCCAATTATTTTCCGTTTTATTTTTCCATTGCTGACCAAATGCTACCCTAACATACTTAATAAAGCATAACTAGATGTTGCCGGTAAAACCGTCCGCGTAGAAGTTGTAGACAAGGTTGTACTACAGTTCATTTCAGTGCATAATACCAAATAAGGTGGCTAACTGCAAAGTTATAGTTTAAGCATTTTAAATTCAATATGGTTACCAATAGAGTATAGAATGCTTCACCTACTACATTGCAGTTAGCTGACTTCTTTGGTATTACGGCAGAACTTCTCAACTTCATGGACCGAATACTCTTATCTTTGCTCAACTGAATCCTTTTTTCTTCTTGTTGACCTGCCTCATCTCTTGCGGTATATTTAACTGTGAGGCATTGTAAAACTTAAATTATTATATTACCTACATAAACCGATGTTTTCGCATATAGAAAAAATGTAATAAACTTTAATTCTTCCATATTTGTTTAATCGGTAACATGTATCGGTTTGAAAGTTAGGACAGACGGGCGGACAGCGCAAGTTTAGTAATTGGGTTCCGTTGGCAGCTTTTGGGTATGGAACCCCAAAAATAGAAATGAGGGTGATTTAGCTGCTGGGTTTATAAATGACCTAATAGGAATGTTTTTAGAAACTTTTACTCAGCCTAAACTTTATTTCGCCGAAACCGTTAAACAAATTGAAGCGTATTTTTATTTGTTTTACACTAGCCACGAAGAGCCAGAAGTTTTGACTGAAACCCTTTCTTACCAAGATCCGAGAGTTACAAACTCCAATATACTAAAACGTGGTACTTTGCTAAGTGGAGGTTACAGGTACCCTAAATTGTCTAAAGTTTTGTGACGAACGGTAATGTCCATTACAAGTTCATTAGTCTGTCCATGACAGTCGTTTATTATTGGAAACAAACTATTTGTATTTTGTAGTTTCTTAGTAGTTAGTTAAATTATAGAACTTATTGTTTTATATAAAAAGTATCTAACTGTTATTCTTAACTAAACTATTCTTCTAATCTTATCAATCTAATCATGGTCGGTTATCTGGTACGTCGTTATAGCAAAAAACAAAAAGCATACTTAGATTTTATTCTTAAGATCCTTTTTTAGTAGCAATTGAAAAAATAACTATAGTGAGTGTTACGTTTTGAAACAATGAAACACTGGGCCTCTATTCTACTGAACTAATATTTTGTAGCACGTTGACATTGACGATGATTTTCGTATCGTCATCGAGTGGTGAGGGTGAGGCAGAGGGTAAATTAGTCTGTTTAAGAAGTTCGTACTACGGATAGATTCGTTAGAAATTCACGTTTTCGTAAAGGCGATTTAAAAAGTAACGTTTGACTGAAATGTTCGTGCCAGAGCTACAGGAACTGCCGGTGACATGCATGGAAAAGCAAAACAATCCCTCTACGCCGTAGCGGTAGCGTAGCACGATTGTATTTCACGAGGCGAAGTACCCCGTAGATCGGCTACGGAAAATAATGACTTTCTTCTTTATTATCTACCCACTGCGATCGGAAGAACCCGGGTTAGTTATCGTGAGAAATAACATGGATATTCCAGTTTTAGAAAAGTTTTTTGGTGACCATTGAATATGGCAACCTCGTTCGTCGTTTGTTTAGGAAATACCAGGCAGGATGTTTTGGTGAAATGTTAATTTTTATATTGAGTTTTAGACCTTATTGTTTTTTTTGTTCATCGTTGTTCGAGAACAATTGTAGTTTAAATGTAAGATGTATTGGAATGCCACCGATGACGTCCATTGCAAATATTATGTTGTCTTTATTGCCGTGTCATGGAGATCGCGGTCACCACTTTAACAACTCACTTGTTGCTAATAACTAAACATGTAAATATGAACACTGAATAACTTATAGTAAGCCTACGGGTACCGAACAACTGGCAAGCCCGACCTCATAGCTAGCGTATAAAACTGACGTTATATTGATAGCTATGTAACTGTATCGCTACATTGTGTACATTTTTTTTTGAGGTGGTTTGGCAGTTACTTTAATGTATTTATACCCTTGACTTTTTGCGTACAGTAAATATTTTAGTCAAAAAAACCTAATATTGACTTAATAGGCACTGAATGAACCTGGAGACTGTATGCACATAGTATCTTCGCGTCTTCAATTTAAAAAAAAAATCTTTCTCATAATTCTGTTAGTATTAACTCTGTCTAACAATGATCGCTTGAATTTACGTTATATTTACCTGGGGGGTTATCATGACATACCAATAAAGTTCTCTTTACACTCATAGAAAAGGACAGAGCTATATAACTGTCATAGCTCTGTCCTTTTCTCTGAGCGTAAACAGAACTGCATTGTTATGTCACGATAACCCCCCTGTAGTGATGTATACTAACAACGCTTCTCTCCTACTTATTTCTCTTTAATTGTATTCGTTTCATATGTAATTTGTAAAACCGATATTACCCTTCCTAAAAACGGTGTGACATACTTGTTTTTTGGAGGTTTTTTAAATGATCATTAAAGCACCTACATTACAGCTATTTTATGTCTTTTACGAATAAGGCCGCTTCCTGACTTGTCGGTATGCTTGCAGTAATACTTACAAGCGGCGTTAACGCTGCGCATTGATTGGTAGATGCCACTGGTTGCCTAGGAACCCTTGTCGATTCCGTGATTTACTGTAAGCATACTGACAAGTCAGGAAGCGGCCTAACAGATGTCGTTTTTAGCCAAGTTCATCTCTTGTACTTGGAATAAATAAGGTAATACGAGGTCCGGTAATAAAAAGTTGATGTGCATAGTGCGAAGCGTATTGTCAAACCTTTTACATGACAAACTTACGCATCATGCATACGGGTCTTCACGTTAAATACAACAACTAGTTCAGGGCTAATGTTTGGGCCGCTCCGAGATTGAAGTGCGTGAATCATGTTTGCAGAAGCACAAACAGACTACTTTTTGCGATCACGAGAAAGAGATGTGCCTCGCTTCTCGGCCTTAGTCTCATCACCCAAAGCTTTTTTAAATTAAAGTATAAATCTTTGTTATAAGCACTATGAGATATACGTCCCAAGAAAAGATGGACATACACCTTCTCGCAAAGACTGGGACCACACCGTATGAGAAAAGCTAGAGATAGAAAGCTATGGAAGGAAACTGGAAAGGGCCTACGCTCAGAAGCGACTATTACTTAACTGCGTAGCTCGGTATTTTCTTTTATATTGTACTAGCGACGCGCCAGCGGCTTCGCCCGCTGCATTTTTTTTCAATGTCATTTTGGGGTATGAAAAATAGATGTTGGCCGATTCTCAGACCTACCCGATATGCACACTAAATTTCATAAGAATCGGTCGAGCCGTTTCAGAGGAGTTCAATAACGTACACCGTGACACGAGAATTTTATATATTAGAAAGATATAATGTGCAGGAAGTAGTTAATTGGTAAAATGGCTTTTTATTTTACTTTATTTCATGTTATGTTATTTTATTTATCAGTTATCACTATTGGTTACAGTCTAAAATAAAGTTACTAAATTTGAATTTGAATCGCCTTCGTTATTGCCCATACCTAAGTGTATGAACTACAAACTTATTGCCAAAAGCGCTAAGTTGTACGTACATACATACAATCACGCCTTCATTCCCAAAGTGGGGTAGGCAGAGCTTCAGAAATACCAACAACTCTAAAGACTTAGATATTTCTGTAACCATATTTTGCACTAACAGGCCAAGAGGTTTTTTAGTGTATTAGTGACAGGTTGCAAGCCCTTATTCCCTTTGTCGCCTCTTACGACATCCACGGGAAGACATGGAGTGGCACTATTCTAACCCGGCAACCACACGGGGGGCGCTAAGTTGTGATAGTGATAATCAGCTAATTTCAATTAATAAACTATTGGCTATTAGAGGTGTGGAAATCAAGGGAGGAGGCCTTTGCCCAGCAGTGGGACACTATGTTAGGCTAATTATTATTATTATTAAACTATCGGCCAGTTTTATGACAATTGAGAAAAAAATGCATCAGTAAAAATAAAAGACATTTATGGCACGACTTAAAAGTACTATCGGATAGTTGATAGTCGTCGTGCAATTAAATATATTATTTAGTTCTAAATCCCATAACTCTGATCCCTTGGAGGTAGAGTGCTCTATACGGAAAAGACAGTGCAAGTTTACAGAAAAGGCGTTATCGCAGATAACCGACGAGTGAGGCATGCGCACTCTTAATAGTCGTGTACTATAACCGAACGGGATAACCCTCCTTAATTAGGGTGGGGGACGGGGGACGGGGGACGAAGGAATAGATGGCCTCCGTTTCCGCGGACCCTTGAGTTTGGTAATTTCAGTTAGCGGCAAATGGCGAGGAACTCGGACGTGCTTAATCTCGGCCGACGCTATTGTGCGGCCTCCGCGCGTGTTGCGGCTGTATCGATCTATTAATACTGATAATTAGACGATTTATTTAGACTATTGACGACTAAGCAACTTGTTCTTGTATTCATATATTAATAGAACCTATCTGAGTAATAAGGTCAGCCCATTAGCTTAAGTTTTTCATTTTCTGATCCAACTTAAGTTTTTTTTATGGCATTGAGAAGGCAAACGAGCACACAGGCCACCTGATGTTAAGTGGAAACTGTGACCAATAGACATTCGCATTATAAGACTGCAAATGCGTTGCCAACCGTGAGGACTAAGATGGAATGCCTCTATGCCAGTTATTTCACCGGCTGTCTTATCCCCAAAACCGGAACACAACAATGCGAACAGTGTTGTTTGGCGGTAGGTTAATGGATAAGATGGTTTTCAGCGATCCGGACGGACCCTGCACAAGTAAATTATTAATAAGAAACAAGCGTCTTGTCATCGTGATTTGAAGGATCTACTAGTGAAAGTCTTATGGGGTCAGCTTCAATAAACAATTTGAGAGATTATTATATCGTGAACGTCTGAAAGTATGAAAAATTTAACCATCATGTATTCGTAATACGGGGTATGTTCCTAAATTATTATAATAATAATATCACGGGACAGTGTCACACAAATTGACCTAGTCCTAAACTAAGCTCTAGGCTTGCACTATGGGTACTAGACATCGATAAACATACTTAGATAGAGAAATAAATACTTAAATACATAGAAAACATCCAAGACTTAGGAACAAATACTCATGCTCATCACACAAATATTTGCCCTTACCGGGATTTGAACCCAGGACCTCCAGCTTCGAAGGCAGGGCTACTACCAACGAGGCTAGCGTGTCTACTCTCAGTTATCACGACCTGACTCAGAGATTTAAATTATACATTGTAATAAAAATGTCATTTTTGTTTCAATTAGAGTTGTGTCCACATACATATATATATATTATTATTATGATTAGGTTTTGTGTGACTACTATATAATATTTTACGTTAACTACATTTTGTTGTCATGTCTTATAATTCTTATAAATTAATTAATATATATGATGATATCGGTGTATGTTTCGTTTCTCAGGGAAAGCAGAGACTGTTCTAAAGGATACATATACTATATAATAATAAATAATAAATATCAGGGGACAATCTCACACAAATTGACCTAGTCCCAAACTAAGCTCTAGGCTTGTACTATGGGTACTGGACAACGATAAACATACTTATACAGAGAAATACATACATAAATACATAGAAAACATCCAAGACTTGGGAAGAAATATTCGCGCTCATCACACAAATATCTGCCCTTACCGAGATTTGAACCCAGGACCGCTGGCTTCGAAGGCAGGGTCACTCCCAACTAGGCCAACATGTCGTCATGTAATTTTATTTAAAAAAAGTCACTTAAAGGTAAATGTAAGTATTTGATCGACGAATACGGAGACTTTGCTAGACTATATAAGTAATGTCCGATACAAGTAGGATGCGATGCTGAGTGATTTTTATCTTCAAAATAAGTTGGTACAAACTTTCTCGTTACCGAGAAAAGTTGTTTCGCTTAGATAATTTAAGAAAATGTTGGTTCACTTGGAAAAAATGTTATCTCGTTTTCTGTAACAGACTGGAAATGTTTCGCTTTTTACTTTAAAGAGGAGACAAACTCAATTAAGTTATTACAACGGCGACTGTTCATTTAATTATAAAGTATTCCTTGCAAATTGTAGGTGCCGTTCTTAAACTGTTGCGAACAAACTGGCAACTGTCCGTCCCATCTGCTATTTGCTGGCTTCGCTTTGTGCCAGCTCTCTTTTTTAACAATTAAAAATTAATCGGTATTAATGAAGTCGGAGCACGGGCTCTCCAGTTTCTCCGCTCGAGGCACTTATAAAAACTTCCAAATAGGCCTGATATAATAATAATGCTTTGTTATTGCGGAATTTTCAAAACCTGAAATATTTTTGTTTTGTTTTGCAGTATTCCATACCATTTACCTGTCTGGTAAATTTTAGTGAAGATGAAACTGTTAAGTCATGAACTTTTTTCGAAAAATGCGTGGCTACTATTGCACGTAGCACTGTCTGTCGTGTTCAAGCTGCAAACTTTTGTTAAACAATCCATTTTATGTCCCATTGCCTTAGAAAAGTTTATTTCCAGTCCATCATTTATCCTATCCCGGTGGTTCGGGGAACAGCTGGTGGCTCCCGGGAATGCATCTCGTGGAAACACGCCGTGGGAAATACCCGGGATTCTCGTTCTTTATCCCGGCACCGTCGCGCTCGAGAAACAAAGTGTTTGCGAGTATGCAAATATTACTCGTGGGGAAAATGAGTATTTTTGCGTTGCCGTTATCATTGTACTACGATGGCTCTTATTGTATAGAAAAACATCCGTCGATATCGCTTAGGCAATTTAAAATAAGAGGCCCTTTTATTTGAAACCGGAATAAGTACCTAATAACGTAACGTTTAGTTCGTGAGAGTCAACAGTAATTAGGCTTTAGAACAAAAACACTTTATACAGCCTCCTAACGGATAAATAAATATATCAGGAGATAATCTCACACAATTCGATCTAGTACTTCTAAACTCAGTTCCAGCCTTTTACGAGTACTAAGGGTAGGTACTAGGTACTAGATAACAATAAACATAATCCGTTTAGCAATTTAGCGTTTTAAAATTACCCTTGCAGCAGCTAATTATTCCCATAAGCTTGGAGGGCACATTATACAGAGAAGGGGAGGAGTAGAGGTCGCTTGTCCGTGTGGTTAGACAGCTGGCGGTGACGTTAACATGATACAGTAGCGGTTGCCCCTCACAGTGCACTATTTATTTACACTAAATAAACATTAGTGAACATTTGAAAGGTATACAAGGTCTTTATTTCAATTTGTTTTAGCTTACGTTTGAACTACATCGTAACCATATATTGTGGCCGTTATAGTAGCTCTTATTCACTTGATAGTAAGAGCTTCAGGCCAACAATATGATTGAATACGATAAAGAAACAGGTGGTTCTAATAAATTAAAAACTGCCCTAAGAGCAGAATTCCACGTTTTAAAAATGACGTCACGTTTAAATTGGTGGTTGATTGATTGAAAACATGTAAGTAGGTATTGATACTCATAATTTTGATATCGCTGGAACCGTAAACTTTTCAGAATTTCTTAAATATCTATCTTGTAGATAAGGTTAGGTTAACTTAAGTTTGATTTATGACATTCCTGAAAAAGAAACAGTTTCTGTAAAAAAATCTTACGGTAATTATGACCTACATAAACAAATTAAAATTTAAAATAATTATGGCAGTCAAAATCGACCTAAAATACGAATGCCCTCACCCACTCGTAAACGAGATCACCGCGTGGCTTAATTTTAATGACATTTACTAACCATCATCAGTGAGATTTAAAAGTCGACTCTCAGAGTCAACTTTATGCCTGACCAAATCAAATAAAGAAATGCTATATGTTGCTGTAAGTACTTAAAAATAGTCCTAAAACATATCACGTAAGAGTTACAGTTGGGTATTTTAATAAAGTTATAAACTGCTCTTAGTCGGCGATCAGTCACCGCTAAGCCGGGGCCACTGCGACCACTAGTTAGTTCGAATTGTATTCTACAAACTTCACTTTATTTTCCTCTCGTTTCCCGGCCTGCTGCCCCGAGCGTTATTGGCTACATTTTAAAACCATTTCTTTCTACGAAGACTGGACAGAGTTGCGTCAAATACCGAAATGTTCAGTCGTTAGCCGGACCCTGCGGCTCAAATACGAAACATAACAGTTCAAAGTTTGGTCAACCAAAACAGTTCAGCGGCAATTGACACGTTATTAAATAACAGCAACAAACGACAAACTTGACAAAACGCTGCTGACTGTGTTGTATCAGATCATAAAAATTAAGTTTATTATGTTCCCGAGAACGGTGTCAATGCGGCGGGCCATAAAGCGGCCGAATGGTTTAATCACTCGGCGCAATGATGTGGCTGACAAATTGCTGACAAGGGAGGAGGGGTAGAGCGTGTACAGCCTTTGTTATACTGTACGCGCCGTGCCGCCGCCGGACCGGCCTGATCGCAGATTGAAGAGCCACCTCATTAACTTGGGCTTTCATGAATTTGTTGGCTTATTAAATTTCTTTCACGGGTTCTTTCTAAGTATTCTTTGCCAAAAGAGCTGACTAGCCAACGACATTTTCGCAATTTTTAAAAAGATCTATGAAGAGGGTTGGGAACTTGGGATAGATACTCGTATGTTACTTTGTACTCGTTTATAAGGACTTCGATGTTTAAATTTCGGTTGTTTAACCACTTTTAATACAAAATGAAGAAATTCTACTCAGTGTTTAAACCAACTGCATAGTAGGTACAGTCAAGGACTTTAATTGTTATTTATTTATTTAATCTTCTTTGCACAATACAAATAAGTGTAAAAAGTACGAATGCCACTAATGGGACCCTGTCAAAATGACAGCGTCACATGAAATAAAGCTAAAATTAATGACTAACACTGTCATTATGACAGGATTCCATATTGGCATGACAATTAAAATCCTTGACTGTACCTACAGCTACAGCGAGACTAAAATACTGTATTTTCTTCTTAACTAAATTGACAAACTATTTAGAAGGATTACTTATTGCCAATAAACAACATATAGCATCCACGACAGCAAGATAATTACTTTACCAATAACAGCGTTGATGGTTCCCAATAAGCCACAATATCTAATCTCTCCATTAGGTACGTCTCATCTATTGTTCGACGGCTTACGTGCTACTACGTGGCACGTAGTTATATATCCCGCTTGTAATATAAGCGCTGACTCGTCGCTGTATCAATAATACATATCTGAATGATCCCTAGACATGCATGATTCAGCAACCCTGTTGACTCACAGGTTCATGAATTTATGCATGATTGGCATAAGTATAAATTATAGAAATTTATTTGCCACGTTTTTGACGATGATTACTTGTAGCAACACCATTTGGCGTGTCATCTTCTTTTAGATATTCTTTTAGGAAGACTGGTAGGCTCAGAGTGAATGTTACAACATTGCACTTACGACCTAATTGCAGAATGATATCATATGATAATCTTACGTTTATTGGTAATGAGTAATGTTTTACATGTCACATTAATAATTACTTTTTTGTAGCATTTTTTTGTAGAATTAAGTTTAAGTCATGTTTTAAAAAAAAACAGCTACTATATATACATAAAAAAATAAGAAGTAACAATAATGCCTTAAATTTAATAGCTTTTTATCTTAAATTATGACAGATTATGTAGAATTATCTACCAGCTTTAATGCCTTTGAAGACTTTCTTATTATAAATTCTTCTATAGTGTTTTCAGGTGGTTTCATTAAATAAAATTGAATTAATTAAAAGAAACAATCGCTCATGAATCCAAATCCACACATGGTCCATCAAAATTCATCACAAAACCAACACCTATTTTATAGGACAACTCTAACTTCCTACAATGAAATCCGCGTGCAAATGACGACGAGTTTATTTGAGGATATTTGTATGCTGCCCGAATATTTATTGACATTGTTTACATACTTTTCACCTTTTGTACGTTCCGTGCTTCCACTTTTCATAATCAATTTTGTGCATGAAAAATGTATTAGTTGTAAAATATTTTGACTACCTCACTAAAACCCAAAAATAGAGTTTCAATACCATTTATAAAATTGAATAACAGATTCGAATGTTTTCGCATCGGTATGTACGAGTCTGCACTATTGTTCCCTCGTAAGAAGTAGATGGATGGTGTAACTGTATAAGTTATGTTTGAATTAATAGCTGTTAAGTCTATGATTTAGCAGTAAAATCTGAAATACTCACGCAGTATTATTTGAGTAGGTAACAAATGTTTTCATATCGGTCGATACCTTTGTTTGTCACTTGCTATGTTTTACCGATGAATAATTGATAAATGATGGTTTTTGGAATATAATACCTTTTAATAGGTATCCTATCGCGATCGCGAAGTCAGAAACAAAATCTGATACTATAAGTTTTCAAAATGTTTACAGTACATGTAGTCATGTAGGTTAGGTTAGCTATGTTTTGTAAAAATCAAGAAAGGTTCAATGTTTTCAGAATAAAACTATTTTTAAACGTATGGAAAATTCGGACAAATAAAACAGTTAGTAAATAAAATTTGACCTTCGAGAATATGTGCGCGGTTCAAATTATAATTCACGTAGAGCTGATTGCTCAGTATTAATGTTCATCAAACGTAATTAGCATGTCTTTTAAGTTACATAGAGCCAAGGTCTTGAGCGGCTATTTATGGGCAGTTTGTCCTTCGGGCATAAAAACTAAATGCGTCACCCTACCTATTAAATGTAGAAGATGCGATGAAGTATTCGTGCAAAAGATCTTCGCTAAAGTTTAATTTATTGTATTCATATAATCCTGCTGTATCGACCTGTATTATGTACCTTGATATACGTGCGCTTAGACGCGGTTTCAGACAATGATTTTGATATTAAGTTCTTTTGTTTAGTTGTTTAGGCATGTGCCTCTTTAGGTGGGTAAACAAAAATGTTAGTTATGCCTGGCCTATGTCGCAAACTTAGCGTCTCTCCGACACAAGAGTTAATGAGTTTAAAAGTTGGGTAAGAACGCGCGCGATGTTATGTAAGTATGAACATAAATAAACCCTCAAACATAATGTTCAATTAACAATCATAATCCTATCTTATTTCCGCCCAAAGAGGGCACACGCGGCAAAGCTTAAGGCGTATCTACGTGAGAATTCATTATCTTATTGATTGTAGGTAATCATTATTATATCCCGCCCCTCGCACTCAAACAGGAAATTAGCAGTGAAATGGTGAAAGAAACCTCTGAGTCATGGTTTTAGGCAAAGTAACCACTTTTTATTCCTCGGCCCACAGTGCTTGCTCAAGGTTATTTTTATTATGTTTTATTTTCGCGTTAATGCAACAACACTTTTGGAATAGATCAATTTCAATGAGTTTTTGTTATTATTTTCTTTTAGATTGCACAAGTTAATACTTAGATTCAGTTTTTCCTCTTATATCGAAAATTTATTGTGTCATAAAATTTGTATTATGGTACTATACATTTAATTTAGTGTTGTATTTGACAGTACACAAAGGTGTATTTTTTCAATAACGTGGTCAAACATCTACAAAAAGTGAACATCTAAAGTATAAAGACTCATTTTAGTAATAATTAGCGACCCGCCCTCGCTTCACTACGGTTTAAGTGAGTTTTCTCCTACACCCGTGAAAAAGTATCTGACTTATGGTGAAAATCGCATTAAAAGACAGACACAGACTCGGACAGCAACATTTTATTATTCTATGTGAAGAAAGAAGATGTAAAAGAAATTACATAAACAAACTCTAGACATTGTGTGCGAAGAGACAGGTCTTTAAGATGTCCATATGATCCCCATCACAATCTCATATTAGAAAATGAAACGATATCACATTATCTGAAATAACTTTCTTATCGTATACGTGATTCATCGTGTAAGTTTGAAACAATATTAATATACTGACCTAAGTACTAAATGAGAAATAACAGAAAACAGACTTAGTCCCAATCCATACTTGGCTTAGGCTTGTGTAATAGGCAGTAAATAGACAACAATATGCCTATAATCTTAAAATTCACAAATATTTTCCCAAATGTCGAACTGGGACAAGACATGTTGCATCTGACAATCGTTAGCGATTATGTCAATTCCATACATTTTTCAATCGAAACATAATCACTAACGATTATCGAATGTAACTAGTCAAACCCCAATGGGACGAGACTTACCAAATCGTCAGTTCTCATTCGTTATTATTTTAGATCAGGGGGGTTATTATGACATAAGAAAAGGAATAGTATAACTGCCATAGCTCTGTCCTTTATGCTCACCATAAAGTGAACTGCATAGCTAGGTCATAATAACCCCCCAGTTTAGTTTCGATGCTAGCGTTTATTTATATCTGCTTCACATGTATAACCAGTATGCCTAGTCAAGATGCAAATGCTGCTAACGTTCATTTTGTGTCTATTCGAAATGTACAGAGTTGTTATAAAGGCGTCCTCACTGAGAGTATTTACGTGTAATGAGCATTCGGCGTCGAATATTTAAGTGGTTCGGACCACAGAAACGCTCAGCTCAACGACCACACAACTCGAATGCTCTCAGTGGGGATACTTCTTAAGCGATCGACGCGATCTGTTAACCCCATACATTTTGTCGATTCAATCGCTAACTTAGGCTTATGCATGTTGACTACGCCGCCCCCAAAATCCGTCAGGCAAAGGTAGGAAATTACATTTTCAAAAGTACGTCGTCGAGAAACGTCTCTATTAGGAGCTAATAATCTGAACGTGCAGGCCCCGAGCCGACGCGAAATTCACAAAAAAGTGGAAGTTTCTCCTCCATTTGTTCGTTTTACCGGGCAGGAGTGAGTAGGATAGACCACTCTACCCGCAAACGGCCACGTTGTAGAGTGATAAGGACAAAGCCCGTAAGATAAATGTGAATGGAGATGCTGTGGAATGAAGAAAAATAACGTTGGTTGTTACGGATGTGGAAGAAACCGGGATTGTTTCGTCGTTGATATGCCGAGATGACGTGGCGGAAAAAACACCTGCTTTTTATCTAATTGAATTTCTGTGTTGTTGTTAAGTTCAGTCTTAAAAGGCAAAGTTAATCTCCATAATTATAAGATAATATTTGCAGATAAAGAGTTGTAGATCTGAAATGATGGGCCAAGTTTGTTTACCCGTCGCCCCGTTATAGTAAGCATTACATAAAGAGGGCAGCGATCCCACGGTCTTCCTTTATGACCGGTTTTATTTGTATTTTACCGCTTACTACTCCACTTTGCTCGCCCCGAGCTTTAAGTTGTACCTACTTTCGCGCAAATAGCCTTTGTTGGCGTCGACCATCCATGCCAATTAAGTTGGAAATTAGCCGTTTATCAGATAAACAAGTTGTTAGTTTCCTGTGTTCCCTAATTTCCGTTTGCGTTATTATTTTCACAAGCTTCTATTTCTTGTTTTGGGCTGAGACGGTAAAAAGACATTACCTTTGACGTGTTTCCGTATTGTTAACGTTTTACTTGACAGTAATGGTGGTCGAGTTAAAAACAACATTGAATCACGTCAAAGGCAATATGGTTTTAACGCAGTAGAATAGAGGCCCCTTTCATATTTATATTTGTAAGTTGGCCGTTTGAAATCTTGAAATGGGCTGAAATTTGAAACACAAATGTAAACCCAATGACAATGCAATGTTATGGTATCTAATTGATGAGATGATGGAGTCGGTAGGTGGTGACATAATCTCCGCTATACTTAACGTAGTCCCACAGATTACCACTTTGTAAAAAAGTACAGTTGGCAGCAAAAATGGTCCCAAAAAGTTATTTTTCACAAAAACCTATTTTACGTCGATCAATCAATTTTATTGCAATTACGAGAATTATTCATTTATTTTAACTTTCATGCATTACTTTTGATTATGACACAGGTAAATTAGGTATTTTCTATAAAAAACACGACACGGGTGTCGACGAGAGATGACAGATGATGTGGGCTGATGCCACCCGACCCTTGTTCTTTCCGTTTCCTGACAACTGGTTTTCCTTCAAATGAGGGCTCGGTAGCCAGCTGACTCGAAATAAAGGGTCAAACATTTACAGAAATCTCCTTTTGAATCATACCTTAGTACTTATATGAATAATTGCAGTGATAGTTCTAAACTAACAAAGCTTTATATAACCGTGCAAATTGTCCACTTTAAAATCTATTATTGGGGGTTAAAAAAACCCGACGAGGCTCCTGCGTGAACCCAGTTTAATGCGGCGGCCGAATTACTGACGTTCAAATTTTAAGCAAATTTTCTTGGTCTTCTTATCGTGTAAAGGTTATCCAAGTTCTTATAGCTGTAAAAGACTACAATAAAATACCTCTTACAATCAAATACATATAGAATAGACTCCATGTGTATTTTGTAGTAAGTTAAATAGTTTTTTAAATATCAAAATGTTTTTGTAATTCGGAAGAGTAAATTTCTTTTTGGCGTTTGAAGAGTGAATAAATCTGTTAGCCTGTATATATGTATATATTAATTTGTTATAAATATAATACATAATTTATTGTGTCTTGTTACAGTGCCATTGCAAGGTATATGTTGAAGCTACCTACTGTATTTTTAAGACCTCATGTACAACCTACAATGAACATGACGATGACTATGCCAATTTTTCCTAATGTTTTGCCACTACTAATCCACATAACACATGCCTTCTTTTGATCATAGGCTAATAACTGCGAGACGAATACTTCTGCGAAAATTACAAGGTGAAAGATACCTAAAATGACCCAGCGGATAACGGCTTGGCCTCTCGAATCGCTTTATTTATGAATAAAGTTTGACCGTGTTGTTATAATGATATTTGGCTAAACACTTACCAATAACTACTACAGTAAAACCGAATTATTTCGCTATAAATCATATTTACGATTTATTCAACTGCCATCATGGAACGACAAGGTAATTTATATTATCGACAACGCACCTTTGGTGTTATTCTCTTAAATGCTGTGAAGGATAATTCGCTGGATCGTTCTGGTCTTCCGTGACCCAGGCATAGGGTAAAATTGCATTGTTATTCGTGTCTTTCTACACTGGTTTAGCGTTGCCGTAAAGAAAGAATACCCCACTTGTCAGAAAGCTATTCGCAGGAGTTGTGGGCGGGCCAGGAATAATGGTGTTTTGTAACGTCACTATAACATTGTAGGATTTAATAGGGCTTTTTGATGGAACTGTGCTTAAGGCTGAGTCCTTGCGCTGTTGTAAAAGGAGGTTGTTAAGACTTTGTGGTATCGCATAAATTTCTTATTGATTGAAGTTCACACGCGGCTTATATCTTGGAAGTATGAGTACGTCTTCACACAACTTTGTGAATATTCTAAAAGAACAACACATTAGCTGTCAGTCTCTCTTACGCGTGTAATGGAGCGTTATCAGAGCTTCTCATTGACATTGTCTACAGTGGGAAAACAACCAGATGGCACTAGGTCGTCAATATAGATGTTTTATGTAAGCAATACCTCCGCGAGTCGGCGAGATTTCTTTATCACTCGGAAACAACATCAAATACTCGTACAAGCCTAGAAAAGGATTTTTCATTAAAAACTGTACGCTGCTTGTGGCATTTTAGCACATTAAAAACACCAACCTGTCTGTTTGTTGGTTCTCTGCCTTTTCGCCAACAAACCTATTAATTTGCCAACCCGCTTTTTTTCTGTAACTACAAATATTTCAGAATTTTATAAAACTAACCTGATCTATCCTATAGGGTTCTGCACGATGGTCCTGAAATAAATCTAGAATTATTTGCAGAGCCGGAAAAAAACGCGGTTGTCAAATGATATGTTTGTGAAATGAATAATTTGTGAAATGTTGGTTATGAAATGACAGAATCCCCTGTTTGTTACGCTTTCACGGATAAATCGCTGAACCGATTCAGATGTAATTATGTATGAAGTTAGTTTATTATAATACCCGGCAGGGTCCGTTTAGGTTTGGAAATTGCTTGGCATTTAATTTGTTAAAAACGAAGAAACAGGATTGACAACTTTAGTTCTTAACCCCTGACTTAAGATGTCTAACAAAAAGCAAGTTTTAAAAACCCGACTGCATATTTGGATTATGTTGTGTATACTATAATTACTTTTATATGTTTATGTTTGTGTTACCTTCCATTTATATATTGTCTATTCCGCCAAATTAACATTTTATTTTAATTTAAATACCCAGCGACGTTAGTGCCAATCTAACGACACCTAGATTAGCTTCTTGAAATTGGCCCATCCATCCAGCCTCTACAAGGGAACAAACGACCATACATACATACAGGGACTCTATTCTACTGCGTTATATTCGTGGCTGCGCTGGATGGTTCCAACGGAAGATCAGCGCTGGTTTGAATGCCAGCTTAATGCTGAGTTGGAACCATCTCGTGGCAACACAGCTGTATTGTTTATGTCAGTATGTTGTTACTTTTTGTTTGTCACAAATAAATGCTCTTCTTTCTTTTTTTTCTTTTTTTTATAACGATATCGCGTTTGACGTGATTTAGAATCGTTTATTACTCGGTCGCCATTATTATCAATGACATAAGAGTTATCATAACGTTGACAATACGGAAACGCTTCAAAGGCGATACAGCTTTTACCGTTATAAGTTTAATACGTGTATCGGTGTATCTGTGTGTAGATATGTGTTTTTGTGGTAGTTTTTCGTGCCTTTTATATGGCGGGGGTTTTTATCTATTTGATAGGGATTTTGATTGTGTATACTTATAATGTAATTTAAAAAACAACCACTGTTATTTTAAGTGTTAATTTGTTTGTATAAACTGCGCTTCTGTTGCGTCCCAACTTAATGCGGCATAATGAATGAAATTCCGCCAGCCACATTTTTCTCACCTGCCAGGACACAATTTAGAAGGCGATCCATCACGCCGGGTCTGCCTTCTACTTATTTAATTTTTTATGCTTCTAACAAAATATACGTACTCAACTTTCTTTGCGGATTACTTGGATCCCATTTGGCCTTAATTTCTGACTACGAAATTGTCGACTTGAATAAGTTGATGGATGGTTGAAACTCCTTCAATATAGTTAATATTTTGAACAAAAATATCCTCTACCAATACAACCTGTTAGGTATTTATTGCTTATGGTGGATATATTTAACCTGGGCCTGTATTCTGCTGCATTACAACGATATCGCGTTTGACGTGTTTTAGAATCGTTTGTCGCAATCGCCATTATTGTAAATGACGTAAGAGTTATCAAAACGTTGACAATACGGTAGGATATCGTTATTAGCGTGTAGAATCCCAGCCCTGACAGCTATAAATCTAGCGGGTCTGAATAAATTACTTACTGGGTTAGTTCAAATTATGGCAACGAATGGAACATATCCACAGGGGCCCTATTCTACTCGGTAAAACCATATTGCTTTTGACAAGTTATCGATGTCAACGTTACGATAGCTCTTATTTACTTGACAGTAATAGCGGCAGAGTTAAGAACAATACGAAAACATGTCAATATCAATATTATTATACCGAGTAGAATAGAGACTGACTGAATGAGTATAAAAAACTTATTGTTATTGTATTGTTATTGGTATGGGTATCCTCATTTACCTACCTATTTTAAATTTAAACGACTTATGATTACGGTCCTTAGTTTATGTGCCTGTGACGGCAGTTGCCTCGTAGTCCGGATTAAGCCTCATAATACCTGTCACAAGTGAACTAAAAGTTATGTCCAATACTTATAACTTATAACAAAGATCGAATTACATGAGAAAAGTTAGAGCGCTAGGTAGTGGTATTGTTTGCAGTCACAGCCGCGGCGGGCTTCGGCTAAGCAGTTAGACTCTCTCCGGTGCTATTATTTCATTTATAACTTACCTACACGCAAGTTTATACATCCTTTACTCGAGTAACAACAAAATAGGTTTATTAAGTCAGTGGGATTAACTTTGTGTTAACATAAATAAGCGATTTAGTGTTCTCTAATTAAAAATATCAGTTAACCTAATTTTTTTTTTCCTTATTACATGTGAGCACTTCAGCAGATAGACTTTATGTATTATTTTTTCCGCTGTTAAGCCATTTTGTATAATTGTTATTTTCCATAATAAATTTGAAGAAGAAAAGTTAATACAGCAAAGAGATTCAAGCACCGTATACATAATAATATAGTGTGCGTGGACATTTTGCTATATTTATCTGTATTGCTTCAAGTCCTTTTGCCCGTCGCAGTAACTCATATTCTTCCTTCAGGCAACGATATAATGTACGATGAAAACAAAACTATTTGGTCCGTGTTTTATGCCTTAAATAATATTTGCTCTAACTCTACTCTAATGGTTGAATGCACAAAACATGACCTTATTTTTAACGTGATTACATACTCCAAATATCCCCAATAAGTACTCAAATATCACAACTTCAGATTTCCAATGTTTATTCGTCATGAAACGACAGTCCAATTTGCGGTTTCAAAAAAAACACTCGACAACAGTTTGGCCTTTCAGCGGCAGGATGTTCGATTTAAAGGCCTGTCTACACGTCTAACATGTTCACAAATATTAACCTAGTTCCGAAACGCCACGAAGTCTGGTAAGCGATGCGTTTTGTGAGCGAGGCCGCCGCATCGACCGCCGATCGGTCAACGTCGACGGGCCCTGAATACCTAATGCCATAACGGCCACCTGCAGCCCTCAGGTAGGAAAATTTCTAGAAATAACCTGAGAAAGCCGTGCAATATCTGCATCCATATAAAATTCAGCTTTAGGTCAGTGGGACGAGTAATCTCGGAATACACAATTTTATAAACTATTACCTATTTATCAGACCTTTTTATGCTACGACTAGCAATGTGCCGGTTGCGGAACATTCCCCTTAAGAAATGACTGAAAAAAATCGTTTAAACATTTAAGAGCATTGAGACTTTATTGTCATACAAAATTCAGAATATTTTTAGAAATAACTGAGATTTTCTAATTTAAAAGTTTTACAATTTTAGAAATTTCCCGACGGTACAATCCTAGAAGCATTCCACGGAAGTCGCGCACGGCTACTCAAATTTCCGTTGCATCGGTTGCATCAATGTACCAACGTAAAGTAATGATAAAATAAAGTAGTAAGGACGGGACTTCATGGAAAATAATTCGATTGTGATTGTGACCTATCGTTTTGAAAAATTGTATATACTTAGTGACTATTTAAATTTAAACATATCAATTTGCTCAGGATATCATCAGCACATTACAATTTATAAACACAAGCATGTTGCTGAAATCATTGTATAGTGTTAACAGTGCAAGCGGGGCAGCTATAGCCAGCCGAACGCTTCTAAGAAGCTACAAGTACATCTGCACGTTGAAACTCTACTTAGAGTAAGTACTCTAGTAGTAGATTTAAATCAATAAGTACCTTTTCTTTTTAAACGAAATATTTAGGTTCGTGAATTAAAAAAGAAACCTATTTTTTTTCCAAAATATAGTTACTGCTGTCATGCCCTCTTCGCTTCGCTTCGGATTATGTGAGGTTTCTGTAACCTAAACCAGATCCTGAAAAAATTGACGGTTCCTGTCGGGATAGCGATAAATGACGGGAAACAATTAGTAACTAATAATAACACCACCACCACCACCACCTACCGTGTAAATTGTTTTAACTTGCACCTTATCCCTTCTAAGGTTGTCTGGAAGAGATCGCTAATCAGCGATAAGACCGCCTGTTGTTTACCTGGGTCTTCTAAATTGTGAAAATTCTGTGTAATGTTTTTGTTTGGTGGACAATAAAGTGTTTTGTATTGTATTGTATTGTAATAGTAAACATGCAATGTAATAAACACAGGGTAGGATGATTTCAAATGGAGCCATGTTACATCGATTGCTGCATATTAAAGCTGGAATCTGCGGCGTACGCTACACACACACGTTACACACGTAAGCCACGTGGATCGATTGTTCTAGGCGTGTGTCACTCACGTCTTTTCGTAGTGTGCTGCTGCATGAGTATCCACAAACATTTGATACGAAGCGAATTGGGACTCTATTTATTAAAAAGTAACGTTTTAATGATGTTAATCTAATTTAGAAATGCGCTCTTTGCGTAGTATGTGTGGTGTGAAACTGTGTGATAGAGTAAGGAATGAAAACATCAGAGATAAGTGTGGTCTGAAAGAAGATGTAGTGACTAAAATTGAAAAGGGCATGCTTCGATGGTTCGGTCATTTGGAAAGGATGGATGAAAAAAGATTGACGAAAGAAATTTACAGTGCTAAAGTGAGTGGAAGGGTCGTAAGGGGGCGCCCTAGGCGTACTTTTTTGAATCAAATCGGGGAAATACTGGAAAAGGGCCGAATCTTAAGTACCCGAAACCGACGTGCATGCATGACTCGATGTATGAATGTGGAAGACGCGAAAGAGCTTTGTCAGGATCGTAGCAGGTGGAAAGAAGTGGTCTCTGCCTACCCCTCTGGGAAACAGGCGTGATTTATGTATGTATGTATGTATCTAATTGTATTGTAAGCTAAACATAGTTTGAATTAGCAATACTAGCAATGCGACGCAGAGCGCCCTAAAAACTAACAAAAATATATAAAAACCAAATAAAGTCCTTAAACCATAGTACTTCTAACGAGATGTTTTGTTGACCGTAGTTAGCGTGCAGTAGACCGACGTATAGACCCTTTGCAAGCCACTGGGGAACATTCAATTCACCACACGTCGCGTCGTCTCCCCTTAATGTAAACAGTGTACGTTGCAACTAACTACTGAGTAAATAAGTTAACAAGTGCTCTATGGTTTATAGAGTTCCGTGGCGAAATGGTAAAGCGGACCTTTGTTACATTTCAGTACAAAAGGGGTAAAATTAACCGTTGTGTGACTTGAATTTTTCTCAAAAATGCTTTGTAATCTTGCCATAACACGAGTAATTAGGAGGCCATAAAACCTCCTGTGGTTGAAGTTCTTGGAAAACTACGAAAATGTTCAGAAAAATCGAGTGATTTTGTATTTAGAATCAATAAGTGTCCGGAAGTAAGTATTGAAATTCCATAACATAGGCTCCACATCAATTGAATTTGGAACTATCTGTAGGCAAACCTGCGACAGCCCTTAAAAAGGCACGAGGAGCACGAGAAAGTCACTCGAAAAAAAAAGAATATGAACAAAAATAAAAAATAAATTGTCACGAACGATGTAAGTGTTGCCAGGATGTGTGTGTAGTATGGTGTTCTTTGTAGAATTGTTAATAAATTGTCGTAAGAGGCGACTCAGGGAATAAGGGCTTGTAGTATTGTTAGGCGATGGGCTTGCAACCTGTCACTAATACATTAGTAAACTTCTTGGCCTGATTGTGCAAAATGTGGTTACAGAATTATCAACAGGTCTTTTTAGAGTTGTTGGTATTTCTGTAGCTCTACCTACCCCACTCTGGGAATGAAGGCGTGATGTTATGTATGTATGTATGTATGTTAATAAATTAACAAAAAGTATTTAATTTACGTATTAATGAAACTTTTCATCACACTGTTTCATACAATCTACTTGTTTATTTTGAGAAAAGCACTATACGTGCTTTGACCATTATACGTGAGCTATCCTGCCCCCTATTTCACCACATTGACAATGATAGGTGACAGGTGACAATTCGGTATACATTGCGGAGTTAGTAGGTTTTTACATCACTGGGTTTCATTTAAGCTGCGCCATGTACACTGGAATATCACCTGTCACCTACCATAGTCAGGCAAGGGCTTTTCACTTATACTCGTCTAGGCAGGAAGGCTCACTCTTGTCTCTGCAGGAACCATAAAATTGGTATTATTGTAAGAAACCCCTTTCTATGACCCATAGTAGTAGGTAGTAACTTTGTTTACACATTTTAAAGATTTTTTTTTCAGAAAATTTTGCTTGTGCTTAATATTATTTTAAGAATAGAACCCACAATGTGACAGAGTACCACATGACCGGTTTTATTTCCTAAACGTTTAACCGATACTTGTTAATCTTATTATGTATACATATGCTATGTTCATCTTCAAATTTCCCTCGACGTAAAAGGGAGCATCCCTTAGAGCGACTATGTGGGCGAATTACACATTAGTAACGTTTGGTTGAGCGTTAATAAAAAGCGCTTTAAGCTTATATACGAAATAAGCATTCCAAAACGACTGTAATTTTACAAAAAACAGCATCATTTATTTTCAGGCGCTTAAAGCTTAGCTTATTTCCACATGATTTCGAATTGTTTCTACTAATTTCAACATGAATTTATCAAGGTATCATCAAGGTATCATCAAGGTAACAAATGATTTCAATACCAAAAGTTCTACTTCAGATGCATTAAGGCATGGTTGAATTCGGAAAATAGTTACTTAATTAAATATAGTAGAAGTCTTTTGAAAACCTTAAATATTCGACTCACAAATAAGTGTCAGCATTGTAGATTCAATTACCCTAATAAGCTTATTTTCACCAATTTGATACAAACTATAATTTGATCTCGTTATCAAGGTCATGCGGTTGCCTCGCTACCATAATAATCAGCAGTTCCCTCAGGCCCCGCAAACACCTTGGGTCGCGCCCTCCGGGAGCCAGCCGCGCGTGGGACCCGGAAATACATTTCCACAATTATTTTTTAACAATTTGGCCTCCACAATGACTTTTTTGAGAGGGCTGTTGCAATCAAAATAGGCAGCGTAGCATGTTTTGCGTTTTCTTTGATTATTCCAGAAAATTTAAGTAAAACTCTGAAAAGCGTTCCGATTATTATCTGCATTGTCATTATTAAAACATGTTGGATGCTGTGCTGTAGCCCATTGTTGAAGTATAAAGCATGATGCAAATAAATATCTGAATCTGAATCATTTGCTTCATACGATACTTCAACAATGTCAATTGTAAGAGGTTGATAGTCAGTTTTAAACGTGTGTAGGAACGTTCGCCATCAAAAATACCAGAGCATACAAGGCATTGGAGCTTACGCTCTTATGCTTGTAACAATAGATCCTGGTTCAGATATTTTAGGGCACCTTACTTGTTCCGATATATTTTATAGCGACTGTAGTTACTTTGCGATTAGGTCGATTAGGGGGTAGGTCCGGTTTATAAATTGCACTATTACATTTTTAGTATCATGCAACCTCGACTGAATTGCTGTTCTGCTTAATTTTTTTAATAAGAATTCAGTAAAAAAATTAATTAATTTATAATGCTAAAAGTTAAATGCTACAACGTTATTATTATGTTTGAAACAAAACTTTTATTATGAGAGAAAATTATAAGCCGTGAGAATTATTTATACCCCCAATATGTAGGGCGCCGGCAAAGTTGGTGTTTATTTCTTCGCATAAATCTTCTCGTTACGATTCATAAAATCTCGTGTTATAAATGTGGGTGATTGCAGGAGCTTGTTGAAAGTATTACTGTAATGGAATCTTATTCAGGCTTCTGTCGGGGTTTTAAGGTCTGCCGGTGTCTGGTTACGATGTTATTGGTTATTAGGTAGCCTTTCAGTAGGTACTTAGTGCAAATTTATATAATCTGGTTATTTAAGTGAACTAAACTTTGTATAGGTAGCTTAATTAATTTTTCAGTATTAGTTAACGATTTTGAAAAAAATATGAAGCAGGGTTTTTAGATAAGTAAAGAAATCGTTTTATCAAGTTATCACCAACGAAAAGATTTTTTTTAACTCAAGCAACGCCTGTTGTCGCACATACTATTATTCTTAAGTATCCATGTAAAAAATATATTTATAATACAATGATTAAAGAGTAAGGTTGATGTATGAAAAAATGGTTAAAACTCACAATTAAAAACATGAACGAACGGTCCGAAATATTGACTATCTTTCTTAACCATGTCTCGAGTGAGATAAAATTAGTAGAACGTACTTCCTTGGTCATAAACCTGGTACCTAGTGGCTACTGTTGGTATTTTTGTTGTTAAATTAGTGCTTAATCAGTATTGAGTTTTAGAACATATTTCATATTTATCAAGCTTTTTCGTACCCTACGGCCCCTTAAAGACCCTAAAACCCTAAAGTCCCTTACTATATTGACAATTGAAATCTTTACAGTAACAAAAAGCCCGTTTTTATTTTTTTTATGAATGACATGACACAAATAATGCACAAACACACATTAACAAGCCGCTCAAATCAGGATTTACTTTATATCTCGGGATTTTAGGCAGTTTAATGTTACGAGTATGTACAGCGAGACATTTTCATCAACCGATCGAATCCAGGGCCCGAATACATAAGCATATCATATTACACTTAGTCACTGAAGAATAATTAATTAAAAGATCGCAATCTCGTGTTTATAAATAGGATAACACCAAAATAAAACCAAATGAAACAAAATTAAATTAAAACACGTTTGCGAAAGATAGCGCGCACGCTACCATATCCGAACGTTAGTGGATTATTTTATATTTCTGGAATAACATTAATGAAAGTACACGTGAAATATTCAGCGCCAAGAACTCAAACATCGGCTCCATTTTGCACAGGAATCAGGAGTCTAGTACTGAATACGGCAAAGAAGCGTGGGAAGTGTCATGGCATTTGGTGGATACCGTCTATTAGCTCAGTCGTAGCCATGTTTGTCGACCCCTACTGATTTGCAAACGTGCCAATTAACTTTAAACTGATATGCGTATTGTATTGTTTTAGTTTTTTGTTTACTGGAAAATAGACAAAAGTCTAGACTTGCCTGTTAAAAGCATTTAGAGCACTCCTGAGTGCTAAGTTTATTATAAGTTGATGGAATGAGATGGAACTTGGCTTATTTCCAAACACCACCTAGTTTAATATGGTAAAGTTACCTACTTAATACGTCATAGGTTACGCTACCCGTGAATTCACTGCATAATAAGTTATTTTTGGGTAGAAACAGGGCTTTTAGAGGAAACTAAACTGAATATTTTACTCTAATTAGATTCTGTTCTCACAGTTCGAGTTTAATTCTAACAAGCTTCTCACAAACGCATTCAATTTAAGTTCGCCATTGAAAATATAAAAGAAATGGTTTTTAATCAAGTTGTGAACGCAAACGATCTACCTAACCGGGATGCCGGCCGGCCATTTGTCAGTGCCGTCCGTTCTTCCGTGGGAATACCGCAAAATAGTCGCCAGATCGATTGGTCTCATTTCAGAATACGTGGGCTTTTGGATTAGGATTGATGTACGTTAGATATTTTATAATCATTTGCATTGTTGGTTCAGGGACGGCGCCAATTGATTCGCAGCGGTGCGGATCTTGCATATTTGATAACCATTATTGTGTATACTGGGTGTTGCCTGTAATAGGAGCAATAAATTGAGGGATCGTTTCTACTGTATAAACGTAGCAACATTTGTTGTACAACTTTTACAAAATATGTAATTTATTATTTGGGATTTGTTCGAACAATCTAAACACCTAGCATTTTCAATGTACTCCATCCAATAGTCTAGTTGACATCTACTGTCAGCCTACAAACTTCGTCGTTTTCGCAATACATTGCTAGCTTGGAAAATCTAAATTCATTAATATTTAGTAAACAACAAGTTATTTTCAAAAGTTGTAGAATAAATGTTGTTACGTTTGTGGTGTGGAAACTATCCCTAAATTTATTGCTCCTATTACAGGCAACACCCGGTATGTAATGGAACAAGTATAATTAATCTGTTTGATAAGAAAGAAAACTGATGATTACCTATGTTAAGATAAATAAGCCTCATATCAACCTGTTTTTTTTTTTTACTTGTACCCAGTTAACAAGGTTAACCAACAGTACTTTTATGTGCCCGATGATGAATACTAAGTTTACAAATATGTTGTAATGTTTGTATGTAAACACTTTATTTTATAAAGCATGAAATACATTACAATTACGGAATGCAAATTAACCGTCTTTTGCATACTAAATTCGGTTATTAAACTATTATTTGCATTCCCTAAATACAATACAGAAAAACCGGGCAAAGGCAGTTTTCCTTTAATATTCGTTATATACTCTTTCATTTAAGTTTTTTTCAGATTTTTAGTATTTGTAGCGTTGACACTTGAGTCTAACAAAAATTAGCGCTTTAAGGCTTAACATTTCATACACGGATTACTTAATCGCTAAACTGTTATTAAATTGTGGCGACCTAGCGACATCTAGTGACAACTTGTAACAAACAACTCGCCAGCGCCACCAGCGGCAGACAGCGCAACTAAAATCTGACAGTGCGCTATATCGCGCTAACGAAGTTTCTTCAGTCGGTTGACTTATATACAACTTCCAACTTCATCCAAATGGACTTCGGTCCCCAGGCATAATACCCGCCTGGAGAGAGATCTCTCTATTGTCCTCTATATCTCTATATTGATCTATGTATTGTCTATTGTTTTTTTTATTTTTGAAAGACCTATCCAACGACACGTCACACTATAGGGTAGACGAGAAAAAAAAATATCCCCACGTTACGTGTAGGCGAGGTATCCTAAAAAAAACTTTTGTTTGTCATTTTATTATATCACTTTGTTGGCGTGACTTATATGCATATTCATGCCAAATTACAGCTTTCTAGTACTAAAGAGTCTCTGCGCTAGGCTGTGGACGGACGGATGGACACGGCGAAACTATAAGGGTTCCTATTTTGACTACGGAACCCTAAAAAGGAATATGGAGAGGGGATACGTATGTACTCATACATTTCTAGGTTTTGTATGATTTTATTCAAAATTGTATGTACGTATGACACGGACATGCATACAATTTTAATAAAGAAACACTATTATAAACCCGAAAACACTACACCAAATTATCTGCGGGGTGCGTGCCGTTACCACACTCTACCAATTTTGACACCGGCACTCCTACGGCTTCGCGTCCTTGCGATATTTGTAAAGTCAATTAACTCCAGTGGGTGATTACATTGATTAGCAAGACGTGACGCAATCTGCATATATCGCTTTACCTCAGTCTCGTTTAAGATTAGTATTCGTTAGTTGTATTAATTATTTAAAATTGTACCGTGGCAATGTGAAATGCAAACATGACGCTGTTATTTTGCCTCAGTGCGATTTAATATCGAACCGTTAAAACTCTTCACTTAAGGCCATATTCCAAACTGAATCATTTCCCAATTTGGAATATTGGGTTTTTTACCAAACCGTAAATATTTCAGGATTTTTATAAAAGTAACCTAACCTATGGGGTTCTGCATGCTGGTCCTGAAATGAATCCTGAAAATTTTACAGCTTCGGAAAAAGTAGTATGCTAAATGATACGGTTGGGAAATTAATAAGTTTGGGAAACATTGTTCGGCGAAAAGGAAGTGCACCAATTTGGCCACATAGCTAGGTCAACTGATTTCGACGAAGTTTGGTATGGAGATAGCTTAACCTCGAGGAAAAACATAAATAAGGCACTTTTTATCCACGAGTAGCGATAAATGCCTTCTACGGATACGGTTCTCGGATACGGTTGGAGTCACGGGCAATAGCCTAGTTATAAATAAATATCAGGTGACAATTCGAGGACGAAATCATACAGATTAAACTAGCCCCAAAATAAACTAAATGCTTTTTATATGGGTATTAGACAACGATATACTTTTATACAAAAAATACATAGAAAACATCCAAGACCAAAATACTCACACTTATAATTTTATACACACGTACATAACATCACGCCTTCATTCCCAGACTAGGGTAGGCAGAGCTACAGATTTACCAACAACTCTAAAAAACTTGTTGATAATTCTGTCACCACATTTTGCACAATCAGGCTAAGCTGTTTACCACCACACACACAAATATTTGCCCTTACTAGGAATCGAGCCCTGAACCACTAGCTTCGTAGCTACCAACTAGTCTAACTCAACGTCGTAGGTTTCCTTCATAATTTGAAAACGTCAACAACAGTTCGTGCCTCGAAAAACAAAAGTAAAACAGTTATCAAAATACTGAAAATAAACATTGAAATCGGAGGCTGTTATCATCAGAACAGCGGAAACGGAACCGATCCGTCTTGCGGCCGCCGCCCCGGCTGCCGTGGCTGCTGACTTGCTTAAAACTGCTAATGACAAAGAAATTTAATTACTGAACAAACAATATGGCGAACGTCGCCCAAACTTCTGGAAATTATTTGTCATCGAGTGTGTTATTCACGGAAAAGGGGCTATAATCTTTACTTACATAGGAATAAAAACGTGTATTAATAATGTTTCCTTTCCAAAAGATATATTTTTAATGATATTTATGTTTCTTTGTCTTTAGTAACTTTAGGGTAATTTTAATTTAAAAAAAAAACCAAATGGAATTGGTTTTGGGCATACCCATAAAATACATAACATCACGCCTTCATTTCCAGAGTGGGGTAGGCAGAGCCACAGAAACACCAACAACTCTAAAATAACTTATTTATAATTCTGTAACCACATTTTGCACAATCAGGCTAAGAAGTTTCCTAGTGTATTAGTGACAGGTTGCAAGCCTAACAATACTTCAAGCCCTTAATCCCTTAGTCGCCTCTTACGACATCCACAGGAAGACATGGAGTGGCACTATTCTAACCTGGCAAACACTCGGGGAAAAATATAATAAAAAATAAGAACCATAGCAAATTTTATCTCATTGGAGTAATTATATGACCTATTTAACGGCCAAAGCCGGAAAATGGCGCGGGGATTATATAGAAATCCGCTGAAGTCGATAAACTAGTAGAGCGCATCACCACCCGACGTCTTGGGAACCGCAACGTATTTAACTTAGGGATTAGTTTCGTACTTGAACCACTACTGGTGCTCTAATTTCAAGTATCTATAAAAAATACCGCAATGTAAGTTATTAACTAGGTGGTATTAAAATACGTAGATGACAATCACATTACATTCAAAACGAAAAAGCTAAATCTAAAAAAGGGCCCAGCAACATTGTCCCGAAAATGCTGGAATTTTAGCTTAGTTTTACTTTTAGTTTTAATTTTCATTTATAAGACATAAACTTCGGCCAAGCAACCGATGCATACCTTACGTCATTGCTCCTCTACCCACATAGTTTACTTATAATTTTTATAAAACAGTACTAACAGAACAAATGTGTGATTGCATGTTAAAGAATAATTATTATTATAAGCTACTACTTACTAAGTGATACTTATAAGGACGGTGTATCCTGACCCACCGTGATACAGTGCAAACTAGTACGGGGGTCAGTTGACGCTTACTTTTGGTTTTCACCATATAAATATAAATAACAACTGTTAATGTAAGTATTAATGTACTTTTCTTGCGAAATAAAGATATTATTATTATTATATTATTATTATAAAGCCACTTTGTATAATTGTCACACGGCGTCAAAAATTGCACCTTTTGAAATTTTCAGCCTCACAGTCTCATACCTTACCTTGGATGAAATATGGTTTATATCTGCTTCATGTCAAAATTTCAAAAGGTACGATTTTTTGACGCCGAGTATAGTTTGATAAAACTTTCAGTTAGTGTAATGAACCAAACAGATAATGAACAAATACTAACAATGTAAGTCTATTTTAACATTACATTTGACATACGCCCCGGGACTTGTGTGCGCTAATTTTATTACAAACTAGCGAAACGTCCCCGCTTTTCACGGGCGTCAATTAGAAAATTTGAATTAAATATGTAAAAACCTATCATTAAAAAACATCTAACTGATAATGAAAATCCGTTGCGTGGTTTAGGAGCAGTTAGCGGATATACAAACAGACAGACGTATGTAGAGATCAGGGTTATGGTTACCCTGTAGTTTATTTATTAAAGATTTGCCAACAGCATACATACCCATCAAAGTTCTTGGTTTTATAACCTTCCTAAGTAAATTGTCTACAGAAGTTATGGTTGGCTACCAATTATATTCAAAAATGTCCATCCCACCTTAAAAGGAAAAGGATAGAGGCCCTATTAGTTATGCTTAAGATGATGGTGGCAGTGTCCGAAAGAATCTCAGAATTACATGCTCGTATAGATGTTTATGTCGAAAATTCTGTGTTAGTTTGAAAACTTTTAATAACCTACATTTCCATATGGAAAGTAGCTTGTTGATAATTGACATAGAACACAAATATTACCTTATTTAAGAAGTGAACTCAAATAATACAACGTAAAATTATACAACAAAACGTAATTAGGTATTAATTTATCTTCTTATGCATAATCAAATTAGCGCTAGCGTGTATTTCGCTTCGTATATTCTGACAGAAACCTTTTAAAACGACTCCCCGTCGAGTTCGGAGTGTGGGCAGAGGTTTTAATTTATGATTGTGACGGACCCGCCGGGAGATCGCCGTGATTGTAATAAATCCATCCCTTGGGCTTTTGTATCAAGCTCAGATACAAAATTCACGACCAAATGCACTTTTTAAACCTACGATCAAACTGGTACTTACTTTGAAGTTATTTTTAACTAATTGACCACTAAAAAACCTATGAATCACAGATGTTGTACATATTCATACGACATCGAGTTTGGTCAGAAAAGTTTGTATTTTATCTTGTTTTCTCAGTCGACTTTTTACAAATACTACCCATTCATAAGCTAATTGAGAAAGCAACATGATTACGAAATTAACCGTCAAAATAAGATGTTGTATGATTATGTACTACATTGGTGATTAGATATTCAACGTTATCATCACTTACCATCAGATAAGAAAGAGGTCAAAAGCTGGTCAATCATTTAATAAAAAAAAGTAAAACAGTAAACGTCATAAAAATATACAATAACTATAACATTCGTTATTATAATCGTTATTAGTGGTGGTAGGACCTTCCGGATCGCGCCCACCATCTTAAACTTTTACCTTCCGTCAAGCAGCAGTGTTCTCATTGTTGTGTTCCGGTGTGGGGATCAGACGACCGGTGAAATTTAGCTATCCATTCCCCTCAGTCAGTGCTTGCAACGCGTTTGCACTCTTGGGAGTGCAGTCTTTATGATTGTATTCTTAAAATTGCAAATGTCTATGTGTCAAAACGCAAACACTACTCGGCGTGAAATAGTGTGAGGAGTCGTTGGATAGGTCTTTTAAAAATATTACGGGATTGGGAAAACAGTTTTTCGATTAAGTAATCCGTTTATGAAATATTAAGATTCAAAGCGCTAATTTTTGTAAGACTCGTGTGTCCCCTTCCAGCTACAGCCAAAACTACAAATACTAAAAATCTGAAAAAAAAACTTAAATGAAAGCGCATATAACGAATTTTAAAGGAAAACTACTAAGCGACTAAGTAGACATTATTGGTTCTTGAGATACAGGTAATTAAAGTGTTTATACCTACTAAAATCATATTAAACGGCACCAATTGATTTTAAATAGAAAATTAGTTATTACTTGTTGATATTTATTATGTGTGTAGTACTTAACAGCTTCGGAACCCTACAATGATTTAGATATTTTGCTCAGCGTTCTGGAGCTCGCTCGTGGCCACGGTTGTTGCAACACGATCGAAACGTCCCGGTAAATGTGTGGTTACGAGATTGAGTTCCATTGCACTTTTTCTGAACCTGTCATTTTTTTACATTTTGAAGAGCTCACTTATAAAACCGGTTAGGTTTGGTTTATTTTATAACAACCCTGAAAGTCACACGGTTTCAGATAAAGACATAGGTACCAAACATAAGGCTAGGGGAATAGTTAGCGCACGAAAATCAGACTAAAGACAGGTTAGTCTTTATAGCAGTATTTTTTACCTCTGACCAGTCGTGTGATTTGTTGACGACACGTTGGCCTAGTTGGGAGTGACTCTGCCTCCGAAGCCAGCGGTCCTGGGTTCAAATCCCGGTAAGGGCAGATATTTGTGTGATGAGCGCGAATATTTGTTTCCGAGTCTTGGATGTTTTCTATATATATATATCTATTTAAGTATGTATTTCTCTATTTAAGTATGTTAATCGTTGTCTAGTACCCATATTACAAGCGTAGAGCTTAGTTTGGGACTAGGTCAATTTGTGTGAGATTGTCCCCTGATATTTATTTATTATTATTATTATTTATTTATATCAGTAGCGATCTCATTTGTTGCCGCTATAACAAGAAAATACTAAAAAACCGAATAAAATAAATATTTAAGAAGGCTCCCATACAACAAACGTGAATTATTTGCTCGATATTGATAGCGGCAGCAGGTAGACGCTTGAAATATTCACAGAATATTCAGTTATATAATCACGTTCAAAATAAGTAGGTAACTAAATTAAAATAAAACAAATATTTAAGGGGTGCTCCCATACAACAGACATGTTCTTTTTGCCGTTTTTATGGATAATGGTACGGAACCCTTCGTGCGCGACTCCGTCTCACAAGACGACTTTTTTTTAAATGGTCAGTGACAAGCTCAGAAACAAAAGTTTGGGGGTGTTTATCTATTAGTTATTATTCTCAAAACGTCTGGTTGTTCTAGAATTCGTAAATTATTTCAGCTGTCTGCGAAATCTAAACGGAATTTACTCCTAATTTCATTGTAATCATTATTCCCGAGAACTAATTATAATTTGATCCGGTTAGGCCATTAATTCCGTGGACTAGAAACGGTTCAAACCCCAAGTTAAAACGAGTTTTTAGAATCGCGATTTAATATTGAAAACAAGCTTTGAATAAATATTGCGCATCTACAGACAGATTGCTTTTCTTTCATCGGAAAAAACCTCGGGGCGTTTCTAACGCGTCGTGGCCTGTCTAGACCGAGAGCGCCTGCGCCTACAAATCTCTTATGGAGTACATTTATTAAGATGTTTTATTTTATATATAACTATATTGTAAGAAAGCAATGCTGACTGAGACAAAGTGGGAAGACGCCATCATAAAGTGGCTGGGAATAACTGGATGGAAAAGCCCAATACAGCCCACTTGGTCCTCTACGGCCTTTATCCTAACAGGGGTTCTTAGTTAAACATGGGTAAGGACCAAATAGTTGGACCATAGTTAAGCGTAGTTAACCATACAAACAACAAAAGTGAAAAAAGTTCCGTTGTGACACGAAAATTATCCCTACAAATGTATGGCTAATTTTCGTGTCACAACGAAAAAGTTTCATAGAAAATTTAATTGAGTGAGTTAGCGAGGCCAACTTTTTGGTCCTTACCCACATATTTAAATAGTATATATAAATCTTACATTCTATTACTTCATTTTTTTATGTAACCTGACAAAGATGTAAACTGACTTTTTATTATCATTTTGATAGTGCATAATTACTGAGAATTATGTTTATTCTAATGGGATTAAAGTATTTTCCAAACCTCGCTTAGTTTAGAAATTTCCATCGTTGAATAACCTTTTAAGAAACCGTGTCAAGTGCAGCAAACGATTAATTTCAAAGCTTTATTCGCTTGGATAAGTCAAAGTTCAAAATGGCTGCTTTGGTTCTATCCGCGCTAACGTGCATAATAGCCGTCCGAAAACGTTATTTTCGTGACAAAGTGCGCCTGAAGTATAGGATTTCAGGTCTTAATGAAGTATTCTGCAGCGAGCGCATTGGCCTCTTAATGAGGTCGTAGTCGTTAGTAACGACTGTAGGTACTCTCCGTATCGATGACTCTCAGCTGCGCCCGGCTTTTCCGCGATCATTATTCTTTTTTTTTCAAGAGCCCGGGGGCGGTTCCGTTTCTCTATTGTATTAGACGTTTTTTTATGTACCAAATATAACAAAGCAGAATTATTATTTCTCAGTTCTTTAAATTTTAAAGTGTTTACGGTCACGGATTTTTGCTATTGAGCTGCGACCGTAGGCTCAGAAAGTCGTTAGCAAAAATATACATAGAGATGTTTATAATGACTTGGCGTTACCTTACACAAAATTGACGTATTTACGGGAAATCAACCCGCTCACACCTACATTAGTGTGACAGGGTTCTATAGTGACAAGAAATAAAGTCTATGATGTACTTCTTCATAAATTACCTACGTCAAGATGAGAATTTTGATCGTATCCATCTAGAGTCGCCATTAGATATACATATAGAAAAATAATAAAGTGCTCAAGAATAGATGAACGTATTGCAAAGCGCATTGGAAAGTGTTTAGATATATTTGAGTATTTGAGTAACTTTATGTCGAATATACATATTGTCGAATCTTCTCAACGTACATATGATTGTTGTATGATCTGATTGACTAGATACAAAATACCACCAGATATGATCTTCATCTAAATGGCGGATTGTACGTAAGATAGAACATGTCCTAGCGAAACGATTTATTAAATACAGATAAATAGGGACCTGTCTTAATCAAGTAATTTACCGCATTAACTAATTAACTACTCTCTTTTTCAGGTAAGTTTGGTTTATCCCTCTGTCGTCTGGAGATCTCAATGTAAGTACCGTTTTATATATAAAAGGAAGGATGCCTTTTAAGACCAATACGAGTATCACTGAAAACGGTATCGACAGCCTGTGTATGTACAGATTTCGAACCGACCATCGAAAAATTTAAAATAATAAATATTATCGTGCGCGTTGCGGTCTGATTGGTTTACGAACCAAGCTGCATGAGACGAGCCCGTGTCGGACAAGCGCACCGAAGGTTCCGTACGGCCGCACAGTAGGTATTATTATACTCCGATTTAAATTTGATATCTAATCGAATTAGCGCGAGCCCAACTCACACTTGACCAGCCTATAATCATACTAAATTTGACACAATTCAAAAGATACAGCTCTGTACTGTCAGGACAGACGGGCGGACGGATGGACAGCGTGGGCTTAGTAATAGGGCCGCGTTTGACACCTTTCGGGCACGAAACCCAAAAAAAGCCTCACTGACATGTTCCACCAAAGGTGTTAGTGATATCTAAAAAGCTTCCAAGGACAAAGTTGTTGACAGTCAAACCAATTTATTTCTACTAAATGCATATCAAGTTACGTTGCACTTGTAATTTTTATTAAATAGCCGACAATTTATCGTAATCTACTTTAGGCACAGAATATGGAAGTACCATCTAGGTTCTGATAAGTGACTCAGTGAGTCAGTCAGTAACAAAAACGCCGCTTTTCGAATAAAACAAGTACCTAATAGTAATTTGTAAAAAAAACAGGTTCCAAGTTACACTGGGAAATAAGTTATGAGAGGGTGGGAAAGAGAGCCTGAATAGTTTTAATTATACACACTGCAGCGTGTTCTTCGAACTTGTCCGCCGGCCACACCAGCGCGTGTCTTCATTTCAAGTTGCATATTTTACGCCATCCGACTACTCACTTAAAGACTGAGGTGAAGATGGTATGTTAATACTTATTATTGTAATGAGATCACAATTAACTATTTAGAAAAAATGGTGTAATTTTATAAAACGACATAAAATTCTACTTTTTTAATTTTTTTGTGGTTCCGTAGTCTAACTAAGAACCCTTATAGTTTCGCCATGTCCGTCCGTCCGACCGTCCGTCCGTCCGTCCGCAGCCTAGCGCAGAGACTCTTAGTAGTAGAAAGCTGCAATTTGGCATGAATATGCATATTAGTCACGCCAACAAAGTGGTTACAATAAAAGGTAAAAAAATATTTTTTTTAGGGTACGGCTTCTCTACACGTAAGTTGGGGGTATTTTTTTTTCACCCCATAGTGTGGGATGTCGTTGTCAAAACAGTTTTTCGATTAAGTTATCCGTTTATGAAATATTAAGCTTTAAAGTGCTATTTTTTGTTAGACTCAAGTGTGTCCCACCCTTCCTACAGCCATAAACTACAAATATAAAAAACTGAAATAAAACTTAAATGAAAGAACATATAACGAATATTAAAGGAAAACTATCACGACCAAGTGATAAATGATGTCTTGTCTTGAGATACAGGCGATTAAAGTGTTTATACCTACTAAAATCATCTAAGACGGCACCAATTGACTTTAAATAGAAAATTAGTTATTAAATGTTGATTTTTATGTTTGTAGTATTTAACGGCTTTGGAACCCTACACTAAGCATGGTCCGACATGCTCTTGCCCGGTTTTTTTATCCATCGTTTTGTGTACATAAGTAACACTTAACGCCTCACACAAATTAAATTGCAAAAAGTATAGCCCTTTCCACAAAATCGAGTTAAACCAAACGCAAACTTATTCGACTTAACCGTTGCGAAAATGAAATAGGTTGACAGGAACGTCAAGAATATTTGCCGGCTGTACCAAGGTATGTCTGCATTTCTGGTTCGAGTGCAAATTCTTTCCTCTAGGATTCCGACTGCGACTGAGAACAGAGATATTTATGTGACTTTTTATCGTAAATTTTACTTAAGTAGGTACAACCATTTTATGAAATATCTACCTACGTGTCGCACCTTTGACGTAAGATGTTATGTGTGTCTTTTTTACGTTGATAATGCGTGCCAATAATACGAGTAATCACAACTACTTACTAAACATGTGGCACAGTTACTAAAGTCTTATTTTTATTAGAGAAAGCAAACTGACAGATCATGTATAGTATTTTGACAATAAATGTTTTGAATTTTGAATTTTGCCCATACATCGGGAATCACACCCAGGATCGCTAACTTCGTATACAGGGTCACCAACTAGTGTAAACACGTTGTTTACGTGGTGCCTACGTATTATAACAAATTTTAGAAAACCAAAAGAACGACTTGTGACCAGTGACTAGGGCTCTATCATACTCGGTTAAACGTTAGTTGCTTTTGATATTTGCACATTGCACTGTACGTTACCGTCTTCTCATTTTAATCGAATTAAAAATAGAGGAGGTTCACAATTCGGTCGTAACTTTCTATAACCTAATTCCGCTCCGCATTTTTCTAGGCTATACTTACCTTCTACGCAATAATTGTTTTAACTACGAAGTGTTCTTTGTTCAGGTATCAAAATCAAAATGTCTTGTTTATCAGCGGTGAACGATTATGTCGCGTGTACGAGCTAGCTAGTAGTTGTACAGCTGTACTGCACAGTGCATAGTGTGGGGCCAATTTGGCGCTCGTCCAATGGGAACGCGCTCCCGATAACTGAATATGCAAGTGGACACTACTAGGATTAGGGTTGTCGCCGCAGAGTGAATGGATTCCATTTTTGAAACGTTTTAACAGGAAATTTTCAGCTCATTTTATGAAGTAAAACGTGATTTGATTTAAAAAGTTTTAATACAATATGGAGAATTTATCTCGTCGTAAAATTCGTATAGTAAAGCCGACTATGCACGAGCAGCTTCAAGCTTTCGAAAGCAACCGCTTAAGCGGGGTCTGCATGATTAAAAACGTGACTGCTCTGACGCTCCCTTGTATGTGAATAAAACGGAGATTTAATTAATCAATTGAACGCTCGCGGTTTGCAGTGATCAGTTTTTGACAGCTTAACGTATACGTATTTCCGGACTAATGTAGTATAATTAGGTAAATTTGTGTTATAGTACCTATATTTCAACGCATATACTATTGTCTTTCACGACAAACAGAACTGAGGAAGGTGTAGTTTAATTTGCGGAACCCTAGTTTCAAGAGATAATACACACGTAGTTATAGCGAGCCATATGGCTACTATGCGGGTTTTTGTAACACGTCCAATTTGGCCCATGTTAAGGAGGCTCTGTTAATGGGACGAGCATGTGTTTAATTTGAGTGAACATAAGGCCGTTTGTGCTCGGTTCAAGGCAATTTCACGATGTTAAAGTAAATTTATTAAAAATACGGTTTTAAAACGAGTGAAGGATAAATGGCTTTGTGTATTTCATGAATAAGTAATGTACAGGTAGAGCTAGGCAACTTGCCTTTAGTCACTAACTAATGACACCGTTTTCATATACGATCGAACGGTTTTCTATCTTGTATTCATTCGGTTTGATCGATAATACTATGCAACCCAATGGTTCTAGACTTTATACTTCAGTACAAGTCATCACAACATATTTGAAAAAATTAATACTGTGTACCTACAGATATATGGTAAGAAATTGAATTTAAATGTCTACTAAGTGCCCGTGATTTGCAAGATCTCCTTGCTACTTTATATTTTTGTACAAAATTGAAAGAAAGCATTGAATTTCATTGCTCTGCGTTATAGAGTCTGTTCTGCATTAGTAAAAGATATCTTAGAAAGGAATCTTTGCTTTGTCCGCTGTTCACGGCGGTGCAGCGAAGTTGTAGGATTGAGGTGCATTTGTAAAATTAAATCTTGTACGAGTACTAGCGACCCGCTCTTGTTTCGTTTTGGTTCATGTTAGTTTTCTGTATGGTTCTAAATGCAAAAACAAACATTGCTCGGTTTAGACGGATTTAGCAGATACATAGACAGACAGACAGAAGCGAAAAGCGACTTTTATTTTATATAATAATTAGGATGAATATTACCTCTCAGGAAAAGTATCCAATTCATCGTTTTTCGAAAAATGATTTTAATATTACAATATTATAGGTACTCGTTTTGTTGCAACCTGAGGCCTTATTCTAATTTACTTTGTCTCTACACGTATTGTCACCGTATTATTTTTAACTTGGCCGCCATTACTGTTAAATGAATAAAAGCTATCATAATGTTGATAATACGATAACATGTGCAAAAGTAATTAAGTTTAGCTTGAGTAGAATAGAGCTTAAACCCTGCTAGCATTTTAAAATACCTGTAACAGATAATTTTTAGAATATCAAAGTAATCTAAATACATGACTTTAAACGACATGGGCCCGCTGCAACCAAAACTAACATTGAAAGTTCATTTTAGAATAAATGTTGACTGAACTAAATTCAAAGTAGGTGCCATCGATGTTCAAACTATTTGAGGCTGTTGAAAACTAGGCGACAACCTAGTTGGACCAAGTGCCGTGCCGCGACGTGACACCTGGCGGGGCAAGTGTAAACAATGCCCTTGTTTGCTGCTCAACTAACCACACTAAAATTCAATTACTGTGTAACATTAAATTATTTTATAAAGCTTTTGTTATTTTATAAAAATACCCCTATATTAGGCACTCCCAACTAGCGCACGACAGTAGTTTAATATATGCTAAAGTGTGACTATTCCATTGCTTTTTCACGTCAAAATAAAGAATTCCAAGTCGTTTTTTAGTTTAGAGTTGAACTTGTACGTCTTAGCCAAAAACTAGTAACAAATGCCTACATATATTTTATTTCCCAACATTACAAAGTCAAAGTCAACCACATCGTTATTCCAAATTATCGCTAACCGTTCAAATCAGAGCGGAACCAATTCAATCGAAAACGCCACAAACTGTGGCCAGGACGCCGTCAAGCATCGAATTCACAAATTTCTGTTATATTCAATTCAATATCCCGAATTATTCGTCATCGGGATTTGCTTAAACAACTAATACAGGCAAATACTCATAATTACATCAAAAGGTTTCATCGTTGTTTAATTAGATATTTGAAATAGTGGCACACAAACATGGGTGAATGTTTAAAATATAGCCTTTTAGCTATTATTTAGCAGATATATGCGATACATGTTGTACAATGCGAGTTGAGTAAATTGAATAAATGGTTGTTGATTCTAGGTCTTGCATGTCAAAGTTTTGATAGCTCTTATTTACTCGACAGTAATGGCGGCCGAGTTAAAATCAATACTAAAACGCGTCAAACGCAATATCGTTTTAACCTAGAAGAATAGAAACTCGTTTGCCATCTCCACAAAAAAAAAAAGATTTATTTCGTTCAAAATACTTAATCGCTTTGTAATGTAATTGATTATTTCAAAATTGCGTCGACTTTTTTGTCCTTTGAATTGTTGGATTAAAACGATATTTACAAATCTATGTTACGTGTTGTAACGTTGCGCTTTTATCATTGACTGGAACAAACCCAAACTCTGAGTGCTGGCAACAATCTTTAATATATTTAAAGGCTGGTCACTAGATTGACATTCGGTATCGATTTGCATAGGGTTGTCAGCCCTAGATTTTCTACTCGTATGTAGGGAAATAAAATTCAACTTCATAATTTATTACTGTATGTTTATTAGGAAAAATGTATAGGAAGCTTTTGCTGAAACAAGGTTTTGTAGGAATTTAGGTTTCAGGAGGAACAATGAATGTCTTCTACGATAATCAACTGTTTAATTGTTTTCTAAAATACAAATTTCACAATTTGAAAGTCAATACTTTCGGGGTAAATTCTGGGGTAAATATTGTGGGAGAATTTCTTCATCCGAGGGTGCTCCAGGGTGCTCCGTTCGTCAGCCATATTGGTTAGAGGTTGCTTACAACTGCAGCTCCAAGTTGAGTGCGAGCAGAAGCTTTGAACATCTTGTGCAGGACGGAGGTCCTAGTTTTGATAGAAGTCTCCAGTGGCTTATGTGGCAAAGTAGCAGCCGATTTAAGAATTATTTTGTGGCAGTAACAAAACCGTAAGTAGATATTCCGTCTGAATAAGACATGTGCATCATGTAGACTGGTTTCTTAACCTCGTGGTTAACTTTCAGCTCTTCAAACTCAAATTATTTGAAACCAGAGGGTTCTTTATGCCGGGACGGAGGGAAATACAGCGTTTGAGATAATCTTTATTGGATGGTCTCCGGTAAGCTCTCTTGATCTGTTACATTCTGCTCTTCGCGTAATTTCTGCCATGTGCATATCCTAATCGAGGCAATTTGCTTCTTTCCAGCTGGATGGGAATTTGGAAAGATTAATATAGTTTGGAAATTTAAAGAATTTAAATAGTTTAGGAATTTAAAGAATTTGGAAGAAGTTAAAGCAATTTCATTCGAATATAATTTAGAAGGGGATTTAGAAAACACATTTAGATATAGACCTTCTATTTTAGGGTCCAATCTTGATATTTGGCTTCCTTTCTTTGACCCTGAAAGAATTAAGCATATGTTCAGTAAATTTCACTTTCCACTAGAGATTTAGTTTGTGAATGATTAAGTTAAGGCTTGCTTTATTTTGTGTAATTTAGTAGTGCGGGCTAGGTACCTTTCACCAGCCGCCATTTTGTGTTGCAAGCCCACGACTGTCTCTTTATAAAGCCTTCTGCACCAAGCTTCTTAAAGCCCTCAAATATTAGAGGACCTTTCTATTATCTTCACGCGCTTACTGTGTGGCTTGCAAATGGAGCTTGCATAGAGTCGACGCCCAGAGCATCGCGTCTCGACTCACACTGCCCAGATCCAGTCTGCAGCCGGACAGCCCTTTGCAGGAAGGTTTCTTCAGAACGAGGTCTGTGAATTAATTACTAGTTAGGGAAGTAGGATTTAAGAGCAAATTAAGTATTGGAATTGATGGCATTAGGTTCCTTAGGGACTAACCAACTTTGGAATAGATAATTGTGAACCTATCTTAAGAACCATATTGTTTTAAACACGACCCATGCTTTACTGAGCTGTTAATTAATTTAGAATCAAATGTCTGGTCGTTCAGGACTTCAAGGTTTACAATTAAGTATTTAATGGTTGTAAAGAAAACGTAGAAATAAAGAATGGTTTCTTTCAGCTCCATAGGATAGACCCACTCTTAGTCCAAAGGTCACGCCGGACATTAGTTTTGTTTTATTATTTTTCGACATTTCGTTTTCATTTTGTTTACGACGTGCTCCCTTCATCTAGCCGGGTAAGGAAGGACGTCGCAGTGTTGAATTTTACAACACGTCATATGCAAATAAAATTCTAGCAATAACAGCATTAGAATACGACAACTCAATTCCCGATTGGACTGTGCGAGTATTTCGCATGTATCTTACTTGTCATTCGTCTTCTTTACTCGTAAGCAAGAAATTCCTCTTAGGCTAAATTACATTTTGAATCCGAGTGATGCTTATACATCGAAAAGCGTTTATTCCGTGACACACCAGCATTAAAACACTTTGTAAATTCATTTGGCGGAAAAAGGAGGGTTCTCGTGCGGTCGGCGCGCACCTAGTCGCTGAATGCTGGCGCTTCAACTCTAGCGAGTGTTTGCCTCTTTCCACAAGCACTACGGGATTTTAAATACTAGCTGCATTGGGATTAAACCAGGGCGGTCATTCTCGTGACATGGCAGTTAAAACCGACGAGGCATTCGAAAATAAAAACGGGTTCATTTGTATTGGGACGCAAGCGTTATGGCAACTCTTAGTGTGCCTTCCACAAGAGTGTGCTATGCTAAGTTGCTATGGATGCGTTTGATATCCACCAATGATACCTACTCATCCTCGCATCTCTGGTGGAAAGGCACCAATAAAGTCACCTCGACTGAGAGGTTCCTCTCAAGACATGCCTATGTAAACGTCGACCCATAGAACACTGTCATTTGTGAGGTAATCTCGCGGGATAATAATCGTCATCGAGATCCTAGGTTAATTATTTTAGAGAATCTGGTCCTCAGGGTTTATCATGACACGGCTATGCAGTTTATTTTACGGCGAAGCAAAGGAAGGGTAATGATTTTGACACGGTATGTATGTTTCTATGTATGTATGTATTTATGTATGTATATATGTATGTATGTATGTATGTATGTTCCACTCTAGCGCCGTTCCTATTGAACCGATTTTAACAAATGAGGTGTCTATCGATTTGTCTTATTTGTGCGATGGTTATAAGCTATTTAGTTTTATTATAAATTAAACACGGCGGCTGCAAATAAAAAAAAAAATGTATTTTGTACTTTTTGTAGTCGGGTTTTAGTTTCTTAAACTTATTTGTTATTTCATTTACTTAGCGGTCCCCCGTCGTGTCAGTTTAGTTAGTGTCAGTTTTCCGGTAACTACCTACTTATCAAACAATCAGCCCTTACTCCTAGGCGATGATGTTTGGATCAAAATATGAATACCTACTTATAATTAAACTTATAGGGCCGCTTCTTCGCATACTTATTATTTAGCGTAAACTGATCTGCAAGGCTAAGTCATTAACTCCCTGAACTGAACACGAGGAAAATGATAACCCATCATTTTATCAATTTACCTACACTTCATCTGTTGTATCATTTCATGGAACAATATTTTCTGATGAAATTATAATGTTTTCAGGAATTTCAGGTAGGTTAGATCAGGTTAAGTTAGACTTGTGACTACCAAAAACAAACTCATGCGAGGAAAATTAATTACCTTTCGATGAAATAAAAATTCTGCGTAACCTCATTAGGTTATTTTTATTTTTTTAGTATTATTATACTCGTACGTTCGTTGAAAGGTTTTTCGATGAAATAATAGGTACCTACCCGAGGTACCTCTGACAGTTTGTGGTCTGAAGACGTGCATCTAAAGCAGGTTCTCGTATATCAGGGACTTCGGCACTTTTAAGCAGATTTTAATAAAATTAAAACATCTATATAAACTACGGTGGAGGTAAATATTGTAATAAAACCTGCATACATCTGTAACACATTTCAAAATCGTGTGCAAAGTGCCCTAATCCGTAATGGGTTTGGGTGGGCCTGCATGCTCAACTAAGACCCTATTATCAGGAGAGATGATATTTAAATTATTTTGAATTATTAAAATGTATATACTCGTAATATACTTACTACTATTTTTGTAGAGGACTTTGTTTGGTGAAAACATTTAAGAGACCGTATGCGAAATTTTGCCTATTTTGCTTATTTACTTGATTTTACAGACGTGATTTTACAGTTGAAATATTTTATTTCAACAAATTTCAATGCGCTACACGAAAGATAATTTCAATAATCAACAAATGTATGGGCTACTTTTTTGTTTTTATTATTTTATTTTGAGTAATCGACCTGAAACCGGCGACTGTTTTGTGAATTTTGCTGTAAAAGGTTTAGAATATCGCATATTCACGAATCGTTTTAACGTCTAATAGGTATGAAAAAAATACAATGTATTGCTGTAAAAGTCGTCTAAAAATGTATGAATCACTTTTTACCACTTTGATAAAAAAAAATAGTTAAAAAATAATTAACTTAGTAAAATTTTATAAAAAATGGGCAAAAAATTGATTTTGTTTTCGGCTACTTAGAACTTTCGTTCATAAAATTAAAACAACGGTTGTAAACTTCAGTTCAAAATCAATCCATTACCTTATGAGAAAATCCAAAAAATGGAAAAAAAAAACAATATATATAATGTTTTAAAACAACCTAAATCTCGCATTATAATACTCGACAAAAATAAAAGAGTAGCTCATTCATTTGTAACCCATTTATTCGATCATAACTGAAATGATATTTCATGATGTGCTTACTTATAGAAAAGCAGTATTTTAACTGTAAAATCACGAAAAGAAGCAAAAACCGCCAAAATTTCGTATACAGCCTCTTAAGCTTTATTAACTCGTTACAGAGAAGTACGAGTAGTTATAAAAATTAAAGTTCCTTTTTCACGTACTTGAAACTAATGGCCTCTTCCGACGACATTTATTGCTTTTCCAATGCCTTGCTGTAGTAAATAACTTCTATTTAAAAAGAACTAACATTTTTCTTGAAAAATGCAAATAAACATTATTTTCATTTGTATTTGCGTCAGGTAAACACACTATGTGCAAATAAGTAGATAATTAAATAGGTTTTAAGGACCTACGTGCGGTGCGTACAAATATGTGCCATACGTTCTTAGTCCAAACAATTTAGGACAATTATGCAGTGCCGTACTAATTACACATTAATTTTATCCGCGATTGGTATCCACTCTATTTCCAATTTATCTTTCGTAAGAAAAGAAAAACAGAAAAACCGGGCAAGATCATGTCGAACCATCCTCAGTGTAGAGTTCCGAAGCCGTTAAGTACTAAAAACATAAATATTAACAAGCAATAACTAATTATCTATTAATTTAAGTTAATTGGTGTCGTCTTAGATGAATTTAGTGGGTATAAACACTTTAATCGCCTGTATCTCAAGGACCAATGATGTCTTCTTAGTCGTGATAGTTTTCCTTTTAAATTCGTTATATGCTCTTTCATTTAAGATTTTTTTCAGATTTTTAGTATACGTAGTTTTGGCTGTAGTGGGTGGACGGACAACACTTGAGTCTAACAAATATTAATGCTTTAAAGATAAATATTTCATAAATGGATTACTTTATCGAAAAATTGTTTCGATAAACCAGTAATATTTTTGGAAGACCTATCCAACGACACCCCACACTATAGGATAGACGAGAAAAAAAATACATCCCCAGGTTAGGTGTAGGGGAGGTACCCTAAAAAAATATATATATTTTATTGTACCACTTTGATGGGGTGACTAATATAGGTATTCATGCCAAATTACAGCTTTCTAGTACTAAGAGTCTCTGCGCTAGGCTGCGGACAGACGGACGGACGGACGGACATGGCGAAACTATAAGGGTTCCTAGTTTGACTACGGAACCCTAAAACTTTTTGGATAATTTTAGGTGGTTAAAATTTAATAATAAACTAAACAAAATGAGACCCACTTCGAAGACAAATGCGATGATTAAAGCTTAACTGCTGATATTTAGCCGCACCAGAGAAGAAACTACAGTTAATAGTTTAAAGTTAGGCGAAAGCGTATTTTTTGGCATCGCTACATAGTATAAAACAAAGTCGCTTTTTCTGTCCCTATATCCCTATGTATGCTTAAATCTTTAAAATTACGCTACGGATTTTGATGCGGTTTTTTTTAATAGATAGAGTGATTGAAGAGGAAGGTTTATATGTATAATACTTTAATCCGGAGCGAAGCGAGGGCGGGTCGCTAGTTTGCACATAAATTTAAACAATAAGCTGGATTTAACTTAGACTGTAAGTTACTGTGACTGGCTGACCGACTGACAGACAATCGACCCTAACCCGCAGAGTCTACCTTAGTTATACGGACTTAGCGAATGCTCCTTGGAAAATCGATTTACAACGGAAAGAAATTGGATGACTAACGGGTTTTTTAACATAATTTATGAAATATATACACAAAACTATATCTGTTCACATATTTGCCTATGTTGTATTACAAATATTAATATCACTTACTTTTGAATGATCAAGTGAGGCGTTTTAATTTTATACACACTTGTTTATTACTTTCATATTAAGCTTAATGTTAAATAACTATTCATTACATGTTTTTATTACTTAATTAAAACAGGCTCGATAAAAATTTGAGTTTGTTTCCAACAGTAATGTGTTTACATATTTTTCCATTTCAGTTAACACCGACCGAAGTTGTACTTTCTGTCTCAATATTACCCAGAGCTATGATTTTGAATTTGAGCGTATAATTTCTACCAGCAACCCCCGCCGCCGCAACTCCGCTTGCGGTATTTTGGAATTTCCCAAATTCAACGGTTGAATCTCGAAAATGCTTTCATAGCGAACGCATACAACCCAAAAATAACCTTCATACTAAATTTCATGATTGTAGTCTTTTATATTGATTTATAGGTTTGGAGAATGATTTAATAAGCCACTGAGACCTAATATGTACTATCCAAATGTATTTATTTAATGTTCTTCACCTGCGCTTCATATGATTACTTATAAGGATGTTAAGTTAGTAAAAAAATTGAAGGACTTATTTTGGGTAGTTCTACCAGCGTTTCAACCGCTTTGACTTCGGTGTCGCATTTTTAACCATTTCCCTGTACGAGAAGGATAACCATTTTCGGTTATTTTCTAGGAGTCCAGGCATTCTTCAAAATAACTGAAAATGGTTATCCTACTCGTACAGGGAAATGGTTAAAAATGCGACACCGAAGTCAAAGCGGTTGAAACGCTGGTAGAACTACCCATTTTGCAGAACAACGCATGACATTTTAAGTTTTGATGATTTTCTTCCCCTACCTAGTATGAACTTTTATTTCTATCTTAGATACAGTTTGACGACCCACTGTATATTTCTCCACAAAACTTTGAACTTTGAGAAGCAAAGTGGTGGTGGTGTGAAATAATAGACCTGGCGTATAAAGACGCGCAGCGATTGCGGCGTGGCGCGATTCCAACGCGATGCCATGTGTCGACCCCTTTATCGCAATAAGTACTAGTTCCAACTTTAATATTATCTCAACACTTTGTAGAGCGCAGGAAATTTATTATTTAATGGATGGTTATGTATACCTAGTTCTATAGCTATTGTTTTACGCTAAAATACAGTGTAATATTCTTTATTGAATTCAATAGGCGGTCTTATCGCTGACACATTCCGCAAAAACTTGATTTCATTCAATAAAAACTCAAGTAACAAGGGACACGGAAGCTTTACAAAGAAGGTACTTAACATGGTTACTTAACATGGTTTACTTAACATGTTAAGATATGAATATTTCTTTTTTTCGTCTTCAATTGAGCAATACATGGGGTGAGACGTGAAACGTTGACGTACGGTCAACTATTTTAATTGTTGAGCCACCATAGAACCCTGACACGATAACAGCGTCAAATCACGAGAAAGCAATTACATCCAAATTAACCATTGGCATTCTGTGAGAGAGTTCGATAATGTAATGTTTTTTCAAATAAACATATAATTAGTCAAAATCTGTAAGTTTAGGTATATTAAGTAAAGCTAAACTAAAACTAAAAAGCTAAGTCTAAAAAAGGGCTCTGTGGCATACTACCGAAGATGCTGGCAGCATTTCCTAGCCTTTTTTTTTTTTCAAAGAGGCTCATTTATGTCACAACTAAATTAATTGTATTACTTATTAGCATTTTTGAGCTGTAATTCAATGTGTAAATGAATAAATTAAAGTTGTTGATTGTATGACCAGAGTGACGCAGAATGACACATCACGCGTGTTACATCGCTTCACCTTTTTTAAACGCATTTTAGATGATTCAAGATCGTTGTACAAACCGAGCTCGGCCGAGATGCTTATCTTATCTCAATGTACGTCAAAGTAAACGTCAAATAATAGAAAACTGTCATCTTCGACACCTCTTGAGAACTGCATCTCTCTTGAAAATATTTATTAATAAGGCCCTAAGTCTCAAGCCTTTGAGTTTCACAACCTGGGACCTCTCCTGTGTGAGAGAATAACAAGGTTGCACGAACGTTAAAACGATCAATATAGTTACACAGAGTTTAATGTTACGCGTGACGGAATAAATGCTAAGAGTATACTAATTAATGTCTTAATTATACGAAATCAAACGGCCTGTAAGCAAACATAAGTACAAGTATCAACTGTGGAACCAAAATTCAAGTTATTTGATGAGCGCAATAAAATATTTCCTGTCATACAGGAAAACATCAAAAAAACTTATTAAATCTCAAATTGTCTCACAGCAAAAGCTTCTAATCTCCTTTTACTTTGACTTTCAGAAGTGTTTTACCTTTAAGAAGTGTATTTTCTCAAGAATATTATGTCAAAGACGCGCGAAATTCGAGTAAAACATGGTTTAAAACCGCTAGTTAAAATAAATCTTAAAATAGCTCCTATCAAGAGAAATTATCCGATTAACGTAAAGAATACTCTTAAAGCGAAAACAATTCCCGCTTCTGTAAGAATTGCTCCACACAAAAGAATGTTAATCGCAAAAAAATGACACAAAGACTTTTTCATTAAAACTGTCGGCTTCTTTGGAGTTTCCTGAAGTTGAGTCATATTAATATTGCTACATGGAGGGACAGAAGGGCCCTCACACCCTCTTTTAATATAGGTACGAGAAAGGGTTGCCTCTTCACTCTCGGAGGCTCTTCACTTACTGAGCTTAGTGACACACTGGAACGGAGTGCGGCCATTCATTTCACTAAAATAATGACATTAAAGTAACAGCACAGCTAAGCCACTTCACCCTTGCATTTGCAGAAGTGTGAGTTTACGTGTACAATGTATGGCCTAATGATTAGGAAAAGTGCAGTGAAAAACACAATAAAAATATTTTTTGTTATCATAAATATTATCAGCCTATTTTACTTTTACGTTCACGTACATCTTTACATTTATTTAAACAGATAAGTAATGAAACCCTTCAAAACTAATTTTAAAAGATCGATTCCAGGAAGACAATATTTTAAAAAACTAGGTACTTAGGTTTATTTAAATTCAAATGTTTGTCCAAAATCTTATAGAAATTAACCCATCCTTCGAATGACCATTGCAACTGGCATTTAATCTTACACTTGTGTCGTGCATACCTTTTTAGTTTTTAACAACTTTCACTTTTACGTCCCGCATAGAAAAACTCCTTTGATGCAACAACAAGATTACATTTGATTTCACGTAGGTACCTAATAATTACATATTCGGGCTACTGCAGGATATAACCCAACCACAGACATTATACGAGTATAAACTAGCAGACAACACAACTGCTCAGACTGCGTGGCAGCTTTAAATACACACATAAAAGATTAACTCACATTAATACAAAAATAGTACATTAAGTGTCAAATGAGGTTTTTTTATTTAGTAAAACTAAAATAGTTCTCGTGTTTCTTTAGAAAATCCTATATTGTTTGATTTAACAGCTTCATGAATATTTCCTTTATAATTATTTTTAAATATTTGAAGACCAACATTAGTTAGGACGCGGTGAACAAAAATAAATCTATGACGAATGATAGCTTAACTTGCCGATGGAACGTAATTTCAGGGGTTTTCCTGTATGATGCGTTGTAACACATTTCACCATGATTTTATAACTTTAAATTCATATTTGATTTCAAAATAATCTTATTTCCGACGCTCGTTCACCACCACAAAAATGTAACGCCAAATTTCGCTTAAATGTCACTTAGCAAAGATGGCGACTGACACGGGTTCGAAATTGTCTATGTGTGCCTTAGTGTTGCAATAAATGCAAAAAAGAAATAGGTTTATACAATTTAGTATTAGAGGGAAAGGGATAGTGGCATTTTAAACACTAGTCTATTACTTAGATGTTGGCTTGAAATAATGTTTAGTCTGCTAGTTTATACAATTTTTGTGAACCCAATTGCCTTCAAAATCCATAACTTAAGTTGTTTTAATCTTATTATCTCATAATCTCGTTTTAGGGTAAAATGTGGAAATTTGTAAACACGATCGGATGTTCGGTCGTTTGTTACTTCATCGTACGAACCAACGCCTCTTCGAATGGGAATACAATGTGGTACATGGATAATTCATGGATGCTATGCGATGTGGGCCTCTATTCTACTGGTTGATACCATATTGCTTATGATATTTTATCGTATTATCAAAGTTAAGATAGCTCTTATTTACTTGACAGTAATGGCTATCGAGTTAAAAATAATACGATAACGGCAATAACAACTATTGCGAAAGGGCCCAATTCAATTGGAATTTGAAAATTGAATAATTGGCATTGATCTAAATGTTAAAATAGATATAAGCATAAGTCAGATGTGTTAATGATGGAAATCCACAGTAAATAAAGAAATAAAAGGCAATATAGTGTTACCTAGTAGAAAAGGGAGCTTGTCTTCTAATAATAAGTTTGCTTATTGCAAGTACTTGTTACTTTTATTTAAGTAACAAGTACTTACAAGAAAAAGCGTTTCATAAAAAGAGAATTGAAAAACTTTTTTAGCTCTTTTCGGCCGTTTTGAAACATCTTCATTAAATTATTCCGCAACTACTAAATTAAACCCGTATGAGAAACTCATAACTCCCACCGAAGCATAGCTTTAATTAAAACTGGTAACAGGTTAGGAACTTTCCAAATGACTTCTATCAATTTTTTTTTTCGTCTAGATAGACATCTAAATTTCATTCATAGTAGTAGACTGATTGATTGAAGCGATATTACTTTTCAATTTGAATTTATTACTTTATAGTTAAAGTTATTTCGTGACTGTTTTAGTAAATGAATTGACTTTTAATGTTTATGTATTATAAAATCAATATTATTGTAGATAAGAAAGATCTACTCGACAAAACCTATTTACTTTTGACATGCTATACCGTATTGTTTTTAGCTCGGCCGCCATTACTGTCAAGTAAATAAGAGCTATCACAAAGTTGACAATAGAGGTACGATAACATGTCAAAAGCAATTAGGTTTAGTCCGAGTAGAATAGAGCCGAGGTAGTGATATCGCCTCAGCATTATTTAATTATACCAAAACGATTATTGTATTTTATATTTCTTTTCCTAAAAATACACAAACCAGTCGGGCCTATTCAAATAGCTATGTTAATTTCATTCGTGGTATCGGGTACTTATGCAAAGGAATCACAATGGGGACCGTTTCGGTGATTCATAACAAGAAAAGGGCGAGCATGCCTTTTGTTGGAGTAATTACCTATAATGGGAGTCGGTTCAGGGAAACTGGAATTTCCCTTTCATATTGCGATGATTTTTTTTCTTTTTTTACCGCGGTTCTTCTTGAATGTATTAAAGATTAATCGGAGCGAACAGACTAGGTTAGAGGGTGTGCCGTTGTGTTGAATTGAATTATAATTCATTGTCTGTGTAATGATGGTTGTGGTGGTAGGATCTTGCGTAGGGTCCGTCCGGATCACTACCACCATCTTATCCTTTAACCAACCACAAAGCAGCTTAACACAGTCTTCGCATTGTTTTGTTCTAGCGTCCTCACTAGAGCCGGTTGTCCTTTCTCCTGATAGGACAACCGGTAAAATAATTAGGCATAATAAAATATGGATACAAGATAATGTCACGCCAATTAATTCAGTAATATAATCCCCCGCTGTTCTAACGGCAGCTGGCATAGGTGGAATGTTTCGTCTGATTGTCGACACGTGACATTATTATCAAAATCAACTCGTTTCCGAGTATATTACACATGTATTTCCATGTGACGAAGTTACGTTATCAATGTCATGTATAATATTAGGTTAGTAAGGATCTTTACGAAAGTCCTGTGTCCAAAAGTGGACGCCATGTCAGCCAGAAGCCTAGTTAGTTAGTTCCCTACTTACGAAACTACCTGTACCAGGTTCAGGCCCCGTAATGGCAAATCTTTGTGTGGTGAGTGCGAGTGTTCGAGAGTTCTGCATTATAATCGTTGTCAGTTTAAGCCTAGAGCTTGGTTTGGGACGGGGTCAGGGTGTGCTAATGTTCCCTGATATTTATGAATTTATTTAAGATGGATAATGTGGTGCGTCAAGGAGAAAAAAAAGACGTAAGAGTAGACGCTAAAAAAAAAATTATCCCCAGTTACGTGTAGCGGAGGTACAGTCAAGGTCATAAATATGTATACACTTTAGTACCTTGTCATTTTAATCGCTGTGACAATTTCATATGGCAGTTTAAACATGACGTTAATTAGACAAGGTACTAAAGTGTATACATATTTATAACCTTGACTGTACCCTAATTTTTTTTACTTTATTGTACCACTTTGTTGGCGTGACTTATATTTTGCGTTCTATATGTAACATTTTTTTGATCAACCTTGTCTTTAATAAATAACATGGAATTGTAAAATTTCCACGTACAAGGCGCTCTTTTCTATCCAGTAAAACCATATTCCTTTTGACATGTTAACATGTTATTTTTAACTCGGCCGTCATTACCGTCAACTTTCAAACAAGTTGATGCAGTTTATCGTCGGTGTAGATAAGACAGACAATCAACTTTTCCGTAACCCTCTACGGCGTAGCACTGTAACGGTTTAACTTTCGTAGCTTGTATTAGTGATACAAGTTTGGTAGTAAAACGATATTGCATTTGGCATGGGCCTCTATTCAACTGCGTTATAACGATATCGTGTTTGACGTGTTTTAGAATCGTTTATGTCACAGTCGCCATTATTGTTATGAAAACGTTGACAATACGGAAACACGTCAAAGACGATATCTATACTACCGTGTAGTATCCCAGCCCTGTTGTCGTGTTGTCAACGTTACGATAGCTCTTATTTACTTTACACTAAAGACGGCCGAGTTAAAAACGCCATAACGCGTTAAAAACCATAAGGTTTTACTGTGTAGAATCTCAGCCCAGTTTTACTTTCACAGTTTTTGATTGGTAAAGAAGCCGTATAAAAAATATTTACTAACGTGACGTTACATTTATTGATTTTATAGCGTCACTCAACTAGAAATTGGGTATTCTGGATTCTCTACGGGATCTCACTCTCTACGGGATTTATTTTCAGGATCTAATTTACGTAATGCTTGCGTTGCGTCAAGAAAAGCTAACCACATTTGAGGTTTCTCAAAATCATTTTTCTTTTGTTTTTAAAACCAGCTTTTTAACTGTATACTAACTAAACATAACTAAATTAGTAAATTGATTCCTTTTGCACGTTAATACGCATCTGATCCGACGACCTTCATTGGTATGTATGTATGTAAATACGTTGTACAAAAGACATACAATTCAAATACAATATTTACAGAATAGGAGGGTTATTATAACATAACTATGTAGTTCTGTTTACCCTCAGAGAAAAGGACAGCTATATAGCTGCCATAGTTCCGTCCTTTACGCTCACCGTAAAATGAACTGCATAGCTAGGTCATAAATGTCATAATATTAATATTATGCATTAGCAGAGTCTGTAATTAATTACGGCCTTAGTATATATGGTAGAACTTTTCCAACATATTTGGATGATATTAAAAAGCTACGATTAAGATCTATTAAATAAATAAATAAATATCAGTTGACAATCTCACACAAATTGGCCTAGTCCCAAACTAAGCTCTAGGCTTGTACTATGGGTACTAAGTAGACAACGATAAACATACTTATATAGAGAAATAAATACTTAAATACATAGAAAACATCCAAGACTTACCGGGATTTGAACCCAGGACCGCTGGCTTCGGAGGCAGGGTCACTCCCAACTAGGCGACCGTGTCGTCAAACCCGTGCGTGTGTGTGTATTAAATACTTGGTGTCTAAGAAAAAGAAAAAGGAATGCAAACTAAAGTGACACGTCGGGAACCGCTAAGTAGCTGGGGTATTTTATGTTATTTCATTTACTTAGCGGTCCCCCGCCGTGTCACTTTAGTTAGTCTCAGTGTTCAGTTAACTATCTACTTATCAAACAATCAGCCCTTAGGGCCACTAATTATTATTTTTAACTTTTTAGCGGTTTTTTTACAGACTATTTATTTAGTCGGGGGTTTTTTAAATTTCTAATTTATTTTTTATTTCACGCTTTTTAAACTTCTTCATCTGAGTGTCTGTTTGTGGCATCGTAGCTCCCAAAGGGATGAACGGATTTGGACGCAAGTTTTTTAAAATAAAGCTACATTAATCAGGACGGTTCTTAGCAAGATTTCATGAAAATTGTTGAGGCAGTTTAAGAGATATCAGCTCTGAAAGTAGGTGTCGCCGTTACTTTGGGGGCGTTTTACCCTCTAAAAGCTCAATATCTCAAAAACGGCTGAAGTGATTTTGATGAAACATATCTAAGAACCACCGCTAAAAAACCCGCCTTCATTTAAAAAAAAACTGCATTGAAATCGGTTACACCCATTTAAGCGCTACAGTGCCACAGACAGACACTTACACGTCGAACTAATAACACCCCTCTTCTCTCTTCTTGACGCAGTCAGGGGTTAAAAATAACAAATGAATTTGAAAATAAACAAATCTATCATAAAGAGAACTAGTTAAGACAAATCCAACGAGCCTAAACTAAAAAGGCAGTCCAGGGTTACGTCTCCTATCTTCGAGCCCTAACAGCAGACCAGCTCAGTGGTTCCAGAAGACATTAGTGTTTCAAATGTCAGATCCCACATATGCTTGCACGCAAACTGAGCGTGTTACATTCCTATCACACCTAACAAACGACCTGATGACCTTGAAGACCTGAACCGATTTCCACCAAACATAGCTAAGAACACTCTCGGCTGATATACCTTTCAAAGAAAAAAAACCGCATTAAAATCGGATCATCCGTTTGGGAGCTACGATGCCACAGACAGACACATACACATTTACACACACACACAGACACGTCAAACTTATAACACCCCTCGTTTTTTTGCTTCGGGGGTTAAAAATACAAAGTCCGCTTCCACACCACTGAACATCAACAACATTAGGTAACTAAGCTGATTACCCGATACCTACTCATAACTGTACGAGTATGTTGACATACCATTACATTCTCATAATTCTCAGACTCAGACTCGACGCGGCACTTGCTGTAATTCCCCGCGTATTTCATTACAATTCTCGTTAGAGTAAAACTAAACAACCGCAATTTTCGGGAACGTTCGTCGTAATATTACTGTTACTGAACCGGATGTTTATTCGCTTAATAACATTGAGCAATATTGTTAAATCCTCCATGCCTGGCTACTAACGAGCAGGGTTCGCCTGACCGACTACGTGTCTGCAACATGAGGGTTTTAGGATTCTGTTTAAATTTGTGGCAAATTTTCTTAATGGCATTTAGCCTTGTTGGTAGTGAACCTGTCTACGCAGCTAGCGATCCCGGATTCGATACTCGGTGTAGGAAAACACTCGCGTGATCATACTGCTCATAAAAACATACGCACTAACCACGTTTTCTTTTGTCCATTATTTACAAAACTTTCTTTGTTCACTATTGATCGTGTCCTTTTTGTGTTACTAAATGTATTTTCTTTCTTACTTTTTTCTTCTTTTGTTTTTTTCTAAATCTAAACTTTACATGTTTTTTTTTTAACATAAAACAAAAAGGAATGCAGACGGTAATCTAGTTTATCCAAAATAATAAAACTTAAATGCCACAGAGAGTTGCATGAGTCACGCACATAACTATGCTTGCAATTTTATGCAGTTCTAGATAAGCAGTTAATGCAGCATACGTGTAGTTATTGTATTCTGTTCCAAGGTTGCGGCAATATAAATTAATGTTTGTCGGACATACGACCTTTAAGTTTCAAAGTCATTCTATTTCAGTCCATTACATAAATAGTGAGAACGCGGTGACCTCGAGTAGAAGGAGGCTCTCGTATTTGATTTCATAGGTGTGACAAATCAAGTCACCGAAGAGATAAAAAATACAAACAGTTAGAAATCATAAAAAACGGCCAACTATAACATACAGGGTGTTCTAAAACTTGACGTAAATATGAAGGGATAAGAAAGCCCCTTCTAAAATCTAAGAGTTACGTAGTGGTACACCTTTTTAAGCTATTGCATAGCTTTTATCGCGGGCTTTGAGCGCGGCGACTGAATTAAGAAATTCCGTAACGAAAATAAACCTAACACCCCCCACTCCGACCGTCACAGCGGTGCGGCGTTGAAAACCGTGTCGTTTTAGTTCGGCAGTCTTCGGCACGGTGTTTGTGTGCGTGCGACTAGACGTATGCGTGAAGACTAGCTGCTAACTGCTCATAACTGATTCTATCTCTTTTAGACACAATGCTAGGTGAGACAGCGTGATTTTTGGCCGCGTCTACGAGTGAGTTCGAGCCCGCGACTAGTTGAACCTTAACTTGTATGTATATGGTATGACTGTACGAAATTATAATTGCATAAGTTGATGAAAAATGGTATGCAATAGCTTTACCGCGGCAGTCCCCGAGTGCCACACGTATTTTTTTTCCGTGTTTAAAAATAGCTATTATTTGTAATTTCAAAACTTGATATAGGTATAATCTAGTCTTTTTCCAAAATATTAACATATTTGAAATAAATCCCTATAGTACCCCGTGTCGTGGTGTCTTTTTACCCATATGCCAAGGCCACGGCATCTTTGTTATAAACTAATTTCTACTAAAAATATGCAACTTTAGGCTAGTAACATTGCAGACTTTCGTAGTATAAGGTATCTACGAGTATATGTGGAAAAAAACATTTCTCGGTGAACTTTGTTAAGTACAACTGAATTGTATCGCATACCAGTGGTAAGTTCTTAAAAGTCATGGTTACCGTCAACGTGTTAAACGTTGTTTTCATATATGCAAATAATAAAACGCAGCACGCGGAATTAAACCAAGTGGGTGTCGTTATTCTGAAGCGTTTGTGAAAAGCAAATCTTATTTGAACACCCTCGTGGCAAGTTGACACGGCGTGCCCCGGTGCCGCGGTGTGGCCAAACGCAACGAAAGTGACGAAACACGTAGTTTGGACGCCACAAAACATAAAATGAAATGTAAACAGAGGTCCGTGTCACGCAAACTCGAGGGAGCGTGGGCCCAATGTTAAACGACGGAAGAGAAAATACCTAACTCAATTATCAATTTTGTAATACAGACCAATTTGTGAATACATTTCTCTCAAAACTTCTGTTCTGTTATTGATGAGAAAAAACACCCGTTATTGGTGTTGCTAGCAAAAAGTATAATTGTATTAATACAATACGTATGTTTATTCTGTGTAAGCACTGTTGGTATATCAATAAATAAATAAAAATAGTTATGTTCATTTTCGGCTAATACTTATCCCAGGAAATAATCATCAAGCCTGAAGAATACGATACTTATGACCTAACCATTTTATTAAAATGTATTAAAATTTGTGCTGAAGACTTTAAATTAATTCGTGGAATGTATAAATGCATTAAAGTTGGCCTCTATTCAATGCGGTAAAATAATATAATGCTTTTGACATGTTATGGTAATGCTTTTGACTCTGCCGCCATTGCTATCAAGTAAATAAGAGCTATCGTAACGTTGACAATACGATAACACGTCAAAGGCAATATGGTTTTACCCAGTAGAATAGGGGCCTTGAAACCGTTAACAACAATTCAATCGATTTGTGTTAAAAACACAAATAAAAAAAAACCTGCTATGATCAGTTGACTTCCTAATGAACAGTGAATCATTTCAAAGTTTAATTTTAAAGTTTGCCGGCTGGCGTCTAGTTAACCACTACGAGTACTTCCATCGGCGAAAAGATTTTGATGTGGGGACGAGTAGATATTGCTGTGGCATCCTCTACGTTACGTAGCAGATTTTGGGTAAAAATTGGATCATGTTGCCAATTTCACTTCTAATAACGCAATCACTTTTTCAAAATATGTTTTCCTAATGCCTCAGCTGCTGACCGTTTTACGCACAGCAGCTCTTTAAATGTCCTTTAGGTTTGTATTTCTTTCTCATTCGCTGTCATACGCTCTGATGCGAGTTTAACCGATTGAAAGGCTTTTTGAAACTTCTCGTACTGTACTCGTTATCCCGTGGACACAGCGCGTAACGTTCGACACGCACAGCCCTGCCTACATTATTCAAGCGCCACCTAAAAATGAAATGGTTGCAGCCCGCACCAAGCACTTTGATGTCGAAGTACAGTCGGCATTTAATGGCGCAGTTCGCTGTATATTTTGGGTGCCGCTGACAGGCTTAATTCGTTGTCTTTATTGCTGAATCCGAAATTAGGTTCTTAAGGCGTGCAGTTGGGTCGCGGTCGGGGCAAAAACCAATGACCAATTTCATAGAAAATGTGATGCATGTACCTACATCTGGTGTGTACTAGCGTGTACCACCGTAAACATAACTTTTACAAATACGACTTCAATTAGATGCGTCAGCTCGAGTGTAGCCTTTTTTTAATTAGTTAGAAAGGATATGCTGAGGTAATGTATAGCGTGCATATTAGCGTGCGTGCGTTCCTGTGTATATTACAAGTTGATTAGTGATCCAAAGAGATCTATAACCATAATCATGCACATATTACAATTACTGGTCAGAGTAAAAAATCTATTCAAAAAATCAAAATGTGTCATGAATCAGTCAGACGTTACTTTTCTAATAGGTAACTACTCAGCTTCAACAGTATGGGAGAACTACAAGGCGTTCCTAAATAATGATAGTACTGCAATTATGTCATTCTAAATTGTATGGCCCTTTAGCTCCACAGAAAAAAAAACTGTTGCTCTATTTAAAACTAACAGTATGAACCACACATGACAACATTAAAGAACTCTCATAGACAACTAGCTACCGTCCTACACAGTATCAATACGTAATTGCCTACACGACGTAAGGGCGGTTTCCTCCTCAAACACTCTCGACAAATCCCTCGTAGTCCTCAGAATAAGATTGTGGGTATTACGTAAGCAATCGAAATTTTATATCCTCTGCGATGGTTATATTCAGCTTAGTGTACCGTCTAATATAATTTAACACTTGTACGCTTCCTTATCGCATTTGTTTAGGGTTGATAGTCGGTCGGGTCCAGTTTCCGGGTTGCTTGGCCGGTAAGCAGCCGTTCGATAGATGCGAAGGACCGGCCGTCAGAAGGGACGGCGCAGGTTGAAAGAATGAATGCTCCACGGAACATGGGTCCTTCCGCGATTGATAACCGATGCCTTTTTAACAGATTCCCCGCTGCTATATAGACTGACAAAACATAGCCAAATGGTAATTGTTACTTAAAATCTATAAATTAAATCGTGATTATTATATCATAACTCTAAAATTACGGCTGTTGCACAGTAGTTCCTTTTGCAGTGCTCTTGGAAATATGATTACTATTTCATATTAAAAGGTGCTCCGAATATTAAAAAAATACGTAACTATAGAACCTACACAAAATGTATCCTAAATTACCAGCTAGAGCAACCAGAGTCATCATCGCGTTTATTTTCACGTTTAAGTTAAACCTTACAATGTATATGTACCTCATATATTATTGTAAGGTTATATAGCTCATTAAACTCCACGTTCAGTTTTAAACCGCGCGGGTATCTCAGTGTGGTAACAAATGACTCTCGATTTTTATCCCGTCATGACCCGGAAACTGTGATCACCAATTCAAGAGGGCCGGCCTGATGCCGGCTCGGGCCCGGTCGGGCGCGCTATATGTAGACCTTGATACATATAGCTACGGATACTTTCATAGGTTGGTACATAGTGCATCAAATATATTCGTGGGGATCCTATCATTTCATAACTAACGTTTCACAAATGATTCGTTTAACACCCGCGTTTTTTTTCCAAAACTTTAAATAATTCTGCATTTATTTCAGGAGTGTAGATCCCTATAGGTCAGGTTAGGTTAGTTTTATAAAAATCGTGAAATATTGGTTGTAACAGAAAAAAAGCGGGTTGGCAAATGAATAGGTTGCGAAACGATGCATTTGTCAAAGATTTGTTGGCGAAAAGGCAGAGAACCATGTTCGTGGTTTCATGTAACTATTCATATATTCTATGAAACACAGAGAACTCCTTAAGAACCTTGTTTTGGATGTAAACATTTTAGTAGCTGTAGATGCATATTTTTTTTTGTTTCCCCTTTACCTCTATCATAAGGGTTCATAATGAACTGTTGAAATAGTATAGCTATTAATTAACCAAGACCTTTATAGTATTACGAAATTGCTATTAATTAATTAATACTGATTCCTTATCAATGTAACGTAATTATTCTGGCACTTATTTTACGTAATATACCTAACGCGCAGTTTAAAATGTTTTAAACTCAAAATATTGAAGTTAGAGTAGGTTCATTATAATGAAAGCCATTGAAAACTGGTCGGTGTTCTTACATTATTTACGACACATAAACTGTCACTGACATGTAGGTACTGCTCGCCCCAAATTAATGAAGAAACTAAAACCCCGTGAAGCTGCACGGCGGGTAGGGTTTGATAGACAGAATGCCGGGCTCCGTATTTCCAAACACAAAATACACCCGCTGTAGAGTCGTGGGCCGCGAATGTGTGAATCTTGCCGCCCAAGGTTAACGGTGAAGGGGTTGTGTTGTTAGTGAGACGTAAAGGCAGTTTCTCGCCTATTAGCCGAGTTTGTCGGTCCCTTGCCACCTCCGCGTCCGGCCTAGGCATAAGTGGAAAAATAAAGTTTTACTGCTAGTTACACTGATGAATTCTCTAAAAGGATTATACGATTCGTCGATATTATCCAACGGCATCGTTATTTTGTATTAAGAATACATTGGCAAAAATAAAAAATGTACCAGAGCTCAAAATACAAGTAGCTGTAACATATTAAATTTAACAGTTCATTCTTAAAATTAATCGTTGTTGGCCCCTCCGTGTAAATCTATTTGTATTTGACATGTTACCGTATTGTCTCATTAACTTTACAGGGCCTCTATTCAACTGCGTTACAACGATATCGTTTTTGACCTGTTTCCGTATTGTCAACGTTTTGATAACTCCTATAAATGTCATTTACAATAATGGTGACTGTGACATAAACGATGCTTAAACGTGTCAAACACGATATCGTTTTAACGCACCTGAATAGAGGCCCAGTAATGGCGACCAAGTTAAAAACAAAACCTTAGAAAACATGTTAAAAGCAATTAGGTGTTACTGATTAGGTGTTTTGTTTTTGTAGCGTCCAATAAAGAGTATTAAATATTGTATTGTTTTGTATTTAATTAATTGTAAGAATGTTCTACTACGTATATTCAAAGGAGTATCTACGAGTATTCATAGAAAATTAAAAGAAGTTTTAACAACTTTCATCAACCCCATTAAAGCCACAGTCCTGTGGTTTTTGAAATTTCCATATAGAAACTTTGCACCCCTATGCCATTCCTTTAACGGATGAATTTGTGGTGGTACCAAATCACGTAGTAAATTGTATTGGCAGAGATTTACATTTTTCAAAACCGAAATCTGTCGTGACTGGTAGAGTTTATTATGTTTTCGCTGCGAGATGTTTTTATGTTGCTTCTATAATATAAAATTTTATAAAATTTTGTTAGCATTTTTATATATTGTATTCTTATATTTTATTACTACTCGTATTTTAGAAATATGTTTATTTTACTTAACTTCAGTCTTTAGTCAATTAGAGAGCGTTTAAGTAAAATGCTCTCTAATTGACTATCTTCTGCCTGCGACTCCGTCTGCGTATAATCCGTTATTTTGCCATCCCACGAAAACAGTGATTTTTCCGGGATTAGGGGTAGTTTATGTGCTATCCACTATAATCTATCTTTGTGCCAAATTTCATCTAGATCGATACTTTTTTTGGAGTACGAGTAAGTTAAAGATTTAAAAAAAAAGTTAGTACTAAAGTTATCAGAGGTAAAACCACATCACTTTTGAAATGTTACCTTTTTATTATACCTCGTGTAAAATGTGGTGACAGAATTATCAACAATTCTTTTAAGAGTTATTGCTATTTCTGTAGCTCTGCCTATCCCTTAGGAATGAAGGCGTGATGTTATGTATGTATGTATGTTATCAACGTATCGTCAATGTTACGATTGCTCTTATTAACTTGAAAGTCATGGCGGCCGAGTTGAAAACAATAGAATATCATGAGACAAGCAATATTGTCTTTACCAAGTAGAATAGAGCCAGGCGAATACTATAGAGATAGGTGTACCCTTTTCTGAGGCAAATTTTGTTGAACGTAGAATCGACAGTATAAACGCCATCTAGAACCAGGATGGTTTTAGGTTTTATTGAACATTTCCAATCTGCTCGACTTCCTTTCTCTAAGGTAACACAGGAAGTCTAAATTCGATACATCCGTATATACATCGCACAAATACCTAATAGTCTTATCCCGGAAGCTCCTAATGCGGGGCGCAGGGTGAGGCCATTGTCAAGGAAAAGGGGCACATGTGCTATAATTCTCATAAAGCGAGTACAACCTTATGATTATCCATAGAGGGTTGTATTTGCCGTTTTTATTTGATAGGGTAGAATATAGGTCCCGAGACAGGTGTGTTCGAGGGCGCGTTTTCACCAGACTGCTTTGATCTCGACCTCTGACGTTTTGTTTCGAACTAATGGGTCAAATAAATATCGTCACTACTTTGAAAAAACCTCGTATTTATCGTGATGTACGATTTTAAACTTATTTCTCTTCACGTTTAAGTTTAAAATCGAACATCACGAAATATGATATACGAGGTTTTTTCAAAGTAGTGACGATATGTCGAATACCTGCATAATAGGGTGACAGGCGGAAAATGGTACTAGAGTTAGTTTTCTAAATAAACAAAATTGCGATACTTAAGTTAATTTAACTCATGCTTACGGTATTAAGTATGTCAAGTTGTTGTGTTAGTAAACACGTATGACAAGTGAGTCAGCGAAGGGAGGCTTACGCCTCATTAGCAGAGGGCGGAGTTTTCATGGCAAAAACCGAAATGTCTCTTTTTTATCGTCTTTTCCAGTTATCGATATTGTGTTATCACTAATCTCTTTGTCATTTTAGTTTTGCTTTTATATTTAAAATGAAAAAGTCATTCTTCATTCGCATTCAGTTATTGTTTTCAATAATACGTGAAGGTTTAAGATTGTATTTGTAAATATTGTGTTATTTTTTCTCTAAAATGAATGTTTTTATAATCGGTTAATGAGAAACGAAAATTAAACTAGAAATTAATCTTAATCTAAGACTTTGAACTATACAATAATAATGAAAACCACACCTACATTACCTAAAACTATACTAATCTTATATACCGCTATCAGAGGGCATTCTTAATATTGTTAAATTGTTATGCTTATATACCTATAATGCAACCGATAGGAGGAATAATTTTTATTTCGTAAAAGATCTTGCGCTATCAGAACTACTTGTCGATAGTCGATAAAATACTACGTTCTATCCCTATGACCTCTGCTCATCAGATATAAATTAAACTTTGTAATGCCACGCTTCATTTAAAATTGAATATTTTTAGTCGCATAAAACAAAAATCTTACACTTATATGTTGTGAATTTGTATGCGATAAATCTACATTTACAATACCTACATTTTCAATAGATTAGTCATGTTATTGTACCATTCTATAATGTTATTTCATGCGCTTGTTAAATTTGTAAATACATATAATACTTACTGAAATAAAAAAGCCTTTAGAATCCCATAAAAAATAAGATTAGGTATACATAAACGGACACGCTGTTCTGATTACGCAGTTCATTTGGCCCATTCCGGGACCTTTGCTGTAAGTCTCACAGATTACTTTGACGGCTTTAAGAGATTTCCGGCTTATACCAACTTGGACCTTCACCTCGGCTCTTAGTGAAGTTTGTTACTTCCAAAAACGTGTTGTTTCTCACGCTCTATGTATCCAGAAGTTGTCTGGAGCACCCTGTATATAGCACTACGAAATTGGACACCGGCCGTCCGTCGGCTACTTCAAAACTACCAACTAACCGAACAACCTTCGCAACTTCAACCTTAGAGGAAAGTCCGTCTAGAATATTATATTTCTCTCTGTCGGTGGCATTGAAAAGTATCTTTGATAGTTGATGGCGGGAGTTGAGTAACGTAGATGTTACGAATGTCTTTTAAAGTTATAGCAGAGTTTTTAAACATTTATTTTTCGCCAGTCTATCTTACGGAGTTTCGGTCTTAATTCTGTACCTTTCTGTGTGACTTAAACGTTGAATTATATTATCTACTGCCTTAGCTACGAGCTTAGTTTTAGCATGTGTCATCACAGTACAATGGATATATATACATTTTTTTTTTGCTGAAATAGTATTCTATGCTCGTCAGGGTTCTACGATGGTATGGGATGGTATGATGGTGTTGTGGTACAAGAGTACAATTGGCAGAATGAACTACGCCTTAAGGTATATTATCTGTCGTTTAATTTTCGTACATCTATTACACGGTTATGAACTAAAACTTGAAGGTCATTTTAAGACCCGTTCTCATTTTAAATTACTTAATGTCTTTTAATTAGCGTCTTTTTTTTTTTATTGTGCCATCCAAAACGTGAGTGATACTTTATTTAATTATAGAAAAATAAGTCTTATAATGTATGTGAGTAAGTATGTATGTGAACTCTTTATTGCACATAAACAATTACAAGGCAAATTTGCATCAATATACACGATGTACATAGGCGAAGTTATCCCAGGGATCACTTCCAGTTAACCCTGAAGAAGTAAAATAAGTAAGAACAATGCAAGAGGATAGACAAATTAACAAAATAAGAAATTGCAATAATGCATTTGACCTAGTTGGGAAAGACTCTGCCTCCGAAGCCATCGGTCCTGGGTTCAAATCCCAGTAAGGGCAAATATTTTTGTGATGAGCGCGAATATTTGTTCCTGAGTCTTAGATGTTTTCCATATTTATTTAAGTATGTATTTCTCTATTTAAGTATGTTTATCGTTGTCTAGTATACCCATATTACAAGCCTAGAGCTTATTTTGGGACTAGGTCAATTTGTGTGAGATTTTCCCCTGATATTTATTTATTATTATTTATTTATTTAACAATTTAAGAGCTGTTGTAAGTAAAATTCAAATTCAGTCTGTTTAATCTGTGCCTAAGAAGCTTAACACCCGTATTTATAGACATGAAAAGTAATTACGTAAGCAAAAGTAATGACTTAAGAAACGATTTTAGTATGACTTTTGACATTACTATTAATCAAGTAATTACTTTTCTTGTCTCTAAATACGGATGTAAGAGTCTTAAGTCAAAAAACTGCAACAGCATCTTCAATTTCAACATCCTTTCCATTACGCATACAAATTGAGTGCAGTTCTTTAGCATTCGCCCCCGTGTTTACCCGCGTGCTTCTAATTAGGCGCGCTCCAGCCGAGCGCCCTCGAGACAGATGCCCTTGTGTCTTCTCACTATTATACATATGGAGGGGAAGAAAGTTTGGCGGACTCCACGAAAAATGCACCGTCGTATGCGTTTTTTGTTTAAGGTTTGCTTTCATAAGGGGCACCAAAGGACCTGGAGCTCTATCTTACAAGGTAAAACCTAATTGTTTTTGACATGTTATCTGTCTACGTTAGCTCTTAATTACTTAACGGGGATTGGGATTCTACACGGTAATAACGATTTCGTCTTTAACGTGTTTCCGTATTGTCAACGTTTTGATAACTCTTATGTCATTTACAATAATGGCGACTGTGACATAAACGATTATAAAACAGGTCAAACGCGATATCTTTATAACGCAGTAGAATAGAGGCCCAGTAATGACGGCCCAGTTAAAATCAATATCCACGATAACCTGTAACTTTTTCCTGCTTACATACATACATAATGTCACGACTTCATTCACATTCACCATCAACTCTAAAAAAACCTTGTTGATTATGATTATTATTTCTGCTTATTATGTATATTATTTATTATATTTATTTGTATGTAATTTGGATACAATATACCTACCATAATTACCTTTAGTGTTGTACCTATTTGGCTATTGGTTGTCATTAGAGATCTCTTAAAGGGATAAGTTCGCCTTTGTACCATCCTGCTATATTTTTGTCTTTTTTATAAAATTGTAACCACTTGGGTTTGTACAATAAAGTGTTTACATACATACATGTCAAAAGCAATTAGATTTTACCGAGTAGAATAGAGCCCTTTGATTACTATAATCTCTTTTAATTGTTATATGTAACTAGTTGACATGATTATAAAATATATTTTCCAAAAAATATGAGAGTTACGCCCCGTCTATTATTTAACACAGTTGCAACGTTTTAGAGATACACGTACGTTTTTAATAATTATTTCTAACAGCACCATCGCATGCGTAATTTAAACTATCATCACTTAAATCACGTACCAGCTCATCATATTCGCGGGCAGTTTACATTTATACACCAGCTTTATTCAGTCGGCTTCTAAACGACAAAGTAATGTCCAAATATTGGCAAAACATGAGCTCAGTATCGCATGGATTTGCCAAATCGTTGGAGCAGTAAAGTAAAAGCCATTACGTCGAGCCCTAAATGATTCATAATGCGCCACTGTCCAAGCCGCGTTTTGAGCTAATAAAATATTAAAATCCCATTTACGGACACCTACTTCCTCTTTTCGTACTGTTTCTTTACCTAATCAAGTATTTACACGTCGCTTAACAGCCACCTAATTAAATATACTAGCTAATATATATAAAATATGTGGATTCGTTCATTGGAGAGGTGAATTTCCTCAAAATAATCCTATTTTAATCCGACGCTTAAGGCGTCGGCTGGTTATTTATTCAGAGGACTGGGTCGCGACGCCTCGGAAGCGATATGTCCGTATAACTTCCTATAGGTCCCACCTCTGGATATATATACAATCTTCTGAAGTCTACTAACGACTAACTTAGCATAATTGGATTTTTAATTTGAAAACGCTCACAAGAATTCCACGGAATTAGACAAATTGCCTCGGTAATGTAATACGGCTTTAATTATTTTTTCCTATAATGAAGGCTTTATCTTTCTTGTTCATGTACTAGATTTTATAGTATTGCTTTTGACCCAATTATCTTTCAAGTGACAGGTTTTTAACAGAATACAGTTAGAATGGATAAATCGAACATTAGTCTTGGCCGCGGGGAAATACTTGAGAATGTCCAAGTGGAAGATTATGTTGCCTATATCCTGAAGTCTATTAAAGTATAATAATTCAAAATTAATATGTAAAACGGAAACCAATTTTGACACGGTATAAGCTATGTTGGAAACTGTTGATTTCCTCATGTCAATATATGTTTACTCCCGACTTTCCATTTAGTTTCTAAGATAACGAATAATAGTCAGTGCTAAAATATAAGCCTATATATTAAGAACTAAAACCCATATTAATCACGTTCGCAAAAACATCGCAGTGATAATTCGAAAGAAGGCTAGGCTCCACAATGGGTAGGTACCCTTTCTTTGTCCAAACGCATCAATTTGGCGGAGGTGGAAACAATGGGAAGGCCACGGCAGGCGAGATGATTGACGAGCGCGGGGGGCGCGGGGGGCGCGGGGGTGGCCGCGGGAGGCTCCAGGTCCAGCCGCTTCCTTAACCTATGTCAACGGAGGGAATGCTGGTAACTGGCGGCTAATGTACCGGGGCAAGTTGTGATTAAGTTCTCTATTGTTCATAAATCAAATTAATTTTTTATATTGTAATAGGGCATTTTTTTTTTCAACAAGAGCTTCCCAAAAGGAGTCTGAGAAGAGGCCTGCATGAATCTTAGGAGTCAGATTTTTCTGCAAATATATGTCTTATTAAATAAATACATAAAATTTGCAAAACTTAAGTAAAGCCTCCTTTGTCTTATCTGTATAGACGTTTCGACATTCGATATTTTAAATTTGACGTAAGTTCCATATTTCTTTTTTTAAACAATTACATGCAGGAGTACTTAAGTTTTAGTGTTGAAGATTTTTTAACTCTTACCACATACGCTAGCGCTACTTAAATTAAATAAGGTTTTAATATTATCAATTATGACTATGTTAAATAGCCAGTTTAGAGCCTTATAATGTGTTCGTAAAAACAATTCTGGATAACCGTTCGCAAAAATACTGCTCTTGGGCAAAATAAAAACCAACCTAAAGTCCGCATTCAAACGTATTTTTTTTCTTTTTTAACGTCAAACGAATTTAAATTTCATCATTCTTTATCTCCCTACATACTATAAAAGTCTCAGCTACGTCTTCATCTATTTCAGGATCTCAAGATTCTGGCTAGGGCTATTTGTTAAACAAGTTAGTGAAGAGCTATCGCAGCGTCCAGAATGTTTTCGCAAAGGAAAAACAAACAGTGCCATCGCCATTTTTATATTTTACTCGCTACATCAACGAAAAACGCCGCTTTGAAAAAATACGACGACGTCAAGCGAATATAGTGCCAAAACGATAGCGCTAGTGGGCTGTTACACTACAATATACTAGATGAAAGCTGCTGTAGTTTTATTTTGGGTTATTTTAGCAGGCTTATTTAACGGTTGGGTAGGGACACGACGAAAACACAAAAAAAATAAGTAAATTTTTCGATGTTTGTTAATTGTTCCGTACATAGGGACCATCTTACACGCATTGGCGCTTAAAACAAAGCTTTAAGTTCGTATTATGAACACTAGATAGCTAATATAGACTCGTAACACCAAAAAGCCTTTTAAAAGGTATTCTGTCTAACTTCTTTTAAATTCAAGTCAATTTAGTACGTTCTGGATTCAACTACCGACTTGGCACCGGGAGTTAAGAGAAAGCTGTAATAATTTTTCTAGAATCTGCAACAAAATATTGTTGTTCATCACGAAAATATTGGCGCTTGCCGAGGATTGAACCTCGTACACTGGCATTATTGTTGTAAGAATCGCGACATCAAAATATACATCCTCGCTACTGATGATCTCGCAGAAACGTGTCCTGCGTACATAGTTGGGGAGCACAGACACTCCTACAGGAATTTATTTGTCCTTGCGTTATGGCGCATTACTCAGGACATTTGTGTGTGGCTATACATTGTTTGTTAAAAAGAATATTACTACATTTCTTGTTAAAACAAGGCACACGGGCTGCGATTGCACTGTTTCTCGACGCATGGCGCTTGCAAAGGAGCACTAACACGGGTAATTTTATGAGCAATGATTACCCGTCCACAATAGCTGTCTTACTCTAATTAGGTGAAATAAAATGAGACGAGAAATTATTGCCCATAAAATTGCCCGTGTAAATGCAGCTTAAGATAAAGTCCTGGAGTGATTGCCCCTACATATTATGTATTACGAGCGCCCACGCTCCGTTATAAAAGACACGAACGAACATCTGACGAACCGCTTATTGAGAACCTTTTGTTGGATAACCCGTTTTGACCACGCGGTTAGCTTAGTTGTTAGTGACCCTGTCTATGAAGCTAGCGGTTCCGGCTACGATCCTCTGTAAGGGCAAATATTTGTGTGAAGAACGTGAGTATTTAGCCCTGAATCTTTTTTATTTATCTATGTAGGTATATGTGACTATATTATAATGAGCATCGCTAGTTTATAATCTATCTCACGAGATTTGACCTAGGGCCTCTATTATACTGAGTAAAACCATAACTGTCAAATATATAAGTAAGATTGATAATAGAACAACATGCCTAAAACAATATTGTATTACCAAGTAGAATAGAGCCTATGATTGGTTGGTCTTGTCGAAAGTTTTTTCGGTGTCCATAGAGTTTACGGTGCAGTTCACGATTTATTGGTTTCACATGGATAGATTATAAACTATCGAGAATTCATACGTTATATTGTAAACAGTTTGTGTAATTCACGATGTATCGACAGTTTACAATCTCACGAGATAGGTTATAATCTAGTACCGTTCACCTTAATACGGCGATATATCTACCTATTCTTCTTCTTATAATTGAAGAGCCCCAGTGCAAGTGGCCCTAACACGCTGTCACGGGACAAGATTTTGACATAGGCTCGGGACTTTATTTCGTCTAATCCAACGTAAGAATAAAGAGCTAAGGTTTAAAAGAATAGTGTGTTTTGTGTGGCTTGAGTCCTTTTATTACTAAGCTAGTTAAACCTCGGGTGGCTTTCAGTATAATAATTTCATAGTCATATTTGACACTAGTTCCCGTTTGACGTATTTGATACTAGTTCCTGCTCTTCTCGGTGGAGGAATTTCCAATCTTAATAAGAATTGATTTCTCTCTTTAAGTAGTTTTATCGATGTCTTTAAGTCTTTAATGTGTTTTTTAAACTTTACTGTTGAGTCTCATTTTTTAATTTAGCTCTAAGACATCCTTTGTTTTGTAGTCAGTAAAAATATTTATAATAGTTTTATATTTTTTATTAAACCCGTAGTACTCAGTTAATGAGAATACGAAACAGGCTGTAAGGGATTTTCCTATTATTTGAATATTTTCGTTGGATTTCGAACTTTTGTGCTGTTTTTGTTATGGTTGTGCTTATAATTGCCTTCGTTATTTTCGTTCTTTTTAAAATATACCGGTAAAATGGGGTGAATAGAGTAAACTAAAGCATCTTCTACTAGTTATAAGACTGAGATTTGAACATATTTTTTCCAATAGACTAGTCAATTTAGTATTGGTTCTTATTAGTAACGAATTATTACTTATTTTAGATTGTATTTCTATCCACCCTGTGAATCGCTATTCACCCCATCTTACGGTAAGTGTTTTTTTTTTTTTTTTATATCCTTTTCTGTTTATAACAACGTCGCTCGAAATAATGATAACTGTATGCATTTTTATATTGAGATATTGCTGAATATTAAATGCTCGTAATTCAGTCTAATCTAAACAATGTAGTCATAGCAGATTTCGTATCAAATGTCATTTGATTTCGTCAGAGTGATCCAACCGATCAAACTCTGAAACAATGACAAGAAGAACTTTGACTAAAACTTGGGCGAGTTAGGCCACGGGGATAATTACGGTTCTTGTTCAAAAATTATCCTCAAACGGGAATATTCCTTCGCCAAATTTATCCCCAAATCGAATAAAAAATGTTTGAAATATATTGTATTTACTATAACTCCAAAAGACTGCGGTAAGCATCAAGCTAGCTGTCTTTGAGAGCCAAGAAGTTTTCCACTCAATTTTGGTCTAATGACCACATCCGAGCCTCTATTATCTATTGGGAAAATGTTATAAAAAAACAAAACACCGCCTTCAAAAATGCAAAGAATTACTTCTTTTAAAATTGTAGGCACCTACCTAATAGTTTAGTCCCACTAAAGTAGGCGCCGCAAGTAACGCCGCCGGAAAGTCATAGCCATATTTCAACAAGTAAATATTCTCCGTTGTAGTCTCTTAACTATCTTAATCGAGATATCAGATCGCCACCCTTGAAATAAGTACCGTTAAGGAGTTCCGATGACCATCTGTGGTCTTCATCATCTGTTCCACTTCCCAAAAATTTTCTAAATGCAAATGCTACATTTGTTACAAAAAATACTAATATCGCTATATGTTTGCCAACAATATTTGAGGAGTTCCCTCAATTCCTTACTGATCCTTTCAGCAGATTCAGATTTGGTGATAATGGGACCACCTCGGAAGTATATTGTATCAAACCAAAAAAAAAATATTTCAAAATTTTATTGACGGAGTAATGGTGAACATACATAAAAAAAAACGCAGAATGGAACCTATAATCTCCTCCTTTTCTTGAAGTCGGTTAAAAATCATATTGCTTTTGACTTGTTACGATAGTTTTTATTTACTTGACAGTAATGGCGGCCGAGTGCATGTAAAAAGAAAACCCACTTGAATAGAGGCCCTGTATGTTACAATGATGAGACAAAGTAACCCTTAAAGTTCCCAGTTCGAAAAGTTTCCATTGCGGAAACCAGAATGAAAATACAAGACATTAAACGATCGTACCGTATTTTCGTTGCGGCGGCGGCGGAGTGTCATAGTTTAATGAATCGTCTCATTGACATAATCCTATACTATTCAATCTTATACTATTAGGTATATTATATCTGATGGGAAAATTCGTTTCCTCTCCCAGGTACTGAAGATTATATACATTAATGCCCCCTTACCCTCCTTAACTTTTTTAATCTAAACTAAAGCAAAATATTTATATCCCTAAAAAGTTATGTTTTAAAATAACTTATTATGCTAATCTTTTTAGCAGCTAAGCGTGTTCTTAGTACTGAGTCTCACAGGCGCATAGGTTCTATCTATGTCAGCTAAGTAAAAGTAAGTGGGTGGGAAAATTAAAGTGTTAGTAGTTGGAAGTGCTACGCTGACGTAATTATATTTATGTTTACAACTTTTTGTCTAGTATATCAGTTTTTCTATGCGGTCGTTTCTATTTCACTTCTGGCACTTAATTATAAGTAGTTTATGTTTAAGCGAATATATCATACAGTATAATACAGCATGATTGTACAGTCAAGAAATTTATTTTTTATGCTACTAAGGAACCCTGTCTTAATAACATTAATTTTAGCTTTCTTTCATCTGGTTTGACGTTGTCACTATGACAGGGTTCCATAGTGGCATAATAATTAAAGTCCTTGTCTGTACAGCGCTCTGTGAGTCACCGACATGGTACTGGCTGAAAATCAGCACTGTAGGTGTCTGACACCTCTGCATCATGCTGAGCCACTGTCCGATTCACTACCGCGAGGACACACACTCCGTGGGTGCTGTTCCTGTCAGATTCTTTTTTTTCTTTTATTTATTTCAATCGTGTGTGTTTTGTGTAGTCAATAGTAACTTTCTTTATTTCTTTTTAGGGTTCCGTAGTCAAACTAGGAACCCTTATAGTTTCGCACTTTCGCCATGTCTGTCCGTCCGTCTATCCGTAGTCTAGCTCAGAGATTTAATGCTAGAAAGCTGTAATTTGGCATGAATATACATATTAGTCACGCCAACAAAGTTTTCAATTTTTTTTAGGGTACCTAACTCCCCTACACATAACGTAGGGATCCTTTTTTTTTCTTGTCTACCTCATAGTGTAGGTTGTCGTTGAATAGATCTTTCAGAAATATTTTGGGTTTGTGAAATAACTTTGGATTAAGTTGTCCGTTTATGAAATATTAAACTTTCAAGCGCTAATTTTTGTTGGAGTCATGTGTCCCTCCCACCCTACAGCCAAAACTACAAATATTAAAAATCTGAAAAAAATCTTTAATGAAAGACCATATAACGAAATTTAAAGGAAAACTACCATGACTATCTTGTCCGGTTTTTTTTCATGTGATAATGCTGTCTCATTGAATGGTTTATTATGTTCTTCTTTCTAATTCATCGCCAGGAACTCGCTATGCTTGCCCATTTCGTATGGAAATCAGAGAGCCTGTGGCTCGTAATGTATTAAACAGAAAATTATTTAAATAACCTCCGCGTATTTTCTGATAAACGGAATTCCCAAAACGTAATCCCTGTTCCCATAACTTCGGGAGTCGGGGAAAAACAAATATCAAAGTAGGTAATTCGCTGGTTTTAGCGTTGCCATTCGACATAAACAAATGTTAGTGCGCCGTCTGTTATTGTTGTGTATTGACAAAGTCCGCAGTCGGTAGGCGGAGCTAAATATAGGTCAGATAAATGATGTCCCCCGCGGTTTCGAAATTAATGTTACCCGGCTTGTTTTATGTAACCACCTCGAGCAAGCAAACGTAAAATTGGACAGCGTTTCAATTCCACATTGTATGTTATGACAGAATAGCTTGATGAAAGTATGGCTTTATTTTCAACTTCACATAACTATCAGGAAATGGCAAAACTCATTGAAGGCACTGGTCATACATATCCTATCTCTAATACCTTTTAAATCATACTCATAATTTTATGTAGAACAACAAATATAATGTTTGAATTCTTATATTGAGTTAGTTATACATTTATTGTTATTTATAAACGCTCAATAACTAAAGTATGCTTAAAGTATACTGTGTCCATGGTGACATTTGATTAAATTGAAATGTGACAAAGCATACTTTGATTAAAACAGATTTATTATACGAATCTATATAGATAAAAGGGGGTTAACAAAATATTATGTTTTCATCGTCGTCGTTTAATTTAGCCCTACTAGCTTGAACGTCTGTAGAGCGATGTAGGTCTAATATGGAATGCCTAAGTAAATCCATATAAAACCTGTCAATTATCGATAGATATTAAATTATTACTCGAATACAGATTTTAGTACTCAACCATGTTATTAAAAAGCATTGTAATCGCCTAGGTATACGTAAATAAGTTTCAGAATGACGAAGCCCAATTGATACGGATGTCTTCCCATCCGTGTTTTTGTTTTCTGTTTATTGTTTTCCGGCAAAAATCCCCGGAGACGCCAACCACTTTCTATCTTTTCCATCAACAGAAAGTACGTGATAAATGAATATTAAATCCACTCGTAACTTTCCAAAAAGGCAACCCTATCGATTATCCAAAAAAAGGTTAAATTCGAATTGGATTTGTATTTTGTACGATACCTCATTTACAGTTAAGAGTACTTAAGAGAACAAGAGCAACATAACCGAACAGTTAAAATAATAGCCAAGCCTTTTTTAACTAGCTTTAAGCTCTGACAAAATCCAACCACACTCGTGAAAAATAAAAATAAAACCCTCTCTAACAGTTTTCAACCTTTCAGACTCAGCGCCGCAAGTTAGCGCTGATATTTCTTGTATAAGAGCGCCATCTGTTGCCGAGTAGCAAAGTTACTTTACGAAGTCTGCGGAATGTTTAGGATGTAATAATACGCTATAGCTTTTGTTAAAAAAACTGTAACAGACATTTTAATTTTTACAGTTAAAGGTACCTCACACACATAACATAACATTACGCCTTTATTCCCAGAGTGGGGTAGGCAGAGCTACAGAAATACCAAACATCTCTAAAAAGACTTGCTTATAATTCTGTTACCAAATTTTGCACAATCAGGCCAAGAAGTTTAGTAGTGTATTAGTGACAAGTTGCGAGCCCATCGCCTAATAGTACTACAAGCCCTTTATTTCCTTAGTCGCCTTGTACGACATCCACGGGAAGACATGGAGTGGCACAATTCTAACCCGGCAACCACATGGGATAAGGTACCTAATATTTTTTATTTTCATTTCATTTTGTTTTCTAAGTATTGTTCAAAGAGTGAATGTTGATTTCTTTTTGTCAGTAAAAAATAATCGTTTAAATGAAATGTGCATCAAGTAACGGATACTATCACAAATTTTCAGTGCTTAGAATCGCATACATACGTAAATACATACATAAAATTCCGCCTTCATTCCCGGAGTGTGGTAGACAGAGCTACGGAATACTGATATCATATCATCATCATCTAGCATCAAACTATAAAAAAATAATTAGTCAAATACACAAAGTTGGTAGGTACTTTGAAATATACCTAATTATACTGTAAGGATGGGTCAAATAATGAACTCTGATAACGAACTATATAGGTAATTGTTGTAATAAATATTTGTAGTTAACAAACAAAACAAGGCAATACCTATTGTATAACAAAATCCGCATAGCTCTAAAAGCACCTACCGCTAAAGTAGCTAAATGACGTTCACAAGTACAAGTCTACACAACATAATACAGCCAAGACGATTGTTGTCCGCTACAAAGAAGCTATTTTCTTTTGTGCCGTTACAAAGAGCAGTGTTCAAGGGCGCGCCGCCCTTCTATCGAAGGCTAACTGTTTGTAAAGCCGATATTGCAGATCAACCCTCGTTCCTCGATTCGCCCGTTGCGGCGTTACCTGAAGAGTCCGTGAAAGATACGGCGATAGCATAATAGTAGCCGTGCCTAGCTAGTCCTGTAGTTCCACCGCGCGGAACTAGATGGGGTTGGAGGTACGTCAGTGGATTGATGGGGTTTTCAATTTAATAATAAAATAAACTCAATTAAACGTCAGCCGAGCACCATAGACGAGTATGCATTTTATTCCTCGCAATCAATGCGGCAGCATATAGCTCACTATCATCATCATTATGTCTGGGCGGGAAAAATGGTAGGCAATTTTCAGTAACGTAACATAATCAGTAAAGAATATCACTAAATAAGTATAATGACATTAGATTTGTTAATTTATTGGTAATATTAGCAATTAAAAAGTTACTAATCTAAACGTGCCAAATAAGACAAAGTTGCCATCTAATCAAGAAAGGACTAGCAATTCCTTCAGGCTACACCGCCTCCAATCTCAGGATTGCCGAGTGTGCGTATTTGGGAGTCTCGTAAGTCTGACAGGAAGACGATTGCAACGTCCTGGCGGGAGGTTATGTCACTGAGGCAGGTAGCGGCGGGCGGCGGGGCGAGGAGGGCCGGCGCGCCCCGCGGCGCCAGTGCTCACCCGGTCCTCAACCGCGCATGTCCTCTGCGCCCAACTTCCATTCAATCTCCACACAACTCCGTTACATAACCCTCCAGGGGCACATTAAAAACCTCATAGTGTAAAGGCTTATTTCTGTGATCAATACATTTTTGCACGTTTTACAAGCGTAGATAAGTTAGCGTTACGTAAGCCGCCGTCCACGAAGCTTCGCTTGCCACCGCTTTATTGTGATATTCGGTTGTGATATTCGTTTTAGGCTGGCTTTTGCTCGTAGTTAAGGTATAGTTAATTCGTAGTGTATGTAACGGAGTCGCGTCCAAGCCGCCGTTGGTCGCGTGGAGCTTGATTCCTTTACCTGTTGACAATATCCTGTGATCCCGTCCTGGTCCCGCCCGGCCGATGGTGAGCACGTCGCGAGGACTTGTTGATCGTTGAAACAAGTAGTGCTCGAGGTGGCTCGACACGATCTCGTGGTGCTCGAGGTGGCTCGACACAGCTCGGTGTAGAGCTCGAGGTGGCTCGACACGGCTTCGCGCGGCTGGTGGCGGCGCGCCACGCCATCTGGCGCTTGCGGCGCTCCGGCTCGCAGCCCGCGCAGGACACCACTGACCATGAACAGACCAACCACCTGTATGTCTCTTCTCTCTCTTCACATCTGTCTTGCAAGCTTCTGTCTCTATGTATCCAATATATCTTTTGTTTTATTTTTCTTCTAACATACACTACTTCAATTGAAACAGTACCTAATAATCAACACTAATCGAAAACACAACCAAGCACCCAGCAGCACCTAAGTTGAGACACATTAGGATTTAAATGCACCGATGTTCTCGTGCTTTCTAAACACATTTGGAAATTCTCAAAAGCTCGAAACCACACATATTCATGTTAACAGAAGCCTCAAATGCGGCTTACGGCGCACAAAGAGCCTAAAGGGCTACACAAAAACTAGCCAAACAAGCCGGCGGAAGGCATTAAGTCAGCTGTATTTTCGTCTCGCTCTTATTAAGTTTGTTTTCCCGCTTGCCAGATGCTCACTCCCCGCTTTACATTTCCTCCTACTCATATTCCCGTTCATCCCACGCCGGGTCAGCTGTTTGAATCGTCGTGTACCATAATAAATGTTTCCTCGCAACCGTTGTTTTATTTTGCGCTTTGTCTGAGCGTTCCATTGAATGTAACTTGTATGTGCTTCTGTCGTAGTTCAGTGTTAGAGCAGCAATCGATACGCATATATCAACGTTTCCGTAATAGCAGTGTTGCGGTAGGTAATGTATGGTTGTCACTGTTTAATGACTAGGCTTTGGATGAAACGCTATATAATCTGACGCACTGAGTCATTAGGCTCCGCAGTAGGGTGTTGTAGACTGTTTATAATGTTATTGTGCTTCCTAAACTATATTTAGTTACAAGGTTACACGACGACTTTGTTCGCAGTTTCACTTATTGATTTTTCCAATGGAACTAGAATAGGTTCAGGGGTTGACAAGACTTCTATTTTTAAGTTTAATATTTGCTGCCGCATTTTATATTAGGTACTTTAAGTATTTTATCTCGATAGCGATGGTGTATACCTATATACTTGCTCGTGATTGAACTAGTACCAATAAGCAAAGAAATCCCTCACATAAGAAAATAAACCTAATTGACAGGTATGAAAAATATCTGCACTATTTTTAGCATTGTTCACGAATATTCACTTCGATCGCCTTCACTTCAACGGCTATAATTTTGCGACTTCACAATGAAAAGCAATGCTCTAATAAGTCATGCAAGATTTAAATCCATCATCCATAATTTGGTTTTATGGCGGAGCGAAGGGGTCGATGCTTCACTTACGCGGGCGTAAAAAGGTTACGGCTATGTAATGCAAAACGAGGAGTTTTGTATGAAAGCAGCATATTTTAAGGTAAGCTTATCTCAGCCGGTGTGGATTGAAGATAGGACAACAATATTGAACCGCAGATACGTGCAGGTCTCCTCATGATGTTTGCATTTAGTAAAAAACCCGCGGGAAATAAATTTATTGCACATGTTTCGAGTAAGTATCTCAGTAATTGTGATCAAAGCGCACTTCTCAAATAGAAAGCTGAAGGTTGTAATATGAATTTCACCGATCAATGTTGAAAACAATACATTTTATTTTAAGGCAGTTACGCCGTTTTTGTTTTGTTGATAACATGATGATAACCCAATGAAGGCCTCGTAACATAATCAAATGTTATGTTTGTTGTAAATGTTATATTGTTATGTTTCGTAATACGAAAGTTTTTCATAAATAGTTCCACTATCTACATGGACGACCGAATAAAAAGTAAATGTTAGTGTTGTATAATTGCAACAGGAACGATGAAATCGATTATAGGGGCAGAAAAGCAATTAGAAAAGCGTAGTCAATAACATAATTTCTAAAATAATACTATATAATACTCATTATTTATTGTGCCTGGAAAATCCTCTCAGGAAGTCACTATTGACGATACGTTAGCCTGTATGTATAGTTGGTATATAGAAGCTAGCGGTGCCGGGTTCACATCCAGGTAAGAGCAGATATTTGTATGAAGAGAGTATTTGTTTCTGAGTCTTGGATGTTTTCTATACATTTAAGTGTATATTTCTCTATTATAATTAAGTTTATCGTTGTCTAGTACCCATAGTGCAAGCATAGAGCTTGATTTGAGACGAGGTAAATTTGTGTGACATTGTCCCCTGATATTTATAATTATTAATTTAACGCGGCGGTCAAATCAAATTAACCTATAAAAAACAGGAATAGAATTAGGCGTTTTAAAATATAATAATTGTGGGTTAAAGTTTAACGGACACTTTTGATCTAAACCGGATTTATTTTATCTTATTTTATCTGGGGCCCTTTCGGGTACACTTTAGGATCTTGTGTGCAATCACTCAGCTGTTCGAAAGTGCAAGTTTCCTCAAGATGTTTTTCCTTCACCCTAAGATCATCGCGTAATGTACTTAAGTAAAAAAAACTCATTGGTACATAGTGACCGTGAGGCTTCGAACCCGGTACCTTACGATCCTGAGTCGATCCCCTAAGCCACTAGGCCACCGACGCTCTTACTGGATTTAATTTAATGCAGATTATGTAATGCCTTACTACTTTATAAACTTGGGTAGTATACTTAACAGTTCGTCATGTACTACTTCAGTTCAGGGATATGACACATCTGCATATTGAGAACTTAATGAAATTCCTTTCCCATGACATCTTCATGAGAAAAGAATTATGAATATTGCATAACTTGGAATACCAACGGAAGTTTAGGAATGGGTAATAATTATACAAATTTATTTAATCTTTATTGCACAAAAGAATACACTCAGTATACACAAGGTGAACTTAATGCCGTAAGGCATTCTCTACCAGTTGACCTTTGGGTAAAGCAGAGATTGTAGTTGCGGTGCAACATAAGGTGTAACTAATACACATACACTTACATATTAATAAGCTATAATAATATAAATACATATATTGCACTGGAAAAATAATAACACATACGTATATAATATAAATGTATAATATATAAGAGGATAAGCTAAAAATAATGCAGATAAAGCTTCATAATATCAAGATGATGACAATTCTACCTGCTAAGTAGTTCGCGGACTTTCTTTTTAAAGAAATACTTGTTTGGAGCTTGCTTGATTTTAATGGGAAGGTCGTTACAAAGTCTTGCTGCTTGAAGGGCGAAGGAGGTGGACATAAAGCCAGTTCGGTGAAGAGGGATAGAGAGTGTGAGATTGTCAGTGGATCGTAGCCGACGAATATGAGTGGAACCTAGAAATTTAAAAAGATGTTTTAAGTACTCGGGGTACTTATTGGGGGTAAATTTTCACTGAAAATCACTTTACTTGGAATTTTAGGACGTTTAATCTTTTAACAATCAATTGGTAGCAGTAGGTACCAATGCATTGTTTTTGGTAAGTATGTTTCGTTGGAATCTTGCGAGTCAATTTTGGACTGGGAAAATATTTTGTTTACACTCATGATGATTGTGATAATCTTGTATCATGACTATACAAGATTATCACAACAACCGACATTTATACTCGTAGATTCAAGGAGAATATCAAGTAAACATTATAAGGAGACATATTGGTGTTATTGCAATACTGGACTAACTGATACTGAAGATGATGATACTGAAACCACCACACTAACCAAAAGGGTAAGAAGGAAAAGAAACAGAAGGACATTTAATTATAATCCCAGTACAGTCGATAGTTCTATAAATAAACGCAAAGCCATTTTACTCCATATTCAGACTTAAATTACGCCGAAACCACAACGAAGTTTTAAAAGGTCACGGTATAAATAAACAGTAAGGATAAAAACAGCAAGTAACGGCGTCCCATTAGGAGCTGTTTTCGCGCTAAGCGGTGCTGTGAACTTCAGAAACTTCGTTATGAAGTAATCTCTAGTATAGGTAACATTGTAAACGCGAAAGTGTCTTTGATGGTTACTTGAATTATTCTTTTTTCACGCCGCAAAGGAACGAAGTATCGAGGCTTGAGGACTAACGAGTGATATACTACATCTTATCCCAAAACATTACACAGATTTTGTAGAAATAGCGACTACTCTACGCGGGTGGAGTTAAAATATAAACCAATTATGTAAAATCATAACTTGTAATAGGTACGTATATTGTATTGTAATAACGAAAAGATGTACCGTATAAAGATTACGATCACGAATTGTCCCTTGTTGAGAGTAATGTAAAATATACGTGTTCTCATTATCTTAGTGCCTGTCCAGGCGCTGCCCTGTCTGTACTAAATCCTGTGAACGCCTCTAGTACTATTTTAGGATAGACAGAAATTACAAGCACTCCAAAGTATTGGCTGCTTTTAGTTTTGTGCAAAGATAGTTCTTATTTGTATACATCATATAACGTGACCTAGCCTTGCTTATATTACGCTTTCAGTCTTAAAACGTAGTAGGTATATTCAAATAAGTTTCTCAGAGCACATTTTAGATGTAGCTTGGGGTTAGTAGTCGAGGCACGTCGCGCGCCAGTCCCGAGTCGGTCCGCTGTTAAATTCTATGACAAAGGTATTTTCTTACGATCTAGATTACTACAGCTATCGTATAAAATGCACGACTTATTTGAAAACTTTTCTTTTCGAAAAATACGTGTGTGGTTACTTGCGATGTGGAAGGCATATAAGTAAACTTAAGTTGATTATTGGTTTTTACCTGAGCGCTATGTCAAAAATCTTGGCAATACCTACTCTAATACTATATCTGCCACTTAACTACGGTTTTAAACTTAACGACATACTTCGATATAATAATACGTTAGTTTTAATTTTTAGAATTTCTTGAAAATAATAAGAGTTCAGCAGAAAATAATATACGGTAAAATTTATTTTGGAATGATGCACTTTACAAAACGCTTGTCGATAATTCGACCGGCCCCTTTTCTTTAACTACTACTATCTTGTACAATAACAACTGCGGTAATATATTACAGTGGTTCAAGTTGTAGTTCTACTCGAACTGCAAACGTTGGGTTCGAGTGAAATAGGGAAGGAACGTAGAGCGCAGAACAGAAGAGCAAGCGAGAGAGCAGCAAAAACTCTGCGGTCCCTTTGACGCACTAAGCGCCCACGTTAGTCATTTGTATAAATTTATGACGGTCCCGTATTACTTTACTTTACTTTGCTTCAGTAACTAACAATTTTATTTTAAAACTATTTTTTATTTCCTGGGTTTACATCGCAGACGGCATTAAACTAATATACTCGTGCTAGCATTGGAAACAACCGAAAATCCTATATTTTTTCTTAAGTTTTACTAGTGCAATTTTTACTCAATCTACAGAGAATGTGAGGCAGAAGACAATTGTGTAATGTACCCGCTAGCATTAACTTGGTGTACACGCACGTGTATTCTGACACAATTTTCCAGGAGTTAACAGCTCCTACGGCTTCTACGACTACTTTTGCAGTTTCCTTAGTAATTTCCCTTGATTTTTAATAGTGTAGGTACTAGAAATATGAATATACCGAGACGGCGTAGCGCGTAGGCAGCTCACGTAGCGCCACCTACGGATTGCCGTAGAGGGCGGCCGCGCCCGCGCTTTCATTGGCGCTCTAATTTGCCTCTATAGAATTCCCAGACGTCATTCGCTGCCGCCGGCGCTAAAAAGAACAGCGAAAACTGCTTTGCAGACTTTATAACTTTGCGCAATATAATTTAATTTATTATAGTACAATATGGCTTATCGCGACCTTTGGGCTTAGGAAAACCAACTATTGCCATTGACTAGGTGCCAAGTTGCCAACCAGAAAACATTTTCTTCACATACCAACTCATATTATAGAGCACTATTTAAACATTAACAAGATGAAAACTGTATGCCTAGCCAAGATGCAAACGCTGCTAACGTTTCTGTTTTCTATCGACTCGAAATGTATGAAGTTTACATAAGCGGTTGACGCGAGAATGTGGACTGAAAGAAGATGTTGTGACTAAGATTGAAAAGGGCATGCTTCGATGGTTGTGTCATTTGGAAAGAGTGGATGAAAGAAGATTGACCAAAGAGATATATATATATAGTGCAAAAGTGTCTAAAATTCTGCATAAGAGCCGAATCTTAAGTACCCGTAACCGACGGGCATGCATGACTCGATGTATGAATGTGGAAGAAGCGAAAGAGATTTGTCAGAATCGTAGCAGGTGGAAAGGAGTGGTCTTTGCCTACCCATCTGGGAAACGGGCGTGATTTAATGTATGTATATATGAACTTTTTAGCAAAGCAAGGTAAACTAACCAGCGATACAGAAACAGAGAAGGCATTGTCAAAATAAAGGCTAGAGCTTCCTGTCGCCTAATTTAATACGGTCAAACGACACTCGAACCTAAAAAATCAAAGCTCAGTTTATGTAGCGTGAAAAATAGCTGTCTATAGCAGTGAAAGGTTAACGCTTGACTACTGAATAAACACGTTTACACGTCAGTTCAATGTCCATAGGCGATTTGTGATAACAGCGTTTAATATCATTAGTCATTACAACATCAATAGTAGTATTGGCCGCGACCTACGTCGCATGCATATCGGATAAATAGTTTCTAGTTTTACAAGATTTTTATTTACTTGCAATGTATGTATGTAGGTATGTATGTTCAGGTCAAATCTTGCAAGGAAGATTTGAATCACTTTCCGGTGACCTATTGAGCTCAAATTTGGTATACCTTCGTGACTTCAATAATTATACAATAACATAGCACCATCGAGCTGGTCTGATGGTGGAGTCAGGTGGCGATAGGGTCTCCGCTATACTTCACGTAGACCCATCGAGTTTGGACTGATTAGGTTGATCTTTATAAGTAGTAAATTACTTTTCAACAAAAACTAATAAACTGCAACAAAAGATTGTCCCAAAAATGATTTTTTGACAGAAACTTTGAAAACTCAGCCTTAAAATTAAACCAACTGGGATTAAAACTTTCCACCATGTTTGTCTGTGTGTGTACCTGGTGGCCTTGTAGCTCCCAAATGTACGATTTCAATGCTGAGTTTTATATTTAAAAGATATTTTAGGTTAGTTTACTGGAAATCGAGTGAGCTTAACACGTTCGGCCCCGGCAGCGTTGCACTAAGCTACGACTACGCTAATTATCGTAATCACACATACGAATCACTGGCACAGGAATACGAATTCCATTGACACGGATCGGTGTAACTAAGGCCGAACGGGTTAACATTTATCCAAACAATGTTGCTTGTGTCGTGGTATGGTATTATTATTAACGCGGCCGCCATTACTATCAAGTTAATAAAAACTATCACGTTGACAATACGATAGCACGACAAGATTATTTCACCTAGTAGAAAAGCGGCTCTGAAAGGCGGGCTAATCTAAGTGATTAGGGTTTTTAAGTATTCAATGTTATAAAAACCTTGTCCAACCGATTCGGATCTGTATTGATTTAGTGATTACTACGCCGCACGCGATATTTGAAAGTGAAATTAAACTTGTATCACTCAAATTTGTACCTTGAAACGTTCAAGATAAGTGTTTTCAGCTATTAAACTGAGTATAGAAGCAATTACTAAACATGCTTTCAATATTTTAAATATACTTGTAGGAGTAACGTGAGGGTTTGGTCGTTTGTTGCTCATTATTTTACTCTTAAATATTTATACAGTCCATACATAGTTTAATAAACAATAAAATAGTCTTTATTGAAATTAGACATAAATAAATCAACAAAAACTAACGAAGTAACTTACGAACTTACTTAAAACGATACTTATCTAACAAACCGCTACCTGTGGCAATGCTGTTACATTAAATGGCAATGCTTAACCTTTGTACCAAGTAAAGGCCAGCATTTTGGTCACCAGGCGCTTAGAAAGGTCTATAAAAATACGATGTGCTCCTGGTCACCGCGGTCCTAAGGTCTAGATCCCAAAAACCTCAAATACATCGGCTTTTTTGGACTCGGTAGAGCACCGAGCTCATGCGTCAGCGAAGAGTCGATGGTGGAGACTGGATTCAACGACGCGGTTAGCTTGGTTCCTAGTGACCCTTTCTGCTAAACTACGGGGCCGCTGGCCCCGATTCTACTAAGTAAAACCATATTTCTTTTGTCTTGCTACCTTTTTTTTTTATCCCCGCTGCCATTATTACTGTGAAATGAATAAGAGCTATCGTAAATTTGACAATACGATAACAGGTCAAAAGTAAGAGGTCTTTACCGAGTAGAATAGAGTTACATACATACCTACATAACATCACGCCTTTATTCCCAGAGCGGGGTAGGCAGAGCCACAGAAATACCAACAACTCTAAAAAGACTTGTTTATAATTCTGTAACCACATTTTGCACAATCGGGCCGCCAAGAAGTTTACTAGTGTATTAGTGACAGGATGCAAGCCAATCGCCCAACAGTACTACAAGACCTTATTCTCATAGTCGCCTCTTACGTCACGACATCCACGGGAAGACATGGAGTGGCACTATTCTAACCCGGCAACCACACGGAGTAGTATAAATTTTCTGGTTTTCATTCAATCCCCGATAAGAGAAGTACTTGTTTCAGGGGATTCCACAGCGCCACATGCTACTCACGCGCACGTGGGTATCAATTCATTCCATAACTAAATATATTAAAACTATTAATATAAAGAGAAAATATTTCTTTTTTTTGTTTCTTTTTAAAGGGTATACCCAAAAACTAATTTATTTTACATTATCAGCGACTAACATAAGCTATGTTTTATTGTTCTAAGCCGACGGAGTCGCGGGCAACAGCTAGCTATTCCTACAGCGGCACACGCATGGCATATGCAAGAAATGACGTCAGTGACGCCTAAAAAAATATCCACGTGACTAACGTGTGCAGGGCTGAGATTACACACGGCAAAAACGATATTGCCTTTGACGTGTTTTCGTATTGTCAAGGTGCTGATAACTCTTATATACTTGTCAGTAATGGCGGCCGAGTTAAAAACGATACTAAAACACGTGTGATCACCTTGTTCGCTCCGATATATCTGACGGCGACTGTACAATATAACAGATTTATATAAGAATGACCAAGCTAACAAAGAAAAACAAATTAATACTGAAACGGTAGAAGCCGCAGCGCACCAAATCGATATAGATATTCGTACTCATGAAACTAATAGACAACCTTGCTAGGGTCAAGGGCAGCCATGTTGTCTGGCGGTGCTGCAGACAAACCGCAGACGGCGTGAGGAAAACTGCTCGACCAAATCAGGCGACGGGATTTTTGGGCCAAACTCAAATGACGGTAGCTCGAACATATCGACTACTGCAATACCAAATAACCCGGCTATCTCCGTCCGTAGTAACAGTAGAAACATTTTAAATTGAAAATGTTCATCAATGGAGTATAGAATGCTTCGACAACTTCACTATAGTAAGCCGCCTTCTTTGGTATTACGGCAGTGAATCATAACAAATGTTTTCGAATCGCTTTTACTATTCGAGTACGTATAAAATAGAAAACATGCATGAAAATAAGAACTGAGTTTCATTGATACGATTTAGGAGAAAACGTAAAAAAAAAAACATATAAAACGCAATACGCAATAGTTTTAACCCGTCTGTTAAGATTTTATAATAGAATCAAAACTTTATTGTTTACATTGTTTTTTTCGGCATCCTCATTTTATTTACGCAACATTTTAATTCAACGAAAACAAAACATTACGAAATAAATGCAAATTTCTTTATAAGGTCCTTATATTTTAAATATGGAACAACAGCTGTGACGTCATTCCTGTCGTCGATTTTGTATAGAGTGTTTTTACAGGAGGTCTGAACTATGACTTTTTAAAGCTTCATATCTTATGAAAAATATACACGACAATTATTTCGCGTATACAGTTGTTCCTCTCTTTCATAGCACATTCCAGAGAGCGTAAGAAAAAAAATATGCATGTTCCATATTGTGCGGAGTCTATCCGTAGCACGAACCCCTAAAACAGAATAACATTGTCTATATATTACATTAAAATACAATCAGGAGTCAAAGTGGTTGCCATGGCTGAAAACGGTCGGAAAAAACATCATCATCATTAGTTTATAATACGCAGTACTTATGCTACTTTACGCCTCGATGACGATAAGAAAGACAACGTCAATGTTAACCTTTTAGCAAATTTTTGTACTAAGTACGGAAACGGAGGCGCTGTTTCAATCGCAGTAAATATTTTCTCGATGACGTTACGTTAACATATCGCAGTGAATCGCAAATCGATAAACTCGCACATATAGATACCGTCGTAATACCAAAGAAGGCGGCTAACTAATAAATGAATCCTATTCTATATTCTATTCTTTTTTCTGTTCATATTCTGTGAATATTGTAGTTGAATTTCCGAGTTTAGTACAATAAATTGTTAATACATACATACTTACAAACATACATACTTATCACGTAACATCGCACAAAAATTTACGTACTCCCAAGCTAAGCTATAGGTTTGTTCTATGGATACTATAAAATATCCAAGACTCGGGAAGAAATACCGCCCTTCTCACACAAATATTTAGGTATCAATTTATCTAATATATAAAATTCTCGTGTCACAATGTTCGTTCCCATACTCCTCCGAAACGGCTCGACCGATTCTTATGAAATTTTGTGTGCATATCGGGTAGGTCTGAGAATCGGCCAACGGGTACCCCTTATCTTGCACAATCTCTGTTGTCCGAAATACACTTCGCATAACCGTTTTCGCACAATTACTTTCAGCCGAATGATACTATCGCATAATTATATATTTACCACAATTATTATGTCGCATAATATTCATTTGGCACAAATTCGAATAGCATACTACTACTATCGTCGACTTTTATACCGCTGAATTTTCTGTAGCACAATATGTATTCCGCCGAATTTTATATCGCAGAATTTTCTGTAGCACAATATACATTCCGCCGAATTGAATATCGCAGAATTTTCTGTAGGACAATAGACATTCCGCTGAGTTTATTGCGGCATAATTGTACGATAGCACAATATCCCAATGTGTAACGAGTTGCAAAGTTGATGGTGTTAGGTTAAAACTACATCCCCACAGAACCGAATCGCTGCCAGAAAACTAGGTTAGGTTAGGTTGAAACTGCGTCCCGCACATAACCGAATCGCTGCCAGAAAATTAGGTTAGGTTAGGTTAACTACATCCCCACAGAACCGAATCGCTGCCAGAAAACTAGGTTAGGTTAGGTTGAAACTGCGTCCCGCACGGGTCTCCCTCGCGATCCCTAACATCGTTTGTCCTAAAATCACTTGCCCGAACTGTTTTGCTCTAATGGGCAATAGCCCTAATGATCAATTGCCATAACAATCATTTTTCATAATGTAATGATTGCCCTAAAACTCATTTGCCCGAGTATTTTTTTTTACCATTAGTATTAATATTCCTAATGTTATTTGGCATATTCCTCAAAATCTCTATTGTATGTATAATCGATGTATAATATATATGTGTGCATGAGCGAGCGAGCGAGCGAAGCGAAGGAGCAAGACCTTCCTGGGCAAAACCGACTCGGCAAGGTTAGGTTAGCCTTCGAGGTTATTTTTTTTTGACATCCCTTGAAAAAACTATGCTAATATTCTCCGTTTTTGGGGCTTAAAATAAGGCAGGGAGTACCTATAGTGCAAGAACAAAACAACTTGAATTTACCTCTGTTTGAAATTTTACATTAATAACTTGAATCCGGTCGTGCCAGACTTAGACGACACGGATGACACATGACTATTATGGCACATAACGTTAGGATGAAGAATCAATATGGCAAGTGATGTTAGGAAATAAAACATTATGGAAAAAAAAACATCCATACGATGTTAGGAATCCTAAAGATAGGCCATGTGAGCGTTAGGACAAGTGATCATTATGACATACAACGTTAATCTTAAATTAGCACCTATTGCCTTCAAAAATCCAATGCCAATGAAAATTGTGGGAAATGATTATTGTGCCATAACAATTTCGGCGATACGATTATTCGGCCATAGGAGTATTGTTCTAATCAACATTATGCCAATGTATTATTCTGCCAAAGAAAATTGTGCAAAATGATAGTGTGCCAAGAAATTTAGGCAAAAAGCAATTGTGCGAAATGATGATTGTGCCAATGGTTGCTATGCGAAACGAAAATGTGCGAATAAATTTTGTGCAAGACATTAGTAACCCTCGGCCAACATCTATTTTTCATACCCCTAAGTGACATGAAAGAAAAAAAAATTGCAGCGGGTGAAGCCGCTGGTGGGTCGCTGGTATACTATAAATCAATGGCTATAATTATACATCCTCTAAATTAATTTGCTATAATCATTCACTTGCTGTAAATTCATAAGCTATAACAGTTAATTGTCCATTGTTTTCACTTACCATAAATGCTCTAAACTTATTGCATACACTTACTTTCAAATTCTATAACATTAAATTGCTCTAATAGTCATCAGCCATAAACTTTAATTGGCATAAATTTGTATTTACCGAATATAATCATTATAGCGGTTCGTTGTGAAACTCGGGCACCTCGATGAAAAAACAATCCTGTACCCACATTATTTATAAGATAAGTAGGTTTTTAGTTTTCTTTTGTCCTTCATAGAAGAAAATAGGAGCGTGATTAGCATATTAATTTATAGCATTTATTTTAAGTAATTTGTTCTATAGCAAATATGGTAGACCCAAATACGCTAGTTCGTAGGCAGTTTCACAACCAACTAGGCTAATCGGGTCGTCAAAGTTGCCAAAAGACAATATTTGATGTCATAATTTAACTTCCTGGTTAGAGTTAACGTGGTTTCCACTTTAAACCAACAAAGTTGTACAAGTACACCGTTCACGTATTTGATATCAATATTTGTGTTTTGTTTTATTATATTTGCTTGCAATGCTGGTACGTATCACCGTGTTGATCGGTACGTAAATATTGATCGACTTGACGCGGGTTTATTGCCACGATACTGTCATCTCCGTGAAATAGTCGGTTTAATTGTATTATCAAATAAAGCATTGTTTGCTTTGAATCAGAAGTATATCAGAGCACGCATTTAATAGAGTTAAATGTTTTACCGCTCTATTTTGTTTTCGGTTAGGATTAGTTGAAATAAAATTTCATGATTCTATAAACTATCCAGAAAAAAATGCAAAATAGACACTTAAGTAGGTACTTATTGACAGTTATAACAAAAAATTCATGTACATTTACAAATTTTATATCAGTGCTAATAAAAAATGATTCGGTCTGATTACACTCGTGTCAAATAGACAATCGTAATATTTTATTGTCCTAAAACTGGAACGTGTTTGTTTCGAAATAATTTAGTACATTTGAATATTTAACCTAATGTTCATAATCGTCTCTGTTTTCTGGATTTCTAATGACAACGGTAATATTGGGTATTTTTCAATCTTTTAAAAATCTTAGTTTTTACCATACACATGCCTACAGATGCTATACTATAAAACAGGCAAGAGCATGTCGGACCATGCACAGTGTACGGTTCCGAAGTCATAGTCAATAACTAATTTTCTATTTAAAGTCATATGGGGCCGTCTTAAATGATTTTATTTATCTCAGAACTAATGAGTTCTAATTGCGCTTTGATTGAAGATAATTACCTGATTTTTAGTATTTGTAGTTTATTATTTTTTAAGTTTTTATTTTACCACTTTGTTGGCCTAACTATCATTAAACTGATATTCATACTAAATTGCAGCTTTCCTGTACTAAGAATATCTGAGCTAGGCTGCGGACGGACGGACGGACGGATATGGCGAAATTATAAGGGTTTCTAGTTGGAGTACGGAACCCTAAAAAAGGGTTGCTTAAGTGCCATTACCCAGGAAGTAAAGACGTAAACGTGTGTATAGGGATATCCTATTCACGTTGTTTGTGTACAAAACGAAGTATTTTAAATTTACAACATTCACACACACCATGACCCCACTCATGTCCCCACTCAACTTACTAGGGGGTGTAAAGCACGCAGCGCCGCCGCCGATGGTCCGTGTATTGACCGGTCTATATTTAGACCGACATTTCCACGAATCTGATCAGCCGCTTAAGAAACTTGGCATTTTAAAAATAGAATTCCGCAACAACTTACAAAAATATTGCTAACAAAAGATATTTGAACAATGAGTAGTTGTTTTGGTTGACGTCAGTCTGCAGCGATACCAAAAAAATACGGCTAATTGCATAGTTATAACTTATTTTAAGTTTAATGTTTAATCAATAGAGTATAGAATGCTTTGACTATTGCATCATGCCTTCTTTAGTATTACGGCAGAGTTCAGTTTCATGATGTCGAATGAATAAATACGGTTAAACTCGAAAGGTGATTGAAATATAATCAATTTAGCCATAAAATTACAGTAAACTCGGAAGTTGAAACTAAGGTATTCCCGTTCCTGCCAAAGAGTCTGGTCACGGGTGGGATATAACCATGGGAGGGTAACATAATGCCTACAAAAAGGTTACAAAACCGACTGACGAATGATCCTTAGCTATAAAATCTTTGATTTGGCCAATTCAAGAGAATTTTGGTAAGTTACTAAGAGTGGTTGAAAGGACACATGGCTTTTGTACCTATTCGCACAATTTACCCCTATCTTATCCTACAATATGCATTTAATCTTATAATAAGATAAGATAAGATAACCTCTTCCATGATCATTATCATTCCATTGTATCAAGACAACTAAATTTGATATAAATTCTATGAAAAACTGTTTTTTCAGCCCCATACGTTATGCTCTACAGAAAGCTTATAATAAGACGATGAGCGTAACGCGTGCAGCGAGGCACGGGTTCGTAAAACGAGTCGTAAACGTGGAACAGGCCCAATTACGCCCACGACCACGTCTTGAGGCCGCCCTACAGGGATCCGCAGACGTGGGATAGATCAGCATCTATCCCTACGTAACTGGATGTCAACTATAGTTGACGTCACTAGATCTATGAATGAGTAAATAATGCAGTCAGGCAGTGCAATGTTAGTATGTAATTTAGTTACTTTTTTACATGCATAATTGTCAAATCACGTTGATAAATTTATAAACTAAACCAGATAATGTGATTCCGTAAAGTCATTCTAGCCAACTTGCATTGTTGACCAACCCTGTCGCAGAAAGCCAATGATTCAAGTTGACGTAATTTAGTTCTCGTCTCTTGACGCTGTCATTATGACGGTTTTATGGTGTGTCGCAATTCATTTAAGTTGATTGGACGGTGCCTTTAAAAAAAATGTTGTATTATCTCAATCGCTTAATGAACAATGTTTAAAGGAAAACTCAATTTTAAAGTAAATATTAAACTTAAAGTGACAAAACTAAATGCTTAAAAATAATGTCTGGAGGCCGCTGGTTGGCGTAGCGCTCGATTTTTTTAATTAAAGGCTTGGGTTTATTAGCATGAAGAGGACGGCCGGCCAAGTTGTTTGGAAGGTCAATACAAGTACGTCCCTCTCAAAAAATAAGACTTACATCTCAATCTTAAAGAAAGGTCGAGTAAAATTACATTATTAAATGTAATTCTCAATTGCTATTGCAAAGCTCATGCTTTAGACTTTCATGATCCATTTGAGTTTTATAATTATTATAATTCCGTGGTTTACGCGTTTACAACCAACAGATAATCCATTAGGTATAACTTTACAAAGAACCTCTTTTTTATCCTTTTAATATACATTAACGACAAGGAATACACGTATCGTAGGTCTATGCATGTCTACTAAAAGTGCCTATACCTATTGCTAATTATAAAAAAGCAATAAACTCTCCTTTCTTAATAAACATAATAATCTATGATGAAGTTTTAATTAAGAAATTATAATGGTAGCTACGTAACTTTGTGAGCAACGCAACAGCAAGGGACTTATTTAATCTGGGGGACATCGTTGAGCGAAGTTTCCCGCTCGAAGAACAATAGAGCTGAGCATTCACCAATTATTATCATCTACTCGAGTAGCTACAATGAGGGAACAAAACAAATATCTAACCTCGGGTCAACGACCGCGAGTCGCGACAAATTCGCAAGAATAAATCGGACTCACGAGCGATATATTTTCCTTACACAACTACATATTAGAACCAGTGAACGAACTTAGGATGAATGAGCTCCATTTTAGACGCAAAGTTAGGGTTTTCCGAAACAACTTTCGCAACTTTACACTCAATAGGAACGAAATTCCGAGTAAAAATGTATAAGAGCTCGAAACTGTTTTTAAATCCGGTTGGTAGAAATAACAGAAAACCATAACACGAACTATTCTTTTTTTGTTGTTTAAAATATGTGAACGTGCTTTTAAGCGTGCTTGAGAACGATGTGTTTGTTTTTGAAACCAGATTACCTTTTTTGATAGAAGTCACGTTTTTTGTTATTCATTTTCCCTTTAAAATAAAAATAAATGTGTAAGTTTGCGACAGTGGTGCCGCTGTTGTCAACTTTCAGTTTCAGCACCCTGCAGTTTAACTTTATACACGTAGTACTGCCGTATGATCACAGATGGCGCTGTATATAACACGGTTTGATTCGGCTACTCCTCGTTAGATGGCGCTCTTTTATAGCTTGAAGTTAGTGGCTAATTTAACTGTAATGCTTTATATCCATTGATACACGACATAATACATAATGCTATCTGCTTATTTAACCTTTGTTGATTTCACTGTATACATAAATAACTTTGCAATAACCAAAATTAAACCACTGCGACCTATAAAATTCACATTTGGCGTATATTGCAATTGTAGTGCTAGCATAAAAGTCAGTTGGCGAAAGCGGAAGAGTTGGCGTGATCGCTGCCGAACTACGTAGGTATATCAGCAGCAGATACACCCATGGAGTACCTTATCGACCCTGACCCACACGCGACGTGGCGTGCTCGGTCTACCTGAATATCTAGGGTTAGATGCCGTATCTACTCCGGTTCTATATATAACACTGCTGTTTTAACTTGCGAAGGTGAAAGCCGTTTGATTTACGTGCTCGCTCAATCAGGGTCGCGGATTGATGTTCTAGATTTATGCAATTAATAAAAGTTTCGCTAAGGTTAGCAATAAAGTAACAATAAGGTTGGACTGGTGCTTTACAAAAACGGAATAGAAGTAGACACGAGCGGAAATTGAATACCCATTTCAAAAAAAACTGCTTGTAGTTGTCAAAGTCCTTAGAGATGCCAAGTCATTTGTAACTTAGAGGAAACTCAACCTTATTGCTGTAGGATGTCAGATTGACTTTGGACCTAAGGAGGGTCACAAATTTAAGTCTTTGACTGTAGGTACCTATACAAATACCTACAGGGAAAGTAAGAATGTTACTGTTTCAAAAAGTTAGTTTGCGGCAATTTACCTTCAACCTGCTAATAGTTTTTATACCAACCTAAGTCTAAAGAGCGCGCCCCACTGGTCAAATCAAATGTCAAACGTTTTGGGGCGAAACGTGGATTGAAAACATTATAAACGTCATTCTAAAGATAATATAGCTTTCATGAACTGAAATCCTAAGCATCGTATTTAACCATAATTCAACAATATACTTATTCTTATTTACATATTCAAGAATAAACACACATTACAACACCAATCACCATCGAAATCGCACGAGGCACACCCTCAAAATCATCCCAAAGCTTGACTTTTTCGGGAAAACAAAACTTTATTTTAAAGCAGTGTTTTAAATAACAAAATGGCTCTCGTTTACCAACATAACAAACCTGTCTGTTCCTACGCTAACTTCATGAAATTTTTAACAACTGAGTGCTAGTGCTGAATTCTAGGTCGCACATATTATATAATATGCAAGAGTACACAGAACTCGCATGTCATGTCATAATTTTTCCTTTTCATTACCCGAGGGATTGTTGGATAAATGTAAACAATGCATTATGTTAGAACTAACGATCCGGAAGGCATTGTCATTCAAAAAACTATTTCTCCGTTTAAAAGGAAAGGACAATCAGAGGAAGAGGCAAATAGCGACTTTATTTTATTTGACAAAAACACACTGCAACACAACAAACATAGTAAAAAAAACAGCAGAAAAACGGCATAAAACAAGATCAGATTATATACAATTTAGAAATGTTGTACTGTAGTGTGTCATTCTGCTTAGAGACAAAACTAATACTTACTTTAACCCTAAATTAAGTTAATTTTACTTGTCTCCAAATAATCAACAAACAAACCAATGTGACACACCGTCGTACAAACCAGATTAACCAGTACGGCAACATAGGTTGAACCGATTTATTTTTATTCATTTCTATTGGAAAATAAATAAATGACTAAAAAAAATCAGTTCCAATCTTTTGAACACATCGTTACACTTCAGATAGTCGTCACAAGTAACACTATACGGGGTCATTTTTAATAGGTGCACAAATTTTACTATTTGTTTCACTATTGTTAATCAATAACACATGTTGTGTTATTTTTACTTTAACTTAAAAAATATTAGAGATATTGCCGATTCAATGATTCCACTAACTTCATGGACCCTCTAATGCAGGGGTGCGAGGAGAGGGGAGTGTTGTTGAGTAAGTTAATAAATGAAATTTCAAATTTAGAATATCAGTAGAAGAGGGGCTTGTTGTCCGATAAGCAGGGCCTCTATTCAACTGCGTTATAACGATATCGTTTTTGACCTGTTTCCGTATTGTCAAAGTTTTGATAACTCTTATGTCATTTACAATAATGGCGACTGTGACATAAACGATTCTTAAACGTGACAAACACGATATCGTTTTAACGCACCTGAATAGAGGCCCAGTACATGAAATTTCAAATTTCGAATATCAACACAGTGTATCGCATAACTACGGCTTGACAACCCGTGGCATCTGCAGTTGTGCAACTTGACGCGTTTAAAGTATTTTAGTATTAAATAACACACTATATGGTATGTTTCAATAAGTATCAAATATGTCCAAGAATAACCGCTATTAACTGCGTATCCGATTCATACTGGAAGGGTTCGAGCCCAGAGATATTAAAAAGGTCATCGGCATCATTGCAAACCATATCAACTCGACACCATTGCAACTCGTAGGCATTGAAATTAGAGCTTGTATCGCCACGCGAGGTTCAATATAAACTCAATAACCTCGACCAGTGAGTTATTGTCAAAAATGTCACAAGGTTTATTGAAATCGATGCAGCGAGAACAAATTTATAAAACGGAGATCCTGGGCCCCTAGCCTAGATGCGTTCACTAACTAGCGTTTCTATTCATTTGGATTTTAAACCAATCGCGTCACTGGTAGATCACGTGACTTTTCAAATGTTGTGATCTACCAGTGGCGCGATTGGTTTAAAAATAAAACGAATCGAAACTCTAGTTAGCGTACGCATCTTGGCTAGGAGCTATGTTGTTACCTTCCGAACCCATCGTTTAAGTTAGTCACCATAATATTCCATTATCACCATCACTATCATTATCACTCTTTATGTAGTTGTTGGTATTTCTGTAGCCCTGCCTACCCCACTCTGGGAATGAAGGCGTGATAGTATAGTATCACCATCATCAAGTTTTCATTATGTACTAATTCCAAATGTTGGAAAGCAATTTATAATTGACTTGCAGAAGGTATAAAATAACAGTGTAGAAAAATCCAGAGATAAAATTAAAATTGACTAAAAAAAACCTCATAACATTACTTAACTAGTTGTTATACTTTAAACTTAAAAGACTTAATTAAAATCGTAATCATTACTTTAGCGACGATAAAAGAAACAAACGGTTTACCCTTTCGATGATGTACCATTCGGTGAAATGATAAATTTGATGAAAAAGTTGTCGCTTAAGCAAGGAGAACACAGGAACAAATACCTATATTACTAACTTGGTAGAGGGTGCGTTGGTTATATATAATAATTATTTTCATGAAGCATGACAGAATGGTACAAAATAGATATGCATAGCCAATTTCCGCCCTCGGGAGCTAAGCTCGAGCGGGCGTAACATAATAATGCGACCGAGGGCGCAGGCCGGCCCGCCCGCATCGATCTTCGCAGCGCGCAATTAATATTCGCTCATTAGGATTGAACCGGTAACGAAAGCAGTATATGAAATTTTGCAGTACAAAGTTATAATTAGACTGAAAATTGTGAAACATTTTGTTCTAATCAGTAATAATATTTGTTCCTGTTCTGAACAGTGTCATCCCGCCATCGTTGACGGGGTCTGCCGCGTTTCTGTATTGAGTTATTGGGTGTACACCTCAGAAGGGCATCTGAAAGTGGGGGAGGCCGTGTCTTTGCCTGAAAAAAAAATGGAGTTAGTTTCCTCTTTTTTTTCCTTTTTTTTATTAACTATTGATATCAACACATTTAACCTTTTCGCCGACAATGACTTGATGCAAAAATCGTCCACACATGCCAATGACACCTGAAAACCATAACTTATTTCAACCTTACGTCACATGTACTCCGGTCTATTTTGCACTGTAATCCTCGACTTGACATGAAGTCATGGCGTGTGGTGCAATAAATGTACTTACTTTATATCAAGTCAATGGCGGCGGTATTGTTGAAAGAGACCGATGTACCTACCTACTATATCTCTCGTTGATCTCGTTCAGCTTTCAGCACTTCTAAGCTTAACTTCAACTGAGTTAAATAAATATTTATTTATTTTTTCTTTCAATAGGACAGCCACGGCTTTTAAATAAAGAAATATTCGTTAACGAAATATTACTCATATGGTTTACAATAAGTTGTAATGATTTACTTAGTTACAGTTTACAGTAAGTAATAAAATATGTACGACGCTTAAGTATTTGCGATTTCATGTCATTTCATACAAATAGTAATAAGATGTAACTATATTTTATCATCAATCAATTATAAAATAAAATTATTTTTTTCTTTATAATTGTAGCAATTGTTGAAATTTTGTCATACTCGTAACGTAAAGTTAATCCACAAAGTTATCACGATGGCTACCCCTTTATCCGTTTATTTGATCAAGAACTCAGCGTTTCCGAGCAGCTATTATTGAATCAATCCAGTGATGGCTCATTCGATCTAACTTAATACCGAAGCGGCTGTGTACATTTGGGTTATCCCCAAGAGCCGTAAACCTCGACATTTGGAGTGATCTCGTGCTAATTGTGATCGAGAACCCGTGTGTACAGAACTACAGTTAACTACCGAGTCTACAAACAATTACATACATATACAAGTTGATCTATTAAGGCACTAACTATGATTATGTACGACCCTACCTACAGTCTAGACCAGGGATCAATACCGGTATTAATTAAAATTGAAATATCTTCCTGAATTTGCATTATTTCCTTGATATTTTCGACTGTAAATTAGGTAATACCACTATTCTATTATATAAATTATTTGAAGAGCAAAAATATTTAACAATAAGCGAGATACTAAAATTGAATACCGGTATTTTTGTATGAAAATAATACCGGTATACGATCCCTGGTCTAGACTACGGAGCTATCACAGTAAGGTTATAAATAAAATCGTTGTTAAAAGTTGAAGTGGGTTTTATTTGATTTGTCGACTGTGCTAATTACGAGAAATTAAGCTGAATTTGCCGAAATATTAATTTTGAAATAAGTTTGCCGTAAAGTTATATAACCACTTTGTATAAATTCAACTTCCATTTTAAAAGTCAAGAGCTGCCTCACAAAGCAATTAGCTTCCCAAATTGTACTGAGTGACGGTTTATTCAATTTCCAATTAAATATCATTACACATAAAAAACAATTGCGCGTCTCGCCCACATCAGTAACATCAATTCAGTGCAAAGCACATTATACAATTTATACAAACGTCCATTTGTGGAAACGTCTATTTAAGAGCGCGGCCATTTCTGGTTGATCCTCAGACTCCCTATTCTAAGTATAGCCACTCGGTTAAGAATGTTAGGAATTCAGGCTCGCGTAAGGCCAGGTTAACCTGGTGGTAGCGCAAAGAGAATTCCCTGTATCAAGCCTCCTCGTTACGTGAGAACGGCTGCCATACGTCATGCACACCGACAGTGCTCATCCCGAGAGACTACTGACTGAACAAACGGGTCGCGTTCCAAATGCCCCTGAAATTCAACTACACACACTGCATTAGCCGCGTTTAAACAAATTAACAAAAGGCTCCGTAAAACTTCAGTCCATTCTTTGACAAATTAAATCCATTTTGCGCACGAAACCACTGACAATTGTGGAGTAATCAGAACGAGAGTGGTTAAATTAAGTGAAGCCTTTCTGATGTAACAATTTGAGCAAATCCTAGAATTGCATTCGCTTACAACTTCACGAGTGAAATTGTGAATGCGTCGATAAATGTGTTCTCTTTCATAAAGTCGTACGAGAAATTTGAATGTGTCCGTGAAGTGAGGGAAGTTTTAATAGATATTTATAATGTAAAGTTAGGCGAGCTAGGAGGATTTTAAATGCCGTAAAGCGTCTATATCGCCGGAGTGACTAATGTGCGCCACGAGGCCGCGGCTTCGGCGAACGCGGAATTTGTTCGGGGAAATTATGAAGGAGGCTCGCGGAAAGCCTCGCGAGCTGAGACTCAGTGACTCTTTCTCGGAAAAGTAGAAATTGAAGCAATTTACCAACTGTTCTCCGCTTTTGCTACTAGAACTACCTAATCGTATTTGTCGCCAAACCTGCGGATCTGCTTCAAATAAGCTTGAAGTTAATATTTCTTAATCGCGTATGAACTCACCCAAAGGTTAACTGGAAGAGATCCCTTAAAATAATAAGTTCCTATTCTGTGAATATTATATTTGAATTTCAGTTATTAGTACAATAAAGTGTTTACATACACCTCAACAAGTCAATGAGTAAATTATAAACTTACAAGTGGCCCTTCGTTTCGCTTCGCTTTATGTGAGCTTTCTGTGACGCCCGTAAGTAAAACATAAAAACCTTAAGAGAACAATTATCTAACTGATGGTGAAATCCGCATCAAAAACCGTTGCGTGTTTAAGGAGGAGTTAGCGGATACACAGAGACACGTAATAAAGACTGACAGACGCGAAAAGTATTTAATTTCGCAATTTGATAGGATTCGGGTGAGAAAGTCAATAAATATGATCTACAAAAATATCTTACGAGTTGACGGAGCCAACTCAACGTACCTACATACCTACTTTCTATATACTAGGGAACGTTTTTAGGGTTCTGCAGTCAAACTAGGAACTCTTATATTTTCGCCATGTCCGTCCGTCCGTCCGTCCGTCCGTCCGCAGCCTAGCGCAGAGACTCTTAGTACTAGGAAGCTGTAATTTGGCATGAGCCACGCCAACAAAGTGGTATAACAAAATGTATTTAATATTTTTTTTTGTTTTAACTATCACGACTAAGTAGACATCATTGGTTCTTGAGATAAAGACGATTAAAGTGTTTATACCTACTAAAATCATCTAAGATGGCACCAATTGACTTCAAATAGAAAATTAGTTATTACTTGTTGATTTTTATGTTTGTAGTACTTAACGGCTTCGGTATCCTACACTGAGCATGGTCCGACATGCTCTTGCCCGGTTTTTTTATAAATACAAGAATACACAATGTAAAATACTTTGCCTCTCAACAAGTAAATCAACCACCTTTTTTGACCGTAAGGAAAGATATTAACACAGCGCTGCGTCGATCTCAAAGATGAAGTTTTACCCGGCAAGTTTAAGACGTCCCGTCGGAGCGTACAAAACACATTTTAGCGCGTGCCTTCTCAATTAGGCAGCTTTATACGACGCTGAACTCTACTCACCTGCCTGCCGCCTAATTGACCCCCCTGATAGTCTTGGACGCTTTCTATGTATGTAAGTGGGTATTTCTCTATATGAGTATGTTTATCGTTGTCTAGTACCCATAGTGCCTACAAGCCTAGAGCTAGTTTGGGACTACGTCAATTTGTGTACCTTTTATCGATCTCTGCTGAAAAAAGACGCCATTTTCTTTATCAATTCGTAACGGGAAATCGTAACGTAACCACATGTCTAAAACTGAATTATATCCAATGCTTTTCTTATTATTTTTCCATGTAACCGGTTATCGGTCATAGGATTTGTCCGTAAACAGCAAATCTCATATATATCATGTTTTATTTATGCGCCCAGCGGACTCCGATTCCACCGGGCCACACTTGACGCTAACTGCTCACTAAACCGCGTGATATATCGCCGCCCGCAATCGTTTCCCATCTGAAACACCAGTTTTATCATTATTTTACTGAGCAACAAAGTCATCTTATACCTACTTTATTCATTTATTTATCAGGCACATAAGTGGTTTTTCTTATATAAAACTAGCGACCCGGCCTCGCTTCGCTCCGGGTTAAAGTATTATACATATAAACCTTCCTCTTGAATCACTTTATCTATTAAACAAAACCGCATCAAAATCTGTTGCGTAGTTTTAAAGATTTAAGCATAGGTACATAGGGACAGACAGTGGCAAACGACTTTGCTTTATAGGTACTATGACTGTAGTGATTCCAAATGGTAAATCATTACTTATTCTTTGAAACAATCGCAGTAGATCCTTTGAATAAATTCACTGTGGATTTAAAACGTAAAAGTAATGGTCTCTCCACACCTATTGACGCAGAATCGGCGTTAGCTGATCAAAAAACTCTTTATGTCTACGCAATAAGAGCGAAAAGACGTCGTTCGGCTTCGCCGTCGCCGGCCGACGTCAGCCGAGCCGATTCGACGTCTTTTCGCTCTTATTGCGTAGACATAAAGATTTTTTTGATCAGCTAACGCCGATTCCGCATCGATAGGTTTGGGGAGACCCTAAGTCAAGTACCTTATTTTATTTTTCGAACCCTCTCTCAAAATTAAAATTTAACCGAGACATTAAATTGCGGGATATTTCGTTACGAATAGCCTTTTTATATTCGCGAAGATCCCGAATGGATTTATGCTTGAAATGGCTTCAGCCATGTTAAAGCTATGTTAACGACCAAAGGCGGAATGCAAAAGTATAAATAAAGATTTATTCGAATTGCATCCATGAAACTCACTATATGGGAGTATGTTATCAAAGAAGAAAACACGCACCCTGGCCCTCTGTATCACCATAACAAGTCAAAGGCAATATTTTTTACAGAGAAAAATAAAGGCCCTGTATAGTACTTCAGTCTTGAATAATGTCAGTTCGCCGGACCCAAAACGGACCTATACTGAAAATATACTTGTTAATCTTTGTTTCTTGCCATATTTACTCGTTGTAATAAATCTATCCCGTCGGGCTCTTTTCGGCTTCTATGAGGATTCATCTCAAAGATAAATTGATAGAAATAAAGCTAACCATTGACCTATATAGGTAGGTACTTAATGGCAATCGATGTCACTCGAACCCCTGTGGATTTATCGCGTGATACAGTTTAAGAGGACGTGGACGGTACTACTTCCTACAGCGCAGACTCTCAAAGTATGCGTTTTTATATTATCTCCTCTTAACAAAAAAAACAAAATAACATTCAAAACGTGGTTGAAAATATTAATTTCGTTACAATTTATGGATTTTAACGACATAATACCTACACCTAGTGGAATTCTTTGTAATCGCCCTTTTGGCCTGTCGTATTTAGTTTTTTTTTATTGTATTTGGGGTACCGTAAAAAAACTTAAAAGTGCGTTACTGACTGAAAAAAGTTTGAGGATTCCTGGACTAGGATTTTATTACAGGGCACAGACCGGCTCGAGGCAGTATTTTACATACATTTAACTTGGAAGAATAAATAACAGTGGAACGTGAGGTGCGTGTGGTAAAGTGCCTTATCTTACACCTTTCCGCGCTCTATGTTTAATGTTGAGTTACCATCTCAACGAGAGACAGCAAATTGTTCGCAACTATTTAGTAACTTCATACGAGTGATGTACGCATAAATTAGGGTTGGGGAAGTACTTAGCACTAGCGTGACACAATGTGGTAATATTATATTTCAAGGTTTATATTTAAACTTTAATTAAAGGACGTAGCATATCAGTAATATAAATGAAAGTACCGCAACAAATGTCTGTCAAAAATATCGTTCATTCTTTTCAATAGTAAACGGGTCTATAGGTATTTGCAGCATGATAATTTATTATGTCCCCAAAAAAATGACATTTAGACAGCAGTCAGCGATAAAAATAGCTTTGCCCTTTACAAAGAAAATAATGAGCCTTGCGTAGAGAGCCGAAGTAGCTCCAACTTAACATCGCAGCCCCTTACAAAGCGACCACTCGTGTTTGTAGTTCTCGTAAAGGCTTAATATTTGCTACTCGTGAGGGAAGTAGGCGTTTGAATGCAATTTTAATAATATGTGGAGGTTATTCTGTGTCGTCGGAACTTATTTGAACCTCCAACCGTTAGATTGACCAATGAGAATGTTGATAGTATTACTTATTATGTTGTTTGTTTCTTCTCTTCTTTCTTTTTCTGTAGGCAATGCCATTAGACATTAAGTCCGCAGTTAGTTACTTGTTTTTACGCAATAAAGATTAAATAAAATAAAAAAAAATGTTCTACACGCTAAATACAACTAGTTACTAGCTAGTTTTTGATGGCGTGAATAAGTCGTACTTTTTTACTTTCCGTTTAGTCTTTTATGACAAAGCACTAAAGTGGTCAACATTTTACTAGGATCCGTGCATGACTGCTTTCTTTAAGTTGTAAAAGCTTAGTTGTAAGTGCCTTCTCTCTTATGCCTCTCTTTTTAATTTGTATTACCCCTATTGCAATCGTACTGTTAACGAATCAGCTGCACTCAAAGATAAATTAGTAAGAACTTTAATAACGTTGATAACATTAAGAAATATATCTGGGAGAGGCCCATCTATCTTTATTAGGACTGCTCCAGCTATCGCACATACGAACAGTTTATGTACGCTGTCCACATCCAGCTAATTTCTATTCAAAAGCGTTTCAATACATATCGCAAATATGTCGGCGCCACCAATTTCAGGCAGTTTCTTAAGGTTATTCTCTTTTGTTCCAGATGCGAGGATGGTGGGGGCGGCGCAGCGACTGGCACCGGCGGGCGCGCGGCGTCGCTGCGGCTCGCCAACGGGCGCGTGGCGACGCAGTCGGCGGAGCAGCTGCCGCACTCGCCGGCGGACTGCGCCTCGGTGCGCATCTCCATCGACAACACCAACACCTGCTGCACTGACTCGCTCGTCACCGCACTCGATGACGAAACGCTGCTGCTCGGTATGACTCGCAAATTTTTAGGTCTTGGTCTCCCGTTAAAGCTAACGCACAGAACGAAAGCGCACTCTTTCTTACTAAGAAGCGCTCTGGGCCGAGATTCTACTTACACGGTAAAAACGATATCGCCTTTGAAGTGTTTCCGTATTGTCAACATTTTGATAACTCTTATGTCATTGACAATAATGGCGGCCGAGTCATAAATTATTCTAATACACGTCAAACGTGATATCGTTATAACGCAGTAGGATAGAGGCTCTGTGCGTTCGCAGTTGAAACGCTATACGCGACTTCAAAAGTCACAGTAAATAACAATAAAGTTTTGGTAAATTTACGAAGTGTGTATAGAAAATTGACATATTGACGCAGCGTAGGGCGTGACATATACGGGAGGCCAAGGTTAATAGGACCATTCTAACCCCCAGTACCCTCCTAAGCCAAGATGATGCATTTGATGTAATGGTGGGTTAGCAAATTTAGCCATTTTTCATAATTTATTATTATAATTCATTACTCTTCATTATTACCCATTTTTCATTATCATCAACTGCGCAATGGGCGAATATGAAGCACATAATTGATATTTTTAGTTTTTACTTGAAACTGAACTTTGGGAGTACCTATGGGAAGCTTCCGTTATGATGTCATTCAATAACATTCGCCGCTTTTGCCTTAATAAATACTTGGTTCCCACAACTGCAATTATCTTGATTATGTGCTTTTAATTTTTAACAGTAACCTTTTCACCGAATACGCAGAATATAGATTCTGTAATAATAGGTACCTACGAGCATTCTTCTATTCCACATTCTTGCGAATCATTCCATCATTTCCTTAAATTCCTCATCTGTTGCGACGGAGAACCGACATAGCTTACTATAACATTGGGCCAATTCTTGGCTATGGGTAAATTATTTAATGGATGCGGTCTTTTGGTGCAGTAAAGGCATAATATTAATGATTTAGAATATTTGTAATACACACGTACGTAAACACAGGGCCAAAGGATTTCGATAGTCTTTCACAACTTAATTAGTGGATATCAAGGGTAGGTATATACTCGTACTCGTAACTGAACAAATAGCTTGCAATAATACCACTGGGCAACAGCTAGCCATTAAGCCACAAGTTAACAGCGCCGCAAGTTTTGGAAGCCTTCGATAACAAGATTTCTGAGCATTAAAGCAAATCTCCTTTATGAGCTGTGAGCAATTCTGATCAATATTTATGATTCAGTTTTGGGGTAAATACGTTAAGAGGTAGCCGGGTATATTTAGACACGATATTATTTTACTTGATATTCTTTTGAAATTGTGTTTACGGAGTTGATTATACTTTTAGGGCTCCGTGCTCCCTGAGTGACCGGGACCCTATTAAAGCCTCAGGCTGCCCGTCTCTCCGTCCATCTGTCTATCAGCGGGCTGTCTCATAAACCGTAATAGCTAGATACTACATATTTTTACACAGTTAACACATTTGATGGTACGTAGAGCGTCGTTTTATAATTTTACACACGGAACCCTACGTGCGCGAGTCTGACTTGCACTCGGTTTTTTTTTATTAAAAATGAGGCTTTAAATGAAGGTACCTATTGATTCTACTCTTTTTTTCTACAACTTTTTAAATCTTGGTAATTTCTAATTATTATTTTTCATACAAAATTAATTAAGTCACTAGTTTTACTAATAAAGTTTGAAATTGATCATTACAACTTACTGTAAACAAAAGAAGTAGCGTTTAAGGAGTAGAATCGATACGTACATTTAAAGCCCTATGGTCAGAGACACCTTTTATAGCTTCTACCGTAAAATGCTGTTCGAGTATAGGAACTCTAATTGATGTATTCTGGTGCATAGCTGATGTTAGTGATCTTACAGTACAAATAACCGCTTTAACTAAGCAAACAAGCCGCCTGTATTCGAAACGTGTTTTAATTGTGTATGCATTGTTTTAATATACTCGTGCACGTTAGGCCTTCAAGGCTTTAGGCATGTCGGCTGATCAAACACGTGACAAGGCGCGCCTGGGGACCTCAAGGCAGGAATAATGAAGTGGGTCCCAACCGTGTTTCTGGCTTTAACAGTTCTTCAATTTACCACCACCGCTTTATGCATACAAATACATAACATCACGCCTTCATTCCCAGAGTGGAGTAGGCAGAGCTACAGAAATACCAACAAATCTAAAAAGACTTGTTAATAACTCTATAACCGCATTTTGCACGATCAGGCCAAGATGTTTACCAGTATATTAGTGACAAGTTGCAAGCCCATCGCCTAAAAGTACTACAAGCCTTTATTCCCTTAGTCGCCTCTTGCGACAACCACGGGAAGACATGGAGTGGCACTATTCTAACCCGGCAACCAAACGGGGGGCCGCCGCTTAATAGAGTTCCGGAAAAAAATATAGCACGAATAACATGCACAGACATGGTAGTTAATAGGCTCTGAAGCATAGACATTGCATTGCAATCTTAAGATTGCGAATGTGTTGTCAACCCTAAGGACAATTATGGAATGACTTAATGGGGTCCACATTGGCTCACATAAAATTCTTATTCAAATTTATTGTTTTACCACCGATTTGTATTAATAATAACCAATCTTCATATATTTGTTCCTCATACTATTTTTTGTTCATAATTTGTTATTCATAATCATCGCAACCCCTAAGTGAATTTTACTGGAACCGTTCTGATATTAGGACGTTTATAAAACAAACCTAACCTAACCTTAAACCTAAACCTTATTTACCAGTTGGGTGTTTTTTAAATCCTGAAAATAAACGGGTGTACGATTAATGTTGATTATGAAGAGTGATTATGATCATTATGATGTAAAATTGTATGAGTGCAGTCGAAAAGGCGAAAGTTTCTGTGTGTACTTCCTGACACTGAAACGATTGAACGGATTTGAATGAAATTTGGAATGAAGATAATACATTTAATCCCAGAAAATTCAAAAGTTTCCGAGAGAATAAGTCGCGGGCAGAAGCTACTAGTCACTACATAGTATAAAACAAAGTCGCTCGCCGCTTTCTGTCCCTATGTATGCTTAGATCTTGAAAACTACGCAACGGATTTTGATGCGGTTTTTTTTAGTACATAGAGTGATTCAAGAGGAAGGTTTATACATATAATACTTTAACCCGGAGCGAAGCGAGGGCGGGTCGCTAGTTATAAATAAATGCGAAAGTACCGAACCGAAAAAAAACAACTCTGCTTGTTTGTTTGTTACACTTTCATAGCTAAGCCGCTAAGCCGAATTTAATTAAATATGGTAAGGAGGTAGCTTGAACTTCGGGAAAGGGAATAAGTTTCTCTTAATTCCGGAAAATTGGACAGTTCCCGGGAAAAACGTCATAGCGCATACGGAAAAATCATCAACATCACCAAGTGAAAACTCAATAACATTCGCTTTTTTGCGAGCTGCTGTTAAAGGTATCACGTATAGAAATATTGACTTACATAGACAACAAAATTTGTAAAAAGCTTGGAATAACATGATGTATTTCAAGTTCATTCGTAAGTGAAAACATTTCAAAATACAGCGTATATCCTTAGCCCAAAAATTATAACATTAGCCCTCGGAAGCTCGGGCACAATTTAATTTTTGCATATACAATGACAGCGGTGGCACTCAAACAAAATTTCCAGAGCGCGAGATGAGTCGGCTCTACCTGCGGATATGGAACCCATTTCCTGCAACAATTAGCCAGCGACATTAAATTTGCAGTTGACGCAGCGCCCCGCTCGGATCGCCCGCCGGATTATACTCCAGTTCGGTACTAACTCTAATTAGTCAGTTTGACAATTAGCTATCAAAAATGACAGGTTCTAAGTTGCGGTGATAGATGTCGAGGTAAATCAATTTAAAAATTATAATACTTACATAATTATAGACTATACCTACATACAATTGTAAAAAAATGGGTGAGAACTTAAAAATTGGACAAACAACGAAGGTAAAATAAGTTCCGTTGTGCGATGAAAAGTACAATTTTATGGGTTATTTTCATCACATTATATTAATCTAATAAATTATTGTGAGTCATAACAATAAAATAAGAACTAATCGTTTTACCATTATGCTCACCTACTTTTGTTGGTCCTGATTTAACACCTTAGTTTAATAAGTTGGTCCTAAGCAATCACATCATCAATGTAGGTATGCAACATTTTTTAAACGTTCAAATAAGGAAACAATCTGAATTAGTGTTAGCAATGTGAATAATCACTGATTTCCATGATTTATGTATGGAATAAATACCCTCTTTAATAACTCATTTCCTTAAATAATTAAATGATAAACGATGGTAAAATAATCCCAGCGTTTAAGAGATTTCGTAAGTTCTGCGTATGAAGATTCTTCGATATAATTCAATCCGAAAGTGCACATGAAAACTACGACTGCAATAAGTTTTCGATATTTAGCATTGGTGCCAAAGAATCCAAATGCATCTGAATCATATAAAAGGCCTTCTGTTTCTCCCCATATGGGTATAGTATTTAATAACTTAATATGGACGGATTAGATTTGTTATGGGGAAAACTAAGTACAAATTCCTAACCGCTTACCTGTATTTCTTTTACTAAGACCCTACTTTTAAGATCGGAAAAGGTTTTTTGTTAACTTTGACGTTATTAATAACCTAAACGGGTAAGGACCAAAAAGTTGTCCATGCTAACTCACTCAATTAAATTTTGTATGAAACTTTTCCGTTGTGACACGAAAATTAGCCATACATTTGTAGGGATAACTTTCGTGTCACAACGGAACTTTTTCACTTTTGTTCTTTGTATGGTTAATTACGCTTAACTATGGTCCAACTATTTGGTCCTTACCCAAACAGCCACCGGAAAGACCTGAGGGAAATCTCTCTTGGTTGACGTCAGGACTGGAGCCGATCAAATAAAAAAATACAATCCTGATATTTACAGATTTCATCCAACTAATTAATGTCTTTGGTTGTCGGACGATCTCATTAATATACTGCTATGGCAGATGGCACCTATACAATATACATTGAAAACATTATCGTGGACTTGGTGAAATTAATAGAAATGCAGATATTACTTCCCTTGGGTCATCTGTTGATCCCTACTTACAAGCTTGACCCGAATATGAATTCCATAGATTTTTGTATGAGCTTGTTAAATTTGCATATTCAATCTGAGCTGAGAGGCTGAATGTTGATCGCCGCGGTGAATATTCAACTAAGTACGCTGGTTGTTGGAAATAATTTAAGCTAGTCTTACTGAGGGCTAAACTTGAACATTAAAAGGAATAAATTATTGCATAAATGTGTATTAAAAACAGCTTGCTACTCTGTAAATTACTTTCAAGGCGTTCCGCGTGAAGGAATCTATCTTAAAGGCTAAATAATAATAACAGATATTAAAAGCCATAAAACTGGTGACAATAGCTGTTTTTATAGCTTTTAATAATAGCACCAACCTCTATGAACTAGTGACCACAAAAGCCACGACAATATAGTTCCTGGATTGTGATAATGAATAAACCTTACGCACCAACAAGTTTTTAATGGCAAACAAAATGATTCCATAGGCGCTTGCCTATATAAGTAGGTAACTCTTCACGAAAAAGGTACTGTTGGTCTATGACTAGCAAAAACTGCAGATACTCTTTAGTCACTTAGTGCGTCCTTCAAAGACATGTTGTGTTATAAGCTAACTCCATAAAAGCCTATCATTCTGCCAAAATACTGAAAAAAAGTACACGTATTCAGTTTACTACGTAAATAACGGCATCAGATTATATTCAAATTACTTTTTCAAATCTGTTAAGCCAAATTAAACCTATAATAATATAACAACAGGTTTAAAAGAGGGAAACGTCGAACATTCCAGATTTGCACCTCAAGAAATATTCCCTTAATGTCTGAGTTTAACTCTTAGATAGCAACAAAACACTCAGAGCCCTCATATGGTCGATTGAACTTGAACTGAATTAATATCTCAAGGTATTATGCAAGACATCGGGTGGGACGTCTTCGAGCGAACTGGATGTTACGTAAGTTTATTTTTGTAAGGCATCAATCGGGATAAAAAATTTTGGCTAGTGTAGACAAACAAGACCTCTACTTATTTTCTTATTACTTTTGGATTTTTGGCCGTTGCAGTCATTTAAATAATAAAGTGAGCTTGCCATTAGATATAGGTAAATTTTTAATGAAATTTTGGGTAAACGTTAAACGTGAAACAATATAAAGACGGACTATGGTTAAAGCTTCTTACGATATAAGAAAAAAGTTCTGAAGGCTAAAATAATATTTAATGTTTCTTACCAAAGATACAATTTTATAGGAAGCTTAACTGCTTATGACTAAATCGAAATATATAAGTAAACAGCGGACTGGGCTCGGTGCCTTGGCTAGGAATGCTCCATGTATTATATTTTTCATGAATAATTAGGACTTTGAAACAAGAATCCGTCGCTATAAAAGACTGTAGGTACTCACAGCCGGACAAAGAGTTCCGTTGAAATTATATACGTAATTTGCGTAGTCAAGTGTTCATAAAGAAGGTAAATTTAGGCAGCAGGAACACGCCATCAAGCTGTTAACGACACGTCACGGAAACCACTCCGCGGCACTTTAACGTGTCAATCTTACTTCTACGTAATCGCTCCTTATCACAGGAGTATAATACTGTGAATGCCAACCTCTAGGTTTTAAATACGAACAGAAAATGTAATGGTTCATTTATTGTTAATTAAAGTAAATTATTTGAAACAAATTTACTTTTTCTATACGTAAGTTTATGCCTAATTGGTTCGTTATGAAATTTTACTTACGTTATGTTGGCACTTTAACTTTTTCATTAAAAACCAACTATAGTGTCTAGTTTTGTGACACACCTGTAGATCTTACCTTAATGCCAAGACAAGGTCCGAAAAATACCTTACCGAATGAAGTAAAAGCTTAAAATTAACTATGACTCGCAAGTGTAACTTTATCTCTGACCTCTTCCAAAAAAAATCCAGAAAAAAGGCTTTCATACTGACTATTATTCAGATAAAGGTGATGTAGCGAGCGCGCAGCGCTTTCGCGCCTAGAGTCGTGCAGTCCTCCGCCGCCCAGCCACGCGGGATGACCTGCCACGCGCCGCCCCTGGCCCCACTCGCTAGCCCAAGCTTCCGCGACTCCAGTGTACTCTAGTGCCGTGACCAGTGTTACCCACAACAATGGAAACGAAACATTGCCACGTTCGTACATAATTTAAAGTGCATACAGTGTTTTATGTTGTCTTGATTCTAACAATCAATTTGGTATGAAGTTATTAAATGTGCATTAAATATAATTTTTGGTTTTATGGATCAATACTAATATATTTTATCGTACAGTTGGCTTATTTAAAAACGGAATAAAAAATCATGCGTAAACTTGATGTTAACTTTTAGGTTAACATTCATAAATTGGTATTACGTTATCGCATGTGATTTATTATTTTAACATCGTGTTGTATTTAGGATTAGTGATAGTCCTAACGTGTGATAATAGCAGCTCGGTTCATAAACTGGGTTAAATCGGCACGCACGCCACGGGAGCTGTGTGGAGCCATTGAAACGGTGCAAGTGCCAAAACAAACTTTATACTTGCAAGGTAACGGCTTAGTAGCGGAAATGCGTCTGAAGTATCTGTACGGCCTTTGAATTATGCGAAAATGACATCAGAATATTTTGTTCTCCGAAAATAAATAAACACCAGAGTTAAGTATTCAAATTTCAACGTTGTCTAACGTCAATTGTCGAGATTTTTAAAACGCTAAGAGGTTATTGTTACGCTCGTGAAAGAATTACCCGTGACTTTCTGGTACAAATCAGCTTATGGAATAAATTAAAGTGTTTCTGCTCACTTTGACGACAGCAAAACTATGTGCTATTTACAATATTAATAAAACCCAAGTAACGTTACGAAAATTACGCATATACATCTAATGTCTGTCTTAGGTATTTGTTAAAATCTTGATCATCTTTTAAACCACTTTGCGAATAGCGAAGTAAAAATTTATTTTTTTGGGAGAATGTTTTTTAACAACTAAGCAATTTGTAAGGACCAAACTACATTATTTTTATATTTTGCAATGCATCGCGACTCAGTACATTACAAAATATTAAAATAATGTACGGATATTTTTATTCCATGAATATTGTTAATGGGTGTATGACTTTGTAATTCGACGAAGTAGAAAGAGACAGCACATGACTTAAGGCTTCATTAAATTTAATAAACATTTGTTTAAATATGCAATAACTGAGCGTCTCCAATTGAGGCGCAGCCCTTACCCTTCAGCTGATTTAATCCGCCATGGCGGTATTGGTTACAACCAATTGACATTGCAACAATATTCGCTCACCACGAGGCAAGACGGCGTACGATTAATTCATGTTTATCAAACAAATTAACCATTCAACACACACAACTCGACTGTGACATAACTCATAACGTTCAACCACAAAGAACCAAATAATGGCACATTATTACAGAGACACAACTAACTTGTCAAAATAAGTTTCATTAACTTGTAAATTTGACACGACAATACTGTAATTGGCTTCTTTGTTTGATTTTAAAACAATTGCGATTGCGATATGTTTGTCAATTGATTAAAAAAAATCGTTTCACCACAGAAAAAAATACTTATCGGAATAAATCAACGCATCAATTGTTAAAATAACACGGCATCTGAACGGGGTGGCGATCATTTAATTTACCATGTTGCTATCTAATTTATTCCTTTTCCTTTCTTAGCAAATCATAAGTAGGTCAAAATGAATTAATAATAAATTCGAATATAAGCCATCACATCGCAGTCCAATTCCCAAATCTATAAAAACAAAGTTGATAAACGTAAAAACTAATGTTTGGGTTGAATAAAATAAAATACACATAATAACAAAAAAATTAAGACATGTTAACAATCATTTTACATAATGAAAGTGATCCCAGAGAAGGATGATTTGCTTTTAATAATATAATTCATCTTTATCTTATTCTCTCAGGGCCCATTGTTTGATTAGTAGCTAAACTAAATAATTGTTAAAATCGTAAGTAATGGTTAAATCTCAAGGAAATGTGTCTAATTTTCGAATCTATTTTCGAATTTTAACAGTTAGTTGAGTTAACTACTGATCAAACAACAGGCCCTTAAGCCGTTATTTAGCGATCGCGCGGCCTAAGTATATCTCTTATCACAAATTAAGTTTTAATCAGACTCAGAGCAACAGGCGTACGTATTGATAGCTGACAAAAGCAAATACTGCACGATAGGGGACCACACGGAACAGAATCAAACAGCTAACAAAGCTGCTGATAATCCGTCAGCCAATCACGGCTGAGGACGTCCTATATATAGTATAAATGATCATTAATTTTGAGCTGGAAATCGGATTTGATAATTAATCTCGACTATACGAGTAGATTCAGTGATTAAACAAGCGGCATCGTATTTTGTCCGATAAGTTCGTTTTTATCTTGCTGTCTTATTTAGCTAGCACCCATCGATAAGTTAACTGAGAAAACTAGATAAAAACGAAACGTCAGAATATGACAGATCTAAACATATGTAACATTTGCATACTTTTTTTGTTAGCATTGTGTCATTGCAATGTCTTAACCTAATGGGAATCGTAATGGTAATGAAAGGTATGAGGTTTTCCTAAGGATTCCTAGAATTGACGATTTGAACTACATCTATCTTATTGAGTACCTATTTTATCCATGTATAAAGTTATTTACCATCGATTTCAGTATTTTCTTTTAGTTTTCTTTGAGGTGGTTCGTTTATGTCATAAAACAATTTCAGAACTTTTTCATTAACGATTGCCATTGAATACGGAACGTGTACTAGTCTGGGGCTCCGTCATCATGACTATGCAACAACCAACCAAAATAACTCCCCGTCTGTATTTTAATTCCCAGAACCACTTGACCCATTTTCCATGCATTTCTGACATTTTTGCTGCATTTCATCATTGAATTATGTGGCGTGATTCATTATTTTATCCTTCAAACTATTTTATCCGTGACTGTTTGTTGTGTATGTAACGCGTAATGCAAAAAAATACTACAAATGAAGAGTTCGATGTCCTACGTTTAATAAGCGATTACAGACTGTCATTTTAACTAGCCTTTAAACCAAAAATAAAACAATGGTACAAAGCATTTTGTATTTATAAACTAGTATAAATATATGACTTCCTATTTCAAAATCCCAGTCTGTCTGGCTAGCAGCCACCATCTGCCATTTCATTAACTGCTATCATATCCGTGGGATATGAAAACAAATTCAATTTTACCAATTAGACTCGCGATTGATGGTGATGAATACACGTTCATCTCGTGACGTCATCGAACATTCGACTGGTAATATAAAACCGTTGCTTTATTGTCTTTCTGAAAGACAACTCATGTGTAAGCTACTAAAAATAGAAACAAGTAAGTAACTTGAAATATTTAATTATGTAACTAGAGGATTCCCGCGACGTCGCGCGCGTAGAAATCTTTTCCCGTGACACCTGCGGGTTTTCCATTAGGAGTTGAAGTCAGAAAATACTTCTAATTAATACACACTCTTTTTAGTGGTCGGAGTAGGAAGTTCCTAAATTTTAAGTGCCTAAGTATTGCGGTCTTTGCTGGGCGCTGTTTATCAGTCAGTCTCGGAAACCTTTTATATTATCTATAAGGAAATACATCATAAATATCCTTAAAAATAAAGATTTATATTGTTCACTAAAAAGCCTAGCCTATTTAGTATTTATAGACCAGCTCCACATTAAGACTAATTACACACTGACGGTTCTCTGGTAAAATATATGACTCTCGAAAGTGAACCTCTAAACATTAGAGAAGCATTTAATAAATTACCACAATTCAGAACATACATTATCCAGTTTGGCAACGCAAGTCAGTTCAGATTGAATTTATTTTCGTGCAAACGCTGACCGCATTCGCTGGACACCAGACCGAATCTGGTAATGAGAGGCTTCGGTCTGCTAATAGTGAAATTACCAACTTCCTCTCGTTTCGTGTGTATGGTATGCTCATGCCTGTAACTAATACCCATCATTACAGGTGACGATCGAATTTATCAGTTTGCAACTTTTCATATCGCTGTTACCTTTTGCAGCATACTTTGTCGTATTGCTGCGGTTTTATTGGATTTAATCGTGTGCAATGTGCTTAAGCTACTTTGTAAACAGCATTTAGAGAAAAGTCCGTCGTTCATTACTTTCATTACACTGTAAATTACAGTGGCATAAAAGCAATAGGTATGTACTACATTAGTAAGAAATCTTCAACATAAAAGTGGTAAAATTTTGAATTTTCTGTCGTCGCTTCGTTGCAGCTGACCTGATTAATGTAACCACATAGTTTAGAATTATTTGTAAAGTAAAGAGTAGTTAATTATTTGTTTTGACATAAAAAAATTACCTTACAATCAAACAAAATACGCACAAGCCAACACCACGACCAGCACGCGCTGTACCTACGTTCGATACTGCATATTGCTTATTGGCTATAAAATTAAGACAGGTAGTGTATATGCCTCAGTATTATTTTCCTTCTGAGTGGAACATGCCGTGTCTATCGAACGATAATTGTTTGCCCGCTGGCACAGTGCGCGGCGCGGAGTTTCAAGTCGGTGACAACTAACAACCATGGTGTTCGTAAAGTATTATAACAACGCGCTCAGCAAAATGAGAGGATTAAACCGTGTCGAGAAAGGAGGCGAATCGACAACCGCTAAATACTGTACAAGTAAGAATATAAATGCTTTATAATCTGAAAAGGTTTTTAAAACTCGCATCTAGAACAATTCTGAAATAGAAATGTTGCTTCCAGCGGAATAGTTTAGATACGAGTACTATTATTTTAGTTAAGACACGTTTACTTTGCAGACGCAGGGGCATTCTGCCATTTATAAACAATTTAAACAACTGTTTTCGAATGATTTATCGTTTCTTATAACTGAGTCACTACCTACCTCAATGATGACAAAAACAGGCGGACTGTCTTAGGTACACGGCCCGGGGCACATCTGTTACCAGGCTGCAAAAACACGCATGTTTTCGCCTAATCTGTCCCTCTTATCGTTTCGTAAGAAAAAGCGGGATCGGTTGGCGGTGGCACCGACGGTGGCCCGCGGGGCTCTACTGTCGTTACTGCAGACAATGTGACTCATTGCGGTGAGTGTCGCGTTACACGTTTATTTTATATAATGCCAGCACTCGTCTGTTTTGTCTGCGATCGTTTTTATATCCTTTTAAGGTTTTCAATTTCTCCAGCTTTACTTTTAGTTACTAATACATAGTGAGTTTTTCGATTCAAATATCGCAAACTATTTCTGCGTTTAGTAACCGAACGATATATATCTATATCTATGTATAATTTTGCCTTTTATCTCACAAATAAAGCTCCCAGGTGAGTTTTTTTAAGGGTTAATGATTATAAGATAATTCAAGTAAAGGATCGTAGGTAGGTAGGAGTGTAACTTTGCAAAACTCCGCACACGTTACGCTTATTTGCAAACATCAAGAAAACAAAATCGGACATCCGTCATATTGGATTTTGGTAGATTTATTATGCAGATGTCACCGGTCTATTCAACGTAAATCGTTCGTTCAACCTCTTTTTGCCAAAATCCTACAAACTCTATTCTTTTAAAGTCTCGTTTGCATTTTGTGCTTTAAACTCATTTTAAGGGACACTTTGATGAATTGCTGCCATATTTTCCGATTTTTTTATTTAGTGATTGCAATAAAAAAAAACAGGTCAAAATAATTCTTACATTGTCTAAAATAAAAGTAGACTCAATACCTATACATATTTGACAATGACGAAGAAAGTGAAGTATTAATAAATACTCAAAAATTTAAGAATAGGTGTGCTTGTAAACATGAACGGAGAAAATATGTAATTTGGTGAAAGTGTAGCCCTTAGAAACAGTAGGTGCGCGTACAAGTTGGCTCATTACAATAACAAAATGTATTTCATTTGCACGCGTCTGACTCACGATTTACGAAGTTACAAGCTATTCGTGGTTAATGAAACTGTTTTCGGAAACTTTTGTAATAAATCCAACAAAATATTTTTAAACTATTGTTCTTTTGAGCAACTCAGTTTCTCTTGTAAATAACTCTGCTTCGCCTGGTCAAATAAATAGAATATGTTATCAAGTACATATTTGGAAAACACCTAAAAATTAAACTGCTTTCTTTTGAATTTTTATTCGAAAGAATTGCCTTTTATAGGAATGTACTTTAAAAGTACTTCATAATTAACAGTAATATTGTTTTTTAAAATAATGAACATAAAAGTAACCTCGGTAACTTACAGCGAAAAACCTGTTTTCAGTCATAATAGACACACATAATGTATACAAATAATCACCATAAAACGTATTTATTATTTTAGAGTGTTTTAAGCATTCGACCATTGCTTATTTATTAACCTTGGTTCTACAGAAGATTTGCTGAACACAATCAAATTAATTTTATTGTTAAGAGATTCCATACTCGTGTGGATACCGGGTTAGAATAGTGCCACTCCATGTCTTCCCGTGGATGTCGTAAGAGGCGACTAAGGGAATAAGGGCTTGTAGTACTGATAGGCGATGGGCTTGCTACCTGTCACTAATACACTAGTAAATTTCTTGGCCTGAATGTGCAAAATGTGGTTACATAAATTATCAAGAAGTCTTTTTAGAGTTGTTGGTATTTCTGTAGCTCTGCCTACCTCACTCTGGGAATGAAGGCGTGATGTTATGTATGTATGTATGTGTAGATTCCATACTTCCAATCACAAGTATCAATAAGTCGGTGCAGTCGTGTTGATCCTCTTTGATCACCTTACAACACAAATTTTTAACATTTATAAATGTATTATTTTTATCATAAGCATAACAGTCAATTTCTCAAAAAATAAACATTAGCTGTCTTAGAATGTAGGTCTGTGTCAGCTAGCATTCAAAATTACGAGTATATTAATAAGGAAAATAAAGGTCGGTATAGCGCAGTTCGGAGTGCATTTAGTGGTCAAAAGAAAGTCATTTCTTAATTTTTAACCGACTTCAAAACAGAAGGAGGTAATCAATTCGACTGTATGTTTTTATTAATGATATAATTAATCCGTCGTAACATGTTTTTAAAATCAAACTACAGAGATTGATTCGAGAAGCCTATCCCTCGAAATGGTTTTAAAAGTTTCATACATTGTTAAAAACAGGTGTATACTCCCAATTGTATGAACTAAAACAAAGTTAAATAAGAAGTTGAAGTCATTTAATAAGAAAACAAAAAGACCATGCATATTTGGATAAAAAGCAATGCTTGTTTTTTTAGGGTTAACTAAATTTTAATACCTACTAACACAACAACAATTAGCTCTAGTAATATTGGTTTGATTTCAATACCTACTAACTAATCTAGTGGCCATATGTTTACTAACTTAAGTTCAAAGCATATTATAACGTGTTCTGTAAGTGAATAACTCCGTAGAATAAAACTTGGCTAGCACTAGATCGCTATCATATCACTAAGAAAATATTTTTCCAAACGTGTTTTTTACTGTTTTCCCTTTCTTAGTAAGAGTAGGACAAAACATTGCAATATTTTGAACAATGTCGAGTTGAATTTTTCGCACACATTCGCAGTTCCGGTGACATTACAACAATTCGACGACCCTGACCTCGTGCCACTGCTTTGTACCACACACGGAACGTGTTTGGGCTAATCACAGTTTAAAATTATCAAGTACAGTTGACAGAAAGTAAAGTAAAGTTTTATACACTTAGCAGATTCGAGCATCTAGTCCTTATTCAACAAATCAGCACAGCAGCCGCTACGCACCCAGCCAGCCAGCTAGCTATCGCTGTCACACTCTTACGGTACGGATCCTGTCACCGTATTTGTTATGCCAGAGAGAGTTTTAAAGAGATGGATAGTCGAGTATTATTACGAGTACTTAGGTTTTTCTGTGCCTAATGTTATTGCCACTAATCTTTTATGCATCAAAGCATTAGCCAAAAAGAAACTAGCAATATTACCCTAACAACCATGATATTTATTATTCCCCAAAAATTCAAAAGCTTCCGAAAGACTGACGATAAACAAATTCTTTGAGCAAGCCGCGGACATAAGCTACTATCTTATGAGTAGGTAATCGTAAATCTGGCATTTTGAATGTTTTCACGGGCACGGCCTCGCGCTCCTTTCAAAGAACATGTCTGCGCGCGCGCAAGTCAGTTCGCGCCTGTACAAGTTAAATATAGTTGCTGTAAACGAAAAAATAAGTATATCATAAAAACACGCCCAACATATTTATTTCACACAGATGTTAAAAGTAGTTTGCAAATGAAGACATACATTTAACGGTAGCTACCCACATATCAGTAAGAAACACATTTGTGTTTCGTAAAATGAAACAATTATTCTGACCAATAATTGAATTTTAATTCGTGTTATATAGCGCGGATGTATATAATGTGCAAATAGAAATATTCTGTGCCGAGCCGCTGATTCAAAATAAATAGACAGTAGAGACAGTAGGGTAACTAGTAAGTGTATGTAAGTGTTCACAACCATACAAACAATGCCTTTATTTGAGATCATTATGGTAAGCGATACTGTGAGAATATAAGCGATTTCATGACTGATCAATTTATCTAAAAAACGAATGGAGTTGAAATATAGTCATTCAGAAATGGATCTCAAACACATGCTTAGATATTTATCAGATCGTCGGAAAGAGAATGAGGGCAGCTACTCAAACAAGCAGCCTTTTCGCACTTTTGGGTGTGAAGACGTTGTTTTTATGTTGCAAATTGTCTGACAGTCGTGGATAATTCTGAGTGATGAGTTTCGTTCCAAGCGTGCTGCCGGTTGCCGGCTGGCAGCCGCTGGCATTGTCTGCTGAACGTAGCCCGCTCACTGTGGTACAGCTCATTGTGCCAAACCTTGATCTTGCTTGAAGCGGCAATGTCAGATAGATTTGCCGAAATGGATGTTAAACAAAATGAAGCACTTTTCACTTTGTTCGTGTTTCTTAACAGGCCAGTTTTTGTATGATGGGTCAGACTTAACCTAAAATTGATTCATACGCTATTTCAGTAGACTTTGTAAGGTAACATTTCAGCAATAAACAGTTAATTTCAATGCAATCGCTAACCGGCCCTATCAAAACTGATAGGGCTAGTTAGCGAACAACTTTTCACGGCAATTTGTAGTCAACAACTATAACTATTTTTCCTTTACATCGTATGTTAGGCAAGATATCCATAATTGCTAGTCGCATATTATCGTGGAAATGTCGTACACGTTTACGACTAGTCTACTTCCTAGTTAGGAAGATGACCGTTATGAAATTGCTAAAGTTAGGTTACGTTACCACCTTTCAACGACTGTCTTTCGGAATTATGACAATTCGAGGTTTTGATAAAGATACATTTATTTTTTAATTATTTATTTCTTTATTTGAATGGAACAGTAACGAATCAGAAACTATGACACAATTTCCAAAAGGCAATGATTTCAGCTTAATAACTACGTAGTACAAAGATTAGTGGGTTAACAAAAAAATCTGGTTTACTATGACCATACTGGTTAATCTTGGCACCGTTCAGAGCAGCGATTCAAATTATCTTGCACATGACATGGTTCCATTGTGAAATCCAACCAACTTAAACTTTAAAAGTAATTGAAATAAAATAAAAACATAGAAAATATAATTTCTAAAGGATGTCCCCTAGCCTAACACTAGATCACTGTCAAATAAGCATTCACGATCGCTATACCAACACACGGGGACCTTAAATAGGGTACAGATTATTTGACTAAGTTAAACAAAGGTCAGCCGGTAGGTGTTTGATAAATACGGGTGTAGGAGTGACCCATCCTTTACTGCAGGGCCTACATCACTTACGCGAGGATCTACAAAACACCCACGAAAGAAGTTTAGATAGCTCGGGGATATCAAATCCCAAAGCTAGGATGATATTGCAAATCCCAGGCCGAGGATTGGTATTTGATACCCACAATTGTGTTCTTTTATGATAAAAAACTAAGTTTTTTATTGTTTTGAGTAACATGAATCTTTTGAGAATACATGACTTAGTATATTAACCAGTTGCAGATAGAAAATATATTTTTAACGCACGTATTTTTGCGCGTCTGAATTGAATCATATAAAATGATTTCACGCAACATGCGGCCCGTTGGACCAAAATACTTTTTAATATTCTTCTCCAAGAACTGTCAGCTCGTGACGAGAAAATAAAGTTGTTTTGCAAATAATACCCATAATAATAAGCTACGATGAGTCGGACTTTGATATCATTTCTGATTTAGGCACCATTTACCTGGTCCTTGCGTAAAAAAACGATTTAAGGACCAGTTTCATAAATTTATTAGGAGAAAACGCGGGAAGTAGTCTGACTACATGTTTTCATCTAAATTATTCACTACATATTTTCTCAATGCATTTTTACTATGTTATAGATGTGTTGAATGTAAGAACAAAAGCTCTGTCTTTCTAGGAATCTTTAAAACTTTAAAATAACACTTCTTGGTTCAGACGTTTTAATATCTTGCACTTTTGAATATAATAATAATCACATTATGTGATTTTGTGTAAGTCAGGTCAGAATGGAACTGTAGGTTTTTTTTTTGCGAATGCTCTTCAGAATACTTGACTAGCATTAGACGAATGGGCGTAGCCACAGATGCCTACAAACAATAAATCCTACCGCATCTCAACTAAATATAACCTAGAAACACATTACATTAATCTATAAGCCAGAACTTTATTATATCTAGATTACGAGTAATGTGTTCTATGCTTGATTTAGGTGCGGACACCAACCGCAATGGTAATGGTAAGGTCAGCAAACAAAGGCAATAAGTTTGGGAACAAGAAACTATTGATCTTGTACCAACTCTTGCCTTCTGCGGCCGGAAACGATGTCGCGAATTCCGAACGCTGAATCGGTTTGCCCACAGGTTATAATTTACGGTCGGCAAAGTTCAAAGTGAACATAATTATTATCGTTTTTAGGTTTCAAAATTGTAAAAACTTAGAATCTTCATGAAGAACTTAATTGTTATTGACTGCTTTGTTTATGGTTTTGGTGTGAAAAAGTTCCAAAATACTGACGGAGAAAAGAAAAAAATAGGTATAAATTAATAACATAACATTGATAATTTATGTTCATAAAAGAAACATTTTAAATTTACTTATTTCTAATACATTTTATGACATTTATCCGGAGATAATATTTGATTAAAATCTAATTCAATATTAAGCAGAAGTCGGAACGAAAATACATTAATATAGATAAACAATGGCATTGTTTGCTAGTAGTAACAATATACTCGATTTATCTAATAAAGTTTTGGCGCCAATTTATATACATATAATACAGAGGTAATATGAGAAGCAACCTTACTCAAGCGATGGTCAAATTAGACGTCCGAAGAAACAAGATTAACATGTCACGGCCAGACGGACCCCGCGAGGAAACCCCACCTGCCTTTTAACTGTCAATATCTCAAATTCGACAACCCGTGCCAAGGGTTTACAGCCCTTTCGTGTATGTTAGAAAAATAAATAATAGGTAACCCAGCAATAGTATAGTATCCTACATTAGAATGTAAAATATCTGACACGTTTCTAATACTATACAGCGTGTAAATTCCACACGGGCGTATATTTTAACAAGTGTTAATATACACACTAATTAACATAAAAACTTATGTAACAGCAACATAAGTTTTATTTTATTTTTTGTTACTAATTAATTCAGCAAGCGATGTATCACATTGCGCCAATTAAATTAAAGTATCTACGTAATGGTCATATCATGAATTACGGTTCGCCATTTGTTTACTTCGCCAATAAAAGTCAAAAATAAAGATCAGGGGGGTTATCATGAGCTAGCTTCGCAATTCATTTTACGGTCAGCGTAAAGGACAGAGCTATGGCGGTTATATAGCTCTGTCCTTTTCTCTGAGCGTAAACAGAACTGCAAAGCTAGCTTATGATAACCCCCCTGTAATTTATTCCATTTTCAATTAAATTACTTATTAATCGTGGATGTTCACTCGTCTGAGATAGGTGCTTATCCACATTATCGTCGTTGCACTAGGATATCAGTTAATATATTGACGACTGATGGACGCTCTCACACTTCGTACATTGCTCCTAAGACGAACTTTAAAAAAATAACTACGCTTCGATAATAAATGTTGCCAGTAAAATATCTTTCTCACATGATTTGTATGATCGTTAACTACGTTTGGATAAGATATATACTCGTATTAAATTTACACGCTGTATAGAGGCAAATGAGCGTATCCGAGAGAATGGAAAAGATGTAAAACGCCAAATCAAACGATTTTCGTAAACTGTTTACATGTTTGGAGTTGAGATAAACACTGGACGCCCGCCGCCGCCGCGATGCGACCGTCTGGGACTTTACGTCAATCCTATACATTTTCAACGATAAAGGTCGCAAGCCACCTTGTCTAGGACCACATATATTTTTGAGCGCAATGTTGCATAAAATGGGTAAGTATACAATTATTGTTGGCAACTGCACGTACCTATTCGTCAAACAATAATTTATTAATAAACATACAATTTTACATTCAACCGACATTCGACCGATGGTCATGATAACTTTTCTCTAAAATCAGCTATTTGACGTTAAACCAATCTACATTTACGAAATGGTTTAGGGTTTTCTTATTAGGATGAATCGTGTGGACTCCACGCGGGACTAATTCGTATAATGGGCCTCATTACAACTAATGCCACTTTAATTTATTTACTTGTATTGTCTAGACATTCTAAAGACATCAACCTCTATCTAATGATTTTAAAACATCTAAATGTACCTCATTAAACAAGATTATTTTTATGTCACTATCGGCCGCACTCAGAGCCGGTTAATGACGAATAAGTCGTTCCTTAGTAATTTGTGTATGTTTCATACACAAATTAGAAAAACGAACAAATTAATTGTCTCTAAAATGTATCTTAGCACGGCTGTAAGTCGCTACAACAATACTCTCCTTTCCGTTACCCAGATTCATTTCCAATAATCCAAAGTCCTTGATAAAAGACAAGTTTATCAAAGGTCAGCTTATCTTATTTCATAGAACTAATACAAACTTGCGGTTAGAATGTTATAATTTAGTCATAGATAAATAGTTCTCGTGGCACTTAACAGTGATCAAATTGCGATATAGAGGTCACAGGTTCTCGAACTAAGAGATACGCTCTATTTATCTGTGTAATTATCAGCTAATGATTTCCTCTTCGATAAAAAATAGTGTAATAAATAACGTCCACGTATCATTATTACATTGCATTCAGTTCCGGATTACACCGGTGTTGGCTGATCTGATTCAGAGCAATCTTGGCGGATTACATGTAAATACAACAATTAAAACTTGCGATAATGCCCTCCTTATGGGTTGTGGTTCTAGGTTCCCTGCTTGGGTTTTCTTTGCAAAAGGTGACATGAAAGACGCATTGTGAGGAAATGCTTCAGTTAATGCCTAACTATGGGTTTTAACGTAGAGACTAAAGCCTAGTCTGCCTGTTTATATTTCCATCTCCACTTCATTTCAAATTGAGGGGTTACATCCGAGTAGATGGCAGATATCAGACGCGTGATTCGGGTAAGTCGATTAATATTATTTGGACTAATATTAGTCCGGCATACTAGTCAGGTTCCATGAAATCATTGTAGGTACACTCTGCTGGGCAGATATTTTTTAATTTATTATCCAAAAAATATCTTAAATCTAATATAGGGTAGATAGCAGCGAGCGAAAACCGCGTACGGTTTATCTGTCGCTGTTCGGCGCCCGTTCACATCATAATTATTCTATCTAGGTATCACTAATTGCTAGGTAGATTATTTTGCTTAGCTAAAGGAGACAGGAACATGGTTTTTACGATAAATTTACATTTATGTGCATCTTTTAGTAGGCTCTGACACACGTGACTAGGTCAATCATTTAATATATAGGGCATATATTCCCACACTCGTTTATCATACGTATTGTTAAGTGTGGTAGTACATATTTGCATAATCGACATGCACTCCTTAAGTTTTGTAATCTAGACATTACATGCACCTTGAAAAAAATCCTCATAACTTAACTCTTTTTTGTATAAACAGAAGAGTAAAATTATGATCAAAGTCATCCATAATCTAACAGTAGGATCTTTATTCAATAATTTATAATTTATAATCATTTATTTGCTATAAGGGTCATTCTACTTTTAAGCGCAGGTCGATTTTTTGACAAGTGCTCTTCAAAATATATTTTTATAAAAACGTTTTAGTGCTCGGTTTTGTAATTTAATATTGAAATAGTTACACAACTTGGCTTACATTTAAAATTATCACTACATTTAAAAAGTCACTATAATTAATTTTAAAGTAGGTAACATAGTGGTCACGCATGTCCCCGCCATTTGTATGGATAAAGTGTATTTACCGCTGTGTTACCAACTTTTCCTGATAAAATATCAATAAATTGAAAGTGTTTTGTTTTGGACTATTAAATTTAGTTGTTCCAGTTTCAATATAAGTCAAATTTACGTGAAAAAAATGACTAAAAAATGCCTTTAATTTCACCAATGATTATTATGCGCTAAAAAGTAGAATGACCCATAAACATGCTACAAAAGGGTGTTTTAGTTTATGGAAGGTAACTTCTACAAGTTACTTTTTCGTAGTATTAAGTTCAAAGATAAATTGCGAATTACATTTCATTTTTGACGACACGTTGGCCTAGTTAGGAGTGGCTCTGCCTCCGAAGCAAGCCGTCCTGGGTTCTAATCCCGGTAAGGGCAGATATTTGTGTGATGAGTGCGAATATTTGTTCCTGAGTCTTGGATGTTTTCTATATATTTAAGTATATATTTCTCTATCTAAGTAAGTTTATCGTTGTCTAGTACCCGTAGTACAAGCCTAGAGCTTAGTTTCGCACTAGGTCAATTTGTGTGACGCTGCCCTCTAATATCTATTTATTTATTATTTTTTGGCTTACGTCCGAGCCTACCTCCCACCATAATGACGCTGGTATAACCTTAAAATTTCTAACAATGCTAAAAAATTTAACTAAAATTATGTAGCAAAAACCTGTGCTCACACCCTTTTAATTACCACAATCTATGTACTATCAGTATAGCGAAACTTCTAAATGTAATGAAATAAATGAATTTGATTTGATTTGATTTAAATTCCTGGTAAGGGCGGTATGTTAAACCCAGAGTTCGCTCTTTCTTTCGCGAAGCATTCATTGCTAGAATCCTGCCTGGTGATTCTCTTGACACAACCGGTGCGTCGAACACAAAGATGAACGTAAAGCTCCGGTGGGCGACCGAGCTCTCTTGCTTAATTGAGAAGCCACACGATAAAATGTGTTTTGTATGCTCTGACGGGACTACTTAAACTTGCCTGGGTTCGACGCAGCGCTGTGTTAACCCTCTGTCACTCATGAACATTGATTTTTTTTAATATTTTGGATTCGGATTAATAACAAAGAAATAAAATACACGTGTTTTTTTCCGGTGTGATATGGAGGTACATAATCAAGGCAATTTATTTTAAACTATATTTTAGTGATTATAAAGTTAATTTCTATTTGTTATAAAATTAAAAGTGGCAATTAAGAGCAAAGGTAATTGAATTTTATTTCCTTGCTATTAGATTCACATTCCCACTTACACAATTACCGAGGCGGTATGTTGCTTACAGTCTACACTATGATACAGAGGGTTAAGAGAATCATCCCCCTGAGAGCATCACCGAACAAGAAAACAATTTCACTATGAGTAACACACAGGTATAGCTACTGTTTTTCACTACAGAGATATGAAACACTCCAGCCCTGCCGGCTCTGGCACCGATATCCTCTTTTACAGGATCAAAACGACCTTTTTGCGAATAGTTGGAGTGAAAAAACCATTTGTCATTCGTATAACAAAGATTTACCGACTAATTTGCTACTTAACAGGTGTATGTAGACGATATTTCCATAAGTTATTAAACGTAACGAATGGGCGGGCCGACCGCGTCCGCGCCGCCGAATACCGATCAGCGGCTTTATTGTGCAACCCGATTCGCTATCGCTATCGGTTTCATTTGACGTACTTACTAGCAAAGTGTTTTGGAAATTCGAAATTTAGAATGTGTGTCAATGTGTTTTTATACAGAAAGTGTTTTACAAAAAAAAATCGGGCCGATATTTTTTTATCTATGTCATTATTTATATCATTCTTCATCTTGTAAGCTTCCAAACAGCTTGATTTATTTTAATTGTTGAGGTGTGCTAGATTTATCTCGAGTGATCGTGTGCCTTGTCTTAGCCATAAAAAAAACTACTTGGCCCTTGACAAGATGCATTGCGAGAACGTTATCGTTATCGAGAATATAGGATTGACGTAAGCTGCCGGACGGTCGCGTCGTGCGCTTAGGTATGTCAATTCTATACAATTTGATAGTTTTCGAAAATCGTTTACGTTAGCGTTATGCTTGTCTAGTCTTCGCTGGACGGTTGACGTTATGGTCGCCATCGTCATAGATAATCAAAAAACTTAACGATACATGAAACTATGCCTTAATGAAACGAGAAGAAGAACCTACCTACCTAAATAACAGTATAACATTATTATAACTTTTTAACATCTATCGCTATCAGAATAAGGCCGCGCTACTCGTAAGCTTGTGTGGCACGACCTTGTTAATGCAAGCCGCAGTACCTGGTGGCCTAATTCTGAGACCGTCCTTCGGCTCCCTGAATATTTAACCTGGTTGATACAATTCTGAGATCGAGTTCGGTTTAGTTATGTAGGAGTGTGTTTGGGGACTTTTAATGCGGCCACCTTTAGTTAATGTTGATTCCGATATTAGTATTATTTTTTACAATCGTTACTTTTTACTTTAACGAATAGCTTAACCGCGTGTCGCGAATAATTACTTTGCTACTACTATGACTACCTAAATGAGGTGTGATTTTTGCATAATTACCAGTGTTTATTTTCTCTGGTCATTATTATGTAACTATATCCTTACATTACTATTGTTAAACATTTCATGTGTATTTATTTGTCGAGTCCTTCTCTATGGTAGTAATACAAGTATATAGCAGACGAAGACCATTCGTTAATCCAGTCCGGTGAAATACTGCTGCAAAATTACATGTATGTATAATAATATGTAAGTACTTATGTAAAAACTTGATTGTCCACAAGACAGAAATTTTAATACAATAGTTCGTAGTACGCTTGCATTCAGCGTTCAGTTTTATCATCTGCAATGTGACTAACTTAACATAACTTAAGAGGTTAACTGGAAGAGATATCTAAAAGGGATAAATAAAAAAAAAGTAACGGATGCCATGAGGTATTTGGTCCGCCATTTGTCCATGTTTCTGTGCAATAAATATTACGCCTTTATACATTGCTTTATATTTGTTTTTGTAATTGTTATCCCTTTTGTTTGTACAATAAAATATTGACATATTCGTACCTAAATACATACTACGTGTACTTAATCTGGACGATCGTGACGCAGTCCTAATGCAATCGGTTTGGAACTGCAACAGAACTGATCTATGGATTTTATAACAAATCATTCGTATAACTATACATAACACACGTACCTACTTCTCAATATATTTTTATTTTTATATCATTGCAGATTACATAACAGGTGCATGAAAAGAATACATATTTACTGAATTTATCTTCTTATTAATATCCCTTGTAATCATTAGTTCTGTAATTTCAACATTTCCAACCTTCCCAGAGACTAAATGTTATGAATCGAATCAATGTTTTCCATCTTATTCCGACTGTCGGTTGTGAATGCACTTGCTTGATGTTTAACTTTGACTATATAGGTCTCTTGAGAAAAATCTCACGATAACTTGTTAGTGCATCCATATAATAATAAAATGATGAAACTAAATCTAACTTAACTTTATAATGCACTGGGCTGGGCCCTATCCTATGTCATTAAAAATCTATAATAAATTACTTGAAATAATAATAAAATATAGTGATATAAAAATGTTCCATAGAAGTCTAAGACGTATTCTCGCAAAGAAGTCACAAGCTGTCGATTAATATTTAAAAGATAACATAGAAATGTTATAATTACCAATGTATTTTAGTGTATACCAATTCATTGTTATGTAATGCAATTATTTGAACTAATAAATAAATAAAAGCTCCCGAAACAACTTCAACCGTTACCTTTAGACTGGCAGCTCCTCAACGGCCCAACCACTTTACATCACCAACTAACCTAGTTAAAGATAGCCCCAAATAAACTACGAGGAGCTTTCTATTAAAATAAACGCGTCACAAGTAAAAAGTTAGTAAAACAAAATAAATGCTTCATTTCTCTCCGCTCTCCTCCAACTTAATCAAGAATAGCCGATTAAGTGCGAGACTCCTGATTTCGAGGTAAAATTGACCCGGTTACAATTCCTTGGCTCTGAATGCTCCAATAAAACTCGACTGAATTATAAAAGAGTCCCTGAGTCCGCTCCCACTGACACCAGCGCTAAGTTTCCAGTAAACTTTATCTACGGTCCCGTCAAATATGTTATTCTTAATCTATTTGTTTCTATTCTCTAAAGAAAACCGGTACTTTGTATCCTACCTTTATTCTGCAAAATAAGTTCTACATGGAATTAAGAGCTGGTGTTACGTACAATAATCAATATTAATAATTGTTACGAGTATATACAAATTGGAGACGTTATAAAGCAATGCAATTCAAAAGTCTACCCGTGTCACTCAGCACATTTTTTACTTTGAAACCTATTTAGGTCAAAACACGCATTAATCACTCCCTGTTTACTTAATAACCTTAAAGGCAGCCTTAGTTAACTTATCGTACATAATCAAAGGTCTCTCCAAAATGCCCCCGACGGACCCTGTCTGCAGGTACTTAGAAGTTGACCCCTCGTTTCAAGTGTCAACTTGCAGCCTAGGAAGATAAGATAACGCATTACATTTGCATATCACCGTTAATATGCGTGCGTGGAAGGCCCTTTAAAATATATTCAATGCCAGAAATTGCTTGCGACTTCGTTCGTGAACAGTTTGATGCATTTTTAGTTACAAAATCGTCTGGATTTAAAAGTAAGTCTTCTTCTGGGGTTCAAGCTTCTTTAATTTTTTCTTACACGCATTTATAATATTGCATGTAGTAAGTTTATTGTTGAAGACTTCCGTAATAACGTTTATTCATACTCAAAATCACCATATGTCTTATCAAATGTTATGTATTACATGCAAGTAATAGGTATTCCTTTGTGCGATTTCTTTGTAGATGTTTGTGTCTTTTGTTGTTATTGTTCTTTCTATTGTATTTCAGTATGATTTGAAAATTTTATCTCTTAATATTGATGACGTAATTTTTCTTCCAAGATATTATTATATTTATTTTATCGATAAATACGTTTATATGACATTACAGTTCTTAATAAAAACTAATGTAAATCATCAATCTTAAGCTCTACTTAATTAATAAAGCTAAAATAATGGCGATATACTTATTAGTAATGTCGTCAATATAGTTAAGTAAAAGTGAGATGAACACGCGCAGGTTAAATTGCATGTTAAGTTTAATATGAAGAGATAGGAGTAATAAATTTTAATTATACATTATTATCCATCTTAGGAAGGTTAAGGTTATGTTTGTTCGTTTTTACATTAATATACATGTGTTTCTTAGTACGGATAAACTTTAAAGTCTGGAAACCAATATATTTGTATATTATTGAAGAAAATATTTGACATAAAGGGATTTTTATTGTCACTTGCCAAATCCTTCTCTTATTTATAACTTATAACTTGCGTAAAAGCTAACACAACACACCCATATCAATAATTATCTATAGAGGTACTACAATACATGATATATTTATTTTAAAAGTGATGCTATCAAAGGCAATTAAAGTGTGATACCTATTTACCTAATGAGAACTCAATATTGGATATGTGACGGTCACTGTCATGATCATTAAGATAATACTAGGCCGATTGCACTTCTTTTCAACATAAAACGAATTATCTTACGTGACGTGTTCCAGAAATCATTGTTTAGAATTTTAGATCATTAGGGTTAAGCTTCTCAACTGTCATTAGTAATCTGAGGCCCTAGACAAGATGCGTTCGCTAACTAGCGATTCGATTCGTTTGGTTTTTAAACCAATCGCGTCACTGATAGATCACGTCATACGAACAGTCACGTGATCTACCAGTGACGCCATTGGTTTAAAAACCAAACGAATCGAATCGCTAGTTAGCGAACGCATCTTGTCTAGGGCCTCTGGGGGGTTATTATGACATAAGTAGCTACGCAGTTCATTTTACGGCGTGCGTAAAGGACAGAGCTATGGCAGTTGTATAGCTCTGTCCTTAACGCTCACCGTAAAATGAACGCCATATTTATATCATAATAACCCCCCTGTACCTATTACAATGTGGTTATACCTACAGCCTGATTTACATAGATACGTGAGATAGAAGTACGAGTATATCTTAGCGGACTATGCATAACCCGACGAGCCGAGCTAACATGGGTCTAGCAAGTGACATCTAGTGACGTAATCACAACGAGCAGGGTTCAGTTTGACCTTTACTGAGGTCGTATTATGCGCGGTCATATCTCATATCGTCACATCCATGCCAAAGTCGCGAATCTGCACTTCGATTCAAAATAAGAATAGCAGATTCGCTAGTTTACCAAGTGGAGTTTACGTCATTGTCTTTAGAAGTCAAAGTGCAGATTCGCGACTTTGGCAAGGATGTGACCCTGCCAAGTTCCGGGCAGTGAAAGAGACAGAGGTATAGCAGTTATATACTCGTATCCCTTTCTTAGCCAGGGACTTGGTTGGTTTTGACAAATCATATTATGGCCTCAGGAGTTATTCTGTTCCGCATTAAAAGCGAGCTCACTCGATCAAAATCGCGTAACTTCCCCATGCCTGCAAAGTTCACGAAACAATACGCATTTTGACCCTGATTCCCCAAGGCTAAACTGAGCCAAGGTCATTGCCATGAATTTGTGCGGAGGTGACACTATATTATTTTATATAGGGGTCGCATAACAACACACGAGGATAACATAGAAACATAGATAGAGTGTAACATAATTTGTAAATTAGCACTATAAATACAGTTGCTTCCCTGAATGTAACTCGCTGTGAATACCGTTATTCATTACAATTGAAAATCTTCCTTAATTCGTAACATTTTTTTGATATTATCGATTGTAATTTAGGTAATTAAATTACACTATACGGTACAATAAACTCATTAATAAGCATATTCAATAATAAGCAAGGTACCGAAATCGAATACCAGCATTTTTGTATGAAAATAATACACAACAAATACCAGAACAAAAATACAGCAACTTAGGCGCAGGATTGTGAAAATAGATCTATGTCGTTAAGAAAGCTATATAAAGAAAAATAAAGAATTTGAATTTTGAATTCGTAGTGGCTGTTTAGTCTTAGTTTACGGAATCAGAATTTAGAATGCATTAATGAGTGGTCTGGCAGTAGCCTGGAGTCCCACATATTCTCCTAGACTTTTCTCATAAAAAAAGGTTAATTTAATCGACCAAGTGCAAGTTTACTGCATAAAAGAATAGCCACTGCATACTTTTAAGACGTCTTGAATGTGGAAGTTATTACTCTGAACGACACGACCTAGCCGGGGTACTCTGTCTAACTTTGACCCCCGTAGTCGAACTTGTTCTATTATAATATTCTGTGATCGAACAAGATAGTGCGGTTGCGTAATTCAAAACTTGCTTTTCAGGGTTCCGTGCCTCAAAAGAAAAACAAGGAACCCTCACAGGATCACTTTGTTGTACGTCCGTCCATCCAACTGTCTGTCAAGACACTTTATCTCGGGAACGCATGGAGGTATCGAGTTAGAATTTAAACCATATACTCAAGTACAGTCCCTTGAAGCTGTGAAAAAGTCTAACTTCTAAGTCAACGTAAAAAAGAAACGGCCGTTTATCCCGCAAAAATCGTATATTTCGACACTGAAGGGAATCAAAATTTATAGGTTACTTAGAATCCTCAAATTTGGCAAGAAAGAAGGTCTTATAGCACAAGTAACGGAAAAATTCCGAACATCGTTAATTCGAAGCTCCATCACAAATAAGTACCTAATTGCAATTGTAAACTTATTTGTAGTTGGTAAACTAATCGCGACCTATATAGGTACATATCGATGTATGGAGTCAACAGTTATTCAACGGCAAAGTCAAGTTTGTCCCTCACTACAATTTTACACTCTTATAAGTTTGTACGGAACCATCCGTGCGCAAGTCCGACTCGTACTTGACCGACTTTTCTTATGTGTCATCAAATATTCTTTCGAACACTTCGAACTTCTGAGCTTCTGACCATGACGTGTTAACTTTTTACTCAGGTACTTTTAATTAAATAAATAAATAAATATCAGAGGACAATCTCACACTAATTGACCTAGTCCCAAACTAAGCTCTAGGCTTGTACTATGGGTACTAGACAACGATAAACATACTTATATAGAGAAATAAATACTTAAATACATAGAAAACATCCAAGACTCAAGAACAAATATTCGCGCTCATCACACAAATATCTGCCCTTACCGGGATTTGAACCCAGGACCGCTGGCTTCCCTAAACCCTAATAACCATAATTACCTAATAACTTCTTCATAACGTCATGAACAAGTGAAAATATAGGTAATTATATCGCTTATTGCGTGGAGTTACTGATCAAAACAAATGATAAACATGTAAAACATTGAACAACGTAACTTTTCAGTTCGAGACAATATAAGGATGACGCGTGGAACTAATAGGCCCACACGCAGTACCTACTTAAAATATTCTCTCGCTAATGACGTTCACGTATTTCAGAAATAGTATGTGTTTGTTTGTAAATTAAAGAACTAATTATAGTAAGCCTTAGTGTTTAGTACTATGTAAATTATGTCCTCTTTCGAGAACGTTAATTCAAATCAGATAAGTTTGAAATTGAAAATACGGTATTTTAAGATTAATGCTTTTTCGTGTACCTTTTTTTACAATTGAGGTTTGTACACGAATTTAAAAAAAAAGTGTTCTTTAATTAAATAAAGATCTTATCCATTTTAACTTTTTATGTTTTCTTTGATGTAAGTACCTAGATTGTTTTATCGAGTGTAACAAGTCGAACAAAAAAGGAGCTTGATAAATACTGCGTGCTTTAATATGGTCGTCTATGTATTTAAAGTTCGCATGTTATTCACCAATTCAGTAGTTGTTAAAGTAATACACGTGATGCTAACACGAATTTAAGAACCTTCTGATTTGTCGAAATCGGGGTATGCGTTTAGCTTCTAAGAAGGAACAACGAACCATACATACATACAGGTCAAACATTATCCTTCTTCAGTCGGGTAAAAACGATTTCCTAAGCATTTACCATAGTTAAGTATAAATGTTATTGCATTCCATCAGAAATGCAATAAACTGATTGATTTCCTTCTCTTGTAATTAAAGCATCTCAAGATTTTAAATCGATTTAATACCTATGTAATATCTATCAACCAAGTTACGTTCAGTTCAATTACCGTGGCATTGTTTACAAGCTTCCTGCTTCGGATCTTCGCGTGATCTATCTCGATTGCTATATAGATTTATGCAAAACTAATAGTTCTATACGACACCGTTATTAAGTAATTAAGAGATTACTTTTTCAAAATAACGAAGGAAATACTTTTTTATTTATGTATGAATTTTCTGTTTTTATGATCTTTTTGTCAAGGAATGGATTCTATATCGTTGTTTAGACCTAGTATTTCCTTGAAGAAAGGAAAGGAAAGTTCTGGCAGAATATGGTGATAAATATACATACAAGCCCTTTATAATATCGTTTAGTATACGGTGTCGAATAAGCATCTACAGAACCTTGAACTTTGTATAGTTCAGGAAATATGAATTGGCCGTCTGTAATGTGCACTAAGATCTTTTTGTTAACATCAAACAAAAACCAATCGTAAAACTGCCCTCGTTCTTCAAACAGCACAGCAGGTTGAAAAGTTTTGATACTTGAATCATATTGTGGATATTATGTTAACGCAGAACAAAAGATCGCAAAGTAGATAACAGATGGCCAAACTTTTTTAATGTACCTATTCACTGATTTTCGTGATTTTATTTAAATAGGGGTCACTGAAAACCAGCGTGAATCGTGGATTGTGGCTTGCCACACCACGATATCATGCTGAGTGGCACCTTATTTGGAATTATATATGATACGATTTTGTACTATGGCTTCTTTTTATTTTCTGTGTATTGTGTCAAATTTTGACAGTAATTTATTTCTATTTCTAAATCATATTTCCTGAATTATATTACTATTGACTATTCTGTGATTCATAGCGTCATTGGTTAGTGAACCTGACAACAAGAATTGTACTGTCTACGTCAGCAATTTAATTCCTGCTAGCAATACAAATAATTATAATGAGTCAAGTATTAGGTTACCGTTTGACGCACCTTATAATGTCTTACCGGTAAGCAATTAAGTTTAGTGGGTATATCCACACTCGGGCGAGCAAACAGACACCAATACGAGTTCTGTTATTTTCCGTTCGTAAACGATGGTTGAACATGGTTATAATTACACGTTACTTGGGTGATTTAAATAAGTAGGTATGCATTACGAACGAGTACAAACTGTGAACTGTGAATGCATAAGTAAGTCCGTCTGTTTTATTGACTCTGTTAACTCGTTGTTGGGGATATACCTATTAAAGTTTTAAACATGTGCAATTTGGCAGAGAGTTATGATTCACGATCGAACTGTCATTATGTTAGAGTGTTTATTATAGGAAAATATCGACCTACCGTTAAACTTAACTTGGATAACTTATTATTTATTCGCAATCAACATTATAAATTGAAATGCATTAATAATTTTACGATTTATAATCAGTTCTATCGAAAACCAATGTCAGAGCTGGACACTAGTAGCCCAACGAGTAATTAGTAACATTGAGTAGTAGCAGTGATCTGCTTTATATCTGTTTCGTCAGTCATTGACTTTAATTGCCGTTCGTTGTAGGGAGATCAGTGCATGGTTCGGTGCGGGGTCGGCCAGTCGCGGCCGGCGTGCGGGTACCGTGTAACACATGGTATTGTACATTGTAAAGGATTATTATTTTGGGGCGCCGCAGTCCGACCGCACACAAGCTCAATCAAGCAATTGCATAGTGGTATGGGAGCCGATCGGTGGCGCGCGCCTTTCGTCCGCTCTCGCCGCGCCGCCCGCGCACTCTCGTCTCGCAAAATGACCGACCGAGTGCCGATGTAGTTGCAAATCAAAAACGTTAAATATGTGTTGTGCCAGATTCACCAACTACTTGTTCCACAAGTTAAGGAAGTACACATGTGGATTTGCCAGCCGCGAAAGTGAGTATTGTCTCTCATTGCTTTGGCAAAAACGTTTTTCGCCGGTGGCATTTCTTCACGGCTGATGTTTTACCGATAACAGCTATCGGGCTTTTAATACGGTTTATATGAATTTCATTTCATTAGTCGGTCTATTTATGCGGTAGTCATACATTTCTGGTATCCAAACGTATGTACTTTGAACAGTTGGTTAATGATCGCATAAAATAACGCTGTTACAGAACTCGACCCACGCATTGATATTTTTTACTTTACTTACTAGGTATATTATCTATCAATCAACGTACAATCAATCAACTATACAAACGTCGTTTTCTGGAAACAACTTTCTAGTTCTTGCTGGTGTTTCTCTGTCTAGATAAAAATAGACATCACGTTGAGGTTAAAGGCAACTAATTTGCAATTGTAAGTACCTAGTTTATCAAATACTTATCTAAGTTGACGTCGTATTGACTATAATATAATCTTACAAAAGAATAATATTTGTTTAACTTTTACCGTCTCAAACACTATCACTATAAAATAGTTTTGACTATGATGAAATGGTTAATACAGTTATTTGCACATTCGATTTCTACTTTAAATGAGTAAAGAATTTTCTCATAATATCTACTCAATTCATATTACTTCATAGTACTAACATTTTTAGTACTACGGCGTACATCGCAACAGCCCTCAAAACGTTATTCGGGTTTGTATTTTTCTCTCACTCGTTTTATACGTTTCTATGCTAGTCAAACCAAGTGTACCCATACCCATATTTAACATTAGGTTAGTAAGCCAGACCATTTTTGTCATCGAACATGCAGGCACTAGGTAGGCTCTAGGTATTATCATCTGAGAACCGGTTTTGGTTGCATTGCAAACATCGGCTCATTTAGGTGTTTTTTAAAATTAATTGTAAAAATATAAATATTTTACTTTATGTCGCGGGGTACAATTATTATCGTATCATTGGCTTAAATAGGTACTCATATGCGTATATCATTGAAAATCCCCTGTACCGATGATTAATAAATAAATAGTTATTAATTTCTTCAAAGCTATCCCAGATGTTCCTACGCGAACTACCCAAATGTACTGTGTGTCCTGAAAGCTTGATCGGAATCTTTGATGCCCGTTCTCAATTTGAAAACCGCGAATGCTTAACCTATGGGAACCAAGTCTATCAGAGGTTCTTTTTACTATTATTTATTCATTTATTTTCTACAGTAATATTTTGTTGTATTTAAGCTAGTGGGCATAAAACTAATAATATTTAGTATGTTCTGTGTTCCATCTATTTATTTATTTAACTTTCAATGTACGATACACAAAATATATCCAAATGGTGGACTTAATAGAAAGGCATTTTCTCTCAGTCAATCATAAGGTCAAACAAAGACAAGTAGAGGTGCTGAATGTAACGTTTATCGATAAATTACATAATGTCTAATACCAAACCATACATGACAATATAAATATCAGGACGAATATATGTATAAAAAGCCATGGTTGTAAATTAACCATGCGACTTATTTATTTTTGTCATATAGGTACTAAAGAAAGAATAATTTAAATTGAAATACGATAATCTTAAATTATACAATACCTACTTCACTTGATAAAGAACTTCCTTTTAACGATCGACGTTTATCTTTTATACATTTATTTGTTATGTTTTGTTTCTGATCAGACCAACGAAATAAAAACAGCTATCCAGGCAAACTTGCATGCAAAAGCCAATAAGCAACTTCCTCTTTAATATTAATCGGTAGTTATTTAATTTACTTATGTAGATCAATATTTTATTATTAGTAATAAAACTTACTAAAGTAAATATTTATTCAAAAGCTGTACTAGAAAAGACGTCTGAAACGTGTCGATATCGCCTATATATATACGCTATGTGTGATATTACGCATGTAGTCATAATAATAATTAATATTATTATGTTGACTTCTAAAGTGGACGACCGTTTACAATATCCTTTTAACATTGGAAAAAGTATGTATCCCTGTAGTTCCATTATTCTAATTGTTCATGGGATAATATTTTATTGTATCATGCCGAGAGCCGAGACCGTTTGATGAATTCTCGATTTGAGCACGCACGTACGTGCCCCACCGCTTCAAACTTTGTTCATCACAAACATAAACAAACAATAAATCTTGCATGTCAATTTTATTTTCAATTGAACAAATAAACCGTATCAACCTTGACACCGCGGCCAAACATTATCCTTTTGTCTCAATTGAACCGTAATTGTTAGAGACGTCTTCAGTTCTATTCTGAGACACAATTTGCACCTACGATCGTCGCCAAATTGCACCTTAACTGGAATAGGGGTTAACTTTGTTAACTCAACTACCAAAACGCTACAATAATTTTACCAGAATCATGCAATAACGTAATACCAATTCAGAAAATTCCAGAAAGTTACAATATCAATATTACTTCCAGTAAAATTCAACACGAAAAGTAACCAATTAACATTAGTAGCCAATTAAACTCATTGGTCCATTTCGTAGGTAAGTATTAAAAATAAATTATATATATTCAACTCTGAATTATTGGGATCTAACTCATTTGTGTTCGTGTTTGTGTTGTGACTTGTGTCGTGCTGTGATGTGCTCGCCTACAGACTGCATGGGAGAAAACGTGGCTCACGATTACTCCAGTAATCACTAACCACATCGATCGCTCTTGAGGATAATACTTAACCAAAGACTTCACAATGCCGAGGGGTAAGTACCTGCAATATTCGCAAAAAGTTGTTCATCATCAAGGTTTTCCTACGAATATTTACGTTACTCAATAAAACCGAGGTTAGCGTACCACAAAGGCGGATACAGAAAGGTTGATGACGATAGCGTAGTTTCTTCGTATCCATATCGTGCGTAGACATTTTACAAATTCAATTCATTCATAAAAACAGTTTTCGTAAATGATAATTTAATCTCATGTAACGAACGAATCGATCAAAGCTTTTAATTGACGCGGGGGTGTACGGCACACACAGCGCTCACGTGTCTGGGTCTCGTGACTTCGCGTACAAGCGGTTCAATGCTTCTTACAAAGTTTAAGGTCATTCAACAAACAATTAACGGAGATAACAATCCGATCGGACTCTACTAACCCATTTGCCGAAAGTGTTTAAGCTATAAATCTGCAATTGAAACGTTGGCATAGTGGTAAATAGTACTGCTTTTCTAAAAGTTCAGTTCGAATCTCATTCCCAATGCCCGTCTACAATAGCTAGACATTTTTATAATGATTCCTTTCAGCTGATAATTTAATTTCAAATGGAAAATGACGTTTAATTAAAGTTCCAGTCGAACTCGGCAGATAAATTAATATCTTCTTCGCTGGAACAGCTGGTCTGGCTGAAGGAGATATATATTGATGATATATTAGAGGGTAAACAAGACGTCGAGCTTTGTAATGACCGCTGAGCAGATGATTTATCAAAATCGTTAATTCGCGGAACGACACAGTTAAACTCGATTAAAATACAGATGTTTCTATCCTACGTAGTGATACAGATTATTGTACAAAGGCGGAATTGGTCGCATGACGGCCTGACGATTTTGTCATTAGACCAGTGTGGCACGAACTGACTCAGTTGATTGGCAGTCTCCAGTTACGTCGTTGACGCCATCTGAATCAATGAAGTGCCATTGGCTCATTGTTTAATCGTTTGTTTTATCAGCTGTAATGAACATACTCATTCTTCGTTCTTGCTTCTCGTTAAAAAGCCTTATACAAAATATATCAAAACTTTAGCATTTATTTAGCTTGGAGCATATTAAATTCAAGAGTGTACTTTCTTTTATTTTTGTTTATTATTTACGAGAAACATGACACTGAACTCGTTGTTATTTGTAATTCAAATCAAGCTTATTGTCGTTGTCGCGAAATTATTTTCAAGTAAGCTGTACGAGCACGAAGTGCGGACGTTATTTCACACTATAAACAGGAAACGTTTTACATTAAACAGTCCAGTGGAAGCGTATGCAGTGGAAAGAACAATAACGTTGGCTCAAACGCTGGCCGCTATTGTGAGTGCTGCTGATCCCATATTTTTGGAACGACTGAACTACATATTGCCGTTTGATAACTTAGTGACCTCGGCTATCGTTAATACATGCTCACTTCATTTCCGAAATGAATATTATTTAGTCAACCGTAAACAATCTTGCGTCTAGACGAAGTGCAACGGTTTATTTGATGCCACACACTCATAAGATTAGGCTGGTTATACGCGATATTTACATAGGAAAACAGCCTAATATAACAAAGATGCGAGTTGTAAGGTAGGTAAGCAGCAAAGTGATGCAAAGCGCGCGCTGTATTTAGCATTCATTAACACACAAGGAGGGAACCTCTTTCTAGTCTATTCACCTTTAAAAGAACCGCAACATTATTCATTCATTAATCCTAATGTAGATAAATCATTGCCCAAAATTTTTGACGAATCATATTTACAGTACTCAATCAATAAATACTACAATTTATAATGTCCCACAGAAGAACAGTGGTATTTTAAGCTATGTTTAGTGTTCACTTGCTATTCCCTGCTCTATCTTGTTCCGTCAGGGCGTTACCGCACCGCGTCTGAAAGTACGATCCGACTATTGTGTAAATAATTATAAATATTTTATCTCTTGATTTCGGATCGTCATTGGCATCGGACTCCATTTGCTCAGATTTTTAGGTGCTTTTCTACCGAAGGCGAGGCGAGACGAGGCGTTGCAAGAATTGTTATTTGTATTAAAACAACCATTTCCACCGAAGATGCGCGCGGAGGGAATTGATTTTTTTTAATTAAAATTTCATTCTCGTCGCTTCGTCGTGCCTCGCCTCGCCAGTGGATAAGCACCTTTATATTTATCCGCTAATCAAGCCTGCATCCACATTCCTACAACATTAAGCTTCTTTGTCGTTAGTTCTCTATGTTAGCAACGCATTTTCAGTGTTGGGAATGCAAGTCTATGGATTTCAGTTACCATTTGCTATCGAGCGGCCTGTGCGTTTGTTAGCCTTCATCCATAGAAAAATAAGAATAACCTTGTCGTTTACTTACAGGCGACGCCGATATGGCCCTAAAGCAGGGCAGCGGCACGGGCAAAGTCCACTTCGGTGGTTTGGACGATGTGTCCCTCTACGGCACACCAGTGGAGCCCGCGCCCCCGGTGTCCGACGCCAAGCAGGGCTTCCTGCGCAACCAGCTGCAGGCCCTCTTCCAGCCCACCGACAACAAGCTCGCCATGAAACTCTTCGGCTCCAAGAAGGCCCTCATGAAGGAGCGCATCCGGCAAAAAGCGGCTGGCCACTGGGTCATACATCCGTGCAGTAGTTTCAGGTTAGTCCCGTGCAGGTTATGAATTTAAGTGAAACCATCGGTATTTAAAAAATTTCTTAGCGGCAGGTAAACCTGGTATGACAAACTTCGTTGTAAATTACTAGATTATAAATCAAATGGAGACACAATAAAAATCAGCTACGTTAGATTTGGATCTGGAAAAATATGTATAAGATATTACGATAGCGTCCGGGTTTTCACCGTGTCCGGCGCTTTGTTTATGTAAGTTTGCCCTTTAGTGAATGTGATAAAATAGTTTTTTACTTTGGTTCCCCGGGGCTAACGATAAGTCGGACGAGAAAGTGACTCAAAGATGGAGAGTAGGACAGGGAAGATCGATGTGTTACTCCTAAATAACTCTCACGATAATTGCGCGTGTCCTTGTGACCTTCACAAAACATTATTAAGAAGACCATCGAACCGGTCAGCTCCGGAAAATTAATAGGTACTAGAATGATGCAGTATCTAATTCACTCAGCATTTCAAATTATGCGGAAATAAAATAATTATATTACTAGACCTATTGTCGTTATAACTTCCAAGATTACGCTATTGCAAAATTAATTACAAAATCATTGATTGGATAAAATTATACGGATAAATTTTATTTTACTAGAAATCGTTACGCAGTGTCATAATATCATTATATCATCAACCATAAAAATCAAGTGTTTACTATTAGCTATTTGAGTCCCAATAATAGATTTGTCATGCAACATCCTTTCTCTAGAAGTCTATTATTAGAAAGTAATTGCATAACTAAAAGTTGAAGCTCCTACTTTTACATTTTGCGTGACTAATCTTAGAAGATGCTTGTGTTACAAGTTTGAACAAATAATTGATTGAGAGCTTTACACAACATAGTAAAATATACGTACAGATCCGGGATTATAATGCGGACTACACGGCCAAATTAACAGAATTATCCATTGTTATTATTAATTTGTACCTAACGGTTTTATTCTGGAACTTAGTTCAAGCAATCTTGTACCGCATGATAGCAGGCAGGTACTACATAATGGCTTCTGCAATTGTACAAATTAATGTATTACCTCCGCCAATAAATACACATTGTTTATAGGAACATTACATGACTAATCTTATTGACATTCTTGGATTATAACTTTATAACTTATAACCCATAACGTGGATGGGTATTTATTCTATAATATTGTTAGGTACCTACACAGAACAGCATTAAAGGTGTGCCTCAATGCCTTGCTTCTGTGCCCTACGATTCGTCATTTCTGCGGTTAAAAATGATGCGTGTATATACATCACGAATCCATATTCTAGTACATACATTTTCGTCCACCTTGCGGTTTCCCTATCGGCTACTCGCTGTTTAATAAACTACATATAAGTAGGCGATTTCGTAAACGCGTAAAGTTCATTATTTTATCATGTTAACATTACCAGTTTTTGTACGTTTCAATAATCCACTGTGGATTGACGCGATCCATCCGCGCCGATCATATTGCCCAACGGACCGTGCCTTACAAAAGAGTGTTACTTGTATAATTGCAAGCCCGCGTTGACAACTCATAACCACTTATCTAAAATGATGACTTTGATTCTATGAGTTCACAAAGTTACTAACAATTTGTACCATAGGTTAGTACTAGAGGTAATGAAACGATACTACAGAGTTCTTTGACTGCATTTAAAACTAGGATCAAGCCCGACATCGCTTTATGAAGTAGTAGAGGACGCCCGCGAAAGCATACGCGTTGAATTAGTTTCCCGCTACTCCCCCTATTTTAACCCCTTAGAGGAGAATTTTTCAATAACCCTTCTTAGTTTACCCCTAGGATATCCAAGGAATAATTCTCTCCTAATTTCAAAAGTTACCAGAACTTCAAATTTATGTAAATAAATTCAGTAAATTTGAATTTGATTTTATAGTCTCAACAATTTCAAATAGACCTTTAAAGGTCCGAATAGGAAAACGTTAACTAACAAATATTAAATATTATTTCAAGTTACAAATCTCAATCTAATTTAGGAGATAACTGATGGCATGCCTGTTATTCTCATATAGATAATAACAGTGAAATGGCGGTAATGCATGGATGGTATCGAAGCAATTCATTTGCAAGGGAGCGTGGAATGTGCTTTGTATGTAACTGAGTAGGATACTGTAATGGTATTGCTTCCTCGCTACTCGGCTGGAGCTCACTAGGAATCACATCGAATTGCTAAAGAATCATGTAGGATATATAAGTATGTGAAACCTAAGCCTCTTTGGTTTACCGCGTTTGTACTAGGCGTGTTATAAAATTAGTTATTTTATAAATACAACGACACTAACTGGGCTCCTTGGCAAGATTATGTCAAGCAGTGAATGTGTTGATATTATTAAAACTAAGCACTTTTTAAATTAATTTGTACAAAGTTTTGGTGGTCAAACATTGGCTGATGACATTAAAACATTTTGCTCTGGGATTTTTTGAGCCCAGAGGCCCTAGCCAAGATGCGTTCGCTAACTAGTGTTTCTATTCGTTTGGTTTTTAAACCAATCGCGTCGCTGGTAGATCACGTGACTTCTCGTATGACGCGATCTACCAGTGACGCGATTGGTTTAAAAACAAAATGAATAGAAACGCTAGTTAGCGAACGCATCTTGGCTAGGGCCTCAGTTCACGAAGCATTTAGAGTATCAAATAAATTGCATAATGACTTCACAAATGACCGAAGTTTTGAGTTTACCGTGACGGGGTGCGGGAATCGGCTAGGGGGGTCAATGCGGCCGCAATCCATACCTTCCATTTTTAATATTTTACACTTATAGTGTAAGTTTACACTTGTAGTATCTTAATGTTATAAGTTTTAATTTTCAATAACGCTTCAACCAGAATTGTATACCTAATTATATTTTAGTAAGAATATTACTAGTATCACGACAGTTTAACAAATGTCATAGGAATCTAGTATTGTTGCTGATTCACCCGCCGTTAGTAGTATACATGTAGGTGTATGTATGCTAGGTCAACCAACTAGTAATAGGCGAGTATGGAATGTTAAACACTCGTGTTCATACTCTAAACGTCAACAAAACATTGTTTACTCTTATCTAGACAACAATTATTAATGGGATAAGAAAGACAAAAGGAAAATGTTTTTCACTTAAAATTATGAGGACCCATATTATGGCCGCATTTATCGCGGTGGATAAAGCATCCGTCACTCTCGCACTTTACTTGTTAGAAAGTGACGGATGTTTTATCCACATTTAATCACCCGATAAGCACGGCCACAACAAGCCCCAGATAACTATTAAAAAGATAAAAATCTCCAAAAATGGCAACTAATTGTTTTTCAGCAGTTATGTACGCTATATTTGAACAAGTTTTAACACGACCGTCTCGCAAGGCGACTGAAATTGACGAGGACTTGGTATCATACACTATATACACCATACAGTGTAGAATATATGTTCACTGGATAGCGTTTATTACTAAGATGCCTAGTCTACTTCTGTAGATGCCAGAAATCGCCGCACCTCCCCCATTGTCTATCACCCCTTAAGACGTGACTGGTCTGACTGTATTGCAATCAACTTCGGCGGCCACTGTAACCCCTTTATACAATAAGCTCTTTAAAGCCTAATTCGGCCGCAAACGTAAATAATTTAATATCCCAAACTCCTTCAAAACGCAAAGCTTGTTAACTATTCAGATGGTACACAATTACGTAGATTCGCTAATGACGTACCGTTAAATAATTACGCCGCGACTTACCGGACTAATTACCTTCATTTGTTACAAATTACAGCGCTCTGATATTAAGTTTATCAAAATTGCGGAAGCAACGCTCAAACTGTGTTTATGTGGTGTCCAAATATCAGTTTATATTCATAGCACACTACGTTTCTAAAAACTTTTTTAATCTTTCTTTAACAAAAATGACAATGAATTTGCGATTGACAACAGCCGTGCTTGACATTGCGTGTGTTAACGCCAGTCTTCGCCACGAGAGGGCCGCGCGACAAGCCGCCCGCGCCGCCCGCGCCGCCCGCGTGCCGCCAGCGGCCCAGGCCGCGCCCCTCCACTACTACGACGAGAGAACTCACGCCGAGCGCACGCTCCTTTATTTAAATCATTTACCTATTTTATATTTTACGAGAAGCTGTAACATTATACTCTTCAACCATCGCCGTTGGTATTATTTATACATGCTTCGAGCCGGATCCATCAGAGTCGACGAGAAATACACGTCGAGGTTACCGTTAGCGACAAGACGACGCGACGGGCAAGCCGCGCCGTGCACCGAGAACAAAGAACCCAGCGACGATAGATTTAAGAAGAGAGAAACCGGACGGCTTCTTGGAACTTTTCTAACGATTATTCGAATCTACAACATTATCTCCATCGACTGCACCGTGTCACGAACGAGATTTATACCACGGGGAGTGAGGTTTTGGTGAGTTCGTTCCATTACCTACGTAGTCCCTCTTCCCCCCGTAAATGTAATTTTTTTTCTTGAGGGCACCGCCATAGGAGCCATCTCATAATTTAAATTAAATACCGGCAACCGCCATAGGTGCGCCGATCCATCGAATTATTAATTTAGGGCACTCGCCATAGAGGCCAAACATTCTTAAAATTAGGATCCTTTAACGGCCATTAGGGGTCTAAAATTCCTTTCGCGAGCCAAGGTCCCATCATTTTTACAGGTTCTCGCCATAGGGGCCTACGATCTCATTAGTTTCACAGGTTCTCGCCACAGGGGCCTGCTATTCTAGTATTTCACTTTAAATATAGATAGGTGCACTTATTCTGTTTTATTTTCATTTTCCCACGCTATTTTTTCCTATGTACTTACTCAGTTGAAACTCCTAATTAATTTTCAGTTGCCTAGTTTTCTTCTATCGCTTTGTCTGCCCAACAATTTTGTCATACTTATTTCGCTTGCTTTAGATTTGCGTACTTATCTACATTCCAGAACGTTCGACGCTCGGCCCGGCCGGCGGGCGCTCGCGCGCTCAGCTGACGAGGTCAACGACCGCGCCGACGCGACCGTTACAGTTGCGAGGTTTTGCCGCGCTTTGTTCGCTGCGCTTGCGCGCTGGATCTGCTTGCGTGATTTTCTGCTTGCATTCAAATCTAAGTACCTTCAACCTTTTTCTTTCTTCACTTTTATGTTATTTCTTTCTTGATTCTTTCCACATTTCATCAGGTTTCATCTTGGAAATGGATATAAGGGTGCTTAAAAGATCGAGAGGCACGCTTAAATCTAAAGTTACTATATTTAAACAGTTTTTAGATACGCTTTCATCGTGCGAAAGACTAAGCAGTTTGCAGAAAAGACAATTATCGTTGCGCTTGGATCTAATAAAACCTATATACGACGAATTTAATACCGTGCAAACTGACATAGAATCATTATGCCAACTTCCAGATGATGATTCAAAGGAACTGATGGAACGGGGCAACTTTGACGACGACTTCTGCACTGCAGTTGCTGTGGCAGAGGAGTTGCTGAGCCAGAATAGGACCCGGGCTGCATCTGAGGGCGACGACTCTTCTCAGGTGACGGGCTCTGGTACTGCTATCGCTAAAGGTGGGCCAACGTTAAAATTACCAACTATCCATTTACCGTCCTTTTCCGGAAACTATCATGATTGGTTAGGGTTCCGTGATACCTATACATCACTTATTCATAATAATGAAACCATTCAAAAAATTCATAAATTCCACTATTTGCGTGCGTCACTTAAGGATAGTGCAGCCTTAATTATTCAATCTCTTGATTTTTCTGCAGACAATTATGATATAGCTTGGCAATTGCTTTGTGATCGCTATCACAATGATCGAGTACTTATAAATAATCATATTCACTCGCTATTTAATATTGAACCTTTGACTCGAGAATCGGCAAGGTTACTACGAAACATGATGGATACGTTTACCAAAAATCTTAGAGCATTAAAAACCTTAAAGTTACCTACTGAACACTGGGATATTTTAATCATACACATGGTTACCAGTAAATTAGATTCCGTCACTGCTCGTGAATGGGAAGAAGAACGCAACAGAATTAAAACAATTCCCACTTTAGACAATTTATACACTTTCATTAAAGATCGCGCTAATCTATTGGAAACCATGGACGACTCGCGATACAAACAGCCACAATCACAAAACTCGCGTGTCCCACCGCGGAGGTACAGTGACATTACGCATAATCGCCAAAAAACATTTATTGCGTCACCCACTGTGTCGAAATACTCGTGCCTTTTATGCAAAGGACACCATTCATTATATCAGTGTTATAGGTTCAAATCATTCCCACTAGAGATAAGATTAGAGAAGGCAAAGGAAATGAAATTATGCCTTAACTGTTTGCGTAAAGGTCATGACGTAAGCGCATGCACGTTAGGTCCGTGTAACATTTGTCATAAAAAACATAACTCTTTGTTACATATGGAAGAGAATAATAGGTCTGGCGCACGCAGTCTGCCGACGACTTCTAAATGCATTGTTCTACCCGCGTCAGAAAGTGTAACTAAATTAGAAACTCACACATCCATACCAGGAAATGTTACAATGTCATGTGCACATCAATCAGCTGTCTTGCTGTCCACCGCCATTATAGGTGTCGCTGACAGTTCTGGTAACGTCTATCAAATACGTGCGTTACTTGATAACGGTAGCACTTCCAGTTTTATAACTGATAGTTTATATGCAAAACTTAATATTCCCGCTCATAAAACTCAAGTCTCAATACAGGGTCTTTATAACCAACATTCACAAATCACTAAACGTTGTAATGTGAATATTTCGTCACTTACAAAAAGCGGATACAATAAAAATATTAATTGCTTTATTGTTCCCGCCATAACACAGTTATTACCCACTCATAAAATCGATTATACCACTTTCGACATCCCTAGCCACATCCACCTTGCTGATCCCTCGTTTTATATGCCATCTGAGGTGCAGATGTTATTAGGGAGCGATTTTTTCTGGGAGGTAATAAGGAATAACAATATTTCCTTAGGGAAAAATAAACCAACTCTAACCGAAACAATGTTAGGTTGGTTAATTTCGGGTGCTGTACCCTCGCCTCAGAACACACACACAAAATCATTCAATAATAAAAACCATGCTTGCAATATGCATTCATGTCAGTGTTCAAGCGAAGAAGTACAGTCATGTAATTGCCAAAATACAGTCCATTGCCATTTCACCAGCTCTTCTGATACTGAGCTGCAACATAAATTAGACAATTATTTTGAGTGTGAATCTATTACCGACCCGCGTGTTCCGTCTAAGGACGAGCAGGAATGTGAAAAAATATTTACAGAAACGACTACTCGTCAGTCTGACGGTAGATTCGTGGTCAACATTCCTTTTAAAGAATCTCCCAAGTGTCTAGGGAATTCATATGATATGGCACTAGCTAGATTCTTTGCTTTAGAACGCAAATTTAATCAAAACTCCATTTTTAAACATAAGTACATTGAATTCATGAACGAATATATAAATCTAGGCCACATGTCGGAAAACTTAACGTTTAAAAATAATGAAATATCTTATTTTTTGCCGCATCACGGTGTGCTGCGAGATAACAGTCTAACAACTAAACTTCGCTCTGTTTTTGATGCCTCGATGGCTACCAGCTCGAGACTATCACTCAATGATATACAGCTGATTGGCCCAACTGTCCAAGACGATCTTTTAAGTATATTGTTGCGATTCAGACAGCATAAATACGTAGTAACTGCTGATATAGAAAAAATGTACAGAATGATACTTATCAACTCTGATCAAAGGCCATTACAGCAAATATTATGGCGTGACGACCCTACTGAAAAAATTAAAATCTTCTATTTAAACACAGTTACCTACGGAACTGCCTCAGCGCCGTTCCTGGCTACAAGATGTCTTGCTCAGTTGGGACATGACTGCATGAACAGAACCACATCACTTCATGATGAGCGTATTAGTCATACAAATTATAAATTGATAGGTACTTCAATCTTACACGATTTTTATGTCGATGACCTCGTGACAGGTCATGACGATAGGGATGTGTTAGTGACCATCAGTAAAGGCATTAACCATCAACTTAAAGGCGCTCACTTCAATTTGCGAAAATGGAATTCGAATTACTCAGACATACTGCACGACATACATAACGACGATGAGAGGAAAGGTGATCCTTTATTAATCATAAATAACGAAAGTAATTCAAAAATATTAGGTGTAAATTGGAACTGTCAACATGATTACCTTTCATTTTCATCGTCGATATCAGACTCACCCACACATAAAAAACCAACTAAGCGTCTAGTACTATCTACTATCGCTCAGATCTTTGATCCTCTCGGACTCATCAACCCATGCTTATTGCAAGCTAAAATTATACTTCAAAAAATATGGAAAAATAAATGTGCATGGGATGATGAAGTACCACTGGAACTCCAAATTTCATTCAATAAATTCCTTGAAACTTTACCTCACCTTAATTGCATTCAAATCCCACGCCGAGTGTTATGTGATTTTCCTATAACAATAGAACTACACACATTCAGTGACGCATCAAAACATGCTTACTCAGCGTGTGTGTATGTGCGTAGCGTATCCAGGGAAGGCGAGGTTCACGTACACCTACTTATCGGAAAATCTCGAGTTGCACCCTTTAAAAAGAACATGACAATTCCCCGGCTAGAATTAGAAGGGGCATTGCTAGCTACTCGATTTGCAAATAAAGGTATTCAACCAATAATGGGAAATCTACCAAAAGAGAGGCTCCATGCTGATTTTCCATTTCAAAATACAGCCGTCGACTACGCCGGACCTATCATGATAGCGGATAGGAAAGGACGAGGTTGCAAGCTTCTTAAGGCTTACATATGTGTGTTTGTGTGCCTGGCGATACGGGCAGTTCACATAGAGCTTGTCACCGAGCTCAGTACTAACGGTTTTCTTGCTTGTTTAAATAGATTCGTCGCCCGCAGAGGTAGACCGGAGACCATATTTTCGGATAACGGAAAAAACTTTGTAGGAGCCTGCAACGAATTATCCAGATTTCTTAGCTTGAACTCTGATGAAATGTCTAACTTTGCAGCAGAAAATCACATTAACTTTAAATTCAGTCCAGCATATAGCCCTCATTTTAACGGTCTAGTAGAAGGATCGGTAAAATCAATTAAATTTCACTTGAAACGTGTCTTAGGACTAGCAAACCTTACTTACGAGGAGATGACGACATTGTTGGTGCAGATAGAGTCTGTACTGAATTCTAGGCCGCTCACTCCTCTCTCTTCCGACCCTTCGGACCTTATTGCGCTTACTCCTTCACATTTTCTAATGGGACGAACAATTATGCTCACTCCCCAGGTACTTGCTGATGACGCCGAGACACGTATTAATACTCTGACGAGATACAAAAGAATAGAGTGTTTAAAAAATCACTTTTGGAATCGGTATTATACCGAGTATATTTCAGAACTGCAGAAGCGGAACAAATGGCGCAATGATGATGGAGACTTACACCTTGACCAAATGGTGATTGTCAAGGATGACCGCCTCCCACCCAACCGATGGATGCTCGGACGAGTTAAATGCCTGTACCCTGGCACCGACGGAGTTGCCCGGGTCGCCGATGTACTCACCAGTTCCGGGACGCTGCGGAGAGCCTTCAATAGGCTAGTTCCACTGTTGGAACATGATGTTCCAAGGCGGGCAGCATGTTAACGCCAGTCTTCGCCACGAGAGGGCCGCGCGACAAGCCGCCCGCGCCGCCCGCGCCGCCCGCGTGCCGCCAGCGGCCCAGGCCGCGCCCCTCCACTACTACGACGAGAGAACTCACGCCGAGCGCACGCTCCTTTATTTAAATCATTTACCTATTTTATATTTTACGAGAAGCTGTAACATTATACTCTTCAACCATCGCCGTTGGTATTATTTATACAGCGTGTTTTTTCAAGTTTATCTCTATAAATGGTAAATAACAATTCAAAGACCACTCTTGCCGGACTCTGCGATCCTTATTCCTTTTTTTTCTCTATTTGATAGCATTGCGTGACAAATTCTCTATGAAATCCTAAGTCTATAAAATATACTTTTGAATCTTAGACTTGGAGCACACATTGATGTATTCCCAAACAAGGAATTACTGTAGTTTTATGTGAACTATATACAACAAGATTAATAATATCATGCATAGATAAGTTAATACGATGGGGCCTATGAAAACATGTAGCATGCTTAGAACTTGGTCTTTTTAAATTTCTTTGATTAAAACGTGTTTGTACGTAGAAGTACTTCTACGTTTACTTTGAAACTCGTTATGACAAAGCACTATGAAGCTCAACATTTTCTTTGGATAGTGCATAAAAAAACCTCATTCATGCTCTTTACACTAAGCTAGCAAGAGTCGAATAAGCAACTCTTTAGGCAGATTTCGCAATGAAACCACTACTGACATTTGTCTGTATTATATCTCCTAAACAAAGCTTATATTATCTAGTACTTCCGTTTTACAAAGTCGTGTCGGCGCTCTATCGGAAAGCGCTGTACCGATGTCCGAGGCGACGGCTTCCGCCCGATTGGCTCTGTCTCGATTAGATACAGCCGGCAGCTACCTTGTAAAGAACTGCCTTCTCGTTTAAAAAAAGGGACCACTGACATAAAAGAGAACATTATAGGGCACTGCAGTCTTTATTAAAGCAAACCTTGTTCAAATAACTCAGCTGCAATGATTTATAATAAGTACAACACAAGTCAGTGTTATCTTTGTTTAGGAAGGCTTATTGGTAGGTCGAGATGTAGCTTTGACATAAAGCGGTTGCGTTAGGTAAATACCACTAACCAATACATCAATCAACTTAAAATAGAAAAATGCACAAAACTTAAAATAGACCCAGCACAATGCAGTTCTAACAAACATCAACAAAGTAATCAAAAGCTATTGCAGCTTATTGGCGGAACAATGCCGCGGGCGCAACGAGCTCACAAAGGCAACTATTTCTACATAATCCTCGTACAATTAGTTACCCGGCAACCATAACGGCTAACGACGCGCGTCCTAGCCATTCAGGAAATGCGTGTATTGGAAGGAGATACAACTAGTTAAGATTGCCGCGGCAAATCGTTTGGTCAATGTCAAGGGTAATATGTAGATGCAAGGTCCCTGACTCCTCCCTTGTATGCTCGGTGGGAAAAGTCCTTTTGTTATTGAACAAATTACGTATAACTCGGTACGTATAACATAACAGTTATCGGTTTGCTTTGTATGTTTAAGAAAAGTGAATGTCAATATGCAATAGAATGGTCATAGAACGGCATTTGCTAAGCGATATCGTGAATTTATCTTTTTACAATATTTTGCGTTGCAATTTCGTTTAACCAATATTCAATACCTTTATGCGAGAGAGGGTTTGAAACCGAATACATAATGTAATCATAAAGTTTCTCCCCTATTAATTAACGAGGTGCTTTAAGTTTTTTTGTTATAAATGTGAAAATAACAGGGAAGATCATGTCGGGCCATGCTCAGTGTTCTGAAGCCTTTACTACAAACACAAAAAGACTATGTCAAAAAAAAAACAAGTATGATATAATTTTCAATACAACGTTTTTAATGCTGTCTTAGGGGATGTTTACTAGATATAAACTCTTTAGCCGCCTGTATGTCAGGAACCAATTGAGTCTGCCTGCTTAGTCGTGATAGTTTTCCTTTTATTTAAGTTTGTCATTTGTCTACGTTTCGTTGAATATATTTTTTAGATTTTTATTACTTGTAATTTTGGGTGTAAGCCCTTACAACCATAACGAACTCTTGAGAAAAGTTCGCTTTTTTTAATTCAATATTTTGTTTAGGAACCGTTTACGGTAGCTAAATTCTAAAAAATATTGTATCATGTTCATAATATTTTTTTAGGTGCTACCCAATGTTACCTCACACGACGTCATAATGTAAAAACAAATAGATTTGCATTACTTAGGTACAAGTAAAAACACTTGTTTATTTTATTTATTTACAGTTTTGTCTGCGTAATTCAAATGTATAACAATATCATATTTTTTTTATACGAAGTTTCTCTCAGCTAAACCTCGTACAGATTGTCGGTTATGGTGAAACTACAAGGGTTCCTTGTTCACTACGGAACCCTTAAAAACAGGTTAAGGTGTTTGTTCATTTATGCACACACTCGCATATTTTCTTTGTTATTTGACAGTAAGCTTACATTTGCGTCGAGTTTAACCGGCCTTACTTAATAGTCTGCCTCGTTTCGTAAAAAACACTGTAGGGGAGGAATCCTCGAACAAGCAACTTTTTTTACCAACGTCATCAGTTCGGGGTCAGGAATGTAGGTAGGTATTTCAAAGTGGTTTTGCATATAAACAAGTATCTATTTCGACATTAGTCTAAAAAATAACTATAATGTTGCATGAAATTAAATTTAATGACGGATAACTCTCGCGCTACATCATCATAACTTAGCACAAACACTACTTATTACTGATTTAAACAAGACTTTCCTTAAAGAAGTCCGTATGCGACAGTTAACACTTTACTCAAATGATTAACAAAATGACACGACTTTATGCACTCAGGAACTGCCTTCAAGTTGAACTTTTCGATACCTACATGAAATGAACAGGTTAAAAAGTGCCTTATCATGATGCATTTCACGGCCTGACCCGTGACGTTAAAAACAACTGCAATCGGGTCACGCATAACACTTTAATGTGCTTTTCTCCGCTTTGGAATGCTATGTTTTTCCGTATGCACGGAGGTTTAAAGTTATATATGTTTGAGCGATCGTTGTGGTTCAGTGACTTCTATTCTTCGAATATTCTTTATTCTACTGCACTCTGGGAATGGCCCATTCCGATGCAACCAACTCCATTCATTTCAAGTTGGTTCATCTGGAAATATTTTTAAACCTTGCGGGCAAAAGTCACATTTTGTTAGTTAGTTAGAATCTTAAATTTTTAACTTGCTTACATTCTAAAATGGTTAATTACTTCTATTAATTTAGAGAACATTTAATTGCAGACTTTCAAAGATAATTTGATTACCATTATGTGGGCCAGTAAACCTTAAAGAATCGTAATAGATGCTTCGGTCTGCCATAATTATTTTTACTTAAAATGTCAGCCATCGCAAGTAATTACGTATTTTTTAAGAAACTGTTCCTTTCTCGAGATTTTTATAAATATAACCTACCCTAATTTAGAATAATTTAATTAATACGTGTACTTCTAAAAGTTTACAATGTTTACAGTTAAAGCAAAATACAAATTATGATTTTCAAGAATTATGGAAACAAAGACATCATCACCATCATCATTATCAGCCGGAAGACGTCCACTGCTGGACGAAGGCCTTCCCCAAGGTTTTCTGCAACGACCGGTCCTCTGCTGCTGTCATCCAACGGTTTCCCGCGACCTTTATCAGATTCTCGGTCCACCTTGTGGAAGGCCTGCCGATATTTCGTCATCCGGTTCGCGGTCGCAGCTCTAGAACCTTTCCGCTCCAACGGCCATCGGCTCTACGACCAATGTGCCCCCCACTGCCACTTAAAGTTTGCAATTCGATGAGCTATGTCAGTTACCTTAGTTCTCCTGCGGATCTCCTCATTCTTGATTCGATCTCGCAAGGAGATACCCAGCATCGCCCTTTGAGTGACCTTGAGCCTTCTTATACTCATAATAAGCGACCACGTCTCAGATCCATATGCCATCACTGGCAACACACACTGATGGAAGACTTTTGTCTTGAGGCGCTGTGGTATTTGGGACCAGAAGATGTGCGTAGTTTACCGAACGCTGCCCAGCCGAGTTGGATTCGACGATTGATCTCTTTCTCGAAGTTGGACTTACTAACTGGATGGAAACAAAGACACTGGACATTTCTCGCAGAAGTTTGTGCTCGTTTTCGCGTTATATATCTTAACAATTTTTCCAGAGTTATGAAAATTTTAAGTTTCTTTTTTTCACTAAAATTACCACCCTTCATAGAATAAACTTATGATTATTTATGATAAATCTTGGACTTGTGTTCTCGACTACACTGGCAAACCTCACCTGGCGGCATCTGGTTCGAACTAAGCCGGGCAATCTCGAGTTCCGCGTCTGCCTGCCATTTGCTAGATGATTGCGCATTCATGTCACCGTCACAGCTGTACAGCGAAAATTGATTTCGTCGTACGTAAGGCAATATCAATAGTAGAATCACGCCCGATACCACTGAATTCCATCAAATATTCTCCTGCATAAGTATTCGACGCGAGCGATTCATGTGTGTCGTTTTAGTTATAGCGAATGGTTTTAACTATTACATAGCTAACGGTTGACTAACGGCCGAAACCTATATTCAAACCGCGGATAGATAAGGCTTACCTACTCCGGGTTGAAATTTGACATTTGCCCATAAAAAATGTGTCAAATTTTAATCCGAAGTAAGGCTATCTGTCCGCGGTTTAAATATTGGGTTCGGCCGTGAGTATACATGCGTATTTGGCATAGGTACTATAACGTAAGAAAAAAGGTTCAAACGATGTTATATGTACGGTTACATAATAAATTAAGTAGGTATAAAATACAACGTAAAATTGGCTCGACCTATCGATTATTCATATTCATTGTGTAACGAGCCGTACAACAGGAACGGTTCACGTGAAATCTGAAATTCATTAACTGTGTTTGGCATCGTATCTGCTTGTGTGCCTAAATATTATTTCATGGATTCGTCGACGGCCCTTTAGTCAGCAGAAACCTCACATTTTGCTCTTAATTAATACGCATACAAATCGTAACGCGTGAAATTGTTAATTTGCGGTTGGCAAAATAAAAAAAATTTACCTGATCTGTACAGAAATTTAGCGGCTTTCTATTTGGAACAAAATTGGATTAACTTTATAAAGAACTCAAGGAGCTTGTTGCTGAATCAGTTCAAATGCCGTTTTAAGAACTGTCAAAACCTAACAATTTCTAGCCGTGGAAAGAGATACCAATATGATTCGTAATAACTAATAGAAGCCTCCATAAGCTGTAATTTATGTTACGGTTTCTGAAGGCTTCAAGCGAAATCTGTTAATTTTCAGTCAGTGAAACATGACAGGAGTCATATCCTTTTATTGTCAAGAGGTCCAGTTGATGAAAGAGACGAAGAGGAAGCAGGATAAAGTTGTTAGTTTGTATATATAGTTCATTTGACTTTTTTTTTTGTACGTATGTGTGTCTTATGGTTAGTGAATAAATGTATTTCTTCTTCTTCTTCTTCTTCTCTGTTTAGGGCCTATATTCTACTGGGTAAAACCATATTGCTTTTGACATGTTATCGTATTTTAACTCGGGCGACGCCAAATTATTGTCAAGTAAAGAAAAAGCCTTCAAGAAAAGAGCGTACTCTCATTTGAAAGGCCGGCAACGCACCTGTAACTCCTCTGGTGCTGCAGGTGTCTATGGGTGTGGGTATTCGCTTACCATCAGGCGATCCGTCTGCTCGTTTGCCTCCTATTCCATAAAAAAAAGTAAATGAGAGCTGTCGTAACGTCAATAATACGATTACATGTAAAAAGGCAATATGGAATTACCCAGTGGAATACATGCCCAGATTAAAAAAAGGTTTAAATTATCACCAATACCAACATCCAATACTCAATCAAGGGACAAAACCTAACAATAAGACTAATGGTATGTCGGTCGGTTTATTAAAAATTGTTTCCTCCGGCCATGTGAGAATGGAACATTTTGTAAACACACCGCGCCGAACGCGAGGCGTGAATCATTCTATTGATCATTTATTGCAAAAGAAATGTGAGCTAACAATAGCGACTGTGCGCCTTTAACCGATTGTAACCTGCTCCCGCGCACATAGTTTAAAACCGAGCAAGAACATGCTGGAACATGCTTAGCTTAGCATGCATGCATCACGTGTAGGGTTCCGAAGCCATTACTACAAAGGAAAAAACTGTCTTACAAAACAACGAGTATAAATACTAATTTTCTACATATTTAATGTTATTTGGTGCTGTCTTCAATCGCTTGTATCTAAACCAATCAAGTTTCCTTAGTCGTGATAGTTTTCTTTTTAAATTAATTGTATTCGCTTTCATTTAAAACATATTTCAGATTTTTATTAGTTTGTTTGCGCAAACATGCAACTCTAGTGAAAATAGGACATTTCGAGTTCAACTAACTAAACTGTCCCCCAAATCTAAACATTGATAATAACATGTACAGAAAGATTTTTAAGACCTTACCTCACTGATGTTATAATGTAAAAAAAACTTTTTCGGCGTAATTTAAAAAAAAATATGCCAAATCACGGCATTTTAGTACTAAGAGTCTCTGAGATAAACCGCGGACAGACGGACGGGCATGGCGAAACTATAAGGGTTCCATGTTGACTACGGAACCCTAAAACTCGATATTCTCTTCATTAACCGATAATTCAATAAACTATTAACGTTGAAACGTAATAAGAGTTTTAATTGCAAAATTCAATTAAGAGTTAGTGCTTAGAAAAGTCAATGAGATTTCAATGGTACCTACTGACGTTTCGATATGTAGGATATCGCAAAAGTAATATCACCCTTTAGATTCAGATAGATAGGTATACAAATATAAAGAATATTGTGCTATGTCACTAGTTTAATCATTCCGAAGGGAATCAAACGGAACCCTTTTACTAAGCCTACGTTCTGCCCTGCTAACAACAATAGCAGTATCCCACACAAAACTCCTGTAGCAAATGCAACCTTATTGCCAACAAGATAGGATTGAATCTGCTTTGGCCTTTGATTTTGAGATACTGCTTATTGGCTTAGGAGGGCAGCGCTGTCCGTCCGTCTGTCCTAAAGGAGCTGTATCATTTGAACGGTAAGAGACAGAACATTTTTTTTTCAGACTATGTCTTATTGCGGCTGATTGCCTAAAAAATAAATAAATAAAGAAACCTAAAACAATAAAGAGGCTACCCATAAAAAATATTCTTTTCATGATACTTTTTTTTGGTAAACTTTTTTTTTATTTGGTAAATATACCATACATTTCAAAATATCATACGAGTAAGTAATGATCAAAAAAAAACGGGGGAGCGCTAACCTGTTAAACCTCGTAATAACATTACGGCAAGTTATTATATAACACGCTGTTCTAGATCCATCGAGATTAAAAAAAAACAGCATTGCACTTCACATTGAACTTGACATGCACGACTCGAGTGGTTGCAGTGGTCCTTGTTCCACATTTGGAAATGATTTATTGACATCTAGGTACAGTTACCATCATAAGTTAGTGCAGTTGTTTGTACTTTGGCGTCTTAACGTTAGGAGTGTTTTTCTCTTAAATAACTTGATTTTCAATTCGTCAACGAATTTCTAATTCGTGAGCCTAAGAATCACCTAGCTATCTGGTCATCATCCTAGTAATACTGCCCTTTCTAAGACAATGACGAGAACTTAAACGATGCTGTGGCAATCACAACCTTAAAACTATCAGATGAGGTTTGAATCTGCTTTAGCTATTGAATTTAAGATACCGCTTATTGGTTTAGAAAGGCAGAATAGCAATATGGTTTGACCGAGTTATCTATTAAACCCGGTTAAACCGATTCAGTATTGTTTTTAATTCATACTGGTATTGTTTTACTGTCAAGTAAAAAGGGGATCCTATCATTTCATAACCAATGTTTCACGAATGATTCATTTCACGAACATGTCATTTGACAACCCGTGTTTTTTTCCAAAATGTAAATAATTCTGGATATATTTCAGGACTATCGTGTAGAACCCTATAGGTTAGGTTAGGTTAGTTTTATAAAAATCCTGAAATATTTGTAGTTCAGAAAAAAGCGGGTTTGCAAATAGGTTGCGAAACGATGCATTTGTCAAAGATTTGTCGGCGAAAAGGCAGAGAACCAAAAAAAAGCTATCGCTAAGTTGGTTTTATCCCGGTAGAATAGAAGCCATGTGGGGTTATTATGAGCTAGCTTTGCAGGGCCTCTATTCAACAGCGTTATAACGATATCGTTTTTGACCTGTTTCCGTATTGTCAACGTTTTGATAACTCTTATGTCATTTACAATAATGGTGACTGTGACATAAACGATTCTTAAACGTGTCAAACACGATATCGTTTCAACGCATCTGAATAGAGGCCCAGTTCATTTTACGGTGAGCGTAAAGGAAAGATCTAGGGCAGTTATATAGCTCTGGGGGGTTATCATGACCTAACTATGCAGTTCTGTTTACGCTCAGAGAAAAGGACAGAGCTATATAACTGTTATAGCTCTGTCCTTTTCTCTGAGCGTAAACAGAACTGCATAGTTAGGTCATGATAACCCCCCTGTCCTTTTCTCTAAGCGTTAACAGAACTGCATAGTTATGTCATAATAACTCCCTGGTTTGTGGCTCTAGACGAGTTACATTCTATGAACGTAATCGTTATCAAAAATGTATAAGATTGACGTAAGCTAAAATTAAGTTAATTAAGTGGTGTATGCAGTTACGCTGAGAAGTTTTTTGTGTGTGAAAATATACAGCGTCTAAATTTCACACGGGCATATATTTTATCCAAACGTAGTTAACGACGCAGTCATACAAATCATGGGAGAAAGATATTTTGCTTTTAGTAACTTTTATTATTGAAGCATAGTTAATTTTTTAAAGGTTGTCTTAGGAGCAATGTAACGCATGCAACTTGCTATTACAAAAAGAATTTATAGTGTGAGAGCGTCCATTAGTCGTTAATGTATTTGCCTGTACCCAAGTGCAAGGACGACATCTGGAAATACATAAGTACCTTTCTCAGTAACCGTAATTCATGACATGACATTTACTTATATGATTTAATTTAATTGGCGCAATGTGTGATACATTGCTTGCTGAATTAAGAAAAAATAAAATGTAACGAATGTTGCTGTTACACAAGTTTTAACGTTAATTCTGCCCTGCTAACATAAAATGCAGTTTCTCAGACAAAACTTCTATAGCAAATGTAACCTTATCACTAACGGAATTCACTATCACTAACCGAATTGAATCTGCTTTGGCCATTAAATCTGAGATACTGCTTTTTTGCTTAGGAGGGCAGAATTAGTGTGTATAGGTATTAAATGTTGTTAAAATAAATGCCCTGAAATTAAATTTACACGTTTTATAATAATTAAACGTGTACCATGCAACTGTTAATTTTATTGGTAATTTTAAATTTTATGATATGAAGAAGCTAAGGTAACGAGACCAGCACTCGACAAAGGACCAATGTTAGACACTGACTCTTATTCAAAGAAGATAAGAGTTATTCATTTGTTTTTCAACGATCAATTTATAACCCTATGATCTTTGAATTAAAAGCTTCTGTCCATGATTGATGCATGTCAGCTAAAAGTGTTGAACACGGTGTTGTTACCTTACTGTACAGTCAATTTACTGTATACACTTTAGTATCTTGTCACTTTAATCGCTGTGACAATTTCATATGGCAGTTTAAACATGACGTTAAATAAGCAAGGTACTAAAGTGTATACATATTTATGACCTTGACTGTACCTATTCCATTTCGATTTGGCGACTGGTAATTATATAAACTATTCATATCCGGTACCTGCCCGGCTTAGCGCCGGTGTATCGATTGGTTTGACCCTTGCCTGGCTGATGGCCTTCCTGCATGTTATTCCATCTCGCCGGTTACAATTTGACGGGTTATTAACTACGTAATTTACATTTCGAGTACAATGAGCAAATGTGAGTTGTTTGTTACACATCACATAAAAAGTTTTTGGCATGCGGAAGCTTTTGAACGAACCATCATTCTGAATTTAGTGTAATATTTATTTAAGGAGTCACAGCAGGACCTGGATTCCACTTTTTTCAAAGTCCTCATGTTTATGAAATTATATTGCTTAATTACAACGCGACCGCCTTTACTGTCAAGTAAATAACAGCTCCCATAACATTAATGATACGATAAGGATAGGAATCCCCTTGGATCGCATAATGTGTCTTAGACTAATATTTTTTCGCATAATTGTTTTCGTATAATTTGTATTGGCATAATTGTACTGTCGCATAATAATACTTTAGCATACTCCTATTTTAGCATATTAGGCTATTAGAATTATTTAAGTTGGACTAATTTGTATTTGACTAATACACATTATGCATATTATTGTTTGGGCTAATAATTATTAGATACTTAAGCTTAAATTAGGTCACGTTAGGTACATTAGGTTAGGTTAGGTTAGTATGATATCCATTTTGTAATGATGCGAATTAATTATTATGACTTTTTGCAATTATGCTATTTGACGTTAGTCTTGATGACAATTATGCTTACTGTATTTATGCTTTTTAATGTTATGCGTAATAATATATGCGTAAAGATGATTATGCACATCATTATATCGGCTAAAAGCAATTATGCATAACACTATTATTACAAATAATTTTATGCCATCCAATAGAGAACCTAAGGATATTTAAAACGAAAGCAAGTCATCTAGGTATATAGTAATTCAACAAATCTTAAACGCTATTATCCCCATTGAATACCATTTAAGATTTTCTAGATTGCTACCTACCTATTTCGAATCTTGTTATAGGTAGGTACAGTCAAGTTCAAAAGTATGTATACACTTTAGTACCTTGTCTATTTAACGTCATGTTTAAACTGCCATGTGAAATTATCCAAGCGATTAAAGTGACAAGGTACTAAAGTGTATACATACTTTTGAACTTGACTGTACGAGTACTTTAACTCTGTGAGCATAATTATAGTCAACGTGTTGTAGGCAAAAAGTAATTAAACTATTTTCCTGAATAAAGATCTATCTTACATTTACTTAATATTCAGTATGAAATATACCGTTTTATTACGGAAGAATGTGATCAATCTTAGGTACAATGTAGAATATTCTCAGGAGATCGCACGTGCGCTCCTTTATGCCTGATCTTGTTGCTTAATAAATTGTATAGGTAATTATACCTAGCGATATTTATTCCTCGAGTAAATTGCCTTGTGGTAAAACCGGTAAACTACATTGACACTCGTACATATGGATGACACAACCGCGATGGTAATCACTTATCAAGTACCGTAGGTACGATTTTATTTCTCTTAAGTAATACGGTAAAGTACGAATATATTAACTATCAGCGATTTGGACATGTCACTAAAGGAGGCTTAAACTTTTTATTTTTGATAGAATTTATCCTAATTATAAAAAATGGGTTCCTTTCTCCTTACATTATTAAACTAACCCCCTTATTAATAAAAGCACACTAAAGTTATTTTTGTTTATGTATTATTTGTCTCTTTCTTACGAATTGGAATGTTACAATGAAGGGTAAGGACAGAGCATATTTTAAGCATACTTACCTAGGTATCGAGCGTTTATAAATAATGAAACAAGAGCGATTTGTAATAAGATAACTAGTTTAATTAATAAAGTACGTTAACACAGTTGACAATATGAAAAAGCAGTCGTTAGTTCCCACCAGACGCCGCGAGAGGCGCGCGCATGTCAAAGTTAAGTAACGTTCCGATTTATGCAGGTTTATGGCTTCATTCCAATATCCTCCCTAAGGCATAAACCCATTTTTGAAGAGCAGTAATCCAGCTTCAATTGAGGAGTGCCTTTTGTCAGAGCATCAGCGACCATTTCGTTTGTTTGGACGTACTCGATGACAATCTTCTTTAACTGCACCTTGTCGCGTACAAAGTGATGTCGTATATCTATGTGCTTGGTTCTGGAATGATAGTTTACAGTACCTGCAAGTTTAATAGCACTTTGATTATCACATAAAATAGTTATAGGTAATGTGGCTAATTGGGGCCAAAATTCTTCCTGCATCTGTTTGAGCCACATTGCTTCTTGTGTGCAGCTTGACAGAGACATGTATTCAGCCTCGGTCGTAGATAACGCAACGGTTGGTTGCCGACGTGAGTTCCAAGTGATTGCTCCGCCTTGATGAATAAAAACATAGCCGGTACATGATCTTCGGTCGTTCTCATCGCTACACCAGTCTGCGTCACAATAACCATGTATAGTCTCTTCTTGGTTTCTTTTATACACAAGTGAATAGTTTTCTGTAAATTTCAAATATCTCAATATTCGTTTCAACGCAATCCAGTGCTGCATTTCAGGCCTAGAATTAAATCTGCTGAGTGTATTTACAGCATAGGATATGTCGGGGCGAGTCCCTTGAGATAAATACAAAAGACAACCAATTATTTCCTGATATGGGTATATATCTGCAATTGATTTTTCATTCTCATTTGTATTGAACTTCATTTTCGGATCAATTGGGGTTTTCACACTCTTACAATTCGACATTCCATATTTGCTCAGTATATCTTGTATATACTTTGTCTGATTGACACACAAAATCCCATTATTTTTATTTCGTTGTACATGCAGACCCAGACAGTATTTCAATTCACCCAAATCCTTCATCTCAAATTTGGCGAATAAATAATTTTTAATATAATTTTTAGTTTGTTCAGAGCTTGTAAACAAAATTATATCGTCTACATAGACAGCTAAGAAAGTTATATCTTCATTCCTTATTCTGTAATAAATGCAGGGATCAAGTAGTGACTGAGTCAAACCAGTTTCTTTAAGTGTACTATCCAGTTTTTGGTTCCACTGCCTGCTGGCTTGTTTCAGTCCATATAGGGATTTTTTCAGCAAACACACTTGAATATTATTTTCTTTAAAGTTCGGAGGTTGAAGCATATATATATCTTCTTCTATATCGCCTTGCAGGAAGGCAGACACAGCATCCATTTGATGCATATCTAAATTGTATTTCACTGCTAAGGAAAGCAGGTATCGCAAGGATGAGTATCTAACTACCGGTGAATAAACTTCATTGTAATCATATCCTTTCCTTTGTGCGCATCCTTTAATTACCAGTCTAGCCTTATACTTTTCTATGTCACCTTTCTCATTCACTTTGGCTTTAAAAACCCATTTGCATGATATAGCTTTTTTCCCTGGTGGCAAATCACATAGCACCCAAGTGTTATTTTTCCTTAATGATTTGTATTCCTCCTCCATGGCTTTCTGCCAATGACTAGACTCAGGGCTAGATAAAGCTTCTTCCAATGATGACGGATCCTGACTTAAAACCAAACATGCATATTCATTTTCATCTTCATTAACATCTTTTGTATACCTTGGTTGCCCGCCTCGAGGCCTCAGGTTTATGTAACGTTCAGGAGAATCAAATGTACAATCGGTGCTTGGTTCATACACTGAATTTTTATCCGTCTCAACAGACTCAAAACTGTCACATAAGGTTGTGGACGCGGTAGAGTCTTCCTCATTATCATGGGTAGAGACAGAGTCTTCTGGTTCAGTGATATTGGCAGCAGTCTCCTCTAATGACATAGGTATCTGTAACATAGTAGATGTGTTTACATTTGGCAATATGGCATTTTCATTCTTATCACAATCTTCTAAAAATATGACATTCCTGCTCTTTGTAACCTTCTTAGTGTGCGGATCCATCAATCTGTAGCCTTTTGTATTTTCGCAATATCCAAGAAATATCATTTCTGTAGATTTCGGATCCCACTTTAATCTCTTCTCCTTCGGCACATGCACCATGGCTCTACACCCAAAAATTCTTAAATGAGAAACATTTGGTTTTTTACCTGTTAATTTCTCGAGTGGTGTCATGTAGTTAAGGACACGAGTCGGAGAGCGGTTAATTATATGAGCAGCTGTCTCCACTGCCTCAGCCCAATACTTCTTGAGTAATCCAGCATCCTCCAGCATACATTTCGCACGCTCTACTAAAGTGCGATTCATCCGTTCAGCCAACCCGTTTTGCTCTGGAGTGTACGGTGCTGTTGTCTGATGCTTGATGCCGTAGCTTGTCAAGTATTTTGACATTTGATTATTATTGTATTCTAAGCCATTATCTGTTCGGAGAATTTTTATCGTGCAATTCAACTGATTTTCCATTTCATTTTTGTAGCTTTCAAATACTTCTTTTATATTGGTTTTATTTTTTAGAAAATATACCTTCACGATTCTAGAGAAATCATCAATAAAAGTAATAAAATATCTTGCTCCGCCCATTGATGGAGACTCCATGGGACCACACAGGTCAGAATGCACAATTTGTAATGCTTCTGTTGCCCTTGTACCAACATTTGTGAATGGGAACCGGATTTGTTTACCTTTTAAACATGGAATGCATTTATTATTTGCCTCTTTGCAATCTGATAATTTCACACCTTCAGTACATAATGGCAATTTGCTTACATCATTGTAATTCAGATGTCCCATTCGCCTATGCCAAATATTTATGCTTTGGCTTTCTGAAGTTGCAACAAATGCATTCCCACTAAATGTATTTAACTTATACATGTTATTTATAAGTTTTGCTGTTGCTACTAATTGCTTCTGTCTATTTAATATTTCACAGCCAGTACCATTAAATATTACTTCACAGCCATTCTTTACCAGCTGGCTAACTGATAATAAATTGGTACTTATTTGTGGTACATATAAAATGTCTTTCACTTGTATATGGTTTAATTTACCATCTTCACCCAGGAGATCTAAATCAACATTGCCCATATGTTCCACTGCAACTGATGCATTGTTAGCAACCGTTATACGTTGTATTGGTGGTGCCCGGACATCATACATCCCATCTGAGACATTTGTCATGTGTAAAGATGCACCAGAATCCACAATCCATGAAACATTGTCCATTTGTTCTGGAGTTGCTGAAAAAACTGCAGCATAACCTTTCACATTGTCATTACTCTTTTTTTTATTATTGCAGAATTTACTCATATGACCATAACGATTACAATTGTAACAACGTGGACCAGGTGACTTGTTACCTTTATAATTCTTGGGAACATATTTATTTAACTTTGTATAAAGAACGGATACATTAGACTCCTTAACTTCTTGAAGTAACTTCATTTTTATTGAATCTGTAGTTATCTTTACACCTGAGCTTTCAAGACCCATAATCATTGGTTTGTATTTCTCCGGCAAACCAGCCAACATTAAGGTACCAAGCCACTCATCATCAACATTAAATCCGATATTTCTTAGCTTGTGGGCAGTGGTTACTATTTTGTTAACATATTCCTCAATAGTTGTGCAACTTTCTAAAGTGGTATTAACCAAATCTCGGAGTAACCCAACTTTTCTTGTTAAACCTGAATCTTCAAATGCATTTTGTAGATTAATCCAAACATCCCTGGCCGTCTTTGCCTCTTGAACGTGTATATAATTTATCGGATCCACTAGCAAAATTATTTTTGACTTTGCCTTGACGTCGAGCTTTGGATTTACGGAACTGTTTTCGGCAGGTTCAACACACTCCCACAAGTCTTCGTGTTGTAAATACGTCTGGACTGCAAATTTCCAGGTGTTATAATTCTCTCTTCCCAATAATTTGTCTATATGAACGTTAGACAAAGCCATTTTACTTCGGTACAAATTCAAAATTTGCAATGTAATAACGGCTAACCTAAAAATCGAGAAATCACTCGCGGAACTAGCGTTACTGTTATTACCGGAATCACTTTTCAACAATGACTTTTAGTTTAGTTATTTAACGAGTCATTTGCCCATAACCTAATGAAACAAGAGCGATTTGTAATAAGATAACTAGTTTAATTAATAAAGTACGTTAACACAGTTGACAATATGAAAAAGCAGTCGTTAGTTCCCACCAGACGCCGCGAGAGGCGCGCGCATGTCAAAGTTAAGTAACGTTCCGATTTATGCAGGTTTATGGCTTCATTCCAATAATAAATAAGAGGGAAAGTCTTTAACTTTATAGTTTACTTTTAAAACATCACAAAGGCAAATATTTTAAAATCAGACAGTTGAAAACGGGTCAGTAAGCCGTTTTTTAATAGCCATACATTATAAAAATATGGTGTATTTCAACCCAATTATATAAGGGTACCCACGTACCTACGCAATCAGTGAAGAGCAAAACGGTAGGTAAGTGTATACTTACTACATTACAAGTGGATACCGTGAACTCTATAGGCAACATTCAGGACTAATTTGAACGTTACCCCATAATATGGAAACTTGATAGGGGCAAGGAAAACATTCTGATGTTTCACTCTTGTACCTACCTGCAAGGTATATATATCTATATATTATATTTATTTTAGTGGTAGTAGGACCCTGTGCAGGGTCCGTCCGGATCGCTACCGCCATCTTATCCATTAACCAACCGCCAAGCAGCAGTGTTCGCATTGTTGTGTTTCAGTGTGGGGATAAGACAACCGGTGAAATTACTAGCATAGAGGCTTTTCATCTTAGTCCTCAGAGTTGGCAACGCATTTGATTTCTCAGGATTGCAGTCTTAAGGTTATAGTCTTGAGAATTCAAATGTCTATGGGTCTCAGATTCCACTTACCATCCGGTGGCCTGAGTGCTCGTGTGCCTTCTCCTTGCCATAAAAATAATAATTCAAACACGAGTTCAACACCTACTCGTTTGGTTTGTTGTGAAATGAACACGTCTGAATAAGTTTTATTTTGTTAATTGTAATTATTTATTTGCCTATTATTTATTATTAGGCCTAGTTGGAAGTGACCCTGCCTCTAAAGCCAGCGGTCCTGGGTTCAAATCCCGGTAATGGCAGATATTTGTGTGATGAGCGCGAATAGAGTCTGAGATTGTCCCTGATATTTATTTATTTATTTATGTACTTGATTTTTTAGAGACCATTATTAACTCGTTCCTTTTTAAAACTTGTTTATCTGAGTGCGCCTGTTAGTGGCACATAGCTGCTAAATTGTTCAGAGTTTTCAATATTGAAAGTAGGTACACAATGTTAAAACACGCTAGCATAAAAGTAAAATTCGCAATCTTTTGAGACTAATTCTACGATCGTGCCCATTTCAGTGAGTAGCTGATTATATCTTCTTTAAATAATAATAAATAAAATGCAATTTCTGTCTGTCTATTTTTCCGTTTAGTTCCATAAAACTGCAATAGATTTTGACGCGATTTTGCCACCTATGAGATAATACTTTTTTAAGGTTTATGTGTATGGGTATAATACTTAGGTTACACCCGACCAAAGCGGGTCAGTCGCTAGTATAAAATCAACAAAATACATTCGTTGCGCCTCAGAACAGGTTGGCTGGTGACGTAGACATGATTTATTTTACTTATTCGTTTATTCCAAAGTCTTTTAATTGATCAATTTGCCAAACGTACGTTTATTGGCAATTTTTGGACTCCCTTTCACATTGCATTACGAGACACCTTGTCTTATGTTCTGTCAAAGTGACAGTATTTAACTAGTGCCATCTAGCAATGATTTCTTACTTCCTCCTACCAAGTAAATCGCACGTTAATTCCGATAGTGATCCCCGTGTGGTTGCCGGGTTAGAATAGTGACACTCCATGTCTTCCCGTGGATGTCGTGAGAGGCGACTAAGGGAATAAGGGCTTGTAGTACTATTAGGCGATGGGCTTGCAACCTGTCACTAATACACTAGTAAACATCTTAGCCTGCATGCAAAATGTGGTTACAGAATTATATACAAGTTTAGAGTTGTTGGTATTCTGTTGCTCTGCCTACCCCACTCTGGGAATAAAGGCGTGAAGTTATGTATGTATGTAATTCCGAGAGTGACAATAAAACTAAAAACAAAACCATTTCAATAGCGAAATTATTGCGGTTAAAAATAATTTACTTTTGAATGAAATCCTTTTTTGCATGGTGTCACTCTCGAAAAAACGTGCAAAATATTTAAGGTTGATAGTAGTGAATTCAATCCGATATAAGTAAAGAACGCAAACAAAAGCAAAGCAAATAGTCGCTTAAGCAGGCACGATTTAGCAGCGTTTCCGAGTTCCAAGCTCAATATTACGCGAGTATGCTCCATATTTTTGTATCGACTTTCATGTTTCGCCCGCTGCGCCTCGCAGTTTTATGTTTCTGCATAATATATGCCGATACGCGTACCTGTACACTCGCAAAGGTCATGCCGCTTTCCAGAAAATTGAGTTTGGACTAATATCTGCTCAGATTGTAGGTAGAAACCAAATAAAACTCCTTCCTTAAATAACCTGCAGGATATTTATGCCAAGGATTTGGCAACGAGCGCTCAAGTCTACCATGATTACTCTGTGATGCTCATGGAGAATTTCAACCATAAGGTTTTGTATGCGCTGGTGTTGCCAGCCCCTTAGGACCCAGATCAGATGCGTCATTGCTAGCGCTGCTGCTCAGTGGAGTTGAAGGCGGCACAAGACCTTACATAATGGTCTATATATCCAATATTCATGCACTAAATATCTTGCGTCACTGAAGTGAACCATGCTTTTCCCTACACCACATTCGGGCTTATCTGGGCCTGTATTTGACATTGGCCTAGTTGATTTACATAGATGACCTGAACTACAGCGTGATGCCACGTTAGTAATTCAGCAGTAAATAGGTACAGTAAGTATAAAGGAAAAAATCTCTCTAAATTTGACCCATCAAATCTCTACAACTCTATCGATCTTATTTCTTTACGATATGCAAATGAACCTTATGATATGAATAAACCTTAGGGTAGCAGATCACATATTTGGTCGTCTTTACTTGACTCATATTTCGGGTTTTTTAAGACATTAATCCAAGATTTTTATGCACACGCAGATAAAAAATACTATTATTTTAGAATTAGAAGCGAGGTGTCATCAATTGAACAATATAAAAACGATGGAATTTGGGTTGGTAAGATGGAACCAAATCGATTTCAGGGCCATTATCGATCTATGTGAAAGTGACATTAACAATCAAATCCTAAGACGTTTACTATTTGCACTATTGCTTGCTTAAGCACTCTGTTTCTATGGTCGATAGCCCGCATGCTTTTCGTGATGCAATGCATCGCTTCAATAGCTCCTGGCTCAATAATGTTATAACAACTCGTCAATGTATTGCTACAAGCATGCGGGCTATGGGGAACATGCATTTTTTTTCTTACGCTCTGTGGAAGGTGCTATAAAAGGGAGGAATAACTGTATACACGAAATAATTGTCTTGTAATTTTTTCATAAGATATATCATGGGACAATCTCACACAAATTTACCTAGTCTCAAACTAAGCTCTAGGCTTGTACTATGGGTACTAGACAACGATAAACATACTTATATAGAGAAATACATACTTAAATATAAAGAAAACATCCAAGACTCGGGATGAAATATTCACGCTAATCAAGCAAATACTTGCCCTTACCGGAATTTGAATCCAGGACTGCGGGCTTCGGAGGCACGGTCACTCCCAACTAGGCTAACGTGTCGTCAATGAAGCTGCTTGTGCTTATGAAGCTTTAAATAGTCATAGTTCAGACCCCTGCAAAAATCTCTATGCAAAATCGACGACAGGAATGACGTCACACAGTTGTTCCATGTTTAAAATATAAGGACCATATAAATAAATTTGCATTTATTTCGTGAATTTCCATGTTTAAGCCAGTGTTCAATGATATTGAATTAAAATATTACGTAAATATAATGAGGATGCCGAACAAAACAATCTATACATAAAAAAAGGTTTTAAATTTTTAACAAGTTTCGATTCTATATAAAACCGGGCAAAAGCATGTTGGACCATGCTCAGTATAGGGTTCCGAAGCCTATAACTAATTTTCTATTTAAAGTCATTTGGTGCCGTCTTAGATAATTTTAGTAGATTTATAAACACTTTAATCGCCTGTATCTCAAGAACCAATGATTTCTACTCAGTCTTGATAGTGTTCCTTGTAAATTCGTAATATCCGCTTTCATTTAAGATGTATGTTAGTATTTGTAGTTTTGGCAGTAGGTTAGAGGGGGGGGGGGGGGGTTGGGACAGTTCACTCTGACAAAAATTAGCACTTTAAAGCTTAATATTTCATAAGCGGATCTTTTGATCAAAAAATTGTTTTGACAAACCCATAGTGTTTTTAAAAGACCTATCAATCTAATGAATAAGTCAGTTTGAAAGAGTAATTCCGGGTAGCACCGTAAAGTTTATTTTATGACAATGTGTGGAACCGAGGCAGATTTTGTTGCAGCAGACAAAGTAGTGTCGTTTATGCTCGGGTAATCCGTGCCCGGGCCGGGATACGAATCAATGAAACATATTAACTTGGCTAAAATCCGGTCGTTAATATTTCATTGTTTCGTTCCTTAAACAAACTCGGGAATGATGGCTATTATTTTAAAAACGAATACGCAAAGTACTTCATTCTTGTTTTTTTTTGTGCTATACAAAATCGAAAGGACCAAGATAAAATCATGTCATACAGCCAAAATCTTATTATAAATTTTGTTTTTAGTTGTAAAAGTATGGTTTACAGCCGACTACAACTTTCATCCCTTATTACAAAGCAATAAGGAGAAAAAGTGTATTTGTATTCGACCGTATTAAAGTCCCGAATGACATTGCAGCTAATTTATAATATCGAAAAGCTACGAGTGCGATCAAAATAGGTCTTGTGCTACGCATTACGTAGCACGCAGCTTTGGTTTTGCGCTACGACGGCCTCTATTCCATATTGTCATTACCCCTATTGTCATCGTTTTGTTAAACGTCGATGTGAATTAAAAATAAAATAGGGTTCTATTCTATATTGTTCTTAATTGGATCGTGGGGTCCTATTCTATTAGGTAAAACCATATTGCTTTTTAATTTTTATCGTATTGTCGACGTTACGATAGTTCTTATTTTGACAGAAATGATGGCCGAGTTAAAAACTAAAAAGCAATATGGTTTTGATAGCCTCTGAGTCTAAATCAAATCTAGTCTCCAATCTGGTCACATAGTCGCGGAATATCCATTTCAGTGTACACAGAAACATTGGTCCGCCCTCTAGGCGCTTAATGGCGTATGCAGACGAAGTTTTAATTAAATACGTCAACTGGCACAGGAGATATCTCGTTTATCTTGCTACTTGGTCAAGTGGACCGAGACGCCCTTCTTGGGAGATCAGAGGTGGCGATTGTGGGTTCTAGGTTACCTGTGCTGGAAGTTTCTTTGTGATACGTATCGATGAAGTATCGTTCTTCGTACAGCTTTCATAGTTTCAAACGAGAAAATCCGTGTGTGGTAATATAATATTACAACATTTAACAAGACCTTAAGTTTAGGACTAGGTCAATTTGTGTAAGGTTTTCCCATTTACTTGTTTATTTATACTAGCTTTCGCCCGTGACTTCGTCCGCGTAGTCAAAGTATCCATAGTAAAGGATACTATTTAAACTAACTTTCTCGTAATTCGTTTGATCGGATCTAGTAATAAAATACAAATACAACAATATGCTTAATAACTAGACATTATTTAAATTGAGTTAGGTGTGTTTGTACCATACTATAGGTATTTATCTTTCCATGAATGTCATATACAGTGAATTTCTGAGGCATGAACTCGGTTTTAAGTCACCAAACCCCATTATACTAGCATCGTTCCCGGGAGAAACATAGTTTGTCTGACTTTTAAAAAACTGTAATTTTATTTAGGTTCTATTTTACATTTAAGGTAGCAAGTTAAAGGTCTGTGCGAGGCCGGTGTCAGCTGAATCTTGTTTCTGAAGGCTAGGGGCTGCTTAAATATTGACACTACAATCTGCCTTTGAAGACGCGCGCTGATAACGAATTAATGACAAGTACGACAACCCTGCCCCCTGTAGTGAATACTAACAGCGGTATATCGTATGATTACCTTAAATCGTGGCTTAATAGATCTACAATATAATATGACACAAATTTAACAAAACCAGAATATTTACCATATTACTATTATTATTATTGAGTAACGTATTGAGTTGGGGTACTCGCGTAAATAATATTCGAGCCATATTCGACCTCATTAACGTGAGTAACCCGTTGTGTTCTTTTTAGTACAACCAGAATAGTTGTAAGATGCATTTAAATTGGAATTATTGTTTTAGCCGCACTGTTGGATCTTACTTACATGTAGATTAGGCCGCAATTAATTGGCAAGTTGTAAAGAATAAAGGTGATTTTTATTTATTTTTAGCTTTTAAGTAGGATTTGTTGGAAATTTTACACACATTTTAATTTATTAAAAAAATATGTTGTTGTGTATTTGTGAAGATTACTTTAAATTTGTAAAATAACGTTTTGAAAATAATGAAAAAAGAACAGGGGACAATCTCAGACAAATTGACCTAGTCTTAAACTAAGCTCTTCGAGAACCGAGCTTTTTAATTTACTAGTGCCACAATTGAATGAAAGGTGTTCCCACAAAACTCTTAGACTGCACGGAAGACCACGATACAATGGTTATTACAACAATAAAAACAAACAGCTGTAAGAATGTTACCGAACAGAGACGGCGGTCGCGCAAACACCGGCCAAGTTTACAGTTTATTCCCACTTTATAACTATTTGTATACAACTTCGATGCAAATACGAACAAATGGAATCGTTTTATTAAATAATAAACTTGGAATGCACGTTCCTAGTTGCATTTAGGTGGCTGGCGGTTAGAAAAGTTTAGACGCAACAAACGACATTTAACATTGGTCAGTACTACAAAATGGAATAATCAGCGCGAATGCTCCACTACATAAAGTGAATTGTGAACAAAGTAAACAGTTTTAGTTCCGCAAGCGACTCGCTGCACAAAGGTTGTTCATTCCAACAAAGGCTCAGCGGTTTTTCTTTCACTAAAAACAACCGAAACAGTTTCCCGCATTTAAATTCGCTAGGCAAAGGTAAACATGGAGGCCTAAATTGCTTTCTATTTTAGTATGTTTCGAATATTAGATAATGTTTAAGGTAATAGATGAATCACTGAAACTGACACATTTTAAGCATATTCTAGGCTACGCTGCAATCCAAAAGTCAGCAATACAGCCCTAAATACATAGTCAGCAATACAGGCCTAAATACATAGTCAGCAATACAGGCCTAAATACATAGTCAGCAATACAGGCCTAAATACATAGCCAGCAATACAGGCCTAAATACATAGTCAGCAATACAGGCCTAAATACATCGTCAGCAATACAGGCCTAAATACATTGTCAGCGAAACAGGCCTAAATACAATGACATGCTATAGAGAAGGCAGCGAGCACACGCATACGGCACTAGCTAAGGCGTATAGGTAACGCCAAAATTAAAGATTTTAGAAACTGACAAAATGTATGGCATTGTGTAAACAAGTAAATAACGGACGCGATAGATTGTCAACTTACGTTAATTTCGGAAGTCTATGGCCAAGACATTTGCACCTTCAAGATTAGGAGTGTCAGTGAAATGCCAACCCTGAGGACTAAGATTGAATACCTCTATGCTCAACACTGTCATTCTCTTAAAGCACGCTTCACTGTCGAGTTATAATTATCAGTCGAGTGAACGAAGCCCTTCACTCGACAGATCGACAGTCTCCTCATCTTTACTTACAATGACAATAAGATGCAGTATTTTCATCAACAGAACTGCTTTAAATAACACCGAAATACAATAATGCGAACGCTACTGCTTGGTAGACCAGTTATTACGATGAACCTTAGGCGTTCATTTTCAATTTATTAGATTTTTATATAAAATCACAATGAATACAAAACATTAGTTTCCGGCGAATCCCAAACTATGCCGGGCCTGTATCTTGGGTATCCATGGGCATGGTTATACATAAATCTTTTCTTAATAATAAGCGGAGACGAATTTTAAAGAATTTTCTATTATTTATTATATTAAGTTACACAGAGCAGTGTACCGAATTAAGCACATTACCTTATTAAGTAAAATTCTTAGAATAAAATAAAATAATGCTTTGGATGGTTAGGAATCTTTTCTTTTATCATGTTGTAATGAATGTCATATACAATAAAGAAATCACGTTCAAATTAACCAATAACTTACTCTGGTATGTAGGTAGATACCGTAGGTAGATACCGTAGTCTAATTTAGTGGCTGTAGACATGTAAGTACATCATGTATATTACAGCGAACAAAAAGTTTAAACATATTTAAACAAGCTCTAACACCTTAAACAACAGATTCGAGTTTAAATATTTTGCGCACATGATTTGTTCCGATATATCTAAAGGTGAATATACATACACGTCCGATGTCGTTCCCTAATGTATCCGCCTCATTCATCGAGGTCCGCCCAGACCCCAGTCAATTAGGTTGCCTTCGACGGCATCTAGGAAAAATATATCTTGTCTTGCGGCGGGGGTTTGTTTCCTAAATTACCTAAACAATATTGTTTCCGATCGTGTTCTAAATTACTTTTTTGTTTATTCGTTTCTTTCGGCAAATCTAGAGTACGACACTAAGCGTTAAATAAAACTATCAGAAATATTATCACCACTATAATGAAAAAAGACGATAGAGAACTTTTAAAATCAGCTGTAAAATTGAATTGTCGTATGACTTAACTGCTTGTTTAAATAGCATAGTAACCACATTAAAGTGTATCGCTCTCTCAGGGCGTGGCATTGGCATTCCGTGCCATTGTGTAAACATAATAAATACCTACCAGGCACAGGGCGAAATTACTGAAACGTTTAACTGATTCGATTAAAAGTTTTTCTATTACTTGTTCAAAGTCTGATTCTGATATTGTTTGATAATAGCGGTTGAAACTCTTTGATGTTCAATATGGCGTAGAGAATGCTTGATTAGCGATTCTCTTGTCTACACTAATATTATAAAGAGGAAAGATTTGTATGTTTGTAAGGAATGAACTCAAAATGGTTTGGGGCCTGTAACACAGGGCATGCTAGCTCAGTCCCAGTGCACCTTGTAGTAACATTTTCCTTTTTTTTTTTCAAAAACTACCGGACCGATTTCAAAACTTCTTTAATAAAATTGTGGGAAGCCGACTTCAGTTTAAATGACCTATCACCATTTGAAAAGAAGTTATTTTTTGAGTATTGAAGGCGGATTATTGTTTTTTTTTTAATGTTACTATAAACATGAATTACGGCATTTTCAAATTAATACTGCCAAATTCCATTTTCTTCCGAGTTTTACCAATAACTAATTTTATTAATCTTGAAAAAAAACTCGCAACACATCCCTCAGCTGTAATTTTTACATTCAGCCCGTATTTGCAGTGAAATTGCCAAGTCTAGACATGTTCATAATTCTTAGAAATACTTTATTTTCTTTGTATCGCAGAATCTTTTACTCGATAAAAGCACCGTGGAAAGCTTTCAAACCTTCGCGCGAATGGCACACAAATATTTTTCCTGGATAGTTGTACCTACATACAGTTTTCGCATATAATGGATGAAAAGTGACCGACACTTAGCAGTCACGAACACAAAATAGAACACTATATCTGTAATAGATTTTTAACAGTACTTTGAAATCGTGTTGACGAGAGAGAGTTTTTTTATGCGTAGTATGTTACAATTAATTTGCAATTAATAATTGAAAATCGTAATCAATTATTAAAGCTAAACAAAATGGGTCACATTCTCGATTCTGTTTTCGAAGTTTAACTATAAATTGAGTTATAGGTAGGAGTAGGCTCGTACTAACACTGCCGTCCTAATACAAAGTAACGCATCTGTTTCTTAGGTTTTAAGAAACGCGCTATAGTAGTTTTTATTTCACGGCACGTTTGAAAAATTTATGAAAAAGATCGCAAATATGACAGAATATTGAAAAAAAAAATACTTCAATTAAAATTTATATTTTTTGTTTATAATAATGTTTTTGGACATGTGTTAAATTGTCTTAATAATTTTCTGATCTTTTTTTACTAACCAAGTTTTTTTTTGGTATGCTTATAGGATACATTTTTGTACCGAATAATACCAAAATAATAAAAATTAGGATGGATGTACAGACCATTAAATATTTTGCGGTTTTGACGTTTTTTTTCCGTGCAGTAGGCACATATTATGTTCAGATTTCAAGTGGTTATTTAATGTTACGGAGAAGGAAAACGAGCACACAGGCCACCTGATGATAAGTGTAATCTGCGACCCATAGATATTTGCATGCTTAAGCCTCCAATATTAAAACCAGGTTCCATCAACATCACCTTGATGAATGGCGTTATTTCACCGTGCGTTTCTCTAGGCACTTCTTACCTCGCACGGTTAAACTGTGGAACGAACTCCCTTCGGCGGTTTTTCCAGCCAGTTATGACATGGTCTCCTTCAAGAAAAGAGCTTTTATTTTCCTTGAAGGCCGGCAACGGACCAACAACTCTATTTGAGTTGCCAGTGTTCTTGCACGTTTGCCTCCCTCTGTTATATACAAAATGCATTGGCAACCTTGAGCACCAAAATGGAATGCTTGTTTGGTCATAAACTTGTCAATTCGGACAACTAAATGGCCATTTCGTCGGTGATACACCAATACCGCGTATCTAACAAATCCAGTAAGTTGCAAAATTTATCTTACTGACTTGCTTGCTAAGGTGTATTTTGCACCTGATCTTCTTAGTTAGTTACGCGGTATTGAAATATCACCGACGATTTGCAACTGGACAAAAATTAAATACCATTTTTCTTAGTATTACATCAATAAAAAATATAGTCTAAATTATGTATAATTATTACAGATTCTTTAAAACAAAATATTTACTTTGCTTTTTTTAAATGGCCTTGATTTATTTTGATAACAAAGTCCAATTCAAGTCCCATTGACACTGAAATCCGATAAGGCATTCCACACAAGGCGTAACAAAATGAGTAATGATGTGGAACCACAGCCCTATTTATTCGTCATCGACAATATCTGTCAATGTACGAATCATGGCCGTTTTTCCGTGACATAAGTGCTGACAGGTCTTATCGACCTTGTGGCAAAATAGGGCGATGTGCTTTTGAGTTCAAAAGCCAGACAGTCCTCGCAGAAGTGAACCTGAGTAATCAATTTCCCAATAATTGCTCGAGCTATCTTATTGCGTATCCCTTTATTTTTCATAATTTCATTTGCCATAAGTACGAGTAGCATCTTTATCTTCTTTACATAATATAAAATAAATTCGCTTTCCGTGTTTGTCTGTCCGTGTGTATAACTCACGGTAACTCCTGCTAAACCACGCAACGGATTTTGATGCGGTTTTCACCATCAGTTAGATATTTTTCCACGGAAGGTTTTTACATACACATACATACGTAACATCACGCCTTCATATCCAGAGTGGAGAAGGCGGAACTACAGAAATACCAACAGCTCTAAAAAGACTTGTTGATAATTCTGGAATCATATTTTGCACAAACAGAATAAGATGTTTACTAGTGACAGGTTGCAAGCCCATCTCCTAACAGTACTACAAGCCTTTATTCCCTTAGTCACCTCTTATGACATCCACGGGAAGACTTAGTTTAGCACTATTCTAACCCGGCAACCACACCCAAGGTTTTTTGTATAATAAATTCTGGTTTATACACGGGTGTTACAAAAAACTCACATACACCGAAGCGAAGCGAGGGTAGGTCGCTAGTAACTATATCAAACAAGTCACCAGCCGGGTTTTATTAACTTTTATCAAACAAAATAATGATTATACCTACCTACTTAATATTTGTAGACGCCCTCGGCTTTGTACGCGTCCCCCCTTCCCTTGTTTCCTCTTTTTTTCGTGTTGATTGACTGATTTTCAAAAATCTTCGGATTTCAGATTTTTGAAACATTTTCTTAGTGCACCTTACATCCTAGGTGACCAAGGAACATTCCTTTTAAGTTTCTAGATCCGCGGTGTACGCTGTACGTTGTCGGTAGTCAGTCAGTCCTTTTTGTAACTTTAGTAACCTTAAAATGATCCCGAATCCACTTTTGTTAACACCCATTTAAGGTAGTTAAACGATGTACGGGTAAGGACCAAATAGTTGGACCATATTTAAGCGTAGTTAACCACACAAACAACAAAAGTGAAAAAAGTTCCGTTGTGTCACGAAAATTATCCCTACAAATGTATGGCTAATAGTGTCACAACGGAAAAGTTTCATAGAAAATTTAATTGAGTGACCGTGGCCAACTTTTTGGTCCTTACCCGTACATCGTTTAACTTACACCTTAAATAGGTTATTCTAATATAATTAAACTAAATCGCATTACATACAAATTACTAACAGTCACATCGATATGTGATATATGTTTCCTCATAAGCATTATTGAAATCATAACAATCGAGTCTGGGGAATCTGATCAAAATTTACGAGCGACGTTGTTAGATCGGCCGAATTTACCGCTCGCAATTACTCGCGTCCACTCATTCGACATAAACTTATAAGCGGATTAAACGCGACGATAAATTGTCGATATATCTCCCAATACAGGCCTGAAATCTGATAAGCCACCGTGGGATTAATATTCAATTTTTCTGCATGCCTTTTGTTTTGTATGGAAAAAAACATATGCAGCTGTTTCATTTCCCTCTCAATCGCTCAAAGGCTAACTGGGTTAAAGCGTTTTACATACAAAAGTTATTGCACTGTTCTTCGTTTTTATGAGATTAAATGGAAGTTTTTTTTTCTAAAACGTAATAATACGTCATATTTATAGTTTTCAATTCACGAATTCGCACCCCTGTACCTATTTGCTAACCATACCGTGACAATAATAATGGCTGGGCAAGACTTCTTTAAAAACCGGGCAAGAGCATGTCGGACCATGCTCAGTGTAGGGTTCCGAAGCCATTAAGTACTACCAACATAAAAATCAACAAGTAATACCAAATTTTTTATTTAAAGTCAATTGGTGCCGTCTTTGATGATTTTAGTAGGTATAAACATTTTAATCGCCTGTATCTCAAGAACCAATGAAGTCTACTTAGTCGTGATAGCTTTCCTTAAAAATTCGTTATAATTATGCTCTTTCATTTAAGACTTTCAGATTTTTAGTATTTGTAGTTTTGGCTGTATGGGGGGGACACTTAAGTCTAACAAAAATTAGCGCTTTAAAGCTTAATATTTCCTAAACAGATCCCTTAATAAAAAAAAATGTATTTTCAACCCGTGACATTTTTGAAAGACTTATCCAACGAAAATTAAAATACATCCCCAAGTTACGTGTAGGGGAGGAACCCGTTTTTTTTACATTTTATTGTACCTCTTTGTTGACGTGACTAATACGCATATGCATGCTAAATTACAGCGTTCTAGTACTAAGAGCCTCTGCGCTAGGCTGCGGACGGACGGACGGACAAGGCAAAACTATAAGGGTTCCTAGATTGACTACGGAACCCTAAAAAGAATCGGTTGGTAGGTTTGAAATATTGTAAATTCATCACTTACGCCGTTCTTGGAATGATCGCGTCAATATCGCAATAAAAATGTCTATACAATTGTAAGCACGTGTGTAATGATGGCACTCTGTAAAACCACATGACTTCGTACCACCCAGTGCTCGCTAGGTTACCCGCGTGGTCTGAATCCAGAATATAAATTAAACCAATCGCGAGTTTACAGACACGGAGCGTGTACAATGGTACATACTTTGACGAACGGCTGCGGAACACGTAAGATTTTCAAATGTTATGCGTTTTGAATAATTACAATTTCGTAGAATTGCCCAACGATCCGATAGAATTTTTGAGTGGTGTCATAAAATTTTGTAACACCTGTATACGTGAGGACGTTAGCAATAACGTTTTTATTTATTTTAGCATTGTCTTATGGTGATTCATATACACATTGTGGTGTACAGTCGACTACAACGAGATGTATCTAATTTTCAAACCTTATTACAATGCAATAAGGTGTAAAATTGGATACATCTCTAATTCATACTCGGATTAACGGACTTTTTAATTTTTGACCTGTAAAATTGATCAGTTCCAAACGAATAGAGATAAACGACTTCTATGCGGACGGAGTCGCGGGCAACCGCTGGTCGAATAATGAGGTCGATAAAATGCATGTCAGTTTGAAAAATCTAATTTACTGACACTTCTATTTCAATGGTCGTTGTGTCAAAATTTAAAGAGCATTTAGTACTAACGATACAGATTATATAAAAAAAAAATGAAAATGCCATCCGTAACAATGAAGTACCGAGACACATAAGGATATGGAAGTTTTGTATTTAGAACTAGTTTAGTTGTTTTAGGCGGTGTCTGTCGTTTGCAGCTTAGTGAGCTAGGCCGAGGCTGCGCGGGACCCGCACCTGTGTTTACATAGGTTACTGTGTCGTGAGCAATTAAAAAGTGTTTTCTCAAGTGCCATTCATTTATAAACACATTCAGTGCCAGCAATAATACGCTGTTGCCTGTTGCAGCATTGTTCCAGTATGTGCCGAAAATCTTTTAAGAACCGCGGACCCGACTATCGGGTCGTTTGCACTGAATGTATCCAAGTCAACGAATAAAAGAGCACCATGTACATACATGTATTTAATAAATGAGCATCTCACAGGAGCGAAAAAGGATCTTGTTGTCATATTAAAGAATTATTTTTAGAAGGTCCTAGGTTTTTTTCTTTAGAACCATTATTTATGGTTGGCTATAAATATAAGAGTTTAGAAATTTATTGTTGACCCACTATTGAACCTTGTCGTAGAACGCCAATGATTTATTTTCATGTAATTTCTTTCTTGAGACTGGGCGCTGCCACAATGCCAGGGTTCTATTCTATGGTGGCTCACTTTAAGTTGTTATAATAACAAATTTAAGAGCCTGCTTTGTCCGGGAGCTATCTTATTGATCCAAACATCCACTATGTATATTTAGTTCTACAAGGACAGAATAATGTAATTTTGGTGCGGTTTTCACCATCAGTTAGATAATTTTTCACTTAAGGTTATTATGAATAATCAATTCTGGTTTATGTACGGGTGTTACAGAAAACTTACATAAACTGAAGCGAGGGCAGGTCGCTAGTTGAATATAAGCAAGTTCCTGTAACCGATCATAAGACAAAGTATCGTGGCGTAAGCTCTTAATAATTTTCTTCTTCCATTCTCAATCCATTTCTCACGTTGCTCTGAAGCCCATTCAGCCATTACTCTTGCTTATCGCTACACAAAATGCCCTTAATGCTTGCGAAATCGTTTATTTACACGCGTTTTAACTGTAAATACGCATTTACTTTGATTATATATTATTTTCAATGCGTTCCTACCCAATGAGTTCAGCTTCCCATTGTTATAAAATATGTCGATGTTATGATGCCACAACAAATTGTATCTATAACAGAATTTTCCGCTTTTTAATAAGTCGCTAAATACCTTATTCTGGCCAACACAAAGACACGTTTTGGTAGTTTGTCCGAGGCAATGTATTGCTTTTAGCCTTGCAAGATCCGTCCCGCTATAGTAACCTCTTCTCCTTTTTAACAAATTCCATCTAAACCACAAGTCACGACTACCTGTTAATGTCAATGTGACAACTCGACTTGACGACCTCCAGCATTTACACAGAGCGTATTTTCAGTTTCAATTAGTAACGGTTTACAATTAACGGCTGCACTTTACATTGTTTGCAATTCGTTTAATTTCAAATTTGAATACTAAATAATTTATTACAGTGACATGGCGTGCATATTGCAACACTGAACAAGTGTTCTAGAAATGCAGCGATAAATTATTGTAGTTAAAACTTTTTTAAATCGAAAATCGAAATAAAGCACAATTACGTTCTTTAATATCCGCTTGTAAAAGAAGTTTAATTTTTGATTCAATGTTTCGAATACACTCAAGCTTCGTAAATATCTGAACAATGGGCTAGACCTGGGGCGGCGGTTTAAAAAGGGCGCCGGGACACGTTCAGGTGGCCGGCGGCCTCCAGGCCGCCTCGAGTGGCCCCACTCGGCGCCTCCTTCACTTCCCTCGAACACGTTGAAATTTTTTCGCTCACTCCGTCGTTAAAATTTTACAATATCTCCCGAAACGTGATTCTCGTTTCGTTGCCAAAATCTAAACCAAACAGTTCAAGAAAGCAAACTACCAAGATAATTGGTATCAGGTCAGGAGACTGCGCAGTAAAGGTAAACGTTAGAAAAGGGAAGGAAAGCCCGGCCGAAATTGAGAATTTAAGTCAAAGTTTACATTTTAAAAGCAAGCAAACTAGTTCCGAGGCGCTCGGGGCGGATGGCAAATAGTTTCCCCTCCATGAAGTTTTGAGAGCATCGAATAACAGCTGGGTTTACTTGTTCAATGTTTCATTTTGGTTTTTTACAATTGTAGAGTTGATGAAGTAGCTATAAAAAGTACCTACTTAAAGCGTAATAATTTATACACTATATCGCAAAAATCCCAGCCCCCCCCTGAAGCCCCCCAACTGACTTGACTTGATCTTTTTCAATAAATTCAAATATCATTAATTCAATGCAAACGTTTTAAGACAGCGAGTGCTCGCGACAGTCTTTTGATCATGAAGGCCCTCCGCTAGGGAGGACCCTCGAGAACGTGATAAAGCCTCCCGGGACGCACCCGGGAAGCATCAGGGCATTCCTATAATTCAAAGCCTTTGAGAAGTAACTAATCTCAGGATTAATCTGCAAGATACACGTGTAATCGGCAAGAAGAGATAGAAACAAAACTTAAAGGCTACCATTTTACACGTTTTCGTTCGATAGCAAGCCCGGGCAATCCAAATATACGTGTAATAAAAGTATTATCCAATTCGAAAAGCTTTCGCTAGCTTTCAACAAACCTTTCCAATTCAAACACAGTAATAAAATTGTATTCACAATCTGAATAGAAAATAATGAACGTGGGGTAGAACTGGCTTTCGTTAATATATTTCCAGTGCTCGCGCGAACCTGAATCTCAAATACACACAGCAAATTAAGCACTGAATAAAACAACTGATGGACTAAAGTAAAGCCAATTGCAGGAAACGAGGCACGTCATTCGTACCAATGGCTTCAAGTCCGGTTTTCAATCAAAATTCTATTAATGTTCGATGAATTCGCCTGTGTTAGAACATAATAATGATGTAAAGTTCTAGCTCGGGCCACAATCTACTGGGTAAAACAATGTTGCCTATGAAATGTTATCGTTTTGTTTTTAACTCAGCCGCCGTTACTGTTAAGTAAAAAACCGGCCCGAAGGGTTCCGTACCATTATCTATTTAAACGGCAATCATTTCTGTGGTGTGGGGCCCCCCTTAAATATTTGTATTATTTTAATTTAATTATTTATTTACAGTGAATATACCTGTAACTAAATTTTCTGTAAATATTTCAACCGTCTACCTGTTACCGATATCAATATCAAGCAAAAACGAGCAATAAATCACGGGTGGGGCACTCTTTTCATTTCATATAAATATATTTCATTTCAGCTATCGTAACATTCACTATACTATTACATGTTAAACGCAATATGGTTTTATCGAATTGATTAGAGCCCCAGAGGCCCTAACCAAGATACGTTCGCTAACTAGCGATTCGATTCGTTTTGTTTTTAAACCAATTGCGTCACTGGTAGATCACGTCATTTGAAAAGTCACGTGATCTACCAGTGATGCGATTGGTTAAAAACCAAACGAATTGAATCGCTAGTTAGCGAATGCATCTTGGCTAGGGGCACTGCACTGGTCCCTTCTTACTTGTTATTCAGTAAATAGGCGATTGTTTTACAGCAACACTATAATTCCGCTTGCTGTAAATTATCCACTTTCTTTGATTAGTTGAGCACAATGCTCAGTTCACTTAAACTTACTGTCTTTTGAGATTTCAAATAAATCCAACTTTTTTTTAATAGTTTAAGTAACGAACGACAGCATTTTCAATAAGTTCATAATAATGATATTTAATTTAAGAGGAGTGTGAAGCGATGCTTAAATCGCGTAGCTGTCAAAATTAATCCATACAAATTTATCTCCGGGCGATAACGATTCTCATCCCCTAAACCTAAAAAATCGGAAAAATCTGACTACGTTTCAGGGAAGAAATACGCTATCGCAATTTTTATGGAAGTTTTTTTCTCCACAGTCCTCTTAAAGTAATTATATTTTTATCATAATTCTGAAAAATATATACAACATCATTGTAAATCAAACCGTCTGCAATTTAAATTTTAAATTTAGAACAAATTGCATTTCTATAATGAATTCGTTTTCAGGACTTAAGTGACAAGTACAGTCAGTCGTAGGTAAAGTGATTACTTTATAACCTTGCCTCTTTAACATGCGGTTTCAACTACGATAATGAAATTGTCTAACTGTGATAAAAGTCGCCTACTTATTTGTCATTGAATACGAGTACATCATAGTTGCGTTTTATATTAAAAAAGAAATAATCTACGGAATTTTGCTTGCATCCGCCGATTGTCGGATACCTCGACTAGTAAGCTAGTCTTAGCTTATGAAGCTTAGCTTTAGCTTTGAACGTAAGTTGGCCTTTTGTCTTAGAGCATGTTCATTGAAACCCTAGGACAAGGTGTTCTAAAGAGCAAAGTTTGATCGCAGCTACATAATTATGGAATTTTGATCCTGTTGTACAAACCATAAATTTTACTTTGAACAAGTGACGACAGCCTTTAAAGGAAATAATTTGAATTTTACATTGAAGTTTTTACTATTAGATATAGAAAATAATCGAGTCCGAAAATCGTAATCAGTAAGACAGTGTGTCGATTTTACAAACGTATTTATAGTTGTATTAGGTTTTCTTTTTAGGGTAAAACTTGTCGCTCAAACAAAATAATCTTCATTTATTATTTTTATTTATTTGTAATTCTATCATGTAGTGGCATTTCCACGAGAGACAAGAAATGCAGAAATACTCGTAGCTAGAACATGGATTTACCGAAAACGTAAAGTGCCCTCAAAAGGCTTTCGAAGCATTCCCGACTATAAAATGGATTAACGACTGCTCCATATCGGAAGTGTTGCAAATAAATACAAAGGGGTCAAACACACGGTAGTGTTGTAAATTTCTCAACAAAGTCTGTTTAGTACTTACATAAAACTTAAACACGCGTCCGACTTAAATCTTTAAATAAAGGAAATGTTTCTTTATAATCTTATAATGTTCAATATTTTCCTTAATTATATTTCTTAATCCAGCTTGTTTTAATAACTTCAAAATCGAAGGTGTACAATGTCGTTTGTCCAAATGTGACATAATGATTAAAAAATATATACTTAACCTAAGAAGCACCAAATAAATATTACCGAAAAATATGACAGTGCTTTTTAAGGATATAGAACCAATTGTAATTTTAGAAACTTATAATCGAAATTTGAATATTACGGTAGCAATTCTACTTGATTATATTGGAAAGGTCAGGAAAATTTCCTTGACATTCGCCGGTTTGAAATAAAAGGCACCTAACAACACAGATACCTATGTATGATTTCACAAAAGAAATGTCAAAACTTTCTAAAAATAAAACTACTGTATTGTCCTAGAAATAATCACTTGGGAAAAATTATGTCACATGCCTTGGCATTCGATGCTTGAATTTTATTAGAAAAATATGTCTTTTCTACGACTATGAGGAATGAAAATATTAGAATTTTTTACTGTCGCGTAAAAGTAGCGCTCCCTGTAGCCATTGTTGCAAGATATTTTTTTGTTATGGAAGGTATTACTGGCATTTTTGTTACAGATTTGAAGTCTCAATAATAGAGGCGATTATTCATTACAGGTTTATTAACTGCTTTATTACAACATTATCAAATTGTCTTCTTCGAAATTATATATTAGCCGAACGAATCAAGTTAAAAAAAGCATAGTGTTATATGAGATTGCGGATATTAAGAATTTCTTAAATTCCGTACAAAACTATAATACTGATATTACTTTGTCTAGGCGTAATCGTACTGAGGAACCGGTATTGTTATGGACAAGAAACAATGTTGGGCATTAATTCTTATTTTAAAGAAAATAATAGTTATTCATCAATGCTCCTACCTATACCGTAAATCTTTTAATTAAGAACTAAGTGTCCATAATAATTGGTGTCATTATTAGGTGAGCCTTTCCCTTAAACTGACGTGCTATCGAAGTTATCACAAGCTTGTGTGAGACGGTTCGTAATCAAACTTCCTCTTCAGCCTTTGTAAATAGGTAACAATGCACATTGTTCGTGCGTTCAGCGAAAATCAAATGAACCAACTTATAATTAATTGATTGTACTGTATACTGCAAGAAAAAAAAGATTCGGGGTATTTTTTTCGGTGATTGTAGTAGGTACACTAGATTATGAATTTTTCATTGAATTTCTCCTGCTAAAATAAAATGTGGTGGACACTACATGAAAATATTGTGATTTCAACTATCACCACATAACTCTTTTTGCCAAGTTTTTTCAAGAGGCTACAGAACTACCTAATAATTATTATTAAAAGTTGGGATAACTTAGACTCGAAGAAACAAGTAATGCATCACCCTTTATGCGAATTGCAGAATTACACAATGCTTTGTTCGGCAAATTGTGCTTATTACACGGTACAATGCCGAGTTAGTTACTGCAGAGCATAATGTGGCGTACAGCGATGAATACAGTCGCCACAAAAGCCGCGAACAAAGCGAGTTTACTTCAGCATAAGACAAATAAGTGTGAATATAGCTGTGGTCAATTAACGGAGCTTAGACAAGACAAAATTTATAACGGCATAATTAGCGATTTTGAATCATATAAAAAGTTTAGTATGACATATGTTGATCAATTATCTTACACAATAAGACAAAAATATGATTTTGGTTGCCCAATATCAAGCTAAATTAATGATTTCAATAAAAATACTCTTTTTTTTTAACCATTGGGTTTCACAGATAACTCTGTGATTAGATTTATGTATCAGAGATTCTAACTCGTACAGGCCACAAGTAGGGTGGCGTCGGTGCCTAACAGTACCAAAATAATAGAGGTATAAATTCTCAATAACGGAGACTTAAGAAACCACTACCTAGTTTCACAGATTTTAATTACAAAAAAATAAAAACTGGCCAAGTACGAGTCGGACTCGCGCACTATGGGGTCCGTACAAACTTGCAGTTTATGAAAATAGTTCGTCCATCACCTCTAAGTTTACCAAAATAATTAGGTAACATACATTAGTGAAGTTCATAAACTTTAAATTGCTTTAGCGAAAAGACACAGAGAACTTGAAGTACCCTAGGTATAGGTTTTGATGCCCATTCGAGTGTCAAAATATGCTGCATAAACGGCCGTCTTTTGATTGCATTGACTTGGAATTTTATTTTTTTTCAGCTCCACGTGGTGGCTGACCCTAATATTTCATATTAATTTCAACTTGATACATACTCGCGTTTCTGAGAAAAGTGATCCTATAAGAGTTCCTGTTTACTTTAAAGATACGGAGCCCTAACAAAAATATTTAGTACTTACTACAATAAATGTGTACTACGACTGTTACTTCGTATAAGAATAATCGCTAACATAATAGAGGACAATCATATTTTTTATTCACAGCAACTCAATAATAACATTAATAACACGTAAACGTACCTATAAAAATAGACTGAATAGCGCTTTCAGGATCCACTGAATGCAATAAAAATATTAACGCATTGCTGCACTCGCTTTTATCCTCAATTCAGGCCTAGTTGTTATTACAGATAAAAGCACAATGTTGATAAATAGGTGTTAGAGTACCACAATAACGCTATTATAGCGTCAACAGGGCACTTGCCTTTGCGCAGAGTTTCTTTCATAAGAAACAGCCAAACTAGCAAGTGGTTCTCATAGCAAGTGATTACTGATTTGATTACAAGCTGCCAAAAAAGCGAGGTTGCCGGTATACAAGAAATTAATTTAAATAATGATAGGAAAGTTAGAAAAAACTTTTCTGTTTGTATTTTTTCAAAAGCTTTGACTAGTAAATTTTATCCTGAGTGGTAAATAACTGAACCGAAACACATTACTGAGTAATGATACATTCTTGCCAACTTATTTTTCAACCGACTTCAAAAAAGGAGGAGGGTCCCGCGTATGTCATTGTATTCTGCTAATTGACCAATTTCATGAGTCTTCTGTTTTATTAGTAGGGTATATCTTCGGGGTGGTCCCATTTAACTTTCGTCTCGATCTGGTCATGGGATCTATTGAAAATCAATGGAACTCTGCAATAACTTGGAATCGGTGCACTGTTATTTACGTTTTTTTTTTAATGTTAAGGAGAAGGAACACGAGCACTCAGGCCACCTGATGGTAAGTGGAATCTGAGACCCATAGACATTTGAATTCTCAAGACTATAATCCTAAGACCTCAAATGCGTTACCAACCCTGAGGACTATGATGGAATGCCTCTATGCTAGTAATTTCACCGGTTGTCTTATCCCACGCCGGAACACAACAATGCGAACACTGTTCTGTTCTGTTTATTTATGTATGTATATGAAGCTTACTAATACTTTAACTGTGTATCTCACCATCGCATATTCTGTGAAATGTCGGGCGACCTGGCCGCCTATTAGTCTGCCATCATGCTCACCATCATAGGCTACCGTTGACTATGGCGGGCGTTCTCTGACTACTACTCGTACAACTTATAGCGGGTGTATAGTGGCATGAACGAACACCTAACGTAGCATAGGTGGTACTAGATCGACCTCGCCTAAGTTTGCAAGCGAAAGGTTAATTTTAACTGACATTTACGAGTTTACCGCCGTGTCAGCTGGGATTAATCAGACGGGGAACTGACTTAAAGTTTATAAGCTGCAGCTGGCGGCGAACTCTGTTCCAAACGGATAATAAGAGAATTTCATCAAAGGCTGACCTTACTTAAGTTATGTTGGCTATACCTGATATCGTAACTTAACAGTCGAAAGTTTTTTATGCGCGTCTTTTTAAATGTAATTTTGTTGTATTAATGAAAACTGTCCCATTTTTTATTGAAAAGTATTTAAGAAGACCATTTTAGTGTATTCTATTACTGTTATTCATAGTTATTAAGTACCATAACATAGATTAGGTATATGTGCACCAAAAAAAAAAGTATCTTCTTCTTCTTTGTTTATTAATGGCGGTCCAACGCGATATTCCGCAGTGATTTCGGCAATGTCAAGTGAGTAGAGTAAGTCAGTAAACAGAATAAATCCAAAGTAAAAGCCGGACATTTTTCAATCGGCCATCTTCCCTCCCCGAAGGTTACCGGAAGCGGACGGTGTCCTTTTCATTAACGATATTTTTATGCTTTTAATATTGAAAGAGGTAAGAATTCATGCTGTTCTGCCAAATATATGGTTAAATAAATTTAAAATTTCCCTGATGCAAATTGTAGTTTTATGCATTTCAAGCATAGGCTTTAAATACACTTTATGGCTTTTCCTGAAACAAATAGAAGTCTTAGAGGTTATACCTAGACCTCGCTATCGTAGATGTGGTAGCTGGACATTCTTAGGCATGGGTAAAAATAATTTTGAAATATATCGATACTTTTTCTCTACCATAATGATTATCTTAGACAAAGTTTTACTTTTATCGTGATGTTCAGCCAGTCTTTTTTTCCTTTATTTAATTGTTATTCAATAAGTTTACCTATAGGTGGGTAATTACTGAGACATAATGAAAAATAACGATATCTACATCCGTCCGGACTAGGGAATGCAAATAAAAAGAATAGAATAATAGAGAATAAAATAATTTAGTATGTAAAAGACGGTTAATAACCGGTTTTAACCGGTTATTTGCATTCCCTAGTGCGGACGTCGTCATAACAAACTTTTTCAAACGTAAACGATCCTTAACCTAAGGCCATAAGCATCAACCAATAATTGTTTTAGGATTTCCTTATTTAATCTGGTTTACACTTGTATATATCAGTGTATAGAAGCATAAAACCAGCATATACGCTTAAAGCATCAGATAGGGCAATGCAACACTGTGCCGTCACTGATAACGGGCCACTGCACAATTGCACGTAATCTTGATGCATCCGACACATGCGACCCGGATATCAAATGCTTAATCACCGCCAAATATTACTTTAGTAGCTGAACACCAGACAAGTAGGTATATGTGCATACTTATAATCTATTCGAAAATAATCCTTATTGCTATTGCATTAAGCTGATAACTATTTAGATGTTTCACGTGTGGACTACCATTCAGTTATATGTAAATATATATTAGCATTGATCTATACGAAGCGATGGACACTTGTGTAAAGCCTAAACAATCAAATCAAAATCAAATCAAATTTATGCGACCAATATTTGTATACTTATTTGTAATAGCGTTCACGAAAACGGCTCTAATAATTCCGGTGAAAATTGCGAAGTAGGGTCATGAAATCGATCTGTCAATTGGTCATATTACGGAAAGTTAGTTTTAAAGCCGAATAATGCTCGGTTCCCCAGGTACCTTCATATAAAGCGGCGTAGACAATGGGTTACATTATTTTTACGGAAATGTTTTTATGGACTAAAGGGTTTTTCGTTTGTTCACAAAATTCACTTTGTGCTTGGTTAACGTCTCGCTGATTCGGTTTAATTATGATTAATTTATTTTGGACCTTTTCTGCGGTACTTTTCGTAACAAAAGGACTTTTCGTTAGTCAGTTAAGTTTTTTAAAAGGTGTATCCGGTCGTCATAATGACTGCTTTAATAATCCCGGAACAAATACATTTAACTAATGTTTAAAGATAAGAGGGAATTTATAATAGAAACACATATCTATTACAACAGTGACAAAATTGTACATCGAATCCGTAATCAAAAATCCAGTGTTAGATTTCTGTAAATTGAACTATCGCTTACTATATTATATGACTGCTCAATTACTTCTCAAGTTGTTATTATTTCCACACATCGATTTATACACCGTGTTTTTTTTGATTTACGATAACTTCGGCATATTGTTAGGTGCACGTATAGAAACTACGTGGTACATTAGATTTTAAAATATTGCAAAAAAAAAAAAAATGTTTAGAACAAAGTAATTAAATGTTGTGTCTTCAATCATTCTAAAAGGGTCTTTAGAGTTAACTCATAGTTAGTGTCACATACGTCAAGTCAGCGTGACATACACACACACAAGTAAAGATAACACTTGACAGGTGCACGACCTAATAATTGAAAACTCTTTACTCATAATAGGTAATTAAAAGAAAATTGTTAGGTATCAATTAAGAGCCTTTTACATTAGTTTAACGTGATTAACTGATTAATTTTAATAATTGAATATCTTTATAACCGTACGAGTTATCATATGTCTGTCTTCGGGAAATTAGCTTAATTTGACTTGAAGAACGTGCCCTTAAAGTTATCGTAAATCAAAAAAAACACGGTGTATATACGAACGTAATCCTAATTATCTACTTAATGCTTATTAGCTGTAGGCACATAACAATCACTAATACATTCTGTGCTATGATTACCAACCTACATGGTATTTAACGATTCATTACTCAATGGACCATTCCAGCTAACGACAGCGATACGGAATCCGGAATCCGGAATGGATACTCCCGGAATGGGTACCCTGGCACTTACGTGTTTTAAAAATTCCCTCAGCCTTAATGTCGGTAATCAGGTTTAACGATCAGAGCTATCGGGAGCGCGATACGTTAATCTTCCCTTTGTCCTTACCTCTGGGATTTTATCACGCTGATAAGTTTGTAATGTATAGCGCTTAGTTTATCACGGGTTTAGTAGTTACACTGTTTTAAAAAGGAGATTGGTATATTTCAGAGTTTCAAGGTTACATGGAGTTTTACGAGGTGATTATTGCTTTAATTTTTAAAAGATAATAAAGAAAGTAATGAGGTAATTATGAAAAACGTTAAAGTTTCATATTCTAGAAAAAGTTAATATACTTAATAAAAAATAACTGTGGTAATGAAAGCAGTAACGTACGAGTTATTTCATTTGTAATGTAGTTTTAATTAAAGCTTCAGAGATAAAGTGCCACAAAAACCTACTTGCTACAGATTAGCCCTAACAGCAGCCTAAAATGTGTACTATACGAGAAACACGGTTTATACTGGAGAGCTACAAACTGTTTTTTTTGTGTTTATTCTTCTTTTCCTTAATTTGATTAGAATTCCAATATGAATATAATCCTAATCTTTTTTTTACTTTAAGGCACAGGCAGCATAAGGTTAGAAATAAATTGTCGAAAACCATTTTTTATTGAATACCACAGCTTTTACGGGGCAAGACCTTTTCATGATGACTTGGAATGCCTATTTCGTCAGGAGTTATCGGATTTTTTGGGCTATATACAGGGTGACTCATTTAAATCGGTCAGTATGGGAAATTCCGATTCCGGAACTGAGTACTGGTTTTTTTTTTAATGTATGAAAGCAGTGTTTTTTCTTACTAAAATCGATGACATGGTTCCCAAGACCAGATCTTCGTATGTCTTATAGTTTCAGAAATTCCCATACTGACCGATTTAAATGATACACCCTGTTTATTATCTTGATACCAAATATAATGTCGATCAGTTTAAGCATTGAACTGGGAAGACGGAACAGACAAACACTGTCGTTTTAACGTATTCAACGTAGTCTTCTTTTTACCTTTTAATTATTAATGTTTTTCTTCTGTTTGCGGTGAATAAATATTTTCTAATCTATACTATTTTTTTTTTAAATATTAGTACCAAAGGATAGCCTGTTATAAAATTAATTTAGTAAATATAATCGTATGCATATTCTTTTAAACGATTCGAAATTCCACAAGTTACCCGTATCGCATCTGATTGAGCAATTCAAATGCAGCGCAATAGTAAGTGCATCGAATTAAGGTTAATTAAAACAATGACCATTTATATTTGTTGTGATTTGATTGTTATGCTACTACGCTCGTACATTGCAGCGTTATAATAACGCATAACTACCTACTAAGAATAAATACGGACTTACCCATGACGGTGTAAGACAACATGAAATAAAATAAAAAAGTTTCGATACGTTCTCCTACAGAAAAATGTTTTTTTGTGCACAAGGCTCAGTAGAATCAATAGCCACAACCGGCAGAAATATGGTGGAGTTTCTAAACAATTACAATTACTTAACACTAACCATGATTAGTTAAATAATTAAAACGCTCCTCATTATTACTATTAGCCTCCAGCAATTGTGTGCATGCCGAATATATTGAAATGCTTTTGTTTCCAAATTATTTAACTGCCTTATATTTCTTACGTCTCGTTTAATTAATTTCAAATTATGCCCTCAATAACTGATAAAATATTTTAATTAAAAAGTAGCTTTACAGCCATCATATTTTTGCCATCGTGAAAGACAGTAGGTATTTCTTGTTTTTCCAAACACCTTTTACATGGACATTGTTGCTTTAGCGAAATGGCATTGAAAGGCTATCAAAATTCGGTGTAGGTCCCTATAACCTCGTCGATACTTTACTGCTTCCCATATGAGCACCGGCCTTTGACAGCCTCGACTACCGGGTACAGGCCGTCGACGTACTTAGTATTAGTAATGTATAGCCGCTTGTAAATACTAAATGCAGTCTTTAGTAGCTGCAAAACCATAACATCATTTGCGATAGCAACACAGCCCAAGCAAAAAGCTTTTCCGTCATACAAAGGAGAAAATAAAAATTGCATTAACTCCACCAATAAAGCGGCAGAAATGCTAGAGGCCGAAACATTTGGGCGCCATCTTATACATATGTCATGGCCGTACAATTTCGCGCGCTTTCTCGTTTACGCGGGAGCTTTGGCAGTCAGTCAGAATCGTTATAAATTTAAAAGGTTGGCCTTAAATGTAATTGCTTGTTGTTTGGATTATCAACTTTTACGGAAAACACACAAATTTATGATTAGTTTCTAGTTTCACAGTTCTTGAGGGGCGCCTTTGTATGGAAGAGAAAATCCTTATTGTGTCTACTTTGGATGAGTCTGCAATATAAGAAGTTCCTCTTTGTTTATTTATGATGCCTAAATGACTAGTATATTTCGATCCAGATTCTTGTTCTGCTTATACAAATGTGCATTATTGTTAATATACTCCATTTCTTGGTAGAATAAAGCAGATCCGTGCCAAAAATGGGCTTCGTCTGGCAAACGCCCACGAAACTACGCTGAAATTCTAATAACAGAGCTAATTGCCGAAATGTTAATAGCCGGAGGGTACTTGGAAAATCATAAACGTGTAGAGAGTTAATAGAGGTACAGGTACAGTTGGGTAAATTTTAATACTTGTTTATAGCCTATGTCACTATAAACGTATAAACTCCCGCGTTCTGAAAATGTAATACATTTTAGCCACACATTTTACGTACGGGGCTTCAATTCAACACTGTAAAACAATATTGCTTTTGGTGTATTATTGTATCGTCAACGTTACGATAGCTCTTATTTACATGACAGTAGCGGCGGCCGAGTTAAAAACCATACCAAAACAATGTCAACTGAATTGTTAATTGTAATAAGATACGCCACGCAGGTGCTACAAGTGCTACGTCGTAGCAGATCCTGCCCTGAAAGGCTGTAAAGCCTCTTTTCTACTAGGTTAAAGCATATCGCCTATGAAATGTTACCTATGTGTTATTGTTTTTAATAATAAGAGCTATCGTAACGTTGACAGTACGATAACGTGACAAAGGCGATATGGATTTAAAAATTCGTTGATATTCTAACAAAACAACTTATCTTTAGGCGTAGCTATAACTTAATTCAGATCCGGGGTAGGCATGATGGGGGATGGGGGTGCAAGGTTGAAGTATAAAAAATCTTGACTAATCGCCATTGCCCTCTCCTCGGCTCTCAATTAAGTTGTACGCCTATAGTCATTATACGTAAGAAGTTATAATAAAAACCACAGAGTTTTCACAAGACTACCCTACCAGAAAATACGATTGCGACTGATCTAATCGGCTGAACCTATCGTACTTTGGTGTGCATCTTATTATTAACGACTTTATAACCTCAATTTTTTTGATGATACGCCACTATCATAAATATCAATGTTTAAGTTCATTCCGCGGCGAACCAGTAAAAAAAATATGTATTTTCTGTGTACGCTCTCTATTCCCAACCTCCCATTCCCATTAGTCCCAACAGGCGAATTTGTGAATTTCACGCCACATAAATAGCTTCAATTCGAAACTGTTATTCCAAAAGTGTACCGGCGCTGTGGAAAATGATTCTTGAATAATCGCCTCTGCCTGCATACGAGTAAGATGTTCTTTGAAAATAATTTCAATTGCTGAAACAGTAATTAAAGGGACGTTATGTTGGCAAACCATCATTTACCGGTACATTTGACAACCGCAAACTTTACTACTTGTATATTTAATTGAATCATTAAAATTCGAATTTAAATCTTTTGTCAATCAACAATAAAGTTCGAAATTAGTTTTTTAGGGTATGATATCTATTGATGTCCCTGGGTTCCGACGGGTTAATAAACAATGTATCTTTAAATTAAATGAAACATTACGGATTCCTAATCATAAATCGGCTGGTCTTAGGGGAGGGTTTACATATAAGACGGCTAAAATATGGGACACCATACCACCACCGTTGAGAAAAAAGATGTCAGCAATACATTTAAGCAAAAACTGAATCGGTTAATCATTGCACAACAACTTCGGCCGTAAATTTAAAAACAAATGACATGATACGTTTTGGTATTTGAACAATTTTAATTTTTTGGTTATTTTATGGATTGTATGGCACTGTTATTGATTAAGTATTCGATACAAAAAGGAAAAAACTGAAAGCCAGCGCTGAGCAGCAGTCCTGCAAGACTGCTGAGGTTGCTCCTTTTGCTGCAGGAAAATTTTCTGTGTTGTATAAGCCGTTAAATTGTGTCCTGCAGCAATAAATATTTTTTCATTTCATTTCATTTCAAAATTGGTCCAATTTGTTTACGGAATCGTGGTAGGTTTTAGATACTCTTAAACTTTCACGTTCACAACACATATAAGAAATTAAATAAGTTCACATTAATAATGTTAATGTAGTACATTTTTAATTGATTAATAATGGGTTTGCGTTTGGCCTACTCGTATTTGATTACCGTCGTTAGTTTTTAGTGTTTAACACCCCATTACCGCTATGATTGCAAATTAAGTTAAGCAGTAGACGTAAGACATTTCTAACTTTAAATTAAGTAAATAGATACGGGGTAATATATTAAATAGCTTTATTTCTAACGTGCGGTGCAAAATTTTCGAGCCAACCTTGAAGAAAAGGTTGCAAAGTCGTTACGTTACCGACGGCGACATATTGTACAGATTTTTCTGGCTTATTGTGGCAAATCGAGCCATAGGTATTTTCTTCGTTCCTACTGCGGGCTCCATCGCGAAATGGTGGGGCAATGAGTAATGGGTTTTGTTGGATTTTCTTACAATTACTTAGTGGAAACAAGTGTTACAGTTTGAAGCGTATTTTTGATTTAAATTGAGGTGCCACATTAAGTTGTAAAAACATATCTAAATCTAATACAAAACTTTTGTCACTTTTAAATCTAGGCACACACATACATAACCTCACGCCTTCATTCCCAGAGTGGGGTAGGCAGAGCTACAGAAATACCAACAACTCTAAGAAGACTTGTTTATAAATTTTGCACAAACAGGCTAAGAGGTTTACCAGTGTATTAGTGACAGGTTGCGAGCCCATCGCCTAGCAGTACTACAATCCTTTACCCCCCTAGTCACCTCAATATCGAAAAATGGGTAAAAACCACGGTGATGATATTGTATGTACCTAAATAGTGTATAATGTGTATTTATAATGAATTCAACGACACTTTTTTTTTCAAAACAGATCCAGTAGTTTAAACTCTACGATAGAACATTTTATACCCACACACAGGCTCTTGTACCCTTCCTTTTCAACTTGCCGCCATCTAAAAAATACTTAAAAAAAAACCGGGCAAGAGCATGTCGGACAATGCTCAGTGTAGGGTTCCAAAGCCGTTAAGTACGACAAACATAAAATCAACAAATAATAACTATTTTTCTATTTAAAGTCAATTGGTGCCGTCTTAGATGATTTTAGTAGGTGTAACACTTTAATCGCCTGTATCTCAAGAACCAATGACATCTACTTAGTCGTAATAGTTTTCCTTTAAAATTCGTTAAATGCTTCTTCGTTTACCATTTTTTTCTGATTTCCGAATGACACCCCACACTATAGGGTAGACGAGAGAAAAAAAAACATCCCCAAGTTAAGTGTAGGGGAGGTGCACTTTTCTTTTTTTTTTATTGTATTGCACTTTGACTAATATGTAAATTCATGCCAAATTACAGCTATCTAGTACTAAAAGTCTCTGCGCTAGGCTGCGGACGGACGGACGGACGGACGGACGGACAGACGGACATGGCAAAACTATAAGGGTTTCCAGGATACGGAACCCTAAAAACATGGCACACCGTGTGCACGCGCCAGTCACAAGTAGCGGAGAGATGCAATTTTATGACTCAAATTTCAAATCGCGAAATCAAATTAAATGACCGATGAGATCATGCTTGTGCTCATTGCACATTTGCAACGTACTAGGCTTTGTACCGACATGCGATACCATCGTCTCATTACACAACAATGATGTTTACTTCTAATATCCTGTCCACCGTATTGTGTTACGTATCTCGACCCCAAAATTCTGAGTATAATGCTCCCTAACTACTTCTTAAAAAGGTCATTACTACTAGTGTTGTGCAGGACATGAGATTAAAAGTATTTTAGGGAATTTGATTCTATAAAATGAGGTTACAACTTATAACTATACAGACTCCTACGCTAATCTTTTATCTCTTTCGCATATATGTGAACAATTTATTGTACTAAAAACAGAATTTCTAATACAATATTCACTGAAAAGGAACGTACAAAGGCGAAATTATCTTATCTTGTTTTCCTTTAATGTGTCAAAAATGTGTATTTTTTTTCGTACAAGTTTTTGTAGTTACACAATCAATTTCAAGGCAAATCTTCCCATTAGGCACATTTCTTGATAAGTACCTACCTTTATTATTATTATTATATCGCAAGACCTTTCTCCGCCAATATTACTCACTTTTCGAAGAAGTAGGAGCAATACTCCAATCAGTAACCTGAATTGTGTTATTCACTTTAGGGTTGAGTTTAACTGTTTTATTATCGTTGTCCTCAGATTCTACTGGGACCTGTGCATGTTGCTGCTGCTGGTGGCCAACCTCATCATCCTGCCCGTCGCCATCTCCTTCTTCAACGACGACCTCAGCACGCGCTGGATAGCCTTCAACTGTCTCTCCGACACTATTTTCCTTATAGATATCGTTGTTAATTTTAGGACAGGTAAGCTATATACTCGTATTTCATTCTAAGATAGTCATTACCTTAGACCATATGTTAACAATGTAGGTATGTATGTATTTTACTATAAAGATCGAAAAAAATATTAATTGTAATGCAAAATAGACGAAATTAGTTTCTTAAAATGGTCTAAGTATTAATCATATTTTCAATCGAAACTGGAGGTATTTTTTCTAAGTCTAAGCCCATTCCAAATATAAAACAAAAAGTAATACGTCATCATTGTTGTTTTTCTTCTTATTCCAGGAATAATGCAGCAAGATAATGCAGAACAAGTGATATTAGATCCCAAGTTAATAGCGAAGCACTATTTGAGGACATGGTTCTTCCTTGACCTCATCTCTAGTATACCACTAGATTATATATTCTTGATCTTCAATCAGGTAAACGTACGTTGCAATTTGGCCGTGTTGTTCTTATTACTGTAGTTTTAAACTGTCTTTTATGTTGTTTTGATATTCTGTTTCAGCATTTGTTCCATTAGTACTTTTGTTTTTGTTAATTTTGGTATTCGTTTCTCATTGTGATCTTGCCCAACTGCCACGAGAACGTCTGAGGCGGCACCGTGTTTCAATTTAATATCTCGTTTTAAGGTTTAGGAGAACATGTAAAGGTTTGATTGAATCATATTAGATTCGTTATCAATTCCATGTTTCATTATATTTTAAATTATTGTCACCTCCTTATATTGTCTGCACGCATCATTGGTAACCCATATGATTTCCTGTCTGAAGCTTACCTACTCTTCGTCCTATTAGGTGTTCTGGTTCATCTTGGTATTCTTTGGATCGTATGGGATACTCAATCTCCTTTTTGATTGGTTGTGGAGTCCGTCATACAATTTTGAGCAATTTCGACAGAGCACTGGCTGATCAATATTACTTTTTCTGTGCACCTTTGATAAATACCTATTCTATGACTTCATGTTTAAAATCTTTTCACATACTTACTTCAATTCTGTTAATGGTACTTTGCACGCCATTTGCATTTTATCTGCAAGTATTAAGTAAAACGTTTCTTTACTTTAATATTCCTTATTCATGCCTTTCGATACGTACTCAGCATGATTTATGTGTTTTCAAATTAGTGTTGCCTTTTAACTATTACTATGTTGTAGTTTACTTGGTTCGTTTTCTTTGTAAAGAACTATAACTGGCTGAATTATTTTTATTTAATAACAACACGACCGAATTGTATTAAATTTATGTAACTTAAACAACCCCTTTATCGAATATGACTAGAGGTAGTCATATCATGATCGAAGGATCTAAAGACTATTAAACTGTATTAATATGGCCCTTGAATTTTACAAAAAAAAAGTAATTGTTAACACTCTAGCTTCCACGTGATAAAAAATAAGCATCTAATTATTTGTAACAGACTAAAATAAATATGCATTAATGAAGTGGAACCTATTGGAACAACTTGTCTCACTCAGAGCTAATAACTAACTTTCTTATAAATCATATGAAACATAGTATCCTCCTTTAAAACCTTGTCAACTACCCTTTGAAATTCTGAATGTTAATTAACAAAACATACCATGACATGTTTGTTGTTACGCTTCAGCACTTTTGTTTGGCTGATACTTACTCTTTCGATATCAGCAAGTATGCATGTCTTGTACACTTCAAACTGTATAAAGAACATCGCCACCTAGATTTCCTTGGGTGTTCTTAAGATGGTGTTTCTTTTGAGCACCCTGCGTTTATGGTGGGTGTTTTAATTGTTTTGATTGTGTTGGCAGGACTTTAGTGAAAGCTTTCAAATTCTTCATGCGGGTCGCGCGCTGAGGATACTCCGGCTAGCCAAGCTGCTGTCCCTGGTGCGGCTGCTGCGGCTGTCTCGGCTGGTCCGCTACGTCTCGCAGTGGGAGGAAGTATATGTAAGCCATCACCCCTTCCGACCTACCTACTTGTACAGGTCGACTACTAATTTACTTACTAACACTGCTCTAACCACATTACGCTCACATTTACTAACACGACATCACTAAACGACCTAACGCAATCCTAATCCAGGATTATTTGATCTAAAAACTGACGATAAATAATTAAATAAAATGTATAAATAAAATGTGTTAATGAGTAATATTTTTTTTAAATTCTAGCCAGTAGTGGTCCCATGTATATGGAGTGTTGTAATCCTGTATTAAACCATCGATCCCACCCCCACTGTATGTAAGCCCCACGTCCCGCTCTGCACTTCTCTTCTGCTTCTCTGCAAGCTTCTTTCTGCCTGAGCACGCTGTCACTCGTGACGTCTGTTCTCTTCCTTCTGCTGGCGGCCCGGCGCCCGCGAGCCGCGACGCCCCCCGACGAGACCCGCAGCCGTTCAACGTCACCCAAAACGAATATTATTTGCAAAACTTTTCACATATTTTGTTGCCGCTTTTCCGGAGCATTTAGAAGATGTGCTGACGCCAAAAATTAGGTTATTAGGCATAGCTCCCTAGAGATAAAAATCATGGCTTTTCAAAGACCCCACAAAATGATTTCACTATCCCTATAAAATACAATTGGAGCAGTCATCATTTAAATATCTGGCTAAACAAAATCATTTTAAAAACCTCATTAGATTAATTATCAACATCAAAATTATATTAGAGAATGGTGCCTGCCTAGTGTTAAATCTCAACTAAAATACAAAATCTAAAAGTAATTAGAAACCGAAACCTTGAGACGTTGCAATGCCATGAGTATAGGCTAGCGAAAAATAAAATAAAATACGCGATGTCGTAAGCTCAACGATACTTTAACGAAGCTGAGATTCAGAGAGAAGTGGAGTAGGCGCGGGAGGGAGGGGCTGGCGACGAGCGACCGCTGACCCCGCAGTGACGGTGTTGTGTGCAGATGAGCCCCGCTCCGCAGCCGCGCGGCGCGCCGAGCGACGCGGACGGCGCCGGCTCGCGCGACCTCCTCTCGCAGGTGCTGCTGTGCCACATCCGTCCGCATGCCGCGGCTCTTAGCCTAGGGGACTAGCCCGCGTCCTGTTCGTCTCGGTGTTAGTGCATCCTGTGTGTCCGTGCCCACTGCCCCAAAACCCGCACGTGACTAGCTACCCCTCCCGCTCCGCCCGCAACCCCGCGATGACCTTGCCCGCCAACCCTTTCCGCGCTCACGCTGGGCGCGCCTGGCTCTCTTCCTACTATCTCGTGTTTCTCGCTTGTTTTCTAGATCTTGCAGAATCTTCAAAAAAAACGCACGGAACGAAGGGGACGTCTCAGCTCCGACGTTGCCAAAAAGAAGGGTGCCACAAAAAGCAATCTGATCTTCAAGGTAACCTGGGTCGGCACGAGCCGGCGCGCATGTGCTCGTTCGCCCGCTTAGCATGCTGCCGGGGCCGCCCGGCGCCCTAGACCGTTGCGTTCGCTTCGCTTCCTCTGTTACTTTGGCGTTTCTGTTTCCGACCCTGTCCCGCCGGCGGCCGCGCGGGCGACGCGCGAGGCGGCCAGGCGGCGGGTCTCGCGACCGCGCGGCGGCCGCGGCCGCGCGACCCCTCGACCGCCCTCACGCATGCTCGCTCGAAAAATCGTCTCACGCGGATCATGTTTTGTTTCTCACTACTACTTTACGAATCCATCGGTAGAGAATCATCGCGATGCTTGACCTCGAGCGTCTTTGTCGCGCGCAGTCCGCACGGCTTCCTTTAGAGGCGAAGGTGTTTCGAGGAGTGATGTTGACCACACACTTCTCTTTGCAGTTCCTGAACATGGCATCGGTGTTCATGCGGATATTCAACTTGATCTGCATGATGTTGTTGATCGGCCACTGGTCTGGATGCCTGCAATTCCTGGTTCCTATGCTGCAAGGGTTCCCAGCGAACTCTTGGGTTGCTATAAATGAGTTGCAGGTTAGTCACTGTATGAATATTTACTCATAATAAAGAGTATCTTTACTAATATACAAAGCTGAAGAGTTTGTTTGTTTGCGTGAACGCGCTAATCTCAGGAACTACTGAACCAATTTAGATAAAATTTGGTATGGAGATAACTAAAGTTCCGGGGAAGGACATAGGATACTTTTTATCTCAGAAAATTGAATATTTCCCGAGGGAATAGCGATAAATTAAGTATTAGACATAATATAGACGACACTATCATATTATTATTTAATAGTTTTTAACCCCCGACGCAAATAATAATAGTAAATACCCCAGCTACTTAGCGGTCCCCGACGTGTCAGTTCAGTTAACTAGCTACTTATCAAACAATCAGCCCTTACTCCTACGCGACGACGCTTGAATCAAAATATTATTACCTACTTCTAATTTAACTTATAGGGCCACCACTTATTATTTTTTACTTTTTAGAGTTTTTTTTAGGTCGAGGTTTTTAAAATTTCTAGTTTTTTTTTCTCTACGTGTACGCATGGGTCATACACACTCTTAAAAATAAAAATTTGTCTCTCCTGTGGCCAATAGTTAAAAGCTTCTGTGCATATAAGTTATGTTTTTATATGATAGGTCTAAAGCAGTCCTGACGGCGTTTTTGCGGGTATGGGCTTAGCCAGAAAATTGGGCCTTTATAACGTTAACTTTCGGTGTGTCCACAGGAAAGACGGTAACCTAAATCTGTGTATGACCCGCATACACATAGGGAAAGTAGCGAAAAACTAATTCTATGCGTACCAAGTCGCGGGCGTCTTCTAGTTTACTTATAAAAAAGTTAAGCTTTGTATCAACTTACCAATTAGAATCAAGAAAGTTTGACTTTACGTACAGTAAGACCACAAATATAAGTTACGCCGGCAATCTTGGTCCACGCAGAAAGGTGTTCACTAATGGCGAAGATAAACGAACGTAAAAATCAAATCAATACAAACCTTGCCGTGTTACGCGTAAGGTAGAATATGAAATGATAGTTAAACTCGTGCTTTCTCGCTCAGGGCGATTAGCGATTAGCGCTTTGCGCTCGTGCGTCTCAGCTTGTGTACCAATGACAACTGACGCGACGCTAAATAAAATGGCGGTCGACGGCGTCGCTGCAATGGCTGCCCAATATTTGACCAATAGCCGTCGAAGTTTTACCCGCGCAAACGTACGGCCTTATAATTTATTGGCCTAAACGTTTTCGCGGCTTCTAAAAAAATGCTTTCTGCGCAGGTACATCGTTGTAACTTATATTAGTGGTACTACTGTATTTGTGATTAATTCGATGAAGTTTACGTTAAACGTAATTATCGTCTTATTGCAAAGTTACCTCAAGTATACGTTTCTTGTGCCCCAGTCTGAGCTGACCTGTATATTGCGTAGTTCAATCTGACGCTGAGAGTTGTTTTGTACGTAAGCGGTGGTGTTGTGCGCAGGAGGCATTCTGGCTGGAGCAGTATTCGTGGGCGCTGTTCAAGGCGATGTCCCACATGCTGTGCATCGGGTACGGGCGCTTCCCGCCTCAGTCACTCACGGACATGTGGCTCACGATGCTCTCGATGATCTCCGGTGCCACCTGCTACGCGCTCTTCCTCGGCCACGCCACCAACCTCATCCAGAGTCTTGACTCGTCCCGCAGACAATACAGAGAAAAGGTTCGTTCCAAACTATATTACTTTTTTCCAAAACTTGATGCCTTCCTTACAGATTCGGAGCTAGCTTTCTTAAGCTTAGACAGTGGGCTTACCACCTGGAAATTTTAAACCGTTATGAACACCTCCATCTAACGTATTATTGATTTATATAACTCGTGAAACATTATTTTATGACAAATGCATAACATCTTGTGTTAATTATTACTATAATTTATCATCGAGATCATTCATACTCTTATTATAATCACAATATGCCTACAGCAGACTAGTTTGCTTATCATAACAGTCACTAAACCCTCCCTTACCTGTTTCAGAGATTAGACGTGAGTACCGAGTAGGTAGATGTTCGTGTGTCAATGTCGTTATACAAAAATATTATTTTAATCTAACTAAGGTCTCTCGCGGCATATATTCACCACATATCTCTACTACTCCTAGGTGTTATTAAATAATCATTCATCATAATTATTATAATTCCATTAACGGGTGTTCAAAACAGTTTTCTTTCCGAGGGTACTAACAATTTCATTTCCATTTCTATACTCGTAACTATGATGTGCAAAGTTATATTGATATTATTGTGTTGTACGTAGATCTCATGGGCCCTTTATTACTAATACTCGGCCTTAATGCGAACCTCATAAGCGACACGACCTTTGCCCGTGAGTTCTTTGTCCATGTGAGGTCCGTATTAGGGATCTAAAGGAGCATGGGACAAATGCACCGCCGTGTGAGTACTGTGATGTTTGGATTTAACGCACTTTGCTTCAATTTATCCACGAGGTGTTTAAAAGCGATGTTTCAGACAGTTAAAATGCAAAACAAATTTGTGACGGGAACATAGTATTCTTCAATACCTCAAGTAAAATGGTATCTTTATGCGATTCCAGGTCAAACAAGTAGAAGAATATATGGCGTACCGTAAGTTGCCTCGAGAGATGCGTCAGCGGATCACGGAGTACTTCGAGCACCGGTACCAGGGCAAGTTCTTCGACGAGGAGCTGATCCTGGGCGAGCTGAGCGAGAAGCTGCGAGAAGACGTGATCAACTACAACTGCCGCTCACTCGTTGCCTCCGTACCCTTCTTCGCCAACGCCGACTCCAACTTCGTGTCCGACGTCGTCACTAAGCTACGTTACGAAGTCTTCCAACCTGGTAAACATTCATTTATTCACGCCTTATTTGTTTTCTTTATATTTATACGTACATGAACTCTATTCCACTGCGTTATTGCCCCCTATCGCAATTGCGTTGTCGGCAACTCGGCGGCCATTACTGTCAAGATAATAAGAGCTATCGTCAAGTTGACTCATACCTTGAGCTTGTCCGAATCTGCTGATAGGTCACTCTTTTATCTATCAGTCTATAGAGACTAGCACACGCCGCACAACACTGATGTTATCTTCAGTCGTCGCCGTAGAAGGCCGTCCCTTACGCAGATCATCGGTGAGATTAGTGCGACCACGTTTAAACTCATTAAACCAGTTGTAAACAGTGGCACGAGATGGGGCTTCATCGGGAAAGGCCAATGGTAGTCTATCATAACTTTGTTTTTGACTTAAATGAAATTATATTCATGCTTACGTGACACAGACGTTTTTCAATTTGCCGCCAATTCGTAAAACAAATGACAAATGAATAAAATTCTTACTCAATAATATTGGCAAAGAGTTCCATTTTCAAACTTTAAACTTATTTTTTAGTTATTTTGTTTACAAGTGGCCAGTTCTAAAAACTTTCAGTGTCGCCCTCGTATAACTCACAGTTAAACCATGATATTAATAAAAGTCGCTGTCACTCTCCATAACATAAATACACTGACAGAGATCTGTGAAAGCGAAAAACACCCGAGCAATAACATGAATACTCTGTGGTTTTACTGTACCGCCCCGTTCTCAGAAAAATTAGAGGCAATTAACTCTTCCTTTTTCAATTATGTATTAAAAAATTATACTATGGATACTGATCGTATCGTCATTAACAGACTTTAAGTACAGCCGTTAGACACGTCTTTTTAAAAGTAGCTAAAGAAGACTAATGACTTAGAGATTGTAAATTTAACCAACGTGTATAGTAAAAACTGTTCACTGTTTAATTTCAGGTGATATCATCATAAAAGAAGGAACCATAGGGCACAAGATGTATTTCATCCAAGAGGGGATCGTGGACATCGTGATGGCAAACGGCGAGGTGGCGACGAGTTTATCAGACGGGTCTTACTTCGGAGAGATCTGTCTGCTGACCAACGCGCGGCGCGTGGCGTCCGTGCGCGCCGAGACCTACTGCAACCTGTTCTCGCTATCCGTGGACCACTTCAACGCGGTGCTGGACCAGTACCCGCTGATGCGGCGCACGATGGAAAGCGTCGCGGCCGAGCGACTGAACAAGATCGGCAAGAACCCTAACCTGGTGGCGCACCGCGAAGACGACACCACCTCCGAGGGGAACACCATCAACGCGGTGGTGAACGCGCTGGCGGCGGAAGCCGAGCACGTCAGCCTGTCGGACGACAGCGTGGCGCGGCTGTCCGAGCGCTCGCTGGGGCTGGCGCTGCAGCCGCTGCAGGCCGCGTCGTGCCGCATGGCCGGCGTGGCGCTGCCCGGGCTGGGCGTGGCCGCGGCGACACTGCCGCGCCCCAAGTCCGAGCACGACTTCAGCTCGCACCAGAGCCAGCAGCCGCCGCTGGCGTCCGCCGCCGCCTTCCACAAGTCGGACGCGGGCATCGCGCCCTGACGCCGCACCGTGTGCTAGGCCCGGACGCGGGGCCGCCCGACAGATAGCAATACTAGGCTTAGTGCGAGCCGCCAGCCGCGCCGCCGCCGGCCGCTCGCTAGTGTAGCGTAGGCTCGAGTATTATAGCTGCGACTTCGCCGGGCGCGCACGGGATGCGTCGCCCGCTGAATCTCATTTTGTGATCTTATACTTAATTCTCCTGTGTTATAATTTAGGTTAAATTTTATATCATTGACGCTGTGAGGAATCGGCGAATACGCGACGTATTCCGATTGTATAGATATATCTGTTATATATTGAAGAATGATACTATTGAATCTTTATAGAGATACCTTGCCATTAAAGAAAAAATAATTATATAGACTAGACTGAAATGTAAAGATATCACTATTTTATGCTTTGTTGACGTATAAAATAGACCTCTATTGTTGATGGATGCCGAATAATCGGTGGAAGGAAGTGAACGTTCCAAGAGTAGAACGTAAACGTTCCTCGTAATTATTCAAGATTTGGATTATAGTATTTGAAGTTGTTTGTAATGTAACGGTCGGCTCGTGGAGCCGCCCCGGCCGCTGCACGAGCCTCACGCGCGATTCCAATAGCACACACACTTTGCTTTCTTCATTTAAATTATAAGTAGTCATATCTACCGATATTCAATATAATTAGCGCAAAACAAGTATCTCGGTTTCCTAATTAGAAGAGATTCAGTAGCGCCTCGAATCTTTTTGAAGTCCTTTCTTTATGTAAATATTGTATTATCGAGGATTCGCGTAGCGCGGTTTGTTTTGGAGGGAGCGAGCGGAGCGAGGCGCGAGAGGCGCGAGAGGCGCGAGGGGCGCGAGGGGCGCGAGGGCGCGAGGGTGCGCCGGAGCGCCGAGCGGCGGTCCAGTCAATTATTCGGCGCACTCGGGCCGGCTGCGGGCTCTCACAAACACTACATTCCGTCCTCAACCGACTCCAATGAATAATAACTAGCAGACCAACAGTCGAAGAGAGTCAGAAACTAGTCTTTGTGAAGGCCCTTCGGCTTGGCTCTCGATGCGCCGCTGTTGCGATTGCGATGCCTTCGCACTTCACAACTTGTTTTTACTTATAGGGTAAATAATTTATTATCGATAGAGATCATTTCGTAGAAGTAAGTAGGCCGGAGCGTTAACAAATTCGATTGAACTACGTTTTGTGATACTCGTAGAGCAGCAATCGGCTGCACGCCGCCCAGTCGCCGGCTCGGAGCTGGGCCTCGCCTTCTACGGCCCTATGGCTGCGTCGTCAAAACACTTCTAAACTCGTGATACCGATAGGATAAAAAGAGCGCGATCACACAAGACAAATATAATCAGGTGAACGCATAATCCCAAAACAAAATGACTACAACATCACGATCAACAGAAACGTACGATCAAAAGCATCTCGTGAGAACGGGCTCTACGTAGAGCTAAACGCGCTTCAAGGACTCGGATGCTGTTTTGTTTTGCTCACAACAACCACATTAGTGTTGTATTATTACTTATGTAATGAACCTTACTCGAAGCTTCCTAGGCACAGCTTGATGTGGCCGCTTAGAAATGAAGTAAGTTCCAATATAGAATACAAAGTGCGACATATCGTAGTGAAGTGGCCGGGCCGCGGCCGCCACCGAGCCTCCGCTGGGCGGCGCCTCTTCGGGACGAATCATCGTTGACTAATTCTTATAGTGTCATGACAATTTGTAAAGATGGTTTTGCAAATGTTGACTTTTTAGCCAAAATATAGGTAATGAATGACGAACCAATACGCAGTAGCTTACTCGTAGATGATCGCAGCCTAGTTCTCATTTGGCGACTAACACCAATAGATACTTTATACTCGTAAGCTATTTATACGATTGGTCTTAGCAGAGTGAATATCTGTCAATTTATCTAAAAGAGTATAAATATTGAGTTTTAATTCCCAGAGCATTTAACGTTGTTTCAACAGACATTATTACTGCTTTTATAAATGATTATAAATTTTATAGAAGAGATCTATTTTTATTGTGAAGTTGAGCTACTGTATAACAACTAACTTATACACAATTGTTTTAAATCCAAACTGTTATTTTAATACCCACATATTATTATACGTATACCTACTGATTTCTGGTACCTAACTATTTTCACCAAAAGTGCTCATCGCTGTCAAGAAAATTAGAGAAAAAATGCATTAAAGAATGAAGAAAACTGTGTAGTTGTTTTAATAACCCGAGAGATCACCGTTACCCAAAGTTTTTGTTAGCCCCTCGTTCTTTTACGGGAAGTGAGAGTAACTTTACCAATAGGAACCTAATTACCTTCAGCCATGTCCACAGTCCAATTATACTTGGGAGCATAGAAATCGAGCCACTTTCCATGGAAATTCAGTACTAAGTGGCTCGATTTCTTTGCTCCCAAGTGTAGTAGAGACATGCAGGAGTTAGATCGTTGGATCCGCAGATCATAGAAACAAGGGAGATATGATCATGAGCGCAAATTCAATCGTGACCCCGTGTCGCCACTTTTAAAAATGTGCGCGGTTTACACTTACGCTCTATGCACTACTACAAAAACAACTTTCTCATAATTTTCTCATAATAATTGGTTACAGTTTACGAAATAAAAACTTGATAATATAATTTTGATAGTAGCACAAAATTCAGCTTTATGTTATTTGGCAAGGTCGAGAAATGCAAGGTCGTTTTTTTCATCGTAGTTCAGCTACTCAACGTAAGGTAGCGCTTATTGGTTTACTTAGCTGCCATCTAGCGACGAGTATAATCTTGACTATTCAGCGCTAGATGGCGTGAGACGGAAGTCCTTAAGTGTAGCAACTTAAGAACTATGATTACAGCGACGTCAATTGAACGTTTTTTCAAGCTGCGTGCGTCATCTGCTACTAAGTAGGAATGTTCCCATGCCTGTTTAAAAATACATCGATAACGATGTAATATTTTGGTTGATACATTAATAATAATAATATTCGATTCTCAGACAAAATTATCATTTTTATTTCACTATTAGGTGATATGATTACATTATTTAAACTTTTACATTAATTACTATACCTAGGGCTAGAAAAAACTAGTTAGCGAGAAAAGTATTTCAATAAAAACGTCATCAGAATGGGAATTATGGCTTCAGAAACTTAAACTTTTTATGCAATCTTATAATACAACTTTATCAGCTATTAACAAATCATTTCAACAAACTCAAGTAAATGACGAACGCCCCTACATTAAAGTACACTCAAATAATCTTACTTTATACGGATTATTAGATAGTGGTAGTGCTATTACCATTTTAGGTAACAATTCTCATAATGAATTATTGAATCATGGTCTAAAACTCAACCATAAACAGACCATTTCTGGTTCAGTAGCCAATGGACATCACACTCATTCTATAGGAACTATTCAATTACCAATAAATTTCAAAAACCAAGTTCATATTATTACTACTCATGTTATACCCTCAATTAACGAAAATTTAATTCTAGGCATTGACTTTTGGAAATTATTTAACTTAGCTCCCGACATTTTACAAACAATAAACTCATTTAATTCGACATATCCTAAAACCTTACTCATTAAGGCAGACAAAAAACAAATAATACATTACGAGACAATGACAGAAACTCAAAGACTAATTTCGGATTCAGTTATAAACCAATTTCGTAACATTTCTACCGAAATACAACCGTTAGGTAAAACTCATTTAGTTGAGCATTTTATTGACACAGGAGATCATCCCCCAATTAAACAACGTTGTTATCGCCTTTCTCCTGAGAAACAAAAAGCATTATGTACAGAAGTAGATAATATGTTAAAAATTAACGTTATCGAACCCTGTGCCAGTCCTTGGTTAAATCCAGTCGTTATAACTCCAAAAAAAGACGGAACCTGGCGTTTCTGTATAGACAGCCGGAAACTCAATTCTATTACTAAAAAAGACACATACAAATTACCATTCATAAATGACATTATTGACAACCTTAAAAATGCAAAATTTCTCTCATCCATTGATATTGCAAAAGCTTTTTGGGAAGTTCCCCTTCGTCTTGAAGACCGTCCAAAGACTGCATTCTATGTACCAGGCCGTGGTATGTTTCAGTTTAAGGTTATGCCATTCGGCTTAACTAATGCCCCAGCTACCCAACAACGATTCATGGACTCCCTCTTTGTCCCTGAAAACCTTGATAACTCAGTATTTTCCTACTTAGACGATATTATCATTATAAGCAGTTCATTCGAAGACCACATTTCGCTTCTTAACAAGGTCTTACAAAAATTAAAAGACGCAAACATTACAGTTAATTTCCCAAAATGTTCTTTCTTTAGGAAAGAACTAAAATATTTAGGTTACATCATTAATGAACAAGGCCTACAAACAGACCCTGATAAAGTCAAAGCCATTTTGGACATACCTTACCCAACTTCCCCACGCGAAGTTAAAAAATTCTTAGGAACGGCTAGTTGGTATCGCCGTTTCATTCCAAACTTCAGCTCAATAGTAGCTCCTCTTACTAAACTTACTTCCACTTCAAAGAAATCACCTCCTTTCACATGGAACTCTGAAGCTAATAATGCCTTCATCTTCATTAAAGAAGCTTTAGTCTCCACTCCAATTCTAGCTTGTCCTGATTACTCCAAACCCTTTGCTGTCCACTGTGACGCATCTGGATTCGGAATCGGCAGTATGCTAACACAGGAGCTAGATGGTGTTAAAAGACCCATAGCTTATATGAGTAAATCTCTAACCAGTACTCAAAGAAACTATTCTATTACGGAGAGAGAACTCTTGAGCGTTATCTTATCACTGGAACATTGGCGTTGTTATCTTGACAATGGTCAAAAGTTCACCATATATACTGATCACTCGGCTCTTCAGTGGTTTCTTCACCTTGACAATCCAACTGGACGTTTAGCTAGATGGAGTATTCGCTTATCAACTTTTAACTTTGAAATAAAACACAAACGTGGTAAAGACCATTTAATTCCTGACACCCTATCGAGATCTGTTCCAATAAGTTCTATAACTTATTCAAGTTCTCATACAGATGACCCTTGGTACATATCTCTTTACTCAAGCTGCAGTTCAAATCCCACCTCCAACCCAGATTATATTATCGTTGATAACAAACTTTATAAATACTCACGTTCTAACACTCCTTTGAGATCAGAATACAATTGGAAACAAGTCATTCCAAAAGAATATAGAATCCCAATAATAACCGAAAATCATTCAACACCAACTTGTGCTCACTTTGGTACATTCAAAACCTATCAAAGGTTAAAAGAAAAATACTTTTGGCCCGGAATGTACAGAGACGTGTCTGATTTCATTTCTAAATGTGAGACCTGCTTGGCTTACAAATATCAAAATCAGCCAAAAATCGGTTTAATGGGCAAACCTAAACAATGCTCCCGCCCTTTTCAATGTTTATCCATAGATCTTATAGGTCCTCTACCCAAAACTTTCAAACATAATAGATACATTTTTGTAGTAACCTGTTGTTTTTCTAAATATTGCCTTATTTACCCATTAAAAAACTCCACAACTTCTGCTATAAAGCACATTTTAGAAGACTCAGTTTTCATGACCTATGGTATTCCAGAAACCATTATATTAGACAATGGTCCTCAATTCACAAGTCATGAAATAACAGACCTCTTTCAATTTTATAAAATTCCCAAGATTCATTATACTCCCCGTTATTGTCCTCAGGTCAATACAGTAGAGCGTTATAATAAAACCATCGGTGGTCCTTCTAGTTTCTTCGGTAGTATAGTGGTAAGTATCCCCGCCTGTCACGCGGGAGACCGGGGTTCGATTCCCCGCCGGAGAGCCATTTCAAGCGGTATAGTAGAAGTACCCTGTCCCGTCTCGATAGTGAAGATAATAAATTAGACACTTTTTAAGAAATGAAGATGTTTAATATGATTAAAAAATTTAAAAATACAGAAAAATAAGCAGGAGGGCACCGTCACGAGATCTCGTGTCTGGTGCCTATCGAAATTATTTGCGAACCGAACTAATGGATCGGAAATTACAAAAAAAATCAATAATTTTGAATTTGGAAAGATTTAGATGGTAAAGAAAAAGTGGCCAGGAACGTAAAAAAAGGAGGTTTGTAACAACCTCGTTACAAAGTGACACTTTTCTTCTTTATTTTTTCTTTTTAACAGTCAGATACATATTCCCTTATTTTGATTATGGTGCCCTTGCCGTTGGAGTGCACGGTGGAGGGTAAGCTTGGCATGCAACCTCCACCGAGGCGGTCTTGCAATCTTCGTTTCGAAAATGTTGTCTATGGACTTATTTGTTATGTTCGAATCCCAAGAACAACCTGTTGTTGTCTCTTTATCTCTTACAGTGACGGTTGAGACTCGTAGCTATTATCCATTTTTATTTTATTTTCGATTTAGTAGGAAATCTATAATAATTATTTTCGTAAAAGTACTCCATGATTATTAAAGTGGTTGGTGAAATTATAAAACCTTCAATAATACTCCTGTTCGGGGATCAGAAAGTGGTTAAAAAGTGAAACTCTGGTTTTCAAAATTCAACATGCGTGTACTCGCTCGACGTGTGATACAAGGAAGAAGGAATGACAGACAAAAATTTGACATAAGACCTTTGCATGCAATTTTAAAGGCTATCAAGTTCACATGCGACGCTTTGCTTGTCACAAACAGGAAGGCGCGCACGGCTGATGCGCAGCTGCACTGAAACTTGAACATGCCCCCGGGTGTTGAAAGCTTGCATTTCAACCAGACATGCTTGAGATTGGAAGAGGGCAGATCTTGCTGAACGAGCGACGTACTGTTCCGGTGGCGGTTTTTATATCCGCAACTCTGCTGATGCCATCGGAACCAGGGTAGATGGCTATGACGCGGCCCAGCATCCACTTTAATGGAGGAAGGTTGTCGTCCTTGACTAGAACCATGGTATCGAGCTTTAAAGCTTCTTGGTTTGTACGCCATTTGGTCCTGACTTGGAGCTGAGATACGTACTCCTTACTCCATCTAGCCCAGAAATGCTGACGAAGTTGCACGATTCGTTGGTACCGAGTCAGATAGCGTGCACAATGGTCTCTGCAGTCTCGTTCTGGCGATGAAGTGAGAGGTCGACCGATCAGGAAGTGTCCAGGCGTGAGCGGCAACGAATCTTCGGGATCTGACGACATGGGAGTGAGTGGTCGAGAATTCAGGATCGCTTCAATTTGAACCAGGATAGTGTTAAGTTCCTCATATGTCAAATTACAATCTCCCAGCACTCTACGTAAATAAAATTTAGTCGATTTGACCCCAGCTTCCCAAATGCCCCCTGTATGAGGAGAATATGCAGGAATGAAGTGAAAATTTAGTGCTTCGTTAGCCGCAACTTCAGCTAACAAATTACAGTTGCCCTTCAGGAACTTCGAAAGTTCATTATAAGCCCCTACAAATGACGTTCCGTTATCTGAATAAAGATCCCTTGGCAAACCTCTACGTGATATAAAACGACGCAATGCTGACAGGAAGTTGTTGCTAGTTAAGTCACCTACCAACTCCAAATGGACGGCCTTCGTGGCAAAGCATATGAAAATGGCAACCACGGCCTTGCCGGCTGGCAGATGTGACAGGTCCAGCGTAATCTACGCCAACTGTTCCGAATGGTGTTCCGGGTGTAAGACGAGATTTGGGTAAGTTTCCCATTAACGGCGCGATTACCTGGCCTTTGATGCGTAAACACTTGACACATTGACGGAAAGAGGCCTTTGCCAAGTTAGTACCTCCGATTGGCCAATATAAATCTTTGATTGAAGATAACAATAATTGAGGCCCTGCATGCATTAACCGTTTATGCTCCGATCGAAATAATAGTTTTGTAAACTGATGATTAGCATGAATAACCGTGGGGTGCTTTTTCTCGTATGAAAAGTCGGAGTTATAAAGCCTACCTCCAACACGCATAATTCTATGCTCATCAAGAAATACGTTAAGTTTGTGTAATGGACTCCTTTTAGGTAACGCTTGGTTATTTGATAATAAACCATACTCTGTAAATGATTCCCTTTGAGATACTCTAACTATAACATCTAAAGCGTTTTCAGTTCAGTATCTGTAAGGAAACCTGCCAACGGCAAGTGTCTCTTGCATGCATTTACAAATCGTAAAACATAAGCGACTGCACGTTTAAGCCGTAGCAAGTTTGAGAACCGCGTGAAATCAACAAAATCGTTACCGACCTGATTGTTTTTAACGTTGATGTGAAGTGCAACTTCAGGTCTAGTTTCGGGCAAAGATCGTACAACTGTTGGATTTAAAGGCCACTGCGAATTATCTTCTTTTAGAAAACTAGGACCAGACCACCACAGATCGAGAGACTGAAGGAGACTCGCCTGAACTCCACGAGAAATGTGGTCAGCAGGGTTCTGATCTGTAGGCACATGCCGCCAAATACAATTTCCAGTCTTGTCCATAATTTCAGCAACACGGTTGCGAACGAAAGGCTGCAACTTGTTAGGCATCATTCGCAGCCAACCTAACACGATGGTGGAGTCTGTCCAGAAGGTGGTACTTTTAAAGCGAAGCCTGAATGAATTGACTGCTTTCTCGTAAAGTCGGGCTCCAACTAAAGCGCCACAAAGTTCAAGCCTCGGGATTGTAGTTGATTTTAATGGAGCCACGCGGCTTTTAGCAAAAACCAGTCTCACTAGTACGTTGCCTTGCTGATTGGTGCTACGGAAGTACATACAAGACCCATATGCACGCTCCGACGCGTCAGTAAAAATGTGGCACTCAACTTCATCGTGCGAGTCACATAGGACACGCCGTGGGACCCGAATATTTTTTAAAGAAGGTAACTCGCGCACTACATCCTCCCAACGCTTACTGATGTCCGGTGATAACTGATCATCCCATGACAGCTTATGTAACCATAGTTTTTGCAGCAACATCTTCATATTAATGACATAAGGGGCGAGTAGACCCAGTGGGTCAAATATTTGTGCAATTGCCGAAAGCATATCGCGTTTACTATTGCTGCTAGGTGCTAAATTACCTATCGGGAAATACAAATCATCTGGCGCAGGCTGCCAGCCGAGTCCCAAAGTTTTACTGGACTCTGTAACTCCTATATTTAAATTGACAGGAGATTGAATGGATTCAAGCATTAATTGGGGTTCGTTAGATTTCCATTTCCTTAAATGCATACGAGCGGAAGTTAGCGCTGACGTGACTTTTTCTTTAACCGACAACACTTGTGACAATTCATCCCCACCAGTGAGTAAATCATCCACATAAAAATCGTGGATGATGATCTCACGAATCTTGTCGTCTTCACATTCGAGACCTAACTGCTTAAGGCATCTAGTCGCTAGAAAGGGCGCACTCGCTGTTCCATATGTGACGGTGTTCAGAGCGTATGTCTTTAAATGCTCCGAAGGGTCGTCACGCCAGATGATTTGCTGCAAACACCTATCATCAGGATGAACAGCTATCTGCCTGTACATCTTTTCTACATCAGCTGAGAGGATGTACTTGTGTTGCCGAAAGCGGAGAAGAAGGGACAAAAGGTCGTCCTGTACAGTAGGCCCTACCATTTGTATATTATTTAATGATACACCGGAACTAGAGGGACAGCTCGCGTTGTATACTACCCGTAATTTGGTTGTCGTGCTACTTTCCCTTACGACACCATGATGAGGGATGAAATACACCTTACGTTCTGGTACAATCTTATCACATTCCGACATATGACCTAATGAACGGTATTCTGACATAAACTCTTTATACATCTCTTTGAACTTCGGTTGACTCTCGATTCTACGCTCTAACGATAAAAAACAATGCTTAGCACGATTAATGGATTCGCCTAAAACGCTTGGATCCTGTTTTAACGGTAAACGTACACAAAAACGTCCGTCCTCTAGTCTAGTAGTGTTTTCTATAAAATGCTTTTCACATAACTTCTCCTCCGGAGAATAATGAGATGATTGAAGGCTTACTTCTTCAAGCTGCCAGAAACGCGGAAGTTGGTTTTGAATCTCATCGTTAAGCAATTCAACATTTCGACTAGACGTAACAGTCGTGAAATTACATTTAATTGTACGTGACGGAGTCGATACTTGACCGCTATTTATCGGGCCTGAGACTAACCACCCCAATCGTGTCTCACATAGTATCGGTTGTCCACTACCTAATTTGATTTTACGTGACCCTAACAAATCCCAAAACAGATCAGCACCTATTATAAAGTCAATTGCAGACGGAGTGTGAAAGTTAGGGTCCGCGAGACAGAGATCGGCCGGAATGTTAATTCTCGAAAGATCTAATGGTTGAGAAGGTGTGACGTCAGTTATTGATGGCAAAACAAAGCAATGCAGATGAGTCGAGTAACTATCGTTTAACGACCTCATTAACACTCGGCACATTTTGCCCACAGGAGTCATTGCATTGTTTATGCCTACAACCGATTTATTAACAATATCGGTATGTAAATTTAACCGACAACACATCTCCTCTGACATGATGCATGATGTGCTGCCACTGTCCAAAACTGCTCGACCGATATGCTCGCGATTATTTTTATCGAGTACTTTAATTAATGCAGTTGACAACAACACATCTTGCGTGCCTAAGGAATGCGATGGCGTTGCAATTCTCGCCGATAATGTCACAGGGGCTGAGCGCTGCGCAGGCGCAGGCGCAGTCGGCCCGTCGAGCCCGGCCCGCTCGGACGCGTGATGCAGCCCTGTGTTATGCTTAGGTGGTGCGACATGAATAAGCGAATTATGCTTACGCTTGCATACTTTACAACCTGCCTTTTTACATTGATTCGCATAATGACCGCTGCGGAAGCAATTGTAACAAACCTTAAAGTTCGGCAACGTTTCGAGTCGCTCGACATTGCTAAGTGCGAGAAACTGAGCACAGTGGCTTAAATTATGTTCACCATTACACTTCGGACAAGGTTTAGGTAGCGAAGTGACACAGTGTTTAACGGATTGTGTGGAAAGCATAGTCCTATGTTTCGACGCGTATTTTGACGGCTGACTAGACTGACCGGCGGCTGAGGCGCTCGACAACTCCAAAGTTTCAATCAGGTCGGCACGATTACGCATGAAAGTGACGAAATTATCAAACGAAATAGGTTTATCCTTATCTAAGTTTCCTTTGTGTTCCTCCCACTCGCGAAAAGTTTTAGTGTCTAGTTTGTGACTAATAATATGAATAAGGAGTGTGCACCAGTGTTTTACGGGTTCATTTAAAGATTCCAAACAACGAAGGTTTTTGTTTACTTGATCAATCATACGTTTTAACTGTACTGAAGACTCTTTTGTGATCGGTTCAATGTTGAACAGGGCTGATACGTGATTTTGTAGCAGCAATCTTTTGTTGTTGAACCTTTCACACAAGAGCTTCCATGCTACATCATAGTTATTCCCAGAAAATTCGATTGAGTGTATAACTAATGCAGCTGAACCTTCCAACGATGCTTTAAGGTAATGAAATTTATTTATGTTATCAATGTCATCGTTAGAATGGATAAGACTTGTGAACGTATCACGAAACCCAAGCCAATTCTCATATGACCCACTAAATTTTGGCAATTGAATGGTAGGCAACTTAACCAGCTTATGGTTACTCGAACTACGAGAACCACGGGTACTACATGTCATGAGTCGAATACCTCACGTTTCTTATTTACACTATTTATTATTTCTTGCGCTTTGGAAAGTGATGTAAAATAGCTATTCTGAAACTCTGCCCTGTCAGCAATGTGAACGTCTAATTTCTCAGCTTTGCACTCTAATTGCACTTGAATTTCATCATATTGCTCATATAACATTTCAATCTTACCGACACGCAACTGTAATTGGTTAACATCTGCCTGAGTTAACGAAGAAACGTCCAATGTGCCTAGGTATGTCGTAAACAGGGTTAATTGAGCCTTGTAACTGCCTCTTTTCCGAATTAATTCCTTTTCGTCGGCCATTTGAGAAACTGATTGATCAACCTTTAACGTAAACAATTAAAATGTGAGATTAATAATATTGTGAATAATTTAATTATTGAAAATTACACTTTGGAATCAGGTTTAGTCAATAAGTTAAAATAGTCTAGCTCATATAAAATATCTATAAGTTATATTATAATCATACATTAATTTAAAATGATTAAAACATTTGATTACTCGATTATTGAATATAAAATTGTATAAATTATAAAAATAAAATACTAAACTACTATCTTATTGTCCCTAACTAGTACACACCAAAGGTTATAAATTATGATATTGGAATTAATTCATTAAACAATTTCAAAATATAAAATAATTATTATTTAAAACCCTAATATTACTTCCTGTCCTCAATAAGAATAAAATATCACAGAATAAGTTGATTTCATGTGAATACTCAATGCACATGAATAACGGTTAACTCCTAACGGCAAATCATTTGAATTTTAACAGTTCGTAATTTAAATGTAACTAGCCAATTTGATTAAATAACACTATACATACAAAGAATATACGAATTGACTAGAAAAATATCACGTTTAAATTACTATAATGTAACTAATTGCACATTAGGAAGACTTAACAGTAATATACCGGTAACTTAATTAATGAGTATTCACTAACCTGTAGTTTCACCAATCCTACTTAATTACTACCTGAATAAGAGTGCTGGGTCCTATTAAACCTTAATCCTCTTAACACTGAAAAGTTCCAATGTCCTGACGATGTTCTTCACTGGATTCCGTTTTCCTTTGTCTTCAGTGTGGTTGCATTAATTAAGTATTTGCCACTAATTCTTCAGCATCCTCAATATTTAAGTTGGTTCAATATCATCCGGTTCGTATGGACCATGTTCGGGGATCAGAAAGTGGTTAAAAAGTGAAACTCTGGTTTTCAAAATTCAACATGCGTGTACTCGCTCGACGTGTGATACAAGGAAGAAGGAATGACAGACAAAAATTTGACATAAGACCTTTGCATGCAATTTTAAAGGCTATCAAGTTCACATGCGACGCTTTGCTTGTCACAAACAGGAAGGCGCGCACGGCTGATGCGCAGCTGCACTGAAACTTGAACAACTCCTATCTATATTGGTAACGAACACGTGAAGAATGTCAACAATTTCAGTAATTCGGCCCATGTATTCTTTATTAAAAACAAAAAAATGTGTAAGTACAAATAGTTTTGATACTTTAAAGTGTATGTTAAATTAACCTTTTATAATATTTAATGCTACACAACCAACACAAATAAAATAAACCCGCTCTATTTATTTTATAAAGACTTCGATGTTATAATTGTGATGTACAGACGGAAAAACAGACATATTAAATGTAATGAATATTTTGCGACTCAGACATTTTGAGAAGTAGGCTACAAGCGATGTGGTCATTTTGCGACTCGGACGTTTTGAGAAGTAGGCTACAAGCGATGTGGCCATTTTGCGACTCAGACATTTTGAGATGTGTGTGGGCTACAAGCGATGGGGTCATTTTGCGAGTCGGTAATTTTGCGACCGAGTCATTCTACTAGTGACCTGATAAGTTTAAGTAGATACGATACGCGGACACGAACCACGCAAAATATTTAAAATTGGGCCATCTAGAGGTGAGTAGAGGAAACATCCTCTGATTTTCTGTAAGTTGGATAAATTGTTTTTGTTTCTCACATTGGTTTTACGAATTGCATTATTTAAGTTGGTCTGTGGTTGCTGGGAAGCTCAATACGTCAAACGCATCATAATATGACATGACTGGGACATGGTCTGTCAAGCACATGTTATTTATGTCAATATCGTTTCGTGTCGTGCGCCCAGCAATGAGCAAGTTCAGTTTAATTAAGAGTTTCGTTCTGTGTATATCAATACAGCTGTAAACTAGGACGGTTAAATATTTTTAAATAAACTTATGTAATCTAAGTGTCACACGGTAACTTTATTAAACCAACAGATTTCATACATAGATTTTGTATTCTAAGAGACTTGCAGTCGCGGTACGATGTCTACTAGAAGAGCTAGAATAAAAGCTGTAGCCTCGTTACCAGTAAGGCGAAAGAACGTAGATAGCCAATTAAAGGAGGAAAAACCCATTAAGAGTCCTAAAACACCACGACCGCTCGCAAATTCGCAAGATGACACTAAACTAAAATCGCCCGCGAATAAAACTGTTTCCCCCGTGCCAGCACGAGAAACAAAGGCTGGTGATATCCCAAACCCTGTAGATCTACTCTCACCTACGCCCAAGCAAATACCCATGACTATAGGGACTCCAAAACGCAGTGAGAAGGTACCTGTTATCACACCAGTGGCAAGACCTAACACATTTGCTTCACCTTTACGATGGAACAGCCCAGCTAGAAGAGCTTTGCCATCGCCTATTAGAAGCTCCCCTCATTCTAGGAGTTTTACGGTCACTACTGAAGTGGTTTGCGAAAGACTGCCTTCTCCGGGTAGTGTGAGCAGGCGTATTCCTGATGTTATAGATAAACCCAAGGCTGAAATATCAACCATTATTGAAGGTCAGAATATTCTTCAGGCAAGGCATCATACTCAAGAAGGTAACTTAAAGCCTGAGTGTGTTTTATTTTCTTGTTTTATCTTCTCCATTTCTCCCATTCACTGAATAGATCTAGCGTGAAGAAAACCTTATGGGTCATGTCAAGATATTATGTTGGAAAGGTTTTAAGTTTTGCACCTTATTGAATTGTTTATTACTTGTTTTTCTATATCGTCCCTTAGCTTACAACACCGCCTAAGTCATTTTTACCAACTTTACAGGAGACGTAAAAAACTGTCTATTTTAAAAAATCCGGGGATTATTCCTGTCATAACTTAATACATACTCTAGTTAGCGGTTAAGAAATAATTATTTATACTTATTTTGACAATTTACTTTATTTTAACAAATTCTAAATTCTAAAAATTTAATTTCAAATGTAAAAACCGCCATTTTCGACTTGAGCGGTGTTGTAAGCTAAGGGACGATATGATGTTTTTTTCACAGACTATAACCCACCAAGTGTTCCTGAAAGCCTCACTGATGAGACCGGCATGGATGGCATTGTCCCACTGCAACCCACTCGAAATGCTCCTAAGCCTTTAGAGTTTTTAAAAAGTGAAATCATCTCAGACAACGCTCCAGTGCTATTTGATCCAATTGTTCCATTGCCTTCACCAAGCAAAGTACGTCCAAAGCTGAGACCAGCACCCAGGCTTGGTCCTCACAGAAGAAACAGTGTTCAGGTAATACCTTTACATTACTACTTTGAAATTAAACTAACCTACTAGGCAAGAAAGAGTTATGATAGTACTTACTTATGTAATGAGGAACAGTGTCATAATTATATTATACAACTAGTGACCCGCCCTCGCTTCGCTCCGGATTAAAGTATTATACATATAAACCTTCCTCTTGAATCACTCTATCTATTAAAAAAAAACCGCATCAAAATCCGTTGCGTAGTTTTAAAGATTTAAGCATACAAAGGGACATAGGGACAGAGAAAGCGACTTTGTTTTATTCTATGTAGTGATGAGGTAAATATGCTAATGTAGACAACATAACTTGGACAAGAGATGTGTCATAATTTCCTAGTGTTCCTACTATGCACAAAACATTTCAATGAAGAGTATTGTGTTAAATAAATGTCCTAACTTACTCTCTTTAGATATTTAATTTTTTGTATTATTATTTATTAAAAATTGCAAAAACAACCATCTTAGGCTATGCTGGGACCCTTGGGCATATAAAAATTTCGGCTCCGTTGTTGGAAAGTTGAAAAAGTGAAACACAAAACACATTTTTCTGCTATCATTTTATAATTAATACATCAGCCCCTTTACATTAGGATATACTAAATGCAAGTTATTTAACATGTATTATTATGTCATAATTATCTTTAGGATATAGTCTTGTGAATTCAAATGTCTAGAGGAATCAGATTGTGTACCTTCTCCTTATTAAAAAAAAATATCATTTCTTAGGGTAGTGCCAGTGAGTCTGAAGATGATTCCCGCCGGGCCCTGCTCAGCAGTGGCGCGCCGACGCCAGTGCCGACACGACAGCGACACGACTCGCACACGTCGCACAGCACCATGGCTTCTCTACTAAACAGGTACAGCAGGCAACAGGTTAGCACTCGGGTTGTTTATCAATTTCCCACAACTGTTTTAAACTGTAGATATTATTTAAATGATTCCTTTTTGTGTAGCATTACCTCCATGTGTAAAAATGGATATATCTCCAATCTGTATAGTGTAGCTTGTAGCTTGAATTATTTGGGAAAACAAATACTAAGCCCGAGGAGATTGTGTTGCAGTTACCATCCCGCTATAAAATACAATACTCACCCGAGTGTGTAAAAGGATGTTTGAATGCTTGTCATTGAATTACAAATAGAACAGATTTTGATAAAACTTGGCATTAGAATATATTTTCGTACTGGAAATTTTTGACAGATCTTAAGAGTGTGTTAATAAATCTGCTATACAGTGACAAGTTGAGTATTTGTTTTAATACAAAAAAAAATGGCACAATGATCACAAAACTCCATCCCATACATCCCAGTTTATTCTCTAACGTAACTGCATGCCATTATTAACAGAAGGCATTAATCACAACCTTTTATTAAAATGACATTACTCACAGCAAACAGATTAAGTAAACAGGTGTCAAATGATTTACATCCATTGTGTTGTCGCAGGGAGGTCAGCCGCATTCGGAACGACTCGGTGTGCTCAGGTGTGAGCCAGGGCACCGCGCCGCCGCCAGCCTCGCCGCTCAAGGAGCGACATGTCTCGAAGTTAGTAGAATACTGTTAAGTAATGAGACACATTATGAATAGTTACTAGTGACCTCACTTCGCTTGGGTTTAGTGACATAAAATGTAGCCAACAAATATGAATGAGTACTAAATATGACGAATGGGTCATACACACTCTTAAAAATGAAAGTCGTCTTTCCTGTGGTCAATAGTTAAAAGCATATAAGTGCATATAAGTTATGTTTTTATGTGATAGGTCTAAAGCAGTCCTGACGCCGATTATGCGGGAATTGGCTTAGCCAGAAAATTTGACCTTAAAAACATTAATTTCCGGCGTGTCCACAGGAAAGACGGTAACTTAAATCTGTGTATGACCCGAATATATTTTGACTATAATAAATTATGATGCTAAACCAAAAGGTGACAAGTTCTACCATTAAAGGATGTGCTTATAATTTTATTGTAGAGATTATTAATATAAATTTTCACTTATTATTTGAATTTGGAACAACTGAGAACCGAGAGAGAACTTACCCGCGACTTGTTTGTCGCTTGGTAATCCCACTCTACCTATAGTGGAGTTAATCTACCCTAACCCTGTGACACCCGTATTTAATCATTTGAAACACGGCACTCGCAGGCAAGCATACTATAAAATAAAGGTTTAACCTATTAGGTGATCAAACCAGAAATGGACAAGGTCCAATGATGGACACTTGACTCTTATTTTACAGACAATAACGCCGCCGGAAAGTCATAGTCATATTTCCACAAGTAAATATTCTTCGTTGTAGTCAATCAACTATCTTAATCGAGATATGTTAACGCCACCCTTGAAATAGGTTCCGTTGAGGAGTTCCGATGGCCATCTGTGGTCTTCATCATCAGTTCCACTTCCCCAAATGATACTTTCTGAATACAAATGCTACACTTGTTACTAAAAAGACTTAAATCGCTATATGTTTGCCTATAATATTTGAGGAGTTCCCTCAATTCCTCACTGATCCCCTTATAAGGACCGTATCGTTAATTATGGAAACAAGTTTGAATTGCTCTAAAAAAAAAGTTACAATATTTTGTCTTTTCTGTCATATGTCAATCTGTTAAGCATACAGTCAAGTGTTAAAACTTACTATAAAAAATTGTATAATTCGTATACATTGCAAGATGAAGGGTCTCTCAGAGAAAAAACGACATTCAATTGTGACCAAATACTGTAAAGAATTAGGTATAACTATGAGAAAGATTGCTTCAGAAGAAGGGGTTAGCCTGAAAGCTGTTTACAATACGATAAAAACGTTTAGTATGAATAATAATTTAAAAGATTTACCTGGCCGAGGTAGAAAACGAGGCCCTTCATGTCCTAATTTGGACAAAAAGATATGCGAATATTTTTCTCAAAAAAAGAGATATCGATTCGGGATTTTGCGAAAAAATGTCGTACTTCTATTGCAATGGTTCAGCGTGCCAAGGAACGTAACTTGCTTGTAACGTATAAAAAGCAAAAACAGCCTAAACGCAGCAAAACCCAGGAGTCTTCTGTCAAAACTCGGGCTCGGAAATTGTACGACCAAATTTTAACTAAAAATGAACAATGTATTATAATGGACGATGAAACCAAGTCAAACTTGACTATAAAACCCTACCCGGACCGCAGTTTTACACCGTAATAAAAGGTACGAAGGTCTCTAAAGACGACAAATCCATTTTTTGCGAGAAATTTGGGAAAAAAGTGATGGTTTGGCAAGCTGTTTGTTAATGCGGCATTAAAACGTCTCCGTTTTTCGTAACGGGAAACTTAAATTCGGATGTGTTCAAGAAGGAATGCCTTCAAAAACGGGTACTACCACTCATTCGAAAGCACAGGAGTCGTACATTATTCTGGCCTGATTTAGCTGCGTGTCACTATGCTCGCCATGTGTTGAACTGGTATCGAGAGAATAATGTCGAATTTGTCGCGAAATCATTAAATCCCACGAATTGCCCTGAGATCAGGCCCATCGAGAAATTTTGGGTTCTGATGAAGGCACAGCTACGAAAACAAGCTAAACCAACAGATAACATGGACTAATTAAAAAAAGACTGGATCCGTACCCACAAAACTTTCAAAACAGTCGATGTCCAAGGGCTAATGAAGAGCATCAAAAGCAAAGTGAGGAAACTGGCAAAGGGGATCAATAAATAACTAAAAGTAGTTTTTATGGTTCACTTTGAAGATCTAAGAATCGCGTAGTTTAAGTTTTTTTTTTGTAATAAAAAGTATTTATACAGATTACACCATTTTATTTGTTTCCATAATTAACGATACGGTCCTTATTCAGATTTGGTGACAATACGACCACCTCGAAAGTATACTCTATCAAACTAACATTTTTTTTTTTAAATCGGTCCTCAATTGACGGAGTAAACGGTACATACGTAAAAAAAAACATACAATGGAATGTATAAACTCCTCCTTTTTTTGAAGTCGGTTAAAAAGAGGTTAATCATTGATATTTCTAAACGCCGTCGCAAGTTAATACACACGTAGTATTTATGAAAAGTCAAAGAAATAATTGTAATGAGCTATCACTGGGATCTATAAAAAAAGACTTACTCACTGAGGTACAACTGAGAAACTACAAGTACTAAAGTAGAATTACATCGAACTACAGGTGTCGACGGCAGGAGGTGAGCCGGCGGCTGGCGGCGATGCGCCGGCGACGCGACCCGGTGAAGCGAGACGCGCTCACCATGTACGACCTCATCTTCTATAACCCCACCACCAACCCCATCGTGTGAGTACTTCGTTATATAACTATCTGAACCGATCGCCCCTCTAATGTGCTTAGGCTTACATATGGATGCATTTCTTGCGATGCCGATTAGCCCTGTATTATTGCTATGCTATGAAGAAGGTAGAAAAGAACATAGGTCATTTCAAGGTCGCAAATGCGTCCGGAGACAGATGAAATGTATAATGTATTCAAACTAAATTATCCTATTAACGTCCTGAAAATGAGTATATTGTCTGCCATAATTATCTGTAGTCTTTTTTTTATGTTGAAGGTGAAGTCTCACGAGCACTCAGGTTCAATAAGCTTGGAATAGTTTATGCCATGCTTTGTCACTTTCTGTCAGATGCAAATGTCACAATTACAGATAAGGACAAAGCATGGCATAAACTATTCCAAGCTTATTCCACGTTCATAAGTAAGGGGGATAGACTTTTGAAATCTCAAGGCTATAATTTTAAGACCTCAAATGCGTTGCCAACCCTAAGGACTAAGATGGAATGCCTATATGCCAGTTGTTTTGAATGGTAATGGACTGTAAATTACGATGTTAAATATATACGAAAATAGCGAACTAAAGTACGTGTGGAATAGGGTCTCAAGTCAATCAAATTGAGAACTTACCAGGCTTGTCTGCAATTGTAGTATACAGATCTCGGTATCAGCAGCCAGGGCAGATACTACACTAACCTTCGGACCATCGACTTACCTCGAGTCTGCGAAATACCTTTCCTGGAGCTTCACCGATAGAAGTCTCGCCAGCACCCAACTTCATTGACCAAATACTTGGATCCTGCTTCCACACACGAGTTATACAACAAAATTATGTTATCCACAACTGCGACACAACAAATAGTTGCTTTACGGGATATCTTTGAGCAAGCTAATCGAAAACGACACGACAACTTTCGCTGCTCTTAAACGACTCGAATTCGTCTCGTCATTCCATAGACAAATCTAAAACTTTTTTTTTTTTTTTAATCTTAAGCCGATAATGTTGCTAGGCGACAACTGGTTAAGTGCAATCTTTAACATTTCCGCCCACCAAAATACGAGTTATTTTAAGCTTACTATTGCTATGGGTTGTATCTCTTTAAGTAAACTACGATTCTATTAGGTAAGATATAACTAAAACGACCTACAACTAAAAGTACGGCGATAAAATAAGTTAACTTTGTGAAGGAAGTGGACACAGCTTTACAATTGGTCTTTTAAGTTCACCGGACTCGGTGCGAACAGTCACGACCCTACAGATACCATCAGTTCCTAGATGGAGTTGAACCACCCGACCCATTTTCCATTTCATTGGACTACATTGCTCATTAACAATGAGAACAAGAGTCCCGACATCTATTTTGTTTTGGCCATCGAACCATTTGTGGCGCTGTTGTAGAGTGTGTAAATATTCTAAGTGCCATTTACGCCAGAAATCTTGGTGGATTTTTTGTAGCAATTTCCATCTCTGAAGGGGGCCTAACTTTGCATCAACTAGATTACTCTCGGGTAATATAGTGAGCGGCTCCATCGTAAGAAAGTGGCCAGCAGTTAACACCGAAAAATCGTTAGGGTCTGAACTAAGGGGTGATAGAGGTCTCGAATTTAACATGGCTTCTATCTGAGTCAAAACTGTGTAGAGTTCCTCAAAGGTGAGGCGCTGCGCGCCTAAAACACGCGATAAGTGAGTTTTCACCGACTTTACGCCGGCTTCAACCAAGCCAGAAAAGTGCGGGCTACCCGGGGGATTAAAGACGAAATCAATTTGCTCTGAGCGTGCAGCTTTAGCCATCAAACCGTGCAATGCATTAGAGGCACCAACAAAGTTCCTTCCTTGATCCGAAACGAGTCTAGAGCAACGACCACGACGCGAAATAAACCGGCGCAGAGCTGCCAAGTAAGCATCCGTCGTTAGCTCGGAAACAAGCTCTAGATGTATTGCCTTTGTGACCGTGCACACGAACACGCAAATATACGACTTGAATGTGCGCAATCCGCGACCACGACCTAAACTAGTGTCGAATGGTCCCGCGTAATCAACCGCGGAGGACGAAAAGGGTTTGACCTGATTAATTCTAAATGATGGTAAATTGCCCATGATAGGAGGCTTAGCAAGCTTCGGATGAGCGCGAAAACATTTCATGCATAATGATATCACAGAATTTATAGCCCTCTTCGACGACATAATCCAAAAATCTTGGGCGATGAGATTTTGCAGCGTTTGCATTCCTGGATGCATAAGCCGATTGTGATAGTCCTCTATGACCAGCGTTGTGAACCTATGATCACGAGGCAACAAGAGGGGATGTTTAACATCAAATGACAAATTACCTTTGGAAAGGCGACCGCCCACCCTTAAACAACCAGATTCGTCCAAAAAAGGCGACAATTTCCGAATCGGTTTAGCTACAGAGCGAAGTGACTTTTCCTTTGACAAACAACGACGTTCTGAAGCGAACACACATTCTTGGACATGTTTCACGAGAAAATGGAGAACCCTATTAAGTTCTTCAGACGACAAATTCGGGTTTGTATTTTTCGACGAAGGATTTTGCAAGTTGTACATATACCGAAAACAATAAGCCAAAATGCGCAATACCTTCTGCAATGAAGAAAATCGTTTCAAGATTGAGTCTATAAATGTAACATTGGAGGCTGTGAAGAGACTATAAATCTTCTGTTCACTGGAAGCAGCGTCGTCCATAACCATTTCTGAGTGTGGCCAATACTTTTGCGGAAGGGGCAGCCAGGAAGGCCCCGCCCACCATAACGGGTTCTGGACCAAGTCAGCGGGTAACAAACCGCGGGAACCGCAATCCGCTGGATTTTCCAAACCAGAAACGTGATGCCAACGTTCAGGGGGAACTTGTTCCTGGATGTGCGCTACCCTATTTGCTACGAAGGTTTTCCACCTCGATGGACACGAACGGATCCAGGTCAGGGCTACAGTGGAGTCCGACCAGGCATAGACATTGTCAAAGGTGTGGAAATCTTTTAAGGCTTGAGTGAACGAAGCAAGCAGGTCTGACAGTAAAACCGCTGCTAATAACTCCAAACGAGGTATCGAGCATTTACGAAGGGGTGCCACCTTCGATTTAGCGCAACAAAGACGCACGACAGTAGAGCCGTCATTTTGAACGACACGACAATAAATGACAGCACAGTAGCCCCTCTCCGAAGCGTCGCAGTACCCGTGGAGCTGCAACGCAGGAAAGTTACAATCATTCTACGGGGAATGGACAGTGAGCTTAACTCCGACAACTGTGACTTAAACTTACTCCACTCTTGAGCGATAGCACTAGGGATTTCGCCGTCCCATTCGACGCCCGAAACCCACAAACGTTGTATTATGTACTTTGCGAAAAATACAACAGGCGACAATAAACCCAACGGGTCGAAGATACGAGCTATGTCCGATAGGATCGACCGCTTCGTACAGCGACAGTCATTCTGAATTGTTTTAAATGTGAAATTATCTTCCTTAGGGAGCCACGAAAGACCCAAAATTTTAAGCGACAGATCATTAACGTCTTCGAAGTTATGAAGTTGCTCCGAATATAGCTCCGACCCTGGCAAACTATCGAAGAATTGAGGACTATTAGAAGTCCATTTACGCAGGTGAAGCTGAGCTGATGACAAAATTCCCACTAAATCCTTGCGCAGGCTTATCGCACTCTCGACAGAATCTGTACCCGAAACAATATCGTCGACATAAGAATCCCTGGCCAGCACTGCGGCACCGTGAGGAGCGCGAGCTGCGAATTCCTTCGCTAATCTAGACACACACCAGAGCGCCTGGTATGGGGCACAAGACACGCCATAAGTCACCGTGAGCAAGCGATAATCCTTCACAGGGTCATCAGGGGATGGACGCCATAAAATGCGTTGATAGTTGCAGTCTTGCGGATCAACAAGAAACTGGCGATACATCTGCTTGATGTCTCCGGTGAAGACTATCGCATGCCATCGAAATCGAGCCAGCAAATCAAATATATTTTTTTGTAATTTGGGACCTGGCAGCAAGGTAGCATTCAAGGATTTCCCGGTAGCATCCACTGCACTCGCATCAAAAACCGTGCGCAAAGGCGTTGTAACGGATTCACGCAAAATTCCCTGATGTGGTATGTAGAAGAAGTGACCCTCAGACGACAAGGGGGGATCCACTTCCTCCATATGACGACACTCGAGGTAATCCGTCATAAACTTGACATAAGCTTGCCGAAAATTGGGATTTAACGTGAACTTCCTTTCTAAATTTAAGAGACGCTTGAGGGCAATCTCCCGAGACCCTGAAAACTGAGGCTTTGCCTCAGTGTCAACAAAAGTTAATGGTACCACCATCCTTCCATCAGGATTGCGACAATACGAAGACTCCATTAAATTTTCACACGCTAATTCCGATTTCGAAAGAACAACAGATCTAGGAGCATCAACACTTTCCAGCTCCCAGAACCGTTTTATATTATTATCCAACGAAAGACTCGACACTAGAAGACAGTCTTTGGACTCAACTCTGGAATCACTACGACAACGAAAATGAGAACGAGAAGGAACAATACCGATGGCACATTCACCCATCACAATCCAACCGAAAACTGTGCGGATGGCAATAGGCTGCCCTGCATTGCCCTTGACGACACCAGGTTGAAGCGCAGAAGCTAGAATATTCACACTAACCAGCATGTCAATGGGTCCAGGTTTGAAGTATGATGGGTCAGCAAGATTTAAGTTCTTAATATGCTCCCACGAGACGACATCAATGTGTTCCGAGGGCATATCAGAGCAAATCCGCGGCAAAACAAATGCTTCCAAAAAAAACTTACAATGAGACTCTCTATTTGTAGGGACAATTTCACAATCGACAGATCCCAGAGTCTCAGTTGACGTTTGGCCAATGCCATTTACTGATTGCCCACTAGTATTCTTCATTGACAATCCAAGCTTTTGAGTGCATCTCAAAGTCATAAAGTTGCAAGCACTTGCACTATCTAGCAATATTCGAATTGATACCAATTTATTATATTTATTTTTTATCAGTACTATTGCTGTCGAAAATAACACCAGTGCATTACAGTTTGGAACGGCCAATGTCACTGGAGCATCTAATACCTCTGAGGTTGCAGGTTCAGAGTCCCTACTTTTACCAAAATGCAATAATTTGTGATGTCTGCCATTACATGTGGGGCACATGACACTTGATTTACAATGTTTTACCCCATGTGATGGTTGACAACAGAGGATACAAAGTCGCTTATCTTTTACCCTATTAAATCTCTCTATCGGAGACAATTTCAAAAATTCAGTACAACTTTCCAAACTGTGACATGAAGATGCACAAATTGCACATTGGCTAACAGGCGGCACAACAAATGAAGATTTTGATTTACTTGCAGGCTTGCTAACAATAATATTTGACCTAGAAACCGAGTTTTCCAAGGCCTGACTCCGCTTTTCAATGAAAGAAATCAAAACTTCATAATCTGGAATGTCAATGTTTGATTCGAGATGCAACTCGAATGCTTCTCTTGTGGTAACATCCAACTTCGACCATAACAAATGGTATAACATGAAATTCTTATCAGGTACCTGATATTTTTCTAAAATTTCCAAATTTTCTTTAAAGGTTTGACAAACACGATTCAATTCGACACAACTTTTTGATTTTACTGACTCGCAATTAAGCAACTTTTCATAAAACACTGAAGCAATTACTCTTTTTTTCTCGTAATGCTGCTTCAATGTGTTATAAGCAGTAACGTAATTCTCGTCACACAAGGATAGTTTTTTATTAAGTTAAAGGCCTCACCCTGCACATTGGTTAACAAATAATGGAATTTCTCAACTGCAGGAATGTCTTTCTTGTGAATTAACGAATCGAATATCTGAATAAAAGACACCCACTGTTCCATATTCCCACTAAATGGGGCAATAACAATACGAGGCAATCGCACACACGAATTAGGACTGGACACTGACGGTTTTTGTTCTATAACTTGATTAGTGAAGCGCAACTTTATAGCTTTCACCATCATTTCGAACTGTGATGAAACTTGTAGCTCACTTTTCCTATCTACGCTTGACAACGACGATAACAAATCTATCTGAAATGAGTGAAATTCCTTTTCAAGTTCCTTTACCTCTTCGGTCGAATACCCAACTAAATCCGAACTTGAGATGTATTCCATTCGTGCGAACGCGTAATCGCGACCTACACGATTCCTATCACACTTGTCACTATCGCTATCACTTTTTCCTCCAGTCATTTCAATCGCACGAAACACAATAACAATTCACAATAGCAAAAACACCGACAATTCGTATTCTAACCTTAGACTAAAATTTTGATTTGACAGCTTCGAAACGTTCCGAAACTATGGTAAATTTTATTCTATTTGACAGATCGCGACGTGTACAAAAAACGCTTAAACGAAACGCGCGTTCTAACCAAAGAGAACCAACCCAAACGTTTCTAGGTTTACCCACGAATTTGCAGAAAGAGAAATAAGTGTATCTAACTACTAAATCTTGCTAAAAATACGAAAATATTCCAAAATCACCTTACAATATTATGCGGCTCGAAGACCAAATGTTTTGAATGGTAATGGACTGTAAATTACGATGTTAAATATATACGAAAATAGCGAACTAAAGTACGTGTGGAATAGGGTCTCAAGTCAATCAAATTGAGAACTTACCAGGCTTGTCTGCAATTGTAGTATACAGATCTCGGTATCAGCAGCCAGGGCAGATACTACACTAACCTTCGGACCATCGACTTACCTCGAGTCTGCGAAATACCTTTCCTGGAGCTTCACCGATAGAAGTCTCGCCAGCACCCAACTTCATTGACCAAATACTTGGATCCTGCTTCCACACACGAGTTATACAACAAAATTATGTTATCCACAACTGCGACACAACAAATAGTTGCTTTACGGGATATCTTTGAGCAAGCTAATCGAAAACGACACGACAACTTTCGCTGCTCTTAAACGACTCGAATTCGTCTCGTCATTCCATAGACAAATCTAAACCTTTTTTTTTTTTTTAATTTTAAGCCGATAATGTTGCTAGGCGACAACTGGTTAAGTGCAATCTTTAACACAGTAATTTCACCGGTTGTCTTATCTCCACACCGGAACACAAAAATGCGAACACTTCCTTGGCGGGTGGTTAATGTCATAATGTGTTTTAAGCCATAATCATCGCAAGATATTACTTTTTTTTAAGAAGCTGTTACATATTCAGGATTTATATAAATCAAATCTAACCTTACCTAACCTTGTCTACACGCTAGATATTTGAGAAATTCTGAGAAGTGAACGGTTTCAGCGATATAAAAAAATATGACTATCAATAATTATGTCAACAATGACATTACGACCAAAATAGTTAAGGGAAACAACGGGCTCCCCCTGAATACACATTGAAGAATGTCCTCTCCTTAGCTTTCTTCTCTTACATCGTTCTCCGAGCAGCATCACGTCACAACGTCCATATAATTAAATAAATTCTAAATCTCTTTCTTTCCAGGCCAGACCAAGACGAGTTGAAAGCCAAGGAAGCCAACCTGAAGGACGCAGAAGACAGGAAGAAGGCGCCGGTGGAAGAACCGCAAGAAGACGCGGACGACCCGCCCGCGGAGGCCACGCCCGTGCCGCAGATCAAACTGGGGCCCAACGGCGAGATCATGCTGGACGAACAGAGCTTGGTAAGAATTATATTTTAACCGTATTAGCCTACATTGTTGCCTAGTTACCATTATGGTTTTGGATGCAATAAGTTCCGCAACACTGTTCAATTTGACGTACGTTGATTTAATTGTGCAACTCCAATTTGAGTGACAAGTGGCTTTGTGAATTAAAATAACTAAATTATAGTTACGTATGACTAATAATTTGATTATATTAATAATTTTATCGGATATAACCTGAAAGTTTGTGAGAATGTTAGTCTATCAATCAAGGTTAAATCGGTTTTAGATTATATTATACTAGCTTTTGCTCGCGAGTCCGCCCGCGTAGTGTCAAATTTTTTGGGATAAAAAGTAACCTATGTCCTATTTCAGACTATAATCTCTGTGCCAAATTTCATCTAGATCCGTTTAGCTGTTCCGGCGTGATTGAGTATCAAACATCTATTTATCCAAACTTTCGCATTCATAATAGTATTAACTAAAATAGTAACATGATAAGTACATTTCATTGCGGAAAAAAAGTTAAGGGTAAGGACTAGAATTTCAGGTTTGGCGACACATTTTCTGTCTTACGATAGCAGCGTTGAGATTGTAGTCTTGTAGAGTTTCAGATGGTCGTTACCATCAGACGGTGTGTCGGTGTCTACGGTGTGCGCGGCATAAAGGGCTGTTGGGGTAACTCATCATTTCATCAAATTCTAATTTCTGCTGAAACCAATAATGTTTTCAGGGTATCTTATACATTAAATACGTAGGTTAGGTTAGTTTACATGTTTAAGATACCCTGAAAACATTATGGTTTCAGCAGAAAATAGCGTTCGATGAAATGAAATTCGATGAAAGGTGTTTTGATGAGGGACGTTTTAAAAAACACGTACATAGTTAAGACTAACTTTCGTTACACAAAGGACGCGATCGTGATTTTTGTTTTCATTAAGCCTTTAACTATGTAGAATTTTGTTGAAAACGATGCGACACCCGGCTGGTGGTTGCAGGTGATAAAGCAGACGTCGGGGCGCAGGCTGGCGGCGGCGGTGGTCCGCGAGGGCGCGTGGGGCGGCGGCGGCGGGCGCTACTCGCGCGCGGCGCGCACGGCCGACTGGAGCGCGCCCGAGACCGTGCGCTTCTACCGCGCGCTCGCCGCGCTCGGGACCGACTTCACGCTCATGGCGCCGCTCTTCCCCGACAGGAACCGCAGGGATCTCAAGATCAAGGTACAACCGACTCGCACACTATTATAGGCGATTTTTTACTTTCGAGTGCTCGAAATCAAAGTCGAGCGATAGAAAATATTAGCAAAAGAAAAATATGTCACGTTTATTTTCGCATGAACCCATCATCCCGTATTTTTGAAACGCCGCACTCGAAAGCTAGTGATTGACTTGATATGTTCACGTGTTGTAGGTACGCAGGTAGTCCACGATTACCGGTTATTTTTAATCATGTTTTAAACATACGACCTAGTTAGAAATTGTTGTTATGGCGATAATATCATTATTTATCTGCGCTTGCAGTGTTTTTAATACTGTTTAACCAAAAACTTTTACTATTTAAAACTATTAAGTGAAACGTTTACTCCGCCAAGGTTCTTTATCTATGATAGCTATTAGAAGTTTGTCTGAATATTTAACATCTGTGGTTTATGTTTATTTGTCAGATGTCAAAACAATTTTCTAATGATTGAATTCAAAACGAATGGTGTATAACACTCGTTTATTAAATTTCTATCGCTCGTATTTCAAAATTACATCTCCGTTTTTGCTCACTTTCGAGTGAAACTTTCGAGCGCTCGAAAGTTAAAAGTCGCCTCACTGGAGTGCTACCACTAGTAGTCCACTAGCACATTTGTCTTACAATTCTTCAAGAGATATGCTCGCGGTGGAATCGCTAATAAAAGCTAAACTTAGTCTATACGGAGTCCGCTTTGCTCGCAATGGACGACGGGCACAATAATACGAAGGTTACGGCTCAGTTACGAGTGAGGGGTAAATGCTTAATTTGCTTTTTAAGGAAATACAATGCTTTAATAAAACTATTTTTGTGCCCTTTACTACTTCAAATTCTGATACTGCAATGGGACTGCCTAAAAGAAACACTGAGCTGCCTATTTAAAGCCCTTGCAGCTCAGCGTTTCAGATAGGCAGTTGTTATTTTAATATCAGTGTTTAATGTCATATAAAAAAACGAGTGATTTTTTTTCACACAATTCAAGTTTCTCCTCCTCAGTGCTGATATTCAACCAGTTTTTTTTTTCAAACTATATTTTGCCATTTTAGTTTAAAAAAGAAGAGAAAATAAACGGCGCGCAAGTAGACAAGGCGCTCCGTTCGCAGACCGCGTGGGACGCGGCTGGGTTGCAGGACGTGTTCGCGAGCGAGCGGGCGGCGGCCGCTCGCCGCGCGGAAGCCGAGCGCGAACAGTTGCAGGCGGCGCGCAGGGCACAGCGCGAACGCGCGAAGGCTGCGACGAACATGCGGATGAGACAGAGTAAGTGTATAAAACGTTGTCCGCGATCTCTTCTGCGCCCGTTTATCTTTTTTCTCTTGAGATATAATAAAAAAGTTATCTATTTGATGATTATTGGCTAGTGGCAGAACGTTGATATAGGTAAATCAGAAACAGCAAAGGCGCCAATACACTTCCTTGAGGTACACCATAAAGAATCTCTGTAAAATCTAATGAATAAATTTCTTCAGTACTTTGTTTTTAGGCACAACCGTTTTATTTGTGAACGAGGACATGACATTTTCTACAAATAAAGGTGGAAGTTTAGAACTCAAAGACTATGTGACATATCATTTTTAACACATAAAACTAATTCATGGTTCCGTGCCGTCATCATTGGCATGTAATAGTAGATTGTTCAACAGGGGACTAAAGTGAGCCATTATTACACGAGGCATTTATCCATACTTATGGATGAGATTGTGTTTTTTTTAGTCTCGAGTTAAACACTAATTTTCACTTTGACTCAAATTTTAGGTTAAGTAGTGACACGAAAATACTTTTGTAGTCTGTCTAGTATATCTTGTTAAACGGAACCCTTAAAATTGGTATATAGAAACTCAACCCCTCGTATGCTTAGGCACAGTTTAACAAGTCATATAGTTGGGCAACGAATGTACTTACGTAGAGCAACGGTGGGGGATGTCGCCAACTCGCTCCGTTGGCGTTCTTGAACTGTCTGGGCAGGCGCGTACATGTTCTTGAGTAAGTGGAGCGGTTTTTATTACAATGCGCACCTGTTCCGTGTACCGAAATTTAGAATGAAAACAGCTTATACCTTGGATTAACACATAGGCTACCTTTCATATCGCAATTCCCTCGGGAACTGGTTTATACGCGTATGAAGTCGCGGGCGGAAGCTAGTAATAAATAAAAAAAACCCAATAAAATTAATAATAGGAACCTTAATACGTCTAAAAGCAAAGTCTCACGTAAACATCTGGCTGTGCTACATATGTAAATACATTATTACTTAATAGCTAGGTACTTGTAAATAAATCATTGCATAATAATAACGTATAATTCATTTTCTATTTTATGACATCCCTAGCACATCCGCGCGTGGCAGCGTTTCACTACTGTAGGGAATTATATTGTAATTGTGCTCAAAAGTTGGATATCTTTTATTTTTTAAGCTTAATTTTTTTAACTACTAGCTGTTTCCCGCGGCTCCGTCTGGGTAAAAATCTTTTATCACTATTCCCTCAGAAACCGTCCTATTTGTCGGGATAAAAGTACCCTGTCTATCCCCGGGACTCAAAACTGAGTCTTTGAGATACATCTCTATACCATTAAAATCGGTTCAGCGGTTTATCCGTGAAAGCGTAACAAACAGACACAGATTAGGTACTTTTTGGACGAGGGGTTAACACTTTTGACTTTATTTGCTGTGACCGCTGTTTTGTTATTATAAAATAAATAATTTACTTCAAATATGTTTACAGGCAGAGGAGCGAAGGCTCTGGAAACAGAAACGCTCGCGAGCATGCACCTACCGAACACACACGAAGCGACCACCGCCGACGAGTTCATTCAAAGAGCGTTGGACGCCAAACCGCGCAGAAAGCGCAAGCAACCCGCGATCAACCCTAGTCCTGACCTTCCCGTACTCCCACCTCTACCCACACCTGAAGACCAAGAATACGCGACGCTCACCTTAATAGACAAACCGCTTACCAAACCAGGACCCTCTACCACAGACCCCAAAACAAATCCGCAAGTGCCACCCAACATAGAAGCTGGGTCTCTTGTAGTACTAACGGTTAACGACCCGAAATCACCGACGAAAAAAATGCTCCAGACGTATATCTCGAGAGGTGCTGGTCAGTTGACCCCAGTTGCCTTGCCAGCTACGTTATTAAATTCTGTTATGGGTTATATGAAGAAAGGGACGCCGCGGAGCAACGTGTCTGCGGGGTCGTCCCCTCAGCTGTCGTCGCCGGCGAGCGTCTGTAGTGAAGGTCGGACTAGTGCCATCCCTAGTGTTATTCAAGTGAACCCAAGCCCCACAAAAAGACAGAGACATAGTTCCTATACTATAACGCAGCTTTAATATTTTTTGTTATTCTAATGTTATATTTATTACCTGTATCATGTTATGTATGTAATTCTATGGTGGCATTGGAATTATGTCAAAGTTTGAAGCCGAACCCTGCTTTGCGAAACACATATTCCTAGGTTCAATCGCCATGAAATTATCTGAGCAGACAAGGTGCTTGAGTTAGTCGAAATTAGGTATTTTACTTTGTCTGCTCCGATATATTCAATGGCAACTGTGCCCTTATTCGCCATAAAATAGCCTCATTGAATAATCTATTTTACAAACAGATAATTGGCAAATTGTTGATAACCATTGATCTCGTATAGAATCGCTATAGATTCACAAAATAATGGTTTATAGCCTATCCACATGTGTATATCTTCTACCAAAATGTCACTTTGCTATTTTTTTTATTTTCGTGTGCCGAGGAGGAAACCAGGTTAGATAACCAAGCAACTTGAAAGAATAATATAAGTATATTGATTATTAAACGGCGCTAAATTGTGTCGTTAGAGAACTCTCTTTTCTCTTCTAGAGAAGTTCTCGTGCAACAGCAAAAAAGCTGGAGCAAGTCTATGCATTGGCTGGTTACCTATTATTTTATCGAAATTCACGTCATCGACTGTATCATTTCATCGAATTACACTTCATCAAACACAATTTTCTGCTGAAATCATTGTTTTACATTAAATATGTAATGATACGTTCTTGAAAGGAGTCTCGATATAATAATATAATAGTTACCCGCGCCCGCTAGTCGCTGGTCAAGCACACGTCTTTATACCATTGTTTACGATGATATGCACGCAAGCTACGTGCACCGTGTACGAGAACCATCAAACATTTTTGAATAAATAGTAATTGTTTTTGCTTTCGAGTCGATGATTATTTAACTTGGCAACTTCGTAGTCAGCACATTATCTCATTATCTTATGAAATCCATGTTTTTAACTTATTTATTACTTACTTGTAAGCTTAACGTAAATATTATGTATTAATACAGGGTGTCTTGTAGTCGAGTGCAAGAACTTTAAGGGATGGATGAGAGGGTCATTTTGAAGTATTTGAAAGAAATTATAGTACATTGTGCATCTAGGGAAGTAAGAAGGGGATAACTAACGAGAGTATTAATGACTCGAGTTTGTTATCCCCTTACTGCCCGTGGAGCCCTTTCACACGACCGTTTTTTCCGGCGGTTTCTCGGCGTTTCGGTCGCGTGCTCGCAGCGTTCCGGTCGCGTTCCCGCTCCGCCGAGAAACCGCCGGCAAAAACGCTAGTGTGAACAAGCTCTGATACACACAAAGTTTTTCATGACATTCGCAAGGAAATAAAAAAAAAACTTAGACTATTAAAGAAAACAACAATCAAAAAATGAATGGCACTCGACTCGCTAAAAGAGATTGTCAACATGAAAACTCAACTTTTTTCAATATTGTGTTCCACAGATAGTGCTAAGAACTGCCATTAGTTTTCAAACTTGACAGGCCATTCTGTCAGAATGTACCGATTTTCAATATTAAATTTAATATAGGTTGTTATTGATATAAGATTTGTACGACGTACATTTTAGTTTTTTTACTTTTGATTTATTCTGTTTACTGATTTACTCTATTCACTTGACATTGGCGAAATCACTGTGTGGACCGCCATTTAATAAAAAAGAAAAAGAAGAAATTTAATATAAATAATGGCGAACGTCTCTGAAATAATAGTAAAATATAAATATAATGCAGTTAAATGTACAGTTTAAATAAACCTTGGCTGATTTTACACCTTAGTCTGAAATGATGTTCTATATTTTAAAACTAAACCCATTACTCCCTTGGGAGGTAAATAGCTCTTAAAGCCTGTGTGTTATGACACCCTTTCCGAGCATGTGTGAAGAACAGAAGAACAAATATTTCATCCGTATTTATGGTCATAAGAAATGCTCCCTGGAAGTCCTTGCAGTCCCCTGTAAAATGGTTAGTGCTTGAATATTAACTTGTGGTTTCTGGGAGTGCCTATTAAGTGCTTAATTATAATTGAAGAATTGAATCCCAGCGGGATGCATCTTTATATGTAGTAGTGTGCAACCCACAACAAAAATAATTTACGTTCACACGCTGCAGTAATAGCATAGGTGGTCGTACAATTTTCAGTGTTCAGCGGTTTCATTTTGAAATATCGTCCCTTTACTTTCTCAATCTCTTATCTGACCGAAGTTTTATAGAAAAGTAGTCTTTATTCCTCTTGGAACAGGAGTGTTTTTCCTACTAATCAAATAGATACGATATGTGCAATAATGCATACTGAGACTGATACAAGGCCTCTATTCTACTGCGTAAAACCATATTATTGCCTTTGACACCACATCGTATTGTTTTTAACTCTGCCGCCATTACTGTCAAGTAAATAAGAACTATCGTAACGTTGAAAATACGATAACACGTTAAAGGCAATATAGTTTTACGCATTAGAATAGAGCCAGCTGTATTGAATACAACGTCGTTTTTAATCGAAAAAAATCGTATTTATCTTGCATTTTCAGTCAGTTTTAGCACTCATTCACCGTGGTCCGGCTGACCAAACTTTCCATTTCAAAATCAAATTTAACAGAGTCCTATTTCTAGGTTGTTTTGATCTGATGACCTAACATAACCTAAACCTAGCTCATATTTATGACACTAATATCGGTCAGCCGGACCATGGGAGAAACGGCGGTTCTAGCACCCATTGCCCCCATTGATAAAGCAAGACGAATCCGAACGAATCCGACATAAAAAGAATGCTTTAAAAAATCGCCCAGTTACCACATGTTTTATCTATACAATTATTTATATTGTTGAATGAATTTAATTAAGTAAACATATTTGATACGATTTGAAGTTTATTTTATTTTATTAAGTCCTGATTCGTATTTCCCGTCTCAAGAAAATCCGGTCTGGAGCCCGGATCGCTACCAACTTATCTACCACCAAGCAGCAGTGTTCGCATTGTCCTTTTCGGTGGAGGGATGAGGCTTCACGCGCTCCCGCGCCTCTCGATTTGTATACATTTTACTAATTAATCAATTTAAATACGGACACAATAAACAGAATTGGCATATTAATTTCCATATAAGAAAATAATAGGTTATATAATTTCTACCTACGAGTTCTAAGTGGCTCGGCTACAGAGTGGTAACTCATCACTACATCGAATAAATGATGTTTTCAGGGTATATAAAACATTAATGACGTGGGTCAGGTTAGGTTAGATGTTTAAGATACTCTGAAAACACTATGATTTCAGCACAAAATAGCGTTTGATGAAATGAAATTCGATGAAATGATACATATTTGATGAAAGGTGTTTCAATGAAATTATAGACACCCCTACAGAGTATGTATGCTCTCCCTCCAGTGGAGCCAGTCAAAGCCCATAAACAGCATACGTACCTACATTGCGTGCGTCCCACGTACATCATTTCACCATATTTAAGTGGTGGTAGGACCCTGTGCAGGGTCCGTCCGGACCGCTACCACCATCTTATCCATTAACCACCCGCCAAACAACAGTGTTCGCATTGTTGTGTTCCGGTGTGGGGATAAGACAACTGGTAAAATTACTAGCATAGAGGCATTCCATCTTAGTCCATAGGGTTGGCAACGCATTTGAGGTCTTAGGATTATAGTCTTGAAAATTATGCGTGTGAAAAGTGCTGGAGTGCCTTCTCTTTAACATTACAAAAAAAAAAGTAAATTGATTCACTTTCATTATGATGGCGTCGCCGCTGTAGAGCAGAACATGCGCATACCATAAATACATTCCATCTTAGTCCTCAGAGTCGGCAGAGCGTTTGATGTCTAAGGATTGCAGTCTTGATATTGCAAATGCAATATTGCAACTTTTAATTTAACCTTTTCGTGACTTAGTGGCCACAACTCGGCCATTAAATTCGCGGCCACATCAAAGAAAAAACGTAGTAATCAATTATGCTTATGACAATAATAATATAGAGCTCAAACACAGTTGCACTCTACTCGGTACAGGTATGTAGATATTGATGAACATATAAATTGGAAAGCTCACGTTGGAAAGGTAGCATCAAAACTTTCAAGATTCGCCTATGCCCTCTGTCAAATTAAGCGAAATACCAACTTACATACTGCCGTATGTGCCTACCATGCATTTGCCCAATCGTGGCTATATTATGGAATCATACTATGGGGAGATAGAGGTAAGAACCAAATAGTTGGACCATAGTTAAGCGTAGTTAACCATACAAACAACAAAAGTGAAAAAAGTTCAGTTGTGCGACGAAATTATCCCTACAAATGTTAGGCACAACGGAAAAGTTTCATAGAAAACCTAATTGAGCGAGTTAGCGTGGCCAACTTTTTGGTCCTTACCCATAGTACAAATGCGTCAGATCTATTTCTATGTCATATACGTTTTGAGTTGTGTAAGTTTGTCCGAAGAAATGCAAATATGTTTACAAAAGCCAAAGATCTTTACAAAGGAGCAGTAAACCTACGCAATAAAAACAAGCTGGTGCTAGCAACTCCGGCTAAACTTAAAATGACCGCAGCCATGACAATACAAATATACAACAGTATGTTGATATTAAAAACGAGCAAGAATATAATGCATTTATTAGAACACTAAAAAGATGCCTTATTGATAAATGCTTTTACAACACAGGAGTATTTAAATAATGTAACATGACTAATCTTTAATCTTTAATTTTTATATCAATTTTATAAGTTTGTTGTTTGCGTATGACTAAGAATATTATAATAATAAGTGTTTTATAATGTAATATGCATGTGATAATTTAGTAAGTTCAATAATATCTATTGTAATGCTATAAAGGGTTACGACATAATAGATATAAATATCAGCGTTAATTGGAAGAGTTTCCATATGGGATAAGTTCGCCTATGTACATTATCTATATTGATGTAAATAATAAGTCTTGTAATTGTTTATGTGCAATAAAGAGTTCACATACAGATATAGGTAATAAACATATATTTTGTAGGTATTAAAAACACTAAAATACTTGTTAAGTTTAAAATATGTACAATTTTGTGAAATTGCAAGGTTTATGTTAGGACCTAAATTATAATATACTAGCGACCCGCCCTCGCTTCGCTTCGGATTAAAGTATTATACATATAAACCTTCCTCTTCAATCACTCTTATCTATTAAAAAAAACCGCATCAAAATCCGTTGCGTAGTTTTAAAGATTTAAGCATACATAGGGATATAGGGACAGAAAAAGCGACTTTGTTTTACACTATGTAGTGAAGAAGCCTTGTAAGAACCACATAAAGATAAATGAATATGAATATTAATGTTTATAGGCCTGAAAGGCCCTCGTACAGACTTAAGAAATGCTTACATTTTTTCACCTTGTTCCATTGAAACAACTTGCAAAATGTAATAATATCTTTGACGTCAACTGTATCACAAGGTCGCATATAATATGTGTGCTCGACTGCCTTCCCATTCCATAAAAAACTTTACGTTTCTCACTGCAAATAAAACTCGATCATACTTAACTAAACTTTACTTTACAGTCTTTTGTTTAAGTATGTTGACCAATGTCAGTGTGCTTCGACGATTTCATTGGGGAACCACTGTGAGGACTCCAGCCCATCCCACAGAGATAACTCTGGCTGCAGAAATTCCTGGTTCATCGCGTCAATGTCTATGGTCTTCTTGTGTTCTGTAAGTCAGAAACAAGATATTATTTTAAAAGATCTATCAAATGAGGAAAGTATAATGAGCGCCTATATTTATATTCGATACTCAAAAGAGATTCAGTATATTATCGATTATAGCTGTCGGTAAACATCTGGAAAACATTTTAGCCTACTTGTGCAAAATGTACATACATACATAACGTCACGCCTTTATTCCCAGAGTGGGGTAGGCAGAGCAAAAGAATACCAACAACTCTAAACTTGTTGATAATTCTGTAACCACATTTTGCATAGTCAGGCTAAGATGTTCACCAGTGAATTAGTGACAGGTTGCAAGCCCATCGCCTAACAGTACTACAAGCCCTTATTCCCTTAGTCGCCTCTTACGACATCCACGGGAAGACATGGAGTGGCACTATTCTAACCCGTCAACCACACGGGGGGGGGGGGGGGGGGGGGGTGCAAAATGTAGTTACAGAATAATCAACAAGTCTTTTTAGAGTTGTTGGTATTTCTGTAGCTCTACCTACCCCTCTCTTGGGATGAAGGCGTGATGCTATGTATGTATGTAGTTGTATGTATGTCATTTCATAAGATCGTAACTAAAATGATCACCGAGAACGTGTCAGTCCTTAAGACTTCAGCAAGACCCGTCCGAAAGAAAGGAATGGCCTAGATACATTTTTGTAAAAATACATCCAGCAGTTTCTAAGAATGAGGTGGACAAATATACAGACCAGAGATGATTATTTTATAATATGTAGTGAATAAATATAAATAACAAAGACAACAAAGTATCATTGTTCTACCGATAAGATGATTTTGACCTTTTCAGAACATACCTTGCGGATGTTGAGTCTAGCAATTAAAGCTCGTTGCATTGCTTACGCAGATGGCTAAGATGTAGTTACAATTCTGTACTGTGGAATTTTACCAACAATTTAATAGACAGTTATGGTTTGACAGTCCGTTATATCGCTTGGTTAAATCCAACGCAAGGATGCATTGTGATTTTTCAGCAATCTCGTACAAACTTACAGTACGTACGTATGGTTTAGGAAGTAAATATACCTGCAAAAAATCTAAAGCCACCGATACAGCACAGCATTCTAGATGTTTGTCGCAAGATAGTTTCTTGTGCATCTTATGGTTTCATGGTGGTGGCCCGAATGAGAGGTAACAAAATGAACCTTACCGCGGCTGACGTTTACGTTATTTTTATCATGGTTAATCGTATAAAACTGCGTCGTTAAGAGCATTCGACCAGAAACGATCGGTTTATCTTCAACGAGTATAAATAATTATCCACCAAGCATTCATTCATCCTTTGTAACTCTTCGGTAACAAAACGACAAAATGCTCTATCTATAATATAAAAATGAATCGCAAAATGTGTTGGTAAGCGCATAACTCAACAACGCCTGGACCAATTTTACCAATTCTTTTTTTTATTGTTTTGTTGAAGTCCAAGGATGGTTTTTACGTCGAGAAAAAATCGAATAACTTCCGGGAACGTCAGAAATTTGCAGCGGGGCGAAGCCGCTGGCGGGCCGCTATATTACATTAAAGACGCTCTTTAATAAACAACAAATAACCGCTAGCCGCAGTATCAGCTTTATTTTTGTAAGTCACAAATAGTGTGGTCACTTACCAACAAGCGCCAATTCGTCGGTCTGCGTCTTGGCGGCCGCGGCGGCGGTCTGCGCGGCGAGGTCGGCGACCGGCACCGCCGGCGCGGCCGCGGCGCCCTGGTCGCCCTGCCCATAGTATCCAGACCACGCTGAGTAATTTTGCCAATAGGCTGACGGATCATAATATTGGTTGTACTCCTATAATCATAACTGCTCGTCAGTATCACTCGCTCCTCCCCTTCTAAACATATATCTGCCATAGATGATGCAATAGCTATGCACTCTTAGCGACCATACTGAGTTGAAGCCTCAAACGGAACGGATGTTAGGGATCAAATGCAGCTTTATTTTAGCCAATGTATATAATATGAGTCTACATGGAATTACTTAAGCAGGCATTATCTTGAAACTCTAGATAATAGCTAGCAATTCGCTACCGAATAGAAATACCAGTCCTATGGGCATTAGATTGTCTAAACATTTGATGCAAAGTTTGGTGTACTTATGAGAACTGTATGGGATAGTTCCAAATTCTCTATATTAATTTACTTTTAGAGTTCTTAAAAATAAATGTAGGCTGCTTTCTAATTAATCTTTGAAGTATTTTATTTACAGTCAAGGACGAAACGCGTACACGTCATGAATCATGATGTTACGTACAACAGTTACGGTTACGGCTCGCTAGTGAGTATTCTGCTTTAGATGCGCGCACTCCTTATGACTTCTCATTAGAGCACATTTTATAAGGGGAGTGGCCACCTTTTTTGTGCTTTATTGTATTCAATCGGTTATGACTGCATCAATAACGTACTGATAAATTAGAAAGCTGCTTTATACATTTTATCCTAGGCTATAATGTTACTGTCGAGTCTGTTTGCCTAAATCAGGAAATGTTAAAGATAAAGAAATAAGATTGATAAAAACGAAAACTAAAGAGTGAAGTAAGGTAAAGTTTTACGCTAAGCGCCTCACAGAGGAAGAGTAGTCGAGCTCTGACTCAGAGCGGAGAGCGTACGACTGAGCTTGCACGGTGAGAGTGGATACATCGACCTGCGGGGTGTATGAACACTCTATCAAATATTATTACTATCCTATCGCTGACTAGTTATAGTTAAAAAAATATTTATAAACTAGCTCCAAATTCTCGTGGTTTCCTCTACATGTAAGGATTCTTGGGTATGATAGACACAAACGAAAAGAACTTGACAACTAAAATTCCATTATCAACCTCACTCTATAATAAAGCAAGCCTGCTAAATAGCAAATGCAGCGTATAGCGGGCTGTATACAGCAAAACCAAAGCTCATTCACATTCTGGCGACTTGAAGAAAATTCACATTGTCTCAAGTAATCGCTAAGCAAGCTAGGCTATAAGTTAACCAATTGACCGCCATCTTAAATACTACAAATTTTGAAGAAAATATTTTCGCAAAACTATGATTAAAAAAAATGACATCACTTAACAACCAATGCTAATTAATGTAATTAAAAGTGGTAACTTGATAGAAAAACTATTGAAATTCCTGATTTTAAAATCTGCAATGGCGGTCAATGTGTTAATTAAGTATTTAAACCATACCGTCCCGCTATTGTAGGCTGCGTTTGATGGTGTCACACCAGGTTGATTCAGCGATGGGACAGCACCTTTGGGTTTTGGTACTGCAGTGCAAATTTTTAAAGGCTTGGTCCCAAGCCCATTATACCCATTCATTGCGTGCAACGCATTTCGTTGTTCTTCTTCGTTACCAAACCTTACGAACCCGTATCCTTTTGTGTAGCCTGAGCTATCCAGGATCACTATAAAAAAGTTATATGAAGAACAATTATGAAAAAAATAATGACTGCTATAGACCACACGACTCAAGTAAAACTTCTTTAGCTCCATCTATATGTATGTAAATTGTTTAAGATCGAAATGAAATTACGAATTGATCAAGAAATCACTGTTTGCGTAACGCTAGCAAACTCGCAAACGAACTACTGACAGATAAATATATTTCATGCACTGGCTATGAGAGGAAGAGAGAAAATGTGCGCACGCAACTCTTTCTCTTGCACCTACAGTAATATACGATAAGTAACTCTCTCTCTTACTATCTTCACTAACTTATATCTCCCTCTCACCTTCCGTTCGCTTCGCCCGCTCACACTTTTCGTAACGCTCTCGTCATGCATTCACGGCTTACTCCCCAAGTCGTAGATGTTTTACTTCAAAAATATTGATTAGCATAATGGTATACATATTATAACGTCACACCCTGTCCTTAATTTGTTTACAAAACTACACTCAAGACAAATAAACAGATATCAAGACTGTGCATCATCTATGATCACACCTACCATCTTATTTTTAGAGAAGCCTATGGAAATTTGCCTATGGAAGCATCCTCTGAATCACTCACTACACATACTTAAACGTAAACAAAATCTGTTAGCGGTTATGACACTTGCAAAATTACCTTTAGCTGTTTTTATTGAATTATACTTAGAAGCGAAAATCCTGTACAGGGAGTAGTCGTCGACATCTGAGCTGAGGTCTCCAACCCACACGGAGAACTCCCTCTCAGACTGCATGTTAGCTCTAGCCTCCCGGGATGCTGTATTCAATCTGAACCGCACCACTGGGAATGTGCCTGGGATGGCTTTGCCATTCAGTTTGTGCATTGCATCTATTGCTTCTTCATCAGTCTGGAAATGAAGATACAACAGCTAAAGTGTAACCAGATTATCGCATAAAACGCTGGAGGATGGGGGAGAGCATCAAAGAGGATAAACCGATAAAATAAATCCCAAACACCGGTCTGGCAGTGCGATCCGGTTGGTAGGGCTGCATGGTGCACCCCTGCTGGTTCTGCAACCTAACGCAAACCGGCAGACAGGAAGGTAGACGATTTTGAATCAATCAATGTTATGGTTGAAAAACTTAAGTAAAGGACCTATGTAGTTGTAGTTGTGCACAAAACTAATATAGATTAGATTTACGTCAAATTTCAAATATTATGTTGTGTTACTACTACATAAAACAGATTATTTTTCACCTATATCTCAATTGAACTTGTATTTGTTCATTTTGCTAGTAAACCAAAAAATTTGAAAAAATAACTGGGAAAATACAAGACGTTTGTCAGTCGACAGCAGAAGTAGCTACGCAACTGAAGAGTTCAAAATGATCTGCACTTGACTCTATTTTTAAGAGAATACTTTGTATCTAGGTCATTTTGAGCATGTTATTCTGCTTAGCTACTTTTGATGCTGACCTAGTTGTTTTAACTCGCAAAAACAGGTGAGCAGATACATCTCTGCATTATAAATTAAAGAGCATGCTAGAGGATGCCACAGCAGTAGGAACTGGTTGGTACAGAACTATGTAGATTTAATGTAATCTATTAAATCTAAAAAATGTACTTTATTTATAAGCAGGGGCGTATTTACCATAGAGCCAAGGGAGCTATCGCCCAGAGTGGCAGACTGCGAGGGGCAGCACAGACACATTTAAAAGAAAAATGCAATACTTTATCGTCACTTAATGGGGCGGCAAAGCTAACTGGCCCGGAAACAGTTCAGATATATTCGTAAAAATACCTGAAAGTGTACAAAGGCATAGCCTGCTGGCTCGCCTGTGAACTTATTTCTCATCACTTTGACTGTCAGAGGCCGTTGTCCCATGCGATGAAATGCAGCCACAATAAAACTTTCTGTCATGTTGGGCTCCAGCTGAAAATAGTTTAAAGTAATCATTTGTCGCCATACTCAGGGGCATTTTAGAGAAAACTAACTCATTCCTATTTCAAGCTTGTACAGATACACAAAATTCGGAAAATATCTGTAATTAAAGCACATAATAATATAAAGAATTTAAAATGAAAACTATCACGAATTAGTAGATTGTGTGCCATTTATTATGCCAGAGTGATATCTCAAGTCTATCTATGCAACCGTTCCAGATAGACGGGCCAGAACTTCAGTAAATTAAGCCTTATTGAGGAGTTAACAGAATAAAATTCAATACATCGGCTAGAATTTTAAAAAGAGGTGTTTCAAAAGTTGACAAATAAGTACTAAAACACAAACTTACACTGCCCATCCATAACTGACACTGCATCGACATTGTGGGCAAATCAAATTAAACACTCTCACAAGTGCAATTTATCGATATATCTTTGTTTTGTGGCTGCGCGATGCGCAATTTCATACACAAGCCAAGACAAGCGAATTACAGACTAATACAGACAGAAACAAAACAACACTTGGACAACACAACACAACACCATCCATCCGTCGCTTCCAGTAGTTAGTTCCGCTCCGCCCGCATGTATGTGAATTTTGTGAAAGAATGAATGAGTAACGAATGACACTGACAGTGACAGATATGAGATGACTCAATGAAAAACTGGGCAGTGCTGTAGTGAGTGAACGAATTATTGATTAGTCTTCTTTTGATATCGATTTCCTAGGTATTTTATGAAAAAAATCTAAACACATTGTAAAACATTGAATATGGGGAACCAAATTAAGAAAAAATCACATACGTTACCATATTTTAGTAAGCAAATCGGCTAAATCACAAATTTAACTGAACGAATGAAAACTCTTTGCGCCATACTTTGGATGATTCACAGTCATGTAACATTCTCTTGCATGTGTCATTGACTTTAGTTCTGTCGACATTATTGGTTGTCTCTGCTTATTAAACGAAAGCAAGATAAATCTCCAGGATAATCAAATTGTGGCTAAGAGTTTATTTCTATTACCGTGAAAAAATACTTAACATGCTACAATGATCATAACTTTATAGCTGTGAAGTGAAGTGTTTTATCTATTGGAACATTCCAATCAAGTCCTACAAGTTAAACTCGTAACGCCTGTGATGTGTTAATCTAATAAGGTCAGGTGATTAAACGCAAAAATGTCACGTCTTAATAACATGGATGCACTTGAAAAGCAGTTGGCAGATTTGCAAATGACTACGAAAGAATTCAATTCCATTAATAAGGCGAAAAAAATACCACCTGTTGTGCCACCCAAGAAGAAGGCTCAACCTCAAGTTCCGCGCAGTGCAATCGTCAACACTCTACGAGAGCCATCATATTCTGCTAAGATTTCTCCGATACTGAATAACAATGCTACTTCTTACAATGCAAGCCCCAGCAACGTGCATTCGGGAGTAACAGAATATGCCAATGTGAATCATTCAAATATGCCTAATATTTCTGCAAGAAATAACTCACCGATGCCACAGAAAAGTTACAACATTACTTATAGTAACATGCCACCATACCGAAACAATAATGACAGTCTACCACCACCACCACCACCTCCACCACCACTTCACATCCCGTCCAAATCATATGAGAATAACGATAATCACGAAGAATACCTGCCACCTCCATCTCCTGTCAGTTCTAACTACAGTGAATTGGTTCGCGCTACAGCAAATTTAAATTACAATCAAGACAGACAAAATTATCCACCTATTTATCAAAACGAATTTGGAGACTATGGAGCATCGCAAGCCTCCACATATGAATCGCTGTACGAGCCGATTAATCCTCGTCCCCAAAGCAGTCTATCAACTCAAAATACTTTTCAAAATTACCGAAACAATTTACCAACTTCTGGGAAATCCCCACTTCCAAAAGAACAGGAAGTCGATGCTCTTACTAATATGCTTGTGCAATCTATAACGGATAGCCAAGACTTGGATGTTTTTGGTATCTGCATAAAGTGCGATGGTAAAGTTATAGGCGAAAGCTCAGGATGCACAGCAATGGGAAACATGTACCATGTTCAATGTTTTTGCTGCTATCGTTGTAATACCAATTTACAAGGAAAGCCCTTTTATGCTGTTGAAGGGCAACCTTTCTGTGAAGCAGATTATTACGAAACGCTGGAAAAATGCTCTGTTTGTACCAATCCAATCCTTGATAGGATTTTGAGAGCAACCGGTAAACCATATCACCCCACATGTTTTACGTGTGTGGTATGTGGCAAAAGTCTTGATGGGATTCCATTTACCGTGGATGCTATGAATCAAATTCATTGCATTGAAGATTTTCATAAAAAGTTTGCTCCTCGTTGTTGTGTATGTGAATTACCTATAATGCCAGAAGAGGGACAGGAGGAGACCGTACGTGTTGTAGCACTTGATCGCAGTTTTCATGTACGTTGCTATAGATGTGAAGATTGCGGCTTATTACTCTCATCAGAGGCAGAAGGGCGAGGATGCTATCCGCTCGATGATCACATTCTTTGTAAAAATTGCAATGCACATCGTATACGCATGCTAACTGTTCCTGTTATGACGACCGATTTATAAACTGTTGCATTTTTTATGAATTGTTTAAGGTCGCGACGTTTTTGATATAAAGGCAGTCTAATAAAATAATATACTTGCTTACTATATATTTATCAAATACTTTGTTTTGTTTAAAGTCAACCTAAATATTGATAAGCAAACGATTGTTGAAGGTTAAGTTAGCCATACGTAACACAGGTAATCTTGTCCCCACAAGAACCTTAATTTCGGTGTAACGTCTTAGACGTACTATTTACATGTAACAATTAGCTAAGTAGAAATATTAGTTAAGTATGTTTGGTCGCATATTAAATAGATTAACTACTGCTACTATGACGTATTAACGAGGTGTATGTAGGTCAGATGGAGATCGAATGACACGGACAATATTAGATTACTGACATTATGCATTCAGCCACTGCAATCATAAAGTGAATTGAATCAGTGAAGGTCAATTTATAGTTTTATTGTCATCACTTAGCATTAAATTAAGAAACATGTGATATTGGCTGCTAGTTTCAAATGATATTTATTGTCTTAAGGCATTATAAAATAATGCTGCCAATCAAAATAATAATTTATTTTTGTAACTATTTTATGGCAATATATACCATATTTACATTAAAATTCCTTTCAGTTTCATTTCATTCTACGTTACGTTTCATCATACGAACTCCTTTCAAAGTAAAATTTAAGCAATTCAATAAATTAACGAATAGTTAAAAAAAAATACGTTTGGAGCACATGTACGAAAACGTTTGATGTCTTTAGTATGTTTGCAATCAGGTATAATCCGATAAGACAAGGAAATGATAACAACAATAAAATATTCCAATGGACAAGATTCATTTGATTATTTTTATATTGTTTGACAATTACAAAAAGTAGTAGCTTAAATTACACTAAACATATTAAAGCTAGGTCTGTAAAAATACTGGCTGAAATTTTAGATTGAAGGCACACAAATCACAGTTGCATTGTTTTAATATTACATTATAATCAAACATATATAACTTACAATAATATAATACTCACAGATCAAAGATGCTCTTGGTTTGGTGAAGTATATTGTAGAACGTGACAGGTTTTAGAATTTGTATTAGGTCAAATTTTCACTTTTAAGTGTTTGCCTTTTACAATATAAATAATACAAAAATGTGGCATTAGTGCACTAAATGCACTCAATATGAGATCTACGTTAAAATTGACTTATAGTTTCAAGTTCAAAAATATATACGAGTATTTATATTTAATAAATCCATTCTGGTGAAAAATATTTTTGTTATTAAAAATTAAACCTTATGTTTTAATTTTGTGTTAAATTTCGGCGGACTCAGTACTTGTTTCATAAACAACGATCTTTTTTCCTTAATGTTCTTGGACATTATTAAATCAGATCTATCAAAACCTGGTTTATTTGTTTTAATTTCACGAGATGGCAGGTTCATTGATCTTTGTTCTGCTATAGTTTCTACCTTTTCAGTACTCGAATCAAGTAGATTTTTGACAACGACAGATTCGTTAGATGCTGATATACTTTCCGCGCAAGGGAATAAGATTTCTTCGTCAGATTGTATATTTAATCTAGGTTCAAATTTTTCTCTTAGAATAGAAAATTTTCGCCGTGGCTTGCTTCTTGTATTTTTTTTAACGTTACTTAATTTAGAAGTTTGGGAATCGGTTGAAACTGTAGTATCTTTTTGTATCAGTGACTGTAAAGAAGACGTTAATCTTCCTGATGCTAAATCTTCAGTTGAACTTAGTGGCAAAGAGTTATCAGTCACAAGTTGCCACAAAAAGTCAATGTCTTTGTTTGACAAATCCTGAAGACTTTGATCAGGCTTGCTTACATTTTTTTTATACTGGGTTTTCAGATTGCTCGAACCGGATTTTTGTCTGTGCCTAGTATTTCTGCGACTGTTTAAAGAATTTTCAGATGCGCATGCCTCTGATGACAAAGCGACGGCACAATTAACCTCTTTCCTGTGTAAATCAAATTTGGATCCATGTGATACATTTAAAATATTTTCTTTTTCAGGAAGTGACTCCATTATATTACTCGAATCGAACTTTGATGGTTCTTTCCATAGCGCTCTCTTAAGGTTACATTCCATTTTAGGATCTGCCTCTTTCGGTGCATACCAATTAAGTTCCCTGCGACTGTGATACAAGTTTCTCGGAGAATTAGCCACGGTTGCTTTGCGTATTTCATCTATAGTCGCTACTAAGGAACTTTCTGAATTGAGCCTCTTTTTATTTGATGTATCTAAGTCTCCTAAATCATCTAACTCTTCCAGAATGGGTTCAAGAAAGTCTTTTCCTGTATCTACCATACATGGCTTGGCAAGAAAAGTGTCATTGTTAGATTGACAAATAATAGAATCAGCGTACTCGTCTTGACTGTTTACATCAAATTTAACAAAAACATTGGAGTAGGTTGGCGCTTTTTTGGGAAATGGAGGTGCAGCCAAAATTGCTGTTTTTAAGTCTTGAGAAATACAACTACTTATTTCAGAACTCCCTGATGTAAGCGTGTCACGTCTCCTGTCTCTAAATACACTTCCATCGTGAAGCCAATTTTCAATATCTGAGTATCCATTCCAAGACCTCAAACCCCAAGCTTCACGCGCAATATTAACTGCACATATGTTTTCATAGTCATGGACAGACAATATTTCAGTCGGAGTATCCAAATCACGTTGTTTTGAAGTAGCGGATTCGCCACTAGGAACCTTTTTAGTCTTTCCTTTCCTGATATACATTTCTTTAAGTATATCTAACGCAATCCTTTGTATATTTTCAATATCGGCATCTTGATTGCCAACTTTTATATTTTTAAGCGCGCTTAGACAAAGTTTTTGAACAATATTTTCGTTAAAAGTGTTTATATCCGAACTGTTGATATCACTAAAACTCAAATCTAAATCCATGTCAATGGAGTCGGATGATGTCTTTTTATTAGAACCATCTGTTTCGTGACTGAACTCTGAACCGTGATCGGGCTTTATGGTTTTGATAAAATTCCCGTGAACTATATTACATACATTTAAGTTGACATTAGTCAAATCATCTCTTAGTTCATCAGAAGAGCAAATCCCACGTCGTTTTTGTAAATTGAGTTTACTTGATGTGATGATATCAATAGAACTTTCCATATTTTCAAATGCACTTAACTTCAATGTTAGTTCTTTTGGGTTTAACAGCGAAGGTTGACCTTTTTTAAGTATTGCTTTAACCCGACCTCTTACGTGTAAATTATCTCCGTCTTTATTATTAGTTTGAGGTGTATTTTCAACGGTATGAAATTCAACGCTAGAAACTTCCATACTATTGTCTCCAACTGGTGCAGATGAAAATGTAGGTGTTCCAGATCTAGCAATCCAGTGTTCCAGAAGAAACTTTTTATCGGCACTTTCAATGTCACTTGGTTGTACTTGTGCACAGTCTTTCCTGTAAAGCACAAAATATTTATGACATTTATTAAAGGCGTAAGTAAAACAGGCAGGATGAATTTAGTACCCCAACTCTAATAAATAAAGACAATAATATAAAATCAGTTCATAAGACGTATAAATAAACTACGCGTGTACAGCTGGGTTAGGGTAAGTTAAGAAAAAATCTGTACCTGGTATTTCCCTCAGTATTCTCGATTACATGTGAACTTTTAAAAGATCTAACGTAATTTAAGCCTTTATTGTTCATCCGTTTGTTTGCTGTAACTTTGTTGTTTAATTCGATATCATTACTGCCATTTTTCCACGGTATGGGGCCTTTGGAATGAAAGTATCTATAATATAATATCATAGCACACATTCCTGAAAAAAGAAAGTAATACTTAATAATTTAGTTATATATCAACTGTTATTATGGACTAACATTACTTACCAATAATTGTACCGGTTATTACGCAGATGGAAGTTGCAATAGACCATGGTTTCTTTTGCCTTTCAGAGTCTGATATCAAGACGTATAAAAATAAACTTCCAAAGTTCTGTGTTACCATCAAGGTATAAAACATCATAAGGCGATATCTCGTATGACCTTCTCGTAAATTTATATAACAAAAACAATAAACGAGTCCCATAATAACGTTGTAAAAGGTTTCCTCTAATTTATTTGGACAGAAAGTAGTCTTTTGAGTAACAATCCAAAACGTCATTGCTGACCAGTGGAGACCTGAAACCAAATATGTATAACAATATAAGACCTCAAAGGTATGCAATAAAAAAATAATACATTAGGGTTAGTAACTAGTGACACTTACCTAAAGGAACCAATGTCCATATACCAAAAATTATGGTAAACAACAAAATACCCGAAATTCTGCTGATAAGCATTCCAAAGTGCCAAATAAGCTTTAGTAAAAATGCACTCCACTGAAAGTTTAAACTACTAAACCAGGATAAACCATATATATAGTTTGCACAGCCCCATATCACTGATGCAATGGACGCACACAAAGCAAAGGCTGAAAAAAAGAAATAACATAAGTAACTAACTTCATACGTAAACTTATAAAATAAAGTGAGAACTAGAAATTACGTTCTTAATACCTTTCGTATGATAATTCTCATTCAAAGTTACTATGCCGTAAACTTGTAAAATAATTTGCGGAATAGTTCCTATAAAAACGTATAAAAAATGTAATAAATTGAGATCGTTGATTTGAGTAAACAATTTGAGTGCCCGTATTGATTCCACATTTTTACATTCAAATACTCTATGCATGAACGTAATGTACCTGAAAATAAATATTAAACGTATTTATAATAAACTTGAAATACGAAATCAAAGTGCTTTTAAGGTTGTTGTCTAATTATATTTACCTGTCCAATAATCCCACCAAGAAGCCATGAGTAATCCAATGCCTAATCCCACATTTTTGATCATTGACATACCATCTCAAGGAAAAAACGTTTATCATAACATTTGGAGCTATTATGAATATTAAAGTAGTTAGTGCCCAATAAGGGTATCCTCCTTTACAATATTCAACAAAAACCAATACATCTGAAATCAATTTAGTTAGTTCAATAATTGTTTATTTTGTAATTTGTTTTCTTATAAATATCTGTTATTACAGTAACCGTAAAAATTCAAAAGACGTTTAGGACAAGTTTTGAGTCACACACCTGTAGTCAAATCGGCAAGTATAGTTACCAACGATATAAACACACACAAAACATTTAATAAACAAACATTTTCTTCATGATTACTAGTTTTTCTTTGAGAGTTATAGTTCCCGAGCCTGCAGGACTCGGCCATCTTACAAAAAAAAAGTAACACACATACTATTTAGTAACTCATATGATATTATAGTTATTTTATAAAATAACCCCCGTAACAAGATGGAATAAGAGAGCGGCTGTAGGAGCGGCGCGGGCGCAGGTCGCTGCACGCTATATAATATACAATCTTTTCATTCACTCAGTAATTATCGAAATAGGGATGTAACTCCAGTTCGATACTCCGATTGTCTGTTCTCCGATTCCAACCGATTTAGGTTAATCTGTATCTTGTCGAAATCTCAATCAAATTGAAAAGTTCAAGTATAAAGCCACTTTTAATCACCTTTTAATCTGGGATTGATTCGTAGACCGTTAAGGAGAAGGAAAGAAAATAAAAGGTTGAAATTTTTCCGGTTTTTATTTTTATTAAAATTTACCGGTTATACTCACTTGACATTGGTTAAATCACTACGGAACGCCATTATCATTAAATTAAATTAAAAAAACGTCGAATTGAGATGTATATTATGTATATTGTGTAGAGATCATATGACAACCTCCTTTTTTGAAGTCGGTAAATAAGTCGAAGCCATCAATGTTTTGTTCGCGATAATCGCGATTAATATTTTCCCTGCTTATTTAGTACAAACAATATTAAATAAATATTTCCTGCAGTGTTAAGAATGATTCAGGCGCCTTTGTTGATGTCAAACAGCGGCCAAGATTTAATGTAAAATTTGGAAATTAGTTTAATTTAATTCGACTTGCATTCAAGAACATTTTATATTAAAACACAAGAAATGATTCACGACGCTCTTTTAGTTTTATGGGATTGTTCCCAAGCAACACACGAGGTAAATTGGTGATATTTATTGTATTTGTATCGTTATTCGTTATAATGAATACAGTGTAAAGTTTTTCTTTTCTAGACCGGTCAATTAAAGTACGCAAATCACGGGGATGCAGATATTTACAATAGGATATGTGAAATAGCTAAGAGCCACCATAGGATTCAAACTTTTGTGGATAGTATGGGATTTCATTGTAGAAAGTCTCATTCAGGTAATTAATTTAATATAACAAAATAAAGGCTTTTTTAAATATTTGTGTGATTCTTCAATGAAACATTACTTTTTTATAGGTAATTTGACGTATTTTAATTTTGAGCTTCGTATTTTGTATTATAATTTATACATACATAACATTACGCCTTCATTCCCAGAGTGGGTTAGGCAGAAATTCCAACAACTCTAAAAATATTTGTTTATAATTATTCTGTAACCATATTTTGCATAATGGGTAAGTTGGCTACACTAACACACTCAATTAAATTTTCTATGAAACTTTTCCATTGTGACACGAAAATTAGCCATACATTTGAAGGGATAATTTTCATGTCACAATGGAACTTTTTTCACTGTTGTTTGTAAGGTTAAGTATGCTTAACTATGGTCCAATTATTTGGTCTTTACCCTAATTAGGACAAAAGTTTACTGGTGGATTACATCGCCTAACAGTACTACAAGCCCTTATTCCCTTGGTCACCTCTTACGACATCCACAGGAAGACATTTAATGGCACTATTCTAACCCGGCAACCACACAGGCATAAATCAGTCAATGTAAAAATGATTCCTGGTCACTGTCAAGTGATGTTTATAATTTTGAACAGTAATACCCACACAAACAAAGTTTATAAATGGGTGATTTATCATTTAAATTACTAAATGTTGTTGCAAAGTTTGAATCAATGTTTTATATATGAAAAAATAAAAAAAATTCTATACCTTAAATTACAATTTACGTAAACTACAAGTGATGCTTTATGCAAATTGAAAGTTTAGGTAACAACCATATAAGGTAATGAAATTTATAAATATGCACCTTCAGGTCATCCAATGGTCCCAGATTGACTTAAATATAGTTTTAAAATTTTGTTGGAAAAGTACAATGCCTAATTCAAAACATTTTTCAGCTTCAAGTCTTAGAATAACTGGCCTCTATGCACAGGCACTGAGTGAAGGAATCACTGAAGTGCTACAATCTTACAAGAAAAGTCTAGTAGAAGTGGAACGCCTAGTGATTGGAAACCATAACTACACACTTTCTTATGTTTATAGTTATGTTGAGAAATTCCAAGGTCTATTTAATAACCTAAATAGACTAATCAGTACCATCAAGGAAAGACGACTTATTGGATGCCAAATATTGAGTTTAACACATCAACATATGCTGAACGGCAATGAAATTGTTCATGAAGCTGTAATTAAGTAAGTTCTGAGGGTTAAAAGTAATTATTGTGCTTAGTACTAGTGACTGACTGGTGCTGCATGTCAACACTCGATGTGCACCATGTTCATTAGAGCAACATATCAGATGCTCATTATGTAATTTTGGTGTATATGGAAAATAATACAATTTGGTTTTACTCAACAGAGTTTTAGTGTGTGGCATCTCAATAGTCTGTTTTGGCCATAATTATGACTTTTTAGTATGTTGTATTCCTTACTTAAACAGAGCTGTGAGCTTTGGGTCGAAAGCAGAGATGGATTTATGATTGGATAATGATAAGCTTAATTACCAGTGGGCGGCTGACGGATGCAAAATAGGAACGTAAACAGAACATGGATAAGACTTTAATTAAATTTCGAGAAATATTTATGAATACAAAATTATGCAGTTTTTATCTTTATCTACATTATTAGTAAATACATAATAAGCTATCCTCTATTGTACGTAGATTGTATACTAAGAAGATACTGGCCACTTATTATTTTATCACCTCTTGAGACTGATGAGCGTTTATGTCTATTACGTCTTAGATTTGTCCATTAAATTTGCTTAGTTTTCAATATTCATATTTAAAATGGCAAAGGAAACCACAACTCTTAAGTGGATAATAGATAAACGTGTTCTAATTTACGATACTTCTAAAGGATCGATCTTTTGTACAAAATGTCAAGTAAGTTTATTTGCGAAACGAAAAAGCGTGATTGATGTTAAATCTAATACGCATCGCCGTCAAGAATTTTGCACGAAACAGAATCAAGAAGATTTTAATATTGATTTGATAAACTTTTTAGTTTTATGCAATATTCCGTGGAAACGTGTTAACAGTGCCGCTTTTCGACAGTTTTTCGCTAAATATGTATGCTGCCAGTGTACTCCATATTTTATATTTTATAGACTATTTTAGTCATATCCATATTACGTATAACGTTCGACATTATTTTGACGTAATTTGCATCCATCAGCCGCCCACTGTTAATTACCTAAACTTATTGAGTAAGTCATCATCATCACGTTAAATCCAACAGTGACACTAGGTATATGTTAAAAACATATATTTGAATAGTGACATTATTGCGTTTAAAAAGAATTAACTTTTGAATAAATTCCTTTTTTGCATAGTGTCACTGTTGGATTAACTGTGCGTATATGCTTAGATATGAGATATAATGCTCAAATTTTCAAAATGTGTTTTTCTACAAGGGCTTCTAAACGGGCCATGTTTTACTGCAATTTGTGGCCAGCAACTATTGCTATCTTACTCTTACACCGTATGTTAGAGCAAGAAGTGTATAGTTGCCCGGCCACAAGTTGCAGCAAAACATGGCCCGTTTAGAAGCCGCTTAATTCTTGTAGTATTTTTTTGGACTAAAGCACAATTATTTAAAATTCTATATTTTATGAGTATCACTAAGACCAAGCGTCTTCTGGCGCCCTTATTGTTATTATTGTGTATTGTAATAAACTAAAGTAGTCTTGAAATAGAACAGTGGCTTTTGTCGTAAGTAGTATTTATAGTGATATAAAACTTGGCTAATTCAATAAAAGCCAACTTTCGTTTCAAAGTTGGTTGCAGAAAATATTTTTAAGTTCAAGTTAAATATTTTTTTAAGTATGTGTTAATTGCTTTGCAGAATGTTTGCTTCCGTAAATAATGTGTTCATGAATCAGCTGTGCACATGGTTGCTGTATGGAGAGCTGAGGGATCCTTACAAGGAGTTTTTTATTGTTCGCAACAAAGATGAGACCTCTGATACCTTCCTATCCTCACTTTCAAGCTTACAGACGAATGAGAAATCCCTTGTGGCTAGTGTAAGTATTATTTCAAATTCTGTAGTTAGAGTCATAGTAAAGTTTGTCGAACGCATATAAAGTCGACACAGGTTCAGTACTGCCTCGCCTCATTGACTCGCCGTCTTCTAGGCGTTTAATCAGTATCGAATTGACCAAGAAGCAAAATGTCCAATATGTAAATTGACCATTTTGTGAAGATGCCTTATTCGTAAAATACATTTAGCGTACGATGAAGCGACAAGGCTAGATAACAACTAGTCCAAGTATGTAAAATGTCAAATATTTAAATAGTCCAAAACGCAAATTACCTGATGTCGACCACAAAGCTAAATACTTTTTTACCCCTTCTGATTTATGGACGATTTGCTTTTTGGCCATTATGCTACTTGGGCTAACTGCTTTCGATTTAAGATTATACAATGTGCTTTTCCTGGTGCTACACAGATTTATTGCCAGTTGGGCAAAATGCTAATAATTATGACGCCTGACATTTAGCCCGCCCACAGGGTAAAAACGGGACCCTATTACTAAAACTCCATCGCCGTCTGTCTGTCACCAGGCTGTATCTCATGAGCCATGATAGCTAGACAGTTGACATTTTTTACAGATGATGTATTTCTGTTGCCGGTATAACAACAAATACTAAAAACAGAATAAAACAAACATTTAAGTGGGGCTCCCATACAACAAACGTGTTTTTTTTTGCGGTTTTTGCTCGATATAACGGCAACAGACTTAGTTCGAATTTGAATATATACATATCCGTGCGGCGGCGGTACGAAACCCTCAGTGCGCGGGTTTGACTTGCTCTTGACCGGTTTTTACCGGACTTGTTGCGATGTACTTTTATTTTACATTTTTGTATTATAATTTCTTGCACTATCTATTCCAGCTCCAAGATGCAACCCTGGACTGTGGGTACATCTTAAATCCGAACATGATACCGTATTTCATGCCACTCTCCTTGGCTCAAGAGATTCTATTTATTGGTAAAACTGTAATCCTTTTTGGGTTCGACCCCAGTAAGGTGAAGAAAGGTACTACTATGATCAAAAGTAAACCAATGTTGTCTTTCTACAAAATTAGAGACTCAAGAAGGTATCATGAGAATAGTTTTTTTTTTTTTTCATTATTGTCCTATATCGCATGTAATTTGAATAAGGCGCATTGTTCCGTAGTATTATAATGTTTCGAAAATTATCTGTTGTCAAACAGGTTTACGATTTGGGAAGAAAAGGAGGCAGAGTTTCACGAGAAACTGCAAAAATTCAAGGATCTCGAGTCATTTGAAGTGTATAATTTGAGATCTGTAGTAAGAGAGATCAAGGAATGTGTTACTAAGGTAGGAAGTTTAATTTGAGTTTTTTTTGGCGTGGCAGCCAAAAATTATCAATGACTGGCTTTTAGAGCTTTGTCTAGTTACTAACAAGTAGGTGTTGCCACTTTTTCGCCGTGATTAGTTAGATCTATATTCATGCTAAATATCAACTTTCAAGTACTATGAGTCTCTGAGCTAAGCTGCGGACGGACATGGCAAATCTATAAGGGTTCCTAGTTTGACTATGGAACCCTAAAAAAACCAACCATTCGTATTCGAACTACAATTCCACAGACACAGACGCACGTTCGACTTCACTTATAAAAAATGTGATAATGTGCTAAAGCTACAAAAAAAACACTTGTTAACCTGTCCCCTGTACTATTTGATTGTTGGATCCATGATATTTATATTTTCAGCATCTTTGGGCTGTAGCTGTGGAAGAGGCTCAACTGATCCACGAGCTACGACTAATCAAAGATTTCTATTTACTTGGGAGAGGAGAACTGTTCCTAGAGCTGTTGCGGCTCACTGCACACGTGCTAGAGAAGCCTACAACACGCACTGCTACTAGAGGTCATCAATTCATTTATTAAAATTATCTCAATGAACACTAGCAATCATGCTACACGTAAAGTTTAATAACAAAACATCAGCATAAACAAGCACTTACATCTAAGTAGGTGAGCATTATCTAAGCTTGAACTAAACTTAAGGTGACAATTGTTTCTAAGTGCCGACTGGCTGATGCGTAGAAACGCAACTCAGAGGTGTAAAATTATCAAGTTGGCTGACCCGGTGCAGTGGAGAATAAGCTAGTGCGCCGGAACAGCCGCAAAGTCATCATCAATTACTTACATTTACGTGCTTGTATATGTTCCCATGAAGCCTCATGGAGCCCTACGTCGTATTATGTAAATTACCATATGATATTGTACTATTGCAGATATGAATCATGCATTCCACCTGGCAGCAAGGGCAGTTTTTCTCAGCAACAGTAAAGATATCGAAAAGTTTAGTTTTGAGCTGCCATATGTTAAGCCAAACACATCTGTTCACTCTTCAATCATGGATGAATCATGCTCAGGTTTGAAACCTTCCAATATTTATTTAATATGTTTATCAATGTCTTCCATGTCTTCCCGTGGATGCAGTACTGTTAGGCGATGGGCTTGCAACCTGTCACTAATAATACACTGGTAACAACCTAGTCTGATTGTGCAAAATGTGGTAACAGAATTACCAACAAATCTTTTTTTATTTTTCATTTTTATATTAAGGAGAAGGAACAGAAGCACTCAGGCCACCTGATGGTAAGTGGAATCTGATACCCATAGACATATGAATTCTCAAGACTATAATCCTAAGACCTCAAATGCGTTGCCAACCCTAAGGACAAAGATGGAATGCCTCTATGCTAGACATTTCATCGGTTGTCTTATCCCCACACCGGAACACAACAATGCGAACACTGTTGCTTGGCGGGTGGTTAATGGATAAGATGGTGGTAGCGATCCGGACGGACCCTGCACAGGGTGCTACCACCACTAAAACACCACTATCTATCTTGAGCTGTTGGTATTTCTGTAGCTCTGCCTACCCCACTCTTGGAATGAAGGCGTGATGTTATGCGTATGCGTATGTTTATTAAATGCAATATAATAAAGCAACATCACTTCAGCCTTATGTTTACATATAGTGTGTAAGCTGATCAAATTCATCGCCTTTGTGCACACATGGATAAGATGTAAGTGTTAGACAGCCAATATCTAAACCGTTCGTATGCAAGACACAAAAGAAGTATCAAGTTACAGTTTCTTTAGATTATGGCCCTAAACAAAATTATCTTTTAAAAATACAATAAGTGGAGTGAAGAATTAATCTCTTGAGAATAATAAAAGTTAGAGCTGAGTATCAAACGCAGAAAAGAGCAGAAGACGCTTGGAAAGCGCGAACCCGCCGTGCGCTAAACACAGTGAGAATGGCCGCTTTTCAGTATGCAACTTTGAACCATCAGCAATCGTAGTTTGAATAGTAGGCCGCACAGCAGGATTTAGTACACATTGGTCAGATTCCTTTTTCGTCAGAATAAATTATAGCCTGTTTTTTTTCGGACGAAAACGGAATTACTTTTTGGACAGAAAAAACTTGGGTTAATTTTTATAATTTATTTATTTGTTACATTATATTATTTAATATTAGGCAGTGTCGACGGAGCTCCGCTTACGCGGAGCTCCTATTTCTGGATGGTTTGGTTTTGGTTTGGTTTGGTTATGGTCATCCGCGTGGTAATATGTGTTTATTCTGACGATAGCGGAATCTGCTCGAAAGTCCGTTTTCGTCCGAAAAAAAACAGGCTATAATTTATTCTGACGAAAAAGGAATCTGACGAATGTGTATTAGACCCACAGCAGGGACATAACAAGCCATTTTCTGCTTCCACTATTTAAGTCTAGTATACGATTTTGTCACCTAATTATAATATCAGAGTTCACGCTCAGTTTTTCATCAAATCAATCCTTTTGCTTGACACGTACGCCAGTCGCCACTCTTACCGGTAAGAGTGTATGTTGGAGGTTACACGAATAACATTATATTTACTTAACATTGAAATTGAATAATTGTCATTGTTTTTCAGAAGCTGATGGCTGGTCCAGTCTAATTCTAAAGTACGACTTCAAATGGCCGCTGCACTTACTTTTCACTCCCGAGGTGCTGGCGCGATACAACGACATGTTCCGCCTGTTATTGAGGATAAAGAAGACTCAACACGACTTGCACTCTTTGTGGAAAACGTATAAACAATCATCTAGGTAATTATTTGCAAATGAATACCTCCTATGATTAACAATATTATGTAAGAATGGTAAACAATGTGATTTCACAGTACCAGCATCAGCTATCTGCGCCGCTAGAGATGTAATGGTTGCATTTATACAAGCTGTAGGAGGCAGCTAAGTCAGTCCTATTAGTGGTCAACTCAACTTTGCTTCACTCAACTTCGTTGATAAACGCATTCTTTCAGTGGCAGTGGCTATGGTAATACTTGGGTGTTGGGTCTAATTGCATTTGTGAAATATTCTACGACACCCCATACTTACATGTTCACATAAAAATTTAAAGCATTTCAAAAATTTATTATTTTCCATTAATTTTAATTTCAGTTTCTCAGTGTGCCAGCTCCACAATAAACTCATGTTCCTAGTAAACAACTTGCAACACTACATGCAGGCGGATGTGCTTGACACCTCTTTCTCGAAACTCATGGACGCCGTCAATAAAACTAACGATTTCGAGAAGTTGAAGAAGGCGCACGCTACGTTCCTGGCTGATGTCTTGAGCCAGTCATTTTTGACGATTTCTTCAGTAAGTTTCCTAATGTTTATCAAAAATTCATAATCCAGCCATAAGTAACTGTGTACCAAATGTCTAATGTTTGCTTGTCTTGTCTTGGTTGGTTCGGCTTCCGAGTCCCTCCGCGCGTAAGTTGTTTAACGGTTTTCCCTTGGGATTGTTTGATTTTTCCATAAAAAAGTACCCGCTGTTTGTCTCTGATATAAATGCTATTCCTGTACCAAATTCCCACAGCAGCATGCGAAACGCCTTTCCATCCACACAGCTCCGTGCCTAAATTGATATTTAGGCAAACAAAAAAAAACTTTCGCATGCTCTTAATATATTAGTTTTTTAATATTTCCAGTCGTCACACAGCGAATGCTCTGGCGACGTCATTGAATCCCTGAGCAACCCAGTATTCTGCAACATCATGGAGCTGCTCAAGCTGTGCCACTCCTTCTGCAGCATGAGCACCTCCGTTAGCGACCGGGAGGCTGAGGATTATTACATTAGAGGATACTCTGAGAGGTATGTTGGCACTACAGTAAAATAAAATTTAATCGTATCAGCTGAAAGAAGTGCTGGACAATAGGCCTACCTCATAAGTGGGCTTAATGATAACTGTGCTGCAACCAACTTCTTGCGCTATGTAAGATCTACTTTCTGGAGCATAACCTCACAGCACATGCCGAGGGCGTCTAAAATGGGTGTCTATCATTTCATCGAACGCTATTTTCTGCTGAAACCATAATGTTTTCAGGGTATCTTCGAAGCGAAATTCGATGAAGTGATGAGTTACAGTCTAAAATATATAAAGATAGATAAGAATTAACGATGAATGTCCCTTAAATAAACTTTAATGTGATCGCACTACTCATCGCCATGTATATAGCGCATCTTCCATAGGTCGGTTTGCAACTTTTATAACAATTGCGTGATACGACTTGATGATTAAATCCTTTGTCCCTCATCAGGGACATAGGGCTCGTGGAAGTGAATTACAACTTCCTACTCGTCTCAAGTCTTTGTAAAGGAAGCAGTCTATTTATCAACAGAGCGTCTCCAGGTGTTACGAGACGAGGGCGTCCCGGTCTTCTTTTCCCCTGAGTGTCCATGTCAGTTTGTTTGGAGAGGTGGTTTTTAGGCCGCCGCAGGACGTGACCAATCTAACACCATATCCTCAGCAAGACATGGCGAATAAGAATTTGGAATGGTCTCTGATTTGTCAGCTATGACGGAAACAGTTATTTGCTAGTGATCTCTTTTTTGACGAGCCATGTCTCTCAACGATATAAAGAACTGACTTGACGTTGGAATTGAAAATTCTTATTTTGGTGCAACGTGGTAGTACTGACGATGCCCAAACAGGTTTCAACTGCGCGTACACAAGCTTTATTATTGCATGCTTCTACATCCTCATCGGCTCCTCCTCGTGCGTCCACTGCTTGTTGCTTGCTTCCCAAGTAAGTCAATTGCTTCACTTGCTCGCCTCCTCACCGTTGACATATACCGATGTGACATCTGTAGTGTGTTGGCGCATATCTATGGTTTTTGCACTGTTGATGCGTAGCTGCGGCTTTCGACAACTCATCGGTGTTGGACTGGAGATGTAGGTAATCGTGACGTGGAAAGCAAACACCATCACCATCATTAGCGAAGTCGATGTCCTCCAAGATTTTGCCACATACTGGACCACTTCACCCTTTCGAGCACCTTCTCAAAATCTACGAAAAGAGTAAAGAGCTCGCATCGAATTTCATTATACTCAAAATGATCTTACACAGTACTTTGGAGCACGTTGGCAGTTAAAAAAAAAACCCCCGCTATCTCATATCTAGCCGGTGGATCTACGCTAACATCTAGGACATCTGCTTCATCGCATGATACGCCGTCGTTTGTTTCATCATCATCACCAGTTGTATGAAAAACTCAGCAGCTCTTGCCATCTGCTCAATTGTTCCTCATCTATTTGTAAGCAGTGTGTCTGCTACCAGAGATACCTTCGCAGGTTTATATAGCTCTAGCTCCAGCTCTGTATAGCTCCTCGGTGTTCCCAGCGTTGGCTGCTAACTAGCTCAGCCCTCTAGGCTATCGAAACGCTCCTGACTCGCTTAACTCTTCTCGCCCTACGCTTTACTTGGCTCCCGCATAAAACTTACACAAGACAAAAAAATAAGACTTTCTTTGATGGCCCGATCACTGGCGGCATTCAGTGTTATCTTGCTCCACATGTCCGCCGAAATCCACGGTTTCCTGTCGGCTTTACCCAATTCAACCAATCAATTCAATTTGTAGTTTCAAGATGATCTTATGCTATTAAGTTACCCCAAGGCCTTGGCAATGACTTAATAATAGTTATTATACTTCAGTAACCATTCATCCAGGTTCAATAAGCTGGTGAAGCAACTGATGCAACTCCTCCTGTCCCTGCGCGACCGGCCCTGCGGACTGTTCCTGGCGCGGCTGCTCATGCGCCTGGACTACAACCGCTGGCTCAGCGGGGAAGCTCAGCTCACTCAATCCGTCACCAATATGCTGCGATAACTGGTGCTTCAATGAGAAGACACCTTAATGGCTGTTTCGAAACAGCATCGGACCAAGTGTTTTTTATGAAATAGAGATTGAATTTTCGTGATGTAGGATGTCGTGAAATGCATAAAGTTAATCTTTTGACCGCCACGGCCGGCTAGAACTTTTCGTGCACCAACGACGCCAACGACGTCAAATGCCGCAACCGCACCGATACAAAATGGATGGAGCGCACCGAGCGTACCGGCGTCCCCACGCACGCACGAAAATCCGACGACGTGATTTGCCGGCTTTGGCGGTTAAAGATTACGGGTTTATTATTATAACCATTGCAGCTGATGAATTTGCGGTTGCACTAACGCGACAGGGAAGGCTCTACGTTTTTATCCAGCCGATTTTCTAAACTAAATTCCTTAAATAAAAATTTTTACAGTTACAACAACATAATATGCCAAACGAATAAGAAACTCAAACTGTTATACAAAGTAATATTAAACTATTTTTACGTTAATACTAAAGCACAGATCTCAAAGCCGTGACGGATGTGACGATATCCTATCCAGCCTTCGACATAAAAACTACGTAAATAGAAATGACCGGCTAGTGATTCCATTTTTCGCGGCAAAAAAATGCAAAAGGCACTGACCTACTTGCAACCGTCTTGCTGCACGCGGGGCAATACAGTGCGCGCACAGCGGAACATATTGCGCGTGGCTCGCACGTATTTATCGCAGCCGATATTGATGACTGATGCTGATGAACCACGTGCTTATCGATGTTGGTGGACAAACCTTTATTTAATTTTATCGACAGCACGTGGTTGACGTGAGCTACGTGTGAACAACACGGAAAGCATGATTTATGGCCCTGTGGGCAACGAGTTGCGATTATTAGTATAAATCGATTTCTTTACCTTATATTGTCGTTCTAAAAATCTAGATAATGGATAAAACAGCTGTTTGATGCTAGTCTAAATTGTTGCACATAAACATGCGCGGATGAGGTAGCATAATCGCCGCGAGGCGACATTGTGTGTTGTTCAAAATGGCGTCGGAGGCGCGGCTGTTTTTATCATAATTCACCGAATTATCAATAAAAAGAAGAAATCGCCTAGGTGGTGGAACGGCTCGGCAACTTTATCAAATTTGTACGCGCCTCGCTACAGACAAGTTAGAACTTGTCGTTCTGCCCGCGGCACGTTCGGATACACGTCCAAATTACGCGAAGCACGCACACCGAGGCGCCTTTGAGCACGGTCACAAGACCGACTCTCGACGGCAGACTCTTCGACGGCTCGCCGCGCGCCCGGTTCTCTCGCACAGCGCGTGAGCGCGTACGAATTTGAGCAAAATAGGTGGGCCGTGCGTGCCTCAACCCGAGGCTGCTCTAATACGTACCCACCTTTAAATTTGTATGCGAAGGTTAAGGTTATTAATTTTTAAGCTGTTACTAACTCTTTGTTGTTATATATATAAAACAAATACTAGCAACAAATACTTTATTTATTAACTGTCACCAATGTCATCATCGTCAAAATTCTCTTCGACTATTATATTTGAAGCTTCAGCTGTCCTTCCTTCTAAAGCACGTTGCTCAGACTGTTTCATAAATGTTTTAATTAGAATACATTTTGTCATGTCACAAGAGCATGGTAAGGGGTGCTCAATATCATTGGGGTCTAAGATTGTAAGCTCTAGATTATACCTGCAACAAGAAAAAACTTGTTTAACTGCAATACAGAGTTCAGACTTTATTGAGATTACGTTGACTGCGAGGAATAAGGAATAACAAATACCGTCATTATCCAGAAACTGGGTTTTATAGTTTATTCGTCAAACTGCATCCAGAACTTTTTAAAACCAACAAAGACATATGTAATTTTTATACAAGGTATCCAAATCGCCTTGTTGGTCCCGCTCAAAAGATTAAGTTGTATGGTAGGAACGCATATTGTATGTCCATTGGCATCTATAATCGATTGCATGATGACTTGATGACATTGAAGAATTGCCTATTAGACTATTCAAGACTATAAGTTGGTTAGTGCAGGAATGCTTTTATAGTACTGAAGAATATTTTGATTTCTACATTAACTGTGGCTTTTTAAATTTATTTTATTATGATTAAGTATGAATTAATTGTATGCATGTTTAAACTATCAACCCATGTAGTCCTGAAGAATATTTTAACATCGCTTTAAATTTTATTGTATGATTGTGATATTTTTGCATCCCAGCAATGCACTGGCAAAATGTGTGTGACTTTTCCAACTGTAACATCTTTTGTACCACATTTAAGGCAAAATAAAGAGATTTGATATGATTTGATTTGATGGTAATTATTAATATGCAAAAGTTACTCTATCCGTTTGTTTTTTTTCTCAGCTAAACTATCAAACTGATTGTAATTAAATTTATTATGTATGTAGTTAGCTAGGGTACTTTTTATTTTACTATTTCTACACGGATGGAATCGAGAGCAGCAGCTAGTTAAATATATAGAGCCAGATTAAGAGCGTAGTGTGTTCTTTATCATAGTACAAAAAATATATAAGCATTCTTTTTTAATTGAAGCCAATTGTAAAACCATGCTTATATGCGTAGATGTAGTTTATCGCTATTCGTTTGGAAACAGTATTTTCGGACTAAAAAGTATGCTAGGCTATCTACGTACATAATAAATTTCATATTTGTCTGTGACAATATTTACCTTCTGCCATTAAATTGGTCTCTATTAATGTCCAATTGAAACGCAATAGCTTCCGCAGCCTCAACCACTTGCTCTTCAGGTAACACTATTATGGTTTGCTTCCAATGTGTTCCTGGGCTTAAGGGTCCAGTACTGAGCACCTCTCGGCCTACCTCAGTTGATAGCTCTGGGAACATACATTCAAACCACACACAGATACCTTGGAAGGCACCTGCTTTGGTAGCACCTGGAAATAATAGTAAGAATTAGTTACAATTATAGTTGGACTTACCCTTCAGAATTAGAGGATGAGAGATTTGGTAAGTTAAAATTGCCATTGAGTGCAAGATTAACATTTAACGGTCGTTTAAAGTTTTCAACACTATGCTCCAGACGCCAACGATGTCATATACTGCAATGGCGCCAATAGAAAATATATGGAGCATACTGAGCGGTCCCCGTCCAAGTCACAAAATCCTATGACGTGATAAGCCAGCTATGGCAGTCAAAAGGTTGGTACTACTCAAGGTTCCTAACCTATCTTACCCACATAGCAATTAAATGAGGCATTTAAAATGAAAAAAATATAATATTAGAATCTGATATTTCTGTTGTTGTGACAAGGTCCAGGTCACCCGACATAATAGCATAAGGTTGTAAGGTTGGTTGTATTTAATGTCACCAGTCAATTCTTCCCTTTTTATTATCCAACATTGTAGTTAAAAATGGGCCAACCACCCAATCATATCTATTAATAAAAATTTGACAGTCCAATACTATTGAGAGAAAGAATGACACTTTTTCAAACAATTTTAAGTGCTAATACCTAATACGCTGACACACAATGTGTAAAGCATAGAAGGACACTACATACCTACGACATGCTGTATACTGTATGAGTCCAGATCTTCAGGCATGTCCTCCTTCAGATTAATCCAGCACATAGCAATCTCTTCTGCTAAAATCTCCTCAGGGCCTATGGTCAAGATCTCTGGCTTATTGCACTTGCTTGCTCGTAGCTGTTTCCCAAATGTTGACATGGCAACACCATACACATTTTCCCATTTTTTATGAAGAGACTGGACACTGAAAAGAGCTAAAACTTTACTCAAACATCTATTAAAATAAAATGTGTGAAATGCTGTAAAGTAACTTCCATGTTTTTGTCCTACATAGATTGACAAATATATCCCTAACTTAGCAGATTAACCCCTCATATGCTTTAGGCACGGACCCGTGCTCAAAATTTAGATATCTTTTTGTATTTTTTTTAAGCTTAATTTTATGGACTATATCGTAATCAGAAGAGACTAGAACTTGGTACTTTTTTGACCTCCCGCATACGAGGGGTTAACCAGATTAACCAGATTAATCAGTGATCCAGAAAAAGGGTACAAAACTTTAACAAAACGTACACAGCGTTACAGCGGATAAATATTAATAATAATATCCTTATACCAAATCTGAGACTCCAATATAGAGTTAAATTGAACACTAATCTGCCAATAATATTCTTATTTTTTAATATTATTCTTTTTTTTACAAAGTGTGAGAAATGAAAGATATTTTTGATTAGTATCTTAAAAGAATAGAAAACTTTATTTCAGGCAACAAGGCCCATATTTATTATATTACATATAACTTAAAATATTAACCTATTGTTGCTTTTGCTCACTGACTTGATGCATAAAAAAGGATTTTCAAAGTGTCTTACCTACATGGAGCAACATAAATAGTAGCACTCTCTGGAAACATCTCTCCTCCTTCCTTCAAGAACCTGTGCCTCGCAGCAAGGACAGAGTCTAACATGCCTTCATGTAGCAAGTAGAAGCCCATCCATTCTGACACTATAGCATCCACTTTGCTGTTGTTTGGCAAAATCACGTCTTCAACTTTACTGTGAATTACCTGAAAATGCCATTACATAAGCTCTGGCAGCTTACTAGCATGTAAATATTTGTTTGTTTATTTTGAACAATATATTTACCTCAATAACTTCCTCAAAGTTGTTCTCCTTAACAATATCCTTAGCTACACTTGCTAGATTACTAGCTTCAACGGCGTAAACTTTTTTTGCGCCAGCTTGAGCGCAGAATATTGACAGAATTCCAGTTCCACAGCCTACATCCATTACAACTTTATCTTTGAAGTATTCTTTGTTGCCGAGTATTGCCTTTTGATAGGCTACCGTTCTTGGAGCATCGTCGAGCATTAACCTGTGAACCTAAAACCAAAATAATAGACCGTGGCTAAGTTGAAAATCAACAGTAAAGATTTTACAATTTCACCAAGTTCGGGTAACCTCAAAATCTTCATAACTGCAAAAGTAGTCTTCTTGTGTGTCCATTTTTAAGAATATTAAATTTCAAACTATTATTTAGATTTAAAAATGTTAACAAAACACATTATATTGGATATTTATTTCTTCTTCTTCTTCTTTTTTATTAACCGCCCGGTCCACCGCACGGTGTTATCACTTCAAACAACTTGCGAACGGCGTCGTGATTGGTCGAGAAGTCTTAGTTACATCCATCCAGAGGTCTGACTGAAGACTTTTTTTTTTAAATTGAGCTTTGGCTGCTAGGGTATCCACCGGCATTCAGCTTTATCATATACAAATTATTATTTTTTTAACAAAACATGAAACTTGAACACTAAAACTAAAGTAAATTAAATAAAAACTAAAATATTTACAATGAAGTCAATAAATTTCACCACAGATTATAATCATTCTGGCCCAGTGGCATAGACAATGTTCCCAAAACCAATAGGAACATAGAACTGCAGGCGTCTCATTGCACGCAATCTATTTTCAATAAGAAAATACAAATCGTCACTAGCAGCACATTATTATAATAACAGTTTAGCGTTAAAAACAAGAAGTAGTAAAAGTTACATATGTCATCAGATGAAAAGAAGCATTTATGTAATGATCAACAATAAGTTTTATACTCCAGCATTCCATAGGCCCCAATGAAACGAAACGTTATTTTAAAAACATGAAATGACAAAATCATCAAAACTTTTCCTGTCACATTTGAATTTTTCCACTTGAATATTTGATTCCTGTTTTATTGGTTTTATGGTGACGACGAGATTAATGTGTATTAATTATGGATGTAAGGTTGGGTCCCGCGGTACTAAGAAGCTCCTCATAGACATGACCATTTGCCAGAAAGTCAGGCGAAGGAAGGGGGCCTTTTTGGCTGCTTGGATTGACTATAAGAAGGCCTATGACTCGGTGCCTCACTCATGGCTCGAACGGATCTTGGAGTTTTATAAACTTGATGCAACTTTGAGGCCATTTTTAGGTGTATGAATGAGGCGTAGCTCACAATCCTTCGTCAACCAGTTGGTGAGATATCCCTTCTGTTTCGCCCTAACTTGATAAGGATTGAATGTTCTCATAGCGAAGAGTGTCGACCAACATCTTATGAGACTCTCGCTAGATGGCTGGATCAAGGGCCATACAGAAAATGATACTTCTCGACACGGCACGTATTGTGAGGAGGTTCCTCGGTCTGCAGCCTTAACCACCGGTAGCTTGCCGTTTTTCGAAACTTCTTTGTTAAGCAAATTATTTTCTTATTGCTTTAATTAAGTGGAACTCCGTTATTATATATATATATATATGTTTGTTAGGTTTAAACTATTAATTAACTGCGTTACGCATTTAAGATTTATAATAAGTAAATGTTTAAAATTTGCAATTTGTAGTTTTATTTCAGAACGGAAAACCTTGGCGGTTTAGGTGTGGGATTCCAAGACCCACTTTGGGTCATTGCGCTATGATGACATTGGTATATATATTATTAAAATATATATACCCATTTTAATAGAAAAACGTTTTATTTTGAATTAAACGGACGAGTAGCAGGGTCCCTAGAAAGTTTGATCGTAACTTATTTCCAGATGGCGCTGTATGCCAAATAATCGAGTGATATCTCTATCTCAGATATATACAAAGTTACTCTATGGTCCACCGCGATATACGCAGTGATTTCGCCAATGTCAAGTGAGTAGAGTAAAACATTAAACAGTAAACAGAATAAATCAAGAAAAAGGGCGGGAAACTTCGTATACGACGGACGCGGTTTTTTCACCTTGATTGTAAAATTTAATATTTTAAGTGAAAAAGGATTGGTTTTTTGTATTTATTGTATATATTTAAAGTGATTTTAGTATAGTTTTTGTAATTAGCTGTATATATAGGTAAGTCTTCATATATTTATCAAAAATTTAATATATTACTATGGGGGATCATCCCCCTGACCTAGGGATGGCGATCTGAGATCGATTAATCGAAGTATCGATTTTTGGAGCCAAAAAGATCGATTTATTAAATCGATATGTAGTACTGTATCGATTCAGTGAATCGATATTTCACCCTTGAAAATCGACATTCGATTTTTTTTTTATTTTTTGGTATAAACGGTATAAACAAAAAAGTATTTACAATTAATATGTCTTGTTTTATACCTGATCTGATGTTTTGATATGGTAATGAAAATATTTTTTATCATCGAATTACCTGATGTTACTGATAAGAGATCGTTAAATTATAATACGTATCTTGTTTTTAATAAAATAGATTTTTATTACATTATAAACAAAAACTTGAGAAAAAGATCGATTTTTCAGAAATCGATCTTATTGGCCTCGATTTTTTTGTGGATCGATTCATTAGGTCACGATTCGAATCGATTTAAAAATCGATGTTTTTCGGAAAGAATCGCCATCCCGCCCTGACCCTGGAGCCTGGAGGGACAGTAACTCTCCCTCCAGGGCCAGATGACGTTCCATCTAAAATGGATTATTTAATAGCGGCGGTTGAGTCATCCATGGATACGGACACGTCCGTTTCCAATAGGTATAGACAATAAACTGAAAAGAAAGTTATTACCACGGGTTTGCACGACGTGCAATAAAAAGAAAAAGAAAAGCAAGGTCACTCTCAATAGCTGTAATTGTGAAATCAACAAACAAAAGAACACAAATTTGAATCCCCCTATGTCAGATATGATCCCCTCTTCGGAACCCGCAATGCCTACTCTCAATTCTTCTTCTCCTCGGGTGCCCATTGGTCGTGCTCGATATCAGAAAACTGATTTAGCGCCATATGTAATTCATGTTCAAAAAGAAGGCAGCACCGACGGCACAACACTTCATCCGGTTACTTTCGGTAGGTTTTTAAAAAATAATAATATTATGGGTATTCTTCTGGAATTTTGCATCGCTCGGAAACTATCAATAATGAACACCTACTTCCAGCATCATCCAAGACGGCTCTACACGTGGGTGTCCCCTGGTGATCGGTGCCGTAACCAAATTGATTACGTGATAATCAACAGCCGGTGGAGAACCTCCATTAGTAATGTGAAGACCTTTCCTGGTGCTGATTGTGGATCTGATCACAACCTTCTTGTGGCCAATTTCGCCTTGCGTCTAAAAGCAGTAAAGAAAACCCCTGCTGTGAGGCCGCGCCGTCTTGAACTCTCCAAAATAGCAGAGTTTCGCAATAACTTGGACAACGCGATTGCGCAGCAGCCACCACCTGCCAATGCAGATGTCAATGAACAGTGGGAACATCTGAAGGGACATATTTGGAAGACAGTAGATAGGATCAATACCAGTTGCACTCCTGCGGGCTCTGCAGCCAACCCTAAGCAAACATGGCTCTCCACGGATACCTGGAAAATTATAGAAGAGAGGAAATCCTTAAGAGGTGATGGACTGTCGCGGCAAGAAGATCGTGACAAATACTCAGAGCTGAGCAGACTAATTCAAAGACAGTGTCGCCATGATAAGAACAACTTCATAGAACGTATCTGCCAAGAAATTGAAGAACATGCCAGGAAAATTCAAACCTCAGACCTTTTTAAAAAAGTTAGGCTCCTCTCGAAACAATTTAAGCCAAAAACATGGGTGATCGAAGATGAAGATGGTATACCGATTCAAGATCTGGATGCGATAACGGATAGATGGCGGAGGTACTGTGAAGAGCTTTATAAGAATGACAGCGTATACATACCAGCACAAGTTTCAACATCTTGGGGTGATTTAAGCCTTGAGCCTCCCATAATTCGATCTGAGATCACGGCTGCTGTGGCTGCGCTCAAGACCAAAAAAGCCCCTGGTCAACTTACAGCTGAGATCTTAAAGTCCATGGGACCAGCTGAAATAGACTCCTTGCACAAGGTATGTAATGGCATCTGGCGTAGTGGTAAATGGCCTGGCGACTGGACTCAGTCTGTAATTCTTCCACTTCACAAAAAAGGCTCCACAACGAAATGTGACAATTACAGAACTTTGGCTCTTATTTCTCACGCCAGTAAAGTTCTGCTACATATAATAAATAACAGAATTCGTCACTTTCTGGACTGGCAGATACCGCAGGAACAGGCCGGTTTTGTTAAGGGTAAGGGAACTCGTGAGCAAATCCTCAACATTCGACAGCTGATAGAAAAGTCCTACGAGTTCAATACGCCGCTCATCTTGTGTTTTATCGACTACAGCAAGGCCTTTGACTGTGTGGTCTGGTCGGACCTGTGGAGGGTATTGAGAGAGCTGGGAGTGCCTCAACATCTGGTAGCTCTTATCGAAACTCTATACTTGAACAATGAGGGTGTCGTGAGGATTGACAAAGCGGTCTCTAAGCCGTTCAATTTCGAGAAAGGTGTTAGACAGGGCTGTATACTGTCACCCATTCTGTTTAATGCGTATGGAGAGTACATAATGCGACGTGCCTGCGAGGACTGGGAGGGTGGGGTCACTATAGGTGGCACCAAAATAACTTACCTCCGATATGCAGATGATACGACGTTGTTGGCAAATAGTGAGGCGGATATGGTTGGTCTTCTGAGCAAGGTAGAGCGCGTCAGCTTGGAACTGGGTCTCAGAATCAATCACAGCAAAACAAAACTCATGGTAGTTGACCGGGCCAATAAACTACAGCTTACGGGAGCGCTCTCACTTGAAACCGTCGATGACTTCATTTACCTTGGTGCGAACATCAGCAACACGGGTTCTTGTGAGAAGGAGATCAGAAGGCGTATAGGTATGGCCAAGAGTGCAATGTCCCAACTGCAGGGAATATGGAGAGACCGCAACATCTCACGCCAAACCAAAATTAAACTGGTTAACTCGCTGGTTTTCTCCATCGTCAGTTACGGCGCGGAGGCTTGGACCATGAGAAAAGCGGATCGTGCACGAGTAGATGCTTTTGAGATGTGGTGCTGGAGGAAAATGCTTCAGATTCCGTGGACTGCTTTCCGCACTAATGTGTCTATTCTCCGAGAGCTCAATGTCAAAACTAGACTTTCCTCCATCTGTCTGCGTAGAGTACTCGAGTTCTTCGGTCATATCGCTAGGAAGGGTGGCCACAATCTCGAGCAACTTATAGTCACTGGCAAGGTCGAAGGCAGGCGTTCCAGAGGCCGTAGTCCAATAAGGTGGTCGGACCAAATTAGAGCGACGCTGGACACCAAACTGCACGACGCGCTACACGATGCCAAGAATAGGAACAAATGGCGCGACGCCGTCAGGCAACTTATTATTCCACAACGGGGAAATCACGACCCTCAGCAATGAGGAAAACGACGCGAGGAGGAGGATGGGTATTGAAAACGGAAGTTTAAAACGTGTGGGTCGAAACCGAATAAGCTTAGCATTCGCTAACTACACCGACGCCAACCACACACACACACACACGCACCCAAATCTGGAACCGGAAAAATATAATGCTTAATTTTATTCCAACATTTAACGTCACACGCATTGGTGTTGTGAAAGGCGTCCCTAATCAGGTCAGAGGAAGAGGTGCTGGCATCAATAAGTTTGCCACTCGGTTGTGGACCTATCATTAAAATTAGGCGGATCAAAAGAAAAAATATTGTTAACAATAGCAGTAAATTTATTAACACCGGAACTGTAATTGTTACATTTGATGGACAAGTACTACCTACCCGGGTTTATATGTACTATACTGCTTTACCAGTTGAGCTTTACATTTATCCTACTGTGCAATGTTATAACAGAACTGTTGTCGATATGGACATGTTAAGAACCAATGTAGATCAGTGCCCAAATGATACAAGTGTAGCCAAGGTCACTCTGGTGACAACTGTGATATTGAAGAGGAGGAATTCAGGTGTTGTTTGTGCAAAGGATCTCATCAAGCAATTAGCAAATCATGTTTAGAATATAATAGACAAAAAGGAATTAAAGAGACAATGAGCAAAAGTTGTATTTCATATATGGAGGCAATTAAAATGCACCCTCCTGTGTCTAGAGCATCATATGCCGAAGCCTTGCTTGCAACACCAACATCACCCTCAAATTCGCACATCATACAACATAGTCCTCAAAAGCCGAGACCAATTCCTAATTATATTGCACCTCAATCACACAGAAAAACTGTATTTTTGAAACCACACACACCCCCAAAACTTTCGAAAGGGTATGATCGCTCTGCCCATTTTGAAATAATTAGGGAAACAGTGCTTCCTAAGGGTAAGCCTGTTTTTAAAAATAATAATGAAAACAACCTGAGCACTGCAGAAATTATTAAAATTATTATTCAATTACTTACTCAAACAAACACAATTTCACCGTCCAACGCTGCCGCAGTTATTGACGCACTATATTTAATTCCTAGTAACACTAATAATGGATCAGGGGGCTCTCTTGGTTCAGTGGCATTGTCTTAGTCTTAACAGTAGGAAATAAGATCTAATACATGTAATTAATAAATATGATCCTTTTATCATGTCTCCAAGAGACAGATTCCGACAGATTTGTTTTAGAGAAGACAGGAATGATGGCTATGGAGGAGTAGCTATTCTGGTTAATAACTCTTTAACCTTTTCATCTGTCACACTCCCCATCCATGGTGACAATTTGTCTGCTATTGCAGTCATTGTAAATAGTATTTGTTATGTTTCAATATATTTTTCTCGCCCTAATAATGACATATTCAATGAAATTAAGCAGATTTTTAATGTTTTGCCAAAACCATTTGTATGTTTAGGGGATTTTAATTCACATCATCAATTGTGGGGTTGTGCTTCATCAACCTATTATGAAGAACAACTTCTGAAGTTAATTAGCTCCCATAACTTATGTTTCTTGAATACTGGGTCACCAACACGGCTAGCACGAACTCCAAGTGCACTTGATTTATCCATTTGTACTCCTGATCTTGCTTCTTCTTTGTCCTGGTCAACTGCAAAATCCAATAGAAGTTGCAAATGAAATCTTTCCCTTAAAAAGTTGTGGTGTAAGATATATTCCATCACCACCATGGTGGGACTCTGAATGCACCACTGCAGTCAAAGAAAGAAAGGCAGCAGAGAAGCAATATTGTCAGAACATGACTGATGGCAACTTTGATTATTATTTACAAATTGCTAACTCTACTAAGAAGTTACTTAGGAAGAAAAAGTTTGAAGGATGTCGTAGTTTCTGTCAATCATTAAACCGTAATGTGTCACCATCAATTGTTTGGCAAAATATTAGAAAGTTTAGATCTGCTTCAAATGACTCAAATCAAAATAAAATATCCCCAGTGCTAGCGGAACAAGTTATGGATCGTTTAGCGCCTCCCTATGTACCTGAGGCTCCTATTGCTCCACTATGCAATAATAACAGTTATGTAGATTTAAATTTACCATTCACCCTTCAGGAATTGAAGGGCGTTCTATCATTGACCAAAGATACCGCTCCAGGTGAAGATGGGATTCCTTATTCTTTTCTAACACATCTTGACGATACTAGCCTCAGTTATTATCTACCTTTGATCAACAATGTTATGATTTCGGGTATCATTCCCCTAACATGGAGAACTCAAACGTTGATTTTATTGCAAAAACCTAATAAACCGAGTTCGGACCTTACATCATATAGACCAATCAGGCATTGCAAATAACCGGTCAAAACCGGTTATTAACCGTGTTTTGCATACTAAACTCGGTTATTAACCGGTTATTTGCATTCCCTAAGACCAATAGCGCTGTCATCTGTGTTAGCTAAAACTGCCGAACATTTAATAAAAAAATCGTTTGGAATGGTTTTTAGAACGTAATAAATTGTTATCAACTAATCAGTTCGGTTTTAGGAAAGGTAAATGTACTATTGACAGTTTGCGCATATTTACCACAGATATAAGACTTAGTTTATCAAATAATGATTCCCTGATTGCTGCCTTCCTAGATATAAATGCTGCTTATGATAATGTCAACATTTCCATTCTGAAAAACAAATTGATAAAATTGAATATCCCTAACTTATTAATTAATTTTATTGTAAATATGTTGTACGAAAGATATATAAAAGTACCCATTATACCAGTCTCAAAATGAATTTATTCATAGAACTGTATGGAAAGGTTTGCCACAAGGCTCTGTTTTGAGCCCGATACTGTATAATGTTTACACGTATGATTTAGAATTTTCGGTAAATAGACACGCAAATGTTCTCCAATATGCGGATGATTTACTTTTATATGTTTATATGTTTCTGGTCGATCTATAGCCAACAATAGTGAGTCATTATCTTTAGCATTGAACGAATTAAAGTATTGGTTGAACAATAATGCTTTAAATTTATCACCGTCTAAAAGTTCTGTTGTAGTTTTCTCTACAAAGCGAATTCTGCCATCTATTCATGTTTGTTAACTACAATGGCTTTTTACTACCAATTAAAGAACAAGCAAAAGTTTTAGGAGTAATATTAGACTCGAAACTTACTGGAATACCTCACTTTGAACATGTATCATTAAGATGTGAACGAAATTTAAATATTTTAAGATGTCTCACAGGCGTCTGGTGGGGCGCTCATCCTTTCACAATGAGGCTGTTATATAATGCTTTGATTAGGAGTGTATTAGATTATGGTACTTTCTTATTACATCCCGGTAGTAAAAGCGCAGCTAAAAAGTTGGATTCCGTCCAGTCGAAGGCCTTAAGATTAGTAACTGGCGCGATGAAATCGAGTCCAATAAATTGTCTACAGGTTGAATGCTGTGATCCACCTCTAAGCTTGAGAAGACAGTTTCTTTGTTATAATTTTTTTTTTCGTCCTTTACAGCTAAATTCAGATCCGTTATTTCTAAGGGTTAGTCAACTATCACAAGATATTGACACCTGTAATTATTGGACCCATAAAGTTCCTCCATGTTTAGTAAAAAGTCATAGAAAATTTAAAAGTTTGGAAGCATCTACCTATCGAAGTGATATTTTCCCTTTATATCAACACAACTACAATAGTCTTATTTCGGTTCCACAAGTTAAATTTGATTTAGGGTTGTCAAAGAATGACATCAACCCAAAACTTGAATTTATTAACATTATTAATAACGAATGGTCTGACTGGCACTGTATATTATACGGATGCCTCTAAACATGCAGATAAAAGTCGTGTTGGCGTTGGGGTGTGCCATTTGCAATATAAAGGAATTCAACTAATTAAATTTCCTCCCGAAACATCTGTTTATACCGGCGAATGTTACGGTTTGCTCAAAGCAATTGAATATATCCTTATGTTGAAAATACCAAAAACAGTTATTTTCTCTGACTCGCGCAGCTCCTTGGAAGGGATCTATATCTGAATCCCCAAAGTTTTTTAACCTATTTTTATATTCCCTAACGTTGTATGTCATAATGATCACTTGTCCTAACGCTCACATGGCCTATCTTTAGGATTCCTAACATCGTATGGATGATTTTTTTTCCATAATGTTTTATTTCCTAACATCACTTGCCATATTGATTCTTCATCCTAACGTTATGTGCCATAATAGTCATGTGTCATCCGTGTCGTCTAAGTCTGGCACGACCGGATTCAAGTTATTAATGTAAAATTTCAAACAGAGGTAAATTCAAGTTGTTTTGTTCTTGCACTATAGGTACTCCCTGCCTTATTTTAAGCCCCAAAAACGGAGAATATTAGCATAGTTTTTTCAAGGGATGTCAAAAAAAAATAACCTCGAAGGCTAAGCCGGAGCTCGCTGCGCTTCGCTCCCGCCATAGCCTTCTAGCCTAACCTTGCCGAGTCGGTTTTGCCCAGGAAGGTCTTGCTCGCTCGCTCATGCACACATATATATTATACATCGATTATACATACAATAGGGATTTTGAGGAATATGCCAAATAACATTAGGAATATTAATACTTATGGTAAAAAATACTCGGGCAAATGAGTTTTAGGGCAATCATTACATTATGAAAAATGATTGTTATGACAATTGATCATTAGGGCTAATGCCCATTAGAGCAAAACAGTTCGGGCAAGTGATTTTAGGACAAACGATGTTAGGGATCGTGAGGGAGACCCCCTTGGAAGCTATTATGAGGTTTCCGTTTAAGTGACATAAACAATCTCCAACTGTTTTTGAAGTTCGTAATCTTTTATATAAGTGTTCATTCAAGGGTTGTGATGTCGTGTTAGCTTGGGTGCCCAGTCATGTGGGCATTCCTGGGAACGAAAGGGCCGACCAACTGGCAAATGAGGCTATACGCTCAGGGGATACTGTGCCTTACTTTAATTATTGTCATGATTTAGTTAACATGGCCAAAGTATATTTAAATGAAGAGTGGAATCGTCTTTGGAATAGTGGGACATCAACGGGCAAAAGTTACAGAAAAATTCAGACTTCAATTCCGGTGAAACAAAATGGTAAACACAACTTTTTGAGTAAACTCACTAAGTTACTTTTTCCATACTAAGAAATCCCCGCGTTTGTTTTTCACGTAGTATGGAAAAACAAACTTTGTGCGTTTACTCAAAAAGTTATCATGAAAAAAAACTGGGCATGTAGCTTTAAAAACTTCCTTAGTTCATAGTGATTCTAACCATGCAAGAAACAACGAAAAAAAAATTCAATTAATACATGAACTTAGGGGTTTTTCGTAACACGGACATAAGGAAAAATAACAAAAAATCCGATTAAAAGTCCAAATATCTCGCAAACCGTGCGACTTTTACTAGACCTATTTTAGCTTTTTCATAACGTCCTAAGTGCCCTCTATCCGTAGTTCAAGGATTATCCACTCGTTACCTAACACCCTGTATACCTATTCCAGTAAAACCCAATCCTTTATTTTCCAAATTTCCGTTCCTTTAGTTGTCTGAAGACAATATCCTGTTTCCCTAACTTTAATCCTCCTTGTACATGACATTGGCTAATCATTGCAAAGCCAAAAAAAAAAAGAATAAATCAAAATCAAAAGCCGGACATCTTTCAATCGGCCATCTTCCCTCCCCGAAGGTTACCGGAAGCAAAATATTATTATATTAATAATATTATTTTTATATTTATTTCAAACGCGTGCTACTGTTTAAAATCATATAGTTTGACATTTGACAATGACATTTAGCATTGACATATTTTCCGTTTCAATTTTTTTAGGGTTCTGTAGTCAAACTAGAAACCAAATTATAAATTTCGCCATGTCCATCCGTCCGTCCGCAGCCTAGCTCAGATATTCTTTGTACTAACCCAAAGCCAAAACTAAAAATACAACAAATCTTAAATGAAAGCGCATAATGATTGGTTCTCATAACGGCATAAAAATCAAGGACATGATTTTTATGTTTGTAGTACTTAACGGCTTCGGAACCCTAAACTGAGCATGGTCCTACACTCTCGCCCGGTTTTTTTTCTTCTATTTTATCTCAGAGGTAAAGGCAAAGGATATAGAGCCCGTGTGGTTGCCGGGTTAGAATAGTGCCACTCCATGTCTTCCCGTGGATGTCGTAAGAAGCGACTAAGGGAATAAGGGCTTGTAGTGCTGTTAGGCGATGGGCTTGCAACCTGTCACTAAAACACTGGTAAACATCTTAGCCTACTTCTGCAAAATGTGGTTACAGAATTATCAACAAGTCTTTTTTAGATTTGTTGGTATTTCTGTAGCTCTGCCTACCCCACTCTGGGAATTAAGGCGTGATGTTATGTATGTATGTATGTTATTTATTAATTTTCATCTTGTTTTACATATAATGTTTATTTAAAAATAGAATATCACGAGAAAATCTCACACAAATAGGCTAGTTGACTCTGTTTTAAAGTAGGTCTCAAGTTATTAATTATTGTCCGATTAGATGAAAAAAAATATTCCCATATTTTTTTAGGACCTACAAAACCGCAAAACTTTATTTTAAAGGTTTAGTTTTCGTTAACAGGCGAAAACGCTTACAGCCATATTAGTCTATAGATTATCTGTGCTGTGACGTCATACGGGCCGAAAACAAACATTTGACATTTGACGAGAGCAATTGACATATAGATAAACAATTTATCATTTTCGAAACCTCGATACTTTTATTAATAAAAACCATGACTTCCACCAGTTTACATGGAAAATATAGTAATTAACGTTATTGTATATTCCGAGAATGCAAGAACGCATCAATTACAACCCCAGGGAAATTATGGATTAGAATGCCCAGTGAAATAAATATGCGAAATACATGGCTAAAACTTGCTAAAAAGGATCCTGACTTTATCGACTGAAACAATTTTTGTTTTTTTGCGAAGATCACTTTGATGTTAGTATTTACTTAATAAGTTATTCAGTTTCTACAAAAACTTTTATCTTCAATAATAATAAACTCGGCAGAGCAGAAATCTGGATTCAAGGCAAAAAAATTACCGACCATCAATGTGTCGATTCTTGGTAAGTTTGTGCTATCTGCATTCACGAATCCAACATCCATGATTGCTCTTATCAATAAAACTAGAAAGCAGTAACAATAATACACAGATTAGGTTTTTACTAATGTTAAAACGACTACGATCATAACACAACCTCAAAGTCCATGAGTCATAAATGTCAATGTCATGTCACAGCACAGAATACAGAATATACCATTGCGAATTTCACTCGTATAAGAACCGACATGAAGTTTGCTTAGAGTCCTATGACGTCACAACAAGTCCGACAGCGTTTTCAGAGTTCAAATTAAAAAATAAAAATGAACAATTTTAAATAAAAAATACGTAGCCATCTTACACTTTTAATATCTGAAATCGATAAATATTGGTTTCTTAAGTCTAATACTACAGAAAATATTAATTTATTAAGCCAAATTTAATATGAGGCAAGTAGCCTATTGACCTAGTCCCAAACTAAGCTCTAGGCTTGTACTTTGGGTACTAGACAACGATAAACATACTTACATAGACATATAAATACAAAATAAATACATAGAAAACATCCATGACTCTAGAACGCTCACTCACACATTCACGCGCATTCACGCTCGTCATACAAATATCTGCCCATTCCGGGATTTGAACCCAGGACCGCTGGCTTCGGAGGCAAGGTCACTCCCAAGATCCTAACCTGGCCAACGTGTCGTCAAAATGGTAACAATTATACCATTACAATTTATATTAAACATAACACATCCAAAAATAAACTCTAATTTAAATCGATTACCGATTATTTCAACCGTGACCCCATAATCGAGTTCATCAAAAACCGGTATTGAAGTGAATCAGTCTTCAATCTTATGTTTCAGTTCCATTCATTTTTCCCATATATTTTCATTCGTTTTAAACAAAAGTTCGAAGGGACGTACCCCACAGATTAGAAGGGTATACATACCCTTATAATCTATCTATGGTAAAAGAGAGGTGGTTAGATTTCGTATCGTACCTATCGGTGTATTTTTTAGCGATAAGTGGTAACTTATTAGTTTAAATAAATGATGATTTAAAATTAGTAGAACACGAAAAAGGAAAATGGCTAAAGATGGTGATATGTCTCTTTACCAAGACGTGCTGGAGCCTTTTAGGCGAGTGATAAACACTGATCCGCCAAAAGACAAATTGTCCGCTTCAGCTAAAATGAATTTCACGGATAGTAATCAATCCATAAAAGAAGGTAATGTTGGAAATTAAGTACTGTATAATCATGCCATGATCAGGTTTGATCACGTTTGATGTTGTCTACAGGTTTGTCTAACCTATTATCGTTGGATAAAAGGAAGTCCAGCTTAGGCATGGTTGATGCTACGCCAGAAAAGCGCCAGCGTACAGAATCTAGCTCGAGCACAGTACCAGCATCACCGTGGGAGGCCAAGAGGATGAAGATAGACCTAATAGCAGCAAAAGCTCAGGTGTGACATGTTTGGATGTGGCACATTTTACGTGCCGTAACTTATAGTATTATGTTTATTCGAATTTACTTAATCCTTCGAACCCCGCACAGGAAAAAATCTTCTACTCGTAAAAAGGATAGTTTTTTTTTACAAAAAGATAGGTATCTAAAATTTTGGCCTGGATGGCCCTAGCCCTTCAGTCGGTAAGACAACTATAAACTTGAATTCTGAGTTATTGACATAAAGCATTAGTAATTGTTTTGTTGACAGCAGCCATTATACAACTGCTTGCCGCTTGAAGGGCTAGGCGTCCGAATCGTTAACCAACTAAGCACTTTCAATTCTAAAAGAACGATAATACATTATTTTTTTAGATGCCTTAATCCTTATTTGGGAAGTAGGCTTTTAAATTTGAATTAATTTAACAAACTTTATTTTGCTGTTGCCAAAGTCATAGTTGTGAGAAACTTACAATGATAAAGAGGGAGGGAGACAGAGAATTATGTATAAAGTGTAAATGTGTGCCTTCCTTAAACCTGAAATTGGCAATATCATAGTGGCAATATAAACCACAGAACCAAGTTCTCTCTATGTATAGTCTTTATTTACAGATAATAAAACTCGAGGCCCGTGTGAACCACCAGCACACTATAAGGAAGGAGATGCAGATCCTTTTTGAGGAGGAGAAAGCTTCTCTAATGGATCAGCATAAAAGAGATGAGCGGGCCCTTTCCGACATGGAGGACCGCCTCAATGTCATAAGAAGGAGAGAGCAAGAGATTAAAGAAGATTTAAATGAGGTAAATATAAAGTAGAATATGGTAGATTTAATCCTTGCCAATTATCCTAAATAGCTATTGTATGTAAAATAATATGTTTATCATCTGTAAAAGCTTGTATGATCAGTCAGAATGACATTCAATTGTTATCAATATTTTCTTAACCTTTTGAACAACCCACCTACAGGTGGGTACGAATTAGAGCAGCCTCGGGTTAAGGCACGCACGGCTCACCTATTTTGCTCAAATTCGTACGAGCCCACGCGCTGTGCGCGAGCAGCGGGCGAGCGGCGCACGGCGAGCCGCCGAAAGTCGGTCTTTTGACCGTGCTCAAAGGCGCCTCAGTGTGCGTGCCTCGCGTAATTTTAACGTGTATCCGATAGTGCCGCGGGCATAACGACGAGTTCTAACTTGTCTGTGGGCGAGGCACATACAAATTTGATAAAGTTGCTGAGCCGTTCTACCACCGAGGCGATTTCTTCTTTTTGTTAGTTATTCTGTGAATTATAATAAACGCAGCCGCGGCTGTCATCGTATCGGACGCCATTTTGAAATGTCGGCTCGCGGCGAGCACGCTGCCTCACCCGCGCATGTTAATGTGCTACAATTTGGCTTGCGAGCAGCTCGAAGTGCGGGGCGAGCATGTCTCAGGCTGAGCTGCTCAGATTCGTACCCAGCTTAACAATACATGGATATTAATATCATGGATGATCAATTGTTAGCAAGTGGTTCTACGGATTTGGCAGAAGTGTGTGGAACTAACCTCATGCTGCTTCTTTCAAGTCTGCAAGAGGAAATACTATTTAACCAATCAACTGCCCTTGCGCATGATATCCATGGTCTTATTTCTCTAATTATTCCATGGTGATTATCTAGAAATAACTCTACATTGGTGAAGTTTGATTGGTGTGCTTGTTTAGTTTGAGTTCTTAAGGTATTAGTTTACACTGCCTGTCATGAAGATATTTCTCTATCCAAGCTTGTCTGGAAGAGATTGCTATTTACTGGTAAGATCGCCTGTTGTATACCTATGATTTAAATTTACTGTTCTGTGTTCTGTTTTTTTTGTTGTTCAATAAACAGTATTTGTATTGTATTGTATTGTTTACCTTAGGAGGAGTGAAAGCAAGTAATAAGGAAATTGATAAGTGGTTCAACCCTCTATACATTTCCATCAACATATATTTTTTAAATATTTTTGAATGATTTATTACAGTTTTTAAAAGAACACAATAAATATAAAGCAAAATGGGAGGCTGAGAAGTCAGAACTACAAAAGCAAATAGCAGATTTAAAGGATAAGCAGCTTGAACTTAATGTCAGCTACAAGGACGAGATCGCAGAGATGAAGAAAGACATGGATGAGATGTTGCAGGTGATGTTTTGTAACCTTTTAATTACTTAATCATATTTGAATGTCTGGTTGAAAATGTAGTTGATGTCTTTTTGAAGTTTGGTTTTGTCAATCTAAACCAGATGCAAATTCAAAGATTCTTCAACTATTTGACTAATATACTAAAGAAAAAGCTGCCAAACCATTTAAACATTAATTTATACTTCAATGTTTATTGTAGGGCTTAGAAGGTGCACAGTCAGAGGTAGAAATGCTGAAGAAAGAATTAGCAAGACAGACCAGTCGCGCCGAACAGTGCACGTCCCTGAGGACTCAGTTAGAGAAGCAAAGCTTTGAGCTGCAGCAGGCCAACAACAGGCTCAAGGAGCTGCAGTATGAGAAGGATTCTTACAAAGACTGGCAGCAACAGGCAAAGGTAAAGTAAAGTCATAAATAAAAGTTACACAAATATGATTAAAAAAAAATACTGGTGTTCTGAGTGCCATTAACTGGGAGTTAAAACTATTCCCCTTTCTTCTAGTCATTGAAGGTTTGGGCAACCTCAGCTGCAGGGATTTGTTCCTATCTTTGGCAATGTTATTGTTACTTTGTCATCAGCATTCAATCCCCGTCCACTCTGTAGTGCTCTTACTGCTCTTACAAATCGGTTAAAAATGTGTATAATTATAGTTGTACCACAATTTTAACAAAACTTATGAAATGTTTATATGTTTTATCATCCTAAATAGAAATTCCAAACATTTGTTAATTATCATTTGATCACAAATTTTATCAACAGTCATTGAATTTTGATATTTTCATAACTGCATATTTTTTTAAATTATGGTCTAAGTAATTTTCGTTTAATCATAATTACTTCAGCTTAACGATTGTTGAAAATAACAGGAGTATTATATGATTATTGGCTTTTCAAAAGACTGCTCAAAAACGCCTAACCAACATGGCGGAACTAGAAAAAGAGGTGGTACGTCTACGCGCCACGGAGCGCTCCCTTCGCGACTCCGCCTGCAACAAAATGCTGTTGGAGGAACAGGTGCACCAGCTCACGGCCCGGGTCGAAGCCTTGCAACCCGTCCACCAGGACTTGCACGAAGCTAAGGTACACTATTGTTTTTATGTAGGTTGTTACCGATTTTGTTTTGTGTCTGGTATCAGTCAGCAATATAACAGAGATTTTTCCGATAAGTGAAGATAAGGTCAGAGAAAAGGTACAGTGGAAAGAAGGTGCGGCCTAAAAAATATTTCGGATTCAGGTAAAGTCAGACTTGCTTAACCTCCTATGGCAACGCAACACAATTTGCCAATGGAATATGAACCTATTCTAAATACAGTAGAGTACATTTTTTAATTTGATTGTCACTCTTTAAAACAAAGAATAATCTATTTTATTTCCTATCCAATATATCTTTCTTTCTTTCTAATGGCCATATCATGTACAACTTTGGGTACGAGGAGCCTTAGGACGGAGCGAGAGTAGTACAAAGCTGAAGGCTGTTTTAATAGCTACGGCTTTGTATCAGGTTTACTAGCCAAAATTTGCAATTATAAGTGATAATTTTGATTAACTTTTCTGTTTCAGTGTTTGCAAATGTTTGCAAATATTTGTAATGAACAGTTTCTGTTAATGAATGCTGTGCTCACCTGTAATTGGTGGAACAATTATATTTAAACCATCCATCCATCACATCTTGCCTTCATTCCCAGAGTAGCGTAGGCAGAGCTACAGAAATACCATTTCATTAAAAATCTTGTTTAAGGGAACTTAAACAAACTGATTACTTTATTGCAGCCTTGGTTGACCTTATGCACTTCCAACTATTTCCATTCATCATCGGACATACAAACATACTATACCATTAGTCTGAACTAGGGTTAAAGAGCTTTCTTTCAGTAAGACTTAAAGTACTTTGTTTACTTATTAAAACTATGCTTTTGCCTGATTAGTTTTAAGCTATGACTGAACTGTACTTATAGTTGCTTCAGCTGGGGCAGGCAGATCCACCCCATCTGATCAGAAGTTTTTGGTTAAGGTTCAATTGCAAATTAATGTATATAAAAAGTTACTATGAAATTAAGGCTCAGGCCTGAAATATGCGTTTTCCTAAAATGTCCAATTGTCAAAACGTCTGCGTTCTCACAATGTTAGCACTTCTATTTTGTTAGCTTTTTCAAAATGACTGGTATTTAAAATGTGTACGGTCTCAGGAAGCCGTCTATTCATAATGGTTACATCCTATAATATTAACATTACCATAAGTTTTCCTTTTCCGTTATGTTCACTTTTGTATATACGCTATCGTCTTATTATGTTTGATTTCCTATAATGTCTGCTTTATTTTAAATCAATGTTCTAAATTGAAAGGGTTGATTTCTTGGCATACTTACTCTTTGATAAATATCTATAATTACTGTGCAGTATTATTGATATTATTATGATAATTGTTATTTAAAATGCCCCCTTTCTTGTTGTTGGAAAAACCAAAAAGGAAAAGATTGTAAATGTGGCGTGCATGATTGCAGACATTTTGGGAATTAGGCTTTTATGGAATGCAAAAATTGTAAGAAGGCAGATATTTTGAGGTTGCAGACATTTTGAGAATAAACATTATCTGAAAAGCGAACATTATATGAAAACTGACATTCTCGGAGACAGACATTATAAGAAGCAGACATTTTGAGAATCTGACATTATGCAAAAGACATGCTGACATTATAGAAAAGAGACATTTTGGGAAAAATACATTTTAGGAAAACGCATATTTCAGGCCTGAGCCGAAATTAATTTTAAATAAGCCACTACATAATTTGAATGTGTACTCGTATTTATTTGATGAACGTTTTTGTTTTTTGGGCTTGTTTAGGTTAAAAATAGTAACAATGTTAGCAATTGATGTTATTGTCTGCAGGTGAAAATAGCCTCGTTAGAGTGTTCCCTGGCGGACTGGAAGGCCGCTGCGCGCGCGCACGGCGTGGAGTCGGCGCGCGCGCTGTCGGCCGCGCTGGAGGCCGCGCTCACCAACCAGCTGGCCGCCGTGGCCGGCCAGTCGCAGGCGCAGTCGCAGCTCGCGCAAATCACAGAGGTAATAGCTCTAACCTGGGAGAGTCAATGTGGGACAGGATTTCTTTCTGACCTTTTTAAGGTGGACGCACACGTAACCGCTCGGCAACGGACCGGCACCGCCTCGCCCCAATTTATATATAGGGGGATACGAATTAAAGCAGCCTCGTGTTGAGGCACGCACGGCTCACCTATTTTGCTCAAAATCAAACGCGCTCACACGCTGTGTGCGAGCAGCGCTAGAGCGGCACGCGACGAGCCGCCGAGAGTCGGTCTTTTGACCGTGCTCAAAGGCGCCTCAGTGTGCGTACCTCGCGTAAATTTAACGTATATCCGAGCGTACCGCGGGCAGAACAACAAGTTCTAACTTGTCCGTGAGCGAGGCGCGTACAAATTTGATAAAGTTGCTGAGCCGTTTCACCACCGAGGCCATTTCTTCTTGTTTTGTTAATAATTCGGTGAAGTATGATAATTATGATAAACGCAGCCGCGGCTGTCATCGTGTTCGACGCCATTTTGAAATGTCGGCAGCACGCTGCCTCACCCGCGCATGTTTATGTGCAATAATTTGGCTCGCGAGCAGTTCGCCAGGCGGCACGAGCATGCCTCGGGCTGAGCCGCTCAGATTCGTCCCCAACTTAAGGCGAGGCGTTGCGGGCTCTGATGCTTATAAGTGTGCGATACGGTATGGAGTTTCATACAAAGTATACTGAACGGCTCGAGTTGAGGCGGTGCCGATCCGTTGCCGAGCGGTTATGTATGCGTTAACCTTGGGCACCGCGACAGGATAAATAAAAGATAACATTCTTTTTACTTAATAAAATATAAGCCGTGCGTCACTAACTTTTGTACAATTAACATCTAGAGGAAGAAATAAACAAACTTAATAAACTATTCTGTAATTAACTAATTTAAATAAACTACTTCAAAATATCTGGGGGTTTCTATCTCTCTCTGCACTCTTAGAACTTACATGATATTTATTTGATATATTTATTGGTAGTAAATCCTCCTCATGTCAATGTTATACATTTATAACAGGAGACCGCCACCTTGAAGTACGAGCGTGACAAGGCGACGACAAAGGTAAACGACCTCACGACGGTTCGCAAGACCCAGGAGAGCCTCATCCATCGGCTGCAGAAGCGACTTCTGCTCGTCACCAGAGAAAGGGATAGTTACAGGTGAGGATACACTCACTAGAATAACCTGGGATGTAACTATAGATGATTATGATTCACTGAAGCTTTTTACCTAGGACCAATCTCATTCATTAGAGCTTAATTATTATGTATTTTCATGTCGTACCTACTTTGATTAAATATTTTATCTGAAAAACATAAAATGTGTTGATAATTTTGCGTATCTGACAAAATTCGTAATTTTTAAATTTTTATCTTATCATATTACGAGGAGTGAGCCCAATCACGTTTAGTTTTTTTATTTTTAAGTTCTTAAAGATTTCTATTATCCTCTTTAACATAAAGAAACTCTTATAAATTTTATATTTCCTCTTGTATCTAAGGTTGGTATTCCACCTGTCGAATATCCTGCCGCTCAAATCATAACCACCGTAACAGGCATTTTTGACAAAAATGAGTTATTAGCATATTCGGAATCAGCATAATGAGATCTGTATACTCCAATTTGAGATATATTCAATTATCTTACCATTAACGAGATTACATTGAGCATAAACACCGTAACAGCCAACTTCCACTAACAGCTGCAAGACATGAACACCGTAACAGCCATTAAGGTGTCTAAATTCGGCATGCTAGTTTAATTATTCCTTATAATACTAGTCATAAGCACTGTATCAGCCAACGAAAAATTGGAAAATGGTCTAACATTTTCTAGATTTATTCAAGTCATAAGCGCCGTAACAGCTACGAGTAATATTGATTGGGTAAACACCTTTTCGAGTTGAATTAATATTAATCGCAATATTGAGGACAAAATATATTGCAGAAACTAAGTTAAGGCTCGTTTTAATAATATACAATCATCAGATTTCTAATATCTATAAATCATGGCCTGTAGTAATAAAGTAATAAAATATAGAAAAAAAATATTAACGCATTTTTCTCCATTTTTTGGTTTTGTATGTTACGGTTGTTATGATTGGCGCGGCAGCATCTTTGTCCAATGTGCATTTGATCAAAGAAGTTGGGTGACTTCATCGAATTTACTAGAAACATTCACGTTTGATCAAATATTACGAATGACATGTAATTCAAAATGGTTACGCAAATAGTATAAAAACTTGAACGTTGTACTTTTTTATATTGGATATAGAAATTATTCAAAGATTTTAGACGGATGGAATATCACCCTAACAGACGACTTGGAAACCCTCAGGGTGAATGTCCACCAGAGCGATGCGAGGCTTTGGAGCGGTGTGCTAGGAAAAAACCACCGAGAGGAATATTTAATTTTTTAGCCTCGCTCAGCGAAGTTTTCTTGTTGTTGAATTCATCCTCACACATTGCTCAGCTCTGGTGGATATTTACCCTTATCGCAGCTCTGTTATCTTTGCACGTGCGTGCGCTTCGTGCGTCGTTTCACACCGTTGATGTTAATGTTTATGATACAAACTACTGCTATAGGCGTGATCTGCCGTCGGTGATAGCGGCATGTTTAGATTGACCTGTGATGACCCGACTCCTCCATTGATCCTGCTCCAACAGGCAACACCTGGACTGCTATGAGAAGGAGTTGACGGTGTCGCTGTGCGGGGAGGCGGGCGGCGCGGGCTCGGCGGCGCTGCTGGCGGCGCGCGTGGAGCAGCTGGAGCGCGCGCTGCAGGGCTACCGCGACCTGCTGGCGCTCACCGACCAGAGCGCGCACGCCACGCGTGAGTACCCTAGCTATACCTGAAGCCCGCTCCAGACGTTCAGCGAGGCGGGCGGCGCGCGTGGAGCAGCTGGACCGCGCGCTGCAGGGCTACCGCGACCTGCTGGCGCTCACCGACCAGAGCGCGCACGCCACGCGTGAGTACCCTAGCTATACCTGAAGCCCGCTCCAGACGTTCAGCGAGGCGGGCGGCGCGCGTGGAGCAGCTGGAGCGCGCGCTGCAGGGCTACCGCGACCTGCTGGCGCTCACCGACCAGAGCGCGCACGCCACGCGTGAGTACCCTAGCTATACCTGAAGCCCGCTCCAGACGTTCAGCGAGGCGGGCGGCGCGCGTGGAGCAGCTGGAGCGCGCGCTGCAGGGCTACCGCGACCTGCTGGCGCTCACCGACCAGAGCGCGCACGCCACGCGTGAGTACCCTAGCTATACCTGAAGCCCGCTCCAGACGTTCAGCGAGGCGGGCGGCGCGCGTGGAGCAGCTGGAGCGCGCGCTGCAGGGCTACCGCGACCTGCTGGCGCTCACCGACCAGAGCGCGCACGCCACGCGTGAGTACCCTAGCTATACCTGAAGCCCGCTCCAGACGTTCAGCGAGGCGGGCGGCGCGCGTGGAGCAGCTGGAGCGCGCGCTGCAGGGCTACCGCGACCTGCTGGCGCTCACCGACCAGAGCGCGCACGCCACGCGTGAGTACCCTAGCTATACCTGAAGCCCGCTCCAGACGTTCAGCGAGGCGGGCGGCGCGCGTGGAGCAGCTGGAGCGCGCGCTGCAGGGCTACCGCGACCTGCTGGCGCTCACCGACCAGAGCGCGCACGCCACGCGTGAGTACCCTAGCTATACCTGAAGCCCGCTCCAGACGTTCAGCGAGGCGGGCGGCGCGCGTGGAGCAGCTGGAGCGCGCGCTGCAGGGCTACCGCGACCTGCTGGCGCTCACCGACCAGAGCGCGCACGCCACGCGTGAGTACCCTAGCTATACCTGAAGCCCGCTCCAGACGTTCAGCGAGGCGGGCGGCGCGCGTGGAGCAGCTGGAGCGCGCGCTGCAGGGCTACCGCGACCTGCTGGCGCTCACCGACCAGAGCGCGCACGCCACGCGTGAGTACCCTAGCTATACCTGAAGCCCGCTCCAGACGTTCAGCGAGGCGGGCGGCGCGCGTGGAGCAGCTGGAGCGCGCGCTGCAGGGCTACCGCGACCTGCTGGCGCTCACCGACCAGAGCGCGCACGCCACGCGTGAGTACCCTAGCTATACCTGAAGCCCGCTCCAGACGTTCAGCGAGGCGGGCGGCGCGCGTGGAGCAGCTGGAGCGCGCGCTGCAGGGCTACCGCGACCTGCTGGCGCTCACCGACCAGAGCGCGCACGCCACGCGTGAGTACCCTAGCTATAACTGAAGCCCGCTCCAGACGTTCAGCGAGGCGGGCGGCGCGCGTGGAGCAGCTGGAGCGCGAGTTAAGGATGGTGAACCCACTCCTTTTAGATTCGTCAGCTACCCTAAGCATGTCAATGCTGAGTGTGCTGACTAATGTTTAATTTAGTATATAAGGTAGTAATTAATTAGTATAGATTGATTATTGTCGCGACTACAAGCCTAGTGGTAACTCTGTATCTTTTTACCCTTAAATAAAGTTTTTTTAACAACAAGTCCCGGACCAGTTACTTATTTGGCGCAGCCGGTAGGATTCTCGTCGATCCTCCTGCGTCCTGTATCCTGATTTACGTTTCGGGATCGCGTCGCGGAAATCGTGCGTTTTTACGCTTTAACGAGAAGCCATCGAACAAACAAATTTAATAAGTCTTGCACGAGGGACCAGCCACTGCAGAGTTCCAGACAATAATCCAGCACACAGGAATCAATGGGAGTAACGGCGGAGCTGTGAGTAAATCTTTTCACTATCCTTTCTGTTTTCCTTTATTGTCCATTCTTGTAATACAATTACGTGTTTTTGTATTTCACTCTACATAAGCACGACGGTATCGGGGGATCAAATTTCGCCGCGTTACTATTAGGTTTTATTTATTTACACATTTTATTCGTTTTGTTGTAATAATTTGACACATATTTTTTTGAAAAAATGGAGGCAATCCAGCGTGTACCTGCGGAGATGATAAAATTCATCCCGGTATTCTCAGGTAGCGCTAGGGGATTAGGGACTTTCATCAAGAAATGTGAATATATATTAACTAATTATAGAGGAAATGGAAATGAACCTCAAATGACGTATTTGTACCATTTAATAACAATAATAACAGTAACCATTTTAATGCTCCCAGGACAAACAATTCGCATAGGCCGCAGTATGCACCAGGACCAAGTAACATTAGTAATGACCAAAATTCATTTCCTGCCAACAATAGATTTCCAAATAATTCTATGCAATTTAGGAATCCTAGACCTTATAATAATATTCCTTCAGCGGTATACCGTAATGAGAGTAGGGCAAATCAGTTCGGTGCTCCCTCGCAAATGCACCATCAGCAACGCGCGGACAATGCACCGCGAATGTGGCATAATTCCGCAACGCCGCAAGTAGCGTCAGGTTCCAATACTGATGTCACAATGCGCACCGCTAGCGCAAGGCGAGTCAATTACACCGATAGTAACTATTATAATACAGCTGACGGGCATCAAGGAGAGCTAGAGAATGTAGACGCATCAGCTGGTGAAACACTAGAATTTTTTTTCGTAAGGGCCTGTACCCTAGAGAACAGATAAAGTTAAATTACAATAAACGTCTAAATCTACCACATATCCGGATACCCGAGTTAGAGGCTGTGTTTATGATTGACACCGGTAGCACCAGGTCATTCATTAGTCCAGAAATAGCAAATAGATATTTTAAAGGATTTAAACAACAGGAATGGTTTGAGGTTATAAGTACCCATGCCGCTAGTAGACACAATGAAGTCGTAAATATCACTTTGCCTAGTATTTTCCGAACCAAGGATAAACATAAGTTTTTTGTTTACAACGTTGACGATAGGTATGACGGACTAATTGGTAGCGACCTATTACAACAATTAGAGGCCAACATAAATATGAAAACAAGGACCTTATTTACAAAGGACACGGCGATACCGATTATTTATACGCCACCGATTAGGGAAACGTATATTTTACCTCCGCGCTGCGAAATTCGAGTTAAAGTTCCTGTCAATCTGTTAGACGGCGAAGGTATATTGAATTTTAAGGAATTTACGAAAGGGATTAGAATGCCCTCTGCCTTGGTATCATGTAAAAATGGATTTGCTTACACCGTTATACAAAATAGTACGGATATCAAACACGAAATGGTAGTTACAGCCCCATTTAATGTAGAAAAATATAATAATTTAGAAACGAATATTAATTTTTACGATAATATTGATGATAACGTAGATAGGATACTCACGAATAACCTAAATAAGCTCAGGTTTGAACACATGAACAAAGAGGGGAGAGAGGTCATAGGAGGTATTTGTATGGAATATAAGGATATCTTCTACTCCGAGGATATCCCTTTATCCTTTACAAACCAGGTAAAGCACAGGATCCGTACCAAAAACGATGATCCAATACATATTAAAGCTTACCGGTCACCACCCTGTCAAACCACAGAAATAAAAAAGCAGGTCGATAAAATGTTAAGGGATAACGTCATACAGGAATCACATTCTCCATGGAGTGCCCCAGTCCACTTAGTACCAAAAAAAATGGACGCCTCAGGGGAGAAGAAATGGAGAATGGTCATAGACTATAGACGCCTTAACGAAATCACTGCTGATGACAAATACCCCCTCCCAAACATTAATGATTTATTCGATATGCTAGGGAAAAGTATGTATTTCACCACGCTGGACTTAGCAAGTGGTTATCACCAAATAGAAGTTCAACAGGAAGATAGGGAAAAAACGGCATTTAGTACCCCATTCGGGCATTTTGAATTTAATAGGATGCCGTTTGGTCTAAAGACAGCACCAGCCACGTTCCAACGTGCCATGAATAATGTCCTTAAAGGATTACAAGGCTTACATTGTCTTGTGTACCTTGATGACGTTATCATATTTTCAAAAAGCTTACAGGAACATGCCCAAAAATTAAAAGCTGTCTTTGAAAGGTTTCGGGAAACAAACCTCAAAGTACAACTAGATAAATCACATTTTCTTCGTAAAGAAGTCCTTTATTTAGGACATACCATAACTAGGGAAGGACTTAAGCCAAATACGGACAAAATAGATGCTATTTTAAAATACCCTTTACCTAGAACAACGACTGAAATTAAGAGCTTTTTAGGATTATTAGGATATTACAGAAAATTTATCAGGGATTTTGCTAGAATAACGAAACCCATGACCTTATGCTTGAAAAAGAAAAATAAAATTTTTATTACTGAAGAATACAAGGATTGTTTCGAGACATGTAAAAAGCTCCTTACTAACGCACCACTTTTGCAATACCCCGACTTTAGCAAGGAATTTATTTTAACAACTGATGCATCAAATTGCGCGATAGGCGCCGTATTGTCTCAAGGGACAGTAGGTAGTGATAAGCCAGTTGCCTACGCAAGCCGTACGTTATCCGATACGGAAAGTAGGTATAGCACTATAGAAAGAGAACTTTTAGCCGTGGTGTGGGCAGTTAAGCATTTCAGACCCTACCTTTACGGTAACAAGTTCACTATCTATACGGATCACAGACCCCTAGCCTGGCTCTATTCCTTAAAGGAGCCAAACAGCAAACTCACTAATTGGAGACTAAGATTAGAGGAGTATAATTTTGATATTAAATATAAAAAGGGACCACAGAACACAAACGCAGATGCACTTTCCCGAATAAAAATTAGTACTTTAGATAAAACAGGATTAAATATAGATAAAATAAATATTCACACGCTTGATGATGATGAAGTTTCAATGAAAGTTAACGTAGAAAAGGAAAAAGATAGTGAGTTTGATATTGATGAATTCATAAGGGGCGTAGTTGGTGAGCCACTAGGACCGAAAAAGGAGATCAGTAGTGCGGCCTCAGACGTAGACATGATTTCAGAAATAGGTCTAACTAAGGGTACGAATTCAAACCAAGGTAGTTCCCAATTAGAAATAGTAGAAATATCAGACTCTGATGATGGAGCTACCGCCCACTCAATTTCAAATAGGGAACATGAGGGCATCCCTATTCTTAACAAGGCCATTGACACCAAACCTAGACAAATCTTAGTGTTCACTTGGCTACAAAATAAGATAAGCGTACAGGACATAGGTGACAAAAAACAACACATTACTCAAGTACATATGCCTGTAAAAAATGAAAAGTTAGTTAAGGAATTTCTTAAGGAATATATTAACCCTAAGCATAAATATTTCATATACTTTGAGGATCACTCTTTTAGGAAAACATTTTCTAACGTAATTACAGCATTATTTAAGAAAGAAATTTTAAACATAGTAGAATGCACGGAAAGGGTGGTAAACCTTTCTAATAATGAGGAAGACCAAAGACGAGTAATATCCCAGTATCACGAGGGTAAAACTTGTCACAGGGGGATTCGCGAAACACTAACTAAAATTAGAAGGAATTATTATTGGCAGAACATGAAAGAAACTATCTCCGCTTATATTAATAGTTGCGAGCAATGTAGGAAAATGAAATACGAGAGGAAACCTATTAAACCTCCAATCCAGCTTACACAAACACAAAACGCCCCATTTCAGGAGGTTTTTATGGACCTGCTTTACATAGAAGGTAAATATTATTTAACTGTAGTGGATGCGTTTAGCAAACTAGGACAGGCCATCGGAATTCCTAACAGAAGTACCCCCGAGGTAGTAAGGGCGTTAATTAGGTATTTTAGTATGTATGGAGTCCCAAGTAAAATAAATAGTGATTCCGGGACCGAATTTAACAATGATTTGATTAAGGAAATTATGACCATGTACAAAATCGATCTTCACATTGGTACTCCAAACAATCCCAACTCAATGGGTATTGTAGAGAGATTCCACTCTACAATAATAGAGATTTATCGCTTAGCAAAGTACGATAAAAATGATTTAGATGCAGCATCCGTAATGACGTATGCCATCTTGGCATACAACAACACCATTCATTCTGCTACCGATTGTACACCATTTGAAGTAGTGTTTGGACAAACGGACTTAGGGAACCCCTTTGATATAAATAAAGAACGTCATATACAACAAAAACTTTTACAGGACCATAGAAAAAGGTTAACGGTTTTGTATGAATATATAGCAGACAAGTTAGTCGAGAATAAGGTTAAGGTAAGGAATAAAAAGGGTGGAGAACCACCCCCGCTCATTAAAGAAGGAGATGTAATATTTATGAAAAACACTAGGACTAGAAAAGCAAAGGAACTACCTCGGTTTGAAAAGGCTCAAGTCATAGGAGAACCTCAGAGAAATATTCTACCAGTCCAGCTAAATAAAAGGAAAACCAGAGTAGCGCTAAAAAATATTAAACGCCCTCCACAGATGGCGCTTAACGATGCTGCTGGCCCTAGCAAGCCAAGGATCCAGCCTGAAAATCCAGAACCTAGAGCGGAATCCAGGAATAGCTCCGATGAGGCTAGGGACAGCTCTGGTGAAGACTAATAAATGGACAATTTTCAAAACAGTAGATTTAGATTCAATAGGGATACAAGTAGAAAATAATCTTGAGGAATATATTAAGTTAAAGGAAATAATATATAAGCAGTCAGAACTAAGAAGGGAATTTGTAGGTATGAACTTGCATATCGAAACATTTATAGAACTAACTAGAGATAGGCTAAGACAAATTTTACCCACTAGTAGAGTAAAAAGGGGAATTTTTAACCCATTAGGTTCATTAATTAAGACTATTTCAGGTAACCTGGACAACGAAGATGCCGTACGGTATAACGATGAAATAAATAGACTAAAACATAAGGAACATTTAATAGAAAGAAAAACTTCCTTAATGCAGAAAGCCTTTGACAAATTGCTAAATATATCCGATACCATTAATTTGAACGTTAATCATTTACACCATAAAACTTTGCTAATTGAAACTCTGATAAAAAATGAAAACAAATTGTCCAATTCCGTCTCTGTATTAAATAGCCTGTATCAAATTCTACATAACTTTCAAACCATATTAAACGTTATCCAAGACTTAGAGTCAGCAATTGCTTTTAGCAAACTTCACACTTTACATCAGTCAATAATAAATTCCACAGAGTTGTATGACATTTTAAAAGTAATCAACAAACATGATCAGCTGTTATACCCCGTTACTATGGGAAATTTAGTTAAGTTAGAACGTAATATTATTCTTAAGTCTTATGTTAATAACTCCACATTAGTGTTTATTCTAGAAATACCGTTAACTGACAAAAACACGTACACGTATTACAAGATCATTCCTATACCTATTTTTAACCCAATTACAAAAATAACATTCATCATCATTCCTCAGTATCCTTTCCTATTGGTGAATAGATTGAAATACAGATCTCTAAGAAGCCCCTGCGAACAAATTGAAGACTACAGGTTCCTGTGCGAAGAGGACGCCGTGGAGCAATATCCCGTGGAGACCTGTATTGAACAACTCATGCTGCTGAACAATAACTACACCGCTTGCAAACAAAACATAGTCCAAATTGAGGAAACTCGGATTCTTAGAATACTTGAAGGAACATGGCTAATATACTCAAGAAATGGTGCCATAATTACAGAAAGCTGCAATAATGAAGTCCACAAACAAGTACTACAAGGCACGTTCATCCTAACACCTAATCCACAATGTGAAGCCCAACTGGGAAAAGTCATCATCAAACCCCCAAAGAACATGACCCTAACAAGAATAACAACACCACCAGTACAGCTGCCGGAAATAGCAAAAATCAACCTAGGAGACAAGCAGAGGGACCTCCGAGGCGTGGATTTCAGCGAAATAAAAGACATTATGCACAGTGTCAGTGACACTGTTAGTAATGAAAAAATAGATGGTTACGTGGTTAGTGATAAGATTAGTCTAGGGACTTTGTTACTCTATATAGGAATAATTTTAAGTATATTGGGTTTGGGTAGCTATAAACTATATAATAAATTAGTAATAACTAAACGGAATTCTCTGAAGGCTTCATCGTCACCCTCAGATAATTCCTCACTTGGGGAGGGAGGAGTTAAGGATGGTGAACCCACTCCTTTTAGATTCGTCAGCTACCCTAAGCATGTCAATGCTGAGTGTGCTGACTAATGTTTAATTTAGTATATAAGGTAGTAATTAATTAGTATAGATTGATTATTGTCGCGACTACAAGCCTAGTGGTAACTCTGTATCTTTTTACCCTTAAATAAAGTTTTTTTAACAACAAGTCCCGGACCAGTTACTTATTTCGCGCGCTGCAGGGCTACCGCGACCTGCTGGCGCTCACCGACCAGAGCGCGCACGCCACGCGTGAGTACCCTAGCTATACCTGAAGCCCGCTCCAGACGTTCAGCGAGGCGGGCGGCGCGCGTGGAGCAGCTGGAGCGCGCGCTGCAGGGCTACCGCGACCTGCTGGCGCTCACCGACCAGAGCGCGCACGCCACGCGTGAGTACCCTAGCTATACCTGAAGCCCGCTCCAGACGTTCAGCGAGGCGGGCGGCGCGCGTGGAGCAGCTGGAGCGCGCGCTGCAGGGCTACCGCGACCTGCTGGCGCTCACCGACCAGAGCGCGCACGCCACGCGTGAGTACCCTAGCTATACCTGAAGCCCGCTCCAGACGTTCAGCGAGGCGGGCGGCGCGCGTGGAGCAGCTGGAGCGCGCGCTGCAGGGCTACCGCGACCTGCTGGCGCTCACCGACCAGAGCGCGCACGCCACGCGTGAGTACCCTAGCTATACCTGAAGCCCGCTCCAGACGTTCAGCGAGGCGGGCGGCGCGCGTGGAGCAGCTGGAGCGCGCGCTGCAGGGCTACCGCGACCTGCTGGCGCTCACCGACCAGAGCGCGCACGCCACGCGTGAGTACCCTAGCTATACCTGAAGCCCGCTCCAGACGTTCAGCGAGGCGGGCGGCGCGCGTGGAGCAGCTGGAGCGCGCGCTGCAGGGCTACCGCGACCTGCTGGCGCTCACCGACCAGAGCGCGCACGCCACGCGTGAGTACCCTAGCTATACCTGAAGCCCGCTCCAGACGTTCAGCGAGGCGGGCGGCGCGCGTGGAGCAGCTGGAGCGCGCGCTGCAGGGCTACCGCGACCTGCTGGCGCTCACCGACCAGAGCGCGCACGCCACGCGTGAGTACCCTAGCTATACCTGAAGCCCGCTCCAGACGTTCAGCGAGGCGGGCGGCGCGCGTGGAGCAGCTGGAGCGCGCGCTGCAGGGCTACCGCGACCTGCTGGCGCTCACCGACCAGAGCGCGCACGCCACGCGTGAGTACCCTAGCTATACCTGAAGCCCGCTCCAGACGTTCAGCGAGGCGGGCGGCGCGCGTGGAGCAGCTGGAGCGCGCGCTGCAGGGCTACCGCGACCTGCTGGCGCTCACCGACCAGAGCGCGCACGCCACGCGTGAGTACCCTAGCTATACCTGAAGCCCGCTCCAGACGTTCAGCGAGGCGGGCGGCGCGCGTGGAGCAGCTGGAGCGCGCGCTGCAGGGCTACCGCGACCTGCTGGCGCTCACCGACCAGAGCGCGCACGCCACGCGTGAGTACCCTAGCTATAACTGAAGCCCGCTCCAGACGTTCAGCGAGGCGGGCTGTCAAGGTACAACATCAGCAGGACCCACCTTCGCCTTTTTTTTCGGCTTGCCGTTGTCTGTTTAAGATACATAAATTATAGTGTAACGTTCAATAAAGCGCATTGATCTTTTAATTTTATTCTTGTGTCACAGTGGTGGAAGGCCTACGCGCGGATGTCGCCCGCTGGCGCGACGAGGCAGAGCAGGCGCGGCGCGACGCGGGCAAGCTGCGCACGCAGCGCGACCATCTGCAGGAGCAGCTAGAGAGGCTCAGCGCTCCAAAACCCACCAAGGTCGGTCACTACTCCGCAGCTTGCTGCCACCCAAGGTGGATCACTGCACTTCGTAGCTTGCTTCCAAACCGCTAAGGTCGGTCTGCTGAATTGCAAGCTGCATTGGGTGGGCCGCTGTACTCCATAACTCACTAGAGCGAGTCTATTAACCGGAGCTCACTGGCTCACTGGTCACTACACCGTAACTCGCTGGTATGCCACGAGCGTGTTGGTCACTGCACTCCATATGTACAGTCTCACTGTACATTTTTCCGTTTACGTTGCGACCTACTTTGGGCCGCCCGATAGCATTCAATATAAGGTAACGTTTTAGGTAATAATTTAGTGCATAACTAACTAGCTTACAATACGCATCAACTATTAACTATTTTACTGTAACTTTTATTACGTCAATAAATCAACATAAAGTGATCAATCTTTCTCTGCACTCCAACAACTATCTACATAACTAAAACAGCAGTGTACAGTATCAACTGGACTGTACATTTTATGGTCCTTCGAACTAACACGGTATTTTGGACGTTTGTGTCTCTGTTGCGGTAGCGATCGGTTTACTGGCCTCCCACAAGCGGGTCTCACCAGTGAATTGAGAAGGCGCAATATCGTGATAGAGTGCAGGCGTGCTGAATACCTCCAACGACCATCCCACTCGGGCGCACGTGAGTAACAGTAGTGTCAAGTTGCAAACGTGAAGAAGGATTGGGAAGAAGACTCTACGACCCTGTGTCGTAAACCAACCAACTGAACAACTATCGACGGAACTACTGGGGAAAACTCTCCGAACTATATCTACTAATCAAACTTATAAGAAGACTTACCGTACAACATGAGCAAGCTTCAACAACAACAAGAAAACTTTGAAAGCATCAAAAATTTTTGTGCCAACTACAAAAAGGACGGCGCGTCTAGAAAAACTCCAGATTATCTAAATAGCCGGCTGACAACTCTCGATGCCCTTTGGGCGGATTTTGAAAATCTTCATGTGGCTCTCCACAAGGAGGTTGAAGATAAGAGCATCAACTACTTTACAGAAGAGATATACGAGAAAACAAAAATGATGTATGAGTCAACTAAATCTCATATACTGGGCTTACTGCATAAACTACCCGAACAAAATAGCTCCGTAAAATTTGATTTGACGGGATTGTTGGACGCCACAGTCACAACTGAACTAGGCGACGATGTTCAACTTTTACTTGGCAAACAAGAGTGCAACTTCAAAGCTCTAGATCGTGCAATGTCAAAAATAACTATTCTGGCCACAAACGAAAAATGGGAGTTAGAAGACAATCTCAACATCTTAAAGCTGAAATGGGAACCTATTGACACGCTCCATTGGGAAATAGATGGATTACTTAAAGGCTCTTATGAAAAATATTACACCATGTTCGTTAACATCGAAAGTAAATACGATAAAATGCGTAGACAACTTAGCAGCAAGATTTGGTCAACTATACACTACCAGCAAGCTGCGCCGAGAATGCAGATTCCAGAATTTTCAGGAAATTATAAGCAATGGATTTCTTTCAAAGATCTTTTCATAGAGGTTATTCACAACAATCCAACTATCAACAAGGCTCAAAAGATGCAGCATCTCAAAACCAAGCTGACAGGAGAGGCAGAACGATTGGTCCAACATTTGACCATAAGCGCCGAAAACTACAACGCATGCTTGGACATACTTAACCAACGCTACGATAATCGACGCTTACAATTTATTTCCTTCATGAACACCATGCTGCAACAACCGAACATACAACAACCCGATGCCTACAACCTGAAGAAAATGCATGACGTAATAACTGAATGTTTGAGCGGACTGTCCAACATTGGGCTAGATACATCTACGTGGGGTCCGATCATTGTGTATTTAATGACACAAAAACTTGACTCAAACACTCACAACGAGTACGTGAAGGAACTTCATGACCACAGAGAGGTTCCGGTCTTGAACGATTTTTTGTTCTTCTTAGAAGGCAAATTCATGGCATACGAAACCATGAAACGCCCCAAAAAAGACGCCGTCATGCAGCAAAAACCAACTTTTGGTAAAACCTTTAACCAGGAATACGCAACAAAGAAAAACCATTTTAACTACAACAAGACGTTCCCGAAAACTCATCATACAACTTATGGCCAATGTCCTTTCTGCGACGGAAGTCACGTGTTGATGCAATGCCAGAAGTTCGTTGCCCTAGATGTGACCCAAAGAAACAACACAGTTGCGAAACTGCGGATTTGCAAAAACTGTTTATTTAGTCACGGCGACAAAGAATGCAAATCTAACAAAACGTGCAAGGAATGTAATATGAAACATCATTCATTATTGCACAATAACGCGTTGAAAATAGCACCGACTAATAACGCAAATAACAACTCAAGGCAACGACCGACGACTTCAACTCAACCTCAGGCTTCTAATCATCATTTAGCTACAAAAGAGATGGAAGTCCTTTTAACTACAGTTCAACTGAAGGTGCAGAAACTCGACGGTACTCTTGTCACTCTTCGAGCGCTACTGGATCAAGGCTCGCAAGTGAATTTGATTACTCAAAACGCAGCACAACTATTGGGTCTTCCTAGAAAGAAACTTACTGCTACAATATCTGGAATAGGAGAACTTTCCGGAAACTGTAAAGGAAAAATACAACTGACGTGCAAGTCTTTACACTCAGACTTTACGTTCAAAACGGAAGCGTTAATTTTGACAAAGCTAACAAACAACCTACCTAACACCACGTTCGAGAAGGCTAACTGGCCGCATCTAGAAAACTTGAAGCTGGCTGATGCAGATTTCAATGTGTCCCGTCCGGTCGACCTGCTGCTCGGGGCGGACGTCTACGCTGATATTATCATGGACGGGGTACTGAAAGGCGAAAACCAATCTCCAATTGCTCAACAAACCCACCTAGGGTGGATTCTTTGTGGAAAACTAATAACTCTCAACTGTCACGTAACTTTAATCAACATGAACGAACTAACTAAGTTTTGGGAAAATGAAGACATCGCCCAAAGCAGTGACGAAATCTCCAAGGACGAGCAATGCGAACAACATTATACCAACACAGTCAAACGAGATGAGGATGGAAAGTACATCGTAACAATGCCTTTATGCACAAATTTTGAAGAAAATCTTGGAAAATCGAAGCAAGTCGCCATCTCTCAGTTTTTACAACTTGAAAAAAGACTGGAAAGGCAGAAAAAGCTAGCACAAATGTATAAAGACTTCATGAACGAATACATTGAGCTGCAACACATGAAGCCTTCAACATCGTCTTCAACCACTGAATGTGTTCTACCCCACCACGGCGTTCTCAGAGGAAACGCTACTACTACTAAGCTGAGAGTTGTTTTTAATGCCTCTCAAAAAACTTCTAGCGGCCACAGCTTGAACAGCCTACAAGAAAAAGGTCCTAACCTACAAAAGGACATCCAAGCTTTAATCCTTAAGTGGAGGTCTTATAAATACGCCTTCACCGCTGATATAGAGAAAATGTATCGGTGCATTTGGATTTCAGAAGATCAACAACCGCTCCAAAAGATTATATGGCGCAATTCACCATCCGATATGTTAAAAGAATATCAACTTTGCACCGTAACCTACGGAACTAAAAGCGCACCCTGGCTCGCGATGAGAACTCTCAAACAACTAGCAATGGATGATGAACCAAAATATCCAGAAGCGGCTAAAATACTGCAAAACGAGTTCTACGTCGATGACCTCATTAGCGGTCATAACTCAATCGAAGAAGCTCGACGTTTACAACAAGCACTGATAAACTTACTTCGCGGCGGTGGAATGAATCTAAGAAAATGGTCATCAAACCACCCTGCTTTACTTGATTCACTAACTCAAGATCAGGTATCCACTAGAAAAATATTCGACTTCAAGCACGAAGACTCCATGAAAACGCTCGGACTCGGCTGGAACCCTAACATTGACACCTTTACATTCAACTGGCATTTTAATGAAAAAGAGAATAATCCCCTAACAAAAAGGGTGCTACTCTCCGAAATATCTAAACTATATGATCCGTTGGGCTGGATGTCTCCCGTAATGGTTATAGCAAAACTTATGTTCCAAAAAGTCTGGCTAAGTAAACTATCCTGGGATGAAGCTCTACCCAGTGACATCAAAAACGAGTGGCTGAAACTAAAAACTGAACTACCACAAGTAAACAACATGAAGTTAAACCGATGGGTTGGAACCTCAGAGAAGGAGATAGAATTCCTAGGGTTCTGTGACGCGAGTGAGAAAGCATTCTCTTGCGTCATTTATACCCGCACAAATAATGAACTCGGCAAGCCAGTAATAACTCTTTTAACAGCCAAGACTAGGGTTGCCCCCTTAGCACAAAAAACATCACTACCAAGATTGGAACTGGCCGGTGCTTTATTATTGTCTAAACTTATGAAAAAGGCAATAGAGGCGTATAAAGATTATAACATCACTCTAAAAGCTTGGTGCGACTCCCAAGTAGTCTTGGCATGGCTACAAGGAAATACAACAAGATGGGAAAAATACGTAGCAAATCGAGTTACAGCGATCAAACAAGTTATTCCCGCTGAAAAATGGCAGTATGTAAAGTCCGAACAAAATCCAGCAGATTGTGGTTCAAGAGGGCTTTATCCGAGCAAGCTGATCAACTTTGAACTCTGGTGGCAAGGACCTGCGTTCCTGAAAACCTACAAGAAAAACGAAGAAGCCCTTGACTTAACTTGTCATTTTACAAAAGATAAGGGCACTTTAACTACGACGCAGGCAACCCTAGCTGCAAAACAAAACGAAAACTTTATAAATGAACTATTACAAAAGCATAGTTCATTTACACGAGTAATCAGGGTCACGGCGTGGATAATGCGATTTAGTGCAAATGCACGCAATAACAAGAAATGCGACGCTAGCTACCTAACGACAAGCGAACTCATTGCAGCAAACAAACACGTGATACAACACGCGCAGAAATCGGCGTTTGCGCAAGAATACAAATTGTTATTGAAGAAAGAAACTGTCACGAAAAACAGCTCTATTTATAAGTTAAACCCTTACTTGGACGAAAAGGGAATTATTCGTGTCGGCGGACGACTCAACAAATCAAACTTGCCACCTGGAACGAAGAATCCTATAATACTTCCTAAAAAAGGGAGAATAACTCAACTTATTATTCTTCATGGGCACCTGCAGACTCTCCATGGGGGAGCGCGTCTAACATTAAGCTACATAAGGCAGCGATACTGGATCGTCAGCGGCAACAGAGCTGTAAAAGATCAACTACGTCACTGCGTACGCTGCCTACGCTTCAAGCCGACAGACAATTATCAACTAATGGCAGACTTGCCACCGCAGAGAATTACCCCATCAAGGCCATTTACACATACCGGGGTTGACTTTACCGGCAACGTAGAGGTCAAGCTAAACAAAGGCAGGGGTGTCAAAACTTCTAAGGGCTACATAGCAGTCTTTGTGTGCATGGCCACAAAAGCTGTGCACATTGAGCTCGCATCTGACATGAGCACAGAAACATTTATTGCCGCGTTCCAACGTATGTGTGCCAGGCGCGGTACACCCAAACATATGTACTCAGACTGCGGAACTAACTTTATCGGCGCGTCAAAGGTTCTGCGAAGCGAGTTTGAAGAGTTCAAAAAAATTCTGTCACCAAGCTTCTTCGACGAAATTGGGAAGATGGAAGTGGAATGGCACTTCAACGCTCCTGCGTGGCCTACAGCAGGAGGGTTGTGGGAAGGAGCTGTAAAAGCCCTGAAATATTATTTACGACGGGTACTCGGAGATCAGAAGCTAACTTACGAAGAGTTCACAACATTACTAGCAAAAATCGAGGCCTGCATGAACTCCAGACCGCTCTGCGCACTCACCGAAGACTTAGATGAATTCTACAACTATCTAACTCCAGGTCATTTTTTAACCGGCACGCCTTTGATGTCATTACCACTCTCAGATCACAGTGACGTAAGAGACATTGACTTACGTCGACGATGGCAACTCACTGAGCATATGATGCAACAATTCTGGAAAAAATGGTCAAGCGATTACCTATCTCAAATACAAGTCCGTAGCAAGTGGAATAAACCAACGAAAAATATCAAGAAAGACGACATCGTACTTGTAAAGGAAGATAATTTGCCACCGGGAAAATGGGCGCTGGCTCGAGTACTGGAACTCCACCCTGGGGCCGACGGTTACGTACGAGTGACTACATTAAAAACTAAAAATGGCATCATCAAACGTCCCGTCGTGAAACTAGCTCCGCTACACGTGGAGCCCGACACTGATGACGATTCAGAAGAAAAACAAACAAATAAAAACGAAGTACGTCAAACAAACGTGAAGAAACCTGCGCGCTCTGCGAAAAGAAACATAACTGGGAAACAATGCTATCTATCGTTATTTACAGCATTGATAACTATAGGCACATTAATAACTGGGTCAAACGCCGCCGCTACCGCGCGCGTCACAACAATGGCTCAAATTACAAGTCTCGAACCTGAGCGGCCTGTCTACTATGACTCAATGGGCAAGATACAAGTAATTCACAATGAATGGACTTTACTTATGTATTACAACTTAACTAACTATTGGGATGGAATTCGTCGCATCGAGGCTTATCTTGTTGGAATAAACGACTGGTGCCAAAAAACTGATCCGAGATACTGCAAGACTACTCAAGAACAGTTGTACCATGAGATGGAATTACTAAAGTATTACAACAGCATTCTTCTCGCTCCACACAAACATCTATCTAGCCGGAAAAAACGTGGATTAATCGACGGAGTAGGCTACCTAAGCAACAGTTTATTCGGCATCCTGGATCAACGCTTTGCAGATAAATATAAAGAAGATATTCAATCAGTTCAAAACAACGAAAACTATTTACTTGAACTTATAAAAAACCAAACGTCAATAGTAGAACTCGAAAACAACGTCTTGAAGAAAAATGAAGATAATATCAAGCGACAATTTGACGTCATAGAAAACTTCATGGACCAGACCAACGTCCAATTTACGAAGATAGAATCAGAAATAGAGATAGCTATGGCTACCTCCTACTTTGCCTCAGCATCTTTATCAGCTTATTTACTTATGAACAACTTAAAGGACATTCAAGAAATGCTCTTCAATACACTAACTGATGTTTATAAAGGACACATCGACGTGCACCTAGTTACACCAGTCAACTTCATCAAACAGCTGAGTGACATCTCTGGAAAACTGCCGAGAACTTTATCTTTACCCGTCAACATTAGAGAAGATATCAAGGATGTCTACAAGTTACTGTACGTCAAAGCCAGAGTAACAGAAAACTTTTTCCTGTTCGAGGTACATATACCATTGATTTCGGACGAGGACTTTACATTGCATCGTGTCATCCCTTTACCACTCAAAACTAACTCAGAAGCTGTCATCGTACGAACTAACTCGAAATACATCGCTATAAACTTTCAGAAAAACACTTATATTCCATTGATGGAGGAAGACTTGAAGCAATGCGCTCAACTTAAACCGAATTTTTTTATATGCAACAAAAATCTGCCAGTCTTCAATCTTCATAACAACAACATTCCATGCGAAGCGAAATTATTAAGTCATCGCACGACGTCGCCTTGTGATGTCACAACTACGTCATGCAAGGAGGCTTGGATCGAGTTGCATTCACCAAACGCATGGCTTGCAGTTTGCTGCGGATCATGCCCACTACGTACTATCTGCGAGAATGATGTTACGTCACACACATTGACGTCATCGAGTATCGTCACATTACCCCAGGGATGCATGCTGCAATCGAAGTACTTAACTATTTACTCGCATAATCAATACAATAGCAAAGTGACGATGGAATACAACTTCAACATACCGTCGTTTAACTCATCAGTAAACAAAATTGTGGATTTATCATTTCACAATATTTCACACTTATATTCATCTGATGACCAAGAAACAGCGGAGATCAGCAGCAGATTACGTTCACAAAAGGAAAACGAGAACAAACTCCCATCTGCGCTCACGAGCCACGATGTGCATCAATATGCTGTCAGTTATTCTCTCCTGGCAGCAGCCGTCTTTGCTGTCATTCTGTGGGGAGTGGGAAAGCATTACCCACAACTCTGTAAGAAGCGCAAACAACGCAGTCAATGTTCACTACGATTACGAAGATATCGAACTACAACCGATACCTCAAGCAAGAAGCTCCCGCCAAGAGAAGACACCGAGGGTGCTGACCAGCGAGGCGCAGCACACGCAACAAAATCCCGCATCGAATGATAACGTCGCGTTCAACTTTGATCAATCTGATTAATTTTGTATTTTTATTCTAATAGTTTTCTTTCTCTTGTGCTGTATTCCTGTTTCTTCTTGTAGGGGTTGCCAATATGTACAGTCTCACTGTACATTTTTCCGTTTACGTTGCGACCTACTTTGGGCCGCCCGATAGCATTCAATATAAGGTAACGTTTTAGGTAATAATTTAGTGCATAACTAACTAGCTTACAATACGCATCAACTATTAACTATTTTACTGTAACTTTTATTACGTCAATAAATCAACATAAAGTGATCAATCTTTCTCTGCACTCCAACAACTATCTACATAACTAAAACAGCAGTGTACAGTATCAACTGGACTGTACACCATATCTTATTAGCCACCCTTGGTTATTGTAAATCACCTCGCTGGTGTCCTACTAGCATGGGTCACTGTACTCCGTATATCATTGACGACCCAAGAGGGTGGGTCTCTCTACTCGGTACTCGGTAACTCGTTGAACGTATCAGGGTTGTCTTGAGTGGTTTTGCGCCGCAACCTTCACTAGGTTGTGGTTCCACTTCTTAGGGGTCCTACTACCGTCTTCATCTGATTCCCGTGCTTTGTTGTTAATCTACCAAAATATTTGTGTTTTTTCAGGTCATCCACATTGCTGATAATCCGGCAGCCCTAGCTCATAAACAAGTTCAGGGAGATTTAGAGGCAGCAAATGAGGAAGTAAGTTAATACACGACTGCTAAGGAAAGAAACAGAAACTATTGAGGTATAATAAATTAATTAGTTGCGAAATACCGCCCAAGACGAAAGAAAAAAGATAGCATAAAAAACTTACACAATATTTATTTAACATCTGAAATTAGCGTAACATTGCCAAAGAAAGGGTTAAGTCGTAAATTACCAGAACTTGCCAACTTCAGAAATTTTTTGGACGGTAGATGATTTTTGTTAATTATTGTTTCAGATCAAGAAACTGAAAGCAGCTTTGCGAGACGGCGGCGGCGGCTCGCGTGGTTGCCCCGAAGAATTTCAGCAGTTGAAGCAACAGCTCGAGAATAGTCAAATCAAATTGCAAAGGTATTATTATATTATTAAGACCTGAATAAAAAGAGATGATATTTAGTTGCCACTAGTAAAGTTATATACGAGGGCAGGATGATAAGTACCTAGCCTATCAATGAAATACTACAGTTAGTGTATTTTTTTCTATTTATCTCCATTAAGCTCTACGCACTTGGTCCACCTTCCCTCCAACGCTGTTATACCCGCCATACCATGCACTTTGGAGACCATTTCCGAAGTCGTGACGCTTTTTGGACGTCCGGGACGGAGTTCATCTTGGACACTTGTACGTCCTCGTTTAAACTCGGCCACCCTGTTCTTAATCGTAGCATAAGAGAGAGCACATTCACCTAAATCATTTTTGAAGTCGTCATGAATATCCGCCCCTTTCAAACCTTTCATATGAAGAAACTTTATCACAGCTCTTTGTTCAACTTTATCCACCATGGAAAATTTCGCAAGAATATTTTTTCAAATGACAGTAAACAAAAAAATATGGACGCTTTGGAATTAAAATTTAGAACACAGACAGCCAGAAACCCCATTATGAAAAGGAGGTCGTATAATTGATAATTATCACTTTTTAAATTTTGTAGGCTAGTTACTTATCATCCGGCCCTTGTATTATTTGTGACAAACTGTTAGGAACAAAGCAGTCCTAGTCCAAATGAGTTATGTTGTTTTCCCTTTTAGTCGAGAAAAATAATAATTGGTACAATTTAAGTAACAATGTATTTATGATTTATTGAAGATCTAACAGCTTACAAAAGAAGAAGTATTATTAATAACATTTCAGACTCAAGTTAAATTCTTTGATATATGGCTACTGTCCAGTGGGAGAATTATTTTTATGCTCGTACCAGAGGTTGTGAACATCACTATCACAAGCACGATTGTTTTGAATTAATATTTGATTAAGTGCAAAATCTTGTTAAAATGTTAAAACGCACTTGCGCACTTCACTTGAAGGAGATAGCTAGTATTTTAGTGTGTGCTATTTCTTTTACCGGCTGTTTTTGTACGTCGCCAAGCGACGGGAGCCGCGGCCGCAGCCAACTGATCATGGTACTTATATCCACACGAAATTGTAGAAATGCTTGCCGTCGATGTTGCTCATGTTTATAATCTTTCTTCACTTTGGGTAGTGTATGTACTGCTGCCCTGCTAAGCCAAATAGCCGCAACTCAAATAAAACTCTTGTTGCAATCACGACCTTATTACTAAGATGAGAGGATTGATTTTATAACATATCAAAAGCAATATTATTTTACAGAGTAAAAAAAAGCCCCTGGCCTGTATTCTCAAAGGTAATTATTTGGGTGACGCGCTACAGTTGTTTTATCTCACGACAGTGGTTGGGCCATACTTGTATGTGTAGATGCATGTGCACGTTGTATCTGAGTGCGTAGCGGTCGTCGCCATGCGACGCCGTAGTGTTCGTGTCTATGTATACGCGATACAACTACATGTAGGGGCCGTAGGGCCCACCCGCTTTAAAGAGGCGGTTAAACGCTAGTAGCATGGTTGAGACATAAATAATGAAATATGGTAAATTCCACCAAAAATACAGGGTGTTTGGTACATCGTTTGCCAAATTGAAATGGCGGTAACGTGGGGTCATTTTCTATCTCGTGACGCCCTTTAAAAAAATCTAGGGTCCATGTGTAATTTATTTTTGCCATTTTTGGTATTTTTGAAAAATTGTCAAGGCCAACTCGTTTAAACTTAAATAAAAATAAAAAAAGTAGTAGAGAGAGATACAATTTCTAGTGCAACCCTGTAAAACTGGTTTTTAAAACGTCCTGTCAAGTCCTATCCACGAATTGTTGAATAATTGTTTGGTGAAATCATGTGAAATCAAATGGACATATTATCCCATTATAGGCTGAATTGTATGATTATTTAAATTTATTTTGACTGTATAGAAAAATAAAGCGCAAATTCTAACCATGACGTAGGGTGCCGAACCGCTACGCTATAATGGGTGATTTAGATCGGTAGCGAACATATTGCGCATACCTAAAAACACGCTCGAAACTCACCAGTGTAGCGACCCGTAGTTGTTCTTGGACCCATATTAAAAATAAGAGGTTTTAGTTTTAGATTAGATTAGATTATTTATTTGCCAAACAAGGAGTTACATTTGTATTACAAACAGTGACATCCACACTAGGCGTAGCGTGTATCATAGAGGTTTTATTTTATAGAACTTAATTAATTTGTTTTGTTTTTATAGAATCTACCCATCAGGCTTAATCTATGTCATCCTAGCCTGCGCTTTCTATTATTAATTATTATTATTGTAGTCAGCTGTATTGTCAGTAGTACCTACTTGACAACTGAGTGTCTCGGATGTTAACCGCGCGTGTTTCAGGATGAAGGAAGAGTTCATGTCGTCGGCGCAGGAGTACCGAGACGTGTGCTACATGCTGCTGGGATACAAGGTGGACCGGACCGGACATAAGAACTATAGGTCAGTACCATATCCTTTTTTATTGCAGGACCACCAATAAACCTTATATTAGGCACGTGGATATCAATTGATTCCGATCGCATTTCGGTGGCAGAGGCGATGGTTATGTTTGAACCATCACCAGCTCGAAGATTTAAATAATTAAAATAAAGAGAATATATGGTGATAATCCCTTAAACGGATAAGTTCGCCTTTGTACCAATTTTATTTCTATAATTTTAATATTTTTGTAATGTTTAAGTACAATAAAGTGTTTATATAATCGGAATATTATTATGTGTAATTTTAGGTGCTGTTAACAAACATCAATTAAGAAATGTATTTAGGTTAAATTAAACTTATAGGTAGATTTTAGAAGTAAAGTTATAAACTCAACGCATAATCTTGCCTTCGCCGAATATTGATTTGTATTCTTTTATTAAGCTAATAGTGTTTCTATTTTTTTCAGAATATCAAATATGTATGCAGAATCAGCGGAAGAATACCTAACATTCACGCTATGTGACGACGGCATAGAGATGGTGCATACTGACTACTCCGCCACTCTCGAGGAGTTGGTGGAGTTGCATCTACACCAGCAGCGTTCCATCCCGCTCTTTCTCAGCGCGCTCACAATGCAACTCTTCTTTAGAACCACCATGCAACAAGACGTGGAAGAATGCTGAAGTGCTTCTCACCAACTTCAAATAGTTTTTCATTATACTCTCGCCGTTCTAAATGGCCAGTTTGACAGCTGTCAAATGTACATGTTGTAACATGTATATTAGAGGTTATGTTTTGTACCGCGTTGACAGCTGTCAAAACGAACCTTTTAGAACGGCACGGTCATAGTAAAAAGCTCTTTATTGATAAACTATTTGTAGTTGGTGAGCGGAGTTATATTTTAGGTTTACTTTAGGTTTCAAGCTCTGTTTAGGCTACCAATGCAAGTTGTAGAAATTGACTGCTGATTACTCCAATAGGAAACATGCATGAAAAATAGAATTGAGTTTCATTGATACGATTTAGAAACGCAATACGCTAAGTTTTGGCCCGTTTATCAAGATTTTATAAAGAAACAAAACTTGTTACAATAAAGTTTTAAAACGTCTTTTAAGGTTTTGATTGTTTTTTTCGGCATCCTCATTTTTTACGCAATTTTATGCAATGATATTGAGTGAATCATAGTAATTTTTGAAATAAATGCAAATTGATTTATAAGGTCTGTATTTTTTAAACATAGAATAACATCTGTGTCGTCATTCCTGTCGTCAATTTTTTAAACCTTCATATCTTATGAAAAAATAACACGACAATTGTTTCGCTTATACAGTTCCTTCTCTTTCATAGCACTTTCCAGAGAGCGTAAGGAAAAATATATGCGTGTTCCCTATTCTGCGCAGTAGCGAGAAGTTCGATTTTTCTGTAATTTCTAGCTTAATAACAACAACTATTTATACAAAAGCCTCCAAAATAATAGCGGCCCTACAGATTTTCATCAAACGTAGCTAAGAACGAGTGAAACTAGCTTTCTATAAAACAAATCGCGTCTGAATCGGGAGGTACGATGCCACGGACAGATGCACATATAAACGCGTTAAACTTATGACCAGTGGGTGGCTGACGGATGCAAAATAGGAACGTAAACATAACATGGAAAAGACTTTTATTAAATTTCGAGAAATATTTATGAATACAAAATTATGCAGTTTTTATCTTTATCTACATTATTAGTATACACATAATAAGCTATCCTCTACTGTACGTAGATTGTATACTAAGAAGATACTGGCCACTTATTATTTTATCACCTCTTGAGACTGATGAGCGTTTATGTCTATTACGTCTTAGACTTGTCCATTAAATTTGCTTAGTTTTCAATATTCATATTTAAGATGGCAAAGGAAACCACAATTCGTAAGTGGATAATAGATAAACGTGATCTAATTTACGATACTTCTAAAGGATCGATCTTTTGTACAAAATGTCAAGTACGTTTATTTGCGAAACGAAAAAGCGTGATTGATAGACATGTTAAATCTAATACGCATCGCCGTCAAGAATTTTGCACGAAACAGAATCAAGAAGATTTTAATATTGATTTGATAAACTTTTTAGTTTTATGCAATATTCCGTGGAAACGTGTTAACAGTGCCGCTTTTCGACAGTGTTTCGCTAAATATGTATGCTGCCAGTGTACGCCATACATTTTGCCAGATGAGACTATTTTATATTTTATAGACTATTTTAGTCATATCCATATTACGTTAACGTTCGACATTATTTTGATGTAATTTGCATCCGTCAGCCGCCCACTGCTTATGACACCCCTCGGGTTTGCGTCCAAAGTTCAAAGATAGAGCAGCACTGTAGGAGTCAGCTTCTGAAGTTAAATACTACCCGTGCAGGCAGGCTTGACCAAAATCTTAATCCTCTTATTCAAAAACGAGCGCTAGTGTACATAAAATATGCTCTGTCCTTATCAGTTATTATGATATTTAAATTTGTCAGAAAGGGACAAGGAATACTTTAAGGTTTGTTGCGCCTAAACTAGATTCATCTTTTGGTGCAAACGGTAATTAATCAGTAGATATAAACTTTTAAGGGTTTAATAGATGGCGTTAAATAAAAGTTGATATTAGTGCTTCCAGTGCCTGCCAAAGCTTTTCAACTGTTGTCAATGAGTTGGTCTGTTCACCATTTTGCTAAGCAACACTATGTTTCAGCTGTTATTACTGTTAGTTTTTATTACAAATTGTGCTTTATTTGTTCTGTAAGGTAGGTCGACTTTAACCTTTCCAACGCCATTGACGGATATTTCCGTCATGGTTGGCAGGGCAAAATAGACCCGAGGGCTTATTGTCTAACGCACTTGCAATCACGATCGTTTTCATTTTGAAAATCGAACGCTCGTCTGCATACAATATGAAAACAATTGCTCCACTTTGAAGCCGGTGGCGATTGCGAGTGCGTTAGACAATAGCCCCTCCGAGTGTCTATGAGGCAGAGTTGACATTCGCTCTGGATTCGTATTTGACATAGTGTTGGAAACGTTAAACCTAATATTTAACTCCTTAATGTTTAGGGGGAAAAAATTGCAAGTTCTAGTCTCTTCGGATTACGATTGTGAGCAGATCTGCTCCTAAGCACATATGAGGTTAAGCAAAGTAGTAGGTCCAATATTTATCTTTTAGGGTCTTACACACTCTTGTCTTTCCTGTGGTCAATAGTTAAAAGCTTGTGTGCTTATAAGTTCTGTTATATTTTTTATATGATAGGTCTAAAGTAGTACTGATGCCGTTTATGCAGGAATGGGCTTGGTCAGAAAATTAGGCCCTGTAAGTGTTGTGTCCACAGAAAAGACGATAACCTAAATATGTATATGACCCTTATATCTTAGTCCTCAGGGTTGGCAACGCATTTGCAGCCTTTGGATTGCAGTCTTAAGATTGTAGTCTTGACAATGAAAATCTGGGTCTGGGTCCCATTTACCACCTTGTGGCCTGTGTGCTCGTTCGTGTTCTCTTACCTATACAAAAAGAACCTGATGAAACTGTAGTTTAAGTGTTGTTTAATAAGGTAGGATTAATGTATAGCGTATTTTTTTCCGTTATTAACTTCTTTACCGCCACAAAACAAACGAAGTGGTGTGCTCTGTACGCCACGGAACAAACCACAGTCTAGTAGACAAAAGGAACTTGAATACCATCGTAGGTTTTATTTCGAGTTGAATATTGGGCACGTGTAGGGAACATGAGTCTTGTCATTGGCTGTCATGACTAGGTGAGTGGGGCGGTGGAGAGGAACAAACGCTAACCTACTGAAAGCCACAGTCGGCTGGTTGATTTTTTGTACAGCGAACGCCACGTGTAAGTTATGTTTTGTGCATTTTGTGATGACTATGACGGAATATTGTGGTCGACCTAGGCGTTCAAAAAGTTACATTATTTATATACTACCAGATACAATAACCAACCCATTCAGAGTGAATAAGTTTGACTACAGTCTCACGTGCCCAACAACTACATTGAGCAGCAGTTTTGAGAGTGAATTAAGTCCTTTTTCCACTCCAAACACCTCTAAGCTTTTTCTGAGTTTTGCGTGTCAAGCTAATTAATGTATTTGTTAGCCTAATTTAAGTAGAAAGCAAAACTCTCGAATTGTTCCACTTGATGTGCAAAGCTATTTTTCTGCCTATGCTTTTGTGCCTTTATTATACACTGTAAATTTTCAACTGTGTGTTTAGCATAACTGAAATAAAAGGTTGTACACATGTAAATTCCTCAAATGTAATATAATTTAAATTTGTACCAACCTAAAAAGTGTGGAACCAACCATCAATGTAAGAATACAAGTTCGTAGCATTAAGATAATTATATTATTAGATTGTGACATTCCTATTTGGCAATCTCTTTATTGTATTTTGACTGAAAAAATGTATTGAGAAAACAACGTTAGTGTAAAGGCAAGTATTGTAATAAATATTGACTAAAATGATCAGTTGTATTATTAATTTATTACAATATGGATGGTTTTTTAAATTGTTGTACCCAATTAACCCTTAATTGGGCAGTGGCCATATATTTACCACATTACAATAAGCTGAAATTAAACTTTACTACCTACGTTTTATGATGCAATTTCAATTGTATTTTACTCAAATATAACATCATCTATTATTACTCTTTAGAGACTTGCGATTCCATCACTGTATTTAATTTTGGCCTAGTTTTTTTACTTCTACGGGGCCCTATTAAGAGTTAAGGACTAAAATTAAGAAACGGTAACTTTAACAAGTGATTCTCGAAAATTAACCAAATAAATGTAATGACTAATTTTCGCTACTCGCATGTAAAAGTTTCCGTTTCTTAACTTTAGTCCTTAACTAGGTACAACTATTTAAAAAAAATCACATTTATTACATTTGATAGGGGTAAATAAAAACACATTATTCCATGTAAAATATTTATGAAGACCAAGAAAAGTAATCAACAAGGACAAATATATTATACATCATCTAATGTTCGCAATGAGTAACTACAACATGTAAGTATTATTATATCAGATGCAGTTAACAACTTGATTAGCACTAGGAAATAATTGACGAGAGCCAAGTCATATATTATGTATTAGTTGCGTCCACATTCTAGGTACTGGAAACGGTAGCAAGCTGCTCAAAACGAGTGGTTCAAAGGCGATTATTAAAATGAAGAATGTGTAAACGTCAGTACGTCACATAATTCATTTTTCACTACAGATGTTTTACTCGTTGGCTCGTGTCGCGAATAAGTCTACCAAAAGCCTATACACTACACGACACAAGTGACAATCATTAAACAATCCATTATAATTTATGTGTAGCATCTCGAACAAAAGGAATTTGTGGAATTTTAAATGGCAAATGTTGCGATGTTAAAATAGGGAAGTGAATGTGGACTAGTCGCGACTGGAGTGTCGACTCCGAGTTACTTATTTAAAGCTGAGCAGGACGCCAAGAGTCAATTCACTAAAACTGACATCACAAATAGCTTTGATACCGTTCGAGAGTTTACGAATATTCCAAAAAAATATGTTGGAAACGTTTTAGAAATACTTTTAAAGTAACAATAAATTACTTTTATCTACAGTCTATTAAAATCACCTAACATCCAATGTATAAAAATGTTTTTCGAAAATAAGAATATTCTAATAATCTTAAATACATATAATACTGAAAACGATTAAACACTCTTAACATGCCCGGAACGCATTTAGACCGTAGGACGACATTCTGTTCGGCGCCTCTCATAAAACAAAATATACACGCATACACGAATTTCATACCATTTTCAATAAAATTATTGCACTAAAACTTAATATTTCATAACTTAATAATAAATATTGCATAAGCGTCAAAAAACACGGTCTCGTGAAGTAAACATATTAAGTCTTAGTTAATAAAATTTTAAGAACAATTGTCAGTCCGATGAAGTATTAATAGTCACCCTCCTCGCTTCCTCGCAGAGTTCAACAAGACGGAAATTCGAATTCATCTAGAGTAGAAGTACTTAAATTTCAAATTTTGTGCTAACTACACTCCTAAGTATATTTCTGACTAAATATTAAGTACGATTTGGTGCTCAAATTTAATTATGTAAGTGATAATTAAACCTATAGAATTATTTATCTAGATAGTTCGAGTTGAGTGTCGTTCGACAAAATTTACTTATTTTAGGAAGTAAGTGTTTTATTTCGATGATAATAACAAAGTGTTATGACTCGGAGCGACCAGCTCTTTACCTAGCTATTTCGCCAGCAGCATTTCTGCGAGCTTAGTGGTCATCATTGTCTAGAGTAGGCCTAATTACTACCTCTATTTTCCTAGAAGTCAAAAGGACTAACAAACATCAATTGAACTATTCCAAGATACGAGAAAACTATTAAACACTTATGATTCTCTTAGTTATTATAAACCAGAGCAGCTCAGAGGCTTTGCGGTCTAATGGGACGCTACAAGAGTGTGACTACAGCGCGCGGTTCCCTGCATCGCCTCCGCTTGTCTCTTCAGTTACTCTATTGTCCGTTATGTTTTTGCCTCCTGGAATGGAAAACATAATATCAATGACAGGTATTTCACGTTAGATATTCCATCGTCGCAGCAGGAACTCTTCCGGGCCTGTAGGTGAACTAGCCGAGTGTAGGTTGAAGTACCTTTGCATGGGCCGGGGTGCAGCGGGTCGACGACGGTCCCGGCGTGGCAGGCGGCGCGCTGCAGGCGGCACCAGGAGGGGTAGGTGCGCGCGTCCGAGCCGCACAGCTCGCGCCGCAGCCCGCCGCCGCACGCGCCGCACGACACGCAGCGCGCGCCGCTCGCGCCGCCCGACACGCAGCGCTGCCGGGCTTGGCAGGAGATCGACGCGCACGTTGTGTTGGCTACCAATCACGATTTACTTTGTTAGCATAGACACAATCCGACGTACAGTCCCCCCCCATCAAATATATAGGTATTAAACATATTGCGAGGTGCTCACAAATATCTGAACTCAACTCTTAAATATTGTTATACGCATGAGGCTTCAAATGTTTTTATATCTACAGTGCAATTATACAGTGTAGAAATTAAACTCAGGCCCTGGAGGGAAACTACTTTAAATCCTTAAGCTAGCTCATTTTACTTAAAGGAGACATTCCTTTATTTTTGAAAAGAAACAAGATTTTTTTAAACTCGCTTGCTTCGCCCGGGACTCGAAACAACTAAAATTTAAAAAAATAAACACTCTTTATTTTATTATATTAATCCCTAATAACATTTTCTGAAAATGATATTAGGGGCATACACCACAACACTATGCTGAAGGCTACAAGAAATGAATTTCAACGGCGGTTGTGTAGCCGGAACGACGGGGCTCATTTCGAACAATTTATCAGTTAAATAATTTAAGGTAAAGGCACCAGTACTCAACATAGGACCAATGTTCGACACTGACTCTTATTCAAAGAAGATAAGAGTTATTCATTTGTTTTGCAACAATCGATTCATAACCCTATGATCTTAGAATTAAAAGCTTCTGTCGATTATTGGTGCATGTCAGCTAAAAGTGTCGAACATTGGTGTTGTTACCTTAAGTGTTACAAAATTGATAGTAAAATAAAGTTGATGTTAGATTTAACGATTATTTTTATTTTTAAGACCAAATGTTTGTTAGAGAAACTTTATCCTGAATATTAATACTACCGATTAGTATAATAAAATAAAGTGTTTATTTTTTTAAATTTTAGTTGGTTCGAGTCCCGGGCGAAGCAAGCGAGTTTAAAAAAATCTTTTAATGCAGATTTGTTTCTTTTCAAAAATAAAGGAATGTCTCCTTTAAGTAAAATGAGCTAGCTTAAGGATTTAAAGTAGTTTTCCTCCAGGGCCTGAGTTTAATTTCCACACTGTATAGCGAGTAAAAGTTACCAATTTTTAGCATTGTGCTTGTTTTTTGAGTTATGCTAGTTTTACAAAATGAAAGAATTAATTTGTATAAACGTGTTTAAATATAAATCTAGAAAAATATTAGCATTAATAGTTTAAAAAAACACGCGTTGAAATTGTAACTTTCATTACATTATCATGGAATTACCCAACACCTGTAATTAAGCGGTTAGGCTGACAAACAATAGTTTCCTAGCGTAGGTATCTACGCTAACTTATTTTATTACTTATTATTTGCAAAATACCCTAACGAAATATTTGAGCATTTTAATTGAGTTCTAAATACAGAATGTCAAGTACTGAAATAATATAATGTGATGTATTGTACATAAATTGTGTCACCATTTTTAATGGTCAAGTGCAAGTCAGAAACATAACACTCGAAATAGATTTTATTTATTAGCCTGACCGTGTTTAATTGCTGTTGTATCTTAGCTAAGTAAGAACCTCATCAACAACGCAAGCTGTCTTATAATAAAAAAAAAACCGGGCAAGAGCATGTCATGTCTCAGTGTAGGGTTCCGAAGCCATCAAGTACAAACATAAAATCAACAAGTACGAGTAATAACTAATTTTCTCTTTAAAGTCATTTGGTGCCGTCTTAGATGATTTTAGTAGGTATAAACACTTTAATCGCCTGTATTTCAAGAACCAATGATGTCTACTTAGTCGTGATAGTTTTCCTTTTAAATTGGTTATATGCGCTTAAATTTAAGTTTTCTTTTCAGTTTTTTAGTATTTGTAGTTTTGGCTGTAGGGGACGGGGGACGGGGACGACACTTGACTCTAACAAAAATTTGCGCTTTAAAGTTTTATATTTCCTAAACGGATCCCTTGATCGAAAAATTGTTTTCACAAACCCACAATATTTTGAAAGACCTATCCAACGACACCCCACACTATAGGGTAAATGAGAAAAAAAAATACATTCCCCGTTACGTGTAGGGGAATATCCTAAAAAAAATTTTTTTTACATTTTATTGTACCACTTTGTTGACGTGACTTATATGTATATTCATGCCAAATTACAGCTTTCTAGTACTAAGAGTCTCTTAGTAGGTAAGTACCTTTACAAGAGCCTTTATAGGCTAGCGGCAACGCCTTCCCGCGCTCGCAGGCGGCGCGGCGCAGCGCGCAGGCGCCGGCGTAGGTGCGGCCGTCGACCGCGCACACCGGCGTGCCGGCGACCGCGCACGAGCCGCAGCGCACGCAGTGCGCGCCCAGCTCCGCGTCCAGCACGCAGCGCTTGTCGCCGCCGCAGCGCACGCCTTCGCAGCTGCCCACTGCGGAATATAAAATCATTTGTACTCCCATACTAAGTACTCGTTGTTTTGTGGCACACACAGGCCTCCTAATAGTAGGTAAGTAGGCTCTGGGGCCCACGGACATACCTAAGACTAGACTAAGAATGAGGACTAAGGTAGGACACAAGGAGACGTATGCCATTCAAGAGCCGAAGTTATAAACGTAGAAACAGAATGGTAAGTATACCAACAGCGCACAGCTCCAACCGATAAAACTAGAAACGTGAAGAGCTTTTTTTGTGACGCAAACCTCTATGAACAACAAGGGATTTTTTGGTGGGGAAAAATAATAATAAACGAGTTCTATGTAAACAGTCGAAGATCATCTCTTTGATTTATCTCTGTGGTTACATGGAACTATTGTGTTATTGTCCCTGATTTTCCAATGTGTTCACCGACGGTCCGATATCGGGTTCGAGTATTCGTATCAGCGTTCGATATCTTCGGTCAAGTTAAGTATGCTTGAGCTGAGTGGCCAATTTAATGTCTGCTTCTTGTTAAAACCCTGGATCAATTGAACTCTACTTAAAGTGTTCTGCGACGGTCGCGGTTGCAGGACACCTCATAAATATATCCCAAATTTTCTATTTACTGCCTAATCTTCAATTAAACTCGAGTATTGGTTTTCGCAGACAAGATCGTTTTAGCAGCGTCACACACGGAGCTATAATATACATAAAAATACTAAATAAAAATAAATAATAAATAAAAATAAAAATATAAACAAAATATTACAGCATTGCATCTTCCGATTTAGATTCCGTATCTATCTACTAGTTGACTGAGTCCTCACAGGCAGCTATAACATATTATCTCTTTCCTTATCATGAAGGGATGGATATATATTTTCATATCTTAGTAATGTGGTCTTCTGCTTAAATATAATATACATTATTGCTCCGTCTGTGACGGGCTGAAGATGGCATCTTCGCATGCCAGTGAGTCATAGATCACAGGATCTGGGCCTCTATTCAGGTGCGTTAAAACGATATCGTGTTTGACACGTTTAAGAATCGTTTATGTCATAGTCGCCATTATTGTAAATGACATAAGAGTTATCAAAACGTTGACAATACGGAAACACGTCAAAAACGATATCGTTATAATGCAGTTGAATAGAGGCCCAGTATTCGCTAAAGTTACTTCAAAACAAAGTGATAAATTAGGGCCAAATCAAAAACACCCGAAATCGACGAATGTGCATTAAGCGGTTGATGAACGTAGAGGAAGCGAAAGTTGAATGTTTAGACCGGTGCACCTGGCGCTCCATAGTCTCTGCCTACCCCATCAGGATGCGGGCGTGAAGGTATGTATGTATGTATGTTAATTCAAACCGACAGCCTCTCTGGTGTAGGTATCTTTCAACTTTTTTAACGCCGTAAGTCAAATAGAAATGCGTCACTCACACGCCACACGGTATTAAAAGTTATGCAAAATTTCACTTAATCCATACGAAACGTCTCTTCTAAACTGTACCTGTGACAACTATAACTGTCGGTGGCGTTGTAGGCACGATAGCTCATGACTACTTTAGACGTCGTTGGCGTTCAAAAGGTAGAATAAAATATGGTAAGTAAAGTAAATCTTACTTTACCAATCATCATCATACCAATACACATCTGCGGGCTTAGACAAGATGAATAATACTAATATTTGCGACATTCGAAAAATTTACAAAGTGTGTGGAGCGCTTATGTCAACACATAAGCGCTAGACGCCCAATACTTTTTCGAACTTGTCAAGGTCTGCTACGGTTTAGTTTCCCGATTTTAATTTGGTAACGACTTAAAGAACTTGCGAATAGGAATATCAATACATATGTATTGTACGACAGATTTTATCATCTACATTAGAAATTAATTAAAATATGAATGTTATATTTGTACAGACAGAAACATGTATGTGAATAATAATCTAGAGGCAGAAAGTATTTAGACGAGGTTTAATGCAACTCGAATTTACCTATATTGTAATTCTAACGGACATAGGCAGTACCATCGTAGGTACTAATTACAAATACAGATGAGGTAATACATTCTATAATTTGAATAATCATTAATTCTTGCCTGACAACGTGTACCTACATACCTACATTTGATATAGCAGAACAGTAGGTAGGTAAGGCACGTCTACGGCTCTACGCTGAAATGGAATGGTTAATATGGGTATCCTATTCCTTTTTCATCCGCCGTAACGTTATCCGGCTCAATAGATGAATAAACTAGTGCAATATCGAATTTCCATAGCAAAGCTGGATACATAATGGTCCTTCGAGCCGGATTAATTCTTTTTCATCGCACAAAGTAAGCTCGGCGCTGCGGGCTTTTCCCACATGGTCTCAGACAGGGCTAGCTTGAACAGTGAAAAATGAGCACTCCGACGTTTTATGCAGCTGCAGCTCGTTCCGCTTGTGTTGCGCTAGACAGACTGCAAAAGGAGTAACCCGCCCACTGATGTAACATAATAACGAGTAGAAATCAGCCGCGGCTCCGATATTCGCTTTTCCCACTCGATTGTATCGTATTGCGGTTTATAGAGCGGCGTTAGTTAGTCTAGTCTAGACAGCGATCAAGTACCGCGTTTATAGCTGAGATTACTGGGATTTATCTCGGTTTAGTTCAAAGGACAATCTAGAGTAGGCTTAAAAGCTGTCAACTTCCCTTACTCTTTGTCATTCAAGCAATCTAAAGATATTTACAAAATAGTATCTACTTGCTAACAAAATGGGATAAAAATGATAATGAACGTTCCACTTCGTACATATCTTTATACATATATATACGGACTCACGAACGGCTGGACCGATTTTGATGAATCATTCAGGCAATCTTAAGATAGCCCGTAATCCTGTAAAATCTGGTAGCGACACTTTTTAAAAATACTATGAACATACTATGTTTTAAGCTGTATTTAAGGAGACTAAAATGTATATATTTATTCTTTGGGGCCCAAGCTCTGCTAAGTCCTATCAAATTTATCCCTTAGGACAAAAATAACTCTCATCACGTCACACTTACATTAACTAAAACTGGTACCTATATGCAATCCACTTAATAATCATTCTAACTTAAAGCCCCTATTTTACTATTGAATGCAAACACTTCATAGCAACAGCGCTGCGCCTGCGCCTACTCGCGCGTAAAACGCAATGAAACGTTCAAACGAGTGGATGTTATCGCGCCATTATTCATAGTATGGAATGAGGACGTCTGGGTCAAACGCACCGCCACGCACCCGTCTGCGCCGGCGGCGGACTCTGACTTCAGTCTCGGGATTTTATTTTGGCAGCCTTGGTGAGATTATACTCGACGGACAAACAACATACCTATGCATGCACGTCTATCCATTGTACTTGACAATAATAATCATGAAGTTAGTCCAACCTAAAAATGAACACTAAATATACACGTCAAAAATGACCAAGGATCAAAATGATAACCAAACATCAGTTTAATATTTTGCAAGGTACCTGAAGCTGAACACCGGGTTTTGAAGGCGTTCCTTTCGCAATTAAAACTTCGATTTCGATATTCCAAAATATTTAACTGATGGTGGGTTTTTTTTACATATTAATAAACTTTTTCATTTAATTTAATTTCAATCATTTGATCCTTAAACATTTTTGATTGTGTAACATCAGTTATCATTTAGATATCATTCATTAATCATCATCAGTATCATCATTTCAACATTACAATAATAATTTTATTTAACACGAGGCTAAAGCTTAGGAAGTGCATTTTCATATTTTTCTGGGGCTTGAAAATGTATTAGGTAACTTGACATTTTGAGTGGGATTCATAGCTAGACCCAATCGAGTCTAGCTTCGAAATCCCTGAAAGCATGTTCAAGATCTTATGTTAGTTCATTTGTTGGACGCCCCGGTTAAGTATTACAGCCTTTGGTTGTAGAGGGAAACAGAATATAAATTCGCTAATATACAGCAAATCACAAAGTTACTACACGTAATATAGGTTACTACGCGTATTATAGGTTGTTGCAAGCAAGCAATTGCTGCAAGTTTCAAAAAGGATTGGGTGGAAAATGGGAGATGGGCTCCTCTTTCTATACACCACCAGGCTACATTACCAGAAATATAACTTAGGTAGGTAGGTACAGTCAACATCAAAAGTAGCTAAGCAGGATAACTTACTCAAAATGATCAGAGACACGACGTATTTTCTTGACAACAGAGTCGAGTGCAGATCATTTTGAGCTCTTCGGTGGCGTAGCTACTTCTACTGCTGACTTTACGTTGAGCAGCTATAAAAACACAAGCAGGCCTATGATGGTCGCGTTTGTAGCCGCGGATAAAGGTCGCGTGCGTCACTTTCTGACAATGGCAGTGCGTGAGTGACGGATGCTTTATTCACATTTATATACAGCAATAAACGCGGGCACAGGCCTTCAGTGGGGTATTCAAGTCAGCCCGTCAATTCCAAGCAGTCAAATGGAGAGTATTTAAATGGTAAGTACCTAAGTCCTGACGTAACGGGCGCGCGAGGAAGCCGCGTCCGGGCCGGTTCTCGTAATTGCACTCATTCTGCACTCAGGTGACATCCTACTGCTCAGTCGTGGCACTAACCAATGTTTTACGAGCTTCGAAAGTATTTCAGGTTTTTTTTGCGTAAAGTCCTATGCCTCTATTCCATAATTTCCACATTATGTTAGTCCATTTTGTTTCTAAACATAAACATAACATCACGCCTTTATTCCCACAGTGGAGTAGGCAGAGCTACAGAAATGGGTAAGGACCAAGTAGTTGGACCAGTGTTAAGCGTAGTTAACCACACTAACAACAAAAGTTAAAAAAGTTCCGTTGTGACACGAAAATTATCCCTACAAATGTATATCTGATTTTCGTGTCACAACGGAAAAGTTTCATAGAAAATTTAATTAAGTGAGTTAGCGTGGCCAACTTTTTGGTCCAAATACCATTAACTGTAAAAAATTTAAAAAAAACTAATTTTGTTTCTAAATCGTAAAAATATAGGTAAGGTTATATTATATTAGACGGTCGTCACATGCCACAACGCCAATAATAACGTTAAAGAAGCAGCGTGGCTAAAAAAAGTGGAATCTATTCTGTAGGCCTTGTTGACACATTATGAATATATTCGTAGCAGTGAAAAGTGATTTACGAGTACATGCTGCCATTTGAAAACGACAATGACACTTACTCACTTAAGTTCTGGGTCTTTGTATTCCGGACAAGGTCCTTTAATTGCGTTTTAAATCTATCAACTGTATGTATGTTTTTTTAAGAATTGAGAATAGGTTTAAGTCTTGACTGCGCCATCATACATAAGTGATTTTAATATTCAATTACAAAACAAATCGTGAAGTACCCACGACTCAAGAGTACTCTATTCGTCCGTAAGTGCCTCGCTGATGATGATATCTCTTTTTTATTTCCTGTTCAAAATGAGAACATTATTTTGGGAATAACGAGAGTTTTGTTCTCTATCAAATGTAATTAGGTAAGTGTTTATCTACAAGGTCGCCACGTTATGTTTTATATTATCAAAAACATGTGACTGCCTTCTTTATTTCAACCTTAAATTTTCTGGAAACATTAAGTAGGTAACGATTGATAAACGAAGCTTGTTTTTTATACTGATTAATCGGTAACTTTAGGAATCTGAATATGTAAATGCAAGCAAGTTATATGTATTAACTATGCATTTAAGGTCGGGGTTATTAAAATTGTAGGTACCTTGTTTATTATACGATGGCCCGGTAATTAATAGAATCCTGAGGTGATTTTATCGTGTTCTTTTGAATACCCGTTTACTGGCGCTTGCCACACGGGACGAGGAAGAAGGCATGGCAACATATTATTTTGTTGATTCTACAGTTATAATTTAAGTAGCAGGCTTGTTTTATATCTCATATCAGTTATATGTAATTAAGTGGAAGCGCTGCGGGGTAGGTAATAGCTAAGTTCAGGCTGCGCTCTTCTGACTGAGGCGTAAATGCCTCATTTAATTAATTCAAGGAAATGCAACGTTTCAAAATATTTTTGGACCTTTTTATAGTAGTTCAGTCCCTAAATTTCTAAAAAAGGGACCTCCATAGTTTTAGAACGTTTTAATCTGTAAATGACGCGTTTACCCCTCTGTCGAAATAGCTGACCTTATTCGTAAAATAAATAGAGCTTACAGAATCGGAGTGAAATAAAATCTTTCCACAATTTGACCATACACCTATGGATGATATTTAAGGTTGCCTCGTGTAGTGTACCGTCCTAAAAGTTAAACCTTTTGAGGTCAACCATGCGGCATTGAGAGTTCCAGTTAATCATTTTGAAAATCGACATTACAAAGAATCGTGTAAATAATAAAGCGTGCGCTCAAAGGTAGTAACTATCGATTCCGTGTAACTCAGTTGTCTCACAATTGTCAACCAGCTTTAATAATAGCCTGAGGCCAAACGTATTTGCACAAAACACGATGTGTTGGAGCGACCATTACCGCTAAACACATAGTGGGCTCGCTTGGTCTCTGGCCTATAATTTAGCTGCATTACTGCAATTAGTCAGCCACAGGCTGCAACTGCTTCTTCGCTGATAAGCGTGCCGTTTCTGCGAGCTGAGGGTTACCCACCTATTGCTTCGTTACCGGTGTTCATATGTTGTATTTTTCTACATACTTTTAATACATTTATGTTGCAATGAAACTTTTTATCATATCAATGAAGTGTTACTAATTGTCATATGATCTGTTGTAATTAAGGTCCGACCGAGATCTCGGTCTCGGTCTCGGTCTCGGCAAATCTCGGCCAAAAATCGTGCCGAGATCTCGGTCTCGGTCTCGGCCCAAAAGGGCCGAGATTCTCGGCCGCGGCCGAGACTCCGCGGCAATCGAAAAATCTGAACAGCTGTTCAGTCGAGCTGGACAGTTGTACGACGAAAGACGGCATAATTTGACTTTGACGGCACAAAATTGCTTTTATTGTCGTACAATATTGCTCTTTTCAATTTTGAGTATTAAATATGTTAAAACCATAATAAAACCTTATTTTTTTCATTATTAACGAGGCTTTTTTTTGTAAAAAAAATCGCAATTATAGAAAAAATAACCAATTTTCCGTTTCTCGGTCTCGGTCTCGGTCTCGGCCGAGAATTTATTTTATTCTCGGTCTCGGTCTCGGTCTCGGCCGAGATTAAAAAAGCGGTCTCGGTCGGACCTTAGTTGTAATACTTGTAATATTTCGACTCACAGAACGTGTTTCGATTACGTATGCAGTTTTGACCATAAAACATTTAAGGTACTTGTATAAAATACAAACGCAGTTCTGCGACATAACAGTATTAAAGTATGAAATAAAATAAATGTTTTAAAAAACTAAAAAACGTCTTCAAAAAGCTGATGAAAATGATAGATTAGTCCAACTGAAGTCGGCGTCCCACTATATTTTGAACTAAAAGCCGAATCCAGTTGGACTGACCTTACCTATCATTTTAAAAGAAGTTATTTCTTGCTTTTTGAAGGCGGTTTTTAGTTTTTTTATTATAAGCCTGTTGATATTAAGTGATAAAAGAAGCTTGACTAAAATTTATATAAGGGGAAAACTTGTAGTCTCATCATTTCCTACTCAACAAGAAAATACAAAAAAAGATCGTCTTTGCTGTGATGCTATTCGGTTGATTCGAGTTGCATCAAGAACCAAGGGTAGGGGCCACTCATTCACATGCATGCACCCCCGCCGCGGGCGACGCCAGACGTATCGGCCATCGCGACCCATTATTGAGCTGCGATCCCAATAGAGATGTAGCCGGCTCAGCCAGCCTTCTAGGAACGCGCGTTTACTGCGCGATAGTAGGGGAGTGTCCAGTCATTACAGCACCGGGATTAATGCACTAGAACAAAACGAAGTCGCGGCTACGGCGCACCCTAATGGACGATTGTTTCTCGAGTTTCTCCAGAATAAATGAACGCAATCCCGCGTATAATAGCGACCAGGAAGCGGATTTATAAAATCGTTAACGGGTTACAAATCGTACGCTTGCGGCCGACAAAATTCAATGGATAGCAACGTTAAGAACTCGGCGTTTTTAATAGTTCCTCGGTGAGAGTGTAGGATTTGTGGAACGTGATATTAAGCTGAATTGAAATTGGTCTTTGGTATCTTAAATAAACCAAACAAATGCTATATTAAAGCAGCAGCAGTACTTAAATAAATATTAAAAAAAAGGTTTATGTAAAAGTAAAACTTGAGGCGCAAAGGCCTCGTGTCGCGTTATGGCGGCTGGGCGCACGCGCATGCTCTAATGACGCCATTGCGCAGACGTCGATGCGCGCAATCACTGCGCGCGGGATTAAGTTTTAATTATAGATAAAAGTATAAATGCGACAATAATTTTAAACTCAAACCTCGAATAGCAACTGGTTTCAAGCGCTTATACCTATTTTTATCATGGAAACATTATTTTAACCCCGGCGTCATAGTATTCTTCCATTGCAGAACGATCGTGTTTTGTTTGTTTTTTTCAATTTTGTGTGTTTAGAAGAGTATTCAATGATAAGGTTACATATCCACGTAAAGAACGGACCCCAAACATAGCCTTTACTTGAACTTACCTACACAATAAAACGATATACCTAAGAACGAGTATAGCTACTTCTTGCAGCTTGTAGTTGATTTAATTTCTCAAGAAGAACTAGTGTTAAATCAAATCACATCTTCGATAATTTATCATAACATACAGACAGCGCATGTTTTTGCGCAGTTTTCTTGTGAGGTTATGTAAAAAAGAGTGCATTTATTTAAAGGTGTTCTGAAAGCGAAAAGGGTAGGGCCTAGTGTCAAGCGGAAGCGATTCATCGTGTACGCTAATTTGTTATTTGGTACTGAAGGTTGGCGACCATAATGTATCTATTTAATCTATTAATGAATCTAACAGTTATTATCTTAGTGTTAAAAAAACGAATAAACGAGTAATTTTAGATGAGAAGAAGGATTTTTTTCAATTATCGCTGCTTCTTAAGACTTTAGCCATACATAGAGCAAGTTTGGTCAGGCTCGAGTGCGCCAATAATGAGCCAGTAAACTTTGATGGGGCTCTTAACAGTGCTGTTATTCTATCGCACAGAACAAGCGAGTCCGCTCGATAGAACTGGCTAACCTGACCCCTGCACTCACCATTATCGCAGGGCGGTACGTGTCTAGGACGCTGGTTAACTCGAGGCTAGGTTGAACTAGGTACCTACAAGTCGTAAGAGAATAACTCCCAGGACTAGGACGGTTGCTATGTGCAGGCGCATGGTGGACAGGGACCGGAAAACCCCTTCATTTGATTAACCCTATCGATAGGGTAAGCCTATCATTTGGCTACCCAATCGATGTGGTTACCCTATGATTGTGTTACCTTAACGTTAGGGGAACCCCTTTGTTAACCACTTCCATAGAGCTTACCAATTTCATTAGGGTTTCGGTAGTTTAATATTGAAGCGCTTAGCATTAACTGGGTTTTACCCCATTGATCGCCTCTCTCTTTTTTGCGCATTTGGGCGATTTCTGTCTAGCCTGACGTTACTTGCCTACTTTATTTAAGTTCGTGTCGGGACGGGATTGAGATGATAATGTTGTTTAATAATTCTTAGTTCATGTTAAAGACGTTTGGCTGCGTGACGGATGGCTGCTTGTGCAAGTACCTACTGCCAAAAGTGCAAGCTATTTTATTATTATAAGTGTACGCGAGAGCTGGTTGACTTTTAAATAATAAATTTTGTTTAATTTGAAAGTATTTTTAACATGGAAACGTACCAGGACGATTCTCAAGAAGAACTAAAAAAATATATCAAGCAAGCTTTAAAACGTAAATACCTATTTAATGTCTTGTTAATTTGAACGTTAGGTAAATAATTACATTTTTGATCATTTCCGTCCGTCCGCAGCCTAGCTCAGAGACTCTTAGTACTGGAAAGCTGTAATTTGGCATGAATATACATATTAGTCACGTCAGCAAAGTGGTGAAATAAAATCTTAAAATAATTTTTTTTTTGGTGTACTTACCTCCCCTACACGTAACGTGGGGATGATTTTTTTATTTTTCGTCTACCCTATAGTGTGGCATGTTGTTGGGTAGGTCTTTCAAAAATATTGTAGGTTTGTGAAAACAGTTTTTCGATTAAGGGATCTGTTTATGAAACTTTAAGCTTTAATGCACTAATTTTTGTTAGAGTCAAGTGTCGCCCCCCCCCCCCCCCCCCGCCCCTACAGCCAAAACTACAAATAATAAAAATCTGAAAAAAATCGTGAATGAAAGCGCATATAACGAATTTTTGAGGAAAACTATCACCACTAAGTAGACATGATTGGTTCTTGAGATACAGGCGACTAAAGTATTTATACCTACGAAAATTAGCTAAGACGGCACCAAATAACTTTAAATAGTAAAATAGTTCATACTTGTTGTTTTTAGAGATAGTTTTTGATGTTTGTAGTATTTATAAGCGGCGTCGGAACCCTACCTGAGCATGGTCCGACATGCTCTTGCCCGGTTTTTTTAAAACATTGGTTTAATAATGGACTGCTGAATGGATGCACTTTAAAAAATTGTACTTAAGTAAATAATGATTTACACTGTATAAATATATAAGTAAATAAGTACCTACCTAAATAATTTTGATCTCAACAATAGTTTCATTAAATAATTAACCTACATTACAATATAATTTTGATCACAGCTAGTTTCATTTAATAATAATTAACCTTATATATAACAATAGGTAAACTGTAAAAATATGAAAAATAAATAAATCATTTTGATCATCAACAGTCTCATTAAACAATTGACCTTATATTGAACAATTAGTACATAATTACACTAAAAATATGTACTTAACTATAAACCAGTCTCATTAAATAATCGACCTTATATATGGAACAATTTGTTAATAATGGCTTGCTTACACTTTAAAAACGTAAGTAAATTATTTAGATCGCAGTGATGGTTTAATTAACCCTATACTCGTATAATATAACAATAGGTAAATAGTGATTTACAGCGTACAAAATGTATGTAAATCATTTTGATTTCCTTAACAGTCTCGAAAAGAACAAAGGCTAAATAATGGTTAACATTTGACTCTAACAAAAATTAGCGCTTTAAAGCTGAATATTTCATAAACGGATGACTTAATCGGAAAACTGTTTTTACAAACCCGCAATATTTTTGAAAGACCTATCCAACGACACTCCACACTATGGGGTAGACGAGAAAAAAAAATCATCCCCACGTTACGTGTAGGAGAGGTACACTAAAAAAAATTTTTTTCAAGATTGTATTTTACCACTTTGTTGGCGTGACTAATATGTACATTCATGCCAAATTACAGCTTTCTAGTATAAAGAGTATCTGAGCTAGGCTGCGGACGGACGGACGGACGGACGGACGGACGGACATGGCGAAACTATAAGGGTTCCTAGTTTGACTACGGAACACTAAAAGCTACTTCTCATTTTACAAATATTTAATATTTATTAATATTAACCGTGTTTATAGCACGACACAATTAATAATGCGCGCATGGAAGCGCTTACACCGTTGATAGAGAGTCTATTATTGCATAATCCGCGCGCCATATTAATTGCGCCCACCTATAACATCGTAATTTGCCTGCGCAAAGCAGCTTTCCATTTTGTTTTCTTTGAAAATTCGTCGGCGAAACTTTTTAACTGACGATTTTATTTAAAAAATATCTAATATTTCAGATGGAACTAAGAACTTAGCTAACTACGTAGGTAGCATACAATTTATTTAATCGACCCTGATCACTCATTTCTGAAAGTAAACAAACACTTTACGCCAAAATCCACCAAAGTCAGTTGAACCTACAGCCTTAAAAAAAACAAGTTCAAAGCAAATCCCAAATAAAACAATGTACATTTTGTGGGAACGATAATTAGGTTTACTATTGTTTGACGTAGCGAACAGTGCGACTCTATGACAAAGCCTCGGCCGGCTTCGGCACATTTCGGCTGGCTCACCTCGCCGTCTCGCATGCGCTACTCACCTGCCGCCGCTACCCATTCAATTGTTAGGTAGTGCAATAATAAGTCGAAACACTTGCGCATAGAGATTAAAAAAGCTTGAAACCGTTCGATTAAGTTTAAAAAGGGTAACAGATGATAGGGTATTGGGAATGGGTTAGCGCTTAGTCGAATTAATTGTATCGCTTGGTTGCCCTTTCATTGGACTATGTCAACGATAGGCTTAGCTCATCCTTGGGGTTTGTAAAAACAAGTCTATCAAATACCCTATCGAAAACCCCTTTAATGCTAAGCGGTTCCGGTCCCTGATGGTGGATGATTTGCTAGGCGGCCGCGGAGCGTTTACCGTAACGCCATTAAAGGTGCAATAGCTTAGCATCAGTGAACGCTCAAAGGGATATTGAAATTCGGATATACAGTAAAGAGAGTCATACAAGTGGTATATGTAGTAATAGGTCACGTTTTCACCATCAATATGGAGAGATCCAAATCTGTCTTGCTTGGCTAATATTACTTCTCGCGTGTACAGTCACGCTTTAATATATTATTTAACATAGTGCTTAAAAATCTGTCCCGTTAATAATAATAGAGGCGATTCATATATTTTTCAAGTCAGATGTTGGACCATATATCATTGTTGGTGACTACGCAAAAAACCACCTGCAGTTTTTGACCAATCAATTAAGTGTCAACAAAGGATTTAACTAGAGGTCGCCCAAGACTTCGTAGGGTAAAAAAAGCAACTGTTTTGGCCATCTTTGTACCCTTTTTGGGCACTGTAAATTGAAAGCAATAAATACAAAGTCTTAATTAAAAAATAATATATTAAATAGTTTTGAAACCTTCAAATTTATATAAATCTTATTTATAATTTCATTGTATTCATAAAATGATTCTATAATTATATTGTCAGCTATTTACCATGCTTGTCAGAACTAGGTACCTACATCGTAACTAGTAAGTATTATGTTATTGACTTATTGTGCAGTGAAGAACATGAGATACTTTAATCATGTCCCTTTTTAACTTTAAGGATTTTTAAATTGCCCCGGTACGCTAGCTAATCTCCGCTCAGTTCAGTTTTTTTTATTTATGTCCAGTTATAAGGGTCATACACACTCGCAAAAACAAGAGTTGTCTCTCCTGTGGTCAATAGTTAAGAGCTTGTGTGCATACAAATTATGTTTTTATATGATAAGTCTAAAACAGTCCTGACGGTGTTTTTGCAGCAATGGGCTTAGCCAGAAAATTAGGCCTTAAAACGTTCACTTTCGGTGTGTCCACAGGATAAATTTTATTGCAGTAAAACCTGAGTATTAATACTTGTCTGTCTATCGCTGTCACACTCGCTGGCATCTGCCTGAATATTTGTCATGCCAGAGAGAGTGAGAAACGAAAGACAGCCGAGTACAATTTATACTATGGTTTTACTGTAACTTAATAGTACTTGCCATTCTAGTTATGTTCAGGTAGAAGTTTACTACTTTAGAAAACTGGGGCTCCACAGGGGGATAACATGTCAAAAGCAATATGGTTTTACCGAGCAGAGTAGAGCTCTGTGTGTTGACTTCTATATTTTTAACCGACTGCCCAAGAAGTAGGATAATGTTTTTGACCTTTACTTAGCATGTAGCTTTGTATTTACGAGTATGTATGATTTCGACAAAAAGGTGTCGTAGATTCGACTTAATGTCGCCAAAGTCACAGGGTACTTTAATTTCAAATAAGAGATAACTAGTATAGTAGTATGAGTTATTAGTTATGATAGGTATATTATCGACGAGCTATCAATTAGATTCCTAGGCCACTATGAACTATGTGAACGTGATACTGTAAACCAAATCATAAGATGTCTTCTACGTTTTGGTTGACAACGTCACTTTAACAAAGTCCTTAGTGGCCTAGGAATCAAATTGGCGATTGTATATGTAGTTTGTCGGTGCTTATGTAGACGACAATATCAAACATGCGTCGGGTTTTTATTGTTCCGTAGCCAACAAGGATCCAAGTGTATTTTGTTTAACCTGCAGCTTTCTAAAGATACTAAAAATATTTTCGACTAAAATGCCACTCATCACGAAACCATTTTCATTTCTTAAAATATAACATCAAAATAAGAAAAATATGAATAATGTTTTGTCGCATTAAAGTGGCGCCAGGAGAGTTGGCATTCCTCCTAATTTTTAATTTATTTTTAGCCTGACGACCACGTCGTAAAATAATATGTCACTTATACACGAATGCTTCAAATGACACACAGTGCATCATTTAACCGAAACTACCGCTCGAAATTCAAATAGACGACAAATCGAATGGAATCATTGTAAATATGTTTTAAAATGTATTTAATTTTAATATAATATAATTAGAAACGTTTTAGTTTTTTTTTACATAGAAATTACCAAGATTTTGAAATAAAAATACAATATAACATAGAAATTTGTATTTTATTTAATACATGTAAGTTAAAATAAATAATAATAAGTAAATAATAACAAGTAATTATAAAATATAAAATAAAATACAAAAAAACAACAGCAATACAGTAAACTTATAAGGATTCATACAAGAAATAATTATTAATAAACAATACTTAATATAAAAGCATAAAATACAAACAATTATTTAAACTACTATAAAAAATAAAAAGAGCACACAATTTACATTTTACTCATTGTCACTGTCAGAATCCGAAAATTCCACGTCTTCGAGATGAAAACCTTCAAACGCGGGATCACTTGGTTCAGGGCTTTTTAAATAATTCAAAACTTCCTGTGACAACTTTTCCCGCGTTTTTGTACTTTTTCGAAGAGATGAAGTTTTAGGATCTGATGTCAAAAGAAGCAAATTCAGTAAATCGGTATTTGTATTAATCCGCGAGGACTTGCGCGTGTGATGCTCGCGTATCTTCCTGATTTCTTTGTGGCGCGCTTCTAATGCTTCTTCTGACATTTGCCCTATCGGAAGTATACACGTAGATATTATGTCAACACCGTGAACCAGTATCTTATGTACTGTCACTGGCATGTAATACCATGAATACAGTTCCAGGTACAATGATTTGGTTTGGCTCACCAAATGACCAAATTTCTCAATATCGACATGATAGCCACATCCTATGACATTGAGAATAACTGCCATTTTTTTTATCAAATTCACGTTAATACCTGTTATTTCAGCAGATATTTCCGCGTTTCTGAAAAACCGCCTAGCAGTATTACCGTCATTCGTTGAACCAAACCCAGGTTTCGGTTTGTCAACAATAAGTCCAAGTTTTTCTTTAAATGATGCTTGGATTTGTTTTTTTCTTTCGTCTACTATCTTTTTATTATCGCCACCTCTCACTTGCCATGACATGATTGGTAGGCGATACGAAATATGTAGTAGACATTCAAAAGAACGAATCCATGCATGCAGTGGTGAAATGCCAAATCTATATGATTCGACATTTGCAATTTTCTCCAGAGACTTGTTCATCTCTGAAGGTTTTGCACCACATACGAAACACTTGGACGTACTGTTGGCTTCTGACACAATATTACAAATACTCCCATCGACCATTGTAAAATGTAAATCATGGCTTATACTTAATTCTAAATCAAAAATACACACTTTAGATGGAACTAAATCAGAAATTAACCGTTCTAATCTTTCCGACTCTTCTTTTACTATATTAGCGTTTTCTTTTACAAAGGCAAACTTTATGGGTCTACAAAATCGCGTGGATCCCGGGCGTGGATTTTGCCAAATAACATACATACATACATACACGCCTTCATTCCCAGAGTGGGGTAGGCAGAGCTACAGAAACACCAACAACTCTAAAACAGCTTGTTAATAATTCTGTAACCACATTTTGCACAATCAGGCCAAGAAGTTTACTAGTGTATCAGTGACAGGTTGCAAGCCCATCGCCTAACAGTACTACAAGCCCTTATTCCCTTAGTCGCCTCTTACGACATCCACGGGAAGACATGGAGTGGCACTATTCTAACCCGGCAACCACTCGGATAACAGTTCCATCTAAAGTGTGCTTTAGCTGAAGGGGAACTAAACCAACAGACAATAAATATTCATCGGTATTCGACGAATCTGTAAATCTTTGCTTATACAAACTATGCCCCGAGCTACCGTCAAAACCCCACTTGTAAATCATAGTCAATTCTTTGTAAGAAGAGACTACTCGCAATACCTCTTCTTGACATTCCACAATCCTAGCAACTGTATGATCCAACAAAGCCTGCAGTTGTACTTCGGCATGAGTTTCAGTGACCTCTATAAACTCATGTGATGGATAACACAGTTGCTTAGCTTGCTTCAAATTATGAAGGGTGGGGAATGTATCTTTATGTAAACTATTTACGGTAGCTCGAAGCAGTTTATACTTGCTTTCTGACAGTTCTAAATCTAAATACAGAGATAAAGCCTGTTCGGAAGTTAATATTTTCGACTGCAGTCCATCACCTGCAGTATTGGCAGCGACAGCTTGCGCTGGTGTTAAAGGGATTTTTTTCACCTCGTAGGCTGCAGCAGAATATCCCTCCGCTCGTAACGCAATCGAATGTGCCAATGAAAGTTCCGAAATGGAATGGCTCTCCACCAAGCACTGCACCTTTTTTCTCTTCGTTGACACAGCACACTCATCAAAAACTTTGGGTTTTCTACCACGAGAACTCGGTCCAGGTGTAGGTTCATCTATCGAGATATCTCTCAAAGTAGGTGGCAACTGAAATGTTTCACTCAACCACATGATATTATATTTTTAAAATGTTTCCATATTTTGCCCGGCTTTGCTCCATTTTTTGGATGCGACCATGCAAAATACTTTTATTTTCTCTTCAACAAGTAGCTTGTCCTGATCGGAAGAGTTGTCCAAGTCGTAAGATTTAAGAATAGCTTCTCGAACACCACTCATTTTGCACCCTTTAGGGCTTTCGCGCCACGCATAAAAACAATCGGCGTTAGTGATGCTGCGACGTCCATCTGAAAAAAAAATCTCCATGTATGTTCCGAACCGAAAATTGACACTTAAGATACATAATTAGAATCTGTAAGGTTAGACCTATCACCCAAAAAAGTTTTATTGAGTTTGCAACTACAGATTTTTTTTTCTACTCTTTTAATTACAACAAACATGAAAAAAATAGATGAAAAAAACGACAAACTTTAAAGTCGTATTATGTGTAAACTAAAGTAGATTACTTCAAAGAAAAAAAATGTTAAAATAGTACATACCTTGAGTAGAAAGTTCCATAGTTTCCACAAACACAAATTAACAATATACCGAATTATATATGTTTTAACTGCAAGGGCAAAAATGCAAATGAATACCCTGTTAACTAATTGCGACATTTTATATTTTTGACCTAGGTGATTAAGTACACATTAATTATATTTCAGAAAAATACCCACGTGTTAATGACCCCTAATTAGTCCTAAATATGTTTCCATTAACCCCTAATTGATTTGTTTACCTTGCCTTTTTTGAATTTCGAGCGGTAGTTTCGGTTAAATGATGCACTGTGTGACATGGCCATTTACCTTGAACTGACCTTCCGCTGTCGACTGGTAAACAAGGATTTTTTACTCTTTCATCAATTAAAAATCGCGAAGAATACAGTGACATTGTCGAGGAATGGAAACAATAATAGCATTCAAACGGTTGAAAGGATTTTTATTAGTATGGAATCAGTCAGGTTTATCTTGACAGGCCTATCTCGGTGTCCTGAAAAGTTGAAGCCAAGAAAAAGTATGCACTACTTAGCTGTAAGATTATACATACATTATTTATAAACCAAAAAAACTAATTAAACTGGCATAGTTATGTCGGACCATGCTCAGTGTAGGGTTCCGAAGCCGTTAAGTACTACTAAGATAACCATCAACAAGTAATAACTAATTTTCTATTTAAATTCAATTGGTGCCGTGTTAGATGATTTTAGTAGGTATAACACTTTAATCGCCTGTATCTGAAGAACCAATGATGTCTACTTAGTCGTGATAGTTTTCCTTTAAAGTTCGTTATATGTTTTGTTATGTTATATCATTTAAGTTTTTTTTCAGATTTTTAGTATTTTTAGTTTTGGCTGTAGGGGGGAGGAGGGAAACACTTGAGTCCGTCCAAAAAAAAACATCCCCAAGTTGCATGTAGGGGAGGCCTTCCAGACCCACCGTATCCCTCGGCCGTATCACTGGTGGTACTTTGACCAATTATTACTATTAAAATCGAATTTAACGGAGTCGACGGAGCTCCTAGGTAGGTAGGCTCCTAGGCTCCCTTTCTAGGTAGTTTGGCCCTCCGGGCCTGCTGAAAAACTAACATAACCTAAACCTACCTCATATTTATGAAACTAATTTTGTTTAGTGGTACGGTGGGTTTGCACCCTAGGTGAGGTATCCTAAACAATTTTTTTTTTACCTTTTATCGTACCATTTTGTTGGCGTGACTAATATACATAATATATTCATGCCAAATTGCAGCTTTCTAGTACTAAGAGTTTCTGCGCTAGGCTGCGGACGGACGGACGGACGGACATGGCGAAACTATAGTTTGACTACAGAACTCTAAAAAGAGGTCAACAAAATGTTAATATCAATGCATATTACTAAATATTACTTTAAACCCAGGTTTTAAGCATGTTACAAAAATATAATGACTGTCAATCCTACAGAAACGTTTTTAGATTAATAAATAATTTTAAAGCTAACTTACTATTTTTTTTAAGTCTATCTTAAAAAAGGTTGTGTTAACCGTTCACGGTCGAAAACTTAAATTATTCCATGGTCGATCATCCTAAACAACTTAGATTTTTCTATCTTTTATCTTTTTTTTATCTATTGATCACTTCTAAATCTACCTATTTAAAACAATTTACTCTTTCCTACTTTGCGCTGACGTATCCATTTTTTCTATAGTTAATTTCGCATGATATTTTTATTTTATATTCATTGTTATATAATTCTAGGTAAATTAACCTATCATTGCCATAAGCAATATTTATTTAAAAATGACTGACTGTTGGTTGAGGTTCTTGCGGTGTTTCTTCTCAGCAGTGGTGTTTCCTTTTGGGAAGCGCTGGTAGAATTTTGACTTGTAAAAGTGCCCGTGCAGCCTACTTAGTGAATAAACAACTTTTATCCTTATTATACCACGAGGATGATGCAATTTTGTTTTGTACGTAGCTAAACACGTTTTTAACTACAATTGTTTGTTAATTTTATGTGCGAGTACACTACGTCACAAAATAGATAATAGTACAAACTACGAAAAAACTGGGAGGTTATTATGACATATCTTTGTCCTTTACGCTCACCGTAAAATGAACTGCATAGTTATGTCATAATAACCCCGTGGTCGTTTTACATAACGAGTACATTACGTATACATATTTAATATTACCCAGACAGACAAAAATTTACGAGAAGTACACACATCAACACTGTCTAGGGATATTTTAATCATTCTAAGATATCTAAAAATCCAAGAAAGATTACCTACTTAAAACATATTTATACCAAAATATACCTCATTTTAGTATCAAAGTTATGACGTCATATTTTTTTATAACAAGATGTATGTAAAAGCATTGCGGACATTATACAGACTTCGACAACGGTTCCGCATGGTTAAAATTAGGGTATCGATGTCTTCTTGTGGGATAAGACTCCAGGTGCGGCGGAGGTGCTCAAAGAGTTCATCTTTCGTCCTCTGATTGTCAGGGGAACTGCTCAAAGACCTTCGCTGGAGCATCTCCCATGCGTGCTCGACGGGATTTAAGTCGGGGGACTGGGCGGGCCAGTTCAGGACTGCAATATTGTGCTCTACTAACCACTGACTCACGAGTCGAGCCTTGTATGGCCGGGCATTATCATGCATGAGTATAAAATCTTGATTTGTGATTGAAGTGGTATGATCATTGCCAGCACATCATTGCGATATTTTTCAGCAGTTAGAGTGCACTGTATCCTAATGAGGTCGGTCCTACCACCAAGGCGTATTCCCGCCCAGACCATGATTGTTCCTCCTCGGTACGGATGACTTCCTGAGGGTGTCGAAAGTGGCTTGCGCATCCAGGAGTTTACCAAACACGGATTCTTCGTGAATCTGAATGGAACCCGAACCGAGATTCGTCTGAAAAAGTCACTCTGGACCATTGGTGATCATCCCATCTGCTCTAACCATTTCTTCCCGGGTTAAATGTCGACGTTGCATGATTCCGACAAAATCGACAAAAAAAATTAAAACTTTTTTTTAATTAAACTTATGCAAACACAAAAACAAACAGACAATTCAATATGGCGAAGTATTTTCATTCAACTTTCCCTCGTACATTTTTTTTTCATTATTTGTCAAATAATGTGTTACTTATAGAGCCAGTAACCAAAAGCACATTAAAAACGTTTTTATAGCTATAAAACTTTTTGGGTTATGTTAATAAAAGTAAAATATCCCTAGACAGTGCTAAGGCGTGTACATAGAAAAGATAACATTATATAATTTATCTGAAGTTTTTCTTGTCAGGTAACATGGCATGATACAAAGTTGTATTAAACCTGCCAGTCATTCATCAAGTACTTGGCTAGACCAATTCAAAATATGTAGCTATTAGCCTCCAGTCGACGTATTCAAATGCAACAACATTGCAAATTGCAATCTGCACTCCTATTCAGAAGCGACCGCTTCATTTACTCTCAACTATTCATTCTAGACTTCACATGACAAAATGTCATGGTAATTTATTTATAAACATACAAAAGCTAGGTGTCTCCGTGAAATTCGCTGCAAGAGACCAGTCTTTGTGTAAAATCTAAGGCCCAAGCGTATGGAGCGTGCATTTGGCCGTCTTCCAAATTAGCAAACTAAAAACTTTATTAATTAATATATTGAAAAGTGAATGCCTAACTTTACTGTATGTTACCAAAAGAGATGGACGTGTTTTTTACGCCAATAGATATATGAATAAAGGCAAAAAAACTAGTGCTAAACCTGGTCTAGGACAATAATAATAATAATAATAATAAATAATGATAAATCACGGGACAAAGTCACACAAATTGACCTAGTCCCAAACTAAGCTCTAGGCTAAGTGCCACCAAAAAGCTGCAGATTAATTGCACGCGACTGTTTGTTATGGTGGTCCTTTGGGAAGCCTACAGGCTGATGCGATGATGATGATACTAGAACTTAGATGCAACGGCAACGAGATCATGCAGACATAACATATAAGATAGATATGTAACATGATAATTATTTGATTGAACCAAAAACTACATATTTTATACCAGCCTTCCTTCGCCGAAAGATTTTAAGCACCTTTATTCGACTCTAGCATCGGTCTTTGCGGTATTTATAAGGTTAGGCACCTACTAAGAACCCTTTATTCCATGAGATTTTATCTAAAATTATGAGCCGGAATAGTAGCCCATGGAATCGGTAGATTTTGCCTTGCACTGAATGAGGTTGTTCTGTTTATCAGTAGTAGTTACAGGTGGTATAAATTGGTAAAAATCTGTAAAAACACCGAAGATTTTAAGGTTTTTCAAGTGTTTAACAATGATCCAGTCATTCGGGAGTATTTTTAATTGGATAAACTTGGGATTGTCATAACCACTTTGTCACAACAACATAAAAAAAACAGAACCACCTCATTCAGTGCAAGACAACACCCCGTTTATTGTACGATTTCCAAGGGCTATAAGTCTTCTCGTACTTACTTAATTCCATAAAACGATTACGAGAGCGCTGGTGACAGTTGCCGCGGAATGCCGAGGCTAATTTAATCCAACAGACACTCATTACCAGATAAACATGAGGAAATTCGCATTTCTCATCCTATAATATTTACACATGGGCTCGGTTAATATGGCATCTGTTAGAGGTATATACCTCTCATTTTGTGGTTATTTGTCTCCAGGGCAGTAAATCTTGAAATAATTATCTAACAACCGTTTGGCAATCGTGTAGACGACTCCATCTTTGAGTGACATTAAATATTGGGTACCTAAATGAGCAAGAGTTCGTTAAAACATCTGAGAAAACCCCATAGCCCTTGGTGTTTTTTTACTTAATAACTGTAAGAATTCCGAGATGCTATGCTCAGACGCAGGAGAGGCCATGTCGTTGGTGACTCGACCAGGTACGCTGTGGTAAGTATCTGTCAACGATCAAGTCGGATACGAAAAAAAAGAAAAAAGTGAGAAATTACCTCGACAGGGCCCTGGGTAGTCGAGCGATAGATGCTTGGCCGGGCGGCGGCAGGCGCGGCGGCGCAGGCGGCACAGCGAGCGGTACGTCTTGCCGTCGCTGCCGCACACGGCGCCAGCGCGCCGGCACGCCGCGGCGCACACGCAGCGCGCGCGCCCGCCACGCACCACACACCGCCGCCCCGCACTACACGCGACGCCCGCGCACGATTCTGAAATAAACAAACGACGTAAGAAGCAGGCCAGGCATAAAATGTCTTCCGTGACTCGGTCGACAAATACATGAAGTATATATTGTTTTGGTGTCTTCTGCTTGCACACCTTATTTTCATAAATAAGTTGGGCGATCATTTAGTTTCGTCCTCATGGACGTAAATAAATTTCGCATAAGAATTGCGAAAGTGTAGTAGTTTTTGCTATCTATAATATCAATCAGAAACAGTAATGATATCCATTTTTTCCGCGCCAATCTTGTTTTCTTCCGATATTTGTACCTATACATTAACAGCCAGTTCCTATATTCAAACCGCGGATAGATTAGGTTATTTCTAGTTAAAATTTGACACATTCTGTACGTGGCAACTGTCAAATTATGACTCGAAGTAACCTAATCTATCCGTGGTTTGAATATAGAAACCGGACATAAGAGATCCGAATTCCAAGAATAACTCGAGAAAAAACGTTAAAAAACAAAATTCACTTCATGTTTAACGAACCTATCAATAGTGTTTGCTTATAAGTCGACGCTCTCCACGTCCTAATTCCTTGATAACACAACGGTTGTATTGTATTGTTTGTTATCAGTGGAGCACGCATATTGCTGTGTTATCTTCACTACAAGGGTAGAAAATCCTTAAGAGGTTTGTAAAGCGAAGCTTAAACCGCGTAGATGTCAAAAAAATCCAATCAGATAGCAGATATAGATTATGCTACTCGCCCCCTAAATCAAGTCCGATTCCCACGATTATTGAGTATGTTGTATGTTATAAATCTGTCTTTTTTAATTTGTTTATTTCTGAGAAATATTTAATTTGAAAAAAAGAGACTGTTATTTACAAGACTACTAGAGAAGACTATAACAACGTAATAACATATTCAAAATCGTAAAAATCGGACTAATCCTCTTTAAACATGTGCGGATTAATACAATTAGAAATGGGCAATTGTTGTTGCAGATTGCACCCAATTAATTGTGACTGAATATTGCCAAGACTTACAGTGGATATATATATACCCGATACTGCTTTTATGTCGTAATCATTTTGTTGACATATAAAATATAAATACGATAGAGAAGCAAGATGGGCTAAAACAAATTATAATAGAGTGCCTGAACAACATAACGAGAAATTAAATCGGATTAACATGTTCAATACATCATTGGTAAGTGTAATAATTAACCGGGTCGCGTGGTTCCAGACACGAGATGTCATTACTGTACAAGATCCTTCCAGAACGGGCTTGTTACCGGCGCAAACGGTGTACGGTACACAGGACAGAGCCTTGTACAACAATATCTCGCCACTGTCGTGGTCGTGCTGACTCCAGGCAGGAAATCATCACTGAACAAGATCCTTCCAGCATGTGCTTCTTACCTGCGCAAGCGGTGCACGGCACGCCTCCGGACAGAGCCTTATAGAAGAATATCTCGCCGCTGTCGAGGTCGTGCTGGCTCCAGGCGGCTGGCGCTCGCGCGCCGCCTGCGCAACACTCGGCGCGGCCCACGCGCAGCGCTGCCACAGAGCTACAACGCCCGTCGCGCTCCATCCCCGACCAGCAGATCCCGGCTAGAACCAAACATCTCGTTAAGTTTTCCCTTCACGGCCTATTTTTTATGTTTGTTTTGGATTTTGAGCCTGTCATAAATAAATTCGATTTTATATTATGTTCACGTCAAGTCGCCTGTGATCGTAAAGTCTTTCAACATTAATATAACGACGAGGATCATTCAACATTAAAAGTGCGTACTTAGGTACATAATTTATCAGAATCAGATGTGACTCGTTCTTGTGTGCATGTCCTGCCCAGTTGAGTTTGAAGAATAATACTTGAAAATTAAAATATTCTTATGTTTATCGGATTAAACATTGTGGAATAGCTGTTAGGTATTTCCATCGCTTTACCACTTTATTCACGAGTAGGTACATACATGAAATCGACTGGTAATAAAAATCTCGCTCACCCCCATGTTCCACGCAGACTAAACAAAAACATCCTTTGCGCAGATTGAAGAATAACAGATTCTGGTAATCCAGTGTGTTGAAAATGTGGAAATGCAGGGTTGCTGCTGAAGTTTTATTAACGCATTCGCAGCCAGGGGTCGTGGACTAGGAAAAAACTTGTATGACAGTGAACGTATATATGAATCGGTGGCAGTGAATGCGTTAAATTAAGAAAAACAGTCATTGACGTGACCAGGGCCTCTATTCAGGTGGGTTAAAACGATATCGTGTTTGACACGTTTAAGAATCGTTTATGTCACAGTCGCACATTATTGTAAATGACATAAGAGTTATCAAAACGTTGACAATACGGAAACAGGTCAAAAACGATATCGTTATAACGCAGTTGAATAGAGGCCCAGTCCGATTGCCATTGGCGTGTTTCGGTATAGTTTTTTACTCGGCCGCTATTACTGTCACAGATATAAGAGTTAAGTATCAAACCGTTGAAAATATGGAAACCTGTAAATACTCGGCAATATGGTTTTACCCCACTAGAATAGAGGCACAGAATGTTATCGTCAAAATTATATTTTTTATCCCAATGTAGTGATACAAGAAATCCTCGAAGGAGTCAAGAATGATAATAAAAATAATAAACCGTCCTTACGAATTTAACGGCTTTAATAAACATCTTGACCCCCGATATGATATGAGATGCCCATCACAAGATACGTCGAAGTAAACGTCGAGCTAATAGAAAACTATCTTTATTGACGCATCTTGTCTTGAGACGAGCATTGGAGTCGAGATTAGTTTATGAATGAATACAGCCCTAAGAACGTAGGTAACTCTTAATTACTCTGTGTCTAAGAGAACTAAGTAAACCATAGCATTTATAAATTCTGTTTGAGTAAATAATAACAAATGGCCTTTTTAGAAGACGTATTTTCATTAGTACTTCAAAAAAGAGACCTTTGTAAAAAAATAATTTGTAAAGTGCACATGAAAATAGTTTAATTATATTAACCGCCTGTTTCACAATCGACAAGTAAAGCTTATTTGACAGATAAACTTAGCCCTTTCTCTTTCTGACACTTGAAAATAGACAAGGAGAGAGACATCTTTATGTGACAGATAAATTTACTTGTCGATTGTGAAACAGGCCCTAAGAATAATAATGTTTATTAATAGGAAATAGAAAGTAAGTAAGTCACAAGTTTTACAAAGATCCTCGTCTTGTTTGGAGTTAAAGTGCGGTCCGTACTAACTTATTTTAAACCTCATCAGTTTCTTTTTCTTTTTATATATACAAAGTTTTACCGTTGCGTGAATAAAGGAAGCACAATAAAACGTTTGAAAACGTTAATGTCACGTCTTTGTGTATATTATGTTATATTGTATGGCGTGTGTAATCCCTGCTTCCAATCGTATTGGCTGCGGAGGATATCATTGACCATGCGGTAACCCTACTAGTGCTGTGGGAGTCTTTCATTTATATCTGTCTTTTGTTAGTCTAATCATAGTTTGTGGTGTGCACAATCTTTATTCATTTCACCAAACTTGTCGCTACTATAGAGCAATTTTGTAGCTTTACGTTGCAGATTTTAATTTACTTTTTTATAAAAGAACATAAAATGCCAATGTAAGGTCAATAAGAACGTTTAGAGAAAAAACACAAGATAATTATTTAATATATTATATTATAACCGCATGAAGACCACCGATGAAACGACATGGTGTCGAATGAAAAAAACGGCGATCGTCATCAGCCCCGAGCTGTCGGCTTCCCTGCCCCGCTGAGTCACGAGCCAGCGCTAGACGACTGGCAGACAGAGCCACTATTTTTCAACTGCCACTGACGCACGCAGTTAACCCAACATGGACAACCTTCACGCAATGGCCTTTTAAAATTTCGAACCTCGTGTAGACCTCACGTGTGTAAGAGCGAACCGAATTCCGAATGTTCATCTTATAAATTAAATTTAACGGTCGATTAAGAGCAGCCTCAAGAGTAACGCTGCTAGAATAATCAAAGACGAAACACCTGTCAATAATAATAGATTTATGAGTGATAATTATGATAGTCTAGACCTTATTTTAAACATTTCTAACCAATGTGCGCAACGGTTTTTTTATATTTGTCTATTCACCTTATTATCAGTGAGCATTCCAAATTTTATAGATGTTAAAAAAACATGATTCATTATGGAGACGGAATAGATAGAGCGTGCTTGAAATACGGCAGTTGCAGACGGGGCATTAAAATATAAATTATAACGTTTATTCCGGTATTACCAGCCAATGGTAAAGTTTTATATTATTTTAGCAGTGGCGCGTACAAGGGCGTTGACTCCGCTCCTGCGCTTTCAATTAAACTCGTATCGCGCCTGCGCCGTTCCGACAGATTTGGCGCCACTTTTTAGAAGCTATTACTCGATTTATATTTATATTAAGTACGTAATAGCGATAACGAATCGCTTCGAATTAGATTTGTGACGCTAATGCGTGCACTGGCATCAGCATTCTTGCGCATATAATTTATGTAAGCAGGTAACAATATACAAAATTCGTTTTGTTATAATTATTTCACGTTTTGCAAGAATATTTTCGAAATTAGTCTGTTTCGTCATGCTACTTAATAATAATAATAATAATAATATTTTATTGCCAAGAAGTTTAAACACAAATACAGAAACAAATTTACATCAAAACAGGATAGAATAAAAAGTAAAGTTAAAAAGAATAACTTATATCTAGGCAATGGGTGCCGCTCTCAGCATGTGCTGGGGCTCGGAAGCCCAGCGCTGATTTTCAGATCGGCCCCTGGGTGGAGTGGTCGCTTCGCATGCTAACAACATGCATGCGTAAAAAAGAAAAGAACAAAAATGATAATACTTATTATTCGTATAGTTTAATCTACTATTGTTATTGTACTTGAAACTAAAAACCGCTTCCTAATTATGTAGAAATAATACCTACTAGACAGTTGAAAATAAAACTTTATAAATATCTACACCATAAATATTTTTACTTTATTTTATTACTTGTAACGTAACGTAGGTATCTTTGTAGCATTTACACTTATTATTTCCACTGACTAATCAACGGAAATAAAATGTTATTCATCTAAAATAAACTTGAAATATTAGATGTTTGTTGTGACAAACGAAAGGCGCGATTAACTAAATAAACACACTTCAATAGAGTGCGTCAATTATTTTTGAAATCGCCCCCTTGTGCGTCACTTGTTTATCCGTAACCACATATTAGTAGGCAGGTGAATGTTCCAAAAATAATAGCATCCAGCCAATTAATTTCTCGTCATTTATACCGGACCGCAAACAAATCGCTTTTAACCTCCTAAAGTGAATGATTAAAAAAAATATTATTAAAGAAACCATTTTTTTCTGGCAGTGGTCATGAGGTGGATAAATATATCCTGAGTAAAATAAATTTACTGGTGGCTTTCCGAAAATGCGTTCATTGATAGATAAGACAACAAATAGCAGGATGCGGACGGACTTAAAAATAAACCTAATACCTATGAGTACCTAGGTACTTTATTTTAGCTGGGTGAAGGATTAAGAACTATCACAGTTTAATTTTTAGATTAAACGGACTATGAATGAGTTTTCCACCTTTGATGTTCGTTTAAAAAAAGAAAAACATTTACTCTAAGTGTTATTAATTTATTAATTCGTTATTAAACATGCTAGCTTATCTCATTGAAGGTGAAAGCACGGACAATGATTTCCAAAAAATACTTTCAATTTGATTCCAATAAATTAGATTGCAAAAAATACAGGAGAGATAAATAAATACTTTGATACATAGAAAGCATCCATAACTCAGGAACAAATACATCCGCACTAATTACACGTACCTACAGGATGTCCCAAAACTTGATTTGTATATTAAGGTATAAGAAAGCCCTTTTTAAACCGGTCCATTGAAGATGAAATGTCAAGTTTTGAGTTAAAGCATATTTTTTTTTAGCCAAGGGAGGTGCATGGTAGCTTTTTTACCTGTGTCGTTAAAACCTTAATAACACCTAAAGAAATAAAAATATTCGAAAGTTAAAGTTTTAATCTAGACCGGTATAAATAAAATAAATAAATAAATATCAGGGGGAAATCTCACACACGTATAGGAGGGGGATTACTTATTCCTTAATATTTCTGTCAAGTTCTGGGACAAATATACAGCGTCGTCAAAGGTTTAAGTAGGTACATACGTAAGTGATTGGTTCATTTTACAAACAAAAAATTGTAAGTTCATTTTACTAGAATAATAGAAGATTGGTAAATATATTCTATCTCATAAACTTAATATATTCAAAGTAGGTAGGTAGTGGATCAACAAACTATAAGTGACAACTAAGGAAATATACGTTTCTCCGTCTATATGTTCCCACTAGTACTGTAAAGTTTAAAAATAAATTAAGTATTTTTTATAAATTAATTGTATATACTTTACTTATTGCAAACTATACATTGTCCATTTTGAAAATATTTTGTATTCTATTCTATTCACTGGGTGTTCTAACTATTCTGGCTCATAAAAGTTTTCCAACAATAAGCTTTCTCACCAACCTTCACCGTGTTTCTATTTATTTTCCTTTCGAATAGGCCAAGTTATTCCAGCACATTTTAGTCGTGCATTCATAAAGCAGTAATATATATTCTGTGTAAGGCTAAGGGATTCTAATTTAAAATTGTGATTGTCTGGCAGCCTCCAGCCGACCTAGTTTTGGTAAAGGACGGAGTCGAGCAGGTGTCTGGCCTCTTTGCATAATACAATAACGCTCGTCTAGCCAGTCTTTAACGCGTATTATAATTTCGTTACGGATTAGGCACTGAAATGATAATAAAATCCCGGGCGCTGAATAAGGCATTTTTTAATACATTTCGGTCCCTTTTTTGTCACGCAACTGTAAGGAACAAAAATGTTTAACGAATATATTTCTAAACGTTTGCGTCTTACGATCAAGTTTTCCGCGAATGTAAAAAATAACACTTATTTAAAATGTGGGTTTATTTACAGATTTTGTTTAGAAAATCTTAAAAAATCCTGTATGTTATTACTTGTGTAGATTCACAGAGATCTGATGCCAACAATTATGCTTTAAATCGAATACTTGACGGGTTGGGTGGCGCCCATTTTTTCCCTCTATTTAGGAAATTTAGAGAAGTTACATTTATTTTACAAAAATCTCAACACTCAACTCAACTATATAAACTATGGAGTACTGACATTGACACAATAGTGACCGAGCGATGCACCGCGACCGCTGCACCCAGCGCGTGCATTCACTCTAGTGAGGTTATAACTCGCAGTTTTATCGATATCGATTTGATACATGCCCCACATTTGACAAAAACAGAACTGCTGAAAACAAAGTGTAAAGTTTTTTTTATTAATAACTTTATTAAATTTAAGCACCCATTATACATGAAATGTACCTACTTGTAACTACTCTAATTAATAATAGTCATAAAGATCATTAAGTACAGTGACTTACGGATGCTAGAAACAGCCCTGTTTGTTGGTTTGGTGTTTTAGAAATGTACTACTGAACTGATATTGAACAGCATTTCTAAAATACACGAAGTTTAAAAATTTACAGTATTGTTAGTCACTTCAGATATCCAGAAATAAATGATCTATCCAATAATATTAAAATGTTATACTTTATAGAATGTATAGGTGCAACAAATACATGAACGACTAAACGAATTCTGATGAAATTAAGTGCACAGATACCTAGTCCAAGACCCGGATAAGAACATGAATAGCTTAATTAATTTCAGGAAACTTGATAATTCCGGGTCGAGGTCACGGGAAAACACTACTTAGTTGGACTATAAGCGATTCGATTCGACTTCTATGTTCATTGTTGTATAAAATGTATCTAGGCTGAAGATGAGAAATATTCTCATTTACTGAATTTATTGATTATCCCTTTATTATTTTTCATATCGACCACAGCGTTCTTCACAAGGAAACATTTGTATGTGGCTCCCGCATCGCATAAATCTTGGTCGACTGAATACAGACGTTGTGCGTGCGTTTGCGCATAACTCAAGAGGGCGAAGGAATCATTCGCATGCAGACGCCGCCGCGCCGCGCCCACGCCGTTAGCTTCGCGTAATGTACATCCCATCAAAAACATAAATGTAAAATGGAAGCCAAGTTCAATATTAAGAATATCCGATGCGCGGTTGTTGACTTCGCCGACAAAAAAATTGAGATCTAGATGGGTGCCAAGTTCCGTAGATAATCCTGATATTATATGTATTTATTAAGAATATACAACATTCAAAAATAAATTAAAAACACATTTTCCTATTTTTTCTGCTACAGCAATGTTTGCTATTTAAAAAGTATAACTTCTTAGAACACCAATTATTTACACAAAGCAGATAACTTAGGATAAACTGCAGCTCAAAATTTGACTCGGCTAGTTTTTACCAGCAAGCCAATTGTTTGGAAGAGTATGATATGACCACACAATATAAATACAGTAACTTGCGTACCCTATAACTTATTGATTAGCCAAATGCAAGATACCTTGTACGTGAAAACTAGCCAAGTCCAATTTTGAGCCGCAGTTTATCCTAAGTTATCTGCTTTGTGTAAATAATTGGTGTTCTAAGAAGTTATACTTTTTAAATAGCAAACATTGCTGTAGCAGAAAAAATAGGAAAATGTGTTTTTAATTTATTTTTGAATGTTGTATATTCTTAATAAATACATATAATATCAGGATTATCTACGGAACTTGGCACCCATCTAGATCTCAATTTTTTTGTCGGCGAAGTCAACAACCGCGCATCGGATATTCTTAATATTGAACTTGGCTTCCATTTTACATTTATGTTTTTGATGGGATATCATTATTTTTTGTCAAATAACGCGCGCGCGCGTTGTACGCGTTTAGTTTTTAAAGAAATGCGATAAATATTAAATAAATAAATTACCATTTTAGGTGGGTACCTAAATGATATGAATTAAATCTTACATCCTCACACTAAAGACCCGAGAGCAAATATTCGTATTCATCATAAAAATATCTGCCATCTGCCCCGTAGGCTTACTGTCTAACTCTGCTCGCTATCGCCATCGGATTGAAATAACAGTTGTTGTATGAATGTGATAGGTACTTAGCTATGATTCCGATGCCAACTGTCAGCCCATACAAAGACTGTCATTTCAAACCGACTGGGCTACCACGGCTTTTTTTAATAATAAAAACGACCTATTTGACTTTAAATACCAGATCTAGATCAACATTCATCATCATTCTACTTCACCAAATGGAGCTTTTCAGGAGTGATCTATAAGTGTACCAAAAATATTTGAAGAGTTCCCTCGATTTCTCCCGGACTCCATCATCAGATTTGGACCTGATGATGATGAAACCACTCCGGAAGTATACCCTTTCAAACAAAAGAATAATTTTCCAAATCGGTTAGTAAATAACGGAGTTCTGAAGTAACAAGCACAAATAATAATAATAATAATAAAACTTAAAAATCAATGTTTTCAGACTCTTTTATTTGTATACACACAAATACCCACTTGGATGCCAGGTTTCACCTTTCTAGGTCACCTGGAAGTGGGTTAGGTTTTTGATTACTAGTCAGTCAGTGAGTCAGTCAGTGGAATAAATGCCCATTTTCGGACGTTAATATCTCAATAACCGCTTAACCTATATTTATGAAATTTGGGGTTCTAGTTGATCTAAAGGGTCTTATTACACATATCAAATGTCAAGTTTCTATGTTAAATGGATTTGGAGTTATTGAGGGGTCAAAAGTGGCTCCAAACGGTTCGTGTAAATAACACACGGCTGCTGCTCGCCAGTTCCTTTTGGCGTGAACTTGGCTGGACACGCTGCCGCGTGTCTAGATATTAGTTAGCACATTCACCGCCACCCACTATGGGGTTTGTACGTAATTTGACCACGTCAGGTGTGTCGCTGGTATTCAAGGTGTAACACGTGATGTTGTACCATTCGGCTACAGTGATAATGTGGGCTTTTACGTTAAAATCGGATGTTATTATTTAATCTAATAATGTTCAACTTTACATAAATTGTATGTTATTTATGCGAGGATTTATAGGTACCGGGTTTTAGTCACATGAAATGGCTTGCTTGTGGTAATGCCAAAAGAACGTTAAAATAATAATTAAATACGTGCATTTATATATAAACTAAAACACACAAACAAATCAAGACGATACTTAAAAAAAAAACTAACAATTGGCCTCAAGGTCTCACACGCTATACATAAACGTCATTCAATGGATCCTAAAATTCGGCGGACTGTTTATGGCATCTAAAATGTGCGCATCGAAATTAAAACTGAAAGCCAAATAAAATATTTACGACCTTGCTAACGAATGGGCGATATAAAATTTATCAAAGGTTTGTTCGTTTTTTAAAGTAAATGCTAAACCAGTGTCCAAACTTTAAAATTCGATAAAAGCAATAACTCCTATGTATCTTGGCAAAAATAGTTGATACTGTGAACCCCTTTAGGATTCCAATGGGTAACATAAACAATTTTTTATCAAAAAATTGCTGCTCAATGTGGTCGTACCTAGTTACTTAAGAACATTTTAGGGCAAGTTACAGGGAAGTCATCAATTCATTGAATGTATCATTTCATCGAATGTATCATTTCATCGATTTTCATTTCTTCGAACGCTATTTCCTGCTGAAACCATAATGTTTTCAGGGTATCTTAAACATTAATAACGTAGGTTAGGTTAGGTTAGTTGTTTAGCGTTCGATGAAATTAAATTCGATGAAATGGTACATTCGATGGAAGGTGTTTCGATAAAACGATAGTTACCCCTAACTCTTGCAGTCTATAGCTAATCAGTTGTTTCGAAAGGTATCGACCATTAAAATCGTTATAAATTGCTCTTAATAATTTTATCGACAAGCTGATAGTACAGCACTAACCCGCAGGTGCTTCGTCTGATATGCGATTCCTCTCGAATCGGCGCCGCTCCGCCTCGACCAGACTGTTTAATATTTATTTACACATGCAAATGTACGCAGCCCGGCCAAAACAACTCCGGGTCAGCGCCGATCGAAAATTAACTTGGAATATGCATTCGATTGGAGTAAGGTACACGAGACGTGCTTATTGTTCGGCCCACTCGATGTTCAACGTTTACACTGTTGATGTGTCAAATTGCTTAAATTTCGAACATTGGCCGTTATCATGCAAAAAATGTCTTTTTCTTTTCCTGGGTTATCTGACTTTAGCATTCTTACGGTGTTTAGCCACGACATTGCGCGATGGCGGCAGCGGCAGCGGTGAGTGGTGAGCGTTTACATAAAAACGTACAAAGATATATTTAACCGTGCCACGGCCCACGAATCGACGGCAGCGGTGATTTGTTTCCCGCGACCGGCGATCACCAACGCCACAGTCGCCGACTCGCCCCCACACAAAGTCGTGCGGCCAGGGCTGGGATTCTACATGGTAATAACGATATCGTATTTGACGTGTTTCCGTATTGTCAACGTTTTGATAACCCTTATGTCATTTACAATATTGGCGACTGTGACATAAACGATTCATAAACGTGTCAAACACGATATCGTTTTAACGCACCTGAATAGACGCCCAGGCCGGATGATGTCGTAGGTTTAGGTGGACTGCAAAATATTAATCTTATTATATTATAGTAGCGTAGCGTAGCGGGAGAAATACTTTCTATTTCAATTTCTTTTGAAATTCAATCACTGTTTGTACCGTCTAAGGATTTTTTCGTAGAGATGGCAATATAGGTACCATTGGATCGCGAAATGCGTGACAGGAATATGAAATGCGGGGTTTCCGTTTAGAAGGGGTGTTGCAGTTATATTCAAACCTACCATTCAGTTAATTGTCTGCTCGCTCGTAAATCACAAACAAATCAGGTAAATGTACCTAGGTAAACTAGTTTCAATTACCGAGGTGTTTAAACGCAGCCGGGAAATTAACCAGACATGAAAGTTAACGATGCTCGCCGCACTCTGTATGTACATACGGTAGTGGGGTAGTGCGGTCTAGCCTCACCCAGCCAGCGGATGTTTCCCAGACTGAGAAATATGTTATTCAGTTAAGTGGAGATTAAATACGTACAAGTAGGCGCTAACTGCCGCTAATTTCACTTAAACGTCGGCGTGTGAGAGACTCAACTAGCCGGCGTTATGGGAGAATTATTCAAAGGACGATGGTGCAAATTGGGACAAGAAATTGTCGAGCCGCGAAGCAAAAACTTGTCGTACGCCGGGAAGTAGCTCATAATGATTTAAGGGAGTGTAAATCGCACTTCGATTAACTTTGGATGGCAACTACAGTTCCTTAACGCAGGCTGCAGACGGGACCATCAGTCAAAGCAAACGAGTTTTCAGCGCGATCATGCAAAGTCTCAGGTAACGTGATTATTTTATTAATGGTATGGCTAGATTTTTCCGTGATGGACTACCATGACGTTGACAGTATGTATGTTCTATTCAATTCAGTTTTAATTTCAGATTCGATTTTGATTGGCAACAATGGCAACTCGTCGCATAGAGATGGTATGGCAATCCCTTTTTAACCTACCTCATAAAAGGAGGAGGTTCTCATTTCGACTGTTCTTTTTGTGTTTTTGTTACGCGATTAATATTGAAATACTTTTTTGTTTGATAGCGTGTACTCCCGAGGTAATCTCATTGTCATCAAATTGGTATTTGATGTTGCGATCCGTGAGGAATACAGAGAAATCCTCAAATATTATAGGTATACATATAGCTATTTTGGTATTTTCAGTAACAAGTCTAGCATTACCCCGCATTTTGTCTACCCCGTGTGGTTGCCGGGTTAGAATAGTGTCACTCCATGTCTTCCTGTGGATGTCGTAAGAGGCGATTAAGGGAATACGGGCTTGTAGTACAAGGCGATGGGCTTGCAACCTGTCACTAATACACTGCTAAACATCTTGGCCTGAATGTGCAAAATGTGGTTACAGAATTATCAACAACTCTTTTTAGAGTCGTTGGTATTTCTGTAGCTCTGCCTACCCCACTCTGGGAATTAAGGCGTGATGTTATGTATGTATGTAAGTCTAACATTTGCATGCAGAAAATATCATTTAATGAAGTGAAGCTGATGATGAAGACCACTGATGGCCACCGAAACTCTTCAATGGAACTTATTTCAAGGGTGGCGATAAGATATCTCGATTTAGATACTTGAGCGACTATGACAACATTTGAATGGTTTAAGTATAATTATGCACTATGCACTATGACTTTCCCGCGGCGTTGCTTGCGGCGAGCGTGAAATATCCTGTGGTTATTATTCATTGAGAAGTAGGAGTTCAGTGGGATTATGATCACTAAAAAGTATAAAATAAAATAAAACGGTTTAAAAAACAAAAAACCGCCGTCAAGAACCTTAAAAAATATTTTTTTTCAAACGATAATAGTGCAGTCAGTTTATCGATGAGTAATGTGATCATAAATCGAATGTTTTGGACTATAACTCCCGAACTTCTGAACCGATTTGGATAATTAAGGGGTGTCACATGATTAGTCAAGAACGTTTAAGAGTCATAACTATAAAAAACAAAAGGGTGCGTCATACTAGGTAATTACCAGTCAGGATTTAGTTTTAACATATTTATATATTTATAGTAGTCATAGTCATAGTCATAGTCATATATTCAATTAATACTAACAGTATTAATTATACTAAAATACTTCCTGTCAAATATTATGATATTACAAGCGATTTGAGATTGTAAACTGTACAATCTCACTCGTGTATTTGATTTACTCGCAAATCTTATATTTATTTGTAAGGATTATTAGGAGGTAGCATTGACACTTGACGTGCTAATTGAGTTAAAAATAGTTATTGAATTCGGTGAAGCGTTTTTACATTGTAAAGAGGAACATGCCAGAGGAAAGCAGAAAATGCGTTACTGGCTATATAGTGTTACAGCGACAGATAATTGAACCCTTTTTGCCTATATAATTGACGGAAAATGATAAATGACTTGGCAGTCTTATGACTTCCCTCTTTAGAGTTTTACAACGTAGCGACTCTAAGTTATAACTTAGAGTCGCTACGCATACATAATATATTGTTATACAGGGTGCCGGGAAATTATTTCGGCTAATGTTAAGGAGTATAAGTTACTCACATTAGTATTTTTCATTAATGAAGTACTAGCTGTCCCGGCAAACTTCGTACCGCCTCGCTGTTTTTTTTTTTCGAGAACTTTCTCGATATTTTTATCTTTATATGGTATCACGGCCGGAGACAAATCCAACATAAAAATTGGCCCAGCTGTTCTTGAGTATGGTGTAACTAACACGACTTTGTTTTCAATATATATATATATATTTGAAGACTATGTTAAAAAATACCAACGTTTGCATTTACGTGTCACGTTACTGTCTCGGTGGCTTACGTCAATTCCATACATTTATCAATCGAAACATAATTGTCGAATGCAACTTGTCTAGCACCACTTATCTGGTGAGAATATGAGCAATCGTTTAGTTAGAGCTTAGAACATACCTATCCATTTTTCCCTTCTTTCAGGGTCCACGGGAAAATAATAATTATAGATAAAAACGATTCAATGAGGCAATAGGGACCCCCTGACACAACAATCAAAGTTTTTTAATCCGTCTACCTTTTCTCGAGCTTTGGTTCGCTCAGACACTATTGTAACGGCTGGTGAAGCGAGTCTCATGATCATAAGCCGATAGTGATGTGCCCACGCAAGCTTATAGCGGTTTGTTGACGCGACCGCTCGGCCGCCGGCGCGGCTGTTTACCGCGTCAATCGACTCGTTCATTGAAAACTAAATTCGACGTGTTTACTATTTGGCAGAGGTCGCGAAAGGAATTTGCGCTAGGAGAGCTCATTTGTAGGTAGTCGGTGTAGTCAGGGATTCTATTGCGTACTAACGTACCTTCTTATTACTTTGCCATTACCTGGATTTTTGTCAAGAAAATGTTTAAAAAATTTCTCGATCTTATCTTCACAATATTAAAAATCCAAACGTATTAGGATTTTTAATATTGTGAAGGTAAGATTAGGGAAGTTATACTTGTGCTGTTACAAAACTGTCATGTATGGAACAGTACAGGATAAACTACTCTTAGCATCTATGAAAAAATAATTAAGTTAATTAAGACTCAAGTTTTACATATAAATGAATAGGTGGTACCTACTGACATATTTTTGTTAAGTGTGGAAAGTATGTCATTTTACACGTTTCCCGAGGTTTAGGAAAAAACGTCAATGAAACAATAATTATAATAGACAATTTTATTAAATTCTTACCCCCTTACTTATAAACGTGGAAGAACCGTGGGGGAGCTTATGCCATGCTTTGTCACTTTATGAAAGATGCAAATGTCACAATTACAGATAAGGAAAAAGCAAGCTACCCCACCGATTATTCCACGTTTATAAGTAAGGGGCTTCGTCTGATAAAAATTCACAGTGCAATTTGAACAAATAAGAAAAAAAAGGAAAAGTAAAAAATACTACTGCGAAAAATCCAACTTTCCGCACGATAGAGGTAGGTATGCAGACAGCACTAGTTCGAAAAAATCAACTTTCCGCACGAAGTACAGCTACAAAAAGGTCTGCTTGTGATCAACTGTATTAAAAAAGCATTAAACATATTTCAATGCAATGGGCGGTGCATGGGCGGTGTACATAATTGCTGCTAACAATTTATAAAAATCGATTTTGCCCGCGTAGTCAGTTTTTGATTTTCCCTCGGGAGCTATGAAAATGTTCTTGACCAATATATCTTCCTATTCTATATCTTTCCCAAGAGCTCAAGTAATCTCTATAGAAAAATTAATTCAAATCAGTAAAGGGCATAAAGGTGTAAAAGAGAGACTGACAACCAACTTACGTAAACAATTAAGTAGGTAGCGTACTTATAATATTTTTAGTAGGAATAGTAAAGCAACGAATATGTTTTATTATTACTATACCCCTATAGTAATGAGGACAATTTAATGAGTAGCTATTTAAATTCGGTATGTAAATTTTGTGCGGCAGTGTTAAAATAAAAATACTTAAATAAATAATTGCTTTGGTCTCCAATCATAAACACAGATATATCACATATCACATGACTTTACCATTGGCCTTCGAGTCTCGCGTACTTGCTTGAACCAAAACCCAGACTAATACGTTCGATCCTTTTGTGGACTAAACGCTGACTTTGTACCTAGGTACTAGTTAGATAATGTAGACGACTAACTTTGCTTTGATCTACTAAGTCTTTGAACTAAGGCAGTAATACAATGACTAGCTGTTGCCCGCAACTCCGTGCGCGTTGAAGTCGTTTATCGCTACTCGCGGGTAAGTACCCTTAACCCTATGTCCTTCCCGGGGCTCAAACTATCTCAACACTAAATTTGATTAAAATCGGTTAAGGGGTTTAGCCATAAAATCGTAACAAACAGACAGAGTAAGTTTCACATTTATGATATGGGTAGTTTAGATTAAAAATACGAGTATAAAGTATACCTAAAGTCACAAAATAAACAGAGCCCTTTGAATAAAATCTCTAACACAACTATGAAATTCGTTTCATGCATCCCGTATTTGCCAGGGAGTTAATATTATTCTACTGAGTAAAAACTTAGTACCTTTGACGTGTTATCGTATTGTCCAGTTTTGATAGCTCTTATTTACTTGGGCCGCAGAGTTAAAAATAATTCCATAAGTATAACACTTCAAAAGCTCTAGTGTAATTTAACATACTTGGCTATGTTTTTGGAAATCATAGTTTAACTTCATTATCATTATACTCTTAACAATCAAAATTTTGTATGATATTTTTTAGGGTTCTGTATAAAAAGAGTGCTAACGGGACCCTGTAACCAGCCTGCAGCGTCCACCGGACGTCTCCAGATGCACAATTTTTTATCTCATCTTACTTCTTACTATTATTTTAACTGCGAAAGTTTGCATGAATGGATATTTGTTATTTAATCACGCCAGAACGGCTGCAACGGCTAGATCTGCATGAAATTTGGCACAGGGATAGATTATAGTCTGCAATAGCACATAAGCTACCATTAATCCCGAAATAAATTACTGTTCCCGTGAGATGGCCAAACTACGAACTCTACGCGGACGGAGTCGCGGGCAGAAGTTAGCATCAGACAAAAAGTGGGATACTAAGGCAGTTTCCGTAACCTAATAGCAAAACGGCTTATTTAAGTACCAAAGTAGTTTATGCCTCATAGTTCAACAATACTATCGAGTTTTTTTTTATCAAGTCTTCCTTCTTCTGTAACTGCTTATCTGCTTTACCCTTTGTGTCATGGTACGGAACCCTCGATCCGCTAGCCTGACTCGCACTTGACCGGTATTTTTTGAATCTCATAATGATTCAAATACATAGATATCGGAAAGGGGATCGTATCATAATATATAAAGTTCAGAATATACAAGGTTTCATAAGACATAATGGTATATATTATGACCATAATAGCGTAAACTTTCCAGGATTTTTTAAAAGGGCGTAGGTTAAGTTAGGTTTGTTTGTTTGTTTTATAACAAACCTGAAAAGTTAACGGTTTCAGAAAAATAAGCATTGTATATTATGATTTTGATCATTATGTATTATGGAACATTATGTATTTTGAACTTTATATATTATGACATTTATGACACGTACCCATCAGAAAGTAATCAGCTAGATAAAACTATATCTCGACAAGTTTCGCTATTGTTCGACTTAAACATATTGATAGTAATTTATAATCATACGATCAAATAGTTCTAGGTATTTGATTAAATCGAATGACTTAAATTTTGGACTTTATAAGTACCTAATGTGCCTACGAATTTTAATGTAGGTACTCTCATTTTTTATAATATTACCGCATATCATTACTTCCCTATTACTGCCTATATTTTTCTTGCATTTTTGTGCATTCTTTTACAAAAAGGAAACATTATAAATCCAACCTAAGTATTCTACAAGTAATTGTCTTTTTACATTATCACTATTATTCAAATGGCCACTACTAACTTTTTCCATGTTTCCCTAAGCTGTGTTACTAGCAGATTATGGCCAGTCCTTCAAAAAGGAATCCAACTCATATCACCACATCACTTAGATTCATAATTTTTAGGGTTCCGTAGTCAAACTAGGAACCCTTATAGTTTTGCTATGTCCGTCCGTCCGTCCGTCCGCAGCCTAGCGCAAAGACCCTTAGTACTAGGAAGCTGTAATTTGGCAAGAATACCTATGCATATTAGTCACGTCAACAAAGTGGTACAACAAAATGTAATAAACAATTATTTTTTTAGGGTAGGTACCTCCCCTACACGTAACGTGGGGATGTATTTTCTTTTCTCGCCTACCCTATAGTATAGGGTGTCGTTTGATTGGTCTTTCGCAAATATTACGGATTTGTGGAAACAGTTTTTTGATTAAGTAATCCGTTTAGCGCAAATTTTTGTTAGACTCAAGTGTCAGACAGCCAAAACTACAAATACTAAAAATCTGAAAAAAATCTTAAATGAAAGAGCATAATAACGCATTTTAAAGGAAACTAACTATCACGGCTAAGTAGACATCGTTGGTTCTTGAGATACAGGCTATTAAAGTGTTTATACCTACTAAAATCATCTAAGGCGGCACCAATTGACTTTAAATAGAAAATTAGTTTGTACTTGTTGTTTTTTTTATGTTTGTAGTACTTAACGGATTCGGAACCCTACACTGAGCATGGTCCGACGTGCTCTTGCCCTGTTGTTTTAAATTTAAACAATCCGTTTGCTTGGTAGCTTTCTATGCAGGCATTATCGGGCGACGATGGATAGACATCGTGTAGTTTATTAGTGGGCTGAATGCTGATATTCATAGGTTATGAACTATTCTTAGTTTTAGTAATGTGGGTCACCCCGTTTGATGCATCGACACATCGCTGACGGCCATTTTATAAATATCTATTTACTCGTTGGTACCTACGAGTACATAGCAGTAGATAGGTAATGGACGTCCACAGATATCCCAATTATACATTTCGTATTTAATAAATAAATACATATTTGTTTTTGTAGTTTATTTGCCGTGTGTTGACTTGACTATTAAAATGTGCCTGTGTATAAAAACTGGGTATCTATTATTAAATCGAAATAACTTTCAACGAACTTATAATTCCCCGGAATTTTCATTTCATCGAAAGGCATTTCTCTTCTCGCCGCATGAGTTTTTTTTTGGGTAGTTACAAGTCAACCCTAACCTTACCTACGTAAATAGTTAATGCTTAAGATATCCTGAAAACGGAATGGTTTAAGCAGAAAATTGTGTTCGATGAAATGACACAATCGATGAAGTGAGATTCAATAAAATTATGGGTTACAATAAAAAAAATACTGCCCAGCCCAACCGAAAATATAAAACGCACGAAGGGGCTAATTGCTGACTCTTATCGAAGGGCATGTCTGTAGACAGAAAGATTTTATAGTCGTTAATACTGACATTTTCAAATTATGTAATCAAGTAATAGACAACTACCATTAATGAAATCGAATCAAATTAATCGTTCCATTTTCCATAAGTGTCCTTAGTGTTAATAGGTATCAATGGAAAAAAATCCATATCATTTCCTAGTCCCTCGGCTTGCAATGTGATAAAAACGAAATACTTTAATTCATAGAAAGCATCTAAGACTCAGAAACGCGCTCATCACACAAATTATATATTTAAATGGTGCTTATCCTCGAAACGGCCGCTGCATAAATGTCGTTAGTTGAAATTAAAACATAGGTAGGTAGGTATTTGTCACTTGAAGTTCAAAATAAGTTCGACAGAAGGCCTTGGAAAAGGGCTTTTGGCATTACGAGGATGGTTTGATAAAATTAACAAGCAATCTCGAAATTCCCGCAAGTAGATTACTGCCGCTCTTGAAAATTTTATAGAATTTATCAGAACGGAACTTGGCTCTAAACATGACGCATAAGTGAGTTTCGAAAAGCGATCGCAGTAAGCTGACGCATCGGCAGCTTATAACAATTCCATACATTTTATCACTTTTCGAAAATCGCTAACGTTAGCGTTATGGATCTTGTGTAGGCCTACAGTTTTATTTACAGGCCTTTTGAAAAGTCTAACGCAAGAAATGGTACCTATCACTTGTACCTTCTTACACGTTGATAAAGCTTCGCTTTTTTCAAGTTTATTTAGGAGTATACCTTCTATACTTATTAAAATTTATAAAACCTGTAAAAACTCGAGACTAATAAAGCTGTGTATAATTCTGATGCGAAATTTTGCATGCACATAAATGCATTTTCGTGTGCATGTTGCAGACATAAGCCGATTTACGTAGGCAGGTGAACTTTGGCAACCATCCCGCATTTACGCCCGAGGTAGCAAATAATTATGATGCAACCAGTAAAGCAAAATTATTTGCAGAACTGAATAATGAAGTTTAACTGTGAAATGTAACAGCAGAGCTCTGCATATTCAGAGTTGGGTCTATACATATCACTACATATCCACAGACAACCAGGTAAAAACTCGCATGTATGAAAAATTGTCTCTCAAAAACCAGGAACCACTTAAGAACATTATGAAGCTGAAGAGTTCCATACAAAATGCGATTAAGTTTCTCTCCCCTGCAACCTACTAGCCGGGCGTAAGGCCGGCTTGTTATTACATTTTAACAACTGTTGAAAAGCACTTTTCTCCCAACTGCGACAGAAAGAAGCTTATAAATGCTTATGGAGTGTATGTATGAATACATGTATGCCTATTTCTTTGGCACGCTCTGTAGACTAAACGGTTTGATGGATTTCGAACCACTTTGATTTCTAAATTCAAATATCGTTATGAACACACGGTGTTCATAGGGCGCTCCACGGGTACACAAAATTTCAGTATTTTGGTTACAGGTATGTATGGTTTAGTAGCTGTAACAAAAAATATTGATTAAGGCATGTAATCTGTTAGTCTCATAAAGTGAAATGTATAAATTTGTTTTGAGATAATAAAATTCTTTAACCCGAACTACACCGACATTTGTGGTGTATTCCCACTATTTCTGTTTTTTGGTGTATTCCCACTATTTCTGTTTTTTGGTGTATTCCCACTATTTCTGTTTTTTCGATGTATTCTCATCGTCACTACTCTTGTCTGTATCACATAGCTTTAGTTACTAGTTAATTTGATAGAACCAGTGGAAATATACTGTTTTGTATAGGTAGTTATTATTTTTCAAGATTTGATGCTTTTAAATTTATTTTTTAAGTATAAAGCATTTTCTTCAAGATGTTTCGTAACTCTATATTCCGCGTTTTTAATTAGATACGTGTTTTGTCTGAACGTTGTGCGATTATATCTATATTGGCGTGGAAACTAGTTCGTCAATGGTATAATGGCCAAGTAACTATCTATTGGCGCGATTATTCTGACAACAACGAATTAGAAAACCGTTCCGAGTCCTTTTATAGGCGTAATTTATAGGCGTAATACACGAAATATGTAAATTTTATTGATAAAATTTACCTTAATAAAGTTTACAAGGGGTCCTTTGGGATATTTCCCCGGTTTGAATTCATATTTCCAAAATTACGGGTAGTGCTTAAATGTAATGTTTGCAAGTAAATAACCAAAGTACCTATCTATTTAAGAAAATAACAAGCATAACACTTGTTCTTTTACATTTATTATTTATTACTATAATAAGTTAATAATAATAACGTACGCATGACGGTAACAGCTTCGGAAAAATACCAGTACAGGGAGTAGCCACGAATGAGACTCATTACGGAATAAACCAAAGTTTACAAAACTCATTCAATGCACCTGCAGTGCAAAATTCGATTTAACGGGCACTTTATATCCCTTTTTGCTCCTCGGAGGAAGCGTGCTCCACCGGTCAAGCGGCTTGGCCAAAATTATCACACCATGTTTCCGTATAATTAATATTATTAATTATCTGTACCCAGAACCAGCCAGTGATAACCACATTGACTAAATTCCGCGTTCCATTTTAGAATTTCGAAGACCAATATTTTAAAAGAAAAGTTTTTAATAAGCAATGATGCAACGACAATAAAATTTTACGATTTTAAATAACAAATGTGTAGCGTTTTTGTGCTATTTATAGTAGTTTATGTTTATTACATTTTTTAATGGTTTTTATTAGATAAATGTGATAATATATATAGAACGTTGCTTAGGTAGGGAATGGCAGCTGCCTGCCCCTATATTGGAATAAATATTTTTTATTTAGTTCAGAAAATAGTTTCTTTTTATGGCCTTTTAACTACAAGAAAAACGCAAGTATCTGGGTAACCTTACATTTTCAGTAAGTAACGTAAGTAAGTAATAGGTAATTAGTTTTGTTTTTAACAAATACCTATAACCTACCTTGCTATGCATTAGCTAACAGGAGAACATTAAGTTAAAATAAAGTGTTTTTCCAAAACATTTTTACCAAACTTACAAGGTAAATCTCGTGGTTTACATGGTAACTTTCTAAAATGTAACTTATAAAGTAAACCTTTAAAGGTTTAAACAACTAAGCATTCAAAACATTATCAGGCTTCTATACTCCACCAACTATGGTCAATTTTACATAAGTACTAATATTTAAAAAAAAAAAAAATATTTGTGAAAATAGCCTCATGGGTTTATAATTTCAAGATTAACACAAAACAATGAAGTTAAAAAAAGCGGCCAAGTGCGAGTCGGACTCGCCCATGAAGGGTTCCGTAGCAGCAAGTAACATAATATAAAAGTTCGTTGTAGCTTTGATCAATGTTTTTATGACGTATTAAAAAAAAACTACTTACTAGATCTCGTTCAAACCAATTTTCGGTGGAAGTTTGCATGGTAATGTACATCATATATTATTTTTACATTTATCATTCCCTTATTTTAGAAGTTACGGGGGGGGGGACACACATTTTTCCACTTTGGAAGCGTCTCTCGCGCAAACTATTCAGTTTAGAAAAAAATTATAATAGAAACCTCAATATCATTTTTGAATACCTATCCATAGATACCCCACACGTATGAGTTTGATGAAAAAAAAATTTTTGAGTTTCAGTTCTAAGTATGGGGAACCCCAAAAATTTATTGTTTTTTTTCTATTTTTGTATGAAAATCTTAATGCGGTTCACCGAATACATCTACTTACCAAGTTTCCACAGTATAGCTCTTATAGTTACGGAATAAAGTGGCTGTGACATACGGACGGACAGACGGACAGACATGACGAATCTATAAGGGTTCCGTTTTTTGCCATTTGGCTACGGAACCCTAAAAACTCATCTTGATAAAGTTGGAGAACAAGCGGAAAAATCTAGGTAGGTATATTTACTCTAGCAATATTATCAAAATCATTACAAAAGTGCCGCACGGGCACGTTACATGTTGAAGTCTACCATTTACAGGGGGTTCGCTCTTTCCCCAACTGAGCAGTCCGTAAAAAGACAGCAAAGAGCGTGAAGTCCATTTTCGAATACTGCCCTTTTGGTTTGGCCGGTAGTAGTAGAGAGGTTTGCTCACCGGCTGCCGGGCGCGCGAGCACGAGCGGCAGCGCGAGCAGCGGCAGCAGCAGCCGCATGCTATCGGGGCGCGGGCATGGCGGGCGCGGCCCGGCGGCCCCTACGGCCCACCAACAACCAGCCAGTCCAATAAAAAAAAAACAGTTCGTTTTTTAAACTTTTGATAAGCACGAGAGTTAGTCAGCGGCGCGCGGCCGCGTGGTGCTGCCGCGGCGGTGGTGCGCGCACTGGCGGCCGCGCCGCCGCTGCAACTGCAGCGAGTCGACGACCGGACAAGCGAGACACTACGACTACGGCGCCGCTAGCCCTACTACTTTCCGACAATATCAGTTAATGAAACTAAATAAAAAAAGATATATCATATCATTTTTTATAAGTCTAGACGATTATACAAATTGAGCTGAGCACTGACAAGTCGATGTAAAATAAATAAGATGCTGCGACGCACTTGAGAGCGGCGTTGAAGTCTTTTTCAAGGGCGCGAAACATGACTCAAGTTAAGTAAGTATGGCAATATTTACAAAAACGTGTCTGCCATTGTAGGAATAATTTTATTATAATGGTTGGAAAACTGTAAAAATAAAAAGATACCCTATCCATTTTAAAATAGATAAGTTAATTAAAATCTTAATTCAAATTGCATAGAAAAAAAAATGTAATATGAAAATGTATAGAAAAAAATAATTAATGATGTTTTATTCTTATTTCGCGCCACATCCAACTACATACTTAAACTAATTTAAATAATCGTTATTGAACCATTTAGGATTCATATCAGGAATGACCCTTTAAAAATGGTTTGTAATGCAACTCAAAAAGTTTAAATTAAAAATAGAACCGCTTAAGACACCATGTTAATGCGAGTCTTTATAAATCTGAATAAATTGGTAGCGGAAGATTGTTTGCGCACTGAATTATTAAACGTACGAGTGTAGGTACCCACCTACTCGCGTTTTTGTACATTTTTAAACATCCAATTCGAAGAAACCACTTCACAATTTTAAATTTAGATTGTTTTTATCGTAATATTTTAGTGTCCAAATTGTACGCACTGTCAGGGAAATCGCTACAGTCGAAGGCCTACCTTCATCTCCGCATTAGTAGCGTCTAGGTACCTACCTACATTTGTTTTTAATTATGATTTACGAGTAAATAACCCATATTCAAGGAGAACAACCAATTAATCTTGAAGACTTGTTTGTCCATCTCCGATTGTCTAAATGACACGCATTAAATTTAAGTATTTGTAGGTATTTACCCACTATGTGCAGTGGAAATGGCAGTAGAACCGAGAACCGATGGGGTGAAAAGGTTCCGGAGCGGCGAAGCGGCGATCGTCCAGTCTTGTATTGCACCGGAAGCCGGAAAGCGCAAATGCACCGAGACTGAGAGCAGAGGCTGCGCGTTCCCAAACTTAAAAGCGTTTGCATAGCGTGGTGGAGGCGTTTTGTGTATAGAAATGCGCCGCACCGCGCCGCCTCCGCTCTTAGTGCGTTTGGGCCTTCAAAGTTATAAAATCAAATCCACATCCAGCCCCCTATCCCACAACACTTTACAAGTGTACAATTTGACAAATTTGTAAGGTTTTCCAAAGAAAAAGTTGACAATATTGTCAACTTGTAGACTTGTAAAGTTTTGTGGGATAGGGGCCTGGTTTTTCATGATCAGTTTTAATGTGAAATCATACATATCGTGTCATACCGTAGGTACCGATCGTCAGCAAATAAAATTTAATTTTCGAGTAAACCGGCGTGGCGCAGTTTACATTGCATTACAAACCATTTTAAAAGCGTTATCCCTTTTAAAATGGTTTGTAATGCAACTCAAAAGGTTTAAATTAAAACTAGAACCGCATAAGACACCATGTTAATGCGAGTCTTTATAAATCTGAATAAATTGGTAGCGGAAGATTGTTTGCGCACTGAATTATTAAACGTACGAGTGTAGGTACCTGCCTACTCGCGTTTTTGTTTATTTTTAAACATCCAATTCGAAGAAACCACTTCACAATTTTAAATTTAGATTGTTTTTATCGTAATATTTTAGTGTCCAAATTGTTCGCACTGTCAGGGAAATCGCTACAGTCAAATGACTATCAAATCCATATCCTGGTTTTTCATGATCGGTTTTAATGCGAAATCGTACATATCGTGTCATACCGTAGGTACCGATCGTCGGCAAATAAAATGTAATTTTCGAGTAAACCGGCGCGACGCAGTTTACATTGCATTACAATCCATTTTAAAAGCGTCAGCTCTTTTAAAATGGTTTGTGATGCAACTCAAAAAGTTTAAATTAAAACTAGAACCGCTTAAGACACCATGTTAATGCGAGTCTTTATAAATCTGAATAAATTGGTAGCGGAAGATTGTTTGCGCACTGAATTATTAAACGTATGAGTGTAGGTAGGTACCCACCTACTCGCGTTTTTGTATATTTTTAAACATCCAATTCGAAGAAACCACTTCACAATTTTAAATTTAGATTGTTTTTATCGTAATATTTTAGTGTCCAAATTGTACGCACTGTCAGGGAAATCGCTACAGTCGAAGGCCTACCTTCATCTCCGCATTAGTAGCGTCTAGGTACCTACCTACATTTGTTATAAAATTATGATTTACGAGTAAATAACCCATATTCAAGGAGAACAACCAATTAATCGTGAAGACTTGTTTGTCTATCTCCGATTGTCTAAATGACTCGCATTAAATTTAAGTATTTGTAGGTATTTACCCACTATGTGCAGTGGAAATGGCAGTAGAACCGAGAACCGATGGGGTGAAAAGGTTCTGGAGCGGCGAAGCGGCGATCGTCCAGTCTTGTATTGCACCGGAAGCCGGAAAGCGCAAATGCACCGAGACTAAGAGCAGAGGCTGCGCGTTCCCAAACTCAAAAGCGTTTGCATAGCGTGGTGGAGGCGTTTTGTGTATAGAAATGCGCCGCGCCGCACCGCGCCGCCTCCGCTCTTAGTGCGTTTGCGCCTTCAAAGTTATAAAATCAAATCCACATCCTGGTTTTTCATGATCAGTTTTAATGTGAAATCGTACATAATTATCGTGTCATACCGTAGGTACCGATCGTCGGCAAATAAAATGTAATTTTCGAGTAAACCGGCGCGACGCAGTTTACATTGCATTACAAACCATTTTAAAAGCGTCATCCCTTTTAAAATGGTTTGTGATGCATCTCAAAAAGTTTAAATTAAAACTAGAACCGCTTAAGACACCATGTTAATGCGAGTCTTTATAAATCTGAATAAATTGGTAGCGGAAGATTGTTTGCGCACTGAATTATTAAACGTACGAGTGTAGGTACCTACCTACTCGCGTTTTTGTTTATTTTTAAACATCCAATTCGAAGAATCCATTTCACAATTTTAAATTTAGATTGTTTTTATCGTAATATTTTAGTGTCCAAATTGTTCGCACTGTCAGGGAAATCGCTACAGTCAAACGCCTACCTTCATCTCCGCATTGGTAGCGTCTACGTACCTACCTACATTTGTTATAAAATTATGATTTACGAGTAAATTACCCGTATTCAAGGAGAACAACCAATTAATCGTGAAGACTTGTTTGTCCATCTCCGATTGTCTAAATGACTAGCATTAAATTTAAGTACTTGTAGGTACTTACCCACTATGTGCAGTGGCAATAGCAGAAGAACCCATAGGGCGAAAAGGTTCTGGAGCGGCAAAGCGGCGATCGTACAGCCTTGTATTGCACCGGAAGCCAGAAAGCGCAAATACACCGAGACTGAGAGCAGAGGCTGCGCATTCCCAAACTCAAAAGCGTTTCCATAGCGTGGTGGAAGCGTTTTGTGTATAGAAATGCGCCGCACCGCGCCGCCTCCGCTCTTAGTGCGTTTGCGCCTTTAAAGTTATAAAATCAAATCCACATCCTGGTTTTTCATGATCAGTTTTAATGCGAAATCGTACATATCGTGTCATATCGTAGGTACCGGTCGTCGGCAAATAAAATTTAATTCTCGAGTAAAACGGCGCGGCGCAGTTTACATTGCATTACAATATAGTTGCAGTACAAACCATTTTAAAAGCGTCATCCCTTTAAAAATGGTTTGTAATGCAACTCAAAAAGTTTAAATTAAAAATAGAACCGCTTAAGACACCATGTTAATGCGAGTCTTTATAAATCTGAATAAATTGGTAGCGGAAGATTGTTTGCGCGCTGAATTATTAAACGTACGAGTGTAGGTACCTACCTACTCGCGTTTTTGTTTATTTTGAAACATCCAATTCGAAGAAACCACTTCACAATTTAAAATTTAGATTGTTTTTATCGTAATATTTTAGTGTCCAAATTGTTCGCACTGTCAGGGAAATCGCTACAGTCAAATGCTTACCTTCATCTCCGCATTGGTAGCGTCTAGGTACCTACCTACATTTGTTATAAAATTATGATTTACGAGTAAATAACCCATATTCAAGGAGAACAACCAATTAATCGTGAGGACTTGTTTGCACATCTCCGATTGTCTAAATGACTCGCATTAAATTTAAGTATTTGTAGGTATTTACCCACTATGTGCAGTGGAAATGGCAGTAGAACCGAGAACTGATGGGGTGAAAAGGTTCTGGAGCGGCGAAGCGGCGATCGTCCAATCTTGTATTGCACCGGAAGCCGGAAAGCGCAAATGCACCGAGACTGAGAGCAGAGGCTGCGCGTTCCCAAACTCAAAAGCGTTTGCATAGCGTGGTGGAGGCGTTTTGTGTATAGAAATGCGCCGCACCGCGCCGCCTCCGCTCTTAGTGCGTTTGCGCCTTCAAAGTTATAAAATCAAATCCACATCCTGGTTTTTCATGATCAGTTTTAATGTGAAATCGTAGGTACACATCGTGTCATATCGTAGGTACCGATCGTCGGCAAATAAAATTAAATTTTCGAGTAAACCGGCGCGGCGCATTTTAAATTTGCATTAAAATATCGAGCGCATCCGGGAGCGTTTTACAATCAAAACATTCTGATCTTACGGTTTATTTGATTTTATTACAGTAGACACTTTAAAAAAACTATGCAGTTGGGATTTTATTGCGAGCGATCATTATTAACGTTATGGCTACGTTGATGATTTCGAGTCTTAGCTATTTTCAGATTATGTCTATAATTATGTCTGACTATCGTTAATAGTCAGCCTTTTCCAATTTCTATTGCACTAATCACATTACCTAGTCTTGAACTTAAATAATTCTGCTGGGTCGTGGTACGAACATTGTTATAGTTAAAGAAAAGGAGGTTAACGGAGGGTGCATCATATTACATATATCTATCTAGTTGATTCAGCCTACTCACTCAGAGTGTCAGAGTACCGGGAGGTACTTGGTCAACGTTGTGTAACTTGTAACATAATGGGATCTGGCATATTTGATATTCAGATAACGGAGATATGATTCCATTTGTTGCGTTTATTATCATTTTGTCTATTTTTGCTATTATAGGTATCGGAATATACCTTAAATTCTGATTCTGTAGGAGAAACAAACTAATTATTACTTACCGAAGGTCAGGCGATGAAACTTGAAAGCTATAAATATTTTTAGTTACTGAAATCATAATTACGATAGACCAAACAGTCGGACTTGTTACTTCGGTAGATGATCAGCAGCATTTTTGCGACCTCCACAAAGCAAGTCCCCAGACAGAGACAGACAAGAAAAAAGACGTCCATGACCAAGACAAATGCGTTAATTACTCACCGATCCCATTCAACTAGATACACAGAGTAATCGATTCGTAATAAAAACCGCTCGTAGGTACCATTTATTTCTGTCAAATTACATCGATGTAAATGCAAAGTCGTGATCATCTCGACCTCATTCACACGAATGTCATTTTTTCAAGCTATAAAATGCAGACAATAATTTGGTAAAGGTATTAGTGCGGACGGATGATCACATAATTTGTCAAGTCACACAAAAACAATTTGAACACTAAAAGCCAGACGAAATGAATCACATGAAATTTGGCTTGGCGGGTCGTGGCTTCTTTTGGCAGTCGGTCTTAAAGTTCTATCTTGAAATGTGGTAAAAAAATATTGGAATGCAATATTTTGCAGAACGAATTAGTTTGTTTTGAAAATGTTAACTTTGCAGAAATAAAATAAAATAAAAATGCATACATATATGGCACGTCATAAAGACTAATTTGTAGTAAAGTAATACATTGATCTTTCTTCTGGACATAGAAACATCCAATCCAATCAAGTCCAATTAAATCGAACGTGTGAAAAAAATAAGAATTATCATCGTTATTGCATCAGCATGTCGACGTCAGCTGCTGGCCTGGCCATAGGACTCCGTTCCCGTATCACCATCATGATCGGTCCTGTGCCGCCTGCATCCAGAAATGACTAGACATACATTTAACCTGCTGCAGTCTACCACGATAACTTACGTGGTGGAACGTCCGTGAGAAGGTGGAATAGTTCGCTTCGTGCAATTCTGCTCGATCATAGTGCACGTGCCGCGCCACCGTTAATTGAGTGCCTACCAGTTAGTAGCCACGTCGGCTTTGACAAAATATGACCTGAAAATAGGATGCTGTACTGTTACCTATCGAGTACAGTACAGCATCCTAACTAACGAACTATTATCTATTCGTAACTAACGTAACTAACTTACATATCTGATTATATAAAAAACATAAACTATCGAGTTTATCTAATTATATAAAAAACCTAAACTATCCAGTTTATGTTTTTTATATAATTAGATATGTAAGTTAGTTACGTTAGTTAGGTACTTGAAAAATAAATTCTAAATTCATATAACATAGGTTTGACAAATAAAAAAATTGGGAAATGATACATCTGACCAAAAATATTTTGACCAAACGCCAGGCTCCCAAAATTTTTACATGAAGCAGATTCTGATATAAACCATATTTCATCTAAGTTAAGGTATGACTGTGAAGCCTAATTAGAAATTTTTGACGCCGAGGTATAAATATATATTTTTTTTGTGTTAAGGAGAAGGTACCCGAGCACTCAGGCCACTTGATGGTAAGTGGAATCTGAGACCCATACACATTTGAATTCTCAAGACTATAATCCTAGGTCTCAAATGCGTTACCAACCCTGAGGACTAAGATGGAATGCCTCTATGATAGTAATTTCACCGGTTGTCTTATCCCCACACCGGAACACAACAATGCGAACACTGTTGCTTGACGGGTGGTTAATGGATAAGATGGTGGTAGCGATCCGGACGGACCCTGCACAGAGTCCTACCACCGCTACTATAGGATTAATTGCCTGAAACAAAATATTTGTGTTTGTAAAATTCGTATTATTGCATGCGCGTTCCGTAAACCATTCGACCGACAAGCCTAGCTCAACCTTGAGGAGTACATGGCAGTACTAGACTCAATGACTTGGCTTAAACTACCGCACGCGCATAAGAGCCAGACCCTTTAAATTGACAAGTTCTGTGGAAATAGTAGGCGTCCCGAGCCCAGGAAACTACTCATTCATCGAAATGTGCGTGAAGCGGGCGATTAACTGATTAGTTCTACAATTACGTCTAGAACGCGCGAGTGGGTGTTTCATTCAGCTTTCCTTATGGCCGGACTGCGTCACGCACACTTGGGTACTATAAACCAACATTGGTGAGTTCTGAAGAGGTCTGCGAAACATCGGTATTACTACTCCACTAGATTCGCCAGATTGCACACCTGATACGGGTCGCTATGGAGAATCACGGAAGGTGTCGTGTCATACATACATAGTCTAAAAGATATAGAAAACAATAGACACCTAACATAAACAAGGAATATTTCCGAAAGGCATTATTTTGTCACAATGGTTATACACGCGCCGGCGACGAAGTGAGAATAATTACTAATATTTACTACACTGCAAATGTGTTAAGCTCGGAAATGAGGTTTCCGTCGTTAAAAAACTATGAAAAGCAACAAATAACAACAAATTTCGCAACTTTGTGTTTCCAAAAAGATTCATTAACGATAATCATCGCAGAAACGACGGCAATTTTGTTAGCAATAAGGTGTTTGTTCAGGTACTCGACTAGGGTAGTTGAAAATTAAATTCTTGTCGTCGTCATCACAGCCTATATTCCTTTTACCTCTGACTTCAGGAATAGAAACATTTTAGCATTTAATCTCATAACATTTTCACTTTAACTTTAATGCTTCTAGCTGGTGTCGTGATCTATTGGTGACGCGGACTTTCGACTGCTGCTGATTAGACAGCTAAAGTTTATTGGTCAACCGAAGCCAAAGTGGGCGATACACCGTACACGTGTAATGTATATGAGCTATTTGTAAACAAGTGCTACACCCACATCCAACTCCCTGCTCATGCCCTTGGTTTTTCTCGATAACTGAGCGGCAACAAACTTATGCATAGAGACATAGGTACCTATGAAGCATGTCGCGGTGGCGGCGATAAGGCGATTTCTGTAGATTTGTTCCCACGCGCGCGCTACCACCGCTGCTGCGGCCGCGCCGCCGCGGAAAATCGCACCAAGGTAGTGAGGAGCCAGGGATGTCTTTACTCCATTCCGGTTAGTTGGATAAGTGACCAGTAGCATTCATACTGCATTTTGTCCGCCATTTTAAGCCGCAAAAAAAAAGTTAATTGACGTCCAATGTCAGTTTTGCTGAGATTCTACACGGTAAAAACGATATTGCCTTTGACGTGTTTCCGTACAGTCAACGTTTCGATAACTCATATTTACTTGACAATAATGACGGCCGAGTGAAAAACAATACTAAAGCAAGTCAAACTCAACAGAGTAAAATGTTGGTTATAGACAAAGCTGCAGACTTGGGTTTATTTATTTATTTATTTATTTAAACTTATGGGCACAAAACAATAAAGTAAAAATGGCGGACTTAATGCCCAATGGCATTCTCTACCAGTCAACCAACAAAAAATTCCGGGTTTGCGCGCGGTAGGTACCTAAATTTTCGCATAAGAATGTAGACAATAGACAACTCTTAAATTCAATGATAATTGTGTAAAGGGAAAATGAATTTGTTTAGTGCACGTCAAAACAACATATTTTCGTACAGAGTTGGAGGGCCTTTGATAATAATAATGTTGAAATCCCGAAACTAATGACGATGAAGCCGGAATTTTACTGCCGCGCACGCTACGCATGCACCATGCACACGTGGGTGTAAATTCGCACGAATTGACGTCACTGGCACACGTCTAGAGCAATTGAACCACGTGGCTCGGCTTGAGTGCGTATAGCGTGCGCCGCACTGAGCTCCGGCTTTCTGGCGGAGAACATAATATATCCAAAACATCGCGAGCAGAAGCTAGTACTCGTATGTAAGAAGTCATATGTGAATTTGAGCGAAGCATATTTTTTATCTACATATAAGTATCGGTAGGTATTTGACATGTGTAAAGATTAAAAACTTGCGTTATTATTGTACGAATGCTAATCAAATAAATGAATGTTGATACTAACATTTTACAAAGCTGTAAAAATAACTCTGCGTGTGACTGCAAACAAGAAGTCCTTGACCGCACAAACAAATCTAAAATTGCATCATGTTGGCACGTTCTTTGGCGCGGTATATAAAAGAACCCTAAAATTTAGGATATCATAGTGAAGTCAGTGAATCACCTCTTACGCAACCCGCTGTTGCGGCGCGTGCGTGAGTCCGGCACTTCCTTGATACTATAGTCAACGAAATGTTTTCGCAGACCTATCACTTGTTTTTATGTGTCTTTTGGGCATACCTCCGTGATATGGTTGACCATATCACGAAGTGATATGGTCAAGGACTTTTAAGTCCATGATGGTATAATTCCCCTCTAATAATCAAACCGAGTTCTATCGTTAAAACAAGATCGCATCACAATACCATAGATTGTGTTTGTGTATACTAGGTGCATACGTTAAGAGTTTATTTTCTAAAACAAAAGTGCCTAAGCCGATAGTGTCGTTGGGCTGGCCTCCGTTCTCCATAAACCAGCCTCCAATACCGACCATTAACAAATTCCGAGAGACTTAAACAGCTCAAATATGCGGACAGGCAAGCCATGCCAAGAATTTGGTCGATTCCACTTTACATAGTACTTGTTTACCTCGCAGCTATTTTAGAATACGCTGTCTTTGCCACAATACCGGCCCAGTGAGTTGCAAAGTTGGTAAGCACCGTTAATTTGTGTGCTCACACCCTAACTGGGCCGAGCGCAGACTGAGTGGCCCAGTCGGTGAGCCGCGTTAGATCGGCCAACTTGGGTTTGCTCACCCAGTTCGATAACTTGCTAAATAAACGATGTTTCAAGTTTCCACTGACACTAACACGTGCCTCCACTTTTGTACAGTTGCAAGTACCTAGGTACTTACGATAAATACCAGCTGTTAGATGCAAAACTCGAAGAATAAGAACGAGTCAGAGTTTCAGAACAATCTAAATATTTTATTAAGAATAATAGTGGTTATTTTAACCATGTCAGCCTACAAAAATATGTATTATGAATGAAGAATTGCCTGATTGAGCCAAACGAATTCCCCTGTATGTGTAAAACGAAGAAAATGTTATCCAGCACCTAGGTACCTATTACATTTTGTATCTGTCCAATAACTTTGCAGGCGACAATGACAGCGGCGGCTATTAAGCGGGCATTCATGGATTAATAGTTATTCGTAAATTTTCTAACGAACAGATATAGAATCAGAGTCCGTTATTCCGGAGTTCTGAGGCAATTTGAATAACTTTACCCTGAAATTACGAGCTTGTTTATCAAAGTCACTTTACATATTATAGAGCGTGGATTTCGTATGTTCGTTGTTATTACGGAGTAGAAAATATCAACAATTTCCTCGGCATGGTACCTACTAAGAGAGAAGAAAAGCTTCAAGGAATTAGTTTAACAAACGTGGAGTTTGTTAGTTTGTAATCTAACGGTAACAGCAGATCATGCTGCGGTATAAACTTGTCAGTAGGATGCGATGCCAAACCCAACAAAGAACATAACTTCGCTAAAGTTATTATCACTGTACTTTATCTTTAATATATTATTAAATAATATACATAATCATCCTTCGTATGATTGGTAGACTGCCCCTACATACGTCATTGTTGTCAGTTACCAGCCCCTAGTAATTAGTGTACTATTATTATTAGGTACTAACAATTAGATTTAAAGAACTACTAACATTAATATGAGTTGTAATTTTCTCGAATTAAATGATTTCTATTCTATTCTATATCATAAATATCGGTGCATCTCCGTGAATAACATTACGAGTAGGTATTATGCGCATTAACGTCATGAGAACGTACGTTTTTACGTTTTGTTTATTTTATTGCGGCGCGATGCGTATGCATGAACCCACTTAGGCGATTAACATGACAATTACGAAGATAAAAACGATTTAAAATGTCTAACTAATTTGTTTCAGCGATTTGTGTTTATGTACTTAGAAAACATTGGAATGTTGCATCTTGCGAGGAATCTTGTTCGCATATGTGGTAGCGATAACGATCGCGTTCGCCTCTCTCTTCTCTCTACATACTTTGTTTCAAAAGTTTCACAAACTTTGAACCAGTTTGAACCCACAATTAAACACTAACCCCTTACAGATTCTCTTTCAAAAGATCTTCCAGACAGAAAGATGTATTAGGTACAACACTCGAAAAAACAAGTAACTTGTTCTTTTTGACAAGCTTCAAACATTACCATAATATTCTCACAGGAAAACCGACAATATCTAAGGTCATATGAATATAATGTCTAGTAACAGAATACCTACATGGTAAAAAAGTTCTTAAATTAATGATTTAACCCGTGGCAAACAACATATAGAGTAGGCGTCTGGAGTGGCGTATTGATGACAGATCGTTACACGACATTTATAAACAATAGTTATCTTTGATGCCGATGCGGAAACGTGTGGGTGTGGGTATATAAACAGGCTCACGTGGTTAGCGCAAACGTTGTGTGGGCGGGAATTGTAAACTCTTCACATACCGTGACACTAGTTTGAAAGGATGTAGTAAGTAAAAGGGATTCACTCAAGAAGTAGAGCGTTTTAGTAAAATAAGTTATATTTCACAGCTTGAAAAGCGAGAGAAATTGGCGCCAATGGTTTAAAGGTCACTCAGATTTGGGAAAACACTTCTTTTATATTTATCAAAACGTCCAAATTCGCACAAGTCTCTTTAAATAACGTAGAATAATTTAGAGAAAATACTATTATATTCAATATACTACCTACTTTTTTTACGTAAAGAAGCGAAGTAGGTACATCAGAATATTAACACTATAGTGTAAAAAGTATATGTTGGCAAAATTTCACTTTTTGGTCTATTTTCAATATCAAAAGTGATATAAGACGTGTTAAACTTTGGTTGAATTTTAAATGAGCAATAAATCAACTGATGGTTTTCAATATGATTCTTGTTTTGTTTCTCATAAAGTGTGTAGTCGCGCGGCGCAATGTGTAGGTCGGTGGAGCGAGACAGGCAGGTATGCCGATGCATGATGCACTGCCCAGGCGCGACAGACGTCGTTATGTCATGCGTCTAGACGCGGTGTGGTCGAACACCCGGCCCGGCCACGGTCATTACTCGAAGTCGCGAACCCACACCAATTTTGCGATGATTTGACAAAATGAGTTTTATTGTCAGAATTGCTGGCAATTAGTCGGTTTTAGACGCGGTGATTGTCAACGATATTGTTTTTTTTTAACAAATTGTCTCTTTATCGTCGTATTGCGTCTTATTCATTCTATTTCTAAGAATGGTTTTTTAACAATATGCCTACTTACGTTTAACCAAGTTACCTTAATTTAAATCCCATAGTCACGCATCGAGTACTTACTTAAGTTACTTAACTAATGCTTGGTTATAAACTAGATGTAATCTAATCAGGCAAGAAGTACAATAAATATAATTACTTACTTACTTTAATAAGTATAAAGAAAGAACGTCTTGTGTTTTTAAAATCATTAGTTACAGTGTTAGTAAATAAAAGTCAAGTCCTCACTAGCAAGCCGTAACTGTAACTGCTGCACGTATCATCATGATGACATGTGTAGCGGCTCGCGAGCCTGTTCTCCACTAGAAGCTTGTTACCGAAACTGCTACGGTAACAGTTACAGATAGCTAGTGATTACCTGACTTAACAGACACTACTTAACCATGTATCGGTGAATAGAACTACTTATTTTAAAGTAAGATAAGAAATTAAGATACAATGACAATGATTCATGTACAATGTTGATTATCTACTTATTTACATACTAAAAACATATTTCGGACAGTATACACAAACATATATCCGCTGATGAAATTATTTAATAAAGCCACATCATATTATGTCAATTAGACGTGAAATAATTGGTTTCTTAGTATTTGATCATACAGGGTGTCCCAAAAATCGACGTAAAGCCGGAAATAGGTGATAAGACAGCTCATAAGTCATGTGTTGTGTTCAACTTTAAATTTGTTAAAATTTGTCATGAAAAAAATGCAAGTAGCTTTAAAAACATCCTAAGTTCATAATGACTCTATCGATGTAAAAAAAACCACTGAAAAAATCGTGAAATAATGCTTGAACTTAAGATTTTTTTGTAACATGGACATAAGGAAAAACTACAATAATTCCAATTAAAATTATCAATAACTACGAAAGTACTAAAAATAGCTGAGCACACATGGGGATTAAATCGATAGCTTAAGTTTGAGCTGGGGCTATCACCTATCTCCGGCTTAACGTCGATTTTTGGGACACCCTGTCTGTATACGTCACTTTGACATAGTTCTATAGTGTCCTACTAGGAGTGAAATTGGTTGATTGTAACCGATTGTACAGTACATCCCACGGCAAAAAGTGCGATATGAATACCCGCCTAGCAACAGACACCTGATTATTCATAGTCAGTAGGTATCTGTGCCAGAACATCCTCAACCCGAGGAACAGTTCACGAAATATGCAGGAACAAAAAACAGCGGGCATGTGTGTTACGAACTGATTTGATAACACGCTACTTTTTGTCCGGATTCCGATTTTTTGTCAGCTGTCAGTGTGTTATTAGCAAACCCAAAGCTCGACTTCGAAATTAGAAATGGTCTTCATGTTTATAGTGCATAAATAAGAGTTACAGCGCGAATGTTTGATTCTACAGGTACCTATCTTTAGGTAATAAAAAGCTAATTGTGTTCCCGTTGCACGAATACATTTCAAATAAATCGTTTTCATGTAGAGGTTCTTGAAAAGATGTTCCAAATATAATTAAATGTCTTAATAAATGTTTAAACAACATGGTAAATCAAGGTAATTAAAACAAACGCCTACGTTGAAACTGAAACCAGCGTGACTTACATTTGCAACATAATCATTTGTATTAATAACATACTCTACCCATTTATTACGTCAAAAAAACCCTGTCATATCCGCATAACTAACTTAATAATATTATGTAAATCGACCAGTTTTTGTTCCCATAACTCAGTAATGTGCTCAAATTATTCCTCGCGGCTCCATTCGGAGGTAATAAACAACATCGATGAAGAAGTAGATTACCTGGTGGCAATTAATAGAAACAAAACGATTGTTATTAATAATTTATGAGCCAAATAATCACATGGTTTCATGTGTTATCGAGAAAATAAATATTCGGGTAGCTGGTACTCGGTTCAACTCGTTTTATAATGGGGGGCTTTTGAGAGTGGTGAAATTGTGAATTTCGGATGTTAATTGTTTTATGTATGAATGATATTTATTTTACTATTATTTTTGCTATGTAGGCTCGGTGTGCTATTTGAAGGTTCCGGGTCTGATGTTGCAGCACTTCTTCTGCCTGAGCACTTCCCGGGTCACAGCATGTGTGAGCACAAATAATGCCGGGTCGTTGTATATACGCGGTTTGAGTCCCCACTCCTTTACCGTCCGCGACCCGAGGCCTTCTTTCAAATAGTCTCTTTCGACGTATATAATAAATAACATATTAAAACTATGAAAATGTATGGCCACAGTTATTGCGCTGCTTGCTTCCGTCGTCGCTGATCACGGAAGTGGCGCCAAACTTTCTGAAACTATGAAAAATATAGTTCATAGTCTTTCTTATGTCGCATCGGTCACGACTTGCGATTCTCCTGAAGTCGCGTTAGTGTTTTAATGTATTTTTTACCAATGCATAATTACAAACAAGTCTGCCTGGTTACGAGACAATATACTTACCCGAAGAGCTAATGCCAGCCCATAATGTTGGTTTTGTTTGCGTTCGTCTGGTCAATCGCAGGTTGCCCCGGAGCCCGCGGACACGTGTGGAGCGCTCGTTGGTCACACGAGACGCTTGTTTGGTGGCCTGGTTCGCCGAACGCACAATATCGTGGAAACAACGCTGTTTGATCGTTTTGCAGACGTATTTACTAAATCTTTTCGCAGTAGGAGTATGTAGTACAAACATTGATTTTAAAGCTTAATTATCGCTTAATAACAGGGTGTAATAAAAAGGGCCGATACTTATTATACAGATACTAAAAAGTATGGCCGCGCATTGTAGAATCGCGGGCGTCGTGTAGTCAAAGTTACCTACTAAAAAGGTTCTTCACAAACACATAATTAGGTTAGGTTAGGTTAGTGTGTCTACCTTGAGAAAATAAGGCAAATACAAAATAATTTATTTATTGGAAGATCATATAATTAACGCTAACGGTCAAGCCACACATGTCAAATCATAGACAACAATATTTACTAAAATAATAAGTTTTATGTAAACACAAATACTGCGTAGGTACATTTATTGAACTCAGAATGTCATAATTACAATAGATTCTAGGTGACGGCTGGCTAACGTAACGAATCTAGGCTAAGAGTTGAAAAATATGTCTATTGTGCTGTCGCTGTCCATAATGTCGTTGAGGGATGTTAGCGATCGATAATAACAATCGATTTATAAGGATACGTACCATAAGATGACGAAGTGAACAAATGGAGTGCTATTAAATACCTATTTTAATCATTTCTGGAAGGAGGCAGTCCGGTTGTGGTAAAACATTGATTTCTGTACCAACCAACTGATTGTAGAGCTGGATAGTTAATGTAATAATCCCTTAAGTAAAAGCACGGAGTAAGCCCTCAACAAAGCAGACTCAATTTGGTTATTTATTGGTCTACGGTTCCTGCTGTTGTTATATCTTTGCTAATCTTATAAATGCCAAAATGAGTTTGATTGTTTTTATTGAGTTCTTTATCTTCATGGTCTAATGCCTTTCCGCCGTACTCAGTGTTTCAGAAATATTTGAGAGACAATTAACTCGTTTTTTATCAAACTTGTTCATGACTAGATTTTCAAATAGTTTTATAATATGATATTATTTAAAGTAAATAAGTTATCTAATTATTTCATGTGTATAACAATAATTCATGAAGCGACTGATAATAGTTAATATGCCAAACGCTGTGTTTAAATGAATATTAAATTTGTAAAACGTTTTTCGTGAGATGATGGTAAACCGAAAAATAGATCCTAAGAAAAGAGTTAATCGTCATAACTGACTCTCTAAATCTGAGTGCGGCCATTTAGTCTTATCCAATCGTCGAGAAACTTGGTCAAAAAAGCCTGTGACGTGAAAACCCCAGAGATAGACGAAAGGTAGGTAATTCTTGCCCGAATGAATAGCTATAAACGACTTCTAGGAGGACAGAGTCGCGGACAACAGCTGGTATAAAAACAAAGGGGGCACTTAGGACGTTCCGAAAAAGCTGAATTAGTCTTAGAAAAAGTGTCACTGTGCGAAATATTTTTACGTTTTGTTTCGGTTACAAAAGTTGTCTTACACATAATAAAAACAAAAACGTCAAAATATCTCGAAAGCAGTGCCACTTTTACTAAGACTTACGTAGCTTTTTCGGAACGTCCTAAGTGCCCCCCTATCAGCAGGTCTCAGATTATCCACTAATTACCTCACACCCTGTATACCGTATCATCAGATTGCTAGCCTTGACATTTTGACATAAATTGTTTCAATTTTATATGAAAATCACCCAAATTAAAAAAAAAAACCATTTTAATCTATCAGGTTTTGGTAAGTATATGGAAGACAACCTAAATATAAACCTCGTGTAATCAATCGTCCGTGTTCCTTGCGAGTTGCGTCCTAATTGTCATTTAAACAGACCATAAAACCTCTTCGTAGTGTAACTTTGTGAATGAATGTGTAGAGTTACATTAGTAGCCCTGCGAGTCCCTGTACCGGTCCCGGGGAGGATGCAGCTAGTTTTTTGCTCCTGCGCACATCCGCGTCCGAGCTGGTTTTTGCGCCGCGCGCCTGCGCGTCTGCGCGTTTTTCTGCCGCGCGATTGATTAACGTCACTAAGCTCTGTTTGTACGAGCAAGGTTTAATCGCTACTGTCTTGTGCGTAACGCGGATATCAACGCGCAGTAGTATCGATGTCCATGCAATGTCGAATCGATCCTAAGTTCTGTGGCCCTAGCCTAATAACGTATTTCTTTTCTATCACTCAAAGCGTATAGGATGACATTCTCGTGCGTTACGATAAACCACGTGGTCAACTGTCATCCCATACCCTCCTGGATCCCCGCATCCTTTATAGAAGTAAATGGACGCTCACTTTAAGTCCTGATACTACGCAAATAAACTCATCCGAAAACCCGAGTGTACTTTTTAAAGTAGGTACAGTCAAGGGCAAAAATATGTATACACTTTAGTACCTTGCCGCTTTAATCGCTGTCGCAATTTCATATGACAGCTTAAACATGACGTTAAATAGACAAGGTAATAAAGTGTATACATATTTTTGCCCTTGACTGTACATAATATTTGCCGCTAAAATCAACTTTGTTCTACTAGCGAAAAACGGTACCAATTCTTAAATCAAGCGGCGGAAGGTTCAGGACTCAAGTGCAGAGTACTTTATAAAGGACTCTCGGTTTTTAGGTTTTTATGACATAAAAATTGTCGGGATCCAGGAGAATAGATTTTGAATAAAAACATTAGGAAGTTTTGCATCTTGGCTAGGGCCTCTGGGTATTGAACGCACTTACAGCGTATATGAAGGATTTAAAATTAAATATCAAGGTTGAAGCAACGAAAGTGTACATCACTGTATTTCGCCGTCTCCTTTCCATCATTGTAGGATTGAACGGAGACTCGGGGCGTTTGTTTTGATATAACTGTACTTACCTACCGACCACAGAGCGAGCACAGACACGATCAAGACATTCCTCTTGTTCACTAGAGCACAATAAACCTATTTATAAATCCCCGAAAAAAAAGGGGAGTGTTATAAGACTTATAAGTTTACCTTGTGTATCTGTGTGTCTGTCTGTAGAAACGCAGCTCCCAAAAGGATGGAGCGAGTTTTTTTAAACAAATCTAGTTTAATTGGGATGGTTCATTGCTAGGTTTCATGAAAAGAAGAATAAAAAGTAGATGAAGAAGAAGATGTAAGTAGAGAAGTTTTAAAGATATCAGATATCAATAACCATTTCGGGGTTTTTTTCAATAGTTGTAGTTAAAGTAAGCTTTGTTAGCCCATGTTAAATTTAAATATTAACTATAAAAGGTAAGACCGTAGCATATTTTTTGGATTTTTATCCCACATTTCTTACCTGTTTATTACCACGCGAGATTGTAGTAAAATTGCCTAAAACATATCAACAATTAAATCATATTAGTACACCTACATATAGAGGGTTCAAACCCAACCCCTGTTTAACGTTTAATAACAACATTAACTGTAACAAAGCAGATACCTATTCACCTGCACCATTCACTCATAATATCAGCAAAAGCGAGATTAAATCACAGACATCGTACTCATCGTTAGTTCCCTTGTCGAACATGATATCTGGCAACTGTTTCGGTAATTGGTACTGGCTGCTGGACCATCGGTTGGAACTGGCCCCGTCTAGACAGGCCATTGCGAGATCACGTTTCGGGCGGGCGAGCATGCTAAGTGCTCGTCTAGCCGCCTCTGTACACACTGGTAGAGTCCACAGTTGTGGCCTGTTTGCGTTTCTACAATATTTCTTGACTTGCTAAAATACAGCCTTTGAAAACTTTAGCAAAAATGTGAGAATATAACTTTTATACATATAATTCAGGCGTTAGAATACTATGTGTATTAGGTACAAACAGCTGTTATTTAGGTGCTGGGCCTCAATTCTACTGCGTTATACCAATTTCGCGTTTGACCTGTTTTAGAATCGTTTATGTCATAGTCGCCATTATTGTAAATGACATAAGAGTTACCAAAACGTTGACAATACGGAAACACGTCAAAGACGATATCGTTATTACACAATTAGCTGTTTAACAAGTAGAATGATCGTGCTCGAATTATTTAGTTCAATGATAAAACAACGGGAATAAGTATAGAGTATCAATCAACATTCATATTAAGTGTTTGTTTGACAAATTGTTTGTTTTTGTATGTCACCACAGCCAACCAGACTGACGTGATGTTTTACAGGTATCTGTATTTATTAACCAGAGTGATACAGTCTACGCTTAGCACAGCGAGATTCTTTACGAATGTGAAACTACAATGTATTTATACTGCTGACTTAAATTCTCGGTAATTACTGTCCTAGCCATGAAATTACATAGTTTGCCTTGCATAAAAATATACGTTTGATGCCTGTTCTCGACATAAAACAAGTAGTAGCCATAATTTCTGAAAATCCTTTTTTCTTGGTTTCATTTGTTCCAGATCCATATTTGTCCAGTGGCATATTTATGGGTGGGGCTCATAATTCGCAGGGGGGTGATTCTCTCAATACAGCGCTGCGTCGATCTTAAAGGTGAAGTTTTATCTGGCAAGTTTAAGAAGTCCCGTCGGAGTGTACAAAACACATTTTAGCGCGTGCCTTCTCAATTAGGCAGCAGGCAGGTGAGTCGAGTTCAGTGTCGTATAAAGCTGCCTAAATGAGAAGACACGCGCTAAAATGTGTTTTGTACACTCCGACGGGACTTCTTAAACTTGCCAGATAAAACTTCACCTTTAAGATCGACGCAGCGCTGTGTTGAGAGAATCACCCCCCGCAGCAAACCGCCCAGACATAGGAGCCCGTCAGCACAAAAAAAAATCTGGCATGGGAATAATGTAAATGGAAATTCACTACCAATAACATTTTTTTTTCGGAAATTATGTAGAGCAAGCACCCGTAATTCGATGAAACACGAGTGAAAAATATACCGTCAGTTGCGAGTGCCAGTGTTATATTATAGCGATAGCCAGCTAGACGTCATTAAAAAGCGGGGAGTAAGGCACCTATTACGAGTATTATGGACAATGCTCCAGTGCTAAACATTAACATTTTTTTTAAATAAAAAGTTGACAATACCTTTATAACTGAACCTTTCATTGTATTAGTGATTTCAATATGATCTAATTGTAACGGTAAAAGCATATCAATATCGGAAACTTCTATTTATGGGATTGTTTATAGCTACCGGTGAAATTACAAGCATAGAGGCATTCCATTTAATCCTCAGGGTTGACAACGCATATGGGGTCTTAGGAATGCAATCTTGAGAAATGTCTATGGGTCTAAGATTCCACTTACCATCAGGCCACCTAAGTGTTCGCGTGCCTTCTCCATGCCATAAACTAGAGTACTATACATAATGAGAGCTTTTTACTGTCTCTGAGAAATAAAGCTAAAATAAAACACAGTTAATAAAATGTTATTCAAAGTCTCATCCAGACGCAAGCGTGTGAATTAAACAACATCCTTGTAAAGGACAGTCTCAGACGAACATTGATATATGAGTATACCACAGAGTAGGTACATACCTACATAGGAGGCCTAGCCGGCACAATCACTCGAAACCTCTGATTGCCCAGACAGTCATGCGACACAGCCGAACATTACATAGCAATAACACACGTAATGGGGTAGGTATTGAAAATTACGCTTTTTGCTAAGTAACATTGAAACGACCTACACTAATGACTGTATGAAAGTCACGTGGAGGTGTTTTGTGCGTGATTCATGTTTAATGGTTAAATATCCTGGTCATGAATAGGTATCAGCATCAGATGGATTTAAGTACCTACGAATTGAACACTAACCGCCGTATTCAGTCATTAGTGGTGGGAGGACCCTGTGCAGGGTCCGTCCGGATCGCTACCACCATCTTATCCATTAACCACCCGCCAAGCAACAGTGTTCGCATTGTTGTGTTCCGGTGTGGGGATAAGACAACCGGTGAAATTACTAGCATAGAGGCATTCCATCTTAGTCCTCAGGGTTGGCAGCGCATTTGAGGTCTTAGGATTATAATCTTGAGAATTCAAATGTCTATGGGTCTCAGATTTCACTTACCATCAGGTGGCCTGAGTGCTCGTGTGCCTTCTCCTTAACATAAAAAAAAAAAAAAAATTTTAGAGACAATCTGTCCTCCTAAGCAAAAAAGCAGTATCTCAGATTTAATGGCCAAAGCAGATTCAATCCTATACCGTTAGTAATAAGGTTACACTTGCTACAGAAGTTTTGTCTGAGATATTGCATTTTATGTTAGCAGTGCAGCAATGAAGGGTGCGAACCAAAACGTTGGCCTACTTACCCATACATAAAACGAAGACAGAAAAAGTTCCGTTACAAGTATCCTCACAAATTGTATGGCTAATTTGCGTCCCACAACGAAAAAGTTTCATAGAAAAATTAATTGTGTGAGTTAGCGTGGCCAACTTTTTGGTCCTTACCTACCCTGAACTCGTTTCTTTTTCAAATGCCTCTATAAAATATCGTAAATAAGGAACGACTTAATCGTCATCAGGTCATCACCTGACTCTGAGTGAGGCCGTTACTCATACCTTTACATACAAACATAACGTCACGCCTTCACTCCCAGAGTGGGCTAGGCAGAATTAATACCAACAACTCTAAACTTGTTGATAATTCTGTAATCTCATTTTGCATAATAAGTATGTCGTAGAAAAAAAAGAAGTGCCGTTTTTAATAAAAACTATGGGTATGGTATGTTTTATAAAAAGTTTTTTATAATACATAGGTACCTACGTTAAAATAGGCGTAAGGTTGGAACAGTTCACAAATAGCGTTATTCTAAAGAAAAATAAAAAGTTATTACGCAACTTACTTAATTGATTTCAGCTAACTTCAGTAGCAATAAATGCGCAGGACATTAAGTCACATGAAGGTTTGATCGCATTCAAATAAATTATGGCTCATAGAGTCAAGTTTATATGTTTTTGCGCACTAGTTATGTTCCGTTGTAATGATGTATGTAATGGCGACTTTAGTTTAGTAGGTACATTCCAGGGCATAAATATGGTGTCCCCTTGTTTTACAGACAGAAAATTTACAGAATTTTGTTTCACAGAAAATGTCTCATATACTATTCGGTTCTTGTATTTTTGTTTCGAATATTTTTTTTTTAAAACTATTTATTTTAAAGAAACAAATTCCACAGAAAATCAATTCAATGAATTTTATAATTTCTTTTTTTCATTAAATAAACCTATCAAACAATATAATTATTTTTTAACGATACCTTCTTTTACAGAATATTTTTTCATAGAACGTATCACTTCGTAGAATTTTCATTACTTAGAAAGCTAATTTCTGCTGAAAGCTTATTGTTTCCAGATTTTTTTTAATGGTCACAGGTCTAACCTAACCTAGGTAAGATAATCTGAAAACAATAAGGTTACAGCAGAAATTAGATTTCTAAGTAATGAAAATTCTGCGAAGTAATACGTTCTATGAAATAATGTTCTGTAAAAGAAGAGGACACCAACGACAACAGTACACAAAGTCGTGGGAAACTCAATATTCTGTGAATAATTTTTGTGAAACACTATTCTACGAAATTACTATTTGGAGAGTAAGGGTACACCAATAATAACAAAATCAATTACAACATAATACAAATTATCTTTAAGTATAAGGGTTATAAGCTAAATACTATAGTATGATATAAATATGAGTGAGCGACCATGACCTCTCTGGGTAGAACCGACTTGAATAGGTTAGGTTAGAAGCTTGCTTCGCTTCGCTCCCGCCTTGCCTTCGAGGTTATTTTTTTTTACATCTTTTGAATAAACTGTGCGAAAAAAATTGCAATGATAATACGAGAAAAAATTTACATGACATGAAATTCTAAACAACCTCTATCTGTAAAATGATTTTATTGTTATTAAGTTATATATTAACTAAATAATATGAGAACAAAGAATATGTAATTTGCTATTATATGATATGATATGAAAAAAGAAACATTGAAATTTATTTGAAATAAAAATCGATGATTTAAATGTCTTCAAAGTAATTAGTGTATAAATTGACTATTCTATGAAATGATAATACGAGAAAAAATTTACAAGAAATGAAATTCTAAACAACTTCTGTCTGTAAAATAACGTACAACCCATAAATATATATACATTCCCAAGACGTCAAAAATATCTATACACCTTTATGCCACTGGCACTGGCAATAAGTTTCATGTATACATATATTTGGCGCGATGGCTGTATATATATAGGTATATATATTAATGCCCTTGACTGTACCAATAAAAGAACACAGGTGTTATTAAAAAGGCTTTTTCAAACCGATTATTTATTTGCGGACTGTTTATATTTTAATCTTTGAATCATTAGTTGAGTCATCATAATTAATTTAAATATCACAGCACATTGTCACCCAAATTTACCTAGTACGAAACTAAGCTCAAGTTGTACTATGGGCATTAGACAACGATAAACTTACTTTAGAGCAAGATATACTTAAATACATAGAAAACATCCAAGACTCAGAAATAAATACTCGTGCTCATCACACAAATATCTGCCCTCACCGGGATTTGAACCCAGGACCGCTAGCTTCTAAGGCAGGGTCACAACCAACTAGGCCAACGTATGTTTTTTTTAACCCCCGACAATAAAAGAGGGGTGTTTAGTTTCGGTTTATGTGTATATGTGAATCTTATGTTTTAGTTTTAGTATCTTGCCATTAAGAGGCCGTATACGAAATTTTGTCAATTTCGCTGATTTACGTGATTTTGCAGTTCAAATACTTTACTTCTACAAATTTTCATGCGCAACACGAAAGATAATTTCAATTTTTAACGAATGTATGAGCTACTTTTTAGTTTTCATTCTTTAATTTTGATTAATCGACCTGAAACCGGCAACTATTTTGTGAATTTTGCTGTAAGAGGTTTAGAATATCGCATATTCACGAATCGTTTTGACGTCTAAAAGGTATGAAAAAATACATTTGATTGCTGTAAAATAAAAGTCATCTAAAAAATGTATGAATCACTTTTTACCACCTTCGTATATTTTTTTTGTGTACAAAGATAATTAGCTTTGTCAAATTTTATAGAAAATGGGCAAAAAAATGATTTTGATTTCGGTTACTTAAAACTCTCGTTCATAAAATTAAAACAACAGTAATAAATTTCAGTTCAAATCAATCAATCCTTAAAAAAACATCGAAAAACTAAAAAAAAGCATGTTTTAAAACAACCTAAATCTTGCATTCTAACTTCGACGAAAATAGAAAAGTAGCTCATTCATTCGTAACCCATTTATTCGATCATAACTGAAATGATATTTCATGATGTGTATTAAAACTTATAGAAAATCAGTATTTTAACTGTAAAATCACGAAAAGAAGCAAACCCGGCAAAATTTCGTATACCTCTCCCTCTTGGCCTCTTGAGATTTCATTGTAAACCAGCCGTAATTTTTAGGGTTCCGTACCAAATAAGATAATTTTTATGTTCGTTGGTCCATCGGTCCGTCAAGACCCTTAATCTCTGAAATGACTGAAGCTATCAGACTGAAATCTGCAATTGGTGTAATTAGCATTTTAGTACTATGCAAAAGTATTATCAGTATAAATTTGAAGTTCGAAATTATTTATTAAGACGCGGAAAAAAACGAATATTGTTTTTTTACCTATGTGAGAGGTATCATTTGACAGCTCTTAAGTTATGTCATGTAGAATAACCATATTTATTATTAATGCCCTCCCTTGATTGTATACCTTGTATTCCGGTTGCTAAAATAGTATATCTGCAAAAAAGCAAAAAGTACAGAAGTGGCATAAAATATGTACCTAGGTATATAGTGGTTGTGTTGTGGCTTCTATAAAATAACGACACCAGCGGCGGCAGGCCTTTATTAGGATTCTAATATTTCATTAAAATAAGACGTAGGTGCAGACCCCTCCGGGGTCCGAATCCGACTCGCACTAGACCGGTTTTTTTTGTTTCAGCCGCCAAAATTTTTTTTATTGGGAATCAAACAGCGTATGTGAATTCACATATTTTACAAAAACAATAGGATAATACAGTACGCCAAAATAGTTTCCACTTTAAGTTAAATATATTAAGGAACATTTGCTTAGAGGTGACAAAGTGACGCGTTAAGAATATTAAGATAACAACAACCTTTTTTTTCGTGCAGTTCATTCAATTACGCAATCAGGACTGATTTTCTTCTGCTTTGCCATGTACTTAATCTAGACTAATACTTACCCCATAACATAAAAGTAACGACTCTTGGAATTTAAATGAAGAGCCACTAAAGAATTCTATCGGAGAAAGGCACTGACTAATACCTGCTTAATTTATTTCCCCTTGACGCTATATCATTGTGAGGTTATGACAAAGTTCTATCTATGGTGGTTCAACAATTTTAATCAAGTCTGTGATGGTGCGTGCCCGGAGCGGACGAGCGGGCCCCGCGCGGTTTGCTCGCGGTGGAAACAATTGAAGTCACTGGTGTACATTTTCAATAATTTTTCACTTCTCACGCTTTATAATGACTTATAATAGCTATGTTAGGCGGACTAAAGTGATGCATTTAATCCCTAGGGGGTAGGGACTAAAGTACTTTATCTTTTTAATTTTATTATCAATGAGTAAAAGCCTTGAAAAGGCACGAACAGCCAGATACATGTTGCCATTTTGATGATGTTGCCCTTGACGTCGGAGTGCAACATCATCTTCACACTGGAGCCGGTGGAGGGCAGGCTGGGCAGTCTTCGTTGTCTATGGATGGATTTGTTAAGTTCTAACCTCAAAAACAACTTTGTTGTTGTGTCTTTCTGCTCCACAGTGACGGGTTAACAGTAAAAATGATAGCGCTATTAAGTTGTAAGTATGTTACGAGTCTATGTTAAAACTATTACATACCTATACCTAATTTAAGATTTATCACTCTCGCAATGGAAGTGAAAAGTAGAGTGTTTAACTCGAGACTAAAAAGCCATGACACTCGAACTTTATTCACCCGAGCAAGGCGAGCCGAAAATATCTCGTTACTGGCTTACTTTATTTAGTCCCTTGTTGAACAATCTACTTTTTCATTATGTCAAACTGTTAGGGTGAGGGTAAGTTAACTGTGGTAAATCGGACATGAATACGGTTCACGGACCGTATTCATGTCCGATTTAACACAGTTAACTTGTTTTTTTTGTAGGTATTTGGCCACTGTATTTTTTTTACCTAGAGAGTAACCAAATCTATCGGCGGTGCGAATAAGTACGGTCATTACCATGGATTATTAAGGAGTGCGTATGCGGCCATCAAGTCATGAAAAATATCTACACGTCTTTATGCTGGCACTAACAATAATGTCTTCGACTGTATTTAGATGTTTTTTAGAGCTTGTCCGCTATCATACTTCTTTCCTTTACTGTACAAACGAAGGCTCATGACATAAGCAACACGTATTCCGCGAAGGTTAGGCCGCAGGGGACGCGTTCCGCAGTCTGCCCCGCGGCCTTGACTCACCTGTTGCATCGCTTTACTACCCAGCGCATTCAGCGCACACGACCGTCTTTTGAACACACTTTTGGTGCACCAAATGCGCCACGGGCAAGGAATGCAGTAGGTAGGACCGTCTGGCTGGAAAGGCAGAAGCCATGGAGCATGTAATATGAGCCTCTATTAGGCCTTATTGAATTTTCGTGTTAAGTAACAAACGACATTATTTCAAGAGGGTAAGGTCGTGGTCGCAATGATCATGTCACTTCAAATGTGGCACAATAGTATTTTCAAGAAACAACTGGATTTATGTTTACCTCCGAATTGCTTTTTTATTACTTACATCGTAATTGCATTGCTATTATATGTATCTACTTACTTACGAGATCAAGTAACAATAAATCCATACTAATATTAAAAAAGCGAATTGTCTATCTGTCTGTTACCTCTACACGCTTAAACTGCTGAACCGATTTAGATGAAATTCGGTATGGAAATAGTTTGATTCCCGGAAAAGGACATAGGATAACTTTTATCCCGAAAAATCGTAGTTCCCGAGGGAGCAGCGATAAACGACTTCAACGCGGACGGAGTCGAAGGCAAAAGCTAGTATTTTATCTATAAAATTCCCTGACATGCAATTGCGATGCCTTATTTTTGTTTAACTACTGATCAAACAACGGGCCCTTATACCCGTATTTGTAGACAAGAAAAGTAATTACTTGAGTGATAGTAAATCGTTTCTTACGAGTAAGTCATTACTCTTGCTTAAGTAATTACTTTTCATGTCTATAAATACGGGTGTTAGTCTAAGTATCCTCGAGTTGTTTACTATTTGTTGGCGTTGTTGATAACCAAGAGACGCCCGGAGCCCGACGGACGGAGGTCGCGCCACGGCAGGCGGCAGCACCTGCTTAGTGTTTATCTGCTTCTTCCAGACTGTTTAGCCGGGCCAGTTATTTTTGAAGCTGTAAACTTTTTATTATAATTCCCAGACGTTTTCATTGAAGTGCTTGTTATGTTCCACAGAAAAGTAAGAAGCTAAAACGTCTGTAACGTCATACTCATATTTTTAGGCTTATAGTTTCTGTATTTATAAATAAATAAATAATAAATATCAGGGGACAATCTCACACAACTTGACCTAGTCCCAAACTAAGCTCTAGGCTTGTACTATGGGTACTACACAACGATAAACATACTTATATAGAGAAATACATACTTAAATACATAGAAAACATCCAAGACTCAGGAACAAATATTTGCGCTCATCATACAAATATCTGCCCTTACCGGGATTTGAACCCAGGACCGCCGGCTTCGGAGGCAGGGTCACTCCCAACTAGGCCGTGTCGTGTTATTTATTTAGCTTGCTTGTGACGCTAAAAGAGTTTCATGTTAACTGCCTTATTTTGCGTATGAAACTTTAACAAAAAAAAAATGAGTCAAAACTAAACATCAAATAGAAAAAACTTTATTTCCTCAGCAGTTTTTTTACTGAACCGGGTACCTACACAATTGCGACTTTTGAGAATTTAAATGGTACTTTACTGTATAGTTTAAAAAGATTTTGTTTTATTTTATCTGACAACTAGTTCAGGTCAGCTCAGCTTTGCTGGAAGAGATCACTTAGAGATAAGTTCGCCTTTGTACATTCGTATTTCAATTTATTTTATTGTTACATAAAAACAACTTTCTAACTGTTACGCCGACGAGCTATTAATGTTTTTTTTATTTAACTAATCCGTTTTACATCCATTCCTGAATATCCCATCCCCGCTAATTAAATGCGAAAGTTCATATAAATAAAAATAGCTAGTACAAGTAAAATGTAATTCAAAATAAAGTGAAACTTTCACGTAACCTTGAGACCACCTAGCAACAAGTAATATTTTGCGCAAAACATTATTCCATTAAGCGTTCCCTGTTAATTGCGAGGGTGGTGGGTGCAGGTACCGGAAGCGGCGCAGACGGCGGCCGACGCGGGCGCATAGCTAATGTAGGCGCCGCGCCCGAGGTCACTCTGACCTTTCACACACCACCAGTAACGCCTAGACTTGCACGTGTAATGAATATTACAACTGATGTAATGCGTCTGAGCGAACCCTTAAGAACAAGCACTTTAAACCGAGACAGAGCTAACAAAGCTTGCCGAATTAGAATCTTAAGTGGGTTCGGAGACGCCTAGCTGTACTGTATGTTAGTTTTCAATCGACTACGGCTCGACCTTAATTTATTATCTACTACTAGCTGATGAGACTAAACTACAAAGCATAACAACCAAAGGAAACACTAAAATGGCGATGGACATGTCATACCCAAGTACTAAGCAGCTATCCCATTCAAGGGTTTTCGAATGGGTTTTTATTAGGGTTTTACTTATAAAAGCCGTATCGCTTAAAAGCCGTTCGAAATGCTTTTAAAACCCGCTATCCCATTCAAGGGGTGTCGAATGGGATTTAGTTCTTCCAATTATATAAATATCTGCAAGAAACACCATCTTATTACTTTAGATAAGCGGCGTGAAATAGCTGATATTATCTACTTACTAAAAATCACTAACGGATTTGTTGATTGGCCCGAGTTGCTTGCCAAACTAACCTTTAAGACTCCGACTAGATTGAAAAGACACTACTCCCCGATTTCGTTACCCTTTGCGTCTTCTAGCTATAGACAGAATAGCTTCCTAATCCGTGCTAGCAGAAAAATAAATGTTATGGCAAAGGATTAGACATCGATATATTTAATGCAAAAATATTATCCATAGCGACCCGCCCTCGCTTCGCTCCGGTTTAAAGTATTATACATATAAAACTTCCTCTTCAATCTCTCTATCTATTAAAAAAAACCGCATCAAAATCCGTTGCGCAAGCTTCGATAAGGTACAAATTTACCAAAAAATGTTTTGAGTAATGCATAGTTAAATAACCTTAATCAGTTGGATTGAAAATTATAATATATTTTGTTTTGTATAATTGTTATTCATAGATAAACTGTTTTTTATGTAATCGCGACTATGTGTGGTGTAATGTAAAGCACCAAACTGTGTAACTAGTAACCTTACCTACTTACCTTACCTTGTAATTATCGGTGAGAACCTGTAATTAGCTTTTCGTATATATTTAAAGATATTTTTTTTTATAGCTGTTGGTTTTCCATAAATAAATAAATAAGTCTTTTACTTAGAAAAGCCGTTCGATATGCTTTTTAAAGCGCTATCTATAAGGGTTATCTGTGCTTTAGCTGTTAAAGTTTCCCTAAATTGTGAATGGTTAGTTTAACAAATAACTTAGTCATATATTTCGTTCCAAGAGGTTATTCTTTTAGTGTGGTATTCTATTGAGACGTTAGTCTTTCAAATTCTTTTATCGGTGAATGGGTGGGCGGGTCCCTGGTACTATAAGATGGTAAGATAAGACGACTTTGCGAAACTACTAGGCAACGTGGACCAGATCGGCACAAAATAGACATGAGTGGAAAAAGATGGAAAAGGCCTTTGTCAAACAACAATAAATTATTAATTATTAATATAAACATAAAATATTGATGTAAAATTGATTGAAATCAAGGCATATTATTATTACTAGCTGGTACCCACAACTTCGTCCACGTCGAAGTCGCTTAACACTATACCCTCAAGCACTGTCCAATTCTTAGTGGGACAAAGTAACTCGGGTTTTTCCGGGTTGAAGCCATCACCATACCAAATTTCACTAAAATCGGTTGAGCGATATTCAAGCATAAGTTCCCAGTCTGTCGAAGATCAGCCAGATGCAAACGGCGATCGTTGCGATTTAATTATGAGCTTTTCATAATCAAATACAAGACGACTCGTTGAAAGCACAATAGTTCGAGGCTATCCCCTTGATCCCGAGAAAGCACATTATTATTTCAATCCGGAGAGGGAGATAAGTACGCTCCTAATTACAACATAAAGGCGTATCCGGTTTTGGATATCTAAACACTCAGAAAGTGATATAACTTTTAATATGCACTATCTGCGAGTATACATATAATTCAGCTGTAGAGGGTCGAAAGATATTTAAATAAAATATGATCGATTACCCTTAAGATAAAAAACTGATTACATTTCAGTTGTCTTTTAATTTTTTATGTCTATTTGTGCGCGCACTACGTGAAAACGGCCGAATCGATTTGAAATTATTGGCTTTATAGAGGGTAAAAATGGGGGCTTTGAGTCCATGACTATTTGAACCTAGAAACCTATATTTGGTATTAGGCTACTGTTTACAGATAAAAACCGAGCAAGAGCATGTCGGAACATGCTCAGTGTAAGGTTCCGAAGCCGTTAAGTACTACAAACATAAAAAAACAGCAAGTTATAACTAATTTTCTATTTAAAGTCAATTGGTGCCGTCTTAGATGATTTTAGTAGGTATAACACTTTAATCGCCTGTACCTCAAATAACCAATGATGTCTAGTCGTGATAGTTTTCCTTTAAAATTCGTTATATGATCTTTCATTTAAGTTTTTTTTTCAGATTTTTAGTATTTGTAGTTTTTGCTGTAAGGAGGGGCACTTGTGTCTGATAACAAAAATTAGCGCTTTAAAGCTTAATATTTCATAAACCGATTACTTAATCGAAAAATTGTTTACGTAAACCCGTATTATTTCTGAAAGACCTATCCAACGACACCCCACACTACAGGGTAGACAAGAAAAAAAACCAAATATTTTTTTTACATTTTATTGTACCACTTTGTTGGCGTGACTAATATATTCATGCCAAATTAAAGCTTCCTAGTACTAAAGGTCTCTGCGCTAGGCTGCGGACGGACGGACATGGCGAAACTATAAGGGTTCCTAGTTCAAACTAGGAACCCTACGGTAGGTAGTCAACTACGGAACCCTAAGAAAGATTTTGGCGATTATGAAAAGTCATCCCTCGGGAGTAAAACGGCGGTGTAAGTTAGATACATGAAATTTAAATTGGTAGACGACTATTTGTAAACAATAAAGTATAAATTTAGGTATTTTTTTAACTATCAGCCCCTCATACTAAGTAAAATCCTTGGGGTAAAAAATTGTTTGGGAGATTGGTATTTGGTATATGACATTTGTTATATACGCTACTGTCATAACATAAATAAAAAAGTGAATATAAGTTACAAATGGAAAAAAATATTTTGGTGTTTTTGAAAATTTTGCCCCTAAAAGAGGGTTAAGCGTTTGTCTCAAAATTTGGTTGTTATTTCGGCTAGGTACAGAGAGTTATCGTGTAGAGTATTTAGTAACTAGAAATAAATGAATCTTATAACGTTTTTCGAAAATAAACCTCTTAAAAGTGAGGGGTTGAACGTTGAATGGGAGTTTTTTGTATTTTGAAAGCCGTCAAATTAATTTGTTTCTAAACTACTAATTACAAGTAAACTATAACCGATTTGGCGTTTTTCAAAAACCAACTTCTAAAGTGGTAAATTGAGGGATGGAAGTTTGTATGGAAGAATTGTTTTTGAATAAATTCATAAAAAAATCTTCCCCTAAAGGGTGAAAGAAGGGCAGGGAACATTTTGTTGTATGGCGTTTTGGTCGTTTTAAAACTTAGATCAATCTATATTCGTTTTTTTTTATGACAACGATAACAACAGGCAAACGATAACACACATCACCTGATAATAAATCAGTAGACCTCTTGGGAAGGCATATACTCAACAGTGGGCATTTAGATAAAATGCTGCAGAAGAAGAAGAAGACCTCTTTTTATGAATTAAAAACATGTCTCGGCCTTTCTACTACAACTAGGAAACCTTACAGTTCCGTCTTGTCCGTCTGTCAAATGTTTTCAGGGATACTTCCCATACAGGGCTGGGATTCTACACGGTAATAACGATATCGTCAATGACTTGTTTCCGTATTGTCAACGTTTTGATAACTCTTCTATCATTTACAATAATGGCGACTGTGACATAAACGATTCTAAAACATGTGAAACGCGATATCGTTATAACGCAGTAGAATAGAGGCCCAGTATGTGATTTATTTTATCTTAGAACATCGCATAGCTTATCAAAAGTCCGAAGTTTTGTTATCAGACTGTTTCATTTGTCCGAATTTTGATAAGTCATAAATGCATTTTTTCTGAAACTAATTAATTTTTCATCATTTTAAATACATACTACATGAAATCTTAGGATGGGTTAGATTAGGTTTGATTTATCCTGAAAACGATTGCAATGCATTTCTAACTTATGATAATTCGGACTAAAAGTATCCGTGTGAGATAGCTCTTAGAAATCCATTATTTTACGTTACGTTTCCATTATCAATCGTCATTTTCAATTTAAAAAACTTTAAATTGAAAATGACCTACCTTACACTTGTGCTTTTTGAAAATAGTAGGTACTTTTGGCGTTTGTTGTTACGGCGACAAAAAACTCTGCACTGAGCGTGGTACGACGAGCAAATGCTCGGATTTCTGTAAACAATAGGCGATGAAAAGTATTATCTGTACTAATTAACCGACATCAAAAAAGTTGGAGGTTCTATGTTTTACTGTATATGTATATTTTAACTATATTATATCAAAAGTACTGAATCTTCGCAAAAGAGGTCGCGGTCGGAATTCTAGTACAAAAATAAGGTAACTATATATGTTTAAATAACCCTTTCTTCACAAGTCACTTTTATAACTTCACACATACATATACATACCTAATCTCAAAGTTACTTGAATACTAACATTTTGATTTAGGCTGATTTCAAAACAAGTAGTTCTCTAAATGGAGGAACTTATAATAATAAGTTCCTTCGTAATCGTTCATTGTTGTCCGATGCTAAACCAATTGTGTGAATACAAAACAAAGGTGTTGACCAGAAGCAGTTTCTAACACGAGACTGCACGGCTCCGAGTGGTTGCGTGCGATACGATCGCAATCTCAAACGTGTGGCTTTTATCATATTCGAAGGACTCGAACGCGTGACCACAGGCCGGTATCGAAAGCTAGCATTTCCGCTGCTAATGACAAGGCTGGGGCAGGAAAGTGCATGTTCCTAGAAGAACTTTTACTTGTTTCTTGCACTATAAGCCCATAATCGATTGTGCACGCCGCCACGCTAAAACCGAACAATATACCGTTAAGTTCCAGGGCACGCTAGGCGTTTCTGGATTTTTGTAGACGTGTACTTTATACCACATCAATAATAAATCTGCTTCATGTTCAAATCAAAAAAAAAAAAAAAAACTCAAAAAAACCAAGTCAATTCTAAATTTTTAAAAATTATAGTGACTTGACAAAGAGACGACAAAAACAGTAAACAAAAATATAGAGATGCGTGGCTTTTAATAATCTTTCAACCGATTGCGTCAAAATGATTTCCATTCATTTAATGACAGCTGGCTTAGCATAAGAAGGCTAAGTATAGATTACAGTGAAACGCACCTGTATTTGCATGTTTTTTACTCGCAATGTTTCTACGAATGTTGCAGAGGCGCACAACTACTTTGGTTCATATCCGATCGGGTGATTCCATCGAAAAGCTAACAATATCATGACTTTTGGGATAATTAATATATTTAGAAATTTACATCCCTGAGTATAATTAAAGATTGTAACAAATTTATGACAAACAACTGTAAATATGATGGAAGATGGAGAAAGTAGCTAGAATCACCCCAATCGTTGCTTTTTATTGACGGCATAATTACTAAGCATTGGTACGACTGGCCGTCGTTTGCGCACCCCAGCATTTTGCAGTTTCTAGAAATCGTAATGGACACCAAGTGTTCTGTATCATTTGCTCGGACACAGCTAACTTAGATTAATTATTACCTGCGCCATAAGAGGGCCGGCTTAATGCTGAGTTTCCTCAATCAATATCAATTACTAGTGTATGCATCTGAGAAACAATTAGTAATTCAAAGGGTTTAACACAAATGCAAGTAGTCTTATAAGCATCTTTATTATAGAAAATTAAACATTAATAATGATACGTAATGTAACCCATCAATTAAATGACCACTTAAGAACCTCGAGGCACAGATAAACCAGAATACATTTGTAATGAGCATTCGAGTAAACATAATTCTGGCGAGCAAATTTGCAAACTAATATTTACTCCACTTTTTATTTAAATTAAGGCTCAGGTTGATCTGCATGTTTGAAACGAACGGCAATTTTAAATAGAGCGGTACGTAGTAAGTACTGACGAAGACATCAAGTTAATGACTTTTAACAATAAAAGTTAATACATAATTAGTTAAGTGAAGCAAAATTCATATGTAGGTATACTGGGTGTTGCCTGTAATAGGAGGAATAAATTGAGGGATCGTTTCTACTGTATAAACGTAGCAATATTTTGTTCTACAACTTTTACAAAATATGTAATTTATTATTTGGAATTTTTCGAACAAACTAAAATAGCATTTTCAATGTACTCCATCCAATAGTCTAGTTGACACATACTGTCAGCCTACAAAGTTCGTAGTTTTCGCAATACATTAAGCTGGCTTGGAAAATCTAAATTCATTAATATTTAGTAAACAACAATTTATTTTCAAAAGTTGTAGAATAAATGTTGTTACGTTTGTGGTGTGGAAACGATCCCTACATTTATTGCTCCTATTACAGGCCACACCCGGTATATGTTACTACACAAAAGCCACTCTAAAATAAATATAATTCTATATTTAGATTTGAGATTTAATAAAAAATAGTCGACGTAAAATAGTTTGGCATTTACACTTTTTGCTTTTAAATTTTAAAAATAATTAGGTATTATCTCTCTCATAAATATGTATAATAATAATAAAGTCTTACACTAACCGGCGGTTGTCCATGGGAGCATACTTCTATAGCGTGAACTCAGAGACAATAGCCGGTTGGTGTCCCACAACTTTACTAAATTCAAGTTGTCTAAAGGGCCTCTGCGTGTTGGCTTCGGCTCCATGCACGCTTTCCAAAGTTCCGGGACTCCCATAGTCCCGTGTTTGGTAAAGACATACAATAATAAATATCACGGGACAATGTCACAAAAATTGACCTAGTCCCAAACCAAGTTCTGGGCTAATGTGGCGTAGTCTCCAAAATATGGAATACATATAAAAATACATACGAGTAACTATTCTCTCAGGCTTTTCTTGCTTAACTTTGGTTTAAATGAAGTTATCAATCAGAATCTTCATCTAAAGGGTCTTGAAATACTTTAGCAGGGGGACGCAGCATGTTAGTCTTGGCAGCGAGCCTCATTGTTGAGGGACCAAGGGAGTTTTTAGGGCGAAATATATGGACCAATGTAGGTGCCGCGACGGCACCCTCGGTACCCAGACCCGATTTTTTATCATTGCTGACTATAGGTACCTGAAACAAAAAGAAAGCTTGTTACATACAATCTGGAAACCTGAAGAATGCTGGCATTAGGAGGTGGGTGGCTGGGGGTGGAACGGGATTATACGTCTCAGCATATACATATAATATTACTGACCGAAATATTAAGCAGATAAATTAATCCTGGCAAAAATTATGATTAAAAGAACTTACAAGTATACAGTTAGGTGCAAAACGAAGTAAATATTAGCACCTTAGTAGAATGTTAATAAGTCGGTGAAAATCAAAGCTATTTTTTTTTGTTCAAAATTATTAAATAATTATAAGTGACAAGTAAATCATGTATTCAGCAGTTTTGTAGCGAACTACTATTCTGTATTATGCATTTGAAAATAGCTTAGATTGTCATCTACTTATTTAACAATCTAGTAGCAATTATTACTGTAATCGGATAAGGTTTTCTTATTCGTTTTTTGGTATTAGCGCTGCGGCGCGGACTCCTATACGCTGAGAACTCGTATGATCCCGAAGATGCCCGAGTGTCTATCGGCTCGCGTTCGGTTTTCTCTAGCGTCACACCACTTTGAGCTATCGACTTGGACCTACGTCGCTTTCCGTTTCGATACGAGTATTAGCCGTTAAGGTTTAAATATCGCTGCTTTGTAAAATCATTAAAATATTAGTGAAGTGTTGATCCCGCTGGGGTGAGTTCTCATCGCTTTTTTAGCTTTTAATTAAAGTAGGTTATGTGCTTAATGTTTTAGTAGAATAGTTATTTATTATTAGTTGAGCACTTTTCGCACTTATTGCAAAGCAGATCGCTTGGCTTTGACCGAGGGCCGTAAGGAAGCTATACTGCACCGCTAATGCCTACTCCTGGGCTTCCAGGATCAGTCTACCCTTTACACCGGCCTTGAGAAGGGAAGGCCGCTGTGCACACTGGCCGCTACTGAAGACGAGCTGCGAAGTTAATCCAGCCCCAAGACCTACTTACTCTACTGCAGCCAGTCCCCCTGTCAGGCCAGTGATCTCCTTATCAGTGCGCGTACTACCTGGTGTTATTTGGAACAGACATTATAGTAATTTTATTATAACCTATGGTTTCATTGACCTACGACCCTACTTCTGCAGCTGATGTTATATTAAACATCCCCTAACGTCGCAGTGGCGCCCTTTCCGTGGTTGTCTTGTTCCAATAGCACGGGGTTTACGTATTTAGCTTATAGTGCTCAACTTGGTCACTCGATTCCGGACAATTGTGAACGAGGAGGTGTCTACGGCAGCAAACTGGTACGTCTCACCTTTTATTGTACATTGTATATCTACCTTCTTGTTGTTTACTGTTGCGGGAAAAAAAATATACTATTCTATTATAAGATTTTTTTTAATTTTATTTTATACTTGAGAACGTACTCTCATTCTAAGTAATAATTGTAAGTGAGATAACTACGTAACAGTTTGCAATAAAATTCATTTGATTGATTTTTAAAAACTCATACATTAATCATTAAAATTATTGTATATTTTCACATTCGTAGTAATTGTAACCGAATCGTAAATATTAGGTTATCATTATACTTATAGCTAGCCACATAATAACTAGCACAACATCCACGCATCCATCCAAACCAAAAAAAAAAAAAAAACCAAACCATCTCATTTTAATCGTTCACTATTCACTGTAGGTAATTCACTAATTTAAACGATTAATTTCAGATTATTCATTATATACTTACACGCTTTGCTGATTTTGCTTGCCTAGCGACTAGCGTTGCAATCATTAATATTGTACCTTTGGAGGTGGTGTTGTAAATCAAATTGGTTTAAATAATTATTACATAATGGGAACTCACCCTGTAAAATATATAATGCTAAATAAGAACGAGTTAACCTATGAGGTACTTATCAGGGGAGAAGAACCTGCGTCTACTGTGTTAGGGTTACGCAAACAAATAACTAAACTTGCTCTTTTAATTCCTACTGATGAAATTCTTGATTCCGGTGTTGATTCTAAAGAAGACTGCATAGGTGTACGTAGTTCCATAAATGAGCTGTCTACAAAGGTCAGTGCCTTACAAGGGAAATACGATTATAACTTATTTCAACGTACAAATGCATTGCATAATCATATCTACCACCGATTGAACAGAATCGATACTACAGATTCGTCAACAACTACGACTGTTAAAACTCTAAAAAACGAATTCAGTTCTCTTTCAAAACAATTTAACACTATAAGTAAAGACAACTGTGCTCAAAATGCCGCATCCGAGCACACGGACTATGCGCAATCGTCTTCAACACTCGACGGCCAGGCTATTGTGTCGGTGCACTGCGACCACACACAATCTAACGACATAAAAATAAAATTTGACGGCAACAGCTGCGTCCACGCGTTCGTACAGAGAATTAAGGAGTACCAAACCGCTAGGAATCTACCCTCAAATAAATTATTAATGTATGCTTCGGAAATATTTACGGGTAACGCACTGCATTGGTACCGGGGTGTGCGCGGTGCAGCTAAAGACTGGGATGACTTGATTACGCAACTGGTTTTAGACTTTAGCCCTTTTGATTACGACTACAAACTAAAGTCAGAGATCCGTAATAGAACGCAGGGAGAACAGGAAAACATTACAATTTATCTATCAATTATGTCCGAATTATTCGCAAGGTTGACAGAACCATTTTCCGAAAGAGATAAACTAGAAATTCTGTTACACAATATCATCATCATCATCATCATCATATCAGCCGAAAGACGTCCACTGCTGGACATAGGCCTCCCCCAAGGCTCTCCATTCAGACCGGTCCTGTGCTTTTCGCATCCACCGCGTTCCCGTGATTTTTACAAGGTCGTCGCTCCATCTTGTTGGAGGCCTACCTACAGCTCGTCTCCCGGTCCGTGGACGCCACTCAAGAACCTTCTGACTCCATCGGTCATCAGTCCTGCGAGCAATGTGCCCCGCCCACTGCCACTTAAGTTTAGCTATTCTTCGGGCTATGTCGGTAACCTTAGTTCTACTGCGGATATCATCATTTCTGATTCTATCACGCAGAGAAACCCCGAGCATAGCTCTCTCCATAGCCCTCTGAGTGACTTTGAGCTTCCTTATAAGGCCCATTGTTAGCGCCCACGTCTCAGATCCGTAAGTCATCACTGGCAACACACACTGGTCAAAGACTTTTGACTTCAAACACTGCGGTAATTTGGACGAAAAGATGCTGCGAAGCTTCCCGAACGCTGCCCAGCCGAGTCGGATTCGACGAGTGACCTCTTTCTCAAAGTTGGACTTACCTAACTGGACCGTTTGTCCCAGGTAAACATAGTCGTCAACAACTTCGAGCGCAGAGCCTCCGACCATCACGGGAGTTGTCGCGACATGGACATTGGACATGACTTTCGTCTTGTCCATGTTCATTCTCAGGCCAACTTGGTCGGAAACTCTACTGAGGTCATCGAGCATTGCACTGAGTTCCTCCATGGTCTCAGCCATGACTACGATATCGTCAGCAAATCGAAGGTGAGTGATGTACTCGCCATTGATGTTGATGCCTCGTCCTTTCCAGTCCAGAACTTTAAAAGCATCTTCCAATGCAGCGGTGAACAGCTTCGGAGAGATCACATCTCCTTGTCTGACTCCCCGCTGCAGAGGAATAGGCTTCGTGCTCTGGTCCTGTAGTCGGACGGACATAGTGGCGTTTTCGTAAAGACACTTCAACACTTCGATATATCGGTAGTCAACTTGGCACCGCTGGAGAGACTGCAGCACAGCCCAGGTCTCGATCGAATCGAAGGCTTTACACACGTTTACACAATATACGCCCATGCTATTCGACGGTTTTGGCATCTTGTATTTCAGATATCGATACTATTGCGACACTTCGTAAACTCTGCTTAAATTATGAAAAAATTCAATGTCTTTCTTCACAGTTCCGGGAACCGCCTAGGCCAACTTATAGCACCTTAGCTCCAGACTTAGCATATGTAAGATCGGAACCAAAACCAAATTTTTATAAAAACAATTACCGGCCTAACTTCCGTAAGAATTATTACAATTCATTTAATCGCGATTCTACACTGAGCACGAGTAACGCGAACGCACCCGTGGCCGCAGTTTCCGACGTGGCAGGAATAGAACAAGGACCAAATGACTCGACTAGGAAAGCCGCATTTTGTCCGCGCTGCCGTAGTAGTGATCACTCGTTACGTCAGTGTACAAAAGACCGCTATCCGATATGTTTTAAATGTGGTCTAAAGGACTTTACCTTTCTTAATTGCCCTACTACAAAAAAACTAGTTACAGAAGGTTGTTGCACTAGATCAAAAAATAATAATAGCAGTAATTTCAACCAAAACGAGTGGCAAAGTTGGTTAAATACTATTAAAGTGTACTTTTCTACGTACTCTATTGCAACAATCTTCGATAAAAAACCGACTGGGGATCTACGGCCCTATGTAACTGTCAACGTGGGAAGTCTTTCTATGAGCGGATTATTGGACTCCGGATCAGCTGTAACGATACTCGGAAATAATGCGCATCATAACCTGGTAGCATCCACTGGTCTAAAGCTTTGCGACGGTGACTATTCTAAGTCATTTATAACTGCAGGCGGCCACAAGATGGCAAGTCTTGGCTATATAAACCTACCTGTGACCTTTCAAGAGCAATTTCATATCCTAAAAGCCTATATTATACCTACTGTGACTTCACCTCTGATCTTAGGAGTAGACTTTTGGCAGAAATTTAACCTTTTTCCTAAATATTGCGATACCATTTCATTATCAACTACCGACAATCAGATCTCAACTGTAGATGAAGAATCAGTTATGCTTCATTCCTTCGACGAGCTTAGCGATACTGAACAGGCTACCGCCGAGGACATTATTAAAGAGTTCGAATCTATTTCCACTGGGGTGGCAGGTTTAGGCCGTACTCATCTGGCTGAGCACAATATCGATACAGGAGACTCCCCGCCTATACGACAGCGGTACTACAGATTGCCACCTGAAAAGTTGCGGATTATATGCAAGGAACTTGATGAAATGGTTCAACTGGGCGTGGTTGAACCGTGTGAGAGCCCTTGGTCGTCACCTATCCTACTGACTCCTAAGAAAGATGGGAAGCTGCGGTTCTGCCTCGATAGTCGTAAACTTAACTCAATCACTCGCAAAGATGCATATAAACTACCATATGTATCTGAAATCCTCGACAACCTCAAGAACGCAAAATATTTAAGTAGTATAGACTTGTCTAAAGCTTTTTGGCAAATACCGATTGCTGAACTAGACCGTGACAAAACTGCATTTTATGTTCCTACCCGCGGTACATTTCGGTTTGTCACTATGCCTTTTGGGCTTACGAATGCACCGGCGACACAACAGAGGTTGGTGGATCAACTATTTTACGGACCAGAATTTGAAAACTCAGTGTTTGTATTTTTAGACGACATTATTCTAGTGTCATCAGATTTCCAAAGTCATATTGCCTTGCTTCACAAGGTTCATTGCAAACTTCGATCAGCAAAATTGACTATTAATTTGGAAAAATCATCATTTTTTCGGAACGAGCTTAAATACCTGGGTTACGTTGTTAACTCTAAAGGCCTACACGTAGACCCTGGTAAAGTTGAGGCTATACTTAATTTTCCTACCCCAACAAATAAAAAAGAAGTCAAGAGGTTTCTAGGTACCGCTTCGTGGTACCGGAGATTCATTCCTAAATTCAGTTCAGTAGCTGGTCCACTCAACAAATTAACGTCTACTAGTAAAAAAAGCATACCCTTTGTTTGGTCAAAGGAAGCGGAAGACGCTTTTAATACATTAAAGGAATGCCTCATATCTGCTCCTATTCTATCTTGCCCAGATTATGACAAACCGTTCGAGGTCCACATTGATGCTAGTGATTACGGCGTCGGAGCCTTACTTACTCAAACTTTCGATGGTGTGGAGTGTCCTATAGCCTACATGAGCAAGGCCCTTTCTAGTGCTGAAAAAAATTATAGTATTACGGAACGAGAGGCCCTAGCCGTTCTCGTGGCTATTGAGCATTGGAGGTGTTACCTTGACAATGGCATGAAGTTCACAGTATATACTGATCATTCTGCATTAAAATGGTTTCTGAATTTAAGTAACCCAACTGGACGTCTTGCTCGCTGGGGTGTACGCCTGTCTGTGTTTAACTTTGAAGTTAAGCATCGCCGTGGCTCCGATAATATTATTCCTGACGCATTGTCTCGCATATGCCCTGTGTCTGCCATTGACGATACCATCGACTCAAGCCAGTCTAATGACCAGTGGTATCTCAATATATTTAATGGTTGCCAGACTTCTCCTACATCATTCCCTAACTATATTATTAAAAACCAAAAACTTTATAGATTAATGAAAAGTAGATGCACCTTGCGTGAAGAGTTTGACTGGAAAGAGGTGATACCTTCTGAAAGTAGACACTCGGTAATCGAGGAAAACCATTCGGAACCGACTGCTGGACATTTAGGCGTATTTAAAACATATAAGCGACTGGCACTCCGTTACTATTGGCCGGGAATGCATTCAGATGTTGTGAGATTTATTGCCTCCTGCGATGCTTGTATCGCGCATAAACATATCAACCATGCTCCTCTAGGAGAAATGGGTCGCCCTAAAGTATGTTCGAGGCCATTTCAGACAATAAGTATCGATCTCGTAGGACCACTACCGGTGTCTAGGAAACAAAACTCCTTCTTATTTGTCGTCACTTGCTGTTTCAGCAAATACTGCTTGCTATTTCCAATTAGACGAGCTACTGCTGATATTGTAACTAAATTACTAGAAGATAATGTATTCCTGATCCATGGTGTTCCTTCTACTATAATTCTAGATAACGGGAAACAATTCATAAGCGTCAAACTAAAAAAAATGCTTGCTAAATATAAGGTTCCAAATGTGCACTATACTCCAAAATATTCCCCACACATTAATACAGTCGAACGTTATAATAAAACAATTATGACTGCAGTGTCTACATTTATTGAGCATGATCATCGAACATGGGATCAGTCGATAACACAGATTCAATTTGCGATCAACAGCTCGGTAAACGAGGTAACCGGATATACCCCTTCATTTCTCGTGTATGGCCGTGAATTGGTTGTGTGTGGTTCGCATTATGTCGACACTGAGTGTGAGGACGAAATTCATCAACCCCGCGATGGTTATGCAGAAAACCTTGGTGCGCTGTCTACAATATTTAATAAAGTGCAGGTAGCATTGTTGCAGGCACACTCTAGAAATTCACAACATTATGATCTTCGTCGTAAACCTGCTGAGTTTAAAGTCGGAGACGTGGTCTGGAAGAGGACTTTCTACCAAAGTGATAAAGATAAACGATTTTCCAAAAAGTTAGCACCTAAGTTTATAAAGTGCAGAATTATTGGTAAAAAATCAGCTCTTGTATACGAACTGTCTGACGATTCTGGTCATTCTTTAGGTAATTGGCATATAAAAGACTTTAAACATATTAATTACAAAGAATAGTAGACGGATTTTCGTTTAGGACGCTAAATCCTTCTATTTGAAGCGGGGTACTGTAACACTGCATATCAGTGCACCGTTAATATTATAGTTATTCTGTACGGAACCGCAATTATTACTGTAATCGGATAAGGTTTTCTTATTCGTTTTTTGGTATTAGCGCTGCGGCGCGGACTCCTATACGCTGAGAACTCGTATGATCCCGAAGATGCCCGAGTGTCTATCGGCTCGCGTTCGGTTTTCTCTAGCGTCACACCACTTTGAGCTATCGACTTGGACCTACGTCGCTTTCCGTTTCGATACGAGTATTAACCGTTAAGGTTTAAATATCGCTGCTTTGTAAAATCATTAAAATATTAGTGAAGTGTTGATCCCGCTGGGGTGAGTTCTCATCGCTTTTTTAGCTTTTAATTAAAGTAGGTTATGTGCTTAATGTTTTAGTAGAATAGTTATTTATTATTAGTTGAGCACTTTTCGCACTTATTGCAAAGCAGATCGCTTGGCTTTGACCGAGGGCCGTAAGGAAGCTATACTGCACCGCTAATGCCTACTCCTGGGCTTCCAGGATCAGTCTACCCTTTACACCGGCCTTGAGAAGGGAAGGCCGCTGTGCACACTGGCCGCTACTGAAGACGAGCTGCGAAGTTAATCCAGCCCCAAGACCTACTTACTCTACTGCAGCCAGTCCCCCTGTCAGGCCAGTGATCTCCTTATCAGTGCGCGTACTACCTGGTGTTATTTGGAACAGACATTATAGTAATTTTATTATAACCTATGGTTTCATTGACCTACGACCCTACTTCTGCAGCTGATGTTATATTAAACATCCCCTAACGTCGCACCAATGCACGTAACGTGGGGATGTATTTTTTTTTCGTCTACTCTATAGTGTGGGGTGTCGTTGGATGGATCTTTCAAAAATATTACGGGTTTGTAAAAACAGTTTTTTGATTTCGATTTAGCATGGTCCGACATGCTCTTGCCCGGTTTTTATCTTCAATGTATAATTCATTACTCTTATTAATTTTGCCCTTGACTTCGTCAGCGTAGAATTCTTTGATCGGTTTTGGAAGATGTTTCATATTTGAAACTATACTATAACTTTATTATATGTGATATCGTTATAAGAACATTACGTTACAGCCGCCGTCGCCAGCACACCCTCCACCACGACCACATCACCGCAGATAAAACAATTGAATGTTGTAATGCTGGTCATTGCCAACATGGGTTCTAAACGCATTATAGAGGACTTATGATCACTGGTCGGAATGGTAGTTTTTTCGCGAGACTTCGGTATGTAAGCTTAGTATGGATACAGCTCGTCACCCAGGGATTACATTTGCAAGTTTTAAAATTTGTGTTTGGTTCAGAAATGTTATTCATTTATAATTATAACGATTATTTTGCTAATATAGAATATCGAATTGACGAAATATGTGGACACTTATAATAAATTTTTCGTATTTTCCAATATAACTTTAATTAAGGTGAATAAATGTGAGTCCCGGAATCCCGGTTTTATCCATATTAAGTAATAATGTCATTCACATCCGAAATTTCACTACCTATTCGGATTAGTTTCTATTTTTATTTTTTTTGTATATGAAGATTGTTTTAAAACAAATGTAGATGAAGATCGTTATAAACAAACGCCTTGACTGATTGGGCAGATTGTGCCACAAATTGTGCTAAATAATGTTGTTGTTTGCCTTACCTCGTGTGCTGTTCGAATGTGCTAAATCACGTTGCGATGCAAAGTTTACGTCTAAAAAACCTCCATTGATCGAGTTTTATCAAATGTTAAATAGAATGTCTCAATAAAAAATTTGGTGCCGGACACACGGTAGCCACGGTTGCTCAGTTGAGCGTTATTTTAACAAAGTAAGTAGTAAATACGAATACGAACATCACACACGATTGATTTATAAATGGAGTTAAGTACTTTTCTGCGTCGACCCATTATGCCACACTCGATACATATCCCAAGGCAGGAACCAAGTTGCCATCAAAAAACACATAGGATCACTAGACCATAAAAGGCAGGTAACTACGCACCCATTACATCTAACGACAGACAGACAGACAATGTGTTATTAGCGGTTCATTGTCTAGCCGGGTGAACAGCCTAGACGGCGGAAGTCCAGATTTCCTGTGCCATACAAGATGGGCGAGCTCTCGGGCTATGGTGATCTATGGGGCCAACGGCACGGATAAAAACAACTCCTTTTAGTGCTTGTTCAATGTCGACTAGACAATTTTTTGTCGGTGGTTGGTGACATGATGGCGAACGGGCGCGTGTATCGCTCGCGCGTGCTCACTTTGAAACTTGCTCTAATAACAAATTATATACTGTATAATGCGTGAATTTAGTTTGCGTGGAACTAAGGTAAAATATTTATACCTTTCAAAATACTTGTACCTACTTGTTTCGAATTTATAATCAAACCAACCTATTGTTGAGTTTTAGAAGCTTGCAAATTCCTATAAACAAGCGTTTTATGGTTACGTAAAAACATTCGATTACCTATCTTAAAAAAAACTAAAAGCGTTATAAAATACAACGAATGGTTTCTCAGATTTTTATTTAAATGTGTTTGCGTACGTAACTATACGTATATCTTATGCATAATAATGGCGAAACGAATTGATTACCACGTTGGCGCCTAAATTCCTCGAGATATTTTTCCTTATAACATCCTTTCCGAAAACCGTTTTTTTCTTATATTTATTTGAATAACTTGTATATTTAATGACACAGAACATCTAAGTCAATCTGAATTAAAAACACAAGGCCACGAGATGGATTTGAAGTTTATACCAACTCGAGGACTGACAAAAATGGCGGTGATACGACAGAGTCCGCCCGGATCGCACCCCCATTTTATCCTTTAACCTACCGCCAAGCCACAGTGTTCGCATTGTTGTTTTCCGGTTAGGTTAGGTTAGGAATTACTAACATAGTTCCATTCCACCTAAGTCCCCTGGGTTGGCATCGTATTTGCAGTATATAAACACTTTATTGTACTAAACAATGTGTGTATATACATATATTTATTTATACTAATATTATAAAGAGGGAAGATTTGGGTGTATGTAAAAATTAAACTCAACAAATACTAGGCCGATTTAAAAAAATATTTCACCATGTGAATGCTACATTATTCCAGATTAACATAAGCTATGTTTTATTTTTCTACGCGGACATCAACTAGTATAATATATATAAACAACTAGCGACCCGCCCTCGCTTCGCTCCGGATTAAAGTATTATACATATAAACCTTCCTCTTCAATCACTTTATCTATTAAAAAAACCGCATCAAAATCCGTTGCGTAGTTTTAAAGATTTAAGCATACATAGGGATATAGGGACAGAAAAAGCGACTTTGTTTTATACTATGTAGTGATGATGTCCCGGTTAACTGACTATTTGTGTATGAGAGTTCGGTAATTTTAGTAATGAGAACTGAGGAAATTGTTGGTTAGGCTACTGCTTTTAGATAATTATAAAAGTATAAAAAGGCGAACGTCTCCCTTTAAAATATAAAAAGATAAAAGATTTTTATTCAGTATTATTTAAGAGATCTCTTCTAGTTGGGCGAGTAAAAAAATAATTAAGAAAATAATAGACAGATACTAAAGTAGGTTTAGTACAGTACCATCGCCCACACTGTTAACTGTCCATCGGTAGACCTAATGCCTTTTGTTTTAAGGTTCACCGATGTACAGTTAAGAGTGTTGCTGTTTGTACTCAAGACTACCGTCTTAGGATTGTAGTCTTGAGTATGTAAATGTCTTTGGGTCTTAGATCAGATGTGTGCTCGTTTGCGAAGAAGAAGAAAAAGGCTGAAGCGCGAAGATGTCTTTGTCTTCCGGTGGGATATTGTGATATTAACCTTTTCAACGCCCTGCATCAAGCACAAATATTTCACTCACACGCCAAACATATTGCAAAAGCTATGCAAAATTCAACTTTAATTATAGAAAAAGAAACCCTGTTGTAAACTGTACCTCTGACAACTATAAGCGGCGGTGGCGTTGTAGACACGACAAATCATGACCACTTTAGGCGTTGTTTCCGTTCAATAGGTTAAAAACGAGCAAATAAATACAAGTATAAACTTTGAAATTGGAATCCCAAGTAACTATTAGATTTAAAAACCACATTGCAAAGTCTCTCAATTTAAAATCGAAATTACGAAACAGTTCATCTACTTTTTTTTCAATTCTCAAGATCGATTGTAGAATCATCCACGATGACAAATAAATCAATTAAAGATATGCCGAGTGATATCAACAGCTTGCTTCAATGGGCCGATTGAATAGGATTGAAAACTTACAAGGCTCAATTTTTTATTAAGGTGAATCATTCGGTTCACGTTAATAAAAAAATTATTACCTACTGATCGTATCAATGACTCGAACTTAGCAACAGCGGCTTTACTTGGAGTAACTTAATTATATTAAATATATTTTGATATGTGGGCGGCGTGAAGTTAGCAAACCGATACTACGAAAAGGTATATGATTGAGTTCATCAACATTTAAAGAGTCATTAGTGTAAAAGTTATGAATTATACAGTTCCATTTGCAATTCCGTTCATGTAAAGGTTTTTTTTTAAAGTGAAAAAATAAGGATTTAAAATCAACTAAATTACACCTTCATAAGTAGAAAATCCCGAAGATATATTTTTCATAAGAAAAAGGACTATAAATACTAACTTCCATTCATCTAATTTCTACAATGGCCGATACAACTTAACATCACCCTTTTTACTCCTTAGCGAAAGATTAACCCAAAAACGCGGGTTTTGGGTTATAAATATTAGCTGAATGCTAGTTCATGTTTCCAAGTTCATAAATGGCCGAACCATCATTCAACCTTAAACTCGGCTTTCAACCCCTTAGGGATAAATCTTTCAAAAACACCACATTACGAACCACTATTACTAACGCTCCGCTTTGGGTCCGCCTGTAATTTTTTGAACCGTAATACATAGACACTAAAAAAATTACAGTTTGTATTAAGATGGCCGCAAAATTAAAAATTAAAGGTCCCCATACAAAAAACGTGTTTCTTGCTCGGTCTAAATAAGTATAGTACAGCCAGCATCAAAAGTATCTGATCAAGTCAAGCTACTTTTGTACTTTATCGCATTAACACATTACACAATCTTGTTTGACATTGCTTATGTGACAGTAAGGCGACAAGGTACTAAACTGGGCCTCTATTCAACTGCGTTATAACGATATCATGTTTGACGTGTTTTAGAATTGTATATGTCACAGTCGCCATTATTGTAAATGACATAAGAGTTATGAAAACGTTGACAATACGGAAACAGGTCAAATACGATATCGTTATTACCGTGTAGAATCCCTGCCCTGATCAGTTACTTTTAACGCTGTAACTATGGTAGCTTCAACTGTGCCTATGGTGGTACGGGAAGTCTGACTCGCACTTGGCCGGTTTTTAATTAAAAATTAAAATACCTACTGCAAAGAAATTAAAAAACTAAACATCTCTTTTCCACTTAGCTGTGTTTAAGTTAGAAGACGGCAAGTGTGTTGATTCGTTGCGATGAGTATGACATGACTAAGTTAATATTTCTAGGTACAGTCAAGTTCAAAAGTATGTATACACTTTAGTACCTTGTCACTTTAATCGCTTGGGTAATTTCATATGGCAGTTTAAACATGACGTTAAATAGACAAGGTACTAAAGTGTATACATACTTTTGAACTCGACTGTACTTACAGCCTACTGTTGAATTAAAAATAGTTGTGGTTTTAAGCGTAAAACGTATAAAACAACGTGCATGTTATTTTACCGACTATTCCCATTTTTGTATCCATGTATCGTTATTTTCTTGGAAATACCATATTTTCCGGCCCTACGTGCGGAATCGCGTCAATCAATAGCCAGAGTTTGGGCATGAACAAACAAACAGACACTACGTATTAGTTACGACTCTGGACAGAGATGTCTCTGGCATGTCGAGTAAAGTAAATCAAGGATAGCACGATTACTGACGCTGCGCTGACGAACCGTGTAATTGATGCTGATGCAATGCAAAGGAGTGGACTGTAGCTCGCTATATTGATAATGACGAAGCAGGGATAAAGTGTAAGGAAAGATTTGGGTCGCTTTTTCAATGCACGTCCATTTAAAAATCATTCATTTATAATTTTATATAGATGATGATATGAACCGTAGCATCAGTCACGCTCAAGGTTTCGCCGCACATATTACAAGAATATAAACTGAATATGGGCATAAAGACAGTTAGAGTTGTTAAAAGCGGGTCATAATGAAGCGATGCACCGCGGTGCGCAAGCGCTGATGCAGTTTAGATAGCGGTGGCGCGGTGCCAAACTTCAACACGCTTGCATTTCCATCGGATTTGTGCCCGAAGTACAGATACCACAAATACTACCTCATTTTAAGAGAGATAGAGCTTTAATTTCAAGGAAAAACGGCATACGTGGTAAGAGCTGTACGAGCTTAACGAAATATCAAGTCGATTTGGTAAAGATTTATACTGAGCCTACGATTGATGAACCTTGACAGTGTTTTATGGAGCAACGAACACGTTTAAGAGAATTTCAACGATTAAGGTACGCGTCCACAGCTTCACATCGGACGCATCGTCTCAAATGTATTTCACAGTTGTTTGTATAGTTAGCCATACCAGTGCTTCAGCTGATCGATATCCGCACTCCTAATAACTATTCCGTCAGATGCGCCCGATTCGTACGATGTGGACCCGGCGGACGTCTGCTTAAAGTCGATCATAATCAGTATCGTTTAAAAAATTGGTTCAATTACTTCATGCAAGTAATTACCTAATCCGGTATCAAATGACAAAACTTTAGTCATTCGACTGATCGACAAAGAAATATTGGCCCTTAAAAACTCAAATAACTGATATGATAGGTACTATACCTGATGATTTTCTCGTCATCAAAGTGCAAAGTAAATTTTAAACCTATTTTAACAGTGTTTATTAAAAATATCTCATGTTTATAAGAGGCCTGATAATTACCGCGTTGAACAGTGTAATTATAGGCCCATAATGTATGTCATGATTTTTTTGGATTATCAGCTTATGATCATCTTTAGTGATTATCATGACTTGGATGCTGTTTTAATAAAAATAGCGAAATTTAGCTTGTCAGTAGGTATTACTATCTTGGTAATTGATGAAGCAATGTGTGAAACACCCGTCCGCTTTTAAACCCAAGTGTGGTTTGGCATTACGCCGCCACGACCAAACAATGACAACATGACGAGACTCTGCGATCTGCACTTTAGATAACCGCTAAGATGTACGACGTGAAATTTAAATTAAAACTTTTATTTGCATGTACTCGCTAGCTGAGTACGGGCACGGAGCGCAGTAGTCGTTGACCGTGACTGACTGTACCTTCCAAGCTTTGTAATTAAAACGTGGCCAAAACATTTCAAATTAAACCACAATCGCGAAGTTTTAATTTTTTAGCAATAAATTAATTACCCCCTTGTGAAAAACTCAAATATTTTAGGTTTAGTGTGGTTTGTCACTTTCTGCCATATTGAAATATGACAGTTTTAGCTATAATATTAGTTACTAGATAAGCTAGAAATTCTAAGGTGACATTTTTAATTTTCCATTTTTTTATATTTTACACAAAAATGTTATATCGCAGAAGGTGATATTCGAAATCAGTGTCGAAAAAAACAACTATAAAGCATAAAATGCATTTCGTTGCTTACAATGAATTCTATTTGACTGTTCAATATTATTTGTCCAGTAAAAAATTTCGTTAAAACAATATATGCGTCAGTAATAAGTCATAAAAAAACTTGCAACTAATTTGCCGTTATTCACAACGATGTCACATCATTAAAAAATCATTAACGTCGCTCTAATACCTACTATAAATTCGCAAAATATCGCATTCCATTTTGATAAATACTGAGAAACTATAGATACTAATTGCAACAAATTGCAACCAGCGGCGGGTTTGGCGAATTCAGCATGACTAATACAGTCCACCTTCGGACAGCTTATTAATATTTGCCAACGCAATAATGGCAAGTGATCTGACGAAATGAGACCGCATTTGGAATTTTCAACCGAGCTCTATATGGGGGTTTTAAGACAACCGACCGCCAGGGAATGTAGGTAGACATTGTTATCGGGTCTGTGCATCGAGATGTCAATCAGACACGCCGGCGGCTATACATATAAACGACTATAATCAAGTAAGTAGCACGAAATCCCTAATAAGTATAACACAAAGCCGCTATTTCTTTCTGTCAGCTTGTGCTTTTGGTTCTTTTAACCATACGCAAAAGATTAAAATGCGGTTCCACCATTTGTATCGCAAGTGCAGGCCTTCAGTCTTGAAGTAAGTACGCAATTACTGGAGACAGTTTCTGAGCGACTCAGCCATTTCTCCAGGAATACTGCTCTATAATATGATTCTCAAAATTACTCAATAGCTTTGAAAATACTTTCTTCGAATTATTTACCCTTAGTAACTTATACACCTATTTCTAGTCACTGCGTACTAACAAAACTAAAGATAGAGAAGATGAAACAAAATCAGAGGGATTATAAGTTTACTTTAAATAAATAAATATAAAAATAAACTTCAATGGAATGGCATTGCGAAAACAATTCATGTAATCAGACATTACCAGGCTTAACACCATGCACACATGCAATTTCGTAAGTTTGGACTAGCATGTCAGGCTCAAATTCAAGAAAGTCACGTAAATCTTTGGCACAGGCCAAACCTGATACTTTATGTTAAGCCTTGTAGGATTTGGGTTCTGTTGCATAGAAATTGTTACGTTTTGACAAATATCCAATAACGTATTTTTTCCCCTAAACACAGAATGAAGTCTTATGTCATGACTCATATGTATGTGTTCGTACGCGTAAAACTAGTTTTCCGCTAGTCTTTTTTTCTCCTGCTGGGGATCGAATTCCGAAAAATCCTTTTTTAACACAGTTGCTCAAAAAGTGGTACTTTTCATAGCTGTATATCGTGCGAAAATTTGATATTTTGTAGTGTGTTTTACTTTTCCAACTTTTTGAAATATAATTTTGTTTCAACTTCCAAGCCGTGCATCCAACCAAAGAGTTTGCATGTTCAACCACTTTTTGATTGCGTCATTTAGCATTGAAACTTTACATAGGTAGGTATTATAATTTAAAATATTAAAATTACATGAATACATACATACACACTCGCATACAATTTATCTAAGTAATATTAAAAAAAAACAGCTTCCATCAAGATGGTTGAATCTAAATTAGTATTAGGTACAAATGATCGGATAGTTTGGTATTAAGGTGGATTCACAATACACCATGCCGAAACCGGGCCCAGCCCAGTACGGCGTAATGTGAATCCACCTTTATGCATTACCGCTGGTTAATGGAGGATTATACTTTTTGATTTTGAAATACAGGTAATTGAATTACCATGAGACATATTTTTTATTTGGCTGAAAGGTCACAACCGTTGCCATTTTATAAAGTCTGTGTCAATTAAAAGTAAATTTGTCTCTTGTAATAGTTGTATTTACTGATTTGTTTTTGTTTCATTGATACCTATTTTTCGCGAATGTATTAAAAAACGTCGTTTGATACACGTGCGGAACTGTCATTATAACTCGTCCCAAGTATTGTCCCTCGCTTGCAGCTCAGGCCAAGACACCTTGGGACTCGTGTATAATGACATACTTTCTGCACTTACTATAATCTTTTAATTTTAATGGTTTAATAATAATACAAAATATATTTATTTTATTACGTTCTAAATTTAAGAATTTATTTCCGAGCAGAGTTACTTTTCAACCTTTTCAGTAGTAATATAACGGACATATACCTTTAAATGGTAACAGAACCCTAACTTGGAAAGAGGCATCGCGTGGTGTTACCACATCTGCATGCGAATTGTTTCTGGCCAATGTTTATAGCGCTGGCCGCTGCACTGGATGCATGCTCAATCACGGATTATTCAAATATAGTGCACTAAATGATTGCAGTCACGTCTATAATCGTAAGGAAGAGCTACGCCGCAAAAAGAAACGTAAAAATAGCAATATTTAAATTAGCTAAGGATTGTAAGATAAACGTTTCAAAAGACCACGCACAAGAATATTTTGTAAAATAAAAATCTGGATGACCACATTATTAGCTAAAAACTTTAGCACAGTATAAGCACTGCCGAAAACCACAGACAGCACTCAGCATAAGGCAAATATACTCGTAAGTCTGCAGCGAAGCGACTGCGTGGTTGTTTTGTAGAGATATTCATTATTCATAATTTTTTGCAGTCTCTCTTTGATAATATTTTCAAATCAGAAAGCTAAATTGCCTTTTTACAAGTATATTAAACTTTGGTTTATTTTTATGGGGTGTACTCGAGGGGTTTATTATTAATTGAGGCAGGTCGATAGAAGAGGTCAAGCAAGACCTATCGACATGGAGCAAAAAGATTGGCTTTGCCTGCCTTGTTTGATACACACTTCAAGTTATAACCCTGTATATTGTTAAGCTTGTAAATTCTTAGTAAACAAATATTAAAAGATAGCATTCCTGCAGGGCCTCTATTCAGGTGCGTTAAAACAATATCGTGTTTGACACGTTTAAGAATCGTTTATGTCACAGTCGCCATTATTGTAAATGACATAAGAGTTATCAAAACGTTGACAATACGGAAACAGATCAAAAACGATATCGTTATTACCTTGTAGAATCCCAGCCCTGATATCTTACACATTTCGCAGGCTTTAGGAGCACTATCTACCTTAAGCAAGGGGTTACCGATAGTGTGGGTTGAAAAAAAGGATTATTCGTGTAATTTGGAGAAGGCAACGCGTAAAATAACATGTAAAAATAACCCGGGGCACCAATAAAGAGCTAGATAATCCTCGGACGAGCGGCGTCCGCCCATTTACGCGCCTGCGCCGGCCTGTTTACACATTAAGCCTGTAGAGTAGAGATAAAGAGAGCCGTAAAGTTCCGATTTAAATGGGCCGACCTTACGATTTGTACGTTTCAGGAGGCAGCAGTGGGGCCCTTAACCCGATCGCGCGCGGGCGGCGGGCGGGTTCAACCTACTGCTATTGGAGTAACGGCCGAACCCTATATTCAAACCGCGGATAGATAAGGCTTACTTCGGGTTGAAATTTGACATTTGCCCATACAAAATGTGTCAAATTTTAATCCGAAGTAAGGCTATCTGTCCGCGGTTAGAATATAGGGTCCGGTCGTTAAACTATCATACGCTTACTGATTTGAATAAAACGTCTACAATATAACTTTCAGTACTTTTAATATAATATTTTTTATTTAATTATACCGAGACCAAAACTACCACCAGTTTTAGACCTAGTTTATAAAAATAACCATTTATTCCGAGTATTCCATGTTCTGAATTTAGTTCAAAATCCCCGATCCCGGTTTCCTGCAACCTAAGTCGCTTTTCACAGGAAATGTATTTATTATCCACCTACATTTTTCTTTCTTTTTCTAAATAAATTTGAAAGAAAATCTACTTCTAAAATTGTGAAATGACTTAAACCTACTTACTGGAAATTATATTACAGCTAAGCGATTCCCGCTAACGTTACGGCTCCAAACGATTTGCCATTTAAAAACAATAAAATTGTTTATAATAAAACGACAATGTATTCGGATAACGCTTTGATGTTTCCACTCGCCCAATAATGGGGCATCGAGGCGACAAAATACATATAAACTTCGAATATGAGTGTCCATACTGCCAACGCATTGGAAGTGCAAAACGCGGAGAGCGCTAAGGGCAAGGCTTAATCGTTTTAAATATTCATAGTGAAGTGCTACATGATATTGGTTTAAATCTATACTAATATTATAGAGAGGTAAAGTTTGTGAGTTTGTAAGATTGTACTGGATCTACTGAGCCTATTTAGATGAAATTTGGTATGGAGATAGATTGAGTTCCGAGAAGGACATAGGGTAATTTTTATCCCGAAAAATTAAACTTTTCCTGAGGGAATAGCGATAAACAATTTCTACGCAGACGGAGTGGCGGAAAACAGCTAGTATAAAATAAAGACGTGTTTCGACCGTAATTATAATAAATTTAATTAAAGATATTACGACGACGACGAGAAGTTACACCAGTTATTCATAAATAAAACGATTCAATTATTGACTCTTGTAAACCGCATTTCCAGAAATTACGCATATTCACTTTTCCAAGTTTATACAAGATCTAATCAACACTTATTTCAAAATTTTAACCGTCTTCGTCTTAGAAATAAAATCAGCACAACGTCTTCTAAGACCGCTTTATTTCGGAAGAGCATACTCGGGATGGCTCCCAGAATCTATAATAAAGTACCAAAGGATGTAGTAAATATGGAAACTTTGGCTGAATTTAAACACAAATTACATGATTTTCTAGTACAAAAAGCTTACTACACAGTAAATGAATACTTGTGTGACTACAATTAGTTGACGAAATCCGAGCATGAGCAAACTACAACTTCGTTAACTGCATCTACAATTTGTATGCCTCGCGGCGCAACATGGTGACACTTCCCAATATTTAAGACCTTATGTTATACAAATAAACAATATTTACCTTTATCTTTATCAATTTAAAAAAAAAGCCAAATTTAATAATCTTTGTAAAATTACATTTCGGTATTTAACGGTACACCATTATAAAAAGCCCCGTTACATTGCGAAAGAGATATAGAACTATATTTTCCCATGCAAGTGCAAGTATCAATTTATTTTTTTGAATCTCATTTAGCATTTAACAATAGAAAGTGTTCAAATTCACGGCATATGATAATTTAACGAGATTACAAGCAGAGGGTGTGGTCGGGGCGATTTACTTCGTCTGCTGCACGGGTAGCACAAGTTGTATTTTCTCGCTTGTCGCTCAGTGCGTCTCTTATCGTTACAGAATAGATAAAAAGAGAGATCCGAGCGACAAACAAGTCGCGGACACGTTGTGCCAGCCCTCCTGTCGCCGGCTACACTCGCGTCATCCGGAGCCCTACATGCAACATTATTTCACACCAGAAACTCTGTATTAGACCGACCGACACTGGACCAACTTTTTCCTAGTGACACGTCACTAACATAATTATGACACATTTTGTACGTGGCAACTATTGAATTTGGACTCGAAGTTACCTAATTTATTCGCGGTTTGAATATAGGAACCGGCTGAAAAAAAACGATACAAATAAGCAGAAATAAGTGTAAAAAACGAAGACCGCCTAATGTAAAGTGGTAAATTGACATAAAATATTTTTTTATGAAATTGGGCGCGGTCTTGAACAACAACATACGTTGTCATTCTAGCTTAGAGGCATTCCATCCTAGTCCTCAGGGTTGGCAACGCATTTGCAGTCTTACGATTGCAGTCTAGTGAATGCGAATGCCTATGGGTCACAGTTTCCACTTACCATCAGGTGGCCTGGGTGCTCGTTTGCCTTCTCGACGCCATAAAAAAAATCTAGCTGCAAAAAATTGAGCAAAATCTTTTACATTTTGCCTCGACTGTGCGCAGACAACACCTGTTTTTAAATACGAGTTTTATTTTTAAATGATGGGTTCGGATTTCAGTCTGCAACAATGTTGCTAATCTTCGGGAGACCGCACCGCAAAATAAGCGGTAGCCAAGAACGGAAGATCGTAATGTTATTATATAAACGCTACTAAACCTTACACCATGCAGAGGAACAACTAGGTTTGTCGTCAAAAGATTTGCTCTAATATCATTTTAATGTAAGTCACGCAACGCAACTATCCAATCGCCCAACAAATTTCGTCTTCTTTTTTATAATAGACAAAAGTGGTATTTCTCATGTTAAACTTTTAGATTGCAAATTTTGTTTAAAAGGGTAAGATTGAACAGATAACAATTAAACATGTAAGTACAACATTTTATCTGAAAATTGCATCTTACCGAATCTACACTAATATTATAAAGAGGAAACATTTGTATTTTTGTATGTTTGTAACGAATAAACTCACAAACTACTTTACCGATTTCAAATATTCTTTCACTAGTAGAATGCTATATTATTACAGAGTAACGTAGGCTATGTTTTATTTTTCTACGCGGACGGAGTCGCGGGCAACAGCTAGTTTGTTATAAATTAAAAGTAATCTTACTCTTATAGATTTTATAGCCAGTAGCACAAAAAAGCGTCTGTTACGTGGACGTTAAGACACCGCACCTGATGAAGTGCTCAAGCTGTTCCGAAATGCGGTTAGGCTCAATTTGTGTTCAGTACCCCACTAACTGGTCAGACTCAGGCTACATGGGTCTGCGGTCGGGTCAGAGGAGATTCAAATTTGCGCGGAAACTACACAGGTTTACTAGCTATTCATGGGTATCTTTAAATAAAAAAGTAACTGTGTGTATAAAGGGTACGTATATTATGTCATAATAACTTATAAGTATTGTAACAACGGAAACGTTTATTATGTTACAAGACTTACAAGTATTATAACAACAGAGAAACAACGTTTTAATTTTTTTACTCTAAGTGACAGAAAAACTTATCTGCAAGGTAAGAAACCTCGCATGTTAAGCTCAGTGAAATGTATTATGCATATCGTGGTAAGTCAGACAGCTATGCAACAATGTAATGAAAGAGTATTAACTTACCTCAGGTAATGTAATATCATGAAACTCATCGCGGTAAGATAGCGATACTTCTTTATATTATCAGAGGGATACTTTTAACAAGGCAGATCAATTGTTCCATTAGTGTTAAGTACTGTTTAAGTGTTATCATTATTACTGATGTTAATGAATGGGAATAAATGGACGAAACGAACATATACTTACAACAAAAACCTATGAATGAGTTCATATTAAACACATCTCTCCCTCCCATTCCGCGCGCTTTACAGATTGAACACACAGTAAAACGCAAAACGAATCGACAACTGATAAACAAATGCAATCAGTTTTCTTCTAGGCATCGTTTTAAAAAATAGAACTTAAACTTGATAATTGATAGATAACCCTAATTTTTCACCCGTTTATTTACATACTTCAGTGATATAAAGGGAAATATTTGTGTGTCTGGGTATCATTACATTTGTCATATCATAACTCATAATAAAACTGTAGTAAGCATAACCACAAAAAAACAAATAGTTATTGCAAATGTTTATTTAGTACATGCAGCCAGGGCTTGATACCGGTATTCATTACAATTGAAATATCTTCCTTAACTAAACATTTCCCTGATATTCTCGATTGTAATTTAGGAAAGTACAGTATACGATTATATAAACTCATTGAATTACAAAACTATTCAATAATAAGCGAGGTTCCGAAATTAAATTTTTAAGCCCGGTATTTAAGCCCTGCATGCAGCTACAGAATGATAATTAAATATTATAAAATATCAAGATGAAAGTATGGGTTTATGGAGACAAGGTTCCTGGTAATAGTTCCCTGAGCGGAGTTCTTGCAAGTACTATTTTACAAAAAAAAAGGAACAATATGTCGCAGCGTAGTGTAGTTGCCATTTTTATACCAAATAATAAGTTAGAGGCATCACTGTAGACGTTGTAAATACATTGCAAGGCAAGAAAAGGGGCATAGCCAAAGGGTGTCATGTCATGAGGCGGACAGACAATTTGCGAACGCCATACTGCGTGTTTTAATGCAACATTGTTGCGAACAGCTAACTCGACGGCGAGGAAGCCACTATTGCTTGCAGGTTATTTACGTAAAATGCTCTAAGTAAAATACCTTCGATTCGTGTAGTTGTTAAGGCGTGATTGCAAATTAGTAACAAACGCTCGCTCCCTCCGCCCGGCGGAGCGTTTGCCGCCGATTGATGCAAACCTTCATTTGCTCAAAATTTTATCTTTTCATTTTTGTGCCTTTCCGACCGGTTAAAATGCGGTTTCAGTAAAAGTAAAAAAGTAGATTTTTAAGAGTTCGCATTTGCGGAGTCCCAAAATAAAGTTTATTGTCAGCGTGCGTGGGCCCGCGCTGGTGCGGTCTTTATTTTGCCCAAAAATAAAAAGCCTTTCCGTTGGCGTCGTTCATTTTTCATACGCACTCCACGAAATGTATTCATTGCGCCATTTGTTTCGCAACTTTGTAAATCAATTTGCGTCTGTCTCGGATATTAAAAACTTCCATCATTCTGAGTCATGCATTTTTTTAAATTAAACACGAGTAAAAAAATACTGTGCGCGCTACGCTGTTTTAAATTAACCATTTATTTTAACTAGGAGTAAAAATTCCAGCTTGCTTAATGCTTGGTAAGCCTTTACTAATTCGCGGGCGCAACGTGTTAGAGTATGCATATTTGCTGATATAGCTTTGTTTTGCATGTATCTCAAGAACCAATCAAGTCAACTTAGTCCTGATCTTTTTCCTTTTAAATTCGTTAAATGTGCTTTCATTTACGACATTTTCCAGATATTTAGTTATAGTAGTTTCGGCTGTAGGGGTTGTGGGAGACTTAACTCTAGCAAAAAGCGCGCTTTTAGAATTCAATACATACGGTAAACGGTAAAATATTGATAATGGCTTTTAATAGCTATCCAACAATTTATCTTATCACACATGTTGTGAAGTAAAAAAAAACCGTTGCTTTACAGTGTAGGGTAGGTACGCTAAGATAAAGCTTATTTATTTCATCATTGACCTTAGTGCGTGGTATAAATATCTATGTGTAAAATATTTCAGTTTTGTAACTTTGATTTGACAGACAGACAGACGGGCACGGCGAAACTATAAGGGTTCCTAGTTTCTCAGCAGTGGTATCCTCTTGGGAAGCGCTGGTAGAAATAAACCACTTTTAACTTCTTTTTTAACTTTGACTTTGGATTCCTAAAAAAGAAGCCACGATTTTGCTAAGCAGTTTTAATTTAAAAAATGTCGCCACCGAAAAAAACGATAACAGTTTAAAAAACAAGTTTACTGCAACTTTTTTTTCACGCGTACCTTATTTTTTTTAACATGTTAAACACGCCTGAACTTATTAACAATTTGTTGAAACAGTTTGTAGTTACTAAAATCTAATAATTATATTGCTGTCATAAAATAGTCACGAACCCAGGTCGTGCGGTTCAAGTGTTAAATGTTGACACAGGACTCGAACGACACGAGCCTCCAGCTAGCGGAAGGGACATGTGTCACAGACAAAAAGGTAACGGTACTAATACCTAAATAACACTGTCAAAAAGTCTTATGTTTATTGGTTTTATTAAGGATATGTGGTTTTGTTAGGTCTGATAACGATACCGACACGACCTATCTCGTAAAGGTGTATTACTTTTGCGATAACTTAGGAGGTTCTTCACTACTATTGCTTTTCATTGTTTTTAAAGATAGTCTGTCAGCTAGGTTTCTAAAGACCACGTATAAAGAAAAGTTCACCCTGTACCTGCTGACTGTTTTGAGTAGTACACGCGTCCACTAGAACCTGAGTAGACCTATAAAAATACAAAGACAAAAAACAAGGAAAATGTACAAGGTAATAAATAGTAAACTCGAAACTTTTACATCCAGAAACTTTAAAGTATAACGATAAAGTGACCCCATCTGATGTCAGCATTGAGACATCCAAAACGCCTTCGCAGAAATTCTAAAGCCCTAATAAAAGTGAAATTCGTGGAAAGTCGCAAGAATAGTTGCGCATAAGGAAACGTCTGAACCTTTAGTCATCAATAATCAAACGCTTGGCATAGCAATTTTGTGACGCAAGCCAACTGAGAGACAGTTGATAAATACAGGGTAAAGCGGATCGTTGATGAAATGAATTTATACGTTTACGTTTATAGGTACAAGTGACAGAAAATTGATGAAGGTAGATAATCGATATGGATTTACATTTTGTACCTTCTCGTATACGAACATTTATAAAGATTCCGATCTCTGTTTGCATAACACAAACGACCACAGGTTTTTGAATGTCAATTGTTCTAAGTCAACATATTGTAAATAAATTCCTAACCAAAGATCTCGAGATTATCTCTGTCATTACATACCGTCTATCTTCATAATCTAGCATAAATATAGAAGTGATACATAAATCTTGTTCGCATCTAAATACCCGTCTAATCTGGTCTAATCTCGAGCTGCGTTCTCCATAAATAACGAATATCGGCTTAGTGCCTTAATGACGCATAATATGGCGCGTTCCTTCCTGCAGCTTATTGGACGATGAAATATGACGTGCAAAAGGTTGGCCGGTGCAACAGTGTTGCAGGCGGCCGGCCTGCGCCCGTCACCCGACAAATGACTAAATTGCCTCCCAGCCAATAACGGTAGGTACGATACTTTATGTGGGAGAATATGCATCAGAGGTTTCGCCACGTTTCGCTGGGCAGACATTTTTATGTTTTTTTTTTTATATAATGGACCTGCTTTACCATATGTTAATCTACTCTGCACGCGCCTATGATTCCACGCTGTTCGTTTTTTTTTCCCGTTAGGGGTATATTCTCAAAATAACTATTTTTTGGTGCATTTCTACGATGCAATTTCTAGTAGTTTAGGTTATCTGAAAGTGAAATTTCCATAATCACGAAAGATAATATTTTTTATACACCGCGCATTCAAGTTTAACAAACAAAACAACAACACAAACCTGTTTTTTAACTAACTGCGTACGAAAGAGGGATATGTTTTTGTATTGTATGTATGTCTATTTCTTTGGCATGGTCTACACATTAAACGGTTTTATGGATTTTAACATATGAGGTGTCGTTAGATTCCTTTTGGTTGTTTCTTAACCATTTTTTTCAGTTGAAAATCAATTGTAATGTTATAAATATCACAGTCTACACCATTATTATTCTGCGGTCGTCATGCTGCATTGTAACTGCTTGTAATGGTATGCCTGAGCGCGTTTCAATAGCCCTCAGACAGACAGAGCCCTGCGCAGTGACAAGTCACTTGTGAGAAACACCAAGCTGCATTCTGCTGATTGCGTATTGATTATTGCTTATAACGAACTCGTAGCATAGGATAACATTTTATTGCTGATAAGTACACCATAATTACGATTTCAATACATACGTTCCTGATCCCATAGATGATGAGACCATTTATAATAATTATGGAATAATAGAAATAACAAACAGGACCTAAGAGAATACGGCGTCACGTAAAGGTTTATACTCAGAGGGTGGACACGGGTAGAGGGAAATTAATAAAAGGATTAAGTTGAAGTAAAGCTCTCAGAAGATTCTATGTTTTGGGTGCAGCTGCAAAGTGATTGATTACAATTGAAAATTGACACACACACCTCACGGAGTGCTTGCTTAAAATGGAAAGACAGTGCGGTGTTTTCATATCTATACACGATGCGCTGCGCGCCTGTCAAATTGACGTAGCACGGTGGCGTCAATGTATAACAAACAAGTAGTTCCGATTCTCATCTATCGTATGCAAACACAAGAGAATATGGACAACTTGTAACTTTATAAAAAATAATACTCCTTCTAATTAGAAACAGTTAGCTAAATAGTGTTTTTAAGCCACGACGTCCCCCGCCGCTCCCCCGTTAAATTGACCGGCGAGTTGTGACGTCAAGAATTAAAAAACTATAATGCCGAGATAATAAATCTTACAATATAAACTGGTTTTCAAAAAAATCTTGCCTTTCCTCGAGATAATTTTCATTCCGCCCGATGGATCTGCTAATGTTGTATCGTCAATGAGTAGTTTCTTTAGACGACTTACCCTGAAAGCCCTAATAACTTCACCTAAATTACTCTAAACCACGCTGCCATCTCCATATTCTTAATGAACCCCGCAGGGTTTGAGCTACAGTAATGACATAATGTCCCTAATACTCCTAACTCGCTTCCAACAAAACTACGGCCTTACATCGGATCCGAGGTATACGCACGCCCTAAGCGTCACCGCCTGAGCACAAATTAATGACAGGCCATCATATCTCCGAGCCTAATGCGGCCGCGACGGAAAAAAACGAGTGCGCAAATTGTTTTAAATGGGCAGGTAGGCCCGCGCCCGGCTGACCTACAGACTGCCAGTTATTGCCAAAAACGATGCAAAACCTTTTTTGAGGTTTTACGATTCTGTGGCAAGGTTAACGATACCCAGTCTGGACTAATTAGTCACGTCAAGAGCGGAATGGGAAAACAATTAATTTTGTGGGTTTTGGCAACATTGTCGGATGATGAACGACTTCATTATTGTTGTAGTGGACTCACCGGCTCGGTGTCTCCTTGGTTATCCTTTCCGAGACCCTCGCCTTTCGACCATCCCATCTTCTCCAACAATTTGAAGCCTTTATTTTCGGGTGCAATAAACCTGCAACAAAAGGGGTTTTAAGTATGCGTTTCATACAAATCCGGTTCCGTCAACTAATAAAAGAAATATTGATCTACTCGTATTTCACATTTTACACCTAAAGCATGGTAATATCAGAGCCTCAATAAATTATACTTTGTTTTATCTATACCATGTCGTTATCACATTTTTAACGTTTTGGTAATTTTATCGTAAAAAAACAATACAGTTTTGGAAGCGAATTCAATCCGTTACATCTTAACTTAATAGGTACCAAAGGATTTGCGAGGAAATATTGAACAATAAATAAACATAATAATGATTTCGTCAAACAATTCAATGTATACAAAATTCAAACAGAAAGTTTCAACGGAACCCAAAAAGTACTTGACCGGCGTTTTTTCCTTGCCTTTTAAAAATGTTTTTGCGCTTTGACTTGGTTCTGCAATAAACTGAGCAGACAGTATTTTGCTTTATTTGCCCGGGCTAAATTTGGAACGTATGTAATACACGTTCAACAGTATTTTTTGCCTGTCTGCAATGATTCCTCAATTACGCACTAAATCAAAAAGCCATTAGGACGACGGTGTCGTACTGCTGAGCCTTTATTTTATATTATACTGATGATATTTTCATATTTGCGATGTGAGTGTTTTATCCACATTGACATTATCGCCAAGTTTTTTACAACCTATCTGAGACTGAGAATCTATCGTTAAGTTCAATACCTAAAAGCCTTCACTGGGATAATTAATTAGGTGTAACAATCGGATGTCTGAAAATGAAAACCGTTATTATTGTTATTAATTTAAGACTATAGCAAAATGTGCGTTGTAAGTGAAAATTTTGCAAATCTTTTTTTTTTTAACTTAATTTTTAACAGTAGCATGCGCCGCAGGGTTTGATGGAGGTGGAGGAGGAGGACAGAAACTGGAATCAATATGACATGATTCATAATTATGTTAGTCGTCAAGGAAACAGTCGGTTTTCGAAGACTTGAATAATTGTTCTAGGCTGGTTATTGCATGTAAAGTAATTCATGGTTGACAGCGTAAAATAGACTTTAGTATCTTTGACGAAGGTTGATATTCGTTATATTTTCTAGCCATCCCTAATGGCGAAAAGGTTAAACCTTTCTCAAAATATTATTTGACGACACGTTAGCCTAGTTGGAAGTGACCTTTCCTCCAAATCCAGCGGTCCTTCCTGGGTTCAAATCCCGGTAAGGGCAGATATTTGTGTGATGAGCACGAGTATTTTTGTTCCCGAGTCTGGGATGTTTTCTATGTATTTATTTCTCAATTTAAGGGACTAGGTCAATTTTTGTGAGATTATCCCCTGATATTTATTTTATTTAATTATTTAAATAAATTTTAGATTTGAAAGTTTTTGTTCAAGTGGTGGTTTGAATCAAGAGTTAACTTGTAGAAAAAGAGGACATTAGAGATATCTCTCTACTCTCTACTGGTAAAAGAGTCAACCGACTGAAGAAACATCGTTAGTGCGATGTAACGCACTGTCAGAATTAGTTGCGCTGTCTGACGCTGGTAGCCAGACCGCGTTGGTTGTTACAAGTTGTCACTAGATGTCGCTAGGTCGCCACAAACTTTTAGGACTGCGCTGAGCAAACGCCGACCGTCCAGTGGCGCCGTCTTTACTATAACAGTTTTTTCTAATAAACTTAGTATTTTCTTGAAATCGAAGGGTAGCTTTGTTGTACAAATAGCTTAGGATCCGAGTATACAACGACTTCTCCAAACTGGTTAATGGATGAATTTTATTAAAAAAAAATATAATATTTTTTTTTTATGTATTTAAAAAAAATATTGCAAGTGGGTTGACTAAAAAATGACAGTCCTGAATATGTTTTTTTTTCATCATTACCTTTTCGGTTAATAGACAAATGACATACCAATCAAAAGTTTTATAGTTATGATTAGATTACATTTTTATTCACAAAACATGCACCAGGTAAAAGCTCCTATTATGGACAGTGCTCCAGTTATGAACAATCCTATAAAAATAAGCTTCCGAGACTGATATGCTTTAGCGTTACAATTAGATTATATTGAAATAATTAGGGTTTACCACTATTAGAATGAAAGTTCGTTATATCAAAGTTTTTATTTAAAAAAAAGTTAATGTTCATCATTGGAGCATTGTTCATTATAAATGCTTTTACTTTATACTTTAATATCACGTAAAATACACACATATTATATAATTAATATACCAAAAAAAAACATTATTCTGGACTGAAACTTTTTAGTCAACCCACTTGCAATATATTTCTTAGCATATTTAATTTAACGTTTAATACTTTTCATCCATTAACCAGTTCGGTGAAGGTCGTTGTATACTCGGATCTTAGACTAAAATGAATACACAATTGCTACGGTATGTGACATAACTTAATAACAATTGACCTACGAGTGAGTAACTTAAAGGAATAAAATGGCCACCTTATCCCGTAAATATGACTACACGAAGGTTAAAGGTTATTAAACTATGTGTATATGCTATAAATTGTGTATTCATACGATATACAATTATATTTTACACCCTTTTATTATATAAGTCATAATAACGCGAGCGCTTCGCTAGTATATTTAATTTAAAAAAAAACTTTACGTTTCCAAGTCGCTGCTTTGCGTTTTCTCAGAATGGTGCGACGACCCCACTTTGGCGCGGCGCTCCTTGGCCCTGTCGTTGTACGCCGTCTCCTCTATGGCCAGAGGTTTGGGGGCGTATTTATTCTTCAATCTCGCCAGTTCTAACTCGTGCTGTTTCTGAACGCTGCAGGTTCTCGTGTACGCGGCTTTCTTCTCTTTTTCTTGCACTGTGAAATTTATAATAGATTAGTGACAAGTTTAATGGCGATATACGAGGGAATGTCATCGCGCTCCCATCTTTGAAATCCTGCGAAGTTGCGGCGATTTTTAGGCTACCAACAACGAAAGTCAATCACAAGAAAAAGCTCTCACGAAACGACGAAAGATCGTCTGAAATACCTATTATGGTCAAGTTTATCAATGTGGATAAACGTGGACGAAACATCTGTCACTTTGTGACCAGTGAGTAAGTGCGAGTGTGACGGATGCTTTATCTACTGCGATAAAGACAACCTTAATACAGGGGCTGGAGAGTAGCGACATTTGGTGCCGGCGATAAGCCTGACGTGTCAAATTTAAATAAAACTGTTAGTTGCAGGTAGTGAATCCGTTACCCAGCTCAAGTCGACCTAGTCAAATTTATGGGGTTGCAAAAGCATTACGGCTGAAGACCTCAATACCTTATTTTGAAATACTACGAAAACCTAAGCAAAACACGTTTTAGGTTATCGCATTCACTGAAATATCTTTGTCCAGGTCTTTCCTTAGGTTGATATCTTTTGTTATATCCTCCTGCCGCCCATGGCAAAAATGTTGTTAATCGAAATCAGTACATAGGTACTTACTAATTAATGTTTAAAATTAGATTATCAAAAGGCCTTTTAAAAGGCCTCTGGGCGCTAGGAGGTTATTCAACAACAACTTAACACCGATGTGTTTTGCAATCAATGAAGCGTTATTTTATTTGTACATCAAGGGGTACCTATTATTTTATAGAAACACCTTTTAACCAACGTATCATCCATCAAGCAGAATTTTCATTTCATCGAGAGGCATTTCTCGCCGTATAAGTAGTAATTTGTAGTCACAAGTGTAACCTAACCTAACCTGCGTAATTAATGTTTAGGTATCATGAAAGCATCGAGGTTTCAGCAGAAAATAGCGTTCCATCAAATGATACAATCAATGAAGTGAAGTTCAATAAAATAATGGGTTAGGTTAGGCTAGGCCGTATGTGAAGCGTGACAGCTGATGACCAAGATTTTAGATTACACAAATATTGGCTAAATAAATTTTCTATCCATAACGTAATTTAATGACGCTGTTAACCTCTTTAGTAGTGACGCTGCCTACGATAGTAGTCCAGGCTTCGATCCTTGGTAATGGTAAATATTTGTGTGACAAGCACGACTTTGTTCTTGAGTCTTGGATGTGTTCAATGGTTTTAAGTATTTATCTAATATATAAAATTCTTGTGTCACGGTATACGTTATTGAACTCCTCCGAAACGGCTGGACCGATTTTAATAAAATTTTGTGTGTATATCGGGTAGGTCTGAGAATCGGCCAACATCTATTTTTCATACCCCTAAGTGATGTAAAAAAAAAATTGCAGCGGGCGAAGCCGCTGGCGGGTCGCTAGTTAATCTATATAAGTATGTATATCGTGGTGTAGTACCCACATAGTATAAGCCTCGGGCTTAGTTTGCGACTAGATCAATTGGTGTGAGTTCGTCCCATGAAATTTATTTATTGACTAGCTTCTGCCCGCGACTTCGTCTACGTAGATTTCGATAATCGTTATTCCCTTAAGAATTTTAAATTGTCCGGGCAAAAAAATAGCCTATGTGTTAATCCATTCCAAATCCGTCCAGCCGTTACAGCGTGAAATAGTAGCGAACTAACACACACCACAAACTTTCGCATTTATAAAGGTGGGGACGAATTAGAGCAGCCTCAGAGTGAGGCACGCACGGCGCAGCTATTTTGCTCAAAATCGTACTCACTCACGCGCTGTGCGCGAGCAGAGTGCGAGCGGCGCGCGGCGAGCTGCCGAGAGTCGGTCTTTTGACCGTGCGCCTCAGTGTGCGTGCCTCGCGTAATTTGGACGTGTATCCGAACGTGCCGCGGGCTGAACGACAAGTTCTAACTTGTCTGTGGGCGAGGCGCGTACAAATTTGATAAAGTTGTCGAGCCGTTCCACCACCGAGGCGATTTTTTCTTCTTTTTTTTAATAATTCGGTGTATTATGATGAATGCAGCCGCGACTGTAATCGTGTCCGATGCCATTTTGAAAAATCGGCTCGCGGCGAGCACGCTGCCTTACCCGCGCATGTTTATGTGTAACAATTTGGCTCGCGACCAGTTTGCCACGCGGGGCGAGCATGGCTCAGGCTGAGCCGCTCAGATTCGTACCCAGCTTAATATAATTAGGATAAGACTTCTATGACTACGACTTACCATCCATGACGAGCCCTGGCTCGCAATGTCCGCAAGTGTCACTCCCGGGGTGTATGTGACAGAGAAGTTTAGTGTCCCCCAGCTGAAGAGTACTGCCGTGCATTACCTAGAAGAAAGCACGGTTTAAATTTGTATAACCTCTTGAATCCACAGGTTTTCGTTTGAGGACATATCGCTCATCCAACAGAATAATGACGCAATTGCTATTTTACGATTTTGCAGGAAAGCAAAACGTACAAAATTGTTATTTTAACGTTATTTTATTCTATATTTTTATCTCAAACCTTTAGTTTGATAAAGCAAAGTATGAGTTGTAAGGTATAATATTATAACCGGCCAAGTGCGAGTCGGACTCGCGCACGAAGGGTTCCGTACCATTATCTAGGTATACAACATTAGACATTATGCAGTGTGTCCCTGGATAAGGTGCACAAACGTATAGGGATGAAACTAGATGTAATTTCACCACCAAAAAAATAAGAGTTAAAAATGGTATTATTTTATTTTTTTTCGATCTAAAAAAACATTTGATGCTGTCAACCCTTTCGGAAAAAGTACTTCACTTTTTCCGAAACGTCTATTGAGATGAAATACTTAAACGGTTTTTTAATCCTAGAGCATTTCCTGTGTCAATTAAATAAACAAAATAACGAAAAAAATACGCTAAACAAAACAAAAACGGGTTTTTCTTTAAAAAAAAAAAGAATTACGTGTCTAGGTAATGTAAACACGACATTTTTGATGAGTGGTCAAAGATATTATTTCATTTTATACCTGTGTTGTCTTTTTTGTGTTTGGTTTTTTTTTATTGAAACAGGAAATGCTCTAGGGTTGAAAACCCGTTTATTTCATCTCAATAGAGCTCATACGAGGCGAGATATTTCACTTAGTTCTGAAAGGGTTGACAACAATGAAATAATATATTTTTTTAATAAATTAAAAAAAACAACGGCGTTAACATTTTTTTTAATATTTTGTTTTCGGTGTAATTGCATCTAGTTTCATTCCTATTCATTTATGCGCCTTATCCAAGACACACTGTATAATAACCTATTTTTGTTTCGCCTGACCCGGGCTTCTATTCTACTGCGTTATAACGACATCGCGTTTGACGTTTTTTAGAATTGCTTATGTCACTGCCGCCATTATTGTAAATGACATAGGAGTTATCAAAACGTTGACAATACGGAAACACGTCAAATACGATATCGTTATTACCGTGTAGAATCCCAGCCCAGGTGTCTGTCGGTAACCAAATAGAAGCCGTAGATCAAATCTACGACTTTTTATTAGTTCATTTGAAAATCTACTTACAATATCAAATGATTGATAATTCGATCAATAACGATTACATATCAAGTTCAGTCTTAAAAACAAAAATCTACATAAAATAATTATGCATAAAAAAAGGCCACAATCAGCAACTGAATGACCTGTCGAGACATTAAAGAGAGTTTTCTCGTATCGTACGCCCTGTTACCTCGACCACATTCCCACAAAACTTTACAAATGAACAAGTTCACAAATATGTATAACTCATTCCACATGAAAATCCAATCTTTTCAATTGGTACACTTGTAAAGTATTGTGGGATTGAGGGAAGGTCTGTTAATATGTATGGTTATGTGTAAGAACTATCTCACCTCAACTGGATCACTTGTGACTTGGCTCTCCGATATCCTGACGCCGTTAACAGTAGTTCCATTCTTCGATCCCAAGTCCGTCACCGTATATATTTTCCTTCTCATGTCGTATTTAATTTCGAGATGTTTCTGAAACAAAGAACGATATAATTAACGAAAATAAAGGACTATTTAATAGTATGAATTTCATGATCATTTGTTTCAGGTATACAATTGTTAGTGTAAGGGGCCACTTGCAAGAAGTTAAATCGAATTATACTATGTAGTACCTAGTATAAATGCGAAAGTTAGTGTGTGTTTATGTGTTAGGCTCTCCCCACGGGGTCCGTACTTTTGACCAAATTATCATTTGGCAAAGTATATCAATTTACAAACTTTCATTTCGCAAAAACGTATTTGTGCTTAAACCATTAGGTACATATTTTATTTGTTACATGACATTATTAAATATGTTAGGTTAGGTTCGACTTTTGACCACAAAAAATATAAAATAATGCGGCGGGAAGTACCTCTTCGCCAAATGTAAGTTTGTAAGACGACATAGTTTATCAAATGATGTTTTGGTAAAACATTAGGCAACCTCTCCCCACACCTATCGACGCAGAATCGGCTCCGCCGACGCCGGCCGACGTCAGCCGAGCCGATTCGACGTCTTTTCGCTGTTATTGCGTAGACAAAAAGAGTTTTTTGATCAGCTAACACTGACTCCGCGTCGATAGGTGTGGGGAGACCCTTAGTTAATTACTCTTTCACGCTGCAACGACTGGACGGATTTGGATGATATTTGGAATAAAGATATTGAAGATAGTGTATACCCTGAATTAACGCATATCGCCACTACTTTGACAAAACCGCGTATCTCATATTTCGTGATGTACTATTATGTACTATTTTATAAGTTTAAAATCGTACATCACAAAATATGAGATACGAGGTTTTTAAAAGTAGTGACGATATGCCACTTTTCAACCCGGAAATTTTAAAAGTTATCTTATCAAGGGAATAACAATAATCGAAATCACCCTCAACATGAGATGACCGAATAAAGAATTCTACGCGGACGAAGTCGCAGGCACAAGCTAGTGTTCCATACATTTTGACCCAATTAAACCGTAGTATTAGACTAAACTTATCATAAGCTTTCGTGCCTGCACTGCCTATAACGCCACCGACTTATAATTGTCACAGGTATTCCCACCATAGGTACAGCTTAAAAGTGACTTTCTTTCATATTGAGGTGAATTTTGCATAGCTTTTGAAACATGCTTGGCGATTATTTTTAGATAGATATATTTTGTATGATGAGCGCGAGTATTTGTTCCTAAGCCTTGGATGGAAGTTTTATACGTATTAAAGTATTTAATGCTCTATATTGCTAAGTTTAGCGTTGTCTAGTACCCATAGTACAAGCCTAGAGCTTAGTTTAGAACTAAGTCAATTGGTGTGACATTGTCCCGTGATATTTATTTTATTTATTTACTACATACATACATACATAAAGTCACGCCTTTATTCCCAGAGTGGGGTAGGCAGAGCTACAGGGCCTCTATTCAGCACGGCTAGCACATGACGGCGCGCGAGCTATGTCGCCCGCGAGATAGACTACCTGTCTTTTTCTGACCGTTCTAATTTGACAATGACGGGTAGTATATCTCGCGCGCGACGTAACTCGCGCGCCGTCATGTGCTAGCCGTGCAGGTGCGTTAAACGATATCGATATTTACTAATTCTTAATAATTTCTTAATAAAGCATTACGGCATCATTTGTATAGCAGGTCAAATTATTTATATTACTATCAGTTAATTACATTTGTATTTGGGGCGTAAGCATTTAAGATGGTTAAACTAGATTCATTCTTTTGGTGCAAGTGTCTTGAATCTCTAATGCACCAAAAAAGTACAATTGTACGTTTTATGGAGCTTATTCGACGCCTTTGTTTCTGAAAGAAAAGTCTTTGCTTAGTTAGACATTACATTAGGATTTTAATGAAAAACCTTGTTTTTTTTATGTTACTAAATGAAAACTTATGCATCATTTTTTTAGGATATGATTACTTAATTACTTTTTTTATGACCTATTCGTTTCTACACAACATAATGGCTTTGTCGTATCCCGGGGTTGTGGCTGAATACCAGTGTTTTGCTCACTAGAGTAATGCTATACGCTGAGCCATGACCTTTTTGTACTGCTGCGACGCACACATGCGATTGTGTTTGTTACTAGTTTGTAAGTTTGATATTGTTCTTTTCCTCTTAATATGACAATTGTGTGTGTGTGATTGAAGCATCAAATAAACGTGTTATCTATCTATCTATCTATCATTTGTTAACATACCCTGGAAACATTATTATCTTCTAAAATAATGGTATGTTCACTCCCTTCCCTGCCGACGGTGCCTCCATCTTTGGTAACGAGGAAGAGACTCCCTACTTTGAGCTTAGGCAAGTTGGTCTCGCGGACGATCACGCGCATAGAAGGCGGGTGATGTTTGGCAATCGAATCTGAAACATACAACAAACATTGTATCACACTAAATATTTTTTATGTTTATTTATGTTGATATCACATAAAACAAAACAAAAATGTCCCTTCCCGCCCCAAGTATAAAATACAAGAATATATAAAACTAAAGAACAAAAGCAGATATTCATTCTTTTTTAGATATCTTTAACACAACATTGATATTATAAAAAATCTACTGGCATTTTTGCAAGAGCGTTCTTATAGCTATATTAATAAATTTAAAGCACGGTTGATGGCTGACATAAGTCAGGCATAGTATTTCGTTTTTAATTCGGCTGCGTCCACATAAAGATATTGCATTTCAACAGGGATTTGCAGTATGCGACAGTCCCGGACCTTTAAACCTTGGACCTTTTAAAAAAACAGCATTTTTTTTTACATTTGTAATCTACTTGCTATACTTGCTTGACCTTATAATCCAGTGATATTTTCATGGTTGCATTTGTTTTTTGTGCCGCAATACAATACTTTTGTTCAAATACAATACAAGTCCAGTCAACGTGGCCCAAAAGGTGGCGTTGAATGCGTAAGCCCGGACCTAAGCTACTCCGTCAGAAACTTGTTTAAGGTGCTTAGGATACCAGCAAGATAGACCCCCTTTCAACCAGTACCGCTTGCAGTCATTTCTGAGGTCAAATATTAAGCCTAAAATGGGCTCCCTCCACCAACTGATAGCGCAGCTAACCATCTACCACCAAGTGCAGCAATGGCTCGGAAAAGAGCTGCACTTTCAATAGTGAGGCTGCAGGAACACCTCGGTCCCAATTACGAAAAATCACTGGAGGTCCTACTGAAAATGATATTCTGCTGGACCAAGGGTAGGGAAAGGTAGGGTAGCGGTAAATATGGATGCCCAAAAGCAATGTTTTATGTTGAACCGTTCTATGGGTACCTAATTTTTATGAGCTTTCATATAGTATAAGTATTATTTTATTGCGGCGCACCATTTTCAATATTTTAGCATAAAACATATAAGTGAGACCTTCTTTATACCCCCTGACTTTAACTATGTTCCATCCCTAAGCACCCTGAACAAGTTACTGAAGGAACCACTTATGTCCCTGTTCCCGCATTCCACACCACCTTACCTTAATTAACTGAACTATAATTATACTCTCTCGACATAACAAAATCGTTTAGTACTGTTTGTTTCCTAAGTACATGTTGCCAAACTCCAAAACGCAAGACTATTACAAATAATTATTGGTAAAAACCTTTGCCCAATTAATAACAAATTAAGTACAAATCCTAGATGTTAAAATAATATGCTCATCAGGATAAATAAAGCTATTCTGAAAACCCCACTATACCAATGCTTTTTAACCGAATTGCACCAAAATGTTATCAAAAAATACGATCCATCACTTTTACCATCAATATCACTGATAGTGCTTGCATCTGATTCTTCTGTCTCCACATGTTTTTCTTGCTCGTCTTCCTTTTCATCATCTGAGTCACTGCATTCACCCTCTTCTAAATCTTGAGGAATATCCTCAGTTTCATCAGCTTCATCAACTTCTGTTTTTTTATATACTAATTCTTTGTCTTTTTCAATGGCTGGTTCATCAACACCAGTATCAACTTTGGCTTGTTTATGCACACTGCCCCCATCTTCAGTTATCTTCTCTTTTGACCTCTTCCTTCGCTTGGCTTTCTTTTTCTGGTCTGTGTTCTCTTCTTTCCCCTGTAATACAATATTGACTTTGGTATGGGGTATATACTTTTTACCATTTTATTACCTAAGGCGGTTTGGCCTCGGAGTGAAACCTGAGATAGATTTTTCGTCAGGTTATCAATGTCAGTTTCTTCACGTTTCTTTTCCTGTAAAACAAATAAACTTTATCAGCTAAACGTTAAATATTGTTTTAGGTGAAAAGCTTCACTAACTTCTAACAATACAATAATTAAAAAAAACCAAGGTTTGTGCAAAATACGGTTACAGAATTATCAACAAGTCTTTTTAGAGTTGTTGGTATTTCAGTAGCTCTGCTAACCCCACTCTGGGTATGAATGACGCGTGATATTATGTATGTATGTAAGTACTAAGGTCTCAGATTTATCCCACACATTAAATGGTCTACATTGTTGTACAAAGAACATCATAAACGGGTATTTTGCCTATTGAAATAAAACAAACCCTAGCAAGCTTTCTAGCTTTCTTCTTTTGGTGAGCTTCATACATTGGATTGGTGGCTGTCTTGCTTCTGTCTGGGTAGGAGTGAAATTCAAACGTCTGCTTGTCTTCAGAATAACTGTAGTAACATCCAGTGTCTGGGTGGTAATATAGCCCAAGTTCCTGAAATACAACAAACAAACAGGCATTATAACAGTGGGTCTCTAAACAAAAAGAACCACCAGTCGGATAACACAAACAATTTCATCAGAAATTTGCTCTAGATGTTGGAGTGAGTGAACATACTAAAAGTCCTGACTTCTAGGTAGGCTGCAATGGGTGGTAAAGAAGGTGGAATTTTCAGGCTTTTTACTAATATCTTAAGAATGGTGTGATGTACAGTTAACACCACATTTATCATGTGTTAATGATTGTGGTGGTCGAAGAAGCAAAAGAGATGGATCGTAGCTCAAAGATTTGAAGGAATTGCTTAGGTCCCTGCTCAAAAAAAATATTTTGGGGCCTTTATGCAACTTTAGGCATATAAGAGATTAAATCTGCTAGATCTGCTGTAGCCTGATTTAAAATGAGGAAAGATTTTAATGTAGCTCCCTAAGAGACTTTCTTTAATATAAATCAATTTTAATGTCTAATGACACAACTCTCCATTGTCCAATCAACTTTAAACAGCTTTATATAGAAAAAACCTTTGTTGGCATTAAAAGTAAGCAAAGCAGTACAGGTAAATTGTAACAGTTGTATATCTTACTTACAGAACTATAATAATAACCAGTCTTGTAGTCATAATACATGCCAGCTGACTCCACATACACCATCCCCGACTGCTGCATAGCGCTCTGAGCAGCTTCCTCCACCTGTTCTGCAATGCTCTTCTCATTGTCCCCTTTTTCTGCATTCAAAGTCCAGCCTCCACTTTTATCACTAGCTACAGCTGGCTGGCTAGTATCCCCAGAACCAACTAACTTTGAAGGTTCAATTGCTCCTTTTACATCAAACATGCCAGCAGATATTGCAGTATCACAAGTTTGGGTGAGGTCATCAGTTTGTGTAAACATATTTTGTTGTTTACAGTCTTTGGCGTTTTCTTCATTGGAATGATATTCGTTTAAAACTAAATCTTCAGTGTATGTCTCTGTCTGTGTGGATATACTGGTGGTGTTTTTCTGACTAATCTGTAAGAATATTCATTGGCAACAGAAAGGTCAAGTATTCGAATAATACAACTAAAACTAATTTATATGGTTAGTAATCAAATCAATTGCATTACACGTTTAAAATAAAAACAAGAGTACCTTATCAGTTTTCAATTGCTGCCTTAATTTGTCATAAAGTTGAGCTTTTTTTCTCATTTTTAGTCTCATTTTAAAAATAAGTCGAAGTATTTCGGGTCTAAATTTTAAAGATAGCCGGAGCCTTCGCCAGTTGAACTTTCTTCTATGCATTTTAAGTGGTTTAGTTGTACTAGGGGAGTCTTTCTCCATTTTAAATAACGTTAAATTGTATTCAAGATTTTATTATAATAAAACCGACTGCAAGAACGGATAATTAATATTAGTGTCGAATTAAATTAAATTACGGTATTATCATTGAACAATTTATTTGACATTTCATTTTCGACATTCGCACTTGACACTTGATAGTGACAGCTGACAGACATGTCTTCTTCTTCTTTTTTAATTAATGGCGGTCCACCATAGATAAAGGACATGTGATAGTCCGCCATTTTATGTTTGCTATGGTAGTTTAGGTACGCACGTTTATTCTGTAGGTAAGTCAGATCCATTCTCTTTCTTTATCATTGGTTAGGAGTAAACCTGGCAACATTATTATCAAAACCAGTTTGAATTTAGTCAAAAAAATAACAAAAAAGTCGTGTGTTTACAAAACATGGAAATAGTAAGTAGATACTATAAATCTGGAAAGTGGGAGGTGGACTTCACAGAATAAAAGGGTATGTCTAGTGCACTTACTTACCTAGGGTTGGCATCCGTCCGAGTTTCCTCGAATGGGCGTCCGGGGAGCAAAGCCTGGGAGTGTCCGGGAGGGGTTTGATTAGTATTCCGGGATTAAATGTTTTCAATTCACCGGTCACTGCATTATTATTTATAATTCTACCAAGTAACGAAAAAATAAACACTGTTGACAAGTCCGGGTTCCAAGGTTCAAAATCCGGGGGTTTTGCGTTTTTTGTGCTGGTTCCAAGATTTTAGAGATAGCAACCCTAACTGTACCCATCTGGGGGGCTACTTTGAAAAACGAAGTTCGAAGTTACGTTCTTCGATTTCACCATTTCCTACTCCGAACACCTTCGGGTCCGTCCTCGGATCCGAAGTTCGTCGTATGACGTTTGTTTTTTTTAATGACCTACTATGAAAATCGAACTTCTGCGAATGCTTACTTGAAAAAACGTGAAAAATCAAATTGAACCCAATGTTTTAAGTCAGAAGGATGTATTTATGGTAATAAAGTATAAAGGCCGGATGAGACTTACTTTGTCTTAGTTTGTCCCTCTTACACAATTGCCATGTTAAAAAGTTACGATGTCCTTAGTACGAAATTAAAACTAAGTACAAAAATTGTAAAAGTGTTGTATTTATATATTTTTTTATTTCACAGCGAATGCATGTATTACATATAAAATTATTATTTAAGTTAACCCGCTTAAATAATTGATTATCCATGGTGATAGAAGAGATTATAAAATAAAACTAGCAACACTGATACATCAAAATGGCAGTAACATTCAAATTACTTTACTTTTGGAAGGAAATAATACTTACTTCGGATTTTGTGAGTTTTCGTGTAATTTAGTTTAGAACTATGGTTAAAACTAATAGTGCTGTGAGTGGCTGCAACAAATAATCTTATCCAGGTTGTGGGATATTCTTTTACAGGTAAATTTGTGCGATTTCTGTTAGTATAGGATAGGATGACCACGAGCAAGCAGTACCTAATATCATTATTGTTTATGAATTTCAGACTGCCCGCGAATGTTGAAATAATAAAAAATGGATTAAGGCGATTCCTGGAAAAGTAACTAACAACTCGATTGTATGTAGTTAAACTTCTTCACAAAAAGTATTCCTTAATATCAGGGCTTTCATATAACACTAATTTCATCAGTGGCCGCCGATATTTGCTCATTCTCCATTGTCTCGCAAGATGAAGAGACCCAAACAAAGAACGTAATTAGACAAAGTAGGTCCAAATACGCCGCGTACCTAGTATCGGGACGGTGCGAGCCGCGGGAAAATTGTTCTCAGTAGCTGCACCTTGCACTTTATTGATGATTTTAACGCTTGTAAATCGGCAGATTAGGTATATTCCGTGATCCTTGAATGAATTACTTTAAAATAAAAAAAAACCCGCTCGAGATTGTCTGTGACACGGTCGGTTTTTTTGCAAGTTTGTTCGCCAGGGACCCAATTCTCGTGACTTCGAGATGATTTTTTATGCGAAATATGCCAAAAAAATGTATCGAGCTGACAATTCATCTCACATGAAACATCATCTCGAAGTGGCGAGAATTGGGTCCCAGATTATTGAAATGCACTTTTCTGCTTGTAATTAACTCAAACCTTAAATGCGCTCGAGTTTTTGTAACGATCGAGTGTTTTTTTTTTACATTTGATCGGAGGCCCCTTCTTGGGCTGATACTATATTGCCACTCCACACTATATAATACGGACTGCGAGTATTTTTACTTCACAAATGGTGGAGCATAATAATTATTTTTTTGGACACAACAGCTCATGAGCTCTTAGGTTTTAAGATAGGTAACACTTTAGTTTATTAGAAAACACAATAGTAGAAGTAATGAGGGCGCCTAAGTTATGAGATTGGATATGAGGTTCTAATAAAAATACAAGATTCCAAACAATTTGGTCTTTACAACAAAGAATACTGTGAGATGTTTATGCTGTGATGTTACGTCTGTCTAAAGTCGTATTCTTACAAGCTTTATTTTACTTCCTGTGTATGTTAGTATGTAAGTTTGCGTCACATCAAGGCGTTCTCCAAGCCTAGCGAAGGCTTTAATAATACGAGAACCGTGAACTTTGCTCTCTGTGCGGCTTAATATAGCAAACCTAAAATTCGAAACACTGAACAATAAATTATAATATAGGGAGGTAGGTACTATTGGCTCATACATATTATATTTATTAATCTATGGGCTCAGTACCTTGCAATGCCTTGACAGGACGTTTTTGGCGTCGAAAGTTTGATCTGATCGACGCAGACCTAGTATTCCTAACCCTACATCCCAGCAGAGGGCAATAGGAATTTAAATGATTATGGTGATGTGATAAGCTACATCAAAGAAAACCATGTACTGGAAAACAGTTATACCATCACGGAATGTATTTGTCGAGTCAATTCATAATGAAGGCGTCAAATTACGACAAAGAAGTTACGTCGGAATTATTTATTGGATTTCTTCGTCAGGATTTTAAATTGGCCAATTAAATCTACGCAGACGGAAAAAAGGTTCCATTCGGAGATAAAGTAATTACACCACTTTCACCAGCCAGTTAATAGGGATAATTAATTAACAACAATAATAAATAATAAAACAGATTTACTAGACCATTTTATTCATTTATTTCCAAGTAAAAAACCGGTCAATACAAACATTTTGTTAGGTATATGTCGATTAATCCGTTAATTTCACCAAACATGAACGTTAGCGTCATGAATCGCTTCAGTATAGCCGTCGGGGACTAGATGCAGACTTTGCAAGGACGTTCGGACGTTCGACATATAACTAGTTCTTTGCTTTGAGTTGAACACTCAAAAAGCTTAATTAACTTAATATTATGTGCGTTTTTACCAACGTTAAGTCTATCAGATGCCAATAATGGTTCGGTATTTTGTTAACGGACACAATTAAGTACACCTATAAGAAATGAATATTACAAGAAAAAAAAACAGCTGTTCTATAAAATTGTATAATACTTAATACGACTAAAAAGATCTATAAATGCAAACTCTAAATGAGTATAGTAGAAAAAAATACATCCAAAGGAAAAGATTTTTATATAGCTCATTTCGTTCATAGTCTATATCGTTTACACATATTTTGTTAACCTTATACCCTATGGTAATAATTAGACAAGTACAAAATGATATTTTATCCTTAAAAATATGTTTCCGTAGCCTAGGATTAAAGTCAGTTGTATATTTTCATTAATTCAAGTAATAATAGTCGCCGCTGTGAGCCGCTAGGGGGCGTTCATAAATTACGTGAGATGTTTAAGGGGGGGAGGGGGTCGAGTCAAATCTCATCTAATCTTACGTTGGAGAGAGGGGGGGTCTCGGCAAATATCACGCAATTTTTTTTCTGATTGAAACAAAAAAAAAATACTATTTTGGTTCATTTAATCTAGATTGTACATGCATAAAATTTAATCTTAAGCGTAATCAATCGTAATACGATTAAGATCATTCGCTAATTCGTTCGAAAGAAAATAATTTCATTCATACTTCGACGTTTTTTTTTTTCTTTTTACAATAACAATCCAACGCGTTTACGTAAGAAACCCACATTTTGAAAAATCTCACGTGAGATTGGGGGATGGGGGAGGGGGTTGAATGAAATCTCACAACATCTCACCAAGGGGGGAGGGAGGGACAGAAAATTTAAAAAAACACCTCACGTAATTTATGGACGCCCCCCTACGCGAAGCGCGCCGGTCGCCAGCGCGGTTAGGATTCGATTCGAATAAATTCAGCGCTCCATTCATCAGCACCTCACTACATAAATAACCCATATTACGTCGCATACACACACACTACTTACACAATTTTGTTACAAAATATCGTGTATGGAAGATCTACGCTAAAGGCTAACATGTTACTTTCGTTTTCGATATGTTTTATTTTAAATAATGTCACATGTTCGAAATAATGGCACGCTTGAAGCCGAACCTCACTACCGTAACTAGTGCTAGTGATCAGAGTACACCGCGCGTGACCAGCGGCCGGAGCGGGCCGCCGTCGTCCGTGACACGTTCTAGTCTTAACCTAGCAGCTACTAACGTCATCTACTTCAACAATAACACTTAATTATTGTTTCGTGAACTCTCCAACCGTCACATAATTGAAACATCTAAAACACCTCACTCTAGCTAGTTCGTGACACTTAAATACAATCAATAAGAAATTCGTAGTCACATTAACGTTTACGGTGCACAATTCCTTGTTTCGAAGATATGAGGTTAAGGGCCTGTTAGATCAGTAGTTAAACTAATTGTTAAAAATCGTAATTTTAATCATTAGTTCAGTTAACTACTGATCAAACAACAGGCCCTAAGTAATACTTATTAATAAATTTGTAATAAAGCGTTCAGTGAACTACGAGTCTGATAGAGAAAATAATTTGTTAAAAGCGTAAGGTCGACTAGTGAATCTGATGAACGTAAAAAAACTGGTGCCGCTTTTGTTGACAATGATGTTGAGGTGTAGTATAGAAAGTGGAGGGGAGGATGGGGTGGGTTTTAAGGCGGGACGTAGGGGGGAGGTTTCCTGTAGGTGGGGGTGGCCTTGGGGCGCGGCGGCGTGCGCGAGGCGGCGAAGGGCGGCGGCGGGCGGTAGGGCGCGTCGTCGCCGCGGTAGTCGGGCGCGGGCGGCAGCAGCGGCGGCTTCTCCTCGCGCATGATCACGGGGCTCTTGTGCACGGGCTCCGAGTCCCCGCGCTCCTCCAGCTCGTCCTGGAAGATCACCGGGATGCCCTTCGACCGGAACGCCTGCCGCTCCTCATCGTCGCCCACGCTCATTTTACCTGCAATTTTAAACGTTGTGTTAACGCTAGCTATTATTTGTGTACGCTATCGTTTCTACTCCCTGTTGCGAGTGAACTAAATTGCGTTAGCATTCGCTGACGAGTCCTACGTGTCATATTTGGTGGTGAGAAGCCTAATTCAAAATTTCATTTTGTTTAAATTAAACCCAATCGACCAATAACAATAATGAAACTACATGTTCTTAGCCTACATTCCTTACCGTAAGACTTAATATAAAATGAAGAACGCTTTTCGAAAGAAAGGCGAAAGAAGCGAAATAAGATATGGCGCGATATTTTTATTTAATCACTAACATATACAGTGTACTCTATTACCAATCTCTAGATAGTGCATTTTCTTTAATTTTATTTGAGTTAATTTTAATTGAGTGTATGTTCTTTAACAAAATTGCCTTATTATGAATTATCCATTGAGATACCCAATTAAGTAAAAAAGAAAGTGCCAAACATACCTCATTATGATTGTCAGTCATATACACTATACTTGTATAACGTATTTTGGTGTGTCTTAAAAACCCGTCCAGTAATGAAAATAGCCCGATCTATGTAAATTCATTTGAAAGTTCTAACTACAAACAAAATAAAAATGCATGCCACATAATAATGGTCATTAACTTCATTATAAAAAACATTTAAACTGTTATCCTCAAACATTATACTAATATGGTGTTAGGGCCTAGGTTACTTTATTTTAGTTAATACGAAAAACAATAATAAGGGAAAACCCGAAATGCGACGTCGCTGGCTGTGGGAGTTTAACCGTCCTATTTAGATACCTACTTATAACGCACACAACAAGTTGTCATAACACTAAAAAGACTCTTAACGATCTTAAAATAAACAATGTTTTACGTTGTTCCAAATTTTATCTTATCGTTTTATATTTTTGTGTGCAAGTTTTTTATTCGTGTTTTTTTTGTATTTTTATGTCCGCGGCATACTTAAGGTGATTTTTTTTTCTATTCTATTCTATCCATACCTAGCCAGATAAGCTGTGGTAAGTGGTGCAAAGCAAATTGAAACATTTAAACGCACACGATAGATAAATAAATAACCATAAATACGTAAACCAAGTGTTTACATAAATACAACACAAAAAACAAGGTGTGAGAAGGTTCGCCGAAAGTAATAAGTCAGAATTTGCTGCAAATATCCCATCTATTAAAGCTGATTGGATATGTTGTTGTGCATCACGATTCGATAATTATTGCAATAGTGTCGTAAGTGTTAAAAAATGTCATCACCTGGTTATGCATCATTGCCACCCCCTAAATCGATTAAAATAAAAATTTAGCTACCAATCACTTTCTATAAAATATACAGTAATTTTTAGCAAGATCTTCACGTATGCCTAATACACCGCTAACCCACTGCAAGGCGGTGTGCGTTGCTAGAAACGGGAGGGTCCCAATTTGAGTTAATTCCAAATGAACCTTCCTGATTAGAAAGGTATTCTATACAATATAACTTGCAATAGGTTTTTGGATATCGCGGTCAAATTGCGTTAGGCGTAGGAGAGACCCCAACATAATTATATGGTAAAACATACCAGTTCGTCGTCTCCTGTAGAGAACGCAGGCAATGATCCCGGCGATTAGCAGCATACAGACTATGACGACGGCCGGGATAACAAAGGTGACCAGATATTCAGTGTATCCGGACTCAGCCGCGCTGCCTTCTTTGGTTTTGGACACTTTCGACGACCCGGACGGCGTTTGTGTTTTAGTAACAACCTTAGAGTTCTGCTCTGCGCACAATCCTTGCGGTATCAAGGTTATCGACATGACCTTTTCGCTGTCGAATACTTGGTCGACGACTACTTTTAGAGCGCCGTCGTCGGCGATTATCATCTTGCGCAGATTCTCTATTTTCTCTTTTGGACAGTTGTCCATTGGCAAGCTCGTGTTGTACCTGTGGACAAATTAAATTGTAAAGTTAACATTGAGTATACTCTTATTTCTAACCACTTCGAAATTAGGTTTGGCTATAGATAGTTCGTCTGATAAGTTGTTTCACGAGGCAGTTTTTCTACTCAGTACTCAGTACGTAGCTAGTGACTGGTCAACCAATAAATAATTTGTCGGCCAATCACACGTAAGGATATGATGTCATCGCTGGATCGCGTGATAATTGAGTATTAATAACAAGATTTTTCGTTATAATAAAAAAGGTTGTAGAATTTCATTAAAAAACAAAAAAATCAGAACGATTTGTGAATAAGGAACGCGCTATTATAGCTTTCTTTATTCCTTGCCTTGGCAGGACGGGCCTAATGGGGTCTTTACAGTTTCATAAAGAGAAAATGTATGTTATGTATGTATAGTCCATTCGTTTAGATAGTTTCGCTACACCAGTACGCACTTGTGGTTATTGTAATAAAATACGAATTCAATTCGTATTAAAGTGCCAAATACACCGCTCGCATTCGTTGTTTACGCGGTGGCATCCTTAGACAAAAAGCGGCACGTGCCAAGGCGGTGCGATACAAAGGCGACGAGATTATCTAAGCTATACGAATAAATGAGTAGAAGTAGTTAAAAACCTGTCGCAAGATTTGAAGCATAACATACGGGGTCAAGCTAAATAAAACCGTTTAGAAACAAAATGTTTCGCCGAGTACGCTTCATTACTTGGAAATAGTACTAAAGGAGATAATGCGAATTGTACCGAAATAACATTATACTTATACTACTTACATTAAACTTTGAATAAAATGCTTACCAAATAATAGTAGTGGAATCGGTGATGTTCCGGATCCTGATACTCTTGGTGTCCTTATCCTCGAACAAGGTTGCCAGCTTCTCGACGATCTTCCTCTTGTTGTTGGCGTTCTCAGCGAGCATCTCGATGGGATATTCAAGCGACATTTGGAACTCTACGGTCGGTCGGATAGTGGGCGCCTTCACCACTTCAACGATCAAGCTGTCGTATGCGCTTTTCTTGCTCGAGTCCTCGGCGATCTGTAAAGAGACATTTCCCGTTAAAGTTATCTAATAAATACTAGAATACAAGTCAGTAACAAGGCTGTGTAGAAATTTCGCACCAAAGTCATAAAAATTAACTGTGGCAATGTGTTTCCGGCTAGCCACGACTTTACGCGGTAGCGACGGGTGGCGAGCAGTAAAAACAAATGCCTAGAATGCGCTGCCCCACGCAACACATTGCTCTATGCCTAAACCATGGCCCGACCGTTAGTTCCTAGGTATATCAGACCTAGGCCTTTACCCATAAAGCCTAAATGGAATTGCCGGCAAGGGCGACAATGACTTGATTCCACATGGTTTCATGTTGCGGTTGTATGATATCTATCTGCTAGAATCATTTTAACCTAAATCCACCCACCGCATGGCTAAGGTTTCGAAATTTTCACGCCCGGTCCGAATCAAACGTCATCACGCCAACGAGTTGACGGTCTGCCCACTTCGTTACCGCCTTCGACCACCTACCATCGTTACGCCTAGCTAAGTGTCCTTCTTTTTAGTAGCATCAGTGACAGCAAAATAAAGTTGCATAAATAGTCACGGAGTTCTCCATGTTGAACATTTAATTTACCGAATACAGAGATTAGGCGCTGGGCTAAACAACTAGCAGTTGAGAGACTATAATATCAGTAATGTATTACCAGCTGATAGTGCTTCACGCCGACGTCACTAGCGGACGGCAGCCCATAGAACTCCTGGTTGCGCGAGTCGAACTGAAGCCAGTGTGATGCGGGCAGCGCCGAGCGGTCCATATAGCGCAGGGAAAGGGCTAGGTTGCGCGTGCCGCCGTCTTCAGGGTCGAAGAATGTGTCCTGGAATGGTACAATCACTTGAGAATACGTGTGTCTGGGTTTTAGTCGATTTAGAGTCGCTACAAGATAAAGTAACTACATAATTATAGCAGTATAAGTAAGGCGCTCTTTCAAACAAAACGAACGGCAGGTCAAACGTGCTTACTCTAAGTTTCCCTTTTTTATGTTATGGAGAAGGCACAAGAGCACTTAGGCCATCTGATGGTAAGCGAATCTGTGACCCATAGTTAATTGAATTCTAAAGACTATAATCCTAAGACCTCAAATCGTCGCCAACCCTGAGGACTAAGATGGAATGCCTCTATGCTAGTAATTTCACCGGTTGTCTTATCCCCACACCGGAACACAACAATGCCAACACTGTTGCTTGGCGGGTGGTTAATGGATAAGATGGTGGTAGCGATCCGGACGGACCCTGCACATGGTCCTACCACCACTAAACCACCAGGGTCCCTTTCAATCGCATTATTAAAATTCATTCGTCCGTTGCCTAATCTTTACAAAAAATCCACCAAGCGGAGCCTGTCGATGTACAGTCAAAAGCAATAATATCTATGAGGGCATCGTGCCAAATATATGCATACGACCATATGGGCCATTCAAATTGTTGCGTATTTTTATCGTGCTAATGTATTAAAATATGAAATACTTGTATTGTTTCTAGATTTCGTATCTAGAATTGATAATTAATCTAGAGTTTATATTCATAGGATTTTTATTATAACTTACTTAAAATAGGTATTACTTTGAATCATCGTTAAGAAACCACGTCCATATACAGGTATGTCACTACCGTGGACTTTGTTCTTTTTCTAAAAACTACAGTGAAAATAGGTAGGATAATAAGTGTGACATAATGTAAGATACCTTTCATTTGAGACTACTTTCAATCATGTCAAAAACAATACTATTTTTTAGAATTTTAGGTCCTTTTTGAGAATGGCCCATATATTTTTGACTTTGACTGTACTTGTCGGTTTGAATTTATACAACAAAATGCGCTGCCCCTGCTATGACGTATACAAGCAGATTTTTAGGGATAATATAATTGCTAGGGAGCAGTCCTCATGTGTACAAATTGGTTGAATTGGTGTAGTTTATTTGCGAGGAAACCATAGATCAGATGGCCGTAAAAATCGTGACCTGTCCTTTCTGAGAGCATGGTCTGCTGAGCACGAATAATCGTGAATGATGTATAGGTGGGTACGAATTAGAGCAGCCTCGGGTTGAAAAAGGCCCGGTTCACTTATTTTTCTCAAATCGTACGCGCTCACGCGCTGTGAGCGAGCAGCGGGCGAGCGGCGCGCGGCGAGCCGTCGAGAGTCGGTCTTTTGACCGTGCTCAAAGGCGCCTCGCGTAATTTGGACGTGTATCCGAGCGTCTTTATTTTTAATAATTCGGTGAATTATGATAATCGCCGCCGCGGCTGTCCTACGCCATTTTGAAATTTCGGCTCGCAGCACGCTGCCTCACCCGCGCATGTTTATGTGCAACAGTTTGTGTATCGAGTAGCTCGCCGCGCGGGGCTCGCATGCCTCAGGCTGAGCCGCTCGGATGCGCACACAGCTTACGACGTTTGCAACTGACCTCGGGCACTTTGTAGAGCAGCAGGTGTCCGACGGTGGCGGTGAGCATGTCGACCTGGTTCCTGGTGACGGGCGGGTAGGTGTCGGGCGCGCGCGTGGCGGGCGCGGCGGCCGCGCAGCCGCCCGCGCCGCGCCAGCGCACGCCGCTCACGGCCAGCTCGGGCGACATGGCGCGCGACAGCCGCTCCGACGGCAGGTGGGAGTCCACCGACGTTTCCATTATCTGGAGTTACACAACATAACAATCACACTATTTTGACGGGTTTACTCTAATTACGAGTAGTAGTGACAATCAATCAGTCAAATTTATTTATTTGTAAAACGAAGGTAAAATAATGGTACGTTGCCTACGAAGCTAGCGATCCCAGGTTCAAATCCCGGTAAGGGCAGATATTTGTGTGATCAGCACGAGTATTTGTTCCTGAGTCTTGGATGTTTATATGTATTTAAGTATATATTTCTTTATATAAGTATGTTTATCGCTGTCTAGTAGGTACCCATAGTACAAGCCTAGAGCTTAGTTCGGAACTAAGTCAATGTGTGACATTGTCCCCTGATATTTATTTATTTATGTAATTGTAAAAGTAGGTAAATATCCCTATGATGGCCATTAGGTGGACATGTAGCATGTATCATGCATTATGTGACTCTGCCTACGAAGCTAGTCTCGTGTTAGATTCTAAATATGGGCAAAATATTTGTGTGATGAGCTGGGACTGAACTTATGGTGGGGAAGACAAATTTTTCAAATGCTCTCATTTAGCAGGTGTTTGGTGTGAATACCGGCTACTGTCTCTCTCGATGTCAGGTGATGAGCGTGAGTCCTGAATCTTGGATATTTTCTATGTATTATTAATTCATTTTTCTGTATTGTTTATCGTTGTCTATGGGTACTACGTACAAGCCACAAACTTAGTATAGTAATAAGTTAGATGATAGAAAATTCCGGTAACCTTCGGGGAGGAAAGATGGCCGATTAAGATGATGGAATTTCACTTCTGTATACTCTACTCACTTTAAATTGTGGCGAAATCACTGCGGAATATCGCGGTGGACCGCTATTAATAAAAAGAAGAAATTAGATGATAAAGGTCGGTACAACATACATAGCCGTGAACTTAGTCGGGGATTGGCCACATACAGGCATATTAGTTTTAGAAGACAGCGAATCTAAATATATAAAAGAAGAAACTGACTCGACTGACTGACTGAGTGATGTCAACGCACAGCCCAAACCGCTGGGTCTAGAGATGCCAAATTTGGCACGTAGGTTCCTAATGAGGTCTAGGGGTACACCAAGAAAGGATTTTTGGAAATTCATCCCCTAACAGGTTAAAATAGGGGAGTAGCGGGAAACTAATTTAACGCGTACGAAGCCGCGGGCGTCCTCTAGTGTCCTATGAATATTGATCGCTGACGCATCACGCTACTGGAGAAAACTCGCTCTACTAATTCTTACGATTCGCAATAAATCGCTTTATAGACTGCATAAAAACCATGTACACGGCGCTTAAGTAATTTTTACACCCGTGAGACTGAGAAACACAAATATTAACTTTCAAAAATCATTACTGTGAGCATGATATTATGACAGTAAAATAAGTAAAATTTACCTCCATCAGCCTTTTAATATCTTCGATGGGACACGACGAATCCTTCGGGAGCGTGTCGTTAGTCCACACAAATTCACACGTATCTCCAGTTTGCGTGACGTTGAGCACTGTTATGATGTGCATATCGGTGGCCAGGAGGTTAACGATGCCTTCTAAAGCGCGTATCTGCCAGTCGAGGTCGTTGGTGAAGGTTTTGTTAAGTTTGAAGTTCATGACGAACTGGTGGTTGACCGTGCGCGCGCTCTTGGGGTGTTGCACGGTGATGTCCAACGGGCCCTGGGCGGTGCGTCCCTCGCTGTCTTGTGCTTCTACTACGAAGTTCCAGCGAGACACATGCGTTTCCAACGGCCTGTGACAAAGGAAAAGCTCGTGCTAGGAATTGTGTCGCTTGCTTGTAATCGATCCCAAAAAAATTGGGAATAGTGATAAATACGTAGCTTTTTGGGGTAAAGAGGTTACCTATTTAATATATTGCCAAGGCAATTTTCTATGTTACAAATGAAGTAATGTATACCCCTAGATTAATATTAGTAATTAAATCCATTTACCGATTAACCCGTATAAAGGATGAAATATATAGCGTAACGTAATGCCCTTACACTTTAGTATAATTAAGATCGCACTTTAATAGATGTAAATCATATAACCACTAGCGATATCATCCGTTTGAGTTTAAAGGTCAAATCACACAGCAGGCACGACGGGACGGTGACGGGAAGCTGGCGGGGCGTCGATGCGGCGTGCAGGTCACACTTTGGGCGTGACCCGTCGCGTCGGCATCGTGCCGACGTGCCGACGAGCTCGACGTGATTTCTCGATCATAGCTCCCTTCCTATTGACCCTCATATCGTCGACTTTATACATTTTTATATCCATAATGGCCCAAAACATGGACTCATACTATTCCAATTAGCTTTACTCTTGTTATCTATTTTTGTATTTTAATACAAAGCTACCGTACCGTCGAGCGTAACTCATATTATAACACGTTGGGTCCCGCCGGTTGTATTCTCGCCGGGCGCGGCCGCCAGCGCCGCGCCGAGCGCAACGGCACTATGTGACATCTCCTATTATTACAGTACGTGTGCCACTGATCACACCCCGTCGGGATCCCGTCGTCGTCCAGTCCCGCCCGCTGTGTGTTTTGAGCTTAAGTTAAGGCTAGATTTGCAAGTATACATTTTCATAGATTTGCTCTATTTGAAAACCGAAATCTATTATAACCACGTAACCAAAAACCACTCGTCAAGGTATATCGTCAGGGTTGTTTCTTCTGCAAGTTATGAACGATAAAACACGATTACTTACAATCCATATACTTCCAGTTTAGAAGGTAAGAACTGTACCCACGAATCGTTGCTAAGCTTAGTGCCTTCGGCCAAGTACATGCTGTAGGTAAAGTTGGCTTCATCTTCTGGGTCCGAGAACAGGTAAGGTGGTATCATGTACCTGAAATAAGAAAATAAACATTATGAAATATTTATATACGTTTCATAATTTTCCTTTTTAAAGAATACTCCAATTTACCAATCAAATTACGTAATAAGCTCAAGCTTATTCAGACAACTTTTTATACCTCCAGATTTAGTTAACAATGTACAGTACATATGGCTTACAAAATTAGATTCAGTTTTTCCGTAAGGTCTCAAAACGCCGGAAAAATAATGAGTGTTTGCAATCTGATTGCCGCTGGGGCGGAAAGATCTGGAAGCCATTTTTAGGGACTGTTTTCTAATTATTAAATAAATAAATAAATAAAATAATATCAGGGGACAATCTCACAAAACATTACCAAGTCCCACAATAAGATTAACGCTACGCTTAGAGCTTACTCTAGGCTTGTACTATGGGTACGGTCAAGGACTTTAATTGTTGTGCCACTATGGAACCGTGTCATAATGACAGCGTTAATCATTAATGTTAGCTTTCTTTCATGTGATTTGACGCTGTCATTATGACAGGGTTCCATAGTGGCATAACATTAAAGTCCTTGACTGTACTAGACAACGATAAACATACTTAAATACATAGAAAGCATCCAAGACTCGGGAACAAATATTCGCGCTCATCACACAAATATCTGCCCTTACCGGAATTTGAACCCAGGACCGCAAGCTTCGGAGGCAGGGTCACTCCCAACTAGGCTAACGTGTCCTATTATCATTAATAAGGGTGGTAAGCCACACTGAATAGGTTTCGTTGCTGGCTTACAAGGAACAACTAAGAAATAAGATATGAGAAAGGAAAGGGAGCAATACCTCAGCTGCCTTCCTAAGCCAATAAGCAGTATCTCAAATTCAACAGCCAAAGCAGATTCAATCCTATCCCGTTAGTAATAAAGTTGCATTTATTACAGGGCTTTTGTCTGAGATACTGCCATTTCTCTTAGCAAGGCAGCCAGGGCCTCTGGCGACTGGCACTAATAACCTACCTGAATGCTTTTCCAGCAATAGTGACGAACTTCTTCATATGATGTTTGAGCATAGGAGGTTTCTTTGTAACTGCGGGCAATTCAAACGTTACGATTTCCGTGGTCCGCCCGAATATCGTGCTACTTTGTTCACTGGATGAACCGACATCCTGAAATACGTCACAATAAATAGGTGTAATGTTATCAAATTGTATTTCATTTAATTGTTTCTAGACAAGATCATCTGGCAAAAAAAACATTTTTTTGGCATTTAAGCTCCTTTGAAAAGAGGGGCATTTATGATGGCTGCGCTGAAAGTTTCGGGAATCTAATACGAACTGAAGTGAACACATTGGCCATATAGAAAAAAAAAACAATGGTCAGTTTCAATTCTTTTTTGAAGTCGTTGAGTAGCTGCCGAAAATGGAATTGTCCCGTAAAAAATAAAAAGATATGATTTTGTACGACTTTAAGAGTTAATTACAAACACAAAAACAATGTGGAATTGTGGAGACAGGATGATTGCTGCTTTTAGTACCTAATGCACCTTCAAAGACAACAATATACCGATGGTATTCAGAATTTCAACGTGGCCGTGTATCCCTCACAGATGACGTCAGTAAAGGTCGACAAAAACGGCAGTCACGCAAGAAAACATCGATGTTGTGCGTTAGCTGATAAAGGAAGACGGGCATGTAACATATCGGGAGATTCAAGAGTGTTTGGCTATTGGAATGAGTCAGTTTTATTTTATAGGAAGAATTAGGCGTGCGAAAGTTGGTTTCCCGTTGGATTTCTCACTTATTGTCTGATGAGCAGAAAGCGACTCGTATCAATAGGTGCCTCAAAACTTTGAATAAATTCAACGGAGGAAGCTAAAATGCAGCTTTTAGGGTCGTATCAGGTGACCAGTTGATATATGCACATGAGCCTGAAACTAAAAATCTATCCCCATTTCGTCTACGAACTCTCCAAACTTTCAGTTTGACCCTCGTATAAAGCTTTTAACTGTCCGTCTGAAGTTTTCGGTTGGAAAAATCAAAAGTTATAGTTTTAGCGTGGCCGCGGCGGGTTTATTTTCAATGTTTGCTTTTATTTATTATTATGCTTCCGATACAAAACAAAACTTGGATTTTAAAGACCTGGTAGCAAATTTCATGATAAAATCGGGTAAATTTAGAATTTTGAAAAGTTAGTGTTAGTTCATTAAAATCGAAAATGCACCCAAATCACACCCGTGTTAAAATACCCCAACTCCCACTCGCATTCACTTACCATTCACCATTATTGGATGGATGGAACCATATCAAACTCGCAACCGTGCACGGGCGACTAACCCACTCAGTGCACACCTTTACCAGTACATTACACCCGGAAGATACATACGAAGAGTTTAACTACAGTAGTTTGTACTTTTCCTTTGACGGCTAAACAAACAGGTCATGGGCCCTACTTCATATCGTGTCGATGATTTACCGGATCGTTCACAAACCTGTTTAGTGACCTCAGGTGGTTCAGTGTCGAGCGGCGTCGTCGTGGTGGTGGTCGACGTGGTGGTGGGCGCGGCGGTGGTGGTGGTGGTGGTGGTAGTAGTAGTGGTGGTGGTCGACGTGGTGGTCGCCGCCATGGTCGACGTGGAGGTCGACGTCGATGCGGTGGTGGCCGGCGGGGGCGGCGCGGTCACCTCCGGCGTAGGCGACGGCAACGCGGACGTGCTCGACTCCGGCGTGGGAGGCACTTCGTTCGACGCGCGTATTATAACGGTTTGCTGAAAGTGCCATGCGGACGCTCACACGATGTGCCGTGATGGGTGAGGACGGGCGAACAACGAGAAAACATAGAACCAGTAAAGACATTGGCTCCTGAGGGATTCGACAATACGACTATAGTTTTAGCCGTTGGAGGTTAAAAAGTTATATTAAGAAAATTTCTACTATAGCCGTACAACTTAACGGAAAGGTGAGGCTGCACTGCTATGTTGCAATTGTGTCCACCCTAGCACACCCTGCGTACCCCGGCTCTGTCAATTTGTAGGGCTACATATAAATAAAACCTCTTCATTGTTATACTTAAATAATCGTTGTTCATACGTCATTCGATTAGTCAGTAAGTATTTACATGGAAATGGAAAACGTGTAAAGGCATTTCATATCTATTCTAATTGGTGTTAAGAACTCCATATCCACTCGAAAATAACATTAGTTTTCTACCGTGAAGAGTTAGGTTGTCAGTGTGTTAGAAAGGTGCACATACCGTTTCGGGTTCAGTGGCGGTGGGTGGGATATCTGGCACAATGACGATGCGCTCGTCTTCCAAACGTCTCGGGGATTGTAGCGTGTAGCTCACGATGTTGGCTTCGGAGGCCGACTCGCCAGATGAATAAGGAGTTATTTGCACTTTGGGTTCCTCCTGCAAAATATTAAGAGAAATTAGAAAATAGCTTTAAACATTAATAGTTGAATAATCATTAAGCTTTATCCACTCAAGAAATCTAAGTTCAAAATACTCATGCTAGTGCATTACTTTTATGCATGATTTGAAAAAAAACTACTCTATAGTAATAATAATTAGATTGCCGCTAAATGAGACAGCTTCTGTATAATATCAGGGCAGTAGCGATTTCAATCAAGCCGGTCTGTGGCATCGGAAACTAATGCCTACTTCTAGAATATACTCAATCAGTGGATACAAATCACACTACAAAGATACATCAGGTAGGAATTCATAAACTAATATTTTGTATACTCTAAAAAGGTGCAACTATACTAAAAACAAGCTAGACAATTTACTTTAAAGAAATACGCAGGAATACTAACTAATCATGCTTTTATAGGAGAACGTGACGTGATGTATTCGCGTCAGTAAATAACGTCACGACGAGGTACAGTCACACCGAGTGAATATCGAATCACCGACCTTCTAATCTTAATTCGGCCTCGTTAGCCTGACCACTACGACGAGGAGACAAAAAAATTCAAAAGATTGGTGGCTCAACATTAATTCAGTTCGATTGTACGTCTGAACGAAAGTGAACGACATCGTATTAGCACACCATGCAAAACACAGATGCTGCCGAGCGGGTTACGACAAACCTCCGGGGGATACGTATTAGTAGTCGCGGGCTCAGGGGTGGTCTCTTCGGGCCACGGCGTGTCCTCGGTAGCGGTGACGGGGCGGGGGTCGGGGGGCGGGGCGGAGACGGGGGCGAGCGGGACGGGGGACGGGGCGGGCGACGCGGGCGCGGGAGTGAGCGGGACGGAGGCCGGCGCGGGCGCGGCGTCGGTCTGAAACGTGTCGGTGGTGGTAGAGGGCGCCGCGCCGTGGTGGTGGCGGTGGGGGTGGGGGGCCGGGGGCGGGGGGGGCTCCACCTGCAGCGCGCGCGCCGCACAACACACCAGGTTAGTACTGCCGCCCATGTGCACCGACACACACCAAGCGAGCCCTGTGTGACATTATTGCCTGCTCGCGTGCGACACCTGCACATGCGGTTTCAAACATGTGCCCCGACTGTTTTACTCCTTAGGGAGAGCTTTAGCAAAACATGGCTGAAGCATTAATAACACACAAAGCTCACCTGTTAAATATGTTCGGTTGTTAGTCTATATTACATTGTAGTTTAAACTATATGATTATCCATGTGATGTAATGTATGAATGAAAGAGTATGGTATCTGCGATAGTGATCTGTGACAAGGCAAGGTTTTTAATTTTAATTGTTATAGACCCAGAAAGCACTGTCGGTAGTGTCTGATTAAGTACCACCAGATCACAGTTACTGTGAGAAAAAGAACGAAAAGTGATTCATGAAATAAGTAATAATAATAAGTCATGTTCGTTTTACTATGTCATCAACGTATACAAAAGTAAAAGTTTTTTTTACTAAAATAACAGGGTATAGTCCGGCCGACCAGCAGATGAACACTAAGTAGACTGCATGCTGGTATCGCTGGTATTCCATGAGAAATAACCCTAAAATTTATTGCAGATACTGCCAAGCCGTATGTTTATTCGTAACCAAATGAACACAGTGCAATGTTGGTACCTCATGAGGTCGTTTGAGGATACTTTTTTCATGATTGTACTCAAGCTGCCAGGCTGCCTCAAGGTTAGGTTATATTAGCTTCCCTTAACTGAATAACTAATAACCATATAAAAAAAGTAGAAAGTCCATTATAACCTACTTATATTCATTGGATTGATTTTAATTTTACATGCTTATGCCCGCGTGGTTCCCGGGTTAGAATACTGCCACTCTATGTCTTCCCGTGGATATCGTAAGAGGCGACTGAGGGATTTAGGGCTTGTAGTACCTACTGTTGGGCGATGGGCTTGCAACCTGTCATTAATTAATACTCTGGTAAACATCTTAGCCTGGTTGTGCAAAATGTGGTTACAAGATCACCAACCATTCCTTTTAGAGTAGTTGGTATTTCTGTAGTTCTGCCTACCCCAATCTGGGAATGAAGGCGTGATGTTATGTATGTATGTGTGTGCTTATGCGGTTTCTATGGCAATACAATAATATGGTACCTACTATCAAGTTGGTTTGATGATGGGGGCTATAGGTGACCATAGATATTGCTCAATCGCTTACAGTAGATCCATCGAGTTTGACGAGAACGATCACAAAATGTGTTATTAATAATGTTTTTTTTGCCAAGAGTAGAAAGTATGGGATTTCGACGAGTCATATAGAGTGCCGAAAGTCATTTTCTTTCTAAATATTGGTTTCGGTAACATATTTTCCGTTTTGATATAATGAATGAATGGTAACTAGTCCATAAATTGCAATTTCTGCCGAGGCAGATATAGTCTTTTTCTCCACTACTGCGAGAAACATTTTTTTTTTATTCATTATGTACGTAATTAGTATGAAATAGGCCAAGAATAATTTTATTTTATATGAAAACGGCCTGTCATAATAGTGATGTTTTCTGACCCTAAACCAAACCACAAAATTTAGTATTTCCGAGCAGCGGAAAAGTAGCTTTTTGTCCTTCTTCCCATACTAAAATTACTGTTGCTTGCTAGTACTTGTTTATGTAAGGTTACCAATGGCGCCATCTGGGACTATTAGGTAGTTCACCAACGACTTTCCAGCGATACGCTAAAAATATACATGACATCGTATAAAGAAAGAAAGCGGAGGGCTGTATCGATGTTACTTAGAGACTGTATCAATGGTAAATCGCATCGCGTCGTGTCGATGATGTTTGTGAAAGAAATCTGCGTGTGCTATAAAATGCGATCTTGGATATCTTCGTATGTATCGTGAGTTATTTTTACTGACTCTTCCGTATTGCCAGAAAAGGTCGAAATTATGAAAGATTGTTGTTGGTTATGTTGTTGAAATTAAGGTCAGAAATTATATGAAAATATTTTATTTGATTATTGTATCGGGTTTTAAAATTGAATCTTAACCAGAAAAATAATTGAAACTCTTACCCCTCAATTATTTAATAAAGAATATGTTAGTTAGTAAAATGTTTATATAAGAGTTTTCGTACCCAGATGCCCAGAACTACTACAGGGATTGGAGACATCGTACGATAGTTGGTATTAAATTCGATTATTATTTTCATTCAACATTCCATGCTAAATAATGTGTTTCGATATGGATGCTGCTATGGAAATGACGTGACAGATAAGTGCAAGATTCATTCCTCTCATTTTTACTCTACATGGAGGACGTTCATTGAAAAATAACTCCAGTCATCTTACGTTTTAAAATTAAAATCAATGTGTGTAGATAGATGTAAGAATTATTTTCCAACAAATTTGGTGGTGATGCATCGGAATATAATGCAAGGCTTGACGCAAGCAAAATCTGAAATTTGGTCTCATTGTGAATAGTCTGCCTCGAACCTTACAAGAATGAGTCTCATTCGAGGCAAGGTGACACGGATAAGGTTGAAATACCATTTGGGAACTGTGATTGCTTATAACTAAGCGGTCTCACTTTGCCATAAGCAAATACAGTTAACAATAATTGAATTTTCCCAGCTTAGTTCCCAACGCAAGCGTCCCGGTAAGCATATCAATCGGAATTGTGCAAAACCTTGTGACTGTGCGCTTCCCTATCCCGTATAGTTTAATAGCGTATTGGTCAATAGCCGAGACTCATTTTGTTTCTATTTATTGGTCTCTGTATCATCTTTTCAGTTTTGATATAATGAATGAACGGTAACGAGTCAGCCATTCAACAATGCACATAACTTTACTCACGTGGCGTCATCGATGATGCTCTATATAAATTAAGATATTAAACTGTATGGAGACCTCATTGATAAAAATATTTTTGATTCTGAATTAAACAATATTGTATCCCTTTAACCAAAAGTTACAGGACGAGAATGAATGAATGATATGACACGAAGTTTTTATTAGAGCAGTATGTTTAATAGTCTCTAGATCTCAGATTATGTCTGAATACTCACAAGTTCCTCTGTTGCTGTTTAAAATCGAGTCTACTACGTATGCAAGTCAAGGATATGTAATAGACGCGGCGAAGAGTATGTTAAAGTATTTGGTAAAATGTAGTTACCAGCTCGGGTCCACGGATGTCGACGTCGGTGTAGAAGTCGCCGTCTTCTTCGTCGTCGAAGCCGCCACTGTGGTCGGGCTCATCCTCATCGTCGTAGTCGTAGGCGCCCGACCCGTCGTCCAGCTCTGCCGGGGAGGACTGGGGGAAATATAAATACATCCTTACATAAAACAGATTCAGTAGATGGCTACAGCTACAACTACTAATAAAATTCATAAAATCTACGGGAAATGTTGACTTATTGCGCTTTAACTTTTATTAAATCATTTTCATACTAAAAAGATGTACTTACCTAGTAAATAATAACACTAATTAGAACTAGATCTGAGACACTTCGACCTTGTAGGATCTTTTGTTCAATAAATTACCCATTTATCATCAGGTCACGAACCTGGAGTAACTGGAGCCGCAAACTCAATACCTTGCGACCACATTTCGCCATCTCAAGCCACTAGGCGACCAACAGTTTTCGACAGTTTACAGTCCCAAGCTGGTTACAATTTGTAGAATGACATTGCGTCAAACATTACAGTGCAAAGTAATTCTGGTGTTATTCCACTAATCTCCATGCAGCATATCCTGCTCACCTGTCTCTTGAGCCTGGGCACGGGCTTGACCGCCGTGAGCCTCCAGCCGATGACTGGCAGCCGCATGAGGTGTGCGAGAGTGCCGTCCCGAGCCTGCTCTCGCAGCCCCGCTACAAGAACCTTGTGACGCGCCCATAGCTTCTCGCCGCAACCCACCTACAGGACATTATAAGAGGAATGTTAATTGGCACTTCACATGGCTGTTATTTGGTAAATCTTTTCATTGCATATGTTTTTTCCAAATTCTTCTATACAGTTAATGTGTTATATTATAAGGTGCCACGTTAGGTGAGGTAATATAAGACTGGCGTGTAGGTACTATTTGACCATAAATCGAATACTTATGAGTCTGAACGTATAAATATTGGAAACGAGCATACGTAAATTAAATATTCTATTTTTAAAATTCGTGTCTAATGCAAAATGGCTGGACTTTCTGAATTCCTGCCGCGAGTAAAATGCTACTAATTTTTAATAGATATCGGCTGTCTATCACTGTAACACTTGCACTCGCATCTGAAAGTATATTAGTCACTTGTCTTGTGTTTTATACTAGTATTGTACCTTGTACTACTAAGGGAATAGTAGTGGCTACTGTAGTAACTTGCTAGGACAGTTTGACTCACATTGAGATAGATGGCAGTGGTGGCGTCGCCGCGCCGGCGCTGCGAAGAGCCGACGCCGCTCATGAGAGCCGACTGACCGCGCACTGCGTCCTTGTAAGGCTCAATCCGGAACTCGTCCTAAAAAAGCATAAAAATCAATTTAGCTTTACGTAAAACTTTGTTTAAGTACTTTCTCCAACTTTTGGCGAATTTTTGCATACTGTACATTAACTACGGAATGAAAGCTAAAAGCCATTTCACAGTGGAAATGTCATGTTATGACTTATTTGAATAGGTAGATAGGTTATATAACTATTTGAATAACAGCTGCAGCTGCATTGATTTTAAGGTCATGTATTTCTATTACAGGTTAATGAACCATAAAACTTGTTATGTTCCAATAAACGTCGGCGTTTAATTTCGCATTAATTTTCGCTAAACCGGGAAACATAACCAAATTCCATAAAACAACCAAGTATACCCTATATCAAAATTATAAGTATCTTAAAATAAACTTAACGAACATAATGATCGAATGATTCGGTCGTTTAAATTAGCGTTCCTAACAGTCGCGTGCGTTGAGAGAAAGTGTTGACAAATAACGATCGAAGCGGCAATTACTTTCAATGATGGTTAATGAGATCGTTTAGTCAGACCATTATGATCACGACGCGATGTTTTCAATGAGAACAAAAGCCTGTTAAATACTCGAGCAAGAGTGATAGCTCTCGAAATCAACGCTTGGTTACTTGCACTGTTGTTTATAAATACTGAGACAGCGGAGTCATCAATGTACTCATACTGGGGCACGGATTACTTAAGCAAGCCTTTCAATAGATCGCTCGATAGCTCGGATTGATGGCTTATATGACACAAAAGCTTATCTACCAGTGGGCGTCTTAAAATCTTAAGGCTCATATAAACATTAGGTCTGACTTCTAGGTCTCTTCTCTGTATATATTGTATTAGACACAAACAAAATACAAGTGTCACAAAATAGGGATGTACGAAGGCGAACCTTCAGATGATTGAGAATAAAAGGATAGGTTAACGAAGTATACATAAAGATTAAAAAAAAAATCGGCAGTAAGACCGCCTGTTGTATACCTATGATTTAAATGTACTGTTCGGTGTTCTGTTTTAATTTTTAATTTTTGGTGTTCAATAAAGAGTATTTGTATTGTATTGTATTGTAATCCAAAAAAATAAATAAAGTATATAATTATGCATTAACGGCGTTTTGACCACACACAACACATCGATATACTCTTCGTTTTTATTATATTGACTTACCCAGTCCAGGGCCATAAAGCTGGCAAGTTCCATGAGCGCGCGTATCCGCTGCCGTGGGGATATTTGCTGGAATGCGCCGTCCACCAGGATTGACAGGACCAGACGATTTTCGGAGCCATGGCACGAACCATACTTCGACTGCGGTTTGTTTTCGGCTTTCTTCACCTGGAATCAAAGTTCAAGATTATGTACTCTATTTTTTAGGTGTTAGTAGAAAAGCCAAGACGACAATATTTTAGAACACAATTGATGCAAACTCGCATTCACGTTTAATTATACCCAGCACGTGGTATGCCATGGGTTAGGTTTGTTATTTATCAAGGTTTCAACCGCTATACAAACTATGTAAAATTGTTTTCGAGAATATAAATAAGGATTTTAAACGATTTAAAACTTTGCAGTAATATCACATTTATTTGGATCCCGTTTAATAATTATGCCTCTTTTGCCGCTCAGTATCTAGTAACCTTTCAGACACACGTAACTCAGACCATTATATTTACTCACTGTGTCATTGGTTTCAGTGTATTATAACCCATATATTAAATAAACACAATGAAATCGGAGTTTAACAAGCATTGTTATGCAAAGCATATTTTGTTCAATTCCTGTTCAGTAACATGGAACAATTGTAAATAAAGTGCATCTAAACTCTGAGTTAATTTATGAGCATTCATCCGCAACACAAATAATGCAGTCAGAAGTCATATAATAGCGGCTGGGCTTCATTTGACTGACCCAGTTCCTTTGTGTGGCCAATACAGACTAGCAGTCTCACTCCACTAATCGTGGAAGGATGCTGCAAGCCTTTTATACTTTTCCCAATTAAATTCTTTGTGGATACACACAAGCTATTAGGCTAGGGGCTGATTGCGTTAGCCGTAATATGATCCTCCCTCTAATTGACCTACTTATCCCTTTCATTACCAACATCCTAAACACTTCTATCTCAGCCAGTGTATTTCCTTTGTTGTGGAAGGATGCTGATGTTGTACCCATTCCTAAAAAACCTAATCCCTCTTCTTTTTCTGATTATCGCCCTATTTCCATTCTTCCTTTCCTTTCCAAAGTTCTGGAGCGTCTTGTGCATCAGCAGCTAACCTCTTACTTGACCAGAAATGACCTCCTTAATCCCTTTCTATCCGGTTTCCGACCCGGTCATAGTACGGCTACCGCCCTCGTAAAAATCACAGACGACATTCGGTTGGGATTTGACAACAGAAAGTTAACCGTACTAACATTGCTGGATTTCAGCAATGCATTTAATACTGTTGATTTTGACGTCTTACTTGGAATTTTGTGCTCTCTTAACATATCTCCTGCGGTAGTTGAATGGTTTCGTAGTTATCTAGTAGGTCGTCGGCAGCGTATAAAGGTGGAAGCTTCCCGATCTTCATGGTGTAGTACGCTGGCCGGCGTTCCGCAGGGTGGCGTCCTATCTCCTCTCCTTTTTTCTGTCTTCATCAACTCTATTACACTTAGCCTTCTCTCTTCCTATCACCTTTATGCCGATGATCTGCAAATTTACTCTCAAGGTGTTCTCGGCGAACTCGACACTGTAGTAAATACCACTAACAACGATTTAGCTCGTATCTTGCAATGGAGTAATAGTTTCGGGTTGAGAGTCAATCCTGCTAAGACTCAAACTATTCTTATCGGCAGTCCTAAATTATTATCCAGAGTCGACTTTGAGAGTCTCTCGCCTGTTTATTTTGATGGCGTCCTTATTCCTTTTTCGCAGCAAGTCAAAAACCTGGGTATCATTATGGACTGTACCTTATCGTGGGTTCCTCAAGTGAACGTGATTAGCAGGAGGATGTTTGCGTCAGTGTGGTCTCTTAGGCGGCTTCGTAACTTTCTCCCATTTGCGACTAGAATTGCGCTAGCTCAGTCATTGCTTCTTCCTATTTTGGACTATGCTGATGTGTGCTTTTTAGATCTTACTGTAGAGCAGCTTAATAAGCTTGAGCGAATTCAAAATATGTGCATTCGGTTCATATTTGGTTTACGCAAATATGACCACGTCTCTAATTTTCGTTCGCAACTCAAGTGGCTTCCTATCCGTTTTCGCCGGTACTTTCATATCCTTAATCTCCTCTACTGTGTTCTGTTCTTCCCTGCAACCCCGCGTTACCTCAAGGAGCGTTTTAACTTTTTTACGTCGATTCGTTGCTCCCAAAATTGTATTTTAACTGTACCCTCCTCATCATCTAAATTCTACAACAATTCCTTTACTTTTCAGGCTGTCCGTCTGTGGAACTCCCTCCCTGTGGAGCTGCGGCAGGCTAAATCTTTACCTGTATTTAAGAAACTTCTCCTTGAGCACTTTTTGTCGCAGTCTTAATTGTATTGTCTCAGCACATTTCTCTCACTATGCATTTCTGTCATGTGGCTGTTTTTTTTTTTTTTTTTTCCCTGATGTGGATGTATTGACATTTATGTATGTATTTATTTATTACTATCTATTTATTCATGTAAGTCATTATAATGTATTAGTTTGTATTAATATATATTTGATTATCTATTTATTAGTTTGGTAAGCGTGTATTTATAGGTATATTGTATTTTATAGCTAGCATAGTTCCTTGTAATTGTTCGAAATTGGTCTGCACCACCTACCGTGTAAATTGTTTTAACTTGCACCTTATCCCTTCTAAGGTTGTCTGGAAGAGATCGCTAATCAGCGATAAGACCGCCTGTTGTTTACCTGGGTCTTCTAAATTGTGAAAATTCTGTGTAATGTTTTTGTTTGGTGGACAATAAAGTGTTTTGTATTGTATTGTATTGTAATAGTTTATTTTTTAATTGTGAATTAAGATACAGTTTAAAATGTATGTATGTATGAGTCTTGGATGTTTTCTATGTATTTAAGTATGTATTTCTCTTTATTAGTATGTTTATCGTTGTCTAGTACTCTGATACAAGCCTAGAGCTTAGTTTGGGAATAGGTCATTTTGTGTGAGATTGTCTCCTTATATTTATTTATTTATATTTGCTCTTATTCTATACCCGACATAAACAAAGGAGAAACATAAGATATATCCATTTTAATACCAAGAAAGAAAATGTTTCGTGCTACTGCAGACGCCATCTATCGTGGTACCTCGATGGTGAAGGAGTCCGTGGCACTGAGCCCGCGGGTGCGCCCGTGCGCGGTCACGGTGAAGGTGTGCGCGCCAACGTCCTGCTGCTGCGGGACGCCACTGATCAGCCCGTGCTTCGAGTCCACGGCCAGCCAGCTCGGCATGCGCCGCCCTTCTTCGCTACGGACCTGATCCAAAAACCATGATACAATCACACAAGTACAACAAACAATCACTCAGTAAAATAATAACTTGCATGTTTTTAAACGTCAACGATAGACACAATACTGCACTACGGGTTCGCAAACGATACATTTATTCGAGACCACTGATGTTATTGTAGAATGAATGAGATACATTTTGAATAAAGTGATTGGACGTTTGCTTGCTGTTCGTGTTTATTCTTCGTCGCTTAAGAGGAACACACTTTTAAGGAATGTTTCAGATGAGGTTTGAATTATGTCAGTATATAATGTTTAATGTATCTAATTATATCTTTGCATATATGACTGGTCTTCTTGTACATTTATAGCATTTTTTGGCTGTACAGCCCGTGCTTACCTAGCGATATCCGGGTCGCTCAAAGTGAACTTTTACGTCGGTACTCCAAAAGAACGCTACGACATGCCGCGACACTTGGCAATATGCGTTGACAAATTGTGGCAACAACGAAGTGGGTTGAATATTTCGTGCAGAAAAAGCTTTTCAGATATCACGTGCCGATACCAAGTTCCCAACGTCAATAAATATTAATTTGTTTGACGCAAGAACGTAAGTTTTATTCTAGAATTGAGTCGGAGGTTTGACTTCCCTATCGCAGTTTGATTATTACTTATAATTAGTTATTAGGTGCCAACTTCAGCACGTTTTTGTGATTACCAAATAAATATATTATTTCCTTGTAGAGTATCGAGCGAACGGGAAAATAAAAGGGAAGTTGCGGTAAAATAATAAATAATTAATTACAGTACATACTTTTACGACCCGCGGTATTTAAATATTAACGGTTTTAATTGATTATACAACTAATTAAAAATGCGGTTAATTTGTGACCAGTATCATTTTAAACTACGGAAAAGCATGCAGTCTTGGAACGGCATTAAAATCACTCAAAAATGCCGATAAGAATGTATTGATGATATTGATGATGATATTTGTGGTGAATTAAGTTATATAGTTTATATCATTATACATTTATGTGTGTTTATGAGTGTGAGAGTGTGGGATGTGTGTGTGTGTGTGTGTGTGTGTGTGTGTGTGTGTGTGTATCTTAGGCAAAAAGCCCTCTCCCTCGGATTTCCAACTCTGTATGCAATCTTTACAAAAATCGGTTCAGTGGTGGCAGGAAAGCGAAACAAACAACAAACTACTACAACTCCCTAGTAGGAACTAACTGCACTAGAGCTAGCACACAAGTAAAAACTGGAAATGACAAAACCGTAGAAAATACCGACTCAATTTATCCGTGAATTCAACATCCTACCTACTATAAAACATCCCTGCATTTTCACGAGCATAAAAGAAGAGGTACATTTGAATTTAAAATTGAATTGAACAAATAGAATTGAAGCAGCGTACCTTATACGCTAGAACTTCGCCAGTGAATGCTTCTTTGGGTATTTCCATTCGGAACAAATGTCCCACGTAGGCCGACGTATCAGGAACACCCCATAACCTCTTTAGGCCATTTTTCGATATTTCCGAGTGGTTTGCTGTTAGCTCAACCTGAAAGAAAGAAGGGGAAATACATTTAACGTAACTTCTGTGTGAAAAGACCTATCGTTTGTCTCCTGTCGTGGGGTAACTTGTAACATACAGTTTTTAGAAGTTGTTTAAGAAAGTTTTTTTTTTTTTTCAGGTTCACCTTTTGCTACTAGAATCAAAGCAAGTGATACAATGAAATCTCAAACCTCATTCGACTGCTTTGAAAGTATAAAAATGACAAGAAGAATCGCTTTTTTAATATTGTTTTAGAGTTTAAGAATAATATTGTCACCTAGAGCTGTCAGCGTTAAAACCAATTAGTTACTTAATGATGGGCAAATTGGATATATTACATTATCTGCAATTGCCCTTCTTACCCCGTGGAAACCGAAATTTCTAAGCAAGGGCGCGACAGGTGTAACAGTCAAGTATTCGGCATCATTACGCCAGCTGACAACTAGATCCTCACGGTCCCTGCCACTAATTATCATTTGTATGATATTTGACAAGACAAGGCATGTTGTCGGCACTGAATATGTTACATTATTATTGGCGTACCTGGAACTCCTCGCTGTTGTCGAAGGCGAAATCATCGTCATGCCTGCTTAGCGCTAGCGGACAAAGCAGCAGCAGCGCGCAAGCGACGAACCGCGCACACCCCATGTCGGGTACCGTCTCTCATAAACGCATTCTGTCGACAAAACAATATTGTTTATTGAATAAACTGCGTGTTATTATTTACACTAGACGAATAGACGTTAGCGAAGTCGATTGAAAACAAGGCCCATCACGCTGCTAGGTTTGCTCACGCATTTCATTGCACGATTTAATTGAAATAATATTAAATTAAAGCTTAATTGTGTTTAATATTGTGACACATTCCTTGTACATAGGAATGTGGGTCATTAAAGTCGCGATACAATCGAATTTTGGAACGTTGCAAACACCACACAGTTCCTGGTCGTACAACTTAGCACACGAAATACAGATTATCTCTTCACTTTCGTGATGGAGTCGCAAATCGCAGGAATAAGAACATTAAAAACGTCGCGCCGAAATGCAATTGGTCTGTATGAACGAGATCTTCAAGACGTGTCCCTTGCGCTAAATGTCTTAAAATGTACGAGTAATTAAGTGCAGAGAAGTTTACAACAATGTAAAACCATACTTGACATACTTTTGTTTCCCAAAAAGGGCACCAACGTAATTCTTGCTTTCTTTACCAGTTCAAATAAACATACAATCAAAGTCGTTGTGAAATTGTTATTTATTGTCAGCGGAATAAAAACTCCTTTGGGTAACTTGTTATAAGTTTTCAAAGCAAGTAAGTCAATGGCTCTGTTTTGGAACGTGTTGTTAAGTTAGCTAGTATACTGAGTAGCTTTGTATAGGCCGTAATAGCAGGTTTATTTTCGCCACATTAGCCGAATGTGCAGTTTTGTTTACTTATACATAGACAATCTAATTGCAGGAGAAATTGCACTAACAATTTCCAGAATACCTTGAGGACCGACCTTAAACTTGGTATATCACCAGCATAGGCTTTTTAATTTGGTTTTAACCCAAAGATTAAACCAAATAACAAAAGGAACTCATCGAAAATGTTACAACATTACTGATTGTTCTCCCCAATAAAAAATAATAGCAGAAAAGTTCTGTGATGGCTTTAAATCGTAACATAAGTTCTTTTTTTCTTCTTTTATTAACAGATAAACTTAACGAACACTAAGTACTAACATATTAACGAATTTCAATATAAGCAATAAAACGAGCGAAAGAGGAGACGGCGCGAACGGAAACGGGCCGGGTACTGTTACACAGTTAAAGAAGCGTGCTGGCGCATAATGATCGAACGCAAATAGAATGGGCTTTTGAGCGTCTTCCGCGACGCGAGTGCATAGCGACGAGCGAAGACCAATGTGTACGTGTACTTGCTGGAAACGTTTGATACGCATGCTCCAAATAGATCGCCGTGTATTTTTTCTTTTATATTTTCACTTCGAACTATCGATTCTTGGTCAGAGCACAAATCACGTTAGTTATCAGAAGCGGCGCCTCCTACACGGTTTGAGCTCCATCATTAGCTATTTAAGATCAGAATGTTATTGATGACAGTAAAATGGCTTCGTATCTTATCTTTATTAGAAAGTCCTGTTGGGACACAGTTTGGTGCTCGTACTTTATCACACTTTTTTAAAAAAACGTCAAAAAGAGCTGGTTCCTAATTCGTCGGAATCTTTTTGTGCAACAAGAAAGCAGTTACACGTTGTGGGTCGTGTGATCCAAACCACTCAAAATCATTTGTGTTTCATTTAAAACCACCAACAAAATCAGCGCCTACAGTCATCGATGTTTAACACCCGACGCAAAAAGAGAGAGGGGTGTTATAACTTTAACGTAAGTTTGTTTATCTGTGTCATTCTGAGTATCTACTCGTACGTATGTGTCTGTTTAGCGGTGATGTTTTTTTTAAGATGGCTAGTTTAATTACTCGTAGCATCGTTCTTATCTAGGTTTCAAATCGGTTGGGTTGTTGAGAGCTCCGAAAGTGGGTCTCGTAATTATATCGAGGGTTTTATCTTTTTAATAGTTATGTCTAAAAGTCAATACAACTTTTCCTAATCCTAAATGGATTTCAGGACTTTGCCAACAACGACGTTAAGAAGAATTTAACTTCACTTTATACGTACTCTCTTCCGCTATCGCTTCGGCCTCGAGCTTGTACGATGTGTTCCACAGCACGCTGTCGCAAACCCACTTCAGGGAATACTTTTATAAATTCCTTTTAGTGCAATCTTGCGTTTAGACACTCGAGGAGTTCTATTTTAAGGAACACGTCTTATACCGAATGTATTCATTTCACAGTTTCGGGATGTAACCTTAATTTGATCCATCCTATTATGAAAATAATTTGATGTGGATTTCCTTAACGAAATGTTGGCTAAAAAAGTCAAGATATGATTAATGATGGAAAACAAGAAAGATAAATGCCGTTGAAGCACGAACCGACTTCGCGATGTTTTGGAAAAATGAAACAGAAAATTATTCTTTAACTAAGCAATATTATGCCTACATTAAAAAAAGATTTCTCTACAGTCAAAGTTCCGTGAATCCGACCCACTCCAATTATTCTCAACAATCCGGTCGTGAAAACATTTAGGAATTAATAAAATTGTGCCCTCCTATACCGTTAAGAGTCAGTTCTTGATGGGAATAAGGACAATAAATAAATTATTTGAGACTTAAAACTTATTAGAAATTGTAATGTATATAAAACCAGCTACTAACTCATTAAACGATTTATTATATACATATCGCTTCTCCTTCGGGACTAGCGCATTGCCCGCAGTAAAAATGTCCTGTGTCTACCTACCTAATCCGGTCAATCTGGGACATGGATTATGGATCTCTGTGCTAAATTTAGCTTTTAAATCCGTTTAGCTGTTCAGGGGTGATTGAAAGGCAAACATTTAAACATCCTCACAAACTTTTACATTTATAATATCCCTAATTTAGTGCCGAAAAGGTCCACATCCATTTTCTTGCCATTTCTGAATATAATATTAATAATGCTAAGAAGTAGTGCCACATTAGCAAGTAGGTACCTTAGAATATCATTAAAATAACCTGAGTCTGTGCTGCTCTGAGGTATAGATATGTATTAGTCTGTAGTGTTGGTACCTATGATGTTTGTTGCTGTCATTGTTTGGTGTCATTCGGCAACCCATTATTGATTTTAAAAGCATAAAGGGACGTTAGCAACATAGGAAAAAATAATAGGTAAGTAGCTAGTTAAGTACGACTATTTAAATACGGCGCGTTATTTTGTAAAATTAATACTAATTGCTTTCAATTAGCCAGTAATATTGACGACAACCAGAGCAATTATTAAATGATTGCCTGTATAAAATAGAATATGACCTACAGTATTTAGAAGAGCAATTTAGTTATTTGTTGAGCTATTTTCGTACATTTACAAGCAGTTTGAAAAAGGTGAGGACCTTATTGATTTCGTTAATGAAACAACGAAGAGATCCCTAAGGGAACCCAACGACAGATTTTCCGGCTCACAAAATATTACTGATTAAAATATAAAACGTTACTTCTTCCAGGGAACTTGCTCCTGATAAATACCTTCTAAGAAATTATTGTTATCTTAATGAATCTGTTACCTGAAAAATCGTAGGGGATAGTCAAAATAGTCAAAAGCGATGCAAATCTTACTACCCAACTCATACTAACGTCATAAAGGAAAAAAAAGTGAGGATTTGTATGTTTGGATGTTTGTATTTCAAACAAGCACAGATAATTAATTATCTGGATTAGAACAAATGATATGATTCTCCCGTGAAGTTTGATACATCCCGATGGAAAAACGATAAATGAGTGCAACGCGGACGGAGTCGCAGGCACAAGCTAGTTGTTGTATTTGTGTGCATGAGAAATTAGTTATTGTATATACTCATTTAGTATAGTTACATTTACTCAACAGCCCAATTTTAAATTAGGCGGTAAAAAGGCGTCGTCGTTGTATAAAAACTCTATTCTAATTAATGCATGCACCGTAAAACATTATATAAAGAAAAACATTAAAACTCACTTACTTAAATGAATAATAAATATGACTAAAATTGGTTTTAAATTATAGGTACATGCGTACAAAAGTTGCAAGTAATTCACCTACTTTTCTGTTCTAATTTTAAATTGCCATGTCACTCATATCTCAATTAGCTCGTATTCAACAACAGCATTCAACGGGCAGTATGTAAATTTTATAAAAAAACTATATTTTATGGCTATACTTCTTTCATTTTAAATTTTAATAAACCTAAAATATAATTGGTAATTGAAGTATCTAATATTAAAATGTAAAATTATTTTGTTACGGATTGTATAATGATCAGGGATCGGATATTCGGATCGATATTTACCTAAACTTGGCAAAATCCCGGAAAATGTTGGGCTAATATGGAGGCGGCTTTTTAATTTTAATCAGTTTAATAAATATGCTCCGGGACTCCGGGATCGCACAAAATTACATAAGAAGGCACAAATTTAGTAACATAATTAGTTAATGGGTATGTTTGGCCATTTTTGTAAGGAAATAAGTTGGTATATAGATCTTACAAGAACATTGTATGTAGTGTAGCCGCAGCGTGAATTATTTTATACAACTGGTAAGTTCTATAGTATTGTAGATTCAAGGGATCTGTAATACAGGAGAACATGTACATCGATGTATTAAAAAATAAATATTTAACAAGAGTTCTGTGGAAATGGTTTAACATTATAAACTCTTAAACACTACGCGTTTTAAACACTAAATTATATTTGCAATCGTTACAAGCTGAGGAGTAAAAAAATAGTCTGATTGTAACATAGATTTATTGGATTACTATGAAATTTACCTTATAGCTAAACATTCATTTCAGCTAGATGACATAAAACTAAAACACACACTACACAGTCAGCAGAGTAAATTCAGCTCAGTCAGCATATGACACCCGAATGCATGTACAGGACAGCAACGAGTGATCTATGCACTTTAGAAAACTAATTACTATCAAGACCCCACTTAACTTCTAAGATAAAGCCCGTGTATATGCATATTGTACACGTGGTGATAAATTTTCTTTGTATCGCCCGCCTTTTTTACCTGCTATGCGTGAGACAATGGCGGCAGTAGAGATAGCGGTGGGGTTTGAGACCACGGGGATAATATTGTCTTTGAAACGTCGGAAGTAAACAATTTTAAACGTACTAGTAGTTTAAAAGTACTAGTACTCACGGCAAGTTCCGATAAACTAAGTAATGATAATGATATTTCCCTAGTTGAATAAAACTCAGGTAAATTAGATTTAATATTTTCCCATAGAAAATTACATTAAATACATAAAAAATAAGCGTATTTAAACTCTAAAAATATGAGTTTTAACTGCGTTGTTACTTAGTTAAGTAATCCCGGGAATTTTATTACGAAAATAAAGCTGAGTCCGTCTCCATACCATTCACGCCGCTTAAGTATAGGTAAATATCGATCCGAATATCCGATCCCTGATAATGATTGAACAAATAGTATAAACAAAGATATTGAGGTACAGCAGTCTCTGTACATTAAGATAAATCTAATATATAAAATTCTCGTGTCACAGTTTTCGTTCCCATACTCCTCCGAAACGGCTTGACCGATTCTCATGAAATTTTGTGAGCGTATTGAGTAGGTCTGAGAATCGGCCAACATCTATTTTTCAAACCCCCAAGTGACATAAAAAAAAAAATTGCAGCGGGCGAAGCCGCTGGCGGTTCGCTAGTTTGTCTATAGAAATAAATCATATCTACCCGATATCAAATATGTAAAATGATATTATAATGATATATATTTGTTTTTTTTCCTTCTTTCTTGCACAGAGATAGTTGAGACAAACAAATTCGTTGTCGCGACGCGAAGTAAGTTATGTTTTAAAATATTAACAGAGGGTCAGAGACATCTATTTAAGAAAAACTGACAAATTAATAATTTTACAAGTAATACCGAGACATCTTAACAAATACCGTCCGCTAACTTATGAAATTAGCTGAGATATACATTTTGGTTATAAGCGGAATTGTTAGCGTGTTACAGTCAGACGGTTCTCAAAGCGTGCCCTTGAGTTGCCCGGGTACGCGGAGGGTTAGCACAATAGACCTTTCCCCCGGCCAAATCTCCTGTCTACCGCATACATACTTATGCCTACACCCTACAACTTTTGTCAACATACAGCTTTCACTTACGACTTGGCCCCGGGAAAAAGTTAGGGTAACATCTCGAGGGTACCTAATACCTACCACTCAGCGCGGCGCGGCGAATTTTTGTAAGCTTCAATTAAATTAATTCAGAATAGATTAAAAATAAACTTGTTTCATGCTTTCAGTCTAATCATTAATGTTTGTCCAGCCTGAATATCTTCTATTATTTCAAGACGATTTTCAGGTGATTCAGGACGATTCAATAATTAAAGCGCTCAACGCATTACAATATTTCTGTAGGTTTTTATTGAATAAGTAGTCATCCAATCTCCATGTAAGAAGATAGCTTAACAATCAAGAAATAATTTACAAAGACGACGCAAAAGCTCGTTAATACGTATTTTATCAAGTTAAAAAGAATTGCGGAGAAGTTAGGGGAGCGTCGCAAGGACTTAATCGAAAAATGTTCAAAAGGAAACTTCGAGCCCTCGTATTTGGGGAACAATTACGGGAAAGTTTTTAAATGTGTTGGATCTGAATAAGATATTAGTGGATAAACAGCTGCTCCGAAGATACATAGGCAAATCAACATTGTTTTTCTTAACGTATTAGTTATTACTTTAAAGGGTTCACTAGGCAAACTTAATGTTATAATGGTGGAATGATCAGATAAATGTATAGAGGCAAAGTAATTATGTTGGTGTCGCGTAGGGAATGTTGCCGGTTGGGTCCCGAGCGCCGGAGAACGACGGGTATGAGGGTAGGGTAGAACATTTCGCCACGAATTTAGGTCAGCTGGTAATCAGGCTCGTCATAACCTGAATAATTCACGACTTGACTACGGCATCTGATTGGAGAGTGCGCCATGTCCAACGAGGCTAGTCAATCGCAAAATTCACAAGTGCAGATTTAAAAATAAGTCTGTGATTTAGCAGATTTCACGTCTTTAATTTCTGGAGTTTGTTAACGCGGTATTAACGTTTCGATCGTTTCGATTAATAATTTTACTGAACAATTTAAGAACGAAATCAAGGATTTTTTTCGAAAAAGTACGTTCAATGAGAATCATATTGTTATAGAATTATATTGGATTTTAATTCACAAAGACGCGCCCCTCTACTTTATTTTACTTACATTTACGCAATCATGCAAAAGATAAACTCACACACGTCACGACATGTCCTTGTAGATTATATACTTAGCCATAAAGGACAATTTTTATCCTAAAAATCTCCGTAAACGGAATAAGCACTCTCAACAACTTCAAACAGTGCTGCAACTCTATTCTACTGCGTTCATTTAAAATACGCCTGATTCTCCGTTTTAGAAAAGCTAAGACTCTAGATTTTTAAACGAGACATTTCAGCAATGAAACGGGTCTCTCAGAAATCTTTTCCTCAATACTGGGATCTGAAGGCGATATTTTTTTCCAATTCGACGAAATGAAACAGGATGGCAGGTGATTTACAGATACGCAAGAAATAGAGACGATATCGGCACGATGAGGATGTTTACAAAGAGATCTGTTCAAGCGTTGAAGATGAACTGTAAAAAACCGATGTAGACTGATGGATGGGTGCAACGCAAATAAGGGCTTCCGCCATTTTTAACTTGTCCTAAAAAGCCGGCCACAAGTTATATTTCAAGAAAGAATATCGTGAGGGCGGCGAAGATAGAAGACGCAAGTCAATCTATTTCGACAGCGGAAGTCACGTGCTACTCTTGTGTATGCACCGAGCGCCCGCGTGCATCATAATGTCATAGTTCCCGGTATTGAGGTGCTATAAATATGCGTCGGTCTCGTACGTTGTTGCAGTGCTTGTGGCCCATTTTAAAGACATTTAAAAAGTCACAGAGGTTGTCACTAATAGGAAACTATGGCTTTCCGATCAACTATAACATTCAAACAGCAGAAATGTTTTCGTACGGTTTTTGCAAAAACCGATGCCGGTGCCGAAGAGTATGCAAGCTTAGCCGACTATAATAAAGGATCGACGGCCCACCCAGCCGGCTTTGTGCGGCGTGTAAAGGGCAGAATGGGCATTGTTTCTGGAGCCCCATGAAGTGCTCAAAGCGTAAAAGGTGGTGTCCTCGAAATATTACAGCACACACCTAAGGTCGAATTAGTAAACAAAATAGGCAGTTTTTTAAAATGGACTAGTTCTACAACAAAAAATACACACATGTGTGATTTTCGGCAGAAACATTAATTGCCAAGATAGATTCATGATTGTACCTAAATGATTTAAATATAAGGCAAAACTTTGCCTTTACACCAAGAGCAGATTCAAACAACAAAATTCTAGAAGATATTTTTCCTTGTTTCGTTAGCCACAATTTTGTTTTTACAGGTAATTGTGATTCATTATTATTCATCATGAATAAGTCTACTTGTCACGTTTGTTTATTCACAAAACAATTTTCGGGGTCGGAAGACTAATATAATGTGTTTTCAAAGTTTCGAAAATTAATCACAACGTTTCAGGAACTTCAGAATTATAATCCTGTCTGTGTTAGCAATTTATTGCGTGACTTTTCAACAAGAAACAAAATAAACAAAAGGAGTTTTATTCAATAACCACCTTAATCATAAACCCTCTATAAACCTATTTTAATTACTAATAACACTAATAACAGGCGTATACAGCACTCATAAGAATAATTTAACTGAATTTATAATGGCTTTATTTAGAATAAGCAAGATTGTAATATCATTTAAAATGTATCTGTGTAAACACTGTTGGTGTATCAATAAATAAATAAATAAATTAATTAAAGTATGCTCTGTCTTTATCTTAAATTTAAATGCCTATTAAACATAAGGCCAAATCATTAAAGCAGGTAGCTACGCTTTTATGAATAAGAAGGTTAGACTTTAGTTAAAAAACACGGATATTTGAAAACGTCTGTATAGAACAATATTATTTTAGGCCAGACAAAATAGCAGTGTCTGATTACATTCCACACTACTAGACATTAAAGATATTGATACTTTGTTATCTAAAACTAATATTACATACATGTTTTTTTTTCTAGTCTTATATTTTTCTTATAATGATTGTTCTTCTTTTAAGTAAGTAAATATGAAGAAACTGAATCAATGAAATTTTTTAAGATAGAATTTAAGGGCTAATGCAAAACATAAACTTTTAAAAGTTTATTCTTTGCTGACAAACCCAGTTAATTGTTACTTTCTTCTATTTAATAACTCCTTTAATGAAAAAGAAGTTTCAGTAGGGACGAGATACGTGCCATGATTAGAACACACCTGGGTCGTTAGACTAATAAGTTGGCGAACGTTAGGGGAGGGTTCAAGGTTTACGAGCAAGAACTTAATCGAGGTTCCTTACAACTTTTCCCAGTTTGCAGTGTTTATGTGGTTTTGAACAAAGAAAAGCAGGAAACTGACCTGTTTTCGCTCAGACATGAAATGTTTCACTGTGGACTGCAAGTTTCAGCCGTTTTTCTACCTTCTCTAACCATGTTTAGTCATACTTACTGATTGAATAATCCTTATCTAATTGTATTGTTTTTTTAGAATAACACCCTAATAGTAATGCAACATAGTTCACAAAGAACACAGAAGGTAATGCTAACGGTTAAAGAATAATTAAAAAAGCTTTTGTAGAACTTACACAATGCAACTACAAAATCTAAATTTCGGCTAAAAAGGAAACGTATTCCTTCTAATTGACACCCAATCAAGGATGACACATCACTGATCGATTATAGCCTGTAGGCTGCTGGCAGATGTTTTCAGAAGACAGGTCAGATGTCAATTGCTTTACTGTAACAACAAAACCTGTCAACTCTAGGATCGTGGTCGAAGCGTACTTACCTACTAAGAAAAACGGGAATATGCACTAGAATTGACATTTATTATAATTTACTAAATGACGACGCGGGTAGCCCAGTTGGTTTGGTAGAGACCGATTGCTGGTAAGGGCTAATATTTCGCACGTTTAATCAAACAAAGAAATATCGTGAAATAGAAATACATTCGAATTTCAAACCTGACTTCTGTTAGTAGAGTTTTATTTAAAACTGAATTTGGTTTTGAGTTAATTCTTTGTTTGATTAAACATGCGATTTGAGTATCGAGCGCGAGTATTTGTTCCTGAGTCTTGGATGTTTTCTATGTACTTATCTATATATTAGCGACACGCCCTCGATTCGCTTCGGATTATGAGAGTTTTCTGTATCACCCGTAGATAAACCAGCATTTATTCTACATAAAAACCTTCCGTGAAAAATATCTAACTGATAGTGAAAACCGCATCAAAATCTGTTGCGTGGTTTAAGAGGAGTTAGCGGATATACAGACCGACAGACGCGGAAAGCGACGTTGAATTATATGATGTAAAGAATTATGTTAATCGTTGTTTTGTACCCAGTTAGTTTGGGACTAAATCAATTTGTGTGAAATTCCCCAAATATTTATTTAGTTAAAAAAAACATGTTACGGACTCGTATTCACAAATCTTAGAACACCACAAAAAAGCATCATGTCTCGCCAGATTCTTCGCTACACCTCTCATATTATGTAAATTGTAGGTACTTTACAGCAGTATGGAAATTGTATGGTTTGCACACAAAAGCAAAAAAACATGACAGCAGTATTTGCGCATGCTTTCTAAAAGCGATGTATGTTGGTATAATATTTTCAGGTCGACGCAAATAAATGCTATATTACCTACGATTCCCTCACGCCAAGGCGGTCAGAGTCGACTGATTTTCATTCTTATATCTTCGAGATAGGGTTGTCCTACCAGTAGGTTCAAAATCTTTTAAGACAATGTTGGAACGGCGCATCTATTTTCGCCAATGTTGTCTTGTTTTATGCTCGTAAAATTTCGCTTGCGTCGATCTTTGCTTTATGTTATGACTGTAGACTGGCGTATGTGCTGTTTATTTAGTCACACCAACGCCTCTGTGGTTCAAAACACATGTTAGTCGGTTGATAAAACGATTCCTCGCTCTTAGGAATACTTAGATAATAACAGCTATTATATCTTGGCATCTGAAAGCCTAGATGTGACCTGTAAGTCCGTAACATTCATGTTGGTTTACATAAAACATTTATGGAATGTTCATCTGCCTAGGATCCTCAAGTAATTTCCTTTAAAGGTCTGATACACAATCTCACTTGCCACACCCTCAAAAATAAAACTGATTGCACGGCTTGTATGCGACTGCCTGAATGACGGTATATTTATTTAGGCAAGTGCAGCTGACGGCGACTTGGTGTAAGTAAAAGGAACCACACTTAACACATTATAAAGGTTTAAAAAGTCAACTGCATTTTTAGTAATGTATTCTGAAGCCAACATGAAACATGAAAGAAAGGTATGAATGATTGATGAACTTCTAACATTTTATCAAAACCTTGTATTTCTAAAAACGTGGATTAATAATAGTCCTACTGAATAGAAATTATGGCAATAATTTTGGATGCATAAGACTCAGTTCTGTGTAAACATCAGTAACACGAGGGCAGCGTGAATTGCAGGATATTTCCACTCGAACCGGCAAGTGAAAAGCGATCGTGTTTTAGCCGATTGAATGGAGCTGCAACTTTAGGGCGCTTCCCCGGGGAGGCGGCTCGAATATCCTCAAATACTTGGCTTAAGCCTAATGTGAAAGCTTGAAAGGTTACTAACATCAAGTGTAAAAGATAAAGGACATTCCTTTCATCTACCAAGCGGAAATCAAAACATTAAGAATGCCACTTTACTTCGGAGTGACCATTAAATAATAATACGTAGTTTTCACTCTTTGATAGTCTGCCTGGTGTGTATATGCTCGTGTGCGACTTCAAACTTTGGACGAATACCATTATTTAATTTTGATGCCAGTTGGTTTAAACCGCGTATACCTTTTCAGCTTAATGCCTAAGGCTCCAACAATGTCCGTGCAAGGACACCGTTAGTAATCTATCTCCTCATGGTTTCTCATTAGTATGGGCCATAAATATGTCTTACCGCCACGACTTAACGCTTATCGCTTCGCGTTTACCCGTCGTGTCCTTACTTGCATAGCCTGCAGCCGCCGATGCCTTGTGATTTGTGATTTACGGGACGACGGCCCCAACACCTTTCTCTCTTTTGGGCAGCGCATTTCGGGGAACAGCAATTTATTTGTCTGACTAAATCGATTTCATTATCACTGCGCATTAAACGTCTACCTGTATTTGGGGTTGGTCGTGCATGGTTTCACTCAAGTAATTTTATACATATATACCTGACAAACAAGATAAAAAAGGTTTGGCTTCTGCGACTGGATTGTCTTGTGCAATTTTATTCCCGTTTTGAAATCAATCGAAACTTTAGTGATCTTTCATGATTCGTAACGGAGAACCTGCCTTTGTAGGAATTTATATTGAACCAGGACATAACTCATGACGATGCAGCACGATTAGGTACGTGTTTAAATGTGATAAACTTAATAGAATCGCTAGTAGGGAGGGCTCTGCTGTCTAGCGTCTAGACGGGCACTAAACCCGTGGTTATATACGCACAGATTTGCATTAAACAAGGCTGATGTCGTGTGCTATCTCAACCCTTTTAGCTATTCATAATTTATAGCTAAGAGAGTTAATTGTCTGGCTGTGTTCCCGTTCTGATCTCATGATAGAGCGTTATTCAGTGTGAGGTTAAGAAAATCTATCTGATTAGATATTTTTTACGGACGTTCGTTAGTAAAAAAAGAAATAAAACAATTAAAATCTCTCGCTCTGCTAACGCTCTAGAGAAGCTAGTTCTTTGAAGTTTTTGTAAGTCTTAACAAACTTTAGGTTGGGAGATTGCCAAGATTTTGTAAACATAGGTAGGCGCGGTATCATACATGATGTAGTTTCTAATAATGCATGAAATTAGTTTACAACGGTTTCTGCCAGGTCAAAAAACAAAGGCTAGTCTGCCGTTTTTCATACTTATAACACCATTAACGTAATAAGACATTACTATCATAATTTCGTATGTGTCTAATTAGTCAATGCATGAACGGAAAATTGCGTCAGTTTATAAAAGATTTTGAGGCAGGCCGCGACGGGGAAAGAAGTACAAACGTTTTTTCTGCCTTGCCGAGGTAAGGTATAAAGCATCGAACTTCTTAGAAATAACGGTATAAAGCACCTTATAACTTAAGAATAATCCATATAACAATACATGTTGTCCTAGTAGGTAAACAATTAATTAAAAAAATAAGAAATTATACCCTTTTACTAGCTTTACATATTTCATCTCTACAATTGTAACCATTTTAGCAATTTCAAACGCACTGTTATCGATTATCACTGTCTGAGAAACTTTAGAAGTTACTTTTACTCGTTAATTTCAATTTGAACCAGGAGTTTGGGGTACATCGTCACCGGCTATTATCACACTTCTGAACGCGGCGACACTTTGTTTCTAATTTATTTAATGAACTTCACGTCACCGGTTGGTGATTTAACACCTCGTCTGTAGTAACAAAGCATGAAATCATACATATGTAATAATAATAATTGTAACAACTCTATAGTCTAGTAAAGTTGTAAGAGAGCCGATTTTGAACGGCAAAGAAAAAAGAGGAAGTTTACGACATTTATTTATAAGAGAAATCAGGAAATATCCTAAATACAAATAGGCTGTTTAACAAGAGACGTATTTAAATATTTTATCACGGATGCAACATACTTGTTATCATAATTTTAGTCATATCTGTAGCCGCTTACAGGATTTAAGTTTTTCACTCACCTTGTTATATTAAAGCCGCGATGGACGGCGTTACAGGAACTAATTATTTGATCTGAAACAATATAAAATTATATGATATAAAAAAAAAACACTATCAATAATACCACCTGAAAATATCCATTAAAATAAGTCGACAAAAAATTAATTAAACAAATCCAATTTCTCGTCAGTAATAATATTCCATTGAAACTTGAAACTTCGTTCTCGGCCAAATCTGCTCTTTCCTGACCTACTTCCAGAATTGATTCAACGGTCGACTGATCATAAAGTTGGTCATAAAACAACGCACCGTTATACTTCGCGTCACGGTGGTGCTTGCGGTTTTGCAGAATTCGAAGGACGGTACTGCAAAACGTTCGGAATTTAGACAAAATTCACGGCAAAATGTTAGTTCCAATGGAGTGTGGCAAGGCTCAGTTATATTTCAAAAAGATAGCCGCGCTCTTTCATGTGCCATCCCACCCTTATTTCTCTTTTACAGCGTTGGCTGTCAACTGTACTGTCTATTCACCTACAAAGTTTCAAAACACATATTTAAAGTTTAAAGTTACTAAAGTAGTTCTTTCACATCAAAACTTTTGAGTCACTATGTTCGTTTTAATAAAAATATTGCAAACATGTTTATTTGTTAATGTACATTGTTGTTGGGTACAACTTGATTAAACTTCTTAATGAGTAGCATCAGCTAATTAAGCGTTTACGACGAATAAATGCCATTACTACAGCAACCATCGACACGTAATTATGGCCCGAGGGATAATACTTGTAACCAACAAAATTTCTTAAAAAGGTTTGATAATTAAAAGAAAAGATATTATATTTACTGTAGCTGGGTCGATGTAGGGTGATCTAGCCGCATTACGCAATTTTAGATGACTTTTAAATAAGATGTTTAAAACCATTCAATAATGAGCGTCATCGCAAGGTTTTGTTTCAATGTTGTTTATAAACAGCCAAAGAAATAATACGTGTTTGCTGTCACAAGAATCGTCCAAAATAGACCCGGGTGTGCGAAACCTACTATAGAATTAAAGAAGAAGATATAAAACTAGCCTTCGGGTCTTTTAAATAGGAATAAAAAAGAGTTTAAAAGCGACGTGCTAACTCCGGAAAAGCCCCGCAAATGCCTCGATTCCCAACTACATAGGTAATTGTTTTTAATTAAAACACTAGCCGGTACTACCTAGATCGGATGCAAAAGGCGGTCAGTACACAACACAGTCCGCTAACAGCATAGTTCTACGCTGCGGTGCATACAGCGATTTGTTCCGAACTCCTCGCTCGGGACTAACGTTTAAAAGCTTTTCGTATATTCATTCCGAAACTTTCGCAATTCCCTTTGGTTGGCAGCTGGGCGAAATTTATGTAAAATGTCTTTTTGCACGTTTAGGTATTAAGCGGTCCTTTTGTCAGGCAACTTTGTTATTATATTATCAACACGTGATTTAAAACCGGGAATAGGATACAAACTCTCTTTAAAAGGAAAGCAATATTAACTTTTTTAACGCAAGCTTTTTGATTTATGCTTGGGTTAATTTAAAACGTCTTCCGAGTGAAACTTAGTAATTGCAAGTTTATGTTTACGTTTGGGTGTGTGTGTGTGAAGTTTCCAACCCGCACAGTGTGGCTAGACGAGTTGCATTCGACAATTGTTTGCGTTTGTTTCGATTGAAAAATGTGTGGATTTGCCGTAAGCCACAGAGATAGTACCACGTGTCAAACACGGTGGCTTACGTCAATTCTATACATTTGTGTATCGAAATATAATCGCTAACGTTTGTCGATTGCAACTCGTCTAGCCCCACTAGCTAGTTAAAAGTTCGGAGGTATACCGCTAACATTATGGCCCAAACGGCGTCACCACTTCTATCTGCTATTCGTCCTATTCAAATCCTGAAATAAATACCTATTCCGAATTATAATAACGCGGATAAGATAAAACAAACTCATTTTAACATTTTGTCTCTTCAGAATCTCGTATAAAAATCAGTCATTTAATTATTCAGATTTCTAAGGCACCCGATTTCGTAAATTTTAACGTTAATTAAATAAATAAACACCAAAATTTATGTTGTGTATGTATTTAGACATACATTCATTCTAGTTATTCGTAATCCACCTAATTTAGAATTGGTTGTTTCTGGCTGGCTATTACAACTCAACCTAACGCTTTTCTCGCTACTTGCATCGTCCTAATTTGTGGCTCTAGTTTGGTTGGTTCGTACCGCATGTATTCGGAAAGACGACATTTTCAATTTTAATACTCCCTAATTATAAACATTGTTTTTGATAATTCGGCCTCATATTTCCGATTCTGGTCGGCGCGACCGCGACATAGGTACTACATTCATGTATTAATGTGAACCACGGACGGCCAACGATCACGGTCGCGCAAGTCAGTGGCTTGTACAGTACACTACAAAGAGATGTATCAATTTTTCCACCTTGTTGCATTGTAATAGGGTCCAAAAGTAGAAGCAGGACTGTACAGTGCTGCTTTTTAATCCCCGGTGCAAAGAGAGGGGTGTTATAACTTTATAAGTTTAACGAGTGTATCTATGAATCTCTATATCTATGTATTGTGTCTGTCTGTGGCATCGTAGCTCCCAAACGGATGGACAGATCCAGGCGCAGATTTTATTTAACTTGCACTGTTCGTATGTAAGTAGGTACGAGTACATACGTACGAGGGGTGATCCATAAGTTTTGATAAAGTAAGATGTCCGTCAAACTTTGCAATCAATTTTCCAGTCACTCGCCGTTATCCGATTGAGCTGAAATTTGGCATACTTCTGTAAACCCGATGACAATGCAATAATGTCACCATCGACCTGGTCTGATGATAGAGACGGAAGGTGGCCATAGGAACTCCTAAATTACACATGATTAACCCGTCGTGACTCGTGTTAGGGCTCGTTAGAATCGTCTTGATAAGCAGATGAGGACTATGCCAAAAAAGTAGTACAGTCAGCAACAAAAGCTTATCTCAAAAACGTTTCTTTTTTTGTTAGGTTTATTTTAAAGAAAGGTAGTTTAATTGTGATGATTCTTAGTTAGGTTTCATGGAAAGTCGTTTAAGAGATAAGCTGTAAAAAAGGGCCGCCATTATAAATATCGACGGTTTTTATCTAATTCGTAAACATTCGCATTTGTGTTAGTTATTTAACACGCAAGTGCAAAAGTACCCTAAGGGAATTAGGCTCAATAAGGCAACCGCAACAAAATGCAATAGCTGGGTTGTTGTGGATGTGATGTTTTTAGATTGTTAACGACACCCATATAATAGGTATATGTACGTATGTTTTATACGTAATACCGTAGTACGTTTCTGAGCACTAGAAGACTAAAAATGCAATTTATGTAAAATATCAGGGACATATACATAGTATGTCTTTTTTAAACTGGAGCTATCTACTTGAGATCCCGAGTTTTCAACAAATACCTACCAACCTACTCGTACCTACCTACGTTGTTTTCTATTGTATTTCTTAACTACAAAATCCTCATTTTATCCCCGAATTTGTTATTATTTATGAGTTTTTAATGACATTTGATCTATGAAATAAAGTCTTTATTCCAATGAGCTATTCTGTAAGTACATTTTCAATTGAGGATTTTGTGGTTTAATTGGAAACAATGGCTTTGTTCCATACGTAATTCAAGTACCTAGATCGCACCATTTCAAAAAATATTACTAAAACTAAAGTAAATAAAATTATAAAGCTCTAGTTTATATCTGATCTCCGTAAATAAACTCGTTATTCCGCAGAAACGTTTGAATTATTTTATACATCATTTAATTCTGGCAACACATGTCATGATGACCCTGAACTGCAATTATAATATTTTTTGTCACGTAATGTCAAAATTCGTTGCCTCTATTTATGCAAAGATGACTTTGAGCTTCTATTTAGTACATCAAGATGTTAACGGTTGCTTTTTTGTAACTATGTTTAGAAAAAACGTTTGTGGAGTCCTTTTTTGGTTGTTAATCGCGTCATACACTATTGGTGAGAATGCAATACAACGTACCTGACTCAGTAAATTTCTTATTTTTGCACCATATTTGTTGTAATTTGTTCCTAACGCGGTATTGCACTCTATCACTGACGATTGGTCGTACATTTTATAGGTACTCAATTTTATTTTTATTTTCGGCTGTGCAAAGGTTGATCATTACAATATGTAAACAAGGCTGTGGCCATGATTCACGGACGCATCTCATCACCGGCTGACTCATTATTTGGCAAACGCTGTGGTTAGCAAGTTTACGTACCTATGGGGCTTAGACTCATCAAGTCTGCTCGTTAACACGGTCGTTGCAATACCATCTAAACGTCGAGGTTATGATAATAATATAAATTCTACGCGATTAAGTCACATTAAACAAAAAATAGACCTATTTTAATAAAAAATGGTAAACCTTAGGTTTCTAAGACGACATTTAAAATCAACACTTTTCAAAATCAATGTTTCAAAACCATCACTTTAATGACAACCACCATAATTAAGTAAAACGACATTCGTTGAATCTCCGCTTCTATGTCAACAAGACCACTTAACTTTGTAGACACTCCTGCTCAAGTAGACTACATAAGTGCCGCTATGTGCACCCTGTTTTAGGTATGTTAACTTTATTAGGATCCAAAATCTTCGTTATTTATTACTTCGAACTAGACGGCTACGTGACCTTTTACTTTGTTGAAGGGTCTTTATGTTTCTTGTTAGACTGTTAACAAGTTAACAGGCTAAAGTTGGTAATTCACAAAAATATTGCGCAGACCTTAATAATACCGAGTTTTCAGTTTCTTCTTAGTTGATATTTCTGACAAAGGTTAACATGGATGCAAATAGATTTAGGAAAATGTACCGGTGTACCCTATAAAAATATATATGTTTACTTTTAACTGTACACTTATTTACATATACCTACATGCCCACGCCTAATTAGCTTTAACCGTATTTTGTAATTTCCAAACTTTAATAATAAAGCTACCAACGGCTAAAAGGTAATCCTTTATTAAATTCCAGCTATGTTAATGAAATTAAACAAAATGTTGAGTGAAACCAACCATTTATTTACAACGGTGAAATTGGATCGTAAAATATAAACATCTGTTATCGATTTAATTTTTAAAGCCTATTCAAATAACACGAAACCATCCCCTGATACGCTGTATTAGCATTTTTGAGCATCAATTTTATAGCTGTTCGATGATAATAAAGCTATAAATATTTAATTATTTTGATGCAGAATGAAATGGAGTATAATTAGCCAACATCTGCCACCAATAGAGTTAACGATTACAGACTTTACAAATGTTTTACAAAGAAAGCAGAAAAACGTTAAGAATTCTCATTTAGCTTAATGTTTTCGTTTGTCGCTTCGACAAACATTTTCCGTTATTCGTCAATTGTCCACTCAAATGAGAATAACCTAAGCAATTAGACGTACAATATGATAATAGGAGTGGTACTGTGAACCGCCATATGTTCGATTTCACCATCGATACTATTCTGCCAGTCTGATGTCATCTGGGCCGCTCGATTGTCGCCGGGTTGCGTAACGCGTTGGACATCTCTATTAGAGAAGGGATCGTAACTGCCGTGAAATGTAACGTAGTGTCGCCGCAGTTGAATGGGCAGGTTCTGGGAAGTAATTTAACATATTATGTGCCACGATACCGAGATCAGGTAAAATTTGTGGGGAAAACGGGGAAGCTTGTACTGACCGGGTCGAACTCGATACGAGCGGGGCGTTAAGATGGGTATAGGTATAAATTAATTTGGCGGAATAATTCTAGAAAAGCAGTTGCAGTAAACATACAATGAACACTAAGTATACAAGTTTTGCTAGAATAAAACTAAACAATACCTCCTTGTAGCGAAGATTCAAGGAGGTTTGCACAAGAGTTTACTTAGACTTGTGCATACAACGTTAAAAGCGAATTTGTTGGTACATATTTCTTTATCGTGTAGATAAGAAAAAGCACAGGCACTATGTGTTTAGCAGAGTCGGATTTTATATTCATGACGAAATTATTTTTAAATTTAGAACGCTAATCGAGTCTTGATTGACAGATTGAGAATGAATTCGTGCCAGAAATAAGTAACTCGTTCTTTTGAACATTATTTATTCTGTCAAATGTATTTGTTACGTTTAATAGGTATTTTATATTCCTTTAAACTTGCTAAAGTATTTTTTCATGTTGGTTTATACATAGGTAAGCGTTTTATTCCTTTAGCAATATCGGTCCGTAGTATATAGTAATGGATGCATTGCTTCCATCAAAGATTCAATGGAATTTAACGGCAGCCATGATTTAGAGCGCCTACCTACGCACTGCGTACATTCCAATCCGGGGAAACATGGTTAGATAATTTTGAATTCTAGGATCTAGTGCATGACCGCTCCTAAAAATAGTAATACGCATACTTCGGATATGGATCGGATGCAGTGCGTAACCGCACTTAGGGCCAAGCCCACGCGTGCGCGCATGTCGGCTTTGGAGCGTGCACTTACGAGTACAATGCATTTGTAACTTTATCTACGTACTTCGACCAACAACGCGGATCCAGATCTTGAAGCGTTAATTACATATCAAATTAGGGTCGTTGTAACCCTAGTGGTACTATCGTCTATAAAGGTTAGGTACGTTTATGCAAATGCTTGTAAACCATAAAGCAACTCAGCAAGGAGGGAAAGCCAAAAAAAATATATTTTTAAAGATATAGTTAGTTTTAAAAGATGTCTTACTCAGTGTGTCGTTTAATCTTAACAGCTAATACCAAACCAAGCACCAAAAGTTGTTTAGTTAATATTTTAACAGTTCCAGCGCCGATAACGCGCTGGCCAATCTGGTCATGTCAAAATTGCGTACAATTAGTGGCAGCGAATGTATTTAAATCAAACGTGGATAACGTTATATTTCAAATTTGATGAAGTTTAAAATTGAAGTGAATGCTTCATACATAAAAGACCCAGTTTAAGCAATCATCTCATCAGTAGACACTCCCTTATATTCACGGCAACGCATAGGCTTCGTTGAAGCAAAACAGCCTATGTACAAATAAAAATAAAAATTTGAAATTAAATATTAAAATGCTAAACATTCATGCTGTTTAGATTAGAAGGCAGAAGGATAGTCGTCACGCGCTGCTCGGCTCAGAATTAATCTGCCACGGTGAGTGAACTGTCATGCCGCGTGCAGTGCCGTTGGTATACCTACTTGGTATCGAGGTAACGCCGCGCTAATGCTTATAATTAGACCGTTTCGCTCACACCCAGATTGGAGAACAATAACCGCGGGTGCGGCAGGTTAAGATCGTATATCAAAGACCTATTTTGAAAATATCCGAGTCTTCATATGCACAGTTGGATTTATTTTAGGGCAACGTAGAAATTCATCCATACAAGAGTGGAATTATATTACATGCTATGCTATGTTAACTTTTTCTGCAGGTAAGCACACTTCAGTTTGGATCTCATATTTGCCTTTGTATTTGCCTGTCTGGTAAAATTGTGGTGAAATGTACATGATGGCCTTTCCTACCTAAAAATATACTTTTCCGTTGTAATTTTTTTGGCGAAATATTAGGCGTAAGATTTATGTAACGAAAGCTAAATTAATAAAGCTATTATTAGTAATAGTTTTATTCAGATCGTAGGTAGGTACTTATATAACTTTCTAGGTAATGGTTGAACGCACAGCTAAACATAACTTATAGTTTATTACACTTAAGTATGCGCGTATTATTTTTGTATCGTGACAAGACCGCAGCACAGAGGCTTAATGCCGGAGATTTAGAGCCACTGCATAGTTATTTTAACTTTATTTTCCTGCGAACCCGCTGCGTAATTAAAAAATATTATATATAATAATTATTTATTTATTTTACAACAAAATTTTGCACAATACAAATAAATGTAAAGAGTACAAATAGCGCACTTAATGCCTAAAGACATAAAATGTTACGCCATCAAATAACTCTTCACGGAAAACAAAACATATATTTAGTAAATTCCTCACATATCTTACGATATCCAGATTGTGTTAGATCTTATTAGATTTCTGAAAGCTTTGCGAACTAAAAGGCAATAGACAAACTCCATCGTACTTGGTAGACAACAGCTGTTATTTTATCAAAGCGTCGGAAGTTACTCCGTCCTCTTTCGCGTATCTAGATCGACGAAGTTTCGCTATTATACGATACGTACCTGACTTAAAAAAGGGTATATATAGGTATTATAGGTAAGTACTACAAGCAGCTGCTTGTAAACAAAAAGGATAAATCCCACATTAGATGTCCGAGATAGGTCTGTGAGAGATATTGATACCTACAGTCCGTACATTCAAAGACCTAAATTTGTGACCCACCTAAGGTCTAAAGTCAATCTGACACTCTACAGCAATAAGGTTGAGTTTCCTTTAAGTTACAAATTACTTGGCATCTCTAAGGACATGGACAACTTGAAGCACTTTTATTTTTAAATGTGTCTTAAATTTACGCTCGTGACCGTAACTCCTCGTTGCCATTCCATATTTTTACCTACTTAGCGCCTTTACAATACAATACAAAAATGAAAAAAAAAAATAGAAAACGAAACAGTACATTTAAATAATAGGTATACAACACAGGCGGTCTTACCGCTAGATAGCGATCTTTTCCAGAAAACCTTGAAAAGAGAAATAACTAAGGACACATGTCCATTGCAGGCGGTGTAAACTAACTGACTGTGAACTGACTTATAGATAGCAAACCTTTCCCGTCGATCTAATAAAATACACAGGTAGTGGTGAGCGGTCTACTATGCCGCAGACGTATATAACTTTCTCATTGTAACAAATAACTGCGTTCCTCTCATCCTGTCAGTTCGACTATTAGTCTGTGGGAACCATATAGTAAAGTAATCTCAGGGTAGTCTTAAATATCAACAAAGAAGTATGGTTGAGATGGTATTGTTGCAATCAGACCCATCTCATTAGTAAGATCCGCCAACATCCGGTCTTCCAATCGTCTTCGGTCTTAAGTACTTCTCCAATAAGGATCTGCCATTCTTTCTTAAGAATTATGTAGGTACTAACCATTTCAAAACCCATTACAGAAAATCTTTGTTACCTAATAAAACAGGATAACTATAGTAACTTAACACGAGTTAATAACTGTCCAAATATAATGGTGTAAAGACAACAATATATACTACTATATGGAAGTATTTAACACCTTTTACATGAGAAAGAAACTCTGTCAATGGAGAAAGAAACTCGGTAGATAATGTAATGGGACTACCGGTAATTCGCAGCGGTATCCGTGTTTAGTCTGCACATCCACCCGACACGGCAACGTCCGATTAAAGCTCATTACGAAAGTGCATAGCGAATGCTACAGCCATAAGATAACTGCCTGCAGGTTAATCGGGTTAGTGCGTGCTATATTTCATTAGTTTACCGTGGAGGATTGATAAATAGTACACGTTTACATATGTGCTTTGTTAGATACGGGTCTGTGTACCTATAAAGGGTGTAAAATAGGTCAGATTAAATAAGAGTTACTGGGTAAACCGTTTCTGGAATGCTAGTTGGCTAGTTGTAAAATAACTTTATAGGTGAAGTATGTGATATATGTATCAGCATTGGTAATTGGATTTGTTTTCTCAATAAACCACTAAGGTAAGTTAATAATTAATTGCTCAAACGCGGCTTCTATGCCATCAAATTACTCTTTAACCATCAAATTCCAACTAACTTATTCGCATTTGGTGTTGATTAATAGTGTGAAACTTAGCAGCAAGAAGCACAGTAACTAATAGTTGGCCAACTTGGTAACAATTTCGCCTACGTAGCTAAAGGCTCGATGTAATCGAAAACCGTTGTTAACATATCCGATATGTATACAGCCATAGTAGGGCAAACGTATGAGCAACTAAGTGTTAGCATGGCATGTGCTGACTACGGAGAATATTTGAATTGGGACCAAAACTGCCGTCTGCCGTTGCTAGTAGAAAATTATAGATTAAATAAAATTCCGCTAAGCGAAAAACACCTTAAGAAATGTTTCAGTAGAATAGAATGTGATAGTTTACGTAAAACCCACTAACTTATTACTCATTCAAAGCAATTTCCTGCTTTTTTAATTCCTCAAGTGCTACAATTTATGTAGAATTGAAAACTAGCAACTCGCGGATATTTATACATAGGGGATGTTTTTTCGGTGTTTACCTACTTATCGCACTCATGAAGAATTTAAAACAATATTAAAAATGAATTGCGCACCAAGTTTTCTCGGCTCTACTATTCCGTTGTAACAAAAATAAGCAAATTAAGAAGTTGGTCCGTTCTCGGCGGTAATGCGATTATCGTGGTAATTCTCTTAGAGGATAACAACTCAACCCACTCACTAAGCTGCTACGTAAGCGCTTTCTGAGCTACGTTTTACGAAGTAACTAGTCTAAAGGATTGAGTTTACTAAAAGATAAGAACCTTTGAGACGAAATACACTGCGTTTTTCACGGGTCAAGCTGAAGTAGAAGAAAAATCAAGAATCGAAAAACGATTATGCCAAGTATGTTATGCCAAACACGGGCAATTGATGTTATGCCAAAAAATATTATGCTCCTCATTAGGAACTTTTAAGAAATAATTTTACGTGATTTTTACATCCAGCAGTGGAACTCCACGCAAGTTTCTTAACTCCAATCAAAACGCAGCGATAACGAGTAATATTGAAATATTGATAAGGACTAATTGCCATGTTTCGAAGTTTTTTTGCAAAGGGGTTAGGTAAATAAGAATATTTAGTAAACGGGTATTTTAAAATCAAATGACATAAAATTAAATGCTATAAATCACTTTCTATAATCATTAATTTGTTATGAAAGTCATTTTATATAACGTATTTTAAAAGGTCTAATAATCATAACATAATAGTTACATTCATATCATATTAAAATCTACGTAACTGCTTTTTAAAATATTAATTCCTATAAACTTTTGTTTTACCTAATGTTCAAAATCTAGAATATTGACAAACCACGCAACAAAGCAACGTCGCAGTCAAGCAACTGCTACACGCTATTATATCATTTCAATATTATTTGTCAAACTCAGCCCTGGCTTGACTTGACTTTAGAACACCTGTGTTCTAAAGTCAAGTCAATTGAGCCCCGCAGTATTTTCTGCTCTGAAGGGGAAAAAAAAACCTACCTATCTTATAAAGAATTTTGTTATGGTTTTTCCTGGCGGGGGCTGTGCCCCCGAGCCCCCCTATACGATTAACGGGCAGTGATAATATGGATCGGAAGGGTTAAAATATTGCTAACAAGAACGATTGTAACAAGAACGATAGATAAATACGATAAAATACTACGTAGTGATGTCAATGTACGTAACAGATTAACTTTTGCCAAATAAAATAATATTTTTACCAAAAATGTCCTTGAAACAGAATATCCACTGTGAAAAAACCATGCTTTGAAATCACTATCTATCTGTGGTGGACACAAGAAGTTCAAGTTGCCTCGTAAGTGCCAGTTTCGAGTGTATCGAGAAACAATAACAGAGTTTCATCGTTTGACTAGATCCAACCAACTGCACCGCAGTAGCGGTGAAGACAAGGTTTCCACCGCTTTTAATAACATCCATGCACCCAACCGCCTTTGTGGCGTTAGACCGTGAATAAACAAACAGGGCCACCTGCTCGGAAATAAAATAGAATATTTAACCGATCGATATGGCGGGATGCGTGAGCCGGGCGCGATCTCTGCCGGGCACGATATTGATTTGCTTTCCCCGGATTGACGTGATGTGACGTGACTCGAGATTGATTTGAGGATGTGAATCGACTTCAACTGAGGCGAATAGTCTTCGCGACATCACTCCGAGTCTGAACGGTCTCATTCACTCGCAGAATCATTCGTTTTGTAATTTGCATATTTTAAAACTCCTCTTATAGTTTTTATGTCACAGCGTCTAAGTCGTCGTAAGTCTAAGCGTATTTTTTGACATGCAATGCAATTTATTTTGTAATATTACATTGATGAATTATTGGATTTCAACTAAGGTAAAGACACCAGTACCTACTCGACAAAGGAACAATGTTCGACACTGACTCTTATTCAAAGAAGATAAGAGTTATTCATTACACACAAACAAATTAATAACTCTTATCTTCTTTGAATAAGAGTCAGTGTCGAACATTGGTCCTTTGTCGAGTACAGCACGGCTAGCACATGACGGCGCGCGAGTTACGTCGCGCGCGAGATATACTACCCGTCATTGTCTAATAAGAACGGTCAGAAAAAGACAGGTAGTCTATCTCGCGGGCGACATAGCTCGAGCGCCGTCATGTGCTAGCCGTGCTGGTGTCTTTACCTTAAACTAATTTTATTATGTACCTATGTTCATATTGTATAAGTACATATTCATAATTCTGACAGACTGCTAATTTATCTTTAATACCTCTATATTTTTTTATTCACCAAGTTGTTATGTTAAGAATATTGTGCTTGTTTAAACATGACGTACTTTGCCGTCTGTAGCTGTGTGTGGGAGAAATCTCTTTCAGATTCAACTTTTAAGCCGCCCACCATTGCCATCCCTAAAGCCGTGAGGTTTGAACTAGTTTGCGGTTTACGAACTAAAGAAACAGTGGGATCTAAAATGATATTTGAGTAAAAAAACAATCTTAATTTGATTTGAGAGTACCATACCTAATGATGCTAATCTAAATGACTTGCAAACCCCAAGCTTCTAGTTTAGAAACATGTCTTTCAAATTCATGCTTAATGTCAAACCTTTGGCTCAATCTTCATTCTAACACGGGTTGTAAAAGCCCGTATACGTTGTGAACATCGCCTTTTCTATATAATTGGTGTCCAATTTACTGAAATTGCGTTTGATATATATATTGGGGCAGAGTATATTTTAATAGTGATTAGAATTGTAGCTGACTGAACATCTCACTATAATTATTGTATTGAGAATTGACGACAACCGTTTTAGAGAATGTATCATTTACCGAATTGCTTATCACCAGAAGTTATTTATTTTGTCAATGTAACAAGGGTAAACCAAGTGACTGTTAATGTCAAGTCAAATTCAACGGCATTAAACTAACTAATGTCCGTTAGATAATCATCTCGTCTGGATATTCATTAATTGCTGAGTAAAATACTTGTGCTTTTATAATAAATGAAACTATTAGTATTTTAATATTTAAAGTATATTTTCAGTATTTCTACACTAAATCAGACAATCCTTTCTCGTTAGTTAAATCTTCCATCTTTATTTTGGACGCCGACAGCGTCAAAACGTATCTTCTATTATCTATATTGATCATAGAGAATACAATTAGAGTTACCAGTTATTAACAAAATAAAGCAGACATTCAATACAACACTAATACTCCTTTTATCAAGGATAAAATATGTTAACAATTTAATATAAACTTTAGTAATCTAACATTCGGCCATACTGACCACAAAAGTTTGTCCTCAAACTTGGATACAATCATTACACTACAAAAACAAATACTCAATTAAATAATAAAAATAAAAACACTTTGTTGCCAATTATTTCTGCTACAAAGTTGATAAGTTCACCATTAAAAGTAAAACCAGTCACCAAACCTTAACTTGATGGGTCCCCATAACCCTGTCTCATTCATTAAGCCAGTGATATCATATCACTACATGCGTCATAGTCAATAAATTACACAAGTACCAGCTAGTAGGTAATATAATTTTAACACAAAATCATAACTAATTTTAATATATAATCAATACTGATCATTATTACTACGAATTACTCCTGACATGTTCACATACAAGTCTATCTGCAACGGACCCCTCGTCATAAAGTATTTGATTTACTCTTATACCAAACACTCTACAACCGTGTACGCCTTCCAGATAACCCACACAACAAACTCGCCATCTGCATCACGACCCCTCGTTACGCGAACTCTTACAGTAAGCTCCGTAACCGTGCCATGCCTTCCAGTGGACTTCAAAATACAAATCTGCATCGAGACCCCTCGCCATACAATCAATATAATCATACATTGATTCCACGACCGTGTCGCGCCTTCCAGATTATCAACTCTTTAATTATTACTATTATTTAAAAAAATATTATATATATATCACTTTCATTGTAAATAGAGTTATACATTCCACTACTCTGATTCAGATAATCAATTTATAGGTATATCATATTTTAATATTATATGTGTCACATGTATAACAATAATAGAACCAAATATATATCATGTCGAGCCCAGTTCATCATCAGAAGCCTCACTATCGCCTTCAGACACTACAGTTATCCACGGTTGTATACGATCAACGGACCAAACATTGGAATAATTTCCCCTAGCAACCATAGACCCAGGAATACTACTCACCTCGTATCGATCATTAGGTAATATCTGACTTAATTTAAAAGGTCCCGTATATTTGGGTAATAACTTTTTGCTTTTACCGTCATTAGACGGTGTATTTTTAAGAATTTTTACTAAATCTCCTACATTATATGTTTTAGCTGTTTTTCTAGTCTTATTAAACCGTATTTGCTGTAATGTCTGGTCATGTTCAATGTGTTTACTAATCTCACTTCTAATTATGTTATTTTCTTTGTTACTTTGCCTAATTTCATCCAACGATTCCCCTAACATTCCTTCGCCTTTGTTTAAGGGTCGCTTGCAAAACAATGCTTCAGCTGGGGTCTTACCTATTCCTTTATTCAAGGTGTTGTTAAGACCCCACTGAACTTTACTGATATCTTGGTCCCACTTATTCTCGCCCGAATGGTCAGCATACGCTCTGAGACTGTCTAACACCGTACGGTTATAACGCTCTACCTGACCATTCGCGCGAGGAGTAGAGACCGCATTCAACACATGTTTCACCTCATGTTGAGTGCAGAAACGTTTAAATTCTGATGAAGTGAAACAGCTTCCTCGATCGGTAACTAGCCTAGAGGGATGGCCAAAGGTGTAGAATATGTCTTTCAATACTTTAATAGCGGGAGTGCTCTTAGTGGTTTTTAATGGTTTCATGACACAGAACTTTGTATATCCGTCCACTACGATCAAAAGGTACTGGTTACCAGTTGTACTCTTCACAAAAGGACCCAAATGATCTGCGTGTATCGTATGAAAAGGGATATCTATTTTAGGAATGCTATGCAGGTATCCTTCTTTTGGGCCTGCCGGTTCTTTTCCCATAGCGCAATGTAAACAAGACTTAACATACTTAGCTACAAATTTATTCATTTTGGGAAACCAAAAATCCTTTTTAATTTTTTTTAATGTTTTTTCTACTGAGAAATGACCTATGTCATCATGGTTTCGTTGACAAATTTGCCATCGAGCACTTTTGGGTACTACCCACTTTAATTCTTCACCAACCTTTCGATAAACACGGTTATTTTTTAATAGAAAATTTTGTTTTATGTCAACTATATCTTTGTACTTTGAATCCTCAAGAGCAGATCTTATGTGTTGTATCTTTGTGTCTTCCAACTGTAAGCTAACTAACCAATCCTCTTGAGTGATTTGAAGCACTCGAGAAAAGTGAGCATTTTTGTCATTACCATCATTGTTTACAACCGGATTACGGCTAAGAGCATCTACGTGTTGCATGGATTGCCCCGGTCTGTATTCAATATTGCAATCATATTCTTGTAAGGCAATCCACCAACGCGCGACCCTTGGTATAATATCCTTTTTTACAAAAGTTGAGCGAAGTGCATTACAATCCGTCATAATAGTGAAATGTTGGCCTAAAAGATACACCCTAAATCTATTTAGAGAGACAACCACAGCGAGAGTCTCCAGCTCATAGGCATGTAACTTTTCTTCATCAATTGTAGCAAAATCATTTACATTAAATGTCACATTAGAATTGCTGGTAACATCCTTACCTGAAGTAGTAATGGAAGTGGATGGCACTACCTCTGGTCCAGCTCCCATCTCTGGTGTAATAATTATTCCCATTGAGTGGTTGCTCGTCGGTGTAGTCGCAACGCGTTGATCAGCTTGCGTCGCTAGTCGCTCAGCATCATCCCGTCCCGTTATAGAGCTACTTAAATAGACAGCATCAGCCCATCCGGTCGCAGAACTACTTGCACGTACAGCATCAGCCCGTCCGGTCGCAGAAATTCTTGCATGTACAGCATCAGCCCGTCCGGTCACAGGATTTCTTGCACACACAGCATCACCCCGTCCGGTCGCAGAGCTTCTTGCACGTACAGCATCATCCCGTCCGGTCGTAGAGCTTCTTGCACGCACAGCATCAGCCCGTTCGGTCGCAGAATTTCTTCTTGACAAAAGACTTCTTGATTTTTCTGTATTTACACCTATATCCTGATCAGTTGCTTCATACCGTGAGTGTATTTCTAAAAACCTACTATTGTTGTGCACAAAGGGAGAACGTTCACTGTTTTGATTCTCAACAATATCTGGGGTATACCGGCGTCGGTCACTGTTTTGATTCTCAACAATATCTGGGGTATACCGGCGTCGTAATTTCGACCGTTGCCTTTTACTAGGTGGGTCTCTTGACTTTGAATACTTTTTTGGGTGCTTTCTCGTTAAACTTCTATATCTCTTTCTTGATTGCCGCACATTTTCTTCACTTGAGGAATTACTTCCAGATTCAGTATTTTTGCGTTCATATTTCCTAGACGGTTTTTTCTTAGATTTACGCCGATCGCGACCCATTGTTTTGTTCTTTATTCCACTTCTGATAAAATACTTGTGCTTTTATAATAAATGAAACTATTAGTATTTTAATATTTAAAGTATATTTTCAGTATTTCTACACTAAATCAGACAATCCTTTCTCGTTAGTTAAATCTTCCATCTTTATTTTGGACGCCGACAGCGTCAAAACGTATCTTCTATTATCTATATTGATCATAGAGAATACAATTAACTAATCCCAATCCCAAAAAACCAGTTATTAACAAAATAAAGCAGACATTCAATACAACACTAATACTCCTTTTATCAAGGATAAAATATGTTAACAATTTAATATAAACTTTAGTAATCTAACATGAGGTAGATGGTAATAAAATCACGTAAAAAATTACTTTGACAACGTAGCGCACCAGATTCGCATAAATGCGCTCAAGCAATTGCATCAAGCCAATAAAAAGTCAGGTAATGTGTAATTAACGTATATTATTCAAAGACGTGCGTGCTCATTGATTAGACAAATCACACTACGCTTTTATAAGCACAAAAACTTACCTATTCGAGATCAACGACACTTCAGGAGACATCTTGTTCCTATTACAGTAGTATTCTGCTTTTGTTAAATGTCATTCATACATAATATTTATTATTATTGAATGTGTTACAAAAACGTAGAGGTAAAAGGAAATAAATTAGATGCAAATCATGCGTCAAATTAAACCAGGAATTGCTACGCACTGTGGTAGAGAGAGAATGTTCCACGGAGTCGACGGAGCATAACAGCTCGTGTATGCCGTTGCCATGGACACCTACAGTTTTCTAATAACTATAGTTCTATTGCACATTGTCGCCGGATAGGCCAAGGATACATGGGACAATGAACTAAGAGACGGCAGAAACGCGACCTCGATGTTACACAATGTTTCCAAGATCGTAGAATGAGTAAATTGAAACTTTACCCGAGAAGTTACCAAATTAATTAGCTTTATTTTCTGCAGACTAGCCAACGTTCTCATCATTTACGTGCTGGTTGTATTTTCATGTAACTATAAAATATATTAAGTAAGGCTGTAGCTGCCAATAATATAAGTACAAGCTTTTTTCGCTCGTTGTTAATTTCTCGTCGCTGCTATTTATTCAGCCAGGGCCTCTATTCAGGTGCGTTAAAACGATATCGTGTTTGACACGTTTAAGAATCGTTTATGTCACAGTCGCCATTATTGTAAATGACATAAGAGTTATCAAAACGTTGACAATACGGAAACAGTTCAAAAACTATATCGTTATTACCGTGTACCTTGCTTTTTAAATCTGTTTAAGAGGGTTGTTATAGAAATGCCCCAGGGTAAAAATATGTTACTCAATAAAGGGCCTATGATTTTGTATGATCAAGAATACAATGAATAAACGCAATTATGGAGAATGTTTGCTCTAAAGTTAGTTTTAAATAATAATGCCCCGTGGACTTTTCTTTGGGGGCTGGTCCTTTGTAATATCAAAGTTGTAGCTCAATGTTGAACTACGAAACTTGGAATAAAGCCAGGGGTAGCCAGAGGTATAAACATAAATGTCTATAATTAATGCACGGATCGAACTTCAGGGTCGTAAAAGTTCCTAATGAATAAATTGGTTTAGACTTCAGAGCGAGTACCTATTCGCCGCGTAATTCTTTTTGTTTGAGCTGAGTATAGTATAACAAGGCATAGTATTATGCCGTTAATGTGATACGAAGGACTGGCATCAAATTACTCAGGTCGTGCGCTCATGTTTATTATTTTACCAAAAGCGGCGCATGACTAAGTCATTATTTATTCTCTTTCAAATAGGGTATTTCGTGTGCGCTTGTAATTAGAAAGACTATAGTTTGAGTATTGTGTGTACACAAACATTTAAATGTTCATTCTGGTTTTCTTTATAGCACTTGAGTAGGTACCTACCAACCAAGTACCTAGTTGTCTTTTGGTCGGTTGAAGAAGCGATGAAAGCTAAAACTCCGTAAATGCAATAATCCGCATTGTGAATGGACCCTGAGCGACGGTTCCTCCTCCCTATGCTCTCTCGACAGACGCTAGGGCTACTTTCGCGAGGCACGTGAATTTTATTAGGGTTGGCAATCAATAGTTACCCTATTTCAGAACCCCTTTCAATTTTATGACGCTAATAATATTTATTACCTACGTTAATACCGACTACGCGTGATTGAAATCGCACCAGACATTATTAAAGACTCGAGTTAAGTACGTACAATAAGGTCTAAAGGCCCCGTGTGGCTGCCGGGTTAGAATAGTGCCACTCCATGTCTTCCCGTGGATGTCGTAAGAGGCGACTATAGGAATAAAGGCTTGTAGTCCTTGTTAGGCGATAGGTTTGCAACCTGTCACTACTACACTGGTAAACATCTTAGAAAGCCTACCTGTGCAAAATTTAGTTACAGAATTATCAACCAGGCTTTTTGATGGTATTTCTGTAGCTCTGCCTACCCCACTCTGGGAATGAAGGCGTGATGTTATGTATGTATGTAGGTATGCCGGTTTTTAATGAGAAACAATACTAATCCACCAATATCAATTTAAAAAAAAAGCTTACCACTGCACTCAAAGACAATTTAGAGACAATTAACTACCTAGGTAGTTCCTTTCTCAAATTTGTGTATGAAAACTCGTCACTAAGGAACGAATCAATCGTCATTAACTGACTCAGAAAGGGGCCGTAAGTCTTAATTAAGTTAAACCACCATCTGAAGATTACTATGTTATTTTAACAAATACCATACAAATGATGATGAGAATGTTAACGATGTACCTACTGTTATATTCTAATATAGAAAACCACAAAACTTACAATTGTAACTTTCAATTCTAACAGTGCGTAGTCAGCAACTTTATGTGTCACTTGGTCACTAAAAAGTGATCACTGATTTTGAACTCCACTTCACTTAAGTCACTACGCACACGAGGCTGCAGCCGCGGCGGTCGTCAGACGTCGGCGGCGCGAGAGAGCCGACTGCACCGGCAAGCCAATGAACGCCCGTTTCCCCCTCCTCCCCGCTCCGAGAATCCCGAGATCAGCTGAGAATCCCTATCCCTACAAAACGTTATTTTTTTATCCGCGGCACGCATCTGTCGTCAATAAGTCATTGTACTAATACTTACGATTAATGGGTGGCAATAACGATGACTCATAATCAAAAACACCCCCCCAAAGTGACACTAGGCACTTGGAGAGTTCATTAACTCTTCACGTATTTATTATTATAACGACCGACTGAGAAGTCACCGGTAAAACGGGTGATTTTAGGTTTTAGAATGCGTAGAGCTTTTTTAGAGGGGTGATAGACGGTCGAGTTACATAGTTCGCGCACTTGCGGTTTCGCGATGTTACTCGCCTGCGTGTCATCCAACAAAGTACGCGTACTTAAAAACCGCCGAGTAAGTTCGTCGGCGATCCAACAAGTTTGAATTTTGCTCGCAGCCCGTCTTGGATCGTACGTCTGTTATGGCCATTAGGACATGTATGACGCAAACGGATACGCATCCGACTTTATACTTTGAATATGTATTGTGTTAATTTTCGGTCGAATAATAAATCAATAACCATGTGCATGTGCCCAGCCGCTGTCATGGGGGCACAGAACTATAAAACTTTAGACCACCACGCCGAATGCGGCCGAATGCGGAGTCAGAATGCAATTTCATCCATTTAGTCACACAACAAAATAGATAGAGCGATATTGATCAAAATTCGAAATTGACTTCCCGGTAGTTAGGAAGATTTATGCTGCAGACCCTACATACACATTTTCAGAAATCTACGGAGAGATATAATCAAGTTTTAAAAACCGGGCAAGAGCATGTCGGACCATGGTTAGGGTTCCGAAGCCGTTAAGTACAAACATAAAAATCAACAAGTAATAACAAATTTTCTATTTAAAGTCATTTGGTGCGGTCTTAGATGATTTTAGTAGGTATAAACACTTTAATCGCCTGTGTCTCAAGAACCAATGATGTCTACTAAGTCGTGATATTTTTCCTTTTAAATTCGTTACATGTGGTTTCATTTAAGCCCTAACCGTAAAAACTTGCGCATGTTTAGTGTATCTCAACAATGAATAAGATGAATCAAGTGCACAAGGCAAAGGCCGCCCTAGGCCTGTGCGAATAAAAAAAAAACGTGATTAAGATTGCAAACATCCAAATTCCAAAATTTCCTTCGACTAATGTTGTCGTTATCAAAATAACAAAGCTACTTAACGCGTTTTTCATCCTCAAGCACCTCCGCTCTTCTTTACACGCTATTCGCTTTGACGTTAGTCTCATTTGGAATGTCATAAATCACTGTTACGAAACAACCTAAAACAGCCCTGCGCATAAAAAATATAAACACGAGACATCGTTATGGCTTACTTTTATTTCAGAAGGTATATGCTAATGTCCGATGTCATTTGACTCGAAGAAGCAAAATAGTGAAAATATTTTGCCTTTTTTACAAGGTTAACCGGTCGCTGTTGGGATAATATAGGATTTTCTATTTCCTCAATTCCTGGCTAAACACCCGAACTCCCGTCAGATGTTGACGTAACTTTTTGAAGCTTTTTTTATATATAGTTACCCTTATTTTTGAACTCACAACTAGAAAAGTAAAAATAAAAGTTAGATCTTTAGAATGTTTAATTGTTCACATTAGCTTTGCGTGCCTAACCATCTACTACAACACAAATTACCCAGACGTGCTTGGCCCTAATTTGATCATTAACTTGTTATGCTCCGGAATGTATGTCTCCGTATTCTATCTACCTAAATAGTTTTGGCTAGTTTTGGATTTGTCTAAGACATACAGTTTCTGTTACTACGACCAACAAGCAAACTTTAAAAATATTCTAAAAAAAAATATACTAATAGTAGAATAACAATAGAAATTATGACTATTATGAGGCTAGATATTATATTGAGATATAATATCTAGCCTCATAGTCATAATAATCACACAAATGATAAGTTCAGAAGCAAAAGAATAAGGTCAAATTCGTTTCAGCTTCGTTAAAATGTACAAAGATATTTTAAGAATATCGTAAGGACGTCACTGGAGAAAGCGGGGACTCAGGTTTTCATACATATTTAAACATTGCCACAGAATATGTTTAAAGTGAGATCTCTATTGTTTTTCTCCTACATTTTACTTTGTCTGACACCAATTATAGCAAAAATTCAATAAGGTGGTAACAATGAGTCAATATGAAAATTTATACAACAGAAGAGTTACAGTAACGAATAAAAATGTTGGTCAATGATTTTTTTTTTGATTAGTGAATCTTTGTGATCATTGTCATAATCACCGTCGCATTGTAGTTCGCGTGTGAAGATCAGCAGAAATAAATGCATGATATGGAGCGAGCCTGTCCGGTCTAAGTAAGAAGTGGAGCAAATAAACTTGTTAATTCCAAATTTGTAATAAGTAAATCATGGTTCGTGTCAAAACGAAATCTTTGAAGAATTTTTCATATAAAGGAAGCGATCAGCAGTCACGCGAGCGCAAGCGACCGACCGAGGAATTGTCTCATACTTACTGTGAATAGTTATGTCAATGAAATGTTTTGATTTATGACAAAAACATCAATGTCTAAACTTTAATTCTTTAATGGAGTAGTGTTTTCCCGGTAAATAAATAACCGCACGAAGCGTTACGCCTCGTAGGCTCGTAGTTTATAATACTAACTGGTAAAGAGTGAAAATCGGTTACTTTTGTGTCCGTTTTATAGAAAAAGAAGCACTTTTCTCTCATTAACACACGTCAACATTGCTATACTCCTACATCCTCGGTTTTATTGATTCTTACGTATATTAGACTGAACTGACGATGAAAAACGCATGGTAAAACTATTGCTCTGGCGTAGTGAATTCCAAACCACTCCTCACATTTCCTTTTAAAACCAGTAGTTTCAGCTCATAACACAAACTGCGTAGAAAAATTGATTCATAAACATCCTTCGGCTCAAAGGGAGGCGTTATAACTCGCAAAGGGTGTTTTAGCAAGCTCCGTAAACTCCGATGTTTTAATATTCCGTTTCGTGATTACAGGGCCTCTATTCAGGAGCGTTAAAACGATATCGTGTTTGACACGTTTAAGAATCGTTTATGTCACAGTCGCCATTATTGTAAATGACATAAGAGTTATCAAAACGTTGACAATACGGAAACAGGTCAAAAACGATATCGTTATAACGCAGTTGAATAGAGGCCCAGAACAAACGGCCTTTGAGGCATTAAAACGAAGTAAAAGAGCCTACGTACCTTTATCTTGAAGATGGCTACAGGATCTTAGTAGGTATGTATAAAAAACTATATTGTAAGAAGCAATAGCAACAAAACAAAACTTTTGTAAAAACCGCACAGAACCATTATATTCATATAATGAAACAAAATTTATATTACATACGATTATGTTGTTTGTTTACACTTTTAGCCCGCTTGTCTAGTTTTGGCACCAGGGATTCCACGGTATTTGTATATTTTTAAACAGGGGACAATCGGAAAATGAATCACTGCATAAGTCATTGACACAGAATTGCTATTTTTAATAGCAAGAGCGTTGGCACTTAGTAGACAAGCGGGTTTTGGTGTTCATGAAACGTGCAACACAAACATTCCTGAATCACGTCCTATTTTTAGGGTTCCGTAGTCAAACTAGGAACCCTTATAGTTTCGCCATGTCCGTCCGTCCGTCTGTCCGTCCCTCCGCAGCCTAGCGCAGAGACCCTTAGTACTAGAAACCTGTAATTTGGCATGAATATGCATGTTAGTCACGCCAAGAAAGTGGTACAAAAAATGTAAAAATAAAAAAATGTTACCTCCCCTACACGTAACGTGGGGATGTATTTTTTTTTCTCGTTTACCCTATAGTGTGGGATGTCGTTGGATAGGTAAAGAATATTATGGGTTTGTGAAAACAGTAATCCGTTTATGAAAAATTACGAGTCAAACTGAAAGTTCTTAGAAAATCAAAAACTGAGTAAACTAGCAAGTTATTAGTTTTACCGCCTGTTTCACAATCGACAAGTAAAGCTTATTTGACAGATAAACTTAGCCCTTTCTATTTCTGACACTTGAAAATAGACAAGGAGAGAGACATCTTTATGTGACAGATAAATTTACTTGTCGATTGTGAAACAGGCCCTTATTATATCTTTTCAAAATAGTGTTCATTCATATTAATACATCGCTGCATCCGATGGAACCACTGAGTAAAGCACTTTGCCCACTCGCCCTTAGGGGTCTCTTCGACGGCCTTTTGATACGCAGCCACAGCTTCCTCGGCCCTGGAAGTTTTTCTTTTATTTTCGGGAATAAATAAAAATCGCAAGGTGCGAGGTTGGGGCTATACGGCGGGTGACCCAGTGATTCCACGTCTGACGTCACCAAATGGTCGATCGTTCGCCCTGCGGTGTGCGACGAAGCATTGTCCGTCCCTTACGCAGATCATCGGTGAGATTAGTGCGACCACGTTTAAACTCATTAAACCAGTTGTAAGCAGTGGCACGAGATGGGGCTTCATCGGGAAAGGCCAATCGTAGTCTATCATAACTTTCTTGTTGACTTAGATGATATCGAATGTCATAAAAAATCATTGCACGAAAATTTACTCGCGTTAAATTCATGCTTACGTGACACAGTCAATTTTCAATTTGCCGCCAAATCGTAAAACAAATGACAAATGAATAAAATGCATACTCAATAAGATTGGCAGAGTTCCATTTTCAAAATTTTAACTTTTTTTTAATTTACTTTTTTTACAAGTGGCCAGTTCTAAAAACTTTCAGTGTCACCCTTGTAAGCTTTAAAGCGCTAATTTTTGTTAGACTCAAGTGTCCCCCCCCTACAGCCAAAACAACAAATACTAAAAATCAGAAAAAAAAACTTGAAAGAACATAACGAATTTTACAGGAAAATTATCACGGCTAAGTAGACATCATTGGTTGTTGAGATACACGCGATTAAAGTGTTTATACCTACTAAAATCATCTAAGACGGCATCAATTGACTTTAAATATAAAATTAGTTATTACTTGTTGATTTTTATGTCTGTAGTACTTAACGGCTTCGGAACCCTACACTGAGCATGGTCCGACATGCTGTTGCCCGGTTTTTACTATTTATGTTACCTATAATTAAAAACACACTAGGATTTTTAATAAAATACCCTTGACATATATATAACTACATACGAATAACTATGGTCGTATATCTTTCGGAGAGAAAATAATAAGAGAACACACCTATAACTATATAATATGTATGTTAAAGTTTGGAGAAGGGTAATAGAAGACAGCCCATTCATCGTAGTACAGTTCCAAAATTAACAATATAGAATCCCCATGCAATGAAAGAATATGGGTATGTGACGTGTATGGTAAGGTACCGAGTCACAAAATGATTCCATTGTGAATCTCTTCCGTGGGTGTGACAGATAATTTAAACCCCACGACGCCCAACCCTTTGGCCGGTAATTGTACTGTGAAATAAAGATCTCCGGTGATAATGAGCACATGATCACCTTTGCGTAAGTCAAAGAACTATGTCAGAAGGCAATGCATTGTTAGAGGGGTGCAGCAGGTCGTAAACTTTGTGGTCGCAGCTGAAATTACATAGCTTTGTTTTCTTAATACGTAACCCAATAGTCTATGGTTAGATAGAAACGAGGCAAAGCGCTTACCTTAAAGCTTCTTCATTAAAGTTATACGCTAGGTTTGCTACGGACAGCTCATTACTTTGCTTCGGTAAGCGGAGATTCGCATTCGCGTATTTCATTTTGCTTTTAATTTCGTAGGAATTTAGTTGTATTGATTTATAGTTAAATCATGCATAGAAAATGGCTCTTTGTTTAACGGAAATAGGAATCTTTATATCTAGTCTCACTAAGTATATGAAACAGAACATCGTCCACCATCGTTGTAGTTACGTAAAGTGCATTTGTCACCAACCACAGGACTTAACTCGGCACTTGCGGGGTACTTTACAAGAGCTCGGAGTGCCCTTATGCAAAACTATGTAACAAAGGTAGGTACCTTAAAAGATAAGTTACGAAATTTTGGCAGCTACTACTGGCGAAACTTAGGTAAAATTAGAATTCTCGTGGATTAACAGAAACTAAATCTAAGAACTAATTTACAACAATACAATACAATACAATACAAATACTCTTTATTGAACACCAAAAATAAAAAATAAAATCAGAACATGGAACAGTACATTTAAATCATAGGTATACAACAGGCGGTCTTACCGCTAAATAGCGATCTCTTCCAGACAACCTTGTAAGAGAAATAACTGAGGACACAAATTCATGGCAGGGGGTGTAAACTAATTCGTTCAGAACTCAAACTAAATAACTACAAGAAACAATTAAATTATTTCAATTTTGAAATTAGAACTATTTATAAATATACTAAATATAAATACATAAAGTAAATAATTGAATAAATACATACTAAATACATATAATTATACATCTATATAATATATACATACATACATCCTCCAAAAACAGCCAAACAATGACAACAGACGAAGCATGAGATATAACAAAGAAAAAAAAAGTAAGGGAGATAATAGAAAAACTACGGAAGTGACAGAAAATGATCCTTTAGCTTACAACATTTTTGACTTCCAATTATATTAATGGTTTGTCCATTGTAAATAGTGCAATGCTTCATTTTTAACAAACAATATAATTCGTGTGATCTTTCTACTATTATCAGTTTTTAATTATAATTACATGGCATGTTTTTACTATTTATAATGTAAAAGAAAAACAGTCTATTTCAAAACGGTAACAGCTTTCGAGAGCATTTGCTACCGCCGATATACAACCAACTACACTATTCAGTTGCTGTTGGCATTGTCAACCGTGCATACGCTGAAAAATAGATAGCACTACACGCTGGTAAATACCACTCCGTTTCAGTTGATATACAAATTCAATGACTCACGAATTTGTTTATTAAATAATGTTATAGGAGGAAAGTATTTGTTGGAATTATAAATACAATTAAATCGTTATCATATCCATGAGTAACGTTTGTTTCAAAGTGAGTTAGTGTTGAACACTTTATTTCTGAATCATTACCGCAAATTAAGATAGTAAAAGTAAACGATAAATTTAAATAAAAGTGAAATCAATCCGTTCTTCGTAGGTAAATTAAAACATACCAATAGACGACGCTATTCCAATTTTAGGGTTCCTAAAAAAATGGAATAGCTAAACTAGGAACCCTTATAGTTTCCCCATCCGCAGCCTAGCGCGGAGACTCTTAGTACTAGAAAGCTGTAATTTGGCATGAATATACATATTTCGCCGCGACAATAAAGTGGTACAATAAAATGAAAACAAAAATCATTTTTTTAGGGTAGGTACCTTTCGTACACGTAACTAGGGATTTTTTTTTTATCGTCTACCCCATAGTGTGGGGTGTCGTTGGATAGGTCAATCAAGGGATCCGTTTATGAAATATTAGGCTTTAAAGTGCTAATTTTGTAAGAGTCAAGTGTCCCCCCCCCTTACAGACAAAACAACATGCTCTTGACCGGTGTTTTTAAAAATAAAATTTCAATCTCAAATTACTAAGTTTGCTATGAACTCAGTTACAGATACTAAAACTAACATTTATTTTTTCACCTTTAAAATAACTTCTTTAAAATACTACTAGCCTAGTTGGTAGTGACCCTGACTTCGGGGCTAGGGGTCCTGGGTTAAAATCCCGGTAAGTATATATTTCTCTTCATAAGTATGTTTATCGTTGCCAACAACAATATACATACTACGAGTACAAGCCTAGAGCTTAGTTTGGGACTAGGTCCATTTGTGTGACATTGTCCTGTGATTTATTATTTATTAATTTATATTATGACGATGTTCATGCCTATTAGGCAAAATCACTCGTTAACAATCAATTTAATTGAATATTAGAAATTATTTCTGGAGCCAATAAGTTTATCTAATGTGTTTTACAAATACAGCAGCCGCATGTTTTAGGATGATAGAGCTTGTTTTATAGCAAGGGCTCAGACGCGGAGACTTGAACACTTAACCTCGGCGGAGCTCTTAGTTTGCACTCGCTAGCAAAATTTCTAGACGCGGCGGCTAAAATCGTTTTAAACCGTCCGCTGAATGTCAAATCTAGAGATATAACTCTATATTCCAAGTGAAAAACTTTTTTATTCGAGGTACCAAATAGGTTAAGTTTGAAAGTACCATATTTAAAAAACGTATGTAATTAGTGAAGTGGTGGTGGCTAGGAACATTTTGAACTTGTTGTTTTGATACTTATGTACAAACTATATGGGTAGAATATTATATGACCCAATACGCTGTGAACACATGCCATTGATATGTGTGGCTTCTATTTATGGTTAAGTCACGTTAAAATCTATGGACTCCTGAAAAAGTATTCATCCAAAAAAGAACAAATTTTGAAAGTCAATTACAAATTGTTAGTCAAGTAACGATGACTGGCCGATGAACGATCAAGTCCTCAAAATATCGTTCGACTTACCAGTGTAAACAATTCAACAATGCTGTATTGGCAGTTAGGCAGGAAGTGGGTGTCCATATCACGAAGTAGATCTTGTTTGCTTCATCGATATTAGACCACGATATAGGTATACAGTTTCATGAATCTCCTACGCTAAACCGTTCGTAGGGTCGAGACTTTAAAAGATACAACGATGCGAGTACCATAAAACCATAAATTGCCTCGGGGACAATTGTAGATGGAGCACATTGTCCTCAAACAATAGGTAAACACGAATCCCAACCCAACCGGCGGCCGTCGGCGACACGGAATGGGAGTCCTTTGTGTCTAAACAACACTATTACTTACAGTAACATATTGGACAAATAACACGATCCGAGAGATAGCATATGGTAAAATATCGAGCGCCATTGTCGCGCTACACCAGCAATTTCGCAAAAAAGTTCAAATCAGCTTCGGCTTATTTGAAAACGTTAACAAGGCGGAATTCGTCAAAGACCGATTTGTGTCTTTAGAAAGCGCTGATGCATCTCCATGAGATGCAGATAGTAAGCAACAGGTCAACGTCTTGAGCTCGAAATAGAGCGCATCGGCCGCTCAACGGTGGCCCGTGTTTTTCGTCGCCTGCGCTTAGCGATTCGTTCCGACATCTCATTTATATGTCAACGAGGTTATCAATATGCTGCATCTACGGTCTTGAATATTCAATGTTTACGTTGAAAATATGTCGGGGAATATAAGCAGTAATCACGGCACTTGTGGCTACTTCATAATGCAGGCATAGGTCAACGAACGCGACCTATTTTTTCACAAGTGGGTAGCTCTTAGTGGCCTCTCGACTGATACGATTCCAACAGCCTCGTTTACGATCTACAATTGAAATAATACGCGACTCTATTTGGTTTACGTTCAAACTTTACAATTGATGAAACGTAAACTCGTAGAACTGCTAAGATTGTTAACGAGTTTTAATGTAAATACTAACTGCGGCTTTTAAGAGTATCTTCTTTATCTTTTGCTCGTTCGTTACCTATTTAAAAAACGATAGAACATTTTAAATCCCATAAGGTTTATCAGGCTCTTTCTTCCAGGTAATTGTCAATAACCGGTTGCCTTAAACAGTTTAGTTGAGCCATTCTTGGACACATATCACGTGCTACTCGTAACGTAAGTCTGGATCTTTAATAATAGTTCTGTCCGGTTCGTCCCAGTTTTTCGCAGTAATCGCAGTCCAGAGCCTTGTTTATCGTTGTCGTCCTTCAAGCTCTGAGATAATCAAGCTCGTCTCATTTCTGCGGTGCAATGTACACAGGGGCTATAAATTAGCCTTATCTTGACGTTTTGTGTCTCTGACTGCGATCCATCAATGTCGGTCCTCGACTCATGCATTAGCGAAAGTAAATTGATTTTAAGCGAAACAATATCATCTATTACGTGTTATACTTATATTTGATATGCGTTTTTTGTCATTTAGCTTTGACATAGTTAATGCCTAGAATAATAAAACCTTCGACGAAAAGGGGGGGGGTTTTATAAGTTATGAGTATACAACTAAACGTTGTATCTGCTTCTGTCTGTGGCATCTTAGATCTCAATAGGATGGACCAATTTGGCCACGGTTGTTTTTTTTTAAGATGGCTCCACATTTGTATCATTTCGTCGTATCGTATCTCCGTTGCGTTGCACCGACGCGTATCGAGATCGCTAGTGTGGACGCAAAAACAGCGCGATCATGCGGCGCCTCGTATCTGATCGCTCGGGATCGATGTTGACACGCGTTTATCCCGAACACTCGCGATCGGATACGCGTATCAAAATCGGTAAGTATGGACGTGTTTTGATACTTGTATCACGATACGAAGTTATGATAGGATACGCGATACTCCGTGATCGCTCTCGAGGCGGTTTTAATCACTTAATGATACGGCGTTTTGATACGATACGCTGCTACGCTACGGTTTGTATGAACGCTTTTTTTCACGCGACGATGGTAGATGAAAATGATACAAATGTTGACCCAGCTAAAGAATGCTATTTTAATAGGGATAGCTCTCTGCAACATTTCATCAAAATAATTTAAGGGATACTAACTCTGAAAAAGAGATTGCCGATGTTGCCATGTTATCATCAGGATCTTTATCTATTGAATAGCTATGTATGTATAAATCACCGAGAGATTACCTCAAAAGTTCGAATTTATGACTATTAATTTGTCTTTTTCCATGCTTAAATGGTTTTTTATTTAGGAAATGATTCAAAAATATATTGAGTAAGTACATTTTCGTATACATACCATACATACTACTAGTAAGAAAAAGCAATTCTTAAATAACAGGTTCGAATATTTTACGAAATCAAGAAAGGGATGCCAGGAGAAACTTCGCAACTTGATATACACTGAAATCTATTGAATTTGAGAGCTTTATACTTCATGGTTCCTTAGTCTGGCTCAACTCATATCAGATTCACCCGGGCAAGTTAACCGATATCATCAAAAGCTTGAATTTAAAAGGCTTCCGTCGGGAAAGGGGAAGCAAAACAGGAGCAAAACGTTGTAAATGCCTTTACTTAGATAAAAATATGGAAAACCCAAGCTAAAAATTGCATGAATATTTTTATCATAATGCTTTGTTTTGCAAAATTCATGTATTTTGTTAAAAACTAAGTAAACTATGCAATGTTATGTTGTGCCACCGGTGTGGTCTGAAGGGTAACTTGAGACACGTTCACATGTTGGTGTGTTGTATATTTAAACAACATTTTGCAAGCGCCAATCTATGCTAATATTATATAGAGGGTTGTATGGGTAACCTCTGGATCTAAGGAACCGATTTTAAAAAATATTTTACCAATAGAAAGCCACGTTATTCGTAAGTCTCATAGGCTTTGTTTTTTTTTCTACGCGGACGGAGTCTCGGGTAACCGCTAGTATTCCATAAGGCAATTTTTTTACCTTTTGATAAAACGCCTAAAACAAGTTAGATTTTCCAATAAAAGCTAAATTAATGCAGAGCACTGTGAAAACAATTCCGTCTTTTAAAATACGAGTTTGAGCAGCAGTAATAAAAGTTATTCTAATTGTAACGTCTAACAATGGGTTTAAATTCGCTCCTCCGCCTTTCATAAAGGACGGTGATGGCGCCTAAAACGAACAAAGGAAGAGTTGCCGTGTAAAAAATGTTCATTTCCTTCGGTTTGCATAGGGCAAACAAATTAAATTCCTTCCTTCCGTAATCACGACGAGTTCGCGTTCGCGCGGTGTGTGGGAAACTGTCACGTGACTTTAAAGTAAAATGTGCAATTCCGGACAAGGAACGGTAGCACGGCACGTCTCGCTCCGTGCCGTTCACAACCGGTTATTGTATGCAAATGATGGAAGGACATTTTTCATGCCGAAAGGATTAATATTCCCGTACGCCAATCGTCGACGAGTTCCGCGACTTCTGTTTGGCTAAGCTTCTAATTATTGTCAGGCACGTAACGCCAGGCTAACTAGCAGCTTATAATACTTAACCACTTAGGTCAGGTCAAAGTTTTACTACTTCATTAATTTAATGTTTATCAAAACACATCAGACACATGAAATGAATGTGTAAACGCAAATTTAAATAGATGTTTGGTTTTCAGAAAACGGTTTAAATTCTCTCTTTGCGTTTTCACCGTGCAAGTAGGTAAAGCAAACGTATTAAGCTAAAAGTTGGACTTTTTAGAATTTGCTGCTAGCTAGCATTTCGAGTGAGAGGGTATGGAAGGAAAAGAAGGGATTGGTTCGTACGGGAAAGACAAAGAGCTACTGATGAGTGGGTCCGGGTCATTATTGTCGCCGGGAATCCGGGCGAACCAATCACATTGCCCTAAATACCAGCACAGCGGAACATTACGAATGTACATTGTAATTAGGCGGGAAATACGATCAATAAAAATTAAAGTTTTCAAACACATCCGACAAGTCTCAACGAAAGGTCGACACAATCAATAGGTGGTGCAAGCCTAGGTAGAAGTGACGTGCTAAATGCATGTATGTAGGTACTGGTTATCAATGAACAAGAAATGGCACAAAAAAACGTCTGCAGCGCATAAGATATAACAAGCACTCATAAAAAAAAAACAGAATGCACTCGTTAATCGCATCCATATCTATCAAGCAGTTCAATCACATGTTAGACTTATGATGGCATATAGCACGCGCCGGCGAAACATAGTAAAAACATAGTAATAAGAAACATCGGGATGTTAACGACCTCAGTTCAGTTACACACGACCGAATTGATTAAACGATATGTGTAGTATGATATGGAGTGCGTTGGTTCTGTCGATACTCTTTAATTGGCTTAATTGTTGACTGGCTCTGGGCAAAACACTTCTGTTTGCGCACGCTCCGTCAATGTAGGATAACACATAAATTAATAAACTTTGACCATGCTAATGATTAATTTATTCTGCTTAGTTAATTATTACATCATCAGACCGCATGAATTCATATATAGCTATCTGCGGCATTTTTGCTTATGAGTGAGAATTGGCGTTATAGGTGCCTATTTGTAAAATTTCAGAGCTTAACGGTTTTGCGGCAGCCATCAGCAGTCTGTTAGTATTGGTTTTATGTTTGCAGCCAACTCGAGTCGTTTTTTTATGTTAGGGAGTACGCACGCGAGCACTCAAACCACCTGATGGTACGTGGAATCTGAGACTCATAGACATTTGAATTCTCAAGACTATAATCCTAAGACCTCAAATGCGTTGCCAACCCTGTGGACGAAGATGGAATGACTCTATGCTAGTAATTTCACCGGTTGCCTTATCCCCACACCGGAACACAACAATGCGAACACTGTTGCTTGGCGGGTGGTTAATGGATAAGATGGTGGTAGCGATGCTTTTAATCTCTTTTTATATCTACGTACAATGATTCAAGTTACGCCTACGTTACAAATTCTTAAACCTTTGACCAAGTAAGAACGGTGCTTAGCATCGATTGTAAGTTTACAGTTGGTTTTGTACAATTTCAAGTAGACGCACATTTTTTCGAAACAAACGGATAAATTACAACTAAAAACAAAGCTGGGGGGTTATCATGAGCTACCTTTGCCGTTCTGTTTACGCTCAGAGAAAAGGACAGAACTATATAACCGCCATAGCTCTGTCCTTTACGCTGACCGTAAAATGAACTGCAAAGCTAGCTCATGATAACCCCCCTGTTCTAAAACGTCACTGTATTAGTATCGTAGGTTTATTTGTATCGATCCGAATGATCGCTATCTTCAATCAGCAAGATTACACGCTTCGCAAAAATAATGGTACACTTTCATGAGAGAGAATCTGGCTCACGAGCAAATTTTTACAAGAATCTTTTTTTGCTTGCTTGGTTGAGAAAGTGATAAGCGATGAAATATTGTCGGAAATGACTGTCATGAACATGTTTTGATGTGCCATTCTAAACCTCATATTGCAAAGTAGAAAGATTCCTCGAGGTTATGTCGGTACGCGGTTTGCGCGCAAGTGCGAATACCGACTCTGAGTAGTTACTCGGACGCATCAAGCCGCTCAAAATAGAGATCTGACTCACTCCGGACAAATGCACTCGCAGGCGGTTTCGATTTGCTCTGTTACGTTGTAAGTTGCATTGTAAGCTTTACTAACAACATCCCCTTTCGGTAACGTCACGCTAACTAGTCCTGGCTTGGAACGAGAATTATAAATGAGTAAAAAGTGTTTCGACTTCATAATTCAAAAGCATTGATCGGTAAATGTGAGATGTTTTGCTATGTTTAGGAATGAAGTGCCTAAGCTATAATTAAGACCCAGACGATACAAAAATGGGTACAAAAAACTAAGTAAATCGCACTAAAGAATCTTTCCTGATTACGAGTACATCGAGGCGCCTAAAACGTAATGCGCATCAACACTGCGATGTATCGAGTAATAAATCGAGTCTGTATTCATAACTCTGTTTCAGTGTTGAGCACTACACTAAAATTCAACTGGTCCCGTTATCTTATTACTTAAAATAATGAACTAGCACAATACGATTGCTCAGTAGCTTTTTACAACAATACCGCCAGTATCCAGTACTAAAGCAACCTGTAAATAGCGCTATGGTCATATAAGGAACAGGACTGGCGGCCACAAACGCCACTATACCTTAAATGGAAGCAAGACCTCTTAACGAGCAGCCGGCGAGCTCTAAGGACTTAGCCCATCTAATAAAAAACGTCTTAGTGCAAATCGGACAAGGGGTCCGAGGGTTTTTGTCGACTGAAGGACCCATTGTGGGTTTCCTGTACGTTCTAAAGTCACAAGTCACGATATATATCCAAATCTTTTTTCATACACGTGGCCATTTGTTGGAAAGTTTACTACATAGGCAGAAGAAAATGTTTATTGATATATTCGTATTGTACTTAGGTACGTAGATGATGTCTGAAAAGTACCTCGGACTAAAAATATAACCAAGTATAATTAAGTGACAGTGAAATCCGTCAATAAAGTAAAAACACTTCAGCGTTAAGGAATAATATTTTTTATTGCAAGTTCATAAAACGTTCATTAAGCGAAATAAAACTTAACAACCGTAACTAAGACATAGAACTGAACTCGACAACTTATTATATAGTTTCCGTATTGTCAACGTCTTAATAACTCTTTATTTATTTAATTGACCATATTGGCCGCCCAGAAAAAAACAATACTAACACACGTCTAACGCAATGTTGTTTTAACCCAGTAGAATAGAGGAGGCCCAGTATGGTTTTTTAGACTGAAAGAGAAACAAGAAAGAAACAACGTTTGCCTATTAAGAACAAGAAAAAACACTCATTATACTTTACAATTCACTTAATTATACGTCCTAAAATGTTGTTTGTACGCTCGGACGTAACAACTTAAACTTGCCGGTTAATAATTCGTCTGTCGAGTTGAAAAGTAAGCCTAAGCCTTTACTGCAAATACAACTCATTTAAAGAGGAAGATGTTTTTAAAGGTTTTGTTAATATTTAGTTAGTATTTTTTATTATTTCGTATCAACCAATTTCAATTATAATTTTACGTACCTGCCTATTCAGATTTGGTAACCTTTAAATATTTTCAAGATTATCAAATGGACTAACCATTATTGTAAATGTTTGATTGTGTATGATTAATTAAAATAATAAATATTATGATTATAACTTGCATTTATAATAACCAAACCAGCTAACCGCACGTGTTGACTTGTAAAACATCGACGATGCGTAAAGCGTTACCGGTCATATTTTTTTTTATTACACGAATAGTATCTCTATTTATGCATGTAAGCACTATATTGTGAAAAAATCACAAAATAAACTACAATAATTGGATTAATGACGTCAAGTAAAACATCTACAACAATTGTACCAGTCAGGATCGATGACATAGATTCATAACGCGATGCTAAAACAATGTTGTTTCTAAATAAAAGGCCAGCCAGCTTGTTTCAATCTTATTAAGTGAAATGCGCGTGTCAACTAAATACTTGAAATTATGACATCCGGCCTCACTCATTATATAACAATTTGTTCCCGGTCCAACTTCAAGAGAGCGCACGCATAATCTTTTTGCTTAAACTGGTCTTTCAACTTCTTTGTTCGTTCAGTTTCAAATTACATAGTGGGCATGTATTCGACATTTTCTATATCTAAACGATTCTTTTCATCGCCTGAAGAAGGCATACGAGTACACATGCCACCTGATGGTAAGTGGGATATTAGACCTATACACATTAGCAAACGCGATGCCAACTCTGAGTGGGTCATAGGTACTAATTACATGGCGTCAATTTTGCCGGACTGTAATTTACGCACCGTTAAGCTCCGGTGTGGTCGCTCCATTATATGCTTTTAATTGTTGTCAAAGCCAGATTGAAACCAATAACCCCTAACAATGTTAGAAATATTGCAATACTTGCAATGAATATAAATCTTGTAGGTACATTGAACCATTAACCGTTTTTGTAGTGACAAATGTCATTTGTTGTCGCCTGCAACTTATCTAGGAAATGGCAAGCGCGCCGCAGTCTTATTTTATGGCAAATAATAAACTTACTGCGGGAGCTGCGTTTATAGCCCACGTCGGACGGAGACGATATAACGGCCAATAGAAAAATCGAGTTTTCCGGATCGACTATCACGTTATAGATATTAAGTGGAATCAATGCTGAACAAATAGTCCGGTTAGAGACGTGAAAACCCAGAATAAGACGATGGAGAAGTTAGTATTATATAGTTTAGTGTTTGACGACACGTCAGTACAGTGGGTAGTGACCCTGCCTAGGAGGCTAGCAATCCTGGGTTCAAATACCGGTATGGGCAGATATTTGTGCGATGAACGCGAGTATTTGTTCCTAAGTGTTGGATGTTTTCTACGTATTTAAGTATGTAGTTCTCCATGTAAGTAAGTTGATCGTTGTCTAGTATCCATAGTACAAGCCTAGAGCTTAGTTTAGGAGTAGGTAAATTTGTGTGACTGTCTCCTGATATTAATTTATTTATATTGATTTACACAGGCTTTATAACCCATGTCGCAAAAAGACGGGTTTTATTTTTAGAAAGAAAGAAAGAAATATAGTTTATTTGACACACATTTAGACTCAATTATAAAGGTTAAAAACTTAAATAATAATTAAATGCCACAATCATAAATTATAAAAAATACTATATTTATCTTATAACTAAGCAAAAACCATAAATAAATGGAGACTTAACATTTGAGAAAACAACTAGTACAAATAATTGTTGTTGTTAGCTAGGTTCTATGAAAATCGGTTGGTTGTTCAAGAGATATCAGCAAAGCGAATCGGGGCCGACATTATAACGAGGATTTATATTTATTTAATGGTTATTTTAGGTAAGACGCGTAAATAAAAATGTCCAATGCATTAGTCTGCACTTCCGGCAAAGTCATAGCAGAGGTTGTTAACGTTTATAACTACTTAAAACCTCAGACGCGACTTTAACAGCGAGTCATTCGGGCGAGCGTACGGCGTTGCCATTAACTATCTTGTTTTAGTCTACCTTTAAGCAAAATGCCGCTGAGGTTGACAGACAACGAGCTATTCAGCACAAGGCGAATCTGATGCCGCGTTTCCTCTTTTGGCTAGACCGTGACTGATTCGAGCTATCTATTCGCGTCGTCGCGGCTGTAGCCCTTAAGTTGGTAGTTTACCTACGAGTATCTACATCTAACGCAAATGGGTTCCAGGTTGAGATTTGCTCAGCTTTATCGTGAAGGCCTATTGACTTAATGAAGTCGGTGTAAAGCTTTTGATTTGCGAGAGTTAAATCTCACGAAACGCTTGTGCTGAGTGAGTAGATTATAAATGATCAATATATTCAATGGTTTTGTTTACGAGACCACTCTAAAACAATGTAATACTCGTAATAAACAAAGCAACTGAATTATCTGAATCACTGAGTAACATTGATAGCAAATATATTTGATTTGAAACTTGTATACTGCAAAATAAATAGGATCCGAAAGAGGTTTTTCTACAAAGCATTTTAAACCATATTCGATTGATAATTGACTGAATTGTTAGACAGCTACTTAATAACGTATGAACTAATAGAATGCAAGGAAGTTTATGAAACAAAACATGATCAATGTAAATACTTTATTAATTAATTATCATCAGTGTTACCAATATAAATAATACGTAGGTCAACCATCACTGTGTTTTTCTTAGGCATTACCTAAAGGCTTTACTAATTAACTTGGTACACACTGTAAGTTTCTCCATGTAAATTTCTGAAACACTAGTTTAAGTTGCTCAAAGTTTTTTACCGTTACGGCAAAATCTAAATCGTACTTCCTAATAATAATAATATTATAAACGTGAATTTTTTTAGAATGGATATGTGAATATTTGCTACTCTTTAACAATGCAACGGCTGGACGGATTTAGATGAAATTTGGTATGGCGATAGCTAATACCTTGGATTAACACATGAAGTGAGATGAGTCCTGAGTGAATAACGATAATCGAAAACTACGTGAACTAAGCCGCGGGCAAAAGCTAGTACTTAATACGAGTATATAAGACTTACTTGACTTCTGCTCAGTAACTATAAATTTTAGATTGGAGAAATAAAGATGGTTATCTATCAACAAGTCAGTATTAGGTACTGTTGTAGAATGGATCATCTTTTTAGGGTTCCGTAGTCAAACTAGGAACCCTTAAAGTTTCGCCGTAACTTGGTATGAATATGCATATTAGTCACGCCAACAAAGTGGTACAATAAAATGTAAAAAAATATATTTTTATTTTACTTCATATACACGTAACGTGGGGATGTATTGTTTTGTTTCTTCTACACTATAGTGTGGGGTGTCGCTGGGTAGGTCTTTCAAAAATATTGTGGGTTTGTGAAAACATATCCGATTAGGTAATCCGTTTATGAATTATTGAGATTTAAAGCGCTAATTTTTGTTAGACTCAAGTGCCCCCCCCCCCCCCTACAGCCAAAACTACAAATGCTAAAAATCAGAAAAAAAACTTAAATAAAAGAGCATATAACGAATTTTAAAGGAAAATTATCACGACTAAGTAGACATCATTCGTTCTTGAGATGCAGACGATAAAAGTGTTTATACCTACTAAAATCATCTAAGACGGCGGCACCAATTGACATTAAATAGAAAATTAGTTATTACTTGTTGATTTTTATGTTTGTAGTACTTAACGGCTTCGGAACCCTACACTGAGCATGGTCCGACATGCTCTTGCCCGGTTTTTTAGTTTTTTTTTAATTCAATTCACAACTTAATCTACTAGCATCATGTTACACTTACAGAAGCTTGTATGGCTTAGTCGTAAGCGAGTCGCTTGACATTAAATTATTGAAATTACTCAATCAATTAATTATATACTTGACGATATCAAAAGTGGCGCCGTGTGGTTTCGTTTGAACCAATAACAATTCCCTGCTTCATTAAAGTTATTTGTTAGTATACATAATTTTAAGGGTGTATCGCCGCCTCGTGGGCCCCCATCACTATAAATTAATAACGTTATACGGACAAAGTGTAATATAACTGATTACACAGTTTAATAATAATAAAGGTACCTATTTACGTCTCTCGCACCGGATGTATAGCGTAGTATCCACTAAGTTCTTCATATTAGAAATATTATGATTATAACTAGGTCTACTTTGAAGTAATGATCATAACTCAATTTTCTTAACTCCTTTAACGATTGAGAGTTCGTAAATAGAGATATTTTATAAGGTTTTAATTAATTTATTTACTTTTTTCTAGGTACATATGTGAGTGTCATCGTAGGGCGGCAATCATTCAAAAAGTAAGGAACAGTGAGATATGATCACCATTTTAAAATCACCCGTGTACCTGTTATCCAACATAATCTTTAAATTGTACTGTCAAGTCGGCATTACATCTGTTATTTCATGAAAATCAATTATATACTCCAAGCTATTTTAAATAGCCTACTAACTTCAGTTTCCTAGTTGATACCTGCATAATTATAGTGATAGGCCACTAGACACAAAACCTTAAGTCTAAAATCAACGTTGTAAAACTATCAAAAGCTCAAACTAAATCAATGAAAAATAAATTAGCGCAGCAAAAAGGTTCATTTTAGCAAACTGGTTAACTTAAAATCAGCGTTGCGGTAAATTCGGCACTCGAAGAGCAGTGTCGGAAAGTTGCGTAACACGATAATGGGAGTTTCGGGACACGGACCAGTGACTCGACAAAACTCCCTACTGGATGTTTTAAAGGGCTTCGAAAATTCTAGAGAATCAAAAGCTTCGCGAAGCCTTTCGAAAGTCGAATTCTGCGAACATTGCTGTTTCGCGCCACGATTTGTAAGTAAAATGGTGGTAGCAATCTGGACGGACCCTGCATAAGGTCCCACCGCTGATAAGACGTAAAAATGCTGGATCAATGCATGGACCTTGCCATTTAAAATTCAAATAGGTAATAAGATTTCAAGTGAAACAGCATATTACAAAAGTAACATTGGATTTGAATATCTGTTTCGCTTTAAAGTCGAATACAAGCCAGTGTGTGTGAGTTTCAAGCAAGAAAACTTTATTCACCATCAACACATAGGTGGATTACTAATTACACTTAAGTTTTACCTTTTAATGATATTAGGCCTAAGTCTCCAGCTAAAACAGGTATTCAGGATGTAAAACATAAAGCATCCGAGGAGATTACTTGCAGTCCCCAGGGCAATCAATCACGAAATTAACAGCATGTAATCAAAGTAGTAGTGTAGTGGTAATCTTCTGGCTCTGTCTAGTCTCTAAACACGCTCCCCCGGGAATGTATTACGGTCGCGGTGAAAGCTTAACGCGCTGAGACGGGACTCCTTTAATTATTAATAATACTCGTCAACTACGCGAAAGGGATTTAGGATAATATTGCACAAGTAATAAGAAGCTATTAAATTAATACTGGGTAAGACAATTATAACTCTGAGACACTACATAAGTTAAGTATAAGCTGAATATTACAAAAAAACGAACAGACGAACACGTTTTAAATCTGCGTTTCAAAACCAAAGTAAATATTACGATCTCCCGATTTCATAACTAAACTCACAGAATCAATCCCGAGACCAAAAATGCGTTGCCAACCATGTGGACTAATTTCACTCGTTGTCTTATTCCTTCACTGCATCAAACAACAGAAAATAATATAATAATAATAATAATATCACAGGACAATCTCACACAAATTGACCTAGTCCCAAACTAAGCTCTAGGCTTGTACTATAGGTACTAGACAACGATAAACTTACTTATATAGAGAAATATATACTTAAATACATAGAAAACATCCAAGACTCAGGAACATCTGCCCTTACCGGGATTTGAACCCAGGACCACTCCCAACTAGGCTGGCGTGTCGTCTAAAATACCACCATAACCATAATAATGACAAAAGGCCCGAGTGACGTTAATAATGTAGAAGACTTACCTTAAAATAATGATGGAAGCCTCGATCAGACTCAGCAAGATAATTGACCTGTAACAAATGACAGTCGTTAAGTGCTTTTCGCGGTCTATAATTGAAAACCTTTTAATACGACATCTAAATTATTAAAAGATTAGAAGCGAAGGTTTTCACTGACCTGACTTTTTTTTTTTTTTTTTTTTATGTTAAGGAGAAGGCACACGAGCACTCAGGCCACCTGATGGTAAGTGGAATCTGAGACCCATACACATTTGAATTCTCAAGACTATAATCCTAAGACCTCAAAAGCGTTGCCAACCCTGAGGACTAAGATGGAATGCCTCTATGCTAGTAATTTCACCGGTTGTCTTATCCCCACGCCGGAACACAACAATGCGAACACTGTTGCTTGGCGGGTGGTTAATGGATAAGATGGTGGTAGCGATCCGGACGGACCCTGCACAGGGTCAGGACCTCTTTCTACTTTGAGCGTTCGCTTGCTAGACTAATATTTTTTCAAGTTTATTGCCATTGAGGACGAGCACTCCCACTGATCACTATCTAACAATACCACATAAAGTTGTTTTACCATACCTCAGGTAATAACGTTGATGCGTTGCCATCGACATTAATTAGTTAGCATTCTACGGATTTACGTCATACCCATATCATAGAACATACCACGCATAATATGTACTATCTATGCTTATATACCAATAAAGACGGGTATAGATAGCGCAGTTGACATTATACAGCCACAAGTAGCTCTCATTCTATTGTACGCAAATTGATCTCTTTCGTTTCTGGAGATAAGTAGATATTTAAATGCAAAGCCGAGCTTAATCCCATGCCTCATAATTCTCAAGCAATTGTTCTTAGACACCAAAGTATGTACTTAAGATTTATTTTGTCGAGAATTTATTGTTCTCCTTTATAAATGGAACGTCCTGTTTTGTAATAGGTTATTGACTTGTTCGAGCGCTATGTACAGGTGTTTTTGTGTTGATATTATTTATTGTAATTAAGACATCTGTTCTTAAATATTTTTATTAAGAAATGTTTTTGTTATTATTACGTTACGACTATTTTCGATTCACCGCTGGGCACATGCCCTCTTACTTCCATAAACAAGCATGTCCAGCGCAATTTCGGAGTTCTACTAACAACAAGGAATTGCTTTGCAGATTTGCCCAAGTTTCCTCAAGATGTTCACGATGTGCTGGTTCTTTGCTTAAAGTGGTGCCCACTAGGCCTTAAGCTTCCGAGGTTACGTTGATATTCAACTAATGAACACTTCTTTTGAAGTACAGTAATATATTCAACTACATAGTAAAGACGCCTCGCCATTCCCGGTTTATTTATTACCTAACTAAATACAGCTATCGAATAACCTTCGGCATTCACGTTTGACCCCATCACACCCTATTCTCGTTCATCTCTATAAAGCTTTATTAGATCGACACTGGAAATAGAACGTCGACATTCATAACAACTAATAAGCGTCGTTTGTTAAAGGTCTACGATGTGGCAAATTCCCTATTTGGAAGTGACATTTGTCACGCTTAGGATGACGGATAGGTACATTTCTATCAACAACGCTACTTTATAATACGATGAGGTGATGTACATATACAGGTTGATAGATTCAAGAAATAAATTTCCTTAAAATTATAAAATATAGACTCATTCCAACATTTACCCGGCTTTCCACATGATAGCACAAAGTGAAGGAGGAATGATTGAAAGTTCTCGCAACATCAAGTTGCAGCATAGGATTCTGAGGCGCTACTAAAAGAAGCCAGAACACAAAGGGCTCTCACGAAAAGGTTTTTTCTCCACTTCCCAGTATGAAGTAGAGTGCCTGCGAGGTGCGATGTTAAAGCGTCCGCTAGAGGAGTTATTATTATAAATGATGCAGGGGGTCGAGGCAAAAAAGCCAGTAGACATTTTACTTTATCCCTAGTGGATGAAAATGGCGGGACGCATCGGGATTGTCTGAGAGTTCCCCTTCAAATAATCTTACATATTACTCGGCGATTCGTTGAATATTTGATAAAAGGCGCGTGACCTGAATAGATCCGAAACATTGAACAAAATTTTCAATTAGATTACATCGGCTTTGTTAGCCGAATTCATTTTTTCATCCAGGTGAAGTAAGACTTACATCAACTAAGCGCAGTAGGTCAAACGATGGCTCGAATTATGAGATAAGATAAACGGTATAGCTCAGTTTACCCTCCATTAGGGATGAGAGGTCGGGATTCATAATTTCGCGTTCCTCATTAAGCGGGAGCCTCGCTGCGCAAAATGAGATATTATTATGAAGTTCCGGCGCCAAGGATATGACTCGAATTGTCTAACTCTGCACAATACCAGTGGCATGCTATTTCTTGATTCCCGCAATGGCTATTTTATTCAAATGTTACGGCTTGCAAAGGAATATACGACGCGATATAAGCAAGCCTTTTGTAATGTGATCCCACACCAATTTCTTGTAGAAACTTTTCATGTTGTTTCGACGTCACAGCGCTATCTATAATGTGGTCTGAATGCCGTAACGATGAGATTGCTGTATCTCAACGCTTATCAGTTTTAATGTGGGCCACACGCAAATGTTTGCACACGCGATAGTTCCTGTATAAAAGTTATCTTTGATTACTTTCGTTCAGGATTATAATTGAGTCAAGGCTTCAATTTCAACATAACTGCTATAATCATTATAACAATATTTTCAGTTTTACCTTTTGAATATTTTTATATTTCACGGTAGATCAAATAAGCTACCTATAAATAAAAATAACAAAACGAATGCTTGTTTCGAATTGTTCTAGTTAAAAACAAATAAAACATGCACATAATATTCCCACAAACCACACATTATTATTATTTTACTGTACCTACTATATCACAAGCAATAATAGGTATATATTGCATGTGGCGTAATCAAAAGTTTTCTCAGTGTAAGTAATCTCGCTAGGCAGCCAGCGATCGAGTCGATACTGAACTTTCCAGGAGCCTCAATGAACTTTTATCGGCTGGAACGGAGGAAATGGATTTCTATTATTAACATACCAACTATAAATAATCTATTACGATTAACATTGGGTACTTTATCTTATCTCTATCGGCCATGTCCTTTTAATTTATTTGGATGTTTATAATTACAAAAGAAAAGTCCACAGTTTAGGCGGGAAACCGTAAAAAGCACTAATTTCGAAAATAGTCTATGTAGACGAAATCACTAGTAACAAGTGGGACACGCATATTTAAAAATAGAACCTAACTTTAAATAAACCGGGCAAGAGCATGTCGGACCATTCTCAGTGTAGGGTTCCGAAGCCGTAAAATACTACAAACATAAAAATCCACAAGTAAAAATTACTAATTTTCTACCTATTTAAAGTCAATTGGTGCCATCTAAGATGATTTTAGTAGGTATAAACACTTTAATCGCCTGTAGGTATCTCAAGAACCAATGATGTCTACTTAGTCGTGATAGCCTTTCTAATCAATTCGTTACATGCGCTTTCATTTAAGATTTTTTTAGATTTTTAGTAGGTATTTAAGTCTAACAAAAATTAGCGCTTTAAAGCTTAATATTTCATATAAGAATTACTTAATCGAAAAACTGGATTCACAAACCCGTAATTTTTTGAAAGACCTATCCAACGACACCCTACACTATAGGGTAGACATTAAAAAAAAACCCCACCTTACCTTAAAAATTTTTTTTTTTTTCATTTTGTTGGCGTGACTAACATGCATATTCATGCCAAATTACAGGTTTCTAGTACTAAGGGTCTCAACGCTAGACTGCGGACGGACGGACATGGCGAAACTATAAGGGTTCCTAGTTTGACTACGTAACCCTAAAAAGCTGATATTAACTGGGGTACAAATCCCCGTTAGTTTTATATTAATCAATACATCCGGAGTCCGGGCACTATCGAGACATATTCGTCGATGCCTCTTATCTACCTCGCGCTATCGACCGATGACTCACGCAGACGCCGGCGCCGTCTGTGGCGGGAACTGGTGGCGCGCGCGCAGCTGGCAAACCGATCTAAAAGGACTTATGTGTTATTGAATTCAAATACAATACACAATCCCTTATATGCAATGCGTAAGATCCCACGCAAAATACAATTGATATATTTGTATCAATATCTAAATAAAAATATCTACTGTTAGGTACAAAATGTTCAGCAATATTTTTGTAGTCTCAACACTTCGGAGAGATTAAATACGCCCCTTGCTTTATGAGCGACGCAGTAATAAAATTTCTGGGAGTAGGTACTCGAGTACCTACAAAATTAACATTCCAACTTCGGGTGGGAAATTTGCTTGAGAATTTTTCAAGAATGACCTAAATAAATGGGTAAACCTTGTCTTCGCTAGGTAAACTAGGCTGCCTTAGAGAAACTGCGAGCAGTGAAAAGCGGGGTTAAAAGAAAAGAAAAATAAGAGATTTTTAACTCTTTCAAGCGACCCTCTTTATTTGGTAGATATGTAACATACACGGAACGGCTTTTGATTAAGCTCACACATGCTGCCCATGTGCATCAATGACTCAGCTCATGACATTACAAGATAAAAAAAGTTTCTTAGATTGATCATGTTATTTTCGTCGACAGAGTAGTTTATCTAGGTCACTAGTAGAATGACTCGGTCGCAAAATTACCGACTCGCAAAATGACCCCATCGCTTGTAGCCCACATCTCAAAATGTCTGAGTCGTAAAATGACCACATCGCTTGTAGCCTACTTCTCAAAATGACCACATCGCTTGTAGCTTACTTCTCAAAATGTCTGAGTCGCAAAATGACCACTTCGTTTGCGTTACTAGGTAGGTTAGGTTCGTTAGGTAACTTCAAATGCCCGAAGGGCAAATTTCCCAAGAATAGCAGCCCCGCCATGCGGGGCTGCGTCGACTTTGCTAAGACAGGCATAAAATGAAAAAAGCAAAGTGTTCATTTTGCGGCTCAGTCATTTTGAGATGTGGGCTACAAGCGATGTGGTCATTTTGCGACTCGGACGTTTTGAGAAGTAGGCTACAAGCGATGTGGTCATTTTACGACTCAGTCATTTTGAGATGTTGGCTACAAGCGATGTGGCCATTTTGCGATGTGGTAATGTTTCGATCTAGTCACTCTACTAGTGACCCGTTTATCTCAGGCATAAAATAATAAAACTACAACGGTTAAATGTGGCACTAAGTCGGACATCAGATTCTTCATAAGACAAGAAAACAAATAAAAATAGGCAACAACTAAAGAATGGGCATCAATAATAATAGTATAAAACTTACGTAGATATAAAGTAATGAGGAGTAGACTCCTTGACTAGGAAGAATTTATGTGCTTAATAAGCCTACCATTAGGTATTAGGAATGTCTTGCAAAGTAAGTCAAGGTAAAACGATCGATTAGGCGCCATTAGTTTAAAGAACCCCTAAAATCTAAATTGTTACACGACTTAGGTATATTAAATTCACTTGTACGCAACTAACAAACTAACAATGTCATCAATTCTTGGATGTCAATTTTAACCTACTTCTAATTGTCGGATTTACTTAGAATTTGGCATACTTATGCATTTACGATGGCAATACATTAATATGGTATCATCGAGCTGGTATGATGAAAGAGACGGAAGGTGGCCTAACTTCTGAATGGATCATAGTACTCGTAGATCCGCCAAGTTTGGACTCATTTGTCTAGTCTTTCGATAGTGAGTTTATAAGCAGTACAGTCGGCAATAAAACGTGTACCTAGTAAAAATATTTTTTAGGTTGTTTCTAATTAGCTCACTGCTTTTTTCGCAAGCAGAAATAGTAACGACGCTGTAAACAGCGTGATTGTCTCGGCCTTCTTGCCAATTTTTTAATCTGCAATTACCTACCATGTCAATGAACTTTAGACTTACGGAAATAGGAAAAATAGTAACGTAGATTGTTTTACAATCTACCTAGCTGGGTATGCAATAGTATTCAGAGAAGTGAACTGATATAAAATATTATTTATACTTACTTACTAACATGAGGAGGTTCCCGTATACGTAGGTATATGACTAAAAGCATACCTTGTCCGTCAACATAACACGCGGTATACCTACCTATAATATTCGGTGTGTAATATACCTATTCGGTGCTTATAGTTAAAGCCATTTAAATTTAATTGCGTTTAAAACTTTTATAGGTTATTGGTGTTTAAAGAACCGCATCAAATGTAATGTGGATAATAATTAAGAATGTTGATGTTGGAGATAAAGCTGGTTAAAATTCAAATAAAGGTAATAATAATGAATAATTATTCAAATTCTACGAATTTCTGATGTTCGATTACTGACGATTATCTATATCGAAAAGGATTCAACAAAAACCAGTTTTATAAAGGATATCATAAATTGACATTAACGTACAGATAATAATATAGTGAACAAACATAAGACACCGTTGTACAGTGTCTAATTGATCGGAAAAGTTCGTGTTTATCTATTTTTCAGACGATACTAGTAAGTATACATCGAAATGCTAATTGAGAAAGCAAGATGAGTACAAAATTATCGGGTAAAATAAGCTGTCGTAGGATTATTACCTACATTGATGACACACACACGTATATGAAAATATACAATCTCAATGTATAGGTAGGTATACAGCTTTGGCCAAAGCTGTTGAGCACCCCGCGCTTTCATTTGTAACTTATTTTTGAATAAAAAAATACACAATGACTTGTGTTTTAACTTGTGCAAATCATTAGTAGACATATCGTTTTGAAGTAGGTAGTCATAATTGCGTGTGAAAACTGAAGCTAGTAAAAGTCGGGATTTACAATAAAATGTTTAATTGCATTTTTTTGCACGGAATTCCCCTCAACATCACTAAATATTTCATTTTTTTCCGACAGATATACCTACAACAATCTACAATAAAAGATATTAATGCGGCATATACAATTTCACTTATATAAAACGCATGTGTGCTGAAAACCTTTGGCCAAGGCAGTATATTTATGTGCTACATCCAATGCTCTTAAACTAATGCACTATTGTCAGTGCAATTCCAGTGCCACGTCGTGCTAGCACATAATAGAAAATAACTATCAATTACGGGTAAACAGTGTCGTGCATGTGATGGAGCTGTTGTGGCCAATCAGGCCGGACCCGCGGCCGTCCCGCTCGGCAACAATGTCGCTCTCGTCATTGTGGTCAATTAATTCTGTCTATAAACGAATGTGTTCCGCCGATCTGTTCCAAATTAAGGCCAGCGAAGCTATTGCATCAAAGGCTGAACAATTGGGCCGGGATTGGATACTTTATGGATAGGTCTGATATTGATGAGGTGTTAAGTGATAGATACCACTCCGTTGTTACGTGCGGAAAGTTTGGACGGTTAGTTGGGTTTCATAATCAGTTGAGCTTTGTTTAATCTGAATCTAAATGTTTGGAATCGAACCTATTCAGCTTTCAACAATAATTAATATGTCTAATGGTAAAAAGACTGATTACGAATCGTCGTTCAGAATATTATTCAAAATGTTAATAGGTGAATACCTATAGATGAGTAGCAAATGGATTCGGAGTAGAACCGCTGCTCTAGATAAATTGGCGAGGATATAATTGCGACTCGTAGGTACACAATTTTATACTGTTACAAATTAAAACGTATGACAAAGAGCAATGAACTCAATAAAGGCAAACGTTGAGCCAACGACTCGTGCGCAACACCCGCGATGATCTGTCATGACTAAAAGTAGGTACCAAACCTACCTAGTTAACAGAATTGGACGCCGGGTGGCGACGAGTTTCAATTAGAAACCGACAGTGGAAACAAAGAGGCACTTATTATTCAATTTAACGCTATGATTTGTATTTATGCCATGATTCCTTGAATTCTCGAGCTAAAAGGAACGCATACTGAATAAAAGTTTTTGTCAACGTAATAGGTGAAAAAAGAGACGACTAAATAGCAAGTAGACGTGCGATAGTAGGAACGGTACTCGAAATGTTTACCTATGTCTATCTGACAGACTACCGAGCATTGATGCACTACAAAATGCAACCCTCTTTCCGTGGCCAGCTCTGTCTATCTGACAGCCTATAAAGCAATTATGCTCTATAAATTGCAATCCTTTTCCAGTGGCCAGCTCTCTGTCTATCTGACAGACTAAAGAGCATTGATGCTCTACAAATTGCAACTCTCTTTCCGTGGCCAGCTCTGTCTATCTGACAGACTATAGAGCAATTATGCTCTATAAATTGCAACCCTTTTCCAGTGGCCAGCTCTCTGTCTATCTGACAGACTAAAGAGCATTGATGCTCTACAAATTGCAACTCTCTTTCCGTGGTCAGCTCTGTCTATCTGACAGACTATAGAGCAATTATGCTCTATAAATTGCAACCCTTTTCCAGTGGCCAGCTCTCTTTCTATCTGACAGACTCAAGAGCAATGATACTCTAAAAATTAGAAACCGTGGGCATTTCTCTTTCTAACCGACCGACTATAAAACAATGATGATCTGTAAATGTTGACATATCTATCTATCAAACAAAAGTCTACACTTCAAATTGACAGAAGTTATACAAAACCTTATTGTTTTATAACGTGCAACAAAAGTTTACCATATCACTTATTTGGCAGACTGTAGTTACATGTTAAGCCACTTTCAAGAACGATCAGGAACGATACGATAGATAAACAGGGCTTTATCGTAATAAGCATAGCAGGTGGGTACCTACTTTAATACAAATCTCCCAAAATGTATCAACCAAATGGTTCCTTGACCTGTTAACAGGCTTGCCCAGTGCCCACTGCCGCCCACGCCCACGCTGGCCAGATATCGTTCTAACAGGTTTATAATATACCGTGGGTACCTCCATTACTGCCACGTTGGAGGTAAAAGACAACCATTGACTACTTCACTTCATACAGACTAAGTAACATATTATTCAGGTCAAATTTGTGGTTACGTTTTACATACTTATTTTTTTTGATAAAAAAACTTTTCTAAAGAATTCAATTGTAGGAAGAGCTACGCAAGAGGAAAAAGGAAGTTGTATATGATAACATCGACCCTAAATACCTACCCACACTCACCTTTATATAGTTACGATTGTAATAGGTAATTATTATTTTATCAAAAAATTAAGACCAACGTCCATTATTAGGTTATCTATTAAATATGTAAAAGAAGAAGCTAACTAAAAGACTGACATATCAACGCACAGCCCAAACCGTTGGGTTTAGAGATTCCAAATTTGGCACGAAAGTTCCTTATGATGTCTAGGGGTGCACTAAGAAAGGACTACTGTGGGGGTGTACCAAAGGGTTATTGGTTAGGGTGATAAATAAGAGATTGGTTTATAAATGAAAATTATCATTTATTATTATTTACTAGGAGTCGTGTTCTCAACAACTGTGCGATCGATACGGGGTGACCCGAAGAACTAACTATTAGCAAACATATTGCTTTATCTAACCACGACTTTAGATTAGGTTAGATTGGTTAGTGGTGGCAACGAGGACACGGCGCGTTGCATACGCTGCTGGTTTGCCCGAGCTGGGCACAGCAGCGAACCCAACTGGCCAATGAGGTCGGCCATGATTTCTCCCTGGAGGCCGTGGCTCATGCCATGGTTAGCAGCGACAGGTCATAGGATGCGGTGGTCTCTTTCCGCGGCGACGTAATATCGCAGAAGGAGGCGGCAGAAAGGGACCGGGAAGAGGACCCCTCCACCCTTCCCATGCGCGGCAAAAGAATAGAGCGCAGGCGGTTGGAGTACAAATGGGGATTTCCTCCACCCACTGGATACGGGCTCACGGGTTGGATGGCGTGCCAAATGTTCCAGGCACGCCACTAATGAAATGACGTAGGGGGACCATAGAGGCCCCTTGGACATGGGTCCTTACTGGCAGGGCTGGGAACCGGTTTAAAAAATACCAGTTAATAACGGTTTATTTTGGTTTTGCTCCAAACTTCTCCAGGGAATGCAAACGTTTTGAAAACATTATTTTAACCATAATAAGCGGCGAGTGAAGACACCAAAAGTTTTGCACTGAATAAAAACACTATGCAGCGCTTGTTTATGGTGTGTGACGTGCTTCTGGTTAAACCGGTTTTTTTAGCTCTATACCGTACCGGTTAATTCGAAATGAAATTTATATAAAGGTTTCTCCAAAAACCGGTTTATGCGAACGGAAATGAAAAGGTTTTGCGGCAAGTACATGATCACGGTTTGAAAATTTAACCGGTATCCGCGCCCTGCTTACTGGACAGCCACTGACAGCCCCAAGACGGAATACGATGGAGCATGGTGGGATTTTAGTCAGGAATCTGACATAACTCATCGCTTTCCACAGGCGGTGGGTATCCATAAGGATTTCCTAACGTAAAAAAAACGTAAGATTGGTAACCCTTTGGTACATTTAAGAAATTCATCCCCTAAGGGGTTAACATAGGGGGACTCGCATAGGAAACTAATTCTATTCGTACGAAGTCGCAAGCGGCTTCTAGGTACCTACATATACTTCCCTACAAATTTAGGGGGTTTATAACACCAATAAATGTAGGTACCGACATTTAGGTAAGTATCTACAACTACAATAATGAAATGTTCCTCAGCATAATATTGAGAGTGAATCTCTTGACACTAGACCAAAGACATGCATGCTACTCGTAAGTTAGTAATAGATAACAAACTACATGAACAGTTAAAAGGAATATTCAAAATACGGAAGTAATAAGAAAATATTTTTAAGAACACTTTTACATAAGGTTTTTCATAAAATCTTGCAGATCTATGCCCCCCAAATCGAGTTTAACAGGAGACTTAAATTAAACTGGTTTTTAATGTAGGCATAGATACTATAATAGTTCAAAGGTTCAAAGTCCCACAAAATTAAAATCTAGATTCTACTGATTAGGATAGCAGCATCCAGCTGTAATTCAGCATCAGTCTAAATCCTGATAGACCCCACATTAATAATTCTTGCTTTTAGGTATTCTATGGCCTGTATGATGCTAACAATCACAGATTTGACCGTGGTCCTTGTGACCCTTGCACATTAGCAATCTTCAAGGCTGCAAAATGCTGCAAATGCATCATCAAGTCCTAAACAGAACCTCTTGTTTATGAAGTCTGTTAAAAAATAGACAAATTAAAAGAAGTTTGGAAGGCCGTAGACATACCCAGTGAACCTAAAAATAAAAATTGCTGTGAATTAAGAAGAATCAACAATAGCGTTAGGACGATTACTGCTACAAAAGTAATAGGTTACATGTTGCTCATGAAACTAACATTGTAAAATGTATTAATATTAATTGCTTATCAGTATAAATAACTATATATGTTGTTAAAGCTGGTTATGTGACATTATTTTATTTTAGTTACAGCGTTGTTATTGATAAGCAAATGGTGTTTGAAATGGTAAAGATAGACGCAATCTACTTACACTAATTTTATAAAGAGGAAAGCTTTGTATTTTTGTATGTTTGTAAGAAATAAACTCAGAAACTCTTTCACCATTAGACATTATCACAGAGTAGCATAGGCTGTTTTATTTTTCTATGCAGATGGAGTTGCGGGCAACGGCTATATTAAATCAACTGAATTATTTATATGAAGTGGGTGGTGGTTAGGCCATACAATCTCCTTATACCATCTAGCTTGATATTAAGCTGTAGTAACCTTTATAACTGTTCTAAAAGTTTGCTAGACCTGACAATCCTAATTTCTTAAGAATATTCTATTAAATTGAATGATATACTACATTAAAACTTTACATTACGCAATTTGCGTTAAAAACTTAAACTTAACATGAAATAGGGTTACAAATAAAATAATACATTAGTATGTACTTTCTTAACTGTTATCCAAATAATTTATACTTCATGTGTCATGCCAAGTTGGTATCTACGTACGTATTTCTTATTCTGGAATCTGAGTGTTCTAATATTTATTAAATTTGATTTTACCTCAAATAAATCATTATTTTGATAGTGATAGTGATAGGTATTAAGATAAGGTGTTGATCATCCACATGTAAACTTAAGAAACAACCAGCCACTATAATAAAGTTCAATTAGGGTCACAAACATTGGCAACAATATACAGTTAATGTTAATATATCATTCTATAAAACAAATGAAAGCCTACTTACACAAATTCACATGACCAAACCCCGTAACTCTTGACTCAGCGACACCGCGGCACCGAAGTGTTTACGCACGCCCGAAAGTTTAATAATAAAGGAAAAAAAAATTGAAATGTTTTCATTGATGATTTTAACACAACACAAACTACACCTGTAAAAATCACGGAAAACAAAAATCCCCTTCCGAACCTGACATTCCCGTTTAGCCGCCCGATGAGCCCGCTCGCTCCGCTGATCCGCTCCAGCTCTACTCCACAGATTATAAAAGGTAAGGTACTATTTAAGGTATTTTCATTTCCTAGTTAGTCACTCAGGGACTTAATGTTTGACTAAGGCTATTTATTTTAATTTAGAGCAGATATGATATTTGAAGCAATTCAAAAGCTATATTGGTATTATACTGAAATAAATAACGTTCAATTTATTGTGGAATCTATTAATAATAACAAATAAACCGTATGATAATTTTCTTACCCTGGCAAGTAACTATTGATTGAGATAAGCGACATCTTGTCGAATAGCATAGGTACCTACTCGGTTATCGCAAAAGGCACACAATAGAATGGATACAGTACTCGTATAAAATACTTTCTCAAATATCACTAGATAGCAGTGTTAAAGATACTGATGACAGCGACATCTATTGTCGAGTAGCGGAACTTTTTTGCGGTATAGTAAACGCCATAACGTTCAGAGGTAGAGTTATTGGAAGCAGATGGCGTCCCGTCCGTTTAAATAATGCGGAAAATTAAATGTTGTAAATCATGAGAAAAAGATAAAAGAGAAAATTCGTTAATAATGTGGGCAAAAGGGGAGTCAGACTAATTGCAAATTTAGATCTGTGGCAATAAAAATACCTCACTTAATATCTAAATGTATGTAAGGATTACGACAAAAGAAGACGCTGCCGAAGACAAAGTAAGAGAAAAAACTATACCTACTGAATAAAATAAAAACGCGTACAAAACCTACCTTACCTACTGAACGAAGTTCTGATTCGAGCGTGATGAAACTGAATAAAATTAAGGCGTTTTGTGAGGCGAATCGTTATTAAACGTAAAAAAAAACCGGGCAATAGCATGTCGGGTCATGTTCAGTGTAGGGTTCCGAAGCCGTTAAGTACTACAAACATGAAAATCAAGCAGTAAATTATAGACCTATACAATGATATCCCACACTATAGGGCAGACAAGAAAAAAAATACATCCCCACGTTACGTTGAGGGGAGGTACCTACCTACACATTTTTTTCTATTACTTTATTGGTGTGACTAATTTGTATATTCATGCCAAATTACAGCTTTTTAGTACTAATAGTCTCTGAGCTAGGCTGCGGACGGACGGACGGACATGGCACAACTATAAGGGTTCCTAGTTTGACTACGGAGCCCTAAAAAGCAGGCAGACGTAACCCAGTTAGTGTAGATAGCAAAACCAAACAGACGACACAACAATAGCTAAGTACCTAGTCCAACGTCCAACAAAACATTGAAATAGTTAGTTTTAATTGCAAGTTTATCAAGTCGACATGTGGGAATGTTTGTGCTTTGTGTCAAACTGCCGATATACGGGTGTCTATCGTTTCATCGAAACACCTTTCATCGATTTATACCGTGGACTCCCATCAGGAGTCCGCCCTCTCTCCGGCGAAGTAGTCAAAGCCATCGTAGGCTAACTACGTAGGTCCCTCAAAAAAAAAAAAAATCTTTCATCGAATGTATCATTTTATCGAATTTAATTTCATCGAACGCTATTTTCTGCTGAAACCAAAACGTTTTCTATTTTTTCTAATAGGTACCTACACAATCACGTAATTTCATTTTGGGGGCATTCAGATCAAGAGGGTAAAATATTACGCGTAGCGTCATCACTGACTCTTATTAAACTTTTAAAGAAATTAGACTATGGGTACGTAGATCAAAATAATGAAGTTTGTGTTGACGGTGTGCATTCCTTTTATTTTGGTACCGTGTCAATTGCGGTTATTCCCATGTTGGCGGGTTTAACGAGCTGTCAGCGCGTTCTGCTGGCGGACGTTGACGAAACCTATCTCAAGCTTTCATCTACAAACATCCCTTCATTATTTTCATCAGTCTAGATGTTAATCTGGCCTCCTGACATGTGTCAACGATAATGTCATCTTGGTTTAGGTCTTGCGAGCGTGGTGTAAAAAACCCCGTTTCGGGGATTATCGATGATGTATGGTTGAAATGTCACCATAAAAATGATCCTTCTATAAAAGAGTTGATATTTATATACTTCAGTAAATTGACAATTTTACCTTGCAAATGGTCAGATAACCGCCATTTTTGGATGGATATAGGGTTGGGGGACCATGGGGTGCTGCCGCGAGCGCGCCATGTCCATAATACGAGTATAACGAAAATATTGTGTTTTTTTAGTTTTTATCAAATATGTATATCCTAAAATCTATTTAAAAAAAACAAGACTATTTAACGATAGATAAACGGATACGTGATATTTCAAAGCTAATTTTTTCCCTAATTTAGGTAATCTCAGCATGCGCTGCATACATCAACTTAGCTAAAAGTGACATATTCTAACTAAATTACTATCTAAAAAAAACATTTTATTGGACAAAGCGAGGGACAACGAGGAGCATAAAGCGGAGGATCGTCAGAAAATGGGTGAAATAGTTTTTGTTATAAGTCAGTAACGACCTATTTCCACAAAGGGCAGCCTTTTGTTTCGTCAAAAAGTTTTTACCAAACTGATTAATTTCACCAAACTGGTTTATTTCTGAAACTGTAAATATTTCAGGACCATCGTATAGAACCCAATATAGGTTAGGATATTAGTCTTAGAAAAATATTTTTAGGCAAATGAATCAGTTTGGCAAAAACTTTTTGACGAAACGAAGTTAACCACAAAGTAATAGTTGGATCTATTCGCACAAAATTTGAATTCATACCGAATTTACTGAAATTGGTAATTTCTTAAATTCTCACCGATAATTATTTTAATTACATTAATTGATTAGCTTGGCTTGGAAGCGGTCGGGCACGTGCGGCGCGCGCGTGCCCTGCGCGCGGGCCGCGTGAGTCGTGACGCACCCAACACACTCCTGTAAAGCCTTTTCGGTTCCCTCGCCCCACAACTTGAACTGGTTTTCATTATAACTCGAATTTCCCCTTTCTTTACCAACTTGATTTTTCTAGGCTTCCCTCAACCATTCTTTCTTTTTTACATTTTCCAACGACTTGGAAAATTTTGCGTAACTCGCCTGCGTATTTTGAATTTAAAACAATCGTGTATTGCTAGGGATTCTCTATTTGGAAATAAAAAATAATTGCGTGCAAAATAAAGGGTCTCTCGTCTTTCGCTCGGTGAATGTTTTGACAATCGCGCATTTGCCTGAAGTCGTTGGCGGCCCGGCGAGGCGGAACACTTAAACTTACAATTAATATTAAAACATGCGCAATAAAATAAAGCGTGATAAAGCCAAGCAGTCGGAAAGTATTCGCGTCAGCCGAGCAGTGCTTTTGACATGGCTATTATTTCCCAGCACCGCCGAAACGGCGTAACCCTCATTGCTGGGACTTTACAAATTTACATCTTAAATAATCCTGCATAAGGATCATAACGAATATTTTCCAGTGTATTCGTGAGCTCCTGCGGCATTAATGATATTCATAGTGTCTCGGACGATGAATACAGCAGCGATGCAAATGATACAGGTTCTGATATTGTTCTACAAAATTCACAGCGGATTGTGTTTATGTTTTGGCTACCTATCTGGGAGCAATATTAAACCTGTATAAAGTAATAAGTAAGTAGTGGTCTTTTCTATCACCTACTCTTACAAGTATAAGTTTTTGATTAGTTTTTTCAATTTCATTAAAGAAATATGAATTTACACTTGTACTTCTGTAAGTACAAGTATAAATTCATTTATTTTGAGAGAAATTCAAAACAAACTTCACATGTGTGGATTTTGTTATGAATTTCTCTCAAAATATCCGTCATGTAAAAATAATATTTCGATTATTTAAATCTTAATTTAGAACTAGCTACCTCAAATCGCTATCATGAACAGAGTGTTAAATGGCACAGCAAAGTCAGCAATCATCGTTGAAGGTGACCACACACGTCCCTTGCCTACTTAAGTAACCCTACATCGCCGAGTACCGCCCAAATAGGGACGTGAAGCGAACATCGCTTCAGAGACCTTATACGAACCTGCCATTTTACAGTAATCAACTGAAGTGCATACCACTATCTTCGGGGAGTCAGAGAAGCATTTCAACGAATATGTAAATGTGCATTCCCCGAAGGAGAAAGAATTCTAATGTAATTGACGGCTAGAATTATTGTTTCAATTCAACGCAGAAGTGATACAGTTCGGCTTGCAATCTATAGAGGGTATTTGGAACCCATTATTTTAAACGAATGCGGGAATGTATAATTTTGATGTCATTATCGATCTTCATTACTCCATAGACTGGGGGATGACTATTGAGTGTCAAGTGATCGACTTGATAATATTTAATATTATTAAGTGACGGAAATCTGTTTTAACAGTTTTTAATGGAAAGGTTCTTATAATTATGCGATAGCAATATGTTTGTTCGAGTACGTGGTCCAAATTGTTTCCTAATCAGAGTAAGCACCGCCCTTTTAATTTAATTTAAATAAATGAATAGTGGAGTTATAACAATGGCGACCCCTACTTTCAGAGGTTATAACTCTTAAACGGCCCAATCGAATTCATCAAACCTAGCTATAAAACATTTTGGTTAAACTACCTTTATCCTTAAAAAACCGACAAAGTGTGAGTCGGACTTGGGCACGAAAGGTTCAAAGTCAAAATATATTTATTGCATGACTGTAGGTAACAAGTATAATATATTATACAGGTGTCAAGTACATTGGTGTGTGCATCACTACAATCTACCATAATTATGGTGTACAATAGTTGACATAAGTCAATAAAAATTGGTAGCTAGAAAGCTTACTTTGTAACAAGCTTAAGTATAATAAATTGAGTAACATTGAGTTCTTTTACAAGAAAATAATCTAATCTGAAATAAAACACATATTTTCTGTTGTGTTACTTACTTACTAAAGTACCTATACACTTTTTATCCTTTATAATTACATATTTTTTACGAATATAGTAAAAATAATACTACTATTAGAGAAAAGATCAAATATAGGTGGCGCTAGTGTAGCAACCGTTGTCAGTAGTTCTGAGTGTCGAATATTGTAGATCGGTGACCTCTTGCATTGTTCGCGATTTATTTATGTTCAATTTGTAAATTCTCATTAAAATAATAACTAATTTATGCTTGAACGTTTATTTTAATCCAAATCTTTTAGTTTACCTAACAATACATTACTTTCTCTATTATGTTTTATTTACATTGAAATGTCTACTTATCTAATACTTAATTACAAAAAGTTATTAATAATGCCAGTCTAACTATTTAAAGGCTTCCGCTGTTATCAAAAAAGTCATTTATGATCTAAATTATAAAATTGTTCCGTTCCGTACCATTATCTGTACAACAACATTAGACACTACATTAAGGTAAATGTACACTATCCCGGGATAGTACATTATGCTGGGACATTTTGAATTTTGTCGTAAAATAAGAAAACAGTCAGTAAAATTATGTTTATATGCAATACCAAATCAACTTTAGTTTATTTACAACCAAAATCCGATTTCTGAATAGAAATAATATAATTATTAAAGCCGTGTCGCGTTTCCGAACGCGTCAGTCGCAGCCATACTGCAGTTCCGTACGGTTGTCTTGTCGTTGAGCTTAAGGTGTCAGTGCAATTTTCGTAAGGATCCCATGGGATACCGGTGAGTTTATTCCATTACAACTTATGAAAATATTGGTAAGTAGTTATCAACTGAAGGTTTTACAGCTAATTCTAGTTGTTATAAAGCGTATTTTTAGAGAAATCGACAGTTTTATGACTCCCGGCATTATGTTCACAGACCTGAGCCGGTGAACATAATTACGGGAGTATCACGCAATAGGGGAATATCGGTCCGAAATGTTTTAGTCTTTTATTTATAGCTGGAGTTAAATTATCTGATAAATTTGATATAAATAAATTAAGTATTGACCGCAGATTATTGTGACATAATTACGGTATATGTTTTCTTTTCATTTTAACTCTTTTAATCAAGTCTGAAGTAAATACTTTTTGTGTCATATTTATGAATTGATGCAGTCGACCATCAAAATTAAATTATTTATATTTTATTAAATAAAAATAAAATACCTATTTATTTTGATGGTACGCATATATTTGTTATATTTCCTACGAATCTTTTTAAAAATATATTAAAAATATTTAATTAAAACCATTTTTTTGACTGCCGTAATAAGGTACATCTAATTTTTATTCATGTCTTTTATTCCGGTATACCCGGAGTAAGGGGAGCAGAAAAAAAAATCTATATTTTCTTTGGCAAATAAATAAAAATAAGTAGGGGGAGGGGTCCATTGCATTTTAGCGTGACAAGGCTGTACGTTGATAATAATTTATAATTCATTATTTATTGGTAATATTCACTATATAGCTAGCTATATATGTATCAGCCATATTTTATTTAGCGTTTTAATGGTGAAATAATTATTCAAAGTAAAATACTTATGTCAGTAAATATTTATTTAAGTACGAATTTCATTACCATCTTTTTTTATTTTCAGAAAAAGAAATGGGTCCCATAAAGTATACACCAGAAACCCTTCAAAAGGCGTTAAAAGAAGTAAGCGACGGCAGTATATCTGTTTATAAAGCCTCAAAAACATATAAAATTCCCACCCAAACGTTATACGACAAAATAAACAAAAAGTACAAAAAACAAAATCGTACGGGAGCTCCAACAGTTCTGACTCCGACAGAGGAAGCTCATATCGTGGAATGGGTTATAATGATGGCTCAAATGGGTTTCCCAGTTACGAAAGAAATTTTGCTTCACTCGGTACATAAACTAGTGACTGAACTTGATCGGGCTAACAAATTTAAAGAAGGACATCCAGGCCGCCATTGGTACGAGGGTTTCCTTAAAAGAAATCCTTCGATTACCAAACGAGTGTGTCAGGCATTGACTACAGCTCGCATTAGTGCTACTGAGGAGAAAATTAGAGGATGGTTTAAACGAGTACAGCAGTATTTCGAAGAAAATGATCTTGGTGACGTTTTAAAAGATCCATCCAGGATCTTTAATTGTGATGAATCTGCATTTTTTTTGTGTCCAAAAGGTCAGGCTGTTCTAGCTAGAAAGGGCTCAAAAGCAGTATACTGCAGATCAGGAAACGATGATAAGGAATGTCTTACATTATTGCTCGGTGCCTCTGCTGATGGAAAATTGATGCCAACTTTAGCATTATTTCCATATAAGAGAATACCTGCTAATATATTGAAAAAATACCCCAAGAGCTGGTCCATTGGCAGAAGCGACAATGGGTGGATGACGAGCGAAAACTTTTACGAATATATTGCGAATGTTTTCAATCCATTCCTTATAAAAGAAAATATACATAAACCAGTGGTCTTGTTTTTGGACGGACATGTTTCTCATTTATCTTTTCACCTGTGCAAATTGTGCAAAGAAAATGAGATTATTTTGGTTGCCTTGTTGCCCAGTGCGACTCACGCTTTGCAACCAATGGACGTTGCAATATTTCATAGTTTAAAAAATGCTTGGGGTAAAAATGTATATTCCTGGCGAATGGAAAATAACGCTCGTCGTCTGAAGAGAGAGGACTTTGGACCTGTTGTTGAAAAATCTATTGATGACACACTGAAACAAGATACAATCAAAAATGGATTTCGCAAGTGCGGGCTTTATCCTTTTAATGAAAACGCAGTCGATTACAGCCGGTTAGTAACAACTTCTGCACTTTCCTCCAACACCAATTCGCGAGCAAGCTCTGTCAGTTCATTGCCACAAACACCAGGTCCATCGACAACACAAAACTGTAGTGATTTTGTTACACAGTTCGACGAGCTTTTGGGAATCGAGAAACTACATGCGTTTGAACAATGCACTGGAGAGTGGAGTGGAGACATAAGGGATGAAAATTTGTATTATCTTTGGAAAAAAGCTAGAGGAGTTGACCCAAATCATTGTCCTCGTATTGTTGCTACTCCAGACTCAATGCATTTGGGTGATTCTACAATAGATGCAAATGATTGCACACTTACAAGCATAAATATAGATTGGCCAAATGACAACTTGTCAGTACTAGATTTGATCGTAGATAAAGATAGCACTTTAATACCGTGTTCAACTCCTAAAGCAACGAATAAAATGACTAAAACTGACCAAGGTGGTGCAGTCGATCACGAATTCAATGATGAAACAAGTATTGATGCAGTACTAGAGAATAACCAAAGAATACAGAACACGGCACAATCTGAAATCTATGATAATACAAAAGCCATCGAACAAGTCCAAATAATAAGCGAAGACTCAAATAACAACCAAAACACTATACAAGATAAAGATTCAAATACTGAAACTGATATAACAGGCACAGATTTAGATATCAGCAGTGTTACTGTTATCAATTGTTTTGATGAAGACTTATCGGAGAAGGACAACATAACTGGGAACAAAGAAACAGATCAGCACACAATTGTAAATAACGCAATTGAGACTAAAACACCTCCATCACAAACTGTTTCTACAGAAACACAAAACAAGTCGCCATCTGAGATTCCAAAAACGCAGTCGTTACATGATTCGCTACAATCACGATTTCCAACTCCGTTTAAAAACGCTTTGCTTTGGCCAGAAACTCCAAGCTGTAAGGACAAAAAGACTATAAAAAAGAAATTAATTCCAACCGTAGCAACATCCCAAGAATTTATAGAACATCAGAGGCGTTTAAATCAGGAAAAAAAGGATAAGATAGAAAAAGCTGAACAAAGAAAGAGGGATAGAGAAAACAAAAAAACAAACCAACAACCAAAAGAAAAAAAGAAAGAGAAAAGAAGAGCAACGAACTCAAAAAAATCCGAAGAAGAAATTGTAAATCAAGAACTGAATGAAGAAAGAGAAGAAAATACAGAGAACAGAGAAAAGGAATGCAAAAGTCTAATCATGGGCGATTTTGTAGTAGTGAACTATGAAAGCGAAAAGTTTCCTGGACAAATTCTTAAAATACTTAATAATAAAACTGAGCAAGAGAAGTACGTCGTCAAAACCATGACCATGAGCGGTTTTGTAAATGGACGGGTCAATTGGCGATGGCCTGATAAGGACGACGTTTTAGATTATGATGCCAAAGACATAGTGAAAAAAATAAAGTCTCCTGTTCCAGTAAACAAAAGAGGCGTCTTTTCTGTACCTGATTTAAACTAGTATCGGGTAGATTCTAAAACACTTAGAGATTTCTTATATATAACTATTACAATATATATTAAAGTTTATATTAACTGGATCACGGTATCCAGGCACCAGCTCATTTTTTGTGGTTTGATTCCAAGGCCAGATCTCAATTTACATATAAGTTCTCTTTAATACTGATTACTTTATTTTGATTATAAAATAATGTTAAAAATTATAATGTTGAATATTTAAATAACCTTGTTTATTATTTTAAAAATTTCGCCGATTTATGTTCTTGTTTTTCTTTAAATCTTTATTTTGATTAAGTATAGTTATCAGCAGCAGCTGTCATTTTGTTTTTATTGTAGAAGTTTTTTTTTGTTTCAAATTATATCAAACTGTATTAAATTTGAATTTTTATTTTACCAATCACAATAATTATGTGTGTATCCATTTAAGTTATTCTTAAGGGTACTTATTTTTTTTACTTTAAATAAAAAACGTGTGCTTCGAATATATCACGGAATTACGTACAACGCCTCCCGGAATTAAGTCAGGAGCCAAATTTTATCCCGGAATTAGGGACAAACTAGAGGTTCCGTAAAATAACGATTATGTCTACAAATTAGAGGCTACGACGCAAAATAAGGTTCTACGTGCATTTTATAATAACAGTCTACAGAATAAAACATTTTCCAGACCTTTAACCTTCCAACTTTTTCTAAGAATCATCCCTAAAGTAGAAAATGCCTTAATATGCCGTAATATGGTACATTTACCTTATAACACAAAAACCGGGCAAGAGCATATCGGACTATGCTCAGTGTAGGGTTCCGAAGCCGTTAAGTACTACAAACATAAAAATCAACAAGTAATACCTAACTAATTTTGTATTTAAAGTCAATTGGTGCCGTCTTAGTAGGTAGGTAGAAACATTTTAATCGCCTGTATCTCAAGAACCAATGATGTCTACTTTTTCGTGATAGTTTTCCTTTAAAATTCGTTATATGCCCTTTTTTTTAAACGTTTTTTTTCTGGTTTTTAGTATTTGTTTGTAGTTTTGGCTGTAGGGGAGAAGGGACACTTGAGTCTAACAAAAAATAGCGCTTTAAAGCTTAATATTTCATAAAAGGATTACTTAATCGAAAAACTGTTGACTGAAAGACCTATCCAACGACACCCCACACTATAAGGTAGACGAGAAAAAAAAACACCCCTACGTTACGTGTAGGGGAGGCACCCCCTAAAAGTTTTTTTTTTATATTTTATTGTACCACTTTGTTGACGTAAATAATATGCATATTCATGCCAAATTACAGCTAGGACTAAGAGTCTCTGCGCTAGGCTGCGGACGGAAGGATGGACGGACGGACGGACGTAAGGATGGACAAGGCGAAACTATAAGGGTTCCTAGTTTGACTACAAAAACACTTTGGTGTACCTCTTAATTTATTTTATTTTAATATTTTTTTGATTGAACATACAACTAAACATTCTGTGAATATTTCAAGTGTTGCCGTTATTAATATCAAGCAAAAAACTGCAAAATAATCACGTTTTTTGTATGGGAGCTCTACTTAAATAAATAAATATTCTATTCGGTTTTTAGTATTTGTTGTTATAGTGGCAACAGAAATACATCATCAGATCTGTTTAGCTATCACGGTTCATCAGCCTGGTGACAGATACACAGACAGATATACAAACTCTTTTTGTGTAAAAAATGCTACGAAATATACCTACCATGATAATGTATCAACCGAACAAATACCTTTTAAAACAATAATCATTATTTGTAATGAACAAGCTGTTATTTAAAATGTTGACATGTCAACAAAACTACAGTATAATTTCTCTTTGTCAATGCGTGTCATAAATGTCATAATGATTACTAAGGGGTGGTGAAACAGGATAATAAAAACAAATGACACGTCACCTACACGAGTTATCGGTCGATCTCGACCAATTATTGTTGTGAGGATTGTAAGTAGAAATGTGTTATGTTATATAAGTTTAAGTGTATTTTAACTGTTTTTTTTTGTACTGGGGGTGATTCTCTTAACATACTGCTGCGTCGAACGCAAAGATGAACGTTTATCCGGCAAAGTAGTCCCGTCGAAGCGTACAATACACATTTTAGCGCGTGGCTTCTTAATTAGGCAGCAGAGCTCGGTCGCCCAGCGGAGCTTTACGTTCACCTTTGCGTTCGACGCAGCGCTGTGTAAAGAGAATCACCCCCAGGTCTTAAAAACATACTTATAGGTAATTAGGTGTTATTTTTAGCAATTATAGGAAAAAATAAAAAGGTACTTTAATCCCCTAAAGGCCCATTTACATTATACAACTTTATTGTACACGAATTGGAAATAATTGTATGATATTATTTCCTGCCAATACTTAGGGTAGATTTAGACTTAGTAATTTTATGATTTCCTCAGTTTTATTGTATGGGATGTGCAAGAAATTGTGCAATGTAAATAGGCCTTTACTTAATTAAGTAAGGAGAAAAAAAATCTTAGAAATAAATATGATTTAGAGAAAGAGTAACAGGGATATCCGGTCAAGAGCGTGTCGGGACTCGCGCAGTGTAGGGTTCCGTATGTGTGATTTTCACATTCTACTAATATTATACATGCGAAAGTTTGTGTGTGTATGTGATAGTTTGTTACTCCTTCACGCTGCAACGGGTAAACGAATTTGGATGAAATTTAGATTGGATAGCTTATATTCTAGATTAACACTCCTGGGCTACTTGTTATCCCAAAAATGTTAAAAATTCCGAGGGAATAATGATAATCGAAATCTACGGGGCCAAAGTCGCGGGTAGAAGCTAGTATTCAATAACGGTTTAGCTGTTAGAAGGGGGGAGGGGAAGGTACTTAACTGTAACAAAAAAAATCTTAATGTGATAACTTAATGTTTCACAAACGGACCCTTGAATCGAAAAAAATCGTGACACGCAATGAAATAGATGAGTAAAATAACGTTCCCGTTTTACGTCACCGTCATTTTAAAACTTTATTGGCATAATTGATACTTATAACCATGCAAAATCACAGAGCCTCTACTCTACTGGGTTAAAACGATATTGCGTTTGACGTGTTTTAGTATTGTTTTTAACTCCACCGCCATTACTGTTATGTAAATAAGAGTCACAAAAACGTTGACAATACTAAAACACATCAAACGCAATATTGTTTTAACCCATTAGAATAGAGGCGCAGGCTTTGTAGTAAGAATCTCTGAGTTAAGCCGTGGCGGACGGACGGACAGACGGACATGGCAAACTATTAAGGTTCCTAGTTCCTAATCGACTACTGAACCCTAAAAACCTGTACAAAGTTTGCCTTCAGTTGCTAGGTACAACTACTGAGTAACTAACGTATATACATATACTACATAATGAGTCAATACCTCAATTCAATTATTTTCCGTATTATTTCTAATATAAAAGTAAAAAAATCCATAAAGATCCATCTGAAACGCTTCGATTCTAAGAACAGAAGGCTGGTTCAAGTTTGATTGTCGTTTATTTTCCAAGTTACTGAGGAATAAATAATAATAATGCTCCAACGGCTTTTAAGTAAGTTCATATTGTGATGAAACTTATAATTGGTGTTAATAAATGTGATATTTGATCACAGCCACCGGCAGGCGGCAGCGAGGCGGCGACGGGGCGACAGCGGGGCGGGGACGGGGCGACAGCGGGTGACGCCGCGGCGCGTGTGTGGGCACCTTTGGCGTCGCTTATTTTATTACTAACATGACTTGTCAGATATTATCCGTAATGAAAATAAATACCTCCTTAAGAAACATAGGACATTATGCGTACTATCGACCGGATGTCATTCGGTACGGTACTGAGAAAAACGTAGATACACATTAGTAATTAGAGCTTTCATTGTTGTCTCCTTGCCTTATAAAAGGATATTATGTTATCTACTCATATTTTTCTAAACATCTGATACCATAACGCCTGCTCGATCATCTCTCAGGACGGTACGAGTTATTACACGATCGGCCATTTCGAAGCGCTAGTTTCGTGACAAATTCATCTTAAAACCTAGTTTTTTAGCGTTCCGTATAGTAAAACTAAGGAACCCTTAGGTTGGTTTTGCCATGTGCCGTCCGCCCGTCCGTCCGTCCGCAGCCTAGCGCAGAGACTCTTAGTCCTAGCTGTAATTTGGCATGAATATGCATATTAGGTAGTTACGTCAACAAAGTGGTACAATAAAATGTAAAAAAAAAACTTTTAGGGTACCTCCCCTACACGTAACGTGGGGATGTATTTTTTTTCTCGTCTACCTTATAGTGTGGGGTGTCAATGGATATGTATTTCAAAAATTTTACGGGTTTTTGAACATTTGACAGTTTTTCGATTAAGTAATCCTTTTGTTTTTTTTTTTTATGTTAAAGATAAGGCACACGAGCACTCAGGCCACCTGATGGTAAGTGGAATCTGAGACCCATAGACATTTGAATTCTCAAAACTATAATCCTAAGACCTCAAATGCGTTGCCAACCCTGAGGACTAAGAAAAAAAAGCTAAAAAAAGCTAAAATTAAGCTTTAAAGCGCAAATTTTTGACTCAAGTGTCCCCCACACAGCCAAAGTGTACAGCCAAAACTAAAAATACAAAAAAATCTGAAAAAAACCTAAATTAAAGGGCATATAACGAATTTTAAAGGAAAACTTTCACGACTAAGTAGACATCATTGGTTTTTGAGATACAGGCAAGTGTTACTACTAAAATCATCTAAGACGGCACCAGTTGACTTTAAATAGAAAATTATAATAGTTATTACTTGTTTATTTTTATGTTTGTAGTACTTAACGGCTTCGGAACAACGACACCACACACTATAGGGAAGACGAGAAAAAAAAACATCTCCACGTTACGTGTAGGGGAGCTAACATAGTTTTTTTTTACATTTTATTGTACCACTTTGTTGGCTAATATACAGATTCATGCCAAATTACAGCTTTCTAGTACTAAGAGTCTCTGCGCTAGGCTGCGGACGGACGGACGGACGGACGGACATGGCGAAACTATAAGGGTTTCTAGTTTGACTACGGAACCCAAAACATAAAGGTTTAGTTATCTTGAAGAAGATTTTTTATTTCCTTCTTACGACACGCTTTCCTACCGCTATCTTGTTTTGTAAATGTTAATATTTGGTTTCCAATTTGGTACCATAACATCTACCTATTTAGTGTAGAAATATTCAATATCAAAAACTCGACCCTGTCGACCGCTCCGCTTAGGACTGGTGTTTTATCGCGGGTTTGTTGCAGTTTTATGATAATTCGTGTCAACGCCCCCGTTTTGTGTGCTTTATTTATGTCGGCCCTTCGCCCTCGAACCAGTTCACTGCTTAACGGTTCGTTTTAGTGCCGCGGAATTTGATGTTAATGTACGTTCTGTGTTCATATCGCTGGTACTAACCGTCGGGGATTTTTATGATAAGTATTTTCGAGCCTTTCATGAGTGTTTCGCGGCTTTTGAACTACTAACACGTGAAACTAGCTCGAAGACGTTACTGAAATGAATCTTTACACGTTCAGTACCGGGTTTCCGTATTTTAATACAAAAAGGGCTCGATATCTAGTTCTTGGCATTGAAAGTACAACTGTAATAACTCTGGTTCGATTCGATACTTTGTCGATGGGCCAGGCACGTGAACAAAGCGCAGTGGTCACTCGGATTAATAGGAAAGTAGTGTTTCGTGCCCGCGCCGCGCTCGCCGGGTTTAACACCTTGTAAATCTTTACATAAAATATACAATGTTGTAACTTTGGCCCTTTACATTCTAGCCCAAAAGTCCATTTAGATTGCTGTTCTAATTAACAGAACACACGTTTTATTGGGCTGTTTTATTCCAGTAGGCAATTTGTTTCGTTGTTTATTTTATTTACTACCTATATTTTTATGGAAGAAACTGACGTTAGCCATTCCACTGATTTAACATTTTATTGTGCGCAGTTATTTTAATGAATTAGAAGTTGTTTATTTAGTACAAACAAGCATATTTTAAAGTCAATAGGTTATAATTTAAAATCTTGGTATACTTAGTTCGTTGTTTTAATTTGAGTGTTGTCTATGTAGATGATTTGATACCTGTGTACTAACTAAATTATGTAATTTAATAAGTAAGTACCTACTTTGTTTGATTAGTTTTAATTTGGTTTGAAATGTTTGAGTCGTTTTTAGTAAACGTCAAGACTAAATAAACTCCGAGGTTGGAAGTTTGAAAATCAAATACTTAGTATTCTTTTTCGGGCGTAGACTTATATAATATCTGAAAAGGAATTGAAAGTTAGAGTTATTCCTTAGAATTCAAATAATAATATTTTATGATAACGAGACTGGTTCAACCAAGATAGTTATTTTAGCCTAATTCAATTTAATAGACGCTTAAAGGAACTTGGGGGCTTAAAGCAATTAAACAATGTATTGTTAAACGTAGACGAAGGTAGGTTTAGCTATATAGAAAAACTAGATGTTTCACGCGACTCCGTCCGCTTAGAAGTCGTTTATCTCCATACCAAATTTCATCATCGGTTTCATCGGTTAAGCGGTTTATCCGTGAAAGCGTAGGTAACATACAGATAGTCAGAGTTACTTTTACATTTACAATATTAGTAGGTAGTAGATGGGACATCTTTAAATATTTTAAGATACACTTTAGGTACAAATTCCGAAAACCAAAATTTTAACTGCTATGAAAGATGTGTTTCTAAAATTAACAACAGTTTCATTATTAATTTGAGTGTTAGTACTGTTTAATCTGAAACTTTAAAACCTGCAGGCCTACTACGGATAGATTAAGCCGGGAGCCCTAACAGTTTTTTTGTGTTGGTGTAAATCTTAAGACACGTTTACGAGGATACCTACCCCGTGGTCCAGAGATCGAGGGCGAGCGAGGGCATCATTTAGTTTGTGGACTAAACTAAATGATGAATGAATGCAGTCCGAGGTCTCTTCTTCCGTAACTTAACTTAATATTACCTGGCATTATGCAAAATGTGGTTACAGAATTATCAACAAGTTTTTTAGAGTTGTTGGTAATTCTGTAGATCTGCCTATCTCTGGGAATGAAGGCGTGACGTTATGTATCTCGTCTGCGATGACGATAACACCGCCTCTTATCTGGCTCAGGAAGTATTTTTAAATTCACTGTGTTTCTGTATTTCATTAAACGTACGTGATTAATATTGTAGGTATCCTGGAACTTTCATAACAAACAATGCTACCTATCTTTCTTCACAATAGCCGAGTGAACACTCGTTAGGAGGATGGATTCTCTTGTGACTCAGGCCCCGTTTTTATGCCCAGACCTTTGCCATAACATCCCATGAACAGTAAAACAGGCTTTAAGGGGCTCGTGAAATTTTTAACGTCCAACGGTCAAGATTTAAAGTAACGGTCATGGTATTGCTCTCGCGTAACTCGTGTTTTTATCTGACGGCAGTTAGGTAATAGTGTTTCTAACGTTATAACTATGATCTTATGGTGACTGTAGTTTACAGAACCAACACTTTCCACCGTCGACTAACATCGGGTGAGATCTAGAGGTGATAAAGAGTGTTCGTTTCTTTAGGGTTCCGTACCCAAAGGGGACCCTATTACTAATACTCAGCTGTCTGTCTGTCTGTCACCAAGCGGTATCTCATGAACTGCATGTGATAGCTAGGCGGTTGAATTTTTCACAGATGATGTATTTCTGTTGTCGCTATAACAAAAAATATTAAAAAGAGAATAGAATAAATATTTCAGTGGGGCTCCCATACAACAAAACGTGTTTTTTTGCCGTTTTTTGCTTGAACTTAATACAGACACCGTGGTTACAGACTAGCTATATGGGAGCTACCCCTAAAAAATTAAAAATATATTTCAACAGCAAGATACACTGCAAAAATTTAAAACTGTTTTCAACCATTTGGCTGTAAAACCTGTGTGACAGGACGACGGGCAGACAGAAGGACGCGTGACTGACACTAACAGGGTTAAAAACCTAGTAAACCAGCCTTATCTAACTTCAGCACCCCCTGCGCGGATAGTGGTAATTTAGCGTAACATTTCGTCACGACACTTAAACCGCCGCCTGTACATACATTTACTTTGTTCATCATGCGTACAAATCAACCATTTCATCAACATTGATTTGTTTTGTAATATTAGAGAAAAACAAAAGTGTTACCTAATCGAAGTTTTTTATTAATTATTAAAAAACAATGCAAGTGAGTACTTAACTATAGATTTAAATGATGCTGAGTCAGAGTTATTCAAATTATGGCGTCGAATGATGGCCACAGCATCTCCGCTGTAGCTAACGTGTTCCGTAACGAAAGGGTAAAAACGGGACCCTATTACTAAGACTCCTCTGTCCGTCTGTCTGTCTGTCTGTCTGTCAACATGCAAGCTGTATCTCATGATAAGAATGAAAGCTCGACAGTTGACATTTTCACAGATGATGTATTTCTGTTGCCGCTATATAACAACAAATCCCAGCTACGAGGCACGTCTAAAGCATTTCAAGATGTGTATCTACATATATATATTATTATAAAAAAAAAACAAAACAAACTAAACTATTTTTAATATTTAATATTATATAAATTAGAGTCGGCCTCTACTATCATATCGTTCGATTCGATATCAAGTAACAAGCGAGATTTGTCAAAATTGTGTGCAACTGATATTTAATTTGGAATAAAATGTCATCTCGAGTGATATTAGAATTGAGATCTAATAAAATTGCTTTATTTTTCAAAGATGTTCGGAATGTAATATTGATATCGAATTTGATGTTATTAGCAATAATAACATTTTCACAAATAAGAAATTTGTTCTAACGAAACAGTTTATCGTTATGCTACTTAGTCATAATTTGCGGATTTTGAACGCATAGAGGGTTTATGATTTGTGTGTAGATAAAGGTTATATTTTCTCGCTGCTAAGGTGAAAAATTGTATGTGCAACACAAGACCAAAGTTATTAGCATCTCGTGTCTTTTAATCCCTCGCTGCACTCAGGATTCTAAACTAGAATCCTTCGCTTCAAAAACAGGAATTTCAACCTTAATTTTCTTTTTCATTCTACCCCTAAAAAGGTAATGATTGAGAAGTACCTACGTAGCTATTTTATAAGGTCTTTAGAAACGATAGTAGAGATAGTTGCTCTAGATATTGGCGGTGTTTACCTTAATACAATCCACGATATACCTATTTTATTTTTAAAATTGGCATCAGATGAATCGGACCAAAGTTGAGAATAATTTAAGCAAGATTAAATTTTATATCAATTACACTAAACATTCACGGCATCTTTGGCAAAAGTTTTAAGTGTAAGCCACTCTGGATAACACGGTTGCAGCGCGGTCCATACACAATCAATTAAATAGATTCATGGGCCACCATAAAAAATATGTCCAAGTGACGTTCTTATACAATTCTTAAGAAGTCTCTTACTTCCTTTACTTTGGCATAGTTCCTTAGTGGAATATGATTTGAATGGTTAACTGTATATAAAAAATGTTAAACAGTTAGTAAACAAGTGCATTGTCATAAAAAAACGTCAACTGAATATTAAATGACAAGCAAACTAAAGACTTTAACAAGGCTTTAGGTATTGTGAATATTGTTACTGGGTCTCTATTTTACCGCGTTATACCGATATCGCGTTTGACGTGTTTTAAACTCGTTTATGACTCGGTCGCCTTTATTGTAAGTGACATACGAGTTATCAAAACGTTGATAATATCGTTGTTACCGTGTAGAATCCCAGCCTAGGGGTCCTAGTCAAGATGCAAACGCTTCTAACGTTTTTCTTTTCTATCGCTCAAAATGTATGGGGTGACATTCTACTGCGTTTCGATAAACCACGTGGTCGACTGTCATCCCATACATTTTGAGCGATAGAAAAGAAAAACGTTAGGAGCGTTTGCATCTTGGCTAGGGCCCCTGGTTGACTGTAGGTAGGTACATATATTATTTACCTAAAATAATTCAACCTAGAAAGGACCCGATAAACAGTAAATCGATTAACAATGCCGAGGTTGCAGTGGACTGGAGGAATAATAAAAGTACGTGTGGTAATATAATTTCAAATGCGCGTTCCGTATTAAATTGTGAAATCTGTATGTATTGCGACGAAAAGTATTACAAATTCAAAATCGATTCAACACAATACATACTCAAAACGTGTACTTATTAATTTATAACATCATGAACGTGATACGAGATATATTCTCCATATTAATTATATTGTGTGTGTTATGCTTTTTTGATTCTGGTAAAGGCTGTGCCGTTCATACTTTTTCATTCTTTTTATTGGTTGTTTGGTATTCATAGAAGTGTTTCTTTAGTTCAGGTGCAATCTTCACAAAATGATCAAAGGAAATGGACATCGCCGGTGTCACCTCCGCCCGATATACCACATACATCGTCCTACGGTGCGTCACCTATTAAATTAATACATTTTCATCACACTTGCTCGGAAAGGGTGTTATTGCACTCAGGTGTATAGAGCAGTAATGGCCGATTTACCTCCCGTGGGAGTTATGGATTTTTATAATTTAATTTTTAAATATAGAATCCACTATTGGAGGAATATATGGAGGTTTAAAAACAGCCAAGGTTACAAACCATTTTTACTGTATATAAAACTTATGCGGTTCATTTAACTAAATTATATTTATATCACGCTATTATTTTACGGACATTTGCAATAATTTTTAATAAATTTAATTTTGGAATTCGGTAAATCTGGAAGTGTGGCTTGTGAAGGGAATAACAACACTAAATCTACGTGAAAGAATTCGCAGACACGAGCCAGTACTTAAATAAGATTTAATACATACATATAAATGGATAAAAATAATTATATTGCTCAAGAGATGCTCTCAAGGCATGTATGGGTCATACACACTCTTAAAAACAAAAGTTGTCTCTCCTGTGGTCAATAGTTAAGAGCTTGTGTGCATATATGTTATTTTTTATATGATAGATCTAAAGCAGTCCTGACGGCGTTTTTGAGGGTTTGGGCTTAGCCAGAAAATTAGGCCTTGAAAACGTTAATTTTCGGTGTGTCCACAGGGAAGACGGTAACCTAAATCTGTGTATGACCCGTATTTACTATTGAATTACACAAAACATTTAACAATAAAAACTCATATCTATTTTATGGCACTAAGAAGTTGCGAATTACTAGCGTTGTGCTGTTTTATCCTATGCTTTATTTTAATAAAGATGCCTCGTTAGCTCGTTACTCAAAACGACGTGCGTTAAGGAAATCATCAAAAAATACACTTTCGTATAATTTTGATAAACGCGTATAGCATTATCTACAATGATACTATAGAGTAACAGTAACAGTAACAGGCGCGGCAGTAACATATCTACTTTATGTTTATATGTAATATCATTGCATATATAGCAAGTCATCAAAGTGATACTTTAGTATATGACACAAACTCGTATGGCAATAGCATATACAGCAAGTCATTATCTTAGGGTTTCTATCTGTTAAATTTTACTTACTTGTTCATCCGAACTTTGGTTAATCCCCCCCCCCCCCACCCTAACATTGTAGCCTACTACTAATAGTAGGTGCCTATCGCTTTAGCCGAGCTGCTTCATCGCCGAAACATGCAATTAAAGTCACAATACATACACGAAAATGTAATAATAATAATTTCATAATCTTGTTAAACGGTTTCAGATATATTTTTTTCTAACTCTAAAGATTTTTATTTATTATATAGGGAAGATATTATGGGGAATAGTTACTTACATTAATTTATATAATACATCTATTTCAACAAAACACATTTAAAAATAATTAAACAATTACATATTAATTAAAACTAACTTATAAAATAAAACCCTCCATTGCACCTACTTGCGGCATCGTGCCAAGGACGCTCGTAGCATTACCCCGTTTTCTAACTTATAAAAATTCAGACTAACGAAACAGCTGAAATTCAACCCCGTGATAAGTAAACAATAATATACTGTTTGAGGCGAGCCTAAGACAACCAGCTAACTGATCAAAGTCCACGCACACTCGTTCGCACCTGGGGTTTAAGTTGCTTAGTAATAAGAGGACTCAAGTCACACAAAACACACTTTTATTTTAAACCTTAACTCTATATTCTTACGTTGGATTATGGAATAGACGAATTAAAGTCCCGAGCCTATGTCAAAATCATGTAACGTGGCAGCGTGTTAGTCCCACTGGTGCTCATGTGAGTTTGCGATTGCGGTTCCTATTTGTTTTTGTACCTAGTATTAACAAACAACACCACCCTGATGAGATTTAGCTATAATTTAATTAAAAGGCGACAAAATAATTTATCACCTCTTTATCTTGTCTTATCCTACACTTGGTTTTGTTTTGGTCTCCGTGGATCGTCAACGTGTCGACTGACGCCGCAATAACCGGAAATTTCATAAACGGTTATCAATGTATTAAGAGGTTTTAAAATAATAATAATATTTGTTTCAGTAAAAGCTGAGCTCCAAGAGAGGTAAGAATACACTTGTATTTTTGAAGTAGGTATGCTGATCTGATTTTAACCATTATGTTAGGTCTGAATCGTATCTAAGTGTCAAGTTATTAAAAACTACGATGCCATAACGTTCTTAGTACGACAAGAAGACGTTATAATAAATAAAATACATATATAGGAGTACTGTAGCTCTTAAAACAACCATCGGGTTCGTACTGCCGTCTCACTCGCTCTCATACGTTATTATTCAAGTACCCGCCTTTTCTCAAACACGAAAGACATTTTATGCGCCATTGCACTGTAGAATAGGGACACGTGACACACTAAAAGTTATGTTAATTTGACATCATGGCATGGATGTATTTAAATACTATTTAATTTTATCTAGACACGCGGCAGCGTGTCCAGCCAAGTTCACGCCAAAAGGAACTGGCGAGCAGCAGCCGTGTGTTATTTACACGAACCGTTTGGAGCCACTTTTGACCCCTCAATAACTCCAAATCCATTTAACATAGAAACTTGACATTTGATATGTGTAATAAGACCCTTTAGATCAACTAGAACCCCAAATTTCATAAATATAGGTTAAGCGGTTATTGAGATATTAACGTCCGAAAATGGGCATTTATTCCACTGACTGACTCACTGACTGACTAGTAATCAAAAACCTAACCCACTTCCAGGTGACCTAGAAAGGTGAAACCTGGCATCCAAGTGGGTATTTGTGTGTATACAAATAAAAGAGTCTGAAAACATTGATTTTTAAGTTTTATTATTATTATTATTATTTATGCTTGTTACTTCAGAACTCCGTTATTTACTAACCGATTTGGAAAATTATTCTTTTGTTTGAAAGGGTATACTTCCGGAGTGGTTTCATCATCATCAGGTCCAAATCTGATGATGGAGTCCGATGCTGTCCGGTTGTCTCTCGAAAACTTACCTATAAGGTTGTTATTGGCGTTGAAAAGTTGTATGCTTCTTTCACGTTTCCTACAGAGTTAATATTTTGTCGGTTATTTATTTGTTTTGGGTTATTCATTTGTAGTGGCGATTGAATTTGTCCCTATTTAATAAATTAGCTGATTTTTTTCATTTGAGCTATTAGTATAATATAAATAAATATAGTAAAGGATTCTTACTGCTGCATCACATAAGTAAAAAATAAATTTAGCTTCTTTTTCCTTCCTTGTTTTAGATTTTTACAACTTTTACGTACCTACAAAGGTCCCTACTCATTATACGTAAATTGGATATTAAATAGGTATTGACTATTAGGATGAGTCGTACAATAGAATTGGTGGTAGGAATGTTATAAGCGTAAAAATAGGGGCACGTGTAATGCTTCGTAGGAATATAGACGTTAGTAAAGGACTTGTAAACGGATCGATTGGAATAATAGAAAAAATACTTTGGGACATCGACTGCCATAATAAAGCCAGAAAAATTAGAATTAAATTTAACCATAGTTTAACTTATGAGTTAGAGCGCGTTAAGACTAAGTTTCAAATATTGGGTAATGCATTTGTGCACCGAGAACAATTTCCTATTTGTCTAGCCTACGCTATTACCATCCATAAATCACAAGGCCTTAGTCTTGACAATGCCTTGCTTGATATCGGGTCTTCTATATTCAGCAAAGGACAGGCTTATGTAGCACTCTCCCGAGTCAAGACCTTGGAGGGTGTTCACCTTATAAATCTAGATCCTAGCCAAATAAAGGCACAAGAAAGCTCCATCGTAGAATATAACCGCCTGCGAACATTATACCGCCCTGATTTGACAAAGCTCTTAATAAATAGAAAACGTGTGAAAAAAATCACAGATAGTGAATGGGCAATGCGCTCTGACGTTTCAGACGTGCAGGAAAATATAGAAAATGACAGCGAAAAAAGACCAGTGCGCAAACGGAGGAAGAGGATGTAAGATTTAATTCATATCATTTAGGTACCCACCTAAAATGGTAATTTATTTATTTAATATTTATCGCATTTCTTTAAAAATTAAACGCGTACAACGCGCGCGCGCGTTATTTGACAAAAAATAATGATATCCCATCAAAAACATAAATGTAAAATGGAAGCCAAGTTCAATATTAAGAATATCCGATGCGCGGTTGTCGACTTCGCCGACAAAAAAATTGAGATCTAGATGGGTGCCAAGTTCCGTAGATAATCCTGATATTATATGTATTTATTAAGAATATACAACATTCAAAAATAAATTAAAAACACATTTTCCTATTTTTTCTGCTACAGCAATGTTTGCTATTTAAAAAGTATAACTTCTTAGAACACCAATTATTTACACAAAGCAGATAACTTAGGATAAACTGCAGCTCAAAATTGGACTTGGCTAGTTTTCACGTACAAGGTATCTTGCATTTGGCTAATCAATAAGTTATAGGGTACGCAAGTTACTGTATTTATATTGTGTGGTCATATCATACTCTTCCAAACAATTGGCTTGCTGGTAAAAACTAGCCGAGTCAAATTTTGAGCTGCAGTTTATCCTAAGTTATCTGCTTTGTGTAAATAATTGGTGTTCTAAGAAGTTATACTTTTTAAATAGCAAACATTGCTGTAGCAGAAAAAATAGGAAAATGTGTTTTTAATTTATTTTTGAATGTTGTATATTCTTAATAAATACATATAATATCAGGATTATCTACCGAACTTGGCACCCATCTAGATCTCAATTTTTTTGTCGGCGAAGTCGACAACCGCGCATCGGATATTCTTAATATTGAACTTGGCTTCCATTTTACATTTATGTTTTTGATGGGATCTATAATGTACCGTAAGTACCGTAACCCTCTGCGACTGACGTGACGTCTATCAGATACCGCCAAAAAAAAAACGCCTATTAACGTGAAATAGCACTGTATCGCTCAGTAACTTCTTCTAAAGACTCCTGTTTTTTTTACCTTAATTCAAGTTAATTACATTTTTTTTATTTAAAAGCCCATATACATGTTAGTTATAAATTCCACATGAAAATTAAATAATCAGCAATACACTGAATAAACAATACTTATCATTGACCCATTAGTATTTTTTATATATTTTATCAAAAATGACGTCTGGCAGACTCCACCTCAGTAGAATGTTTCTATAAAAGTCACCTCAGTTGCAGAGAACTTAGAGATTCATTGTCGATGTATAATGGATTTTGTAGGTTTGTCCAGATATTTCTTATTAGAACAGCAGAAATGTGTGGTTAATTGCATATTTTTATTATGCTTTTTTTAGCCTGTAAAATTGCACAGCTGATTGAGTGACGAGTGAGAGAAAAACGATAAACAAGTTCTACACGAAAGGACTTCTCACGGAGCAAAAAGCTCAGCATCACTTATTCATTGGGATTTCTTACTACATGGATAAGGCAAACAAGAACGTTAACTGATGGTTACTGGGCTTTAAGGCACATTAATATATTATATATGCATAAACATTATGTTTACAAATTGCGGTATACGATTATAAAAAATACAATAATACTGGTGGAGTTCAGGGAGTCCAATTGTACAGTTACATACTCTAAACACAACTAAAAACCGGGCAAGGGCATGTTGGATCATGCTCAGTGTACAAACATGAAATTCACCAAGTAATAACTAATTTTCTACTTAAAGTCATTTGGTGCCGTCTTAGATGATTTCGTATAAACACTTTAATTGCCTGTATCTCAAGAACCAACGATGTCTACTTAGTCGTGATAGTTTTCCTTTAAAATTCGTTATATGTGCTTTCATTTAAGTTTTTTTTTACATTTTTAGTATTTGTAGTTTGGGCTGTAGGCGAGGGGGACACTTGACTCTAACAAAAATTAGCGCTTTAAAGCTTAATATTTCACAAACAGATCCCTTGTTTTTACAAACCCAATATTTTTGAAAGACCTATTCAACGACACCCCCACACCATGGGGTACACTAGAAAAAAAATACATTCCCACGTTACGTGTAGGAGAGGTAGCGTAAAAATTTTTTTTTTTACCTTTTTTGTACGACTTTGTTGGCGTGACTAATATTTATACTCATGCCAAATTACAGCTTTCTAGTACTAAGACTATCTGCGCTAGGTAGCGGACGGACGGACGGGCGGACATGGCGAAATTAAAAGGATTCCTAGTTTGACTACGGAACCCTTAAAAGATATGGGGCTATAAGAAACAGCGCGAGGTCGAAGAAAGAGCGAAAAGTTGGTTAACTCACACAAGTGTACCAAAAAATCGCAACTGTATTACGAGTAGTGTTCAGTTCTAAGACAAGCTATCTTTTTTATATTTACAAATGGCGGTTCGAAATGAATGTGGCTTAATATTATAATAAGACAATGATAGGTATTACTGGATTTTAGGGAGTCTAGTCTTTTAGTCACTACCAGCACGATTAAGAACGAGATCGAGGAAAGAAGAGAGTTTGCGGGAAAGAAAAAGAGCAAAAAACTGCATAATCAACACAAGTAAGTGTGCCAAATATTATTCGCATAAGTATTAAAATTACAGCTCAGCCCAATTATTTTGCATTAGGGGTAAAACACAGTAAATTAGAGGCCAAGATCTGTGGCAAGCTGACTTTCTATATATATTTAATGCTAGCTACCCGTCTGCGGCTTCGGCCCGCTGCTAATTTCTGACTTTCCCGGTACTTATCATTAGGTTCTTACCTTCTCCTGAAAATAACAAACAACAAAAAATAATTAGCGAAATCGGTCCAGCCGTTCACAGGTGATGCCGTGACCAAGGGAAATAGGGATTAATTTTTATATAATTGTAAAATATAGATTTGCGAACATTTAAAAAAGTAGCAAATTAACTAAAATCGTGAATTAGGGCTTTCCTAAATTCACGACTTTAAATAGCAGTTTAGCTAATTTGCCGTGAAAGTGTCGCCCGTTACTGAAAATGGTTGTCTAATTTGAAAATGCAATGGTACTTGGGGATTTCAGAGATTCTAATCGTACAGTTAATTCAAGCACGCCTAAGACAAAGGTCGAGGAAAGCAGACAGAGCACGAGAAAAAGAAAGAGCGAAAAGTTGCTTAAAGAACACAAGTAAGTGTGCCAATTGTTATTATTGACACTCGTAAAAAATCCAGTTTAGATCTATAGCAAGGTGTATGTGTTTCTTATGCTAACAAATTGTTGTACGAAATGAATGTAGCCAAATATTATTTAAAAAAATAGTGCATTCCAGGGAGCTCAATAGTACAGATAATCTAGTTACGACTAAGAAAGAGATCGATAAAAGAAGAGAAAGCAAGAGAAAGAGAAAGAGCGACAAGCTACGTAACCACCACAAGTAAGTGTTCCAAAATTAAATTTATTTGTTAGCGTAGTAAAGCCACCAAACAATGCCCCTAGATACTGTTTTCGGAAAGCTGATTATATAATCATTAATAAAGAATTTACGGAACTTGACTGGGACAATATTTTAACAAACCTTGCAGCAGATCAAGCTGTCTCGGTGTTTTACGAACATATATACACAGTTATTAAAAAGTACGTACCGCAAAAAGTTTATAAAACGTCCCAGTCCCCTTCATGGTTTTCGCCAGCTTTAAAGCATCTTTATAATAATAAAAGTAACGCCTGGGTGAAATGGAAACGTTATAATAATTTGTCAGATTACGAAAAGTTTTCTTTATTCAGGCAAAGGTTTAAAAAACAAGCAAAAATTTGTTACGATTCCTATATGGAGTCAGTAGAGAATAATATTAGGGAAAACATAAAATATTTCTGGACCTATGTTGCCAGTAAACGGAATACCTCAAGCATACCTAGCACGGTTACATTTAAGGGCAAAACTTCTAGCGATCCGGTGGAAGCTTGCACTTTGTTCTCAGATTTCTTCCAGTCTGTTTTTCAGCATTCTAACCTAACACCCGATCACATAGTGTCTGATTTTGATACTCACACCTCTGACACACACGTCGATAATATTCGCATACCGATTTTTAAAGTAGAACAGGCATTAAAAACACTGAATGTTAACAAAGGTCCCGGATATGATAACATTCCTCCTATTTTCCTTAAAAAAATAGCTAGCTCTGTTTGTATACCTCTTCATCTTATATTTAACAGATGTCTGGAGGAAGGAGTATTTCCCAATATCTGGAAAATTGCTAAAGTCGTTCCTATCCACAAAGGTGGTTCCAAGAAAGACGTGGAAAATTATCGCCCAATCTCCCTTCTTTCTATTCTCGCTAAAATATTTGAAAAATTAGTCCACAACATTGTTTATCCCATTTTACATCCCATAATTTTACCTGAACAACATGGTTTCGTTCAAAAACGTTCTACTACCACTAATTTATTAACTTACACCTCATACCTTTTTGATAATTTGGATAGAAATCAACAGGTGGACAGTGTCTACACAGATTTTAGGAAGGCATTTGACAGGGTTGATCACAAAATCCTCCTAGATAAGATCTATTTCAATGGTATTCGCGGAAATTTGTGGAGATGGTTTCTGTCCTATGTTACTAATCGGACGCAAAAGGTTTTTGTGAACGGATATGAGTCTGAATTCACACGGGTTACCTCCGGGGTCCCTCAAGGATCGATCTTGGGTCCCCTATTATACATACTATTTATTAACGATATAGATCAATGTTTTAAATTTTGTCATTTTATGCTTTATGCAGATGATCTCAAGTTATACCATACAATAACAAATAATGAAGATCAAACTAAATTTCAGCAGGATCTAGATCGACTCAGTAGCTATTGCCTTAGAAACCAACTTGGTTTTAGTCTAAATAAATGCAAAAGCATCACATTTACCAAGAAGCTAAACCCCCTCAATACCTCTTATATCCTCTGTGGCTCAGTCTTGGATAGAGTCTCCTTAATAAAAGATCTTGGAGTTTATCTGGACAGCAATTTGCATCTCGATACACATGTCAACTACATTACAGGAAGAGCTTATAGCATGTATGGCTTTGTTATGCGTCTCGGTGTGGATTTCAAGCATCCCTCTACTTATCTTTATTTGTACTATTCTTTGATTAGATCACAGCTTGAATTCTCAGTGACAGTATGGAATCCGTTCTATAATAAATATAGTGATTTGATTGAGAGGGTCCAGAGGAAATTTCGGCGTACCATGCACTATCGTTGTTACCGCTCCCGTTTATCCTATTGTCATCTTCTCAAGCGGTACGAGCTGCCAGACCTGCATAGCAGAAGGGTACTTTTAGATGCTATGGTCCTGTACAACGTGTGCAACAATCAGTACGACTGCAGCAGCCTCTGTAGCGCGCTGTCCCTGCGCGTGCCGACGCGCGCCCGGCAGCGCGCCGCGCGCCCGTACCAGCTGTTCGCGCGGGCGAGTTGCCGGACGCGCGCCGGTGATCGCTCTCCTATGCAGAGACTGGTACGCTCGTACAACTCATTGCTTAGCAGTGTAGATATTTTCTCAACCTCAGCGCCCGTTTATAAAAGTAATGTTATGTCATTAATATTAAATAGAGAAGAATAGTTTTAGCAGCACCCACCCACCAGTTTATTATTTTTCATTTTTTGGAATTGTTTAATTGTCTACCTACTCGCTAAAGTCACTAATTGTTTATTTTAATTATCATTATTTAGTGCTAACTTTTGGGAATTGTTTAATTTTTTATTGCATTTTAATATGTGGATAATGTTGTTGGTTGCACATATACTATGTGTCAATATTTACTTTGTTACATTTGTAATATATGTGTGTAACTGTTTGTTGTCCCTAATAAAGAGAAAAAAAAAAAAAAAAAAAGTAACTCCAGTTCAAGTAGCAAGCTTAGAAGATTTTACGTTTGAAAATTGCGGTACGTACAGTTGTGACCTGACCAAATATTATAATAAATACAATGATAGGTGCTGGTGGATTTCAGGGAATCCAATGTTACAGTTACTCTAAACATGACGAAAAACGAGAAAGAGAATATAAAAGAGGGCGTAAGGAAGACAAAAAACGAAAAGCTGCGAAGCCACCATAAGTGTTTTTTTTTTTTTTGAGGGACCTACGTAGTTAGCCTCTGATGGCTTTGACTACTTTGCCGGAGAGAGGGCGGACTCCTGATGGGAGTCCACGCTATAAGTGGGTTTTACACGAGCATACCTAAGGGCGCCCCTATTGGGCCGACCTCGGACTTAGGACGCTAGGGGAGAATTTCAATCGAATTGGCCACCATAAGTGTACTAAATATTAATTGCACGTGTAGAATAATTCTATTTCAAATCTGTGGCAAGCTGTATGTCTTTCAATATAATTTTGCGATACAAAATGGATGTGGCTAAATGGGCTATTTTTTTAATTTGTATTTCAGGAAATTCATAAGTACGGGTACTCTAAACACGACTAAGACAGAGGTCAAGGAAAAAAGAGAGAGCACGAGAAAGAAAAAGAGCGAAAGGCTTCGTGATCAAAACAAGTCGGTGTACAAAAAGTTAATCGCACGTGTTTCTTTTCAGTTCAAAGCCTTATGTTTTCCGCTATTGTTATGGCATTGTTAACATTAGGTACTATAGGTTTTACATTGATGATAGTAAAGGCGGATCTTGAGCCATTAACAATATGATTACAATATGGAAAAAAAAGCAGAATATAAAAGGTCCAATTGAGTGGCAAGTTTTCTTTATGAATCATGTTTAAAAGTGTGATCTTGAAGGCAAATATTATAAAAAATATAATTGTAATGGTGGCTTTCAGGCAGTCCAACCTTACAGTTACTCTAAACACGACTGAGAACGAAAAAGAGAAAGGTAGAGAGGGCGTAAGGAAGAGAAAAAGCGAAAAGTTGCGTGGTGAACACAATTAAGTGTATTATTCGTAAATAGCACTTTAGTTCTTTGGCACGCTGTTAAAGAGCAGCGCACGTGAGTGCTCCCGTCGGAAGTCCCTGTTCCTTATCTTCGATTGCCTTTGCGTACTGACTGGAGTGTACATTAACGGGGGACATACCTTAATTTCTTGTTTAAGTACCTTTATTGGCCGTTCAGAGTAAAGTCACGAAGCTTGTCACGAGTCTAATTTGGTTTAAATTTGGTCAATTTCAAGAAAGATCTTTAGATGTGACCAAAAATTACCTATACAAAACTACAATGATATTAATCATCTACCTCTTCTACACGTAACGTAGGTATGTATTTATATTTTCTCGTCTACCAAATAGTGTGGGATGCCGGTGGATAGTTCTTTCCGATCTGATCTGTTTATGAAATATTAAGCTTTGTTAGAGTCAAGTGTGTGTGTGTGTCCCGCCCCTTACAGCCAAAACTACAAATACTAAAAATCAGAAAAATATCTATAATGACAGCGCATATAACGAATGTTAAAGGAAAACTATCACGAGTTATTTATTAGACATAATTAGTTTTTGAATACAGGCGATTAAAGTATACCTACTAAAACCATCTACGATGGCACCAAATTGCTTTAAATAGAAAATTAGTAATCGCTTGATGTTTTTTATGTTTGTAGGTAGTACTTAATGGCTTCGGAACCCTACACTGAGCATGGTCCGACATGCTCTTGCCCGGTTTTTTATAATATTAGTATAGATTTATTAATTTATAAGTTACAGTAACAGATTACAGACAATCATTTCTTAACCTTTTATAATGGCTCGGGTAGGTTACTGTTGACTCCTTCACTATCCTCGCTGCAATTTTCCGTCTCATTGTACAATGATGATATTATTTCGTCATAATTGTTCCTATTATCCGTTTCTACTCCACCTTTTGTAGAGCAAAAATACCCATTGACTACTATTTGTTTATTTATAGAAGCAAATGTGCTATCCGGGTCCATATTGGCTCATATACAATTTTAATTTAGATTTTTTTTTATAATACCGCTTTGTTAGAAAATTGTTTCTTAGAATATTATTCATTATAATTTTGTAGTACTCCTAGTATTACTCATAATATGCAGTACTTTGATTTTTTATACTCATAATACTGTGGCCAAGATTGTATGCGGACCTATTTATTTTTTTTGAAGATTTTTTTTTTTATAAACTTGTATGATACCTAGTCTTATTTGTACAGTTATAATTAGTAGTTAGTTAGTCTTTCTGGGCAGATAAAAAAAAAATAACCTCGAACCATAAATTTGTCTTGCTGTGCGATGGTGCCTATCCAGTTTAGGGCCATTTGCGGGCCTAAAGGGTTTCAAATGAGCTTCAACATGTCGCCGTCTTACAGTCCAAGCACTAGGATTCCTCCCACCAAGCCGTAAAAATTGTTGTGTCAATGCAGTTCCCGTAAGGAATCGATTTCGAAGCATAGTATTGACTAGATATCGATCCTCCCGTACCGTAGTACACCTAGGTCTGCCTCCTCCTGGGCCTCTATTCAACTGCGTTATAACGATATCGTATTTGACGTGTTTCCGTATTGTCAACGTTTTGATAACTCTTATGTCATTTACAATAATGGCGACGGTGACATAAACGATTCTTAAACGAGTCAAACACGATATCGTTTTAACGCACCTGAATATAGGCCCTGGTTTGCGTAACTTCGAACCAGTTTCTAGAAGACGTCGACGTCTCTCGTCGTCGTTCGTCGGCTATTCTTGCAGTATCTCGCTGGCTTCGGCCGGTTTCCAGTATTGTAAGGATTCTCGTGCATTCTTCGGGTGTAATTGACATATTTATAACATTAATAATGACCACTGAACATTTGGGACCCTTTTATATATTATTATGTGCATTTTATAACAGAACGAAAACAAAAGCAATAACAAATGGAAAATGGGAAAAGTTCTTTATTTCATAAACGATCATTTTGTTTTAAATATTTTTTTTAATGTTATTATTTCATATTACCAATAAGTTTTAATATCTGTAATTAAGGAGGATTAAATTGTCTATAGGGTTCAATTTATTTTACGTAGCTAGGTGTATTCGTTTTCGAAATATTATAATTTATTATAGTGACCCGAAAGTTTAGCTCTCGAGTGTAATATGCATATTCATGCTAATTTGCAGCTTTCTAGTACTAATAGTCTTTGCACTAGGCTGCGGACGGACGGACGGACGAACGGACGAACATGGCGAAACTAAAAGGGTTCCTAGTTTGACTACGGAACCCTAAAACGGCCAAGGCGGGAGCGAAGCGTAGCTTACTTAACAGAGTCGCTTCTACCGTTCCCATGTTGATCGCTCGCTCCACCCGTTCGCTCAAAGTTTTTCGTTTTGTTTTAGTAATTCGGTAAGTATGTCATTTTTTATACAACATTATGCAATAAATAAAAAGCGGCCTTGACAATAGTATAACTAGAAATAACCAATTATACTAGATTCGCTTTCTGTAAAGTCAAGAGGCCGTATACAAATTTTTGCCGGTTTTACTTTTCTATAAGTTTTAATGCACATCATTAAATATCATTTCTGTTATGATCGAATAAATGAGTTACGAATGAATGAGCTACTTTTTTATTTCCGTCGAGTATTCTAATGCGAGATTTAGGTTGTTTTAAAACATTAAATAGTATTGCAATTTTTTTTTTCAATAATTTGATGTTCTTTTTTAAGGTAATGGATTGATTTTGAACTAAAGCATATTACTGTTGTTTCAATTTTATGAACGAGAGTTTTAAGTAGTCGAAATCAAAAACAATTCTTTGTCCCTTTTTATTAAAACTTAACCAAGTTAATATTTTTTTACACAAAAAAAATATGAAGGTAGTATACAGTTATTCATATATTTTTAGAAGACTTTTACATTTAAATTGTAATTGTTTCATACCTTTTAGACATCAAAGCGATTCGTGAATATTCGATATTCTAAACCTCTGACAGCAATATTCACAAAACAGTCGCCGGTTTCAGGTCGTTTAATCAAAATAAAATAATAAAAACAAAAATGTAGCTCATACATTCGTTGAAGATCGAAATTATTCTTCGTGGCGTGCATTAAAATTTGTAGAAGTAAAGTATTTCAACTTTAAAATCACGTAAATCGGCTAAATAGGCAAAATTTCGTATACGGCCTCTTAACATTCGTTGAAAAATGATTATGCCAGATACGTTTCAGTCAATTTATACCAAACAGATAGACAGAGTTTCGTAAAGGTTTGGAACGGTATCCTGTCGTAAGTCCAAAGTTTTGTTTCCCAACTGTTTCTTTAATCCGAAAGTTTATAAGTTAGAAAATAACTTTCTTCTGAACATTTAGGCTTGTTTTATAACAATCTAGGAAAAGTAACGGCTTCAGAAAAAAATGCGCACTTATGAAAATTTGGTCAAACGAAACAGTACCTACTGTTGTTGGTAACTGAAAGACCTTGCTATAACATTTTGGAACCCAGAGTCCTGTAACAATAATTAAAGTAAAATATTTAAGTTTTCTGAAAAGTTTGGAAGAAAGGGATCCGAGAAAGACAAGCAAATATGTAAGCAATAGTGTAGAGAGATGGTTTATACCAAAGGTTGGCGGTTGACAGAGAAAGTCCTAATAGGTTTGAAAGTTATATTTATTCCTCCACTTGCAATATTTTCATTATGTGAAAATACAGTTTCGATCGTTTGGTATATCGGTATGTTTTAAAATAGGTATTCTTGCATAAACATGGAGAAACACGAAAAAATCGAAAACCATACCGACATAGAAAGCGTGCATAGGCTTCTCGGGCTACACCTGACCTTTTTAATTTACTTGCCAGTAATGGCGGCCGAGTTTAAAACAATACGATAAGGATAACAATTACGATTACGAATAAGGTCCCTGTTACTGGCTTCTCCGTGTTTCATATCGGTATACCTATTGTCAGCTGCAACAGCAAGTGTGAGAGCAATATACAAGTAGGTACTAAAGACCACATTATTAAAATAATCTTTGCTGAGAGAACTGACAAAAATTATTAGTTTTAAACTGTCATATCTATTGTTATATATTTAAAACAGTACTTATCCCTCGACTGTCAGAGGTAAAAAAGTACCAAGTTTTAGTCTCTTCGGATTTATGATAAAGTCTGAAAGGATAAGTAAGTAAAAAACAAAAAGCTATCCTAATTTTGAGCACAGATCTAAGCTGTGTCAAGACAGACGAGGGGTTAATCGCATTATATAATCCTTGACATTTTGATCGTGTGGTCACGAGCAGACTGGAGAAGGCTGGTGCTTATTTACATAACGTGCAAGTTTAACGAACTACCCGGCACTTGGTCTAAACTGAAAGGGTCAAGTAACATATTGCAACCTTCAAGAACCGCCATGTCAAAATCAATGAGGTATTACCGAGTAGAATAGATCCCTGTACATCTGTGTTTGACTACGTATCTAAATTGTTTCAGCGAGACGTATCAGATAAGTAACAAAGATGGGAATGACATAGCTGAACTGAAGAGTCATGAAGTAGATCCGCAATCCCGAAAACAACTTACAGACATCCAGTAAGGGTCTTAGTGCACTATAATGTTTCGTATTCATTTTCCTGAATTGAAAAACATTGATACGGTCATTACATTTAATAAGCCCCCTTGTGCACTGCATGAACTGCCTTCGAATGCCGTGATCCGATAGGCCAAACACGATCGGTTTTACTTCAGATGGTATTTTACCGTTGGGTCCACATGTGCTTACCCCTTTATTGTCAATGTGAATTATCAGGAATTGTTATCTTACTTATCTTTACATAGTATAAAACTAAATCGCCTTTTGCGTCTGCCGGTCTTCCTGTCCGTCTGTATATCCGCTAATTCCTCCTAAACTACGCAACGGATTTTGATGCGGTTTTCACCATTAATTACATGTTTTTTCACAGAAGGTGTATGTATTTTTGCTATTGAATTTAATTACCTAATTTATGTTGAGAGAAAAAATATTGTCATCGTGACGAGATTCATTTGATACCGGAATAAAAGGGGGACATTTGAAATGCAAATGAAACTAAGTTGATTTTGAGTAAAAGAATTTAAAAGGTAGAATTCCATAGCATAGGTCATACTTTTCAGGGGCTCTATTCTGCTAAGTTAAGGCATACAGCTTTTGACATTGTTATCGTAATGCTTTTACGTCGGCCGCGATTAATATGAAGTAAATAAGAGCTATCGTAACGTTGACGATAATGTCAAAAGCAATATGGTTATAACCAGTAAAAAGAGCCCTTGCTCGTTGTTGGACACACAAGGAGTGTAGTGAATAATATGTCTTTCTTTCTTTGTAGTGTTCTCAATAAAAGTTCCGTCCCAATACTTAAACTTTACCTACCTTCACGCTGCGCGACGTTAATTCGACCGGTGGGGCGGCCCTCATGGATCAAACACACTACAGGGTGACTTCAAATTGGTAATACAAAATCAATGTTTTACACACATTTCCCCAAAACTTAGCCCCTCAATTCTGCCCTCTTAAGCAAAAAAACAGTATCTCAGATTTAATGGCCAAAGCAGATTCAATCCTAAACCGTTAGTGATAAGGTTAAATTTGCTACAGAAGTTTTGTCTGAGATACTGCATTTTATGTTAGCAGGGCAGAGTTAAGTCTCATACTTTTAAAAAAATCAGAAGTATTTTATTTTTTATTTTTCAATTATCCCATTTTTGTTGGCTTAACATGGTTATCCTACCATAATAATTAAAAAAGAAGTTTAGAGAATTTCAAATGAACACTTTCCTCTTTGGTTATCCGTCACCTGTCGCAATTTATGAAGAAAACGTGTTTTGATTAGTAATTGTCACTAATCAAAGAAAATAAGATTGTATTGCAAATGTAGTGTAACCACACTTTGGGACTTTAATTATTTGTTTTGTTCGAAAATTTGCATTAATTAAATACAGTTAATTTTAACAAAGGGGCTAATGTATTATACTGTGTGGCATTAACTAAGCCACAATCAAGTGTTTTGTATTACCAACTTGAAGTCACCCTGTATATATCTCGATGGGATTCAGAATCTGTGAAGTGCACAAGCAGAATCCCGAGCACGAACATTTCAATAATTTGTTCCGAACCTAACCGTTGTTAATTTTTGTCATTAACCTTTTCAACGCCATTGAAGGATATTTCCGTCATGGTTGATAGCGCAAAATAGACCTAAGTATCTATAAGGCAAAGTTGACATTCGCTCTGGGCTGGAATTCTACAAGGTAATAACGATATCGTTTTTGACCTGTTTCCGTATTGTCAACGTTTTGATAACTCTTATGTCATTTACAATAATGGCGACTTTGACATAAACGATTCTTAAACGTGTCAAACACGATATCGTTTTAACGCACCAGTGGTGCTAGACAAGTTGCATTTGACAATCGTCAGCGATTATGTTTCGATTGATAAATGTATGGAATTGATGTAAGCCACCGAGATAGTAACGTGACACTTACGACAATTCCATATAAGTATTTTTCAATCGAAACATAATCGCTAGCGAGTGTCGAATACACCTTGTCTAGCCCCTCTGAATAGAGGCCCTGGTTTTGTATTTGGCATAGCGTTGAAAAGGTTAACTATAGGTACTTTTTTTGGAAACGCCCCTTTACTATTCGATGACAATACGAAAGTCAACGTTAATGTCAACTTGCCATTAAATTAAATTTACTAAAAACATACTAGAGGGCGCTGATATCAATTGCCGTACACATCTTTCACGATACCCTAAAGTTACCAGCCGATAGAAGATACAAGTTCGTACTCGGGGTTCATGAGCCATATTGATCGTTTCAGACTTTTAAGATACTATGAACGAAAATGAATACGAATTATTAGAAAATACAATAAACTCACTGAAAGTAATGCTCATTTTATATGTATTTAGAATTGAAACAACATCGCCATGGCCCAAGAAGAGTATTAAAGGATATGATCGGCAGCAGCAAAGGTCTGAGGGTATTTTTTTGTAGCGCGACATTCTCACCGCTACTCAAAAGTATTGCACACGCTTGGCAAAAAAGAAGAGAATTAATGAGGATGCACTTGCATAATTATAAATTGAGATCTAAATTTCACCCAAAAACTGTTGCTTAAAGTAAGTTACTTTAACTTTGAAATATTTCAGTGCAGTCTAATCACCACGTTACTCTTTGTTGCCAAACCGTACTTTACTGACATCATCATTTTAGCAATTTTCCATTATTTTGGGTTGTTTTGACAATGTGGAAACATTGTATTGCACTGTAAGGTTATCACTGGTTACATGTTGAATTTCTCCACAGTACAATGCCGTAAGATAGGATTGAGTGAAATTTTGTATGCTTCTTTAAGATTCTCGTCGAAAATAAGTGGATTTAGTTATTTGAGGGTATGACCCCTGTCGCCAGTTTTCCATATACTGAGTCGACGTGTTTTTTCCTTGAGAATATTGAATCCAGGTCAAATCCTAGCAGTCATATTATGTTCTTTTTCATTCATTCTGTTTACAGTAAGGTGCCACTCGGTAAAGTAATTTTGAGCGTGTCTGTATTTCTATGCTGTGCGCTAAAGTTCAACCTATTCATAATAAAATATCTTTTGGTTTTAATATACGTTCATATAAAATTCAAGGATTCAATAATTCGGTCTTGAGTTATTTCATAAAACTAAGGAGGTTAAATATTTCAAAAATAGACATTAAACATTTTGCGATTTTAGGGTCCCACTCATACTTCTGCCTATAAAAAATCATGTAGATAGTATTGTATTTTTTGAATAAAAATCTTTTTCATATTATTATATTTTTATTTTTATTAAGGCACATTATAATCATCGACCTAATAAGTATTGCTCCTTCTTAGAAGTCGGTCTCCTATCTACATGAGGCAACAAGAAAAAGGGTAAGTAAGCATTGTATTATTAAATATTGTTGTTTTATTAATTAATACAAAGTATTTACCATGCCAGTTGGTCGCAGTGTGACACCATAGGTATTAATCTTAATTTAATTCATACTTTTTATATCATAGAGGAAGGTTTTATAATCGTTAACATTGAAATATTAAGAGGATTGTGAAGCGATACTTAAATCGCATAGCTGTCAAAAACCTCTCTCAATCTGCCTCCGAAGCTGACGGTCCCGGGTTCAAATCCCGGTAAGGGCAGATATTTGTGTGATGAACACGAGTATTTGTTCCTGAGTCTTGGATGTTTTCTATGCATTTGAGTATATATTTCTCTATCTAAGTATGTTTATCGTTGTCTAGTACCCATAGTACAAGCCTAGAGTTTAGTTTGGGACTAGGTCTATTTGTGTGACATTGTCATATTTATTTATTTATTTTAATCGTAAAAATCGGACAACGCTTACGAGGAGAAAAACGTTATCGCATTTTGTATGGAAATTATTTGCTACACAGTCCTCTTAATAGAAGTCTATTCGAACGCGTTCGGCGGTGTTATTTCTAATAAGCTTATTCATCCTTCAGCGATAAAGAAAATAAAGAAAATGATGATGACGAAGAAGACCCGGAACCGTCAATTCTCAATATATATTCTGTAAGTCTTTATTTAGTCTCGAATGAAGTCCAATACCGAAAAGCTTATAATGACATGGTAAAATATTTTTAAGCTGCGAGATGATATGATGAAGATGCTGGGTTCAATTCCAAATATAAATGCTAGTGTTGGAGTAATCGGCAGAACGGCCGAGTATAATGACATCATACTTTGCAAAATTAGCGATTATAATGGAAGTAAAAATAAGAAATCGAAGAAACCTAGACTTAGAGCTGATGATGAAAAGTATACAGACGAAGACACAGAGAAGAAAATATTATTTATTGTGCACGGGCTCAGTGTGATGGGGTTTAACGCAGTGCCGTGTCTAAACCAAGTAAAACAATTTAAAAAGTTATTGAACCTTTACACGGAGCATTTGGACAAGTTTGACATATATTTAATTCCGATTGCGAATCCAGACGGTGTTAGTGATCGTGTAAGTAAAATTTACAATACTGTTCAGTCAGTGTAATTGCTGAGCGAATAAGTAAGCTAGTCCAAAATATTTACACATTACTAGTTACTCCTCTTGAGAATAGTCTGTGGTGTTGCTAGAAGATACTTGGGATATGTCATAAGGCAATCCAAGTCATTTTATACGATGCGATTGTAAAGAGTAGGTAAACTTAAAACTGTTTTGATTGTAATACGGTGCCACATGAACAACATTTAGAGAGAATACAGGATTCTTGTACTCATTTTCTGTCCTGGAAAGTCTATGGATGCTATCCCTATACCACTACTACATACTAGGTACTTTTTCTGATTGAGGTAGTCAATTGGATGGACTGGAATAGTTTTTATTCGTCATTTCGATGGGAAGTTTTTTGTTTTTAGTAAAATATATCATTTGCTAGGCTTGCTTTTGATTTACATTCATCTGGCATAATCATCATTTGGCATAAAGAGTTTTTTTTAAACCGTATACTTTTCAGGATTGTTATATAATACACCTTACCTAACCTAATGGGTTCTATGCAATGATATTTTAAATAATCCTGAAAGTATACGGTGTCAGAGAAAAATACTGTATGCCAAATGATGATTAAGCCAAAAAAAGTTATTCCAGATGAAGGGATCCCGCTTAGTTTTAAATGAGATATTTATTTCAAAATATAATAACAAATGAAAACTAAAAGTATGGTAAATTAAAATAATTAATAAATAAATCTCATTAAAACTAATATAACAAATAAACAAGATTAAATGATTACAGCATAAAAACTAAAAACCGGCAAAGTCCGTTTCAGACTTGCGCACGAAGGGTTCCGTACCATTAAATACTCGTATACAACATTACTAACTATGATATAATCTTCTTTTTAAACAAAAATTACAACAAAAACTTTTTTAAATCAATATACAACAACATAATATACTGTGAATATTTCAAGCGTCTACCTGTTGCCTTTATTAATATCGACCAAAACACGGCAAAAAAAACACGACGGACAGCGAAGTCTTAGTAATAGGGTAGGGTCCGTTTTTACCCTTTGGAAACGGAACCCTAAAAAGGAACCCCGTGGCAAAGTACCACAGATGCTAGCAGATTTCTCCGTTGTATAGCAATACTTTAAATTGGAAATTAAATGATACATAAGGCTTGGGGCACCGATTGAAACCTAATGCTTTAGTAGGAATGAGACCTTGAAAAATACGCCAGCGAAATGACGAGTGAAACTGTGTGTAACTAAAAACTTTGAATATATTCAGGTTGTAAATAAAAATATATTATATTTGTATTACCTTAAGAGTGGATCCTTATAAAATAGGTTTATAAAGTTCTCTCTCTCTCGGATCAAAACATGTCCTTAATATGATCCTATAATCGTCACAATTTTTTATTTAAGACATACATAGGCAGAAATACCAACAACTCTAAAAAGACCTGTTGTTAATTCTGCAACCACATTTAGCCCAAGATTTTTTACTAGTGTATTAGTGACAGGTTGCAAGCCCATCGCCCAACAGTACCTACTACAAGCCTTTATTCCCTCAGTCGCCACTTACGAAATCCACAGGAAGACATAGATATTTAATAATAATTCTTAATTAGAAATTTAATGATACATGAGGCTTGAGGCACCGATTACAAACCTAATGCTTAATTAGAAATGAGGCCTAGAAAAATTGGATAAAAGATGTATTAATATCCAATCAATTTGCTTTGGATTTTACTTTTTTGCATAATTTACCACCAATTTGTTTCTGTACCTAAGCTTTTTTGACTGAGTATCCTAACATACAAAATAAATAGTATATTTAATGCACGATGTCCATTAAATGGTCGTTACATTAATTATTACGTAAAAACAAAAGACAGGTTCTTGGACCGCCCGTACCAAGAAACACGGTTGATAGTATCTTACCGTTTTGATTCATTGATTTTACTACTGAAGTTTAATCACGTACTCCCTCACACTGAAAAATTAATTATTTTCAAAGTCATAGAACGAAAAGCATTTCAGGAGTACAATTAAAGCCCCGAGCAGAGGCAGTAGGCACCCTGTATACCTAGGGGTTTCTAATACCATTTCTTTCACTGTGAAAAGTTAAGGAAACTGTTTATTTTTCTTATTCTTATTAATCTTTAACATGATCTTTAAATAGTCAGAAAAATTTCCAGATGACGCTACTTACGAATAAGAACAAGTCGCCCCAAACTGCGTGTTCCGGCGTAGCGGTGGACCGTAACTTCGACGTATCCTGGAACGCGGTTCACGTGAACTCGTGCCACCAGCAATACCCCGGGCCCCACGCCTTCTCGGAGCCCGAGTCACGTGCAGTGGGGGACATCCTGCACCAGTTCAACAACAGGATCGCGGCCTACATCAACGTGCACGCTGGCTCTTATTCTGCTGATGTGTTCAAGGTAGGGCGTATCATGTTTAAATCTAAGAAAGCGGCCAAGATGTGACAAAGAAACACCGTGCGCTATCCAAAATGCCGTTCCTCGGTTGCTTGAACGTATGGGAAATGAAGTAGATGGGCGGGTCGTCATGGATTGAAAATACAACTCCTGACCAAATTGTCATTGAAATTATTTTATTGAACTACTAGACATTTATCGCTTTTTGAACTTGAAATTAATGTGAAAATAACGGATAAGTGAACAATTGTTAATATGAATATTCTCGATCTTCAATAGAATAGATGATTCGCTTTTTACAAAATGGTGAACCAATTTTTCTACCCAATAGTTTAGACACAATGTTAATTGACTGAGGTCAATTGATCTGAGATGACTATAGTTGAGAACAAAGATATGTATAGTTATACTGAATCGAAAGTACTGTCTTTTGCATATTTTTTTAAAATCGTATAAGGTGCAAAAGTATCTACATACCTAAATACTTATTAGCTTTAGTATCCGACTCAATTTGCAAGAGTAATTGTTAAAATCAAGAAGAGAAATGAAGAGTTGTGAAAGAAGAGAGTTGTTTCGAGGTGGTTGGGAAGGATGTTAACTAAATGAACACTAACGTGTAGGACGTGGTCCAATTTGGAAAAGACAAACTGTTTAATTATGTCAACATAATTTTGGACCACGGTGTAATCCTACTAATATTATAAACGCGAAAGTTTGTAAGTATGGATTGATGTTTGTTACTCTTTCACACAAAAACTACTGGACGGATTTAGGTGAAATTTAGAATAAAAACAGCTTATACCTTGGATTAACACATAGACTTCCTTTCATATCGCTATTCCTTCGGGAACTGATTTATAAGCGTACGAAGTCGCGGGCGGAAGCTAGTAGCCAATAAATGCTTACGTTGACTGATGACCGTAAAGTGCAATTGTGCAGTGAGCATTGTTTTTTCTTTGTAGTGAACTCATTCAGTAAGTAATTTTAATTACTGACTTGTTAGTTATATTATAAATTAAAAATAATGCGGTCTTGCTATCAGCCAGCTCAAATACATAAAGTTGAAGTTGAAGTTGAAGTTGTTTATTGGTGGTGGGACCCTGTGCAGGGTCCGTCCGGATCGCTACCACCATCTTATCCATTAACCACCCGCTAAGCAACAGTGTTCGCATTGTTGTGTTCCGGTGTGGGGATAAGACAACCGGTGAAATTACTAGCATAGAGGCATTCCATCTTAGTCCTCAGGGTTGGCAACGCATTTGAGGTCTTAGGATTATAGTCTTGAGAATTCAAATGTCTACGGGTCTCAGATTCCACTTACCATCAGGTGGCCTGAGTGCTCGGGTGGCTTCTCCTTAACATAAAAAAAAAGTGGACCTCTCCACTGGCGTAAGTAGCCCTTGTCTCCATTCGGGCAGCTGCTTCTGAAGATGGTGATTTTATGTTGGAATTATAATAGATTGATTTCCCCGTGTGGTTGCCGGGTTAAAATAGTGCCACTCCATGTCTTCCCGTGGATGTCGTAAGAGGCGACTAAAGGAATAAGGGCTCGTAGTATTGTTAGGCGATGGGCTTGAAACCTGTCACTAATACACTAGTAAAATTCTTGTCCTAATTGTGCAAAATGTGGTTACAGAATTATCAACAAGTCTGTTGATATTTCTGTAGCTCTGCCTTCCCCACTCTGGGAATGAAGGTGTGATGTTATGTATGTATGTTATAATAGATCCATAAATACGAGTAGCTCTTCTCATGATACTCAATACTCAATAATTTATTGCTTTTATGATAATAATCGGCTTATAAAATTAATCTGGAAGGGTTTAAAAATAGATTGGGCGTAGAGGATAAAATAATGATCATTATTAATCCTTTTTTAATGGGTACAAAAATAGGAAATTAGTCTATTTCTAAAATAACGAAGCGCGATTAACTTTCGGTAGGTACATTGATCCATTTCGAGTTCCTTAAGTCCTTCGCAACCGTTTCCAAGAACAGTATACCCACTGTTCTTAATTTTATAAAGAATGGATAATATATGATTAAAGATTCTCGATTATTTACAGGGTGATGCCATTCTTTATCCAAAAGGCTTCGTAGAGTTCAATTCAGACGACGATAAGTACATGGACATAAAAGGAGAAATTGACGAGGCGTTAAGGACCGCTGGCTTCAAGGTCATGTCTGTCACAGTCGATACGCTGTACAACTGGTACGGGAAAGTGACCGGAACCAGCGTGGATTATGCGTCTTCGGTAACTGCTTTAATTTCACTCAGCCAAAAATACTCGCTCACCCGTTTTTTGTTTATAGTTCATACAATTGTAAACAAATATAAGTCTTTAAAACAGAGAGTAATTTCAAAAAGATTGAGTTAATTTTGGTAAAAGTATATTGTAGTGTTTGGTTGCTATTAAGTTAGGTCCAAAATGGCTTATTTTTTTTATAGGTCGTGTTCTTCCCATTTAAACCTAAAAGATCCAAAAAGGCATTTCAGAATTACTTTGATATCATTAATATTTACGATACATAAGCAAAACAAATTAGACTATAGGACCCCAGTAGGCACTAGTGTAAAATAAAATAGTTTCAACTGGACAAACAAGATAGCTACCATCTTTATCGTAAAGCTCAATTTTACCTTTAAATCGCCTGGCTGCGGTCTATGTTGTGTTCCGCTTCGGTGTGTGCGTGTGTACCAGGCAACGGATCTGCCATTTTGAGATTACGGTTTTAAGATTGTCTTGATTGAGACAGATATTGCAAAGGTTACAAAACCCTGCGCCGCCCTACCTTTTTTTAAAATAGTGTTTATTATTTACTTGTAAATTTATTATTAATGGAAATTATGAAAATGAATATTATTGTGTGGTAGGTATATGGCATCCCTTACTCTATGGAGTTCGTCATGCAGCCGTACAAAGACGATATTACATCGGACTCCGGCGAGAGGACGTCTGAAAACGTCCTAACCGAGATCTGGAAAAGAGTTTTTGATGTTGTTTTTATGAATATCCAAAGAAATATTCAAAATAATGAAGTACTTAAATAAATAAACAGAATGAAAATTCAAACGAATGTTTTATTTGTTGCATCTTTTTGAAACGTTACAAACGGATTCTGATTTCTTGTGTCCGTAGACTACACTGAAATAATTGACATACAAACTCAAAACAGATACAATAATTTAGATGACTATAGCATCGAATACTTATATTCTCTTTATCACAGTGGGGCTAGACAAGTCGCATTCGAAAGTCGTTAGCGATTATGGTTCTATTGAAAAATATATGGAATTGACGTAAGCCACCGAGATAGTACCACATCACTATCTTGTCTATCGAAACATAATCGCTAGCCACTATCGAATGCAACTTGTCTAGCCCCACAGGACAGTCATAGTCATTATTACAAGCTTTTATTTAACTTGCTTCGTCCGTATATCTGTCCGTTCAGTCTAATTCTTGTAAGTATATTTGGAACCACTTCCCGTTATCGCTTTAAGCTGAAATTTGGAACACATAAAAGAACCCGAGGGCAATCTCAATGTAATATAATATTTTTCGACATGCAATGCAATTTATATTGTAATATTACATTGACGAATTAATAAACTAAACTAAACTAAACGTATGCTGTGTTATGGTACCGAGGAGCTGATCTGACGATGGAGTTGGAATGTGGCTACCATTTGAGCCTAAAACGCTGCCGGTGGACCTTATTACAAAAGGCATAAGGTCTACCGATGGACAGTTAACAGCGTGGGCGATGGTACTTAACGTAGACCAAATTGGGATTCGTAGATTTAAAGAGCAGGAAAACAAAAACTCGCCTTATGTTTTTTTACTGAATCTTATTAAATGATGTCTTTTGAGACTAATGCCGATGATATGGTTTAAAGATGACTAAAGTATATCAGAGAAGTGCGTAATCAGGGACCGAAGCAATTATTTTAGAATCATGTTGAGGGTGCTTAGAGACTGAACATACTAAACGACACAAACAGTCAAGCTTTTTAGTATGTGTAGGATGATGATCATGCCGGGGTTACCAATGTAGGAAGGAAGAGAGGAAAATAGGGAGATGTCCCTCCAGGGAGTTATGCCTGTGAAACGAAGTACATTGAGATGAAGTCGGAAGTTGAATATGGGTCAACTGACGAGGAAATCTCATCCAATAACCAAAGGCCAAGCAACAGGGTTCGCATTTTTGTGTTCCGGTGTGGCAACCGGAGAAATTACTAGCATAGAGGCATTCCATCTTAGTCCTCAGGGTTGGCAACGCATTTGCGGTCTTAGGATTGCTGTCTTATGATTAGTCTTGAGAATTCAAATGTTTCCACTTACCAACAGGTGGCCTGAGGGCTCCTGTGCCTTCTCCTTATCATAAAAAAATAAATGAAACTTCGTTAGAGCGATGTAGTGCACTGTCAGATTTAGTTGCGCTGTCCGATGTTGTCGCTAGCTGTCGTTTAGATGCCACATAAATTCGCTCCCTGAGCACCCTGAAGAAGTTTCTGAAGAAATCGCCTTAGGCCCTTGCTCACGCACTTTACACCTCCTTTAAGGCCTATTACACTACGCGGTATTTAGGGCCAAGTATTTTGGGAGGACTGGTCACTTACAAGGGCGTTTCCTCCCTTTCTCTTATTCCACCCCGATTTAGAATAAGCGTCCCTGAATATTTCGTATGCCCATTTATTGACTGAACTAATACTATAGTATCCCAAGTAATTAATACCGTTGGTAAAATATTAATCTGTTTTACTGACAACCTAAAGAAATTCCAATTACACTCCTTCACTCCTGCATCACGCCTTCATTCCCCAAGATTGGGGTAGGCAGAGCTACAGAAATACCAATAACTCCAAAAAGACTTGTTTATAAATCTGTAACCACATTTTGCACAATCAGGCCAGGAAGTTTGCTAGTGTTTTAGTGACAGGTTGCGAGCCCATCGCCTAACAGTACCTACTACAAGCCCTTTTTCCCTTAGTCGCCTTTTACGATATCCACGGGAAGACATGGATTGACACTATTCTAACCCGGAAACCACACAGGGAAAGGGATATTTAATAATAATAAACAAATATATGTCAGGTGACCATTTCACACAAATTAACTTACTTCCAAAGTTAGCTCGTACAGTCACCGGGAACAATAATATCCAACATTGGCCTCAAAAATATCTGACACGTGTCTATTACTAGTGGCATAAAACCGTGTCGGATATTTTAAGTCTAATGTTAGATAGTAAAACTAGTGCTGCTGGCTGTATTTCAGGAACAAAGGCAACGATAGTTATGCTAACATGGAGAAATAAATACTTTAATACAAATAAAACCTCTAAGACTCCTGAACAAATTCTTTCTCTCGCTCATCACACAAATATTATCCCTTTCCGGGAACCGAACCCGGGATCGCTATCATCGCAGGCAGGCTCAAACACAACACAACACAACTAGCCTAATCGCGCCGTCTAACTCTGTAAGAGACAGGACATTTATGAAGGTACTTTAATACACTGGAATGGACCAAAATATACCTGAGCTTTTAAGCGAATCATGACACCCAGTCAGTTGGCACTTAGGCATAACTTAAATAACACTTTCTCTAGTGCAAGCATTTTTACGACACAAATTACACATTCAATGATCCCACCAACTTAACGCGTTGTTAGTTATACAACGCTCAGCGTTGTGTTCTTACTCGCATGGAGTGAAGTAATAACAATCAACGTAAAGTAACATTTGTAAATTAACGGCACATTGCAGAGAATCAGCACAAGTGTGTCATTGTTATTGTTGCTGGAACAGGCTCCGCATATAAACATATGGAAGAAAGTGAAGGTACCGTTCCGAGGACTTCAAAAGTGTCTTTGCTCACGTGCACGACACAATAACTTAAAAAACTAAATCGTACTACATGTGCATTGATGTTTTTAATTCAGATAGCGCATTTGGCTGTTGTGACATTATTGCTTGGATGTGACTTGATTGAAACTATTATGGCTGTTAGGTATTTGGAGCAACAACAAAGACAAACAAAAATGTACACACCGGTTCAAACTAGACGTATAGTTTGAACCGGTACGGGCCGGTTTTGAATAACAAACAGTAAATTAATTACAATGAAAGGCTAGTGACAGCGTGTTAATTAATTATTGGAATCCTATGTTGATTGACACTATTTCAATTTGATACTGTGGTTGCTAATTTCCAGAAGCGCTAGGACCTAATAAGATTTTCACGTTCTCCCATGTATTGTTTTGGGGTCTATATCGTCTGCTATAGTTATTTTTAGTCATTATGTGTAGGTCATATTTATTGCAACTCATAACGAATTTTCTTAAGAAACTGTTAGTTTTCAGGATTATTATAAATCAAGCCTAACCCAACCTAGCCTTGTCTACACGTTAGATGTAAAGGAGTTCAGAAAAGTTTATGGTTTCAGCAATATAAAAATATGAATTTATAATTTATTACAAATATGATTTTCGGTTCTGTGTATGATTTTTTAAAACCCATGAATGCATTTTTTCTTCATTCTAAACATTTTCCGATATTGCCTCTATAAATTAAACTAAATGTACCTCCCTGTGTGTTCAGTGTCAAGTCGTTGACAGCAGTAAGTTGTAATGGTGATGAATGGGTCCAAACGCGAACGCGATCTCGTGTAAACAACTCGCCGGAGACTTAAGGGAATTACCTTCACTCACGTATAATGTAACTTCAATTAGTTTTTATTAAAACCGCTTGCTGCTACAGAAGAAAGAGTTTATATCCATACATGGAATTTAAAATGCGGCAGTGAAGGCTACTTTAACCAGACACAAAAACGATGTTCAAGCTTTTGGATTGGTTGGAAAGGTTATTATGTTTTTTGTGCATTAGTTATGTTTGATTAAACAACATCACTGTGTTATGGTTCGCGGTTTTTTTTTTTTGTAAGTATAATGGGTAAATAATAATGTATATGATAATTAATGTTTTATTTCAGGCAACATGGGTATATTTGTTAGTAACAAATTTGCTTGCGTAACTTCTTTGTAACTAGTTACTTACGCAACTATTTCTTAACTACTTAGGATTGTTGTATGCAGGGTCATGAGCCCAGCGGCAAACAAAAGGGTTATCAGTTCTTTCCCCGATAAAAGCTGGCGCCGATGAAGCTGTTGGCGCTGCCCCGCACGCGAAACATCAGGGATGCGGCTGCAATAAGAAGGTTGTATGTTATTAAGTTAATAGTTAAACGACTTGTAAGTCAAATGACACTTAGTTTTAAAGAACAAACAAATACTACTAGTATTTTAGCTAGCAAATAATATGGAATAGCGGGGACTCCAGCGACACGAGTCATTAGACAATCATCATCATATGTACGTCTTAAGTTACGATGACTTTACTGGTTGTTTGGTGGAACGCATGTAATAGATTAATTCATTAACACCCTTAGTCATAAACGCACTATAAACCTATTTTAGTTAAATGATGCTTTGCCATTTTATATCGTATGCAAATGACACATGGGAGTTTCTTCACTGGCCGACCCGGCCCGGCACTGGATCCGACAGCGGCTGCCGGCTACATTCTTCATTAGAACGACATCGGCACGCTCCGACCCGATACGACGGCGTTATAAGTCATCACGCCACTCGCACGCTTACATGGAAGCGTGCGTGTGTACCTACACAACACATACTAACAAAGATGCCGGCCCAGGCCGGACCAGTAAAGTAATGCAGAACAATTTCAAAATTACGAGTACCTATGCTTCCAGATGTCGATGCCGGTGCCAGGCTGGGTCGACCAATGAAGAAACGCCCGTCAGATAAGAATATTTTAAGCAGATTTTAGCTATTGTGCGTTTATGAATAAGAGGGTTAATAACGCACCGTGAACGCCATTTGTAATGAGTATCTCAGGTATGTCTATAATCACGCCCCTAAGCAAGCCGCACATGAAGCGGGAAGCTACCAGTATAATTATCGTGTTGGGTGGACTTGCCTGAATACAAAACGTGCGAACATTTATGCGATAGAAATTGAAATAGTAGGCACGTACGACCTAGAGGTTTGTAGAAGTGCTAATATGTTATGTTCATTCCTTTCTTAACTAGTAATCGAGAGCGAGACGGAAAGTGTCGCAGCGTTAACAATTGTAGAAACGAATGCCGCTTGGCTATAGGCTCTGGGCCTCTATTCTACTTTGACCTGTTAAAGTATTGTCAACGTTACGATAGCTCTTATATTACTTGACAGTAATGGTGGCAGAGTTTAAAACAATACGATAACACGTCAAATGCTATAGTTTTACCCTATAGAGTAGAGGCCCAGGGGCAATTCTGTTTACGGTGGGAGAAAGAGACAGATGCGTGTAACTGCTATATCTCTGTCCCATACACTCATCCTAAACTGAATTCCTTAGGCATGTCATGGTTACCCTCCTGAACGCTGTTTTGTTGCGACGAACGCCGCAGTGGCTCGATTCAACACAGTAAAACAATATTACCGTCAAGTGAATAAGAGCTATCAAAACGTTGACAATACAGAAACACTTCAAAAGCAATATTGTTTTGCGGTATGGAATAGAAACCCTGTACTTGTAGTTGACGACACGTTGGCATAGTTGGGAGTGACCCTGCCTCCGAAGCCGGCGGTCCCAGGTTTAAATTCCGGTAAGGGCAGATATTTATGTGATGAGCACGAGTATTTGTTCCTGAGTCTTGGATGTTTTCTATGTATTTAAGTATTAATTTCTCTATCTAAGTATGTTTATCGTTGTTTCGTACCCATATTACAAGTCTAGAGCATAGTTTGGGACTAGTTCAATTTGCGCGACATTGTCCCATGTTATTTATTTATTTAGTTATTACAAACTCTGTGCCCTAAGTGTGAATATGTCATTACCCTACAAACAGCGCGGACAAGAAAGTAGGTGGCATTGGTGTGATGACTCAGAGATGATACGGAGACAAAATCTTCCGCGGGCTAATGCCAAGTCGCGTTGACCTACAGCCGAGGCTCGGTAACGGATCTGATTGTGAGAATCCAATTTATCTCCTGTGCCTTTGTATAACAGTTAAAAGCCTCTTCGCTTTGAGTCCGAGGATATTTATGGATCTCGAATACTGTTAGACACTCTTTTGTAGAGTCACTTGACCTGCTTAGAATAAAAAAAAAAAGTTACCATTAATTATCGGTTAAACTTTTTTCGGTAGGTAGGGTTTGATACGGAAAAGTTTTTTTTTTTGGCTTGGAGAAGGATAACGAGCACTCAGGCCACCTAATGGTAAGTGGGATCTATGACCCATAGACACATGTATTCTCGAGACTAAAATCTTAAGATTATAATCCTACACCCGAAAATGCGTTGCCAACCCTGAGGACTAAGATGGAATGCCTCTATGCTAGTTATTGCTCCGGTTGTCTTATCCCCACACCGGAACATAATGCGAACACTGCTGCTTGGCGGTAGGTTAATGGATAAGATAGTGGCAGCGATCCGAACGGACCCTGCACAAGGTCGCTTTTATATTAAAATATCTTACGAGACTTTATGTAGAATACAATAGAAAAGAATAGATAAATTGTTTGTTTTACAGAAAGATAAAGTACACCAGCCCCCTACCCTATTTCACTATCCAGCACTGGGATTCTACACGGTAATAAAATAACGATATCGTCTTTGACGTGTTTCCGTATTGTCAACGTTTTGATAACTCTTATGTCATTTACAATAATGGCGACTGTGACATAATCGATTCTAAAACACGTCAAACGCGATATCGTTATAACGCAGTAGAATAGAGGCCCCTGACGATAACAGGCGACAGTTGACATTTCAGTGTACATGGCGCAGCTTATTATGAAGCCCAGTGATGTATCAGAGTCTTAACTTTGCAATGTATACCGAATCGTCAACTGTCACGTGTCATTGTCAAAATGAAGAAATAGGGGGCAGAAGGCACAGATAATATTTATTTAACATTTTATTAATAATTATACGTACCTACAGTAGCATTATTAATTATTTAGTAGAAGTAGTAGTTTATGTGGGACAACAACTTTAAATGTTAAGCCACCCAGAACCACACATAGAACCCTGTCGCAAAAAGCCAATAATTATTTTAGACGTGATTCCTTTCTCGTGACTTAACGATGTTATAATGATAAGGTTCTACGGTAGCTCTACAATGTCTCGAACGAATCGAAGCAAGGGCATATCAGTACTTAAGCATAAGCCCTAAAAACACTTTATATTGTAGGTAACATTTTGTCCCATTCAGTAAAAAGTAAATGAATCTTATCGAAGCCTTAAAATGCATGCTTATCATTACTTAATTGCTATTACCACTAGTAATTTCCGAAACCTCACGTGGTTAAGGTATAGTTAGCTTCTCAGATTAGGTAGGTAGGTTAAATAAAGTGTTATCATTGTCATAGGCAATATTTAAAAAAAATACTGGCTGTTAAATTTCTTGCGGCTTTTATGCGGAAGCGCTGGTAGATTTTTGACGTATAAAAGTGTCCGTAAGCCTACTTACTGATTAAAGATCTTTCATCTTTTTTATCTTTAGCATAGATCTTCTTGAATTTAAATAATAAACCGCCGCACGAGACAAGACAGGCGAATGGTGTAAGGTTCCGGAGGCACACATTAAGGATTAACTCGACACTTAATGGTATATCAGTTATGTATTATTATTAATATCACAACTGTTTGTTTAAAGTTTTAAACACGAGGACTTAGATTACACCCAGGAGCAACGAATACAGGTCAATTTCTATGGAAACTTTGTACTAAGTGACCCGTTTTCACTGCTTTGACTATATTTTTGATCGACTTCAAAAAAAAAGAAGTTATTAATTCGACACGTACGAGTATGTACGAGGATCTTATATTATTGGGAGTGTAATATCTTCACATATGATAATCTATTAGGGCTTTGAAATCAATATACCCAAAATGGTGAAGTCTCGTTTTAAATTGGTAACAAAGTATTTAAATTACATTTCTGCAAACTAAGCGAGTTTAGTTTAACAGTTTACAAAATGTTTTTATGTTTTTAGTGGTGGATTTTCAAAATTCTGAAATTAATCGGTAATTTTATGTAATAGCTCATATAGAAAACTAAACAGCTTTGTTAATTATATTTGTCACTATACAAAATTTTAAAGCCGACTGTACAAGCATCTACGCACCTAGAACAGTAATTAAACTTTTTTCCGGTATAATTTAATTACTTTTTGAAGTGTTGTAATCACTGTAAAAGTGTTGAGTTGTACTTTTTTTTTACTGCTACGTATTAATCTCCGTTAATTCTGAGCTATTGCTCTCGCTGTTTTATGGCCAGATCTTTCAAAGTAGAATGCCATACGTATCCTTTAAACAATTAAAAATATGGGTATGTATTTATCTAAAGAAAAGCGAACTTTCAGGTAAATGCTCAAATATGGTTTTAACACTAACTAAGTATTCCTTTAGCATTATCTTTGGGGATAAGAAAAAAAATAGTATCTTTCACATTCAACATGTTCATCCTCCTTAACCCATGAATAAAGAAAGGGAAGGATGCTCTTATCCTTACCATCTCGAGCCCAGTTCCGAACATGGGTCAACTCTTCGATACTGATCCAACAACCGTCCTCGTTCAGTCCTTACGGTTGTTTTAGCGCATGTTTAAGAATAAAAAGAAATAATTTCATATGTCTATCCATTCTAATTTGATTCTTATAGTGCGTGAATAAAGTGTGTTATGAAAATTGTATTAAGTTTGATTTGCGCCTTTTTAATATTGAAGCACAGGCATGGGCCGGTTGCTTGTAGTCCACGCTGGTCCCGCGCACGCGTCGCACGCCACTCCTGCGCATATCGACCGATGATTTGATAAACGGTTAATGCGATCCGTAAATCAAATTAACTTGCGGCTTGATCACCTAATTTGTCATGGCGACGTGGTTCGTGTTCGTGTTCGGTGAGTCGATATTTCTAATTAATTGTGGTTTGTTTGTTTTTTGTACAACAAAACCCGAGTGAAATTATTTTTCTACCTTTTATTTATTTACTCACTATACATTCTTTACATTTCTTAACGTAACATTTTGAACAAACGAAAAACTTACAATTGGTACAAATACATCAAAAATGTCCAAGGATTAAAATGGTCCCTGCATTAATATTGCATATTAGCAATAAACTGTGTTGCGAATGTTATCTTTTGGATATTTTAATCCTTATCCATTTTAGATGTGTTTTAACACACATTGATATGTTTATGGTAAATAAACGTAGTTAATCTTCTCCATGAGTTAGTTAAAGATTAAGAAGCCCTTGTTTACGAGTATGAAATAAAAACGTTACCTACTCAAAACGCCCGGAAATCTTGAATGATACCTTTTTAACTTAGGTAGGTACTGTTAGCAAGTTTAATATATTCTATTAGCTTTTTGTTTGTTTTTAAAAACGTGTGTAGAATAGACAATTTCCTTGTTTAAGATTTTTTTTCTAAAAGTGGTTTCTTTGTTTGTTTACCTTACGTTAATCCAACAAAGCCGAGTCAGTTCTTGTGTGTATTATTGTGAGATGGTATATTAACTTATTTTCACTATATTCTTTGAAATAATATAAGGAAAAAACTCAGATGACGCAAATTAAAGTAAAACTATATTCCACTTTAACTTAATTATTATTTTTTGTACATGCCGTATTTCATGATGTTTATATATCCGAAAAGTTTCCCAGCACTCTTGAGAGAATTACTTTTTCTCAACACTGCTCTGAAATATGAACATATTTGGTCTGGTTAGGGGTCAGAAAACATTACTCGTACATTAAGACGGGTAGTTTTCATAAATAATAAAAATATTCTTGACCTATTACGTAATTATTTTTTATTTGTTATAGTGGCTCTTACTGACAAGTGAATAAGATCCATAACGTCAACAATATGATTATAAAATTGAAGTTAGATAAGCTATAAAACAAAATGGAATAAAGGCCCTGTTTATGCTCCAATTACGAGTACAAGTGCCCAACCGCGTTACCAGTCTGGATTGAATAAAACGGAAACTAAACATATAAGTTCATTAACAAATTAAAACAAGAAGCTTGCAAATAGGAAACATTTTTTTTCACACCCTCTCTGGAAAGTGCTATTAAAGAAAAGGATAACTGTATACGCGAAACAATTGTAGTGTTATTTTTCTTTAGACATGAAACTTTTAAAAGTCAAAATACCCCTGCAATAACACTATAAAAAAACGACGTCAGGAATGATGTCACAGCTGTTGTCCCATGTTTAAAATATACGGGTCTTATAAAAAAAATTGTTTAAGCCATTGAATTAAAATATTACGTAAATAAAATCAGGATGCAAAAAAAAACAATCTTAACCTTAAAATAAGCTTTAAAATTTAAACAAGTTTTGATTCTAAATAAAATCTTAATAAACGGGTCAAAACTTAGTGTATTGCGTTTTAAATATGTTTCTTTTTACGTTTTCTCCTAAATCGTATCAATGAAACTCAATTTTGTTTTTCATGCATGTCACCTATTGCTTAAAAAATTTATCCAGCCTACAGGCGGCTTAAGTCTTTAACAGGCGAAGTAGCCGGACCAGCAACACAATTAATCTTAAATATAAACGTCTAAAGGTATTAACAGAAAACTAATATTTTCTGGAATATTTTTACCTGACAAAAACTATAAAATTAGTGTACTCAAACAATTAACGGACTAAAAGAAAACCCCTTCAAAATCATCGGTGCCGCCGACTACAGTTTGATTCAAAAGTTAGGTATTATTTAGAAGTCATCATCATTCACTTAACAGCTATGCTCTTGTCGATGGAGTGTTTTAAATTATTCCCTATTCTGAGCCTTTTCTTTAACACTTCGATACGGTACGACGGTTATGGGGACTATACTCCTGGGCTGGGATTCTGCACGGTACTAACGATATCGTCTTTGACGTGTTTCCGTATTGTCAACGTTTTGATAACTCTTATGCCATTAACAATAATGGCGAATGTAATAGAAACGATTCTAAAACACGTCAAACGCGATATCGTTATAACGCAGTAGAATAGAGGCCGTGAAAGAATATTGGAAATCAGTGCAAGTTTCTTTCACATTTTTAAGATAATCACGCAGAAACAAAAATACTCACATACGGTTCAAGTACTAAAAAAGAGGTAAAAAGAGACCTATAAAAAATAATTAATTATTGATTGGCAACATTGACAAGATTTAACCAAAAACCACGCTTTACACCGAAATTAATGCGGATCCTTTTAAATTTCAGGAGTAACTAAATTTATTTCGGTTTTAGTGTCTAAAATCGGTGACAGGTGCGTTCGTGTGTTTATAACCGGTGATAATAATAATAGTGGCTCTGGTAATCGATTTATTAAAAATACTGAATTTGTCAATGCTTACTAAAAACTACACGTTTATCACATTACACGCATGCATTATTTTTCCACCCGTGCGCAGAGTAACGATCGGACTCGGCACGTGTGATCGATCATTCAATCCGATTGTAGCAAACATAATGTATACTGTCACTCATTTGATCATTTCAATGTTTACTCTCCTTGCTTCAACCATGGAAAATGTTGCCTTTTCGCTTTCAAAATAAAAAGAGAAGCAATAAAGATACGAACGTAATAGATAGAAAAAAATAATTTTTCAATCAATTTCACAAAGTTTATTTTCATCAAACAGTTTAATCACATCATTCTGAATAATTTCATTATGTACATTTTGGTTTATGATGTAATAATCAGGGATTGCTTCTGAGATGGGCCGATCAAAGGGAGTTATTACATCAATCATGGAATTGGTCCAGAGCGAAGCCGCATCTAGATTGGGTCGGCGGCTGTAGGAGCAAGCGCGGCGCAGTGTCGGGGAGTGCAGTAGCGGCATTCTCGCATCTCTTGAGTACAACAAATGCATTACTATTATTTGTAGGTTAGATCACGGCTAGTTTAATAGAGATACTTAGGAATGATCGGATTACCGTTTAACCTTAAGTTATACAAATATAAGCAGCCTCAGCAATTACTTGTCTAACTAAAAACTCAAAGTAATATGCATTCGTTTTTATGGTCAATACCTAAAAACTAACTAAAGACGATTAAATTATTTCATGCACACATTTGCTTCGGCCAAACTTGCAAATTAAATGAATATCGCATGTTGTTGTTTCGTAAGAGCATAGCAATAGGCAATTACAGCAAAGCTTACCCTCTGCTTTATTTACCTTACGGCGGGGTTGTTCAATTACGTGAAGCCAAGCAAACACGATGAATGTCGCCGCAAATTAAAAACTCGTTTGCCGCAAACAATCTGTCCTCAGCGCACGAATACCGCCCGACGTTTAATGGAAGCCCTCCAACAACTGTTGCCGCCGCCTCTTGCCCCGACGCGGAGGCGAATGCCTGTCGGCAATTAAATCGTTTCTAGGATGTCAGTATTAACCTTCAAGAAAATTATGCTCCTATCGAGTTTATTTCATGTACTGAATGCGAAAACTTAGGACATTTTTCATTTATGGAAAAAGTATATTAAAATGTTCCCTGCATAAAATTAATTCCCTTATTTCATTTGCAGGTCTTCTCGGCCTTTGCTGGCAAGTTGGCTGTCGCGGCAACAAATATGATAAGTATGTGTATCATGTATAATTGTGAAAAAAAACTGACCAAGAAACGAGAAACAAGTGAACTCAGTCCGCTAGGGGGAAGCGAACTCTGACTGCAAACTATAGGCTTAATTGCGGTGTTAGGCAGGGCGGACTGACGTCACCTATCTATATTTACTTCAACGATTTCATAGGGGAGCTCAGCACAGCTACAGTCGTGGGAGAGTTCCCCAACAACTTTAGTTACCGACCAACGACATGGCTCTGCTGAGTCCTTCCGTGAACGGTATAAATAAGCACTGGACATTAGTCAGCGGTGAGCAGTTTCCCATCTAAAATATAATGTGGAGACAACTAAAGTAATGGTATTTAGGTATAGCCAGGGACCACATTGTATCCCAATGTTAATGGATGGAGAGGAATTACAGTTAATGTCTTCGTACAACCTTGGTCACATTATACAGGAAAATTAAGAGTTGGTAACATGTTGGCGCGCTAATTTGCATATTGTTCAGATCAAGTGAAAATTACATTGTCAGGGCATACTGTTAGGCGTTTTATGCATGTCAGTTGTGGGATGGTTAATACGAAACGTGCTTGTAATGAGTTAAGAGTGCAATACAACAACGCGTTACCCGCGCTGCACGGGCTGCCGTGCCACTGCAGCGGATCTGGCATGTTAACTACGAGGGTATATAATTTCGTATATTGGGAGCGGATCATAATATATTTCTTTCTTTTTTTATGTTAAGGAGAAGGCACACGAGCACTCAGGCTACCTGATGGTAAGTGGAATCTGAGACCCATAGATATTTAAATTCTCAAGACTATACCTAATCCTAAGACCTCAAATGCGTTGCCAACCCTGAGGGCTAAGATAGAATGCCTCTAAATAAATATTATATTATATATTATAAAGTTCAAAACACATAATGGGTCATAGTACATAATGGTCATAATATATAATGGTTTATTTCTGAAACCGTAAAGTTTTCAGGATTGTTATAAAACAAACCTAACCTAACCTAATGGTCATTACATAGGGTTCTATGTAATGACGGTTTCACAAAAAAAAAACATTATATATTATGACCATTATGCATTATTACCCATTATGTATTTTGAACTTTATATATTATGATACGATCCCCATAATATTACCCATATAAAGTTCAAAATACATAATGTGTCATAACATAATACATAATGTTCATATATATTTTTTGACATTGTTACCTTTTTAGGATTGTTATAAAACAAACCTAACCTAACCTAATGGGTTACATTTACCTTTTTAAAAAGCCTGAAAACTTTGCGGTTATAGAAATAAAGTCATTATATATTATGAACAATGTGTATTATAATCTATTTTGTATTATGAACTTTATATATTATGACCCGATCCCTCGCGACTAACAGGGTTGACGATTTTTTCGTGGTCATGCGCAAAGACAGTGGACTCGATACGTCGAATAATTCAATAATTAAGAACACGTACTCTGCATGCTACTTTGCAGACCTTAGCTCTAAAAATATAGCGTTAATTATTTTTGTATTTTTTTCGTTACTTTCTAGTCTCAATTTTCACAATTCAATGTCTCAGAATAATCATTGACGTAAATAATGTGATACAAGTTTACATCCGATGACCTTTTTATACACAGAATTATTTTAACTTAATATTATATAGTGCTGGTGTCTTCTTGGCCTGATTATGCAAATGTGGTTAAAGAATTATAAACAAGTATTTTTAGAGGAAATGAAGGCGTGATGTTATGTGTGTGTGTAATATAATTGTTATATGTCTTTTAATGATTCCCCTTGCCTTTGTGCCTGCTTCGTAATAATAATTTTAATTTTTCTTTCTTTGAATGTAAACTTAATGGGATTAATGCCTCGATAAGTAAAAAATTGTATGTACGATTTTTACACAAAATCTATTTAGACTAATACTCTTTCCTATTTTAGCATGTACCTAGTCTTCGCAATATACCTTCAGGAAAACACAAAATGAGTAGAGTTGGTAAGCAAATAACAATGAACTCGCAGCGTTACTGCAGAACGGTGTGTTTTACTACATAGATACTGCCAACCAAGTCACATTGCCATTTAAATTAGGATTGATGCTGATTGAAGTTAGTCCGACAATGAACAGAGCTTAGTTTAAACCGACTCAGCAAAACTCAGAGGCAACAGTATCAGGTCTATTGGGTCACATAACCTCAGTTTAAACGTTTTCAGATAATCTTTTATTCAAGCTTACAAAAAACAAATGACAAGCGAAATAAAATAATAACACGGTGCTGAAAAGGGCCCGAGCTCAGTATTCTTTAAAACCGACACCGATTATTTTTCATTTAAAATTGTGGATCAATTTAGATGAAACATTATTTTCAGCTACACTCTTATGAGGATCACGCCACATAGAGAAGAACATTTAGTGGCTTTGGCCAGACTTCCAGAAGATTCTGACGGTGAGATGGGCTTTCTAAAGAGGAGTTATGGTGTCAACGATACTGCTGACGTGCTGGTGTCTCCGAACAAAGTGAACGAACTCAAAGAATTTGTCGATGACCATGACATGCCGGTGGAATATAAGCACCATTATGGAAGGTGGGTAATTCTGATGACGCCCGCGAGCTCTCCCCCTGTTTATTTCTGTTACGGGTCTAATTTTGAAGAATTATTATGCATCCTAGAAAATACTCTTTCCAAATTTTAAGTTCCTACATTCAGTGACGTAAGATGTGCGTTATCTGTTAGTCAGTCAGTCACATTAGAGAACCATGCAGTCACGGAAGATATTAATGTTAGATGGGATTTTTGCGTTCTTTCGTTTTTACTGAGTTTACCATTAAATTTAATGATGAGCTCAAGACGTTTTGAGTTTCGCCCATAACGTTTTTCATCGTAATTAGTGTTAGTCATAATGTGGAAAGTCATAATATTTGACACTATAATTTGTAAATAAATATAAAAGAATTGCAGTATTGTATCTGTGGACGTATGGACTAAAATATTTCTGAAGAATGATTATTATGCCTTTGAACGTTATAGATATTAAGTTTATAACTGTAGAAAATTGAAATGTTTACACTATGGACCTTTAATGTTAGAAAAAGTGCTAAGCGGTATGCTTTCCATTTTTTATGAATTATGAGTATATCCGATAATAACGAACGATAATAGCTGGTCTTCCACAAGGTGGACCAACGATCTGATAAACGTCGTGGGAAACTTCTGGATAACAGCAGCAGAGGACTGCTTGCTGTGGAAAACTTTGGGAAACGCTTTAGTCCAGCAGTGAACGTTTTGTGGCTGATGATGATGATTCAAAAACTCTATTAAACATTTTTCAGATCGTTTGAACCGGTAGAGCGGCTCCCGAGGAGACGAATGATGAACGTCTACAACGTTTACACGTTTAACCCCTACGATGCCGTAAGTCTGCGGTCTAATATTCAATTTATTAGTTTTACGTTAGAATTATAATTCGCAATTCAGCGGACTGTGAGCATACAGGGTGTAATTCGAAATATGTGTCAAATAAAGAAAGTCGGTAAAACCTTTACCACCACCATTATTCGATTTTTAGGTTATCTTAAGCATGGGTTACGTAACCACAGGCATACAGCATTCACACGCATTTCCACGTGCAGGAGTAATATTTTTTTGGTGGTGACAGGTTTAACCTACGCAGGTTAGATTAGTTATATTATATTTATTATTAAACCTGCGACCACCAAAAAATTATAACTCCTGCACGTGGAAATGCCTGTCGTTGAAATGAAAATTCAGCAAAGTAAACATTCTATGGAATTAGTATAGTTGTTTAGGTTTTTTAAATTTTACTAACATCCTCTATTACCACCTAACGTCATCATGCAATCAAAACCGTTAAGTTTTAACTTTAAGTTAAATCTTAACCGTACAGCTACGATTTTTGTTTTGTATCAACACGACATGCTTAATTTGACCCATCTGTACAACAAACCTACTTAAATTAATTAATGTTTTCGCAGATGACGAACTACATAGACACCTTACCCGCCCGAGTACCTGATTTGGTGACGGTTCAGAACGTGGGTGCAAGTTATCAACGTAGGAAAATGCAACTTGTCAAGATCTCAACTGATCCTGACGCTGGAAATCCGGCCATTTTTATTGACGCCGGTAAATGTGCACTGGAACCAACAGCAATCAAACGCATGAAAAATAATTTATCATTCTAGGCTCTAGCACTGTACAATGTCAAGGGCCGAGATTCTACATGGTAAAAACGATATCACCGTTGAAGTGATTCTGTATTGTTAACGTTTTGATTTATGTCATTGATAATAATGGTGGCCGAGTCATAAACGATTTTTAAACACGTCAAACGTGATAGCGTTATAACGCAGGAGAATACAAGCACTGGTACGCTTACTGCGCATAAGAAATTTTTAAGATTTAAAAATGTGGCGTAAAAACAGGCTACTTGCCTTTGCAAAAATACTCGCGCTGCATAGCCTAGGCCTCATTAGCATTAGCACTAAAAAAAAAACTCGATTCACTGTTTTAATGACATACCTAAATTGATATTTAGCGATATCCACAAGTTGTCGAACTTAGCGAAGTCTTGGACAGGCCGAGAAAGTATACATAGATACGCCACCGATCTGTGTAGTATTTTAATCGGGTTATTATATCCATTAGACAAACTGTTCGCTATACGAAACGTTGTTAGGTAAATACGCTACCATTTAATAGTCCACTTGAAACAAAATTGCCATTTCCGTTGACAGCAAACCTAATAAAACCGAATTGATTGTCATGTATGTATTGATTGTTATGTAAATCCTAACCGTGTTTCCATAGGTATCCACGCTCGCGAGTGGGTGGCGCCTGCTATGGCCATGTATCTCATCCACCGGCTGACGAGTGACCCCAGTGCGCGGAGGCGAGAGCTCGACGGGGTAGACTGGTACATCCTGCCCGTTGTCAACCCAGACGGCTATGAATACTCCCGTGGCAGTAGATCTGTGAGTATCGCGCAAACGTGTCTGTCTGGCGCCTTAAGGATGAATATATAATTTCGCGAGTCAAAATGCATGTCAATTGCATTACTACTCGATTGTCTTTTAATTATGTGCAAAAAGTTCAACTTACTTTTTTAATATTAATTGCTTACAGAGTCGCTTGTGGAGGAAAACAAGATCCCAACATTCAGAACGGTCAAACTGCGTAGGCGTTGATGGAAACCGGAATTACGGCTTTAAGTGGGGAGTTAGCGGCGTCTCCACTAACCCGTGTAACATGGAGACCTACGCCGGGCCGAGGCCCTTCTCCGAAATTGAAACTAAAATTGTTTCTAAAATCATGATGGATTACAAAGACAGAATCAAACTGTATGTGTCCTTGCACTCTTACGGGCAATACTTGGTGTACCCTTGGGGTTATACGGGTGATATTTTGCCGAGGGAATGGAAAAAATTAGATGCCCTAGCGAGGATGGTGTCTAACACCGTGCAACGAAGTGGAGGAAGTCCGTTCACGGTGATGAGCGCAGGCAAGTGGTACGCGGCAGCTGGCGGCAGTGACGACTTCGCGTTTGGCGCTGCTGGCATTCCTTATTCCTACACCATGGAACTGACCAACGGCTACGAGTTCACGTTTCCTAAAGAACTATTGGCGACGGTTTTGCCCCAATTTTACGAGGGTTTTAAAACATTTGGGGCCCAAATAAAAAAAGAGTTCGGTACTAGGTAACCGGCAAGATGCAGATTTAATTACAATGTACAGCATTCAGTTAAAAGTCTATTTCATTTATAATTCAGGATATTAACATTGTATATTAAGTAGAATATGTAGGTACGAGAAAAATAAAGAATATAATTAATTTCGGATTAAATTAATATGGTGCCGATGCAAAGTAGTTTTATTTTATCGCGAAATGTTTTTTTTTTACTGCTGATGGGAAATTATTGCTATTAATGCCAGCATTAAAGAAATTTAACCAACACAAGCCTTGAGAACCGCAGCGAAGCGTACAACATTCGAAAAAGTACTATGCTACGTACTATGTTTGTTTACAAAATCTAGTTATGGGTTGTTGTCAGTGTTCACGGCACTTATCTAACACCAGACTGGTCGTGGAAGAGCATGTATAAGTCTAGCACTAAAGAAGGGCTGGTTCTTTAAGAAATAGATTTTATTTTTAGTGTAATGCACAACAATACTTAATGTATAATGACGACACGCTAGTCTAGTTGGGAGTAACTCTGCCTTCGAAGCTAGGGGTCCTGGGTTCAAATCCCGGTAAGGGAAGATATTTGTGTCACGAGCACGAGTATTTGTTCCTGAGTCGGGGATGTTTTCTATGTATTTAAGTACATTTTTCTCTATATAAGTAAGTTTATCGTTGTCTAGTACCCATAGTACCAGCCTAGAGCTTAGTTTGGGACTAGGTCAATTTGTGTGACATTGTCCTGTGATTTATTTTATTTTGTTTTTATTAAGTGTAATGTATGTAATTTAGATGTGTACTGTGGAATTCTTTGAATAACAAATATGCATTATTTCAAAGATAATGTACATGTGCTGTTGGATTGCCTAATACCTGACAAAAAAAAAAAAAAACAAACACCTTTAAACACTTTTTACAATTTCCTTAGTGGTTTTCTTTATCTTTTATTTTCATATACATATACAAGCTTTTGTCCGCAACTTAGTCCACGTTGATTTCAAGTAACGTTATTTCCACTAGAATTTAAAATTTTCTGGGATGAAAATTATGCCTATGAGAATCCAGGGTATAAGCTACGAGTATCTTCATTCCAAATTTCATTCAAACCTGTTCAGCCGTTGCAGCGTGAAGGAGTAACAAACTAACACACAAACTTTCGCATTTATAGATTGTCAACGTTAACGATTGTCGAAAACTGCCAAACTTACGGAATTGAGTTTAGCGCTGGAAGCGATCGACCGGCAGTTTACGCCAATGCTATATATTTTCCATAACGACAATGTTCTCGCAATGCATCTTGTTAGGGCCACAGATCGAAGTTCACCCTCGATGTAGCCTTAATTCACACGACCGCTTTTGAGTAAAATGTAACAAAGAAGGGGCAGTCTCACAGTTAACATTGGTTTCCTTCTTGTCTTTCGTCTATGTTGACGAATTTAGTTAGGGAATAGCAAAAAAAAACTAAGTTTTTTTTTTCAAATTAATAGTGTTTATAATAAAAATATTTTTTCAAGATGTCCCAGAACTTGACGTTAACATGATTGGGTAAAAAGCCCTTTCCTTACCGATCCAGGGGGCTTATTATGGCAGTGTTTATCGCGTGACTAAACGTGGATAAAACATCCGTCACCTTCTGACAAGTACAGTGCGAGAGTCATGGATGCTTTATCCATCGCGATAAACGCGACCATGATACGGGCCCAGAATATAATATCGCCTTTTGAATCTATTAATACTTTAGAAGTTTACGGAACCATCTCCACGCGAGTTTAACTCGTCCGGTTTTTAATTTTTTTTTTCTTCTAATTAAGTAACTACTTTATTCGGTGAATAATGGAATTCATTTGGAAGTCATTAAAGTTTTAATGATACTAGCAAGGAACGATACTTTGCGGTACACCTTTGCCTCCGTCATATCCAATCCTCAAAGTAAATCCATACTTTTTAAGCCATTAAAGGATCTCTCGTTTTTCATTCAACTACTTTAAATAAATAAAAGATTAAACAAACATCGAGAGACAATCTCTCACAAATTGACCTAGTCCAATAATTGAAGTCTAGGCTTGTACTACGGGTGTCAGACAACGATAAAGTTACTTATCCCTTCAAGCGGCAAGCAGCCGTAAAACGGCTGCTGTCAAAACAGCAATGCTTAATGCTTTATGACAATAACTCAAAGTTCAAGTTTAAACTAACTTTGTAGTTGTCTTGCCGACTGAAGGGTTAAATAGAGCAATACGTACCTAACCTCTCATACGATTAGGAGCAGATCAGCTCACAAAATTTGGATACCTTTTTGTAAAAAAATGAAGCTTATATTTTCGACCTACATATATCGTAATTTGGTATTTTTTTACCTCCCACATACAAGAGGTTAAATACATGGACAATATATAAGATTCAGAACCAAACTAGGGCTCATCCCACAAATATCTGCTCTTACCGGGATTTGAACCCGGGACTACTAGCTTCGTAATCAAAAAAAAAAAATCAAAATCAAAATATATTTATTTTGCGTAAAATGTGGTACATACAATGGTCTTACAATATATTATAGGTTTCACACACTTTACCAGCAGCTGGCATGCAAAATATTATTGGAATATTAAAACTAAGAAGACATTTTTTTTTTTTTATAAAAATAATAAAATAAGTCACAGCTATGGGGCACTACAGTAATTGCCAAAGAGAAAATAATGTCACCTTTTATCAAAATAAGCAAAGTATTCGTTCACAGAGTAGAAACACTTTTGTACTAGCCATTTTTTAAGCTGGCGTTTGAAAATGTTTAATGGCAAGATTTTAATGTCTTCATGTAGCTTATTAAAAATAGAAATAGCCATACAGTATGCGTTCCCACTATACAACTTTGTCTTTTTCTTTGTTACTACCAAACGGTTTGGATACCTTGTGTTAAAATGACACGATTCTTTACCCGTTTTAAAAAGTGATGGATGGGTTTTGACAAACAAGCAAATTTCGTAGGCTGTCGTTTGGATGGATGGGTACGAAATTTAAACAAAATTAGGTCGTTTGGAAGAAAAGCAGCTGTTACTTTATTTTTGGGCCATGTAAAGTAAGTACTTGTTGCGAGATTTCAAAATCATGATTTTCTGCGCCAACTTTTGAGATAACATGCCACCTTAGTTTAGAGCGTTTTTTTTAGTACGCATAGTCAAAGTTGTTGAACGAGAAAAGAGAAATACTTCAGTCGCTTAATAATTATTTTATTGGCGCATTTATTTTGAAAGTGTTGATACTTTGGAATTATGGTTTAGTGCAATACTTTTCTACGTCAAATTAAGGTGGATGTCCAAGTGCTCGTCGCTGTACTAGTATTTGTTACCATGCTTTGAATTACGATAAATAAAATAACATCAACATTACTTTTATCACTAACTCATTTTAGCTATGAGAAATATGTTGACTTTTGATATTTCACACGCCGGTTTTAGATATAGAGCTTATTTTCAATTTAAAGCACCGGACATTTACTCGTACAATCCGATTGACTAACATTTGTGTTCATTTTGAGAAATTTCGATATGGCCACCATATAAAACAAATTTCATTTAACAAAAGTAAAGGTATATGTATAAATTAACGTAATATCAGCACATGTCTCATCGCTAAAATGAGTTGATAATAAAAGTTATGTTGTATGTTGATCTTATTTTATTTATCGCAATTCAAACTATGGTAACAAGTACTAGTAGGTACAGTCAAGGTAATAAATATGTATACACTTTAGTACCTTGTCACTTTAATCGCTGTGACAATTTCATATGACAGTTTAAACATGACGTTAAATAGACAAGGTACTAAAGTGTATACACATTTATGACCTTGACTGTACAGCGGCGAGCACTCGGACATCTACTTACTCGGTTACTTGCATACATCACACAAATATTTGCCGTTACGTAGAATTGAACCTAGGACCGCTAGCTTACTAGGTAGCTTAGGCCGAGTTGTTTGATCAGTAGTTAACTGAACCATTGGTTAAAATCCAAAAAAAGAAATCGAAGATTTGACACATTTCCTTGCGATTTAACCATTGCTTACGGTTTTTAACGATTAGTTTAACAGGCAGGTCATTAACAACTAGACTAAGAATTACACAAAGAACCACTTTATTTCCTTAACAGTTACATGGTACACACTGTAAAATTTTCATGTTTTGGTTTATGTATTGTTCTTAGAAGTTATTAGAAACGTGTGTTGTACCTATTGGTTCAATCGATTTCACATCAATTAAATATTAAATTGGAAAATTTGTGATGGCGAAGCCGTTAGTGTTCATATTTGGTACGTAAATAGCAAATTAATACAGCTTTTGATATATCCTTGTTTGCCTACATTATTTTAAGAAAATCGCTTAGATTGAATTATTTTGGGTTCGCATTTAAGAATTGTAAAATGCAACCGATCTGATTATTTACATAAAATTCGTGCACAATATTTAAAGTGAGTACAATTATAGGTACTGACTTACCTTATTGAGAGTACATTGCACAATACAAAAGGAAGGTCAAATGTATATAATTATTGTCCCCTAAATTAACTAATATAACGTACTGAAAGCCTTCACGACAAGTCAACTCGGGCAAGGCCAAACGGAGAATAGTTGAGGTTAGGGAAAAACATAGCACCTTCAATTGTTTTATCAAATTTAAAAGGTATAAATTAGTATATTAGACGACGCGTTTGACCTAGTTGGCGGTGACCCTACGACACTACGAAGTTAGTGGTCTTGAGTATGATTTCCGGTATGGGCAAATATTTATGTATTGAGTGTATGTGTGTATTTAAGTACGTATTTCTCTATAAAAGTATGCTTATCGTTGTTATGTATTCATAGTTTAAGAATTATATGTATAATAATTATAAGAAAGACGTGAAATCGCAATAAAATAAAGAACTTTATTCATTTGCAGGTCTTTTTGGGATTTTCTGGCAAGTTATTAGTGGAAAAAGCAAATATGACAAGTAAGTAAATGTCTATCAACTAGAAAGTTTCATGCGCTTTTATTTATTTATTTATTTAGGAACCCAAGCAGCCTTATCTAATTATAATGAATTTTACACAGATTTAGTCTTATGGCGAATTATAGGTTACCACAGTTTATACACTTACATTTTAAGAGCAGAAGAATAGTTCACAAGTTAGTGTGCAGTTGTGTACGTGAATGTATATAATATGTATATATATACATAAATTGTGGGTACGTGCGCGTGGGTGTGTGGGTGCGTGTGTGTGTGTGTGTGTTGTCATTCAATTAATGAAATTGATGTTTTAAGTTGTCTTCTAACAAACCTTGAGGTTCGTTCACAACTGCACAAAATCAAGGGACTCAGGATAGAGCATTAGGTACCTACATCATACATTTCGTCAAAGAACATATACAGTGTGTCCCAAAAACCGACGTCAAGCCGGAAATAGGTGATAGGGCAGCTCATAAGCTATCGATTTGACCCCCATGTATGTTCAGCGATTATTAGTACTTTCGGAGATATTGATCATTTTAATCGTGATTATTGTAATTTTTCCTTACGAAAAACCCTTAAGTTCATGTATCGTTTAAATCACTATGAACTTAGAATGTTTTTAAAGATACTTGCCAATTTTTTTTCATGACATGTTTTTAGTAGACTTGACTCTGACTTCCTACTATTTTTATGTTAATACGTATACGGTAATATTATGAGATACTTGGAGTTATTTTCAGTTATACTCTTATGAAGATAACACCACATAATGAGAAACATTTCAAGGCCCTGGTCAAGCTTGCAGTCTTGCGCATCGCTGAAATGAACTTTCTTAAAAAGAGTTATGGTGTTAACGACACTGCTGACGTGCTGGTGCCTCCGGACAGGGTAAAGGACCTCGAAGACTTCGTCCACAATCACAATATGCCGGTGAAATACAAATATAATTATGGCAGGTTGCTGTTATTTATAAAATCCATATTAGTAGAATTGTATGTGCTTGAATTAATACTGATTTTTTTAAGTTTATAAGGTATAACGTTGTTCCTTCAATTAAAGCAAAAAACAATAATCTAAGTAAAACTAAGTAAGTACGACAATGCCAAGAAAAACTATTTATGGTGAAGTATTCTTTGTTATGGTGATAGTTGGGTCAATCCAGGATGATCCCTGTGGCAGCTCATGAAAACAAGTGTAACATTTGTTTCTTGGACTTTTCGTAAATACTACATTTATACAAACCTTGCGACGGCGGCCAGAGGCCGATTTCGTAAATGCTTGTAACTTTTAATAAAAGCCATACTTCGCAGAATATCATATTCGCAAAACATGATATTTGCAAATAGTGGAATTAGGTTATAGAATCGTAGGTAGGTTTAGGTTATGTTAGTTTTATAGCAGGCCTGGAGGGCCAAACCACCCAGAAATAGGAGCTCCGCGGTAGCGGAGTTCCGTCGACACTGTCTAATTGATGTCTAGTTAGTAAAAATGTTTTGAAAATGTCATGTTTTGCGAATATCATGTTTTGCGAATATGCTATTTAACATACTAATTGGAAATGGGCACCTTGGTTCGATTTTTGAATCTCACTGATGATAAATGAGTGAACTTTAAAATCATTTTTTGCGGTGATGTAGTCTATGAGTGGGCCCCTTTCTGGATTTGATATCATAACGCCTTTATGATCAGATTGATCAGAAGAAGAATCTTTAACTGTCTCTCCAACTCGTGAAGGCAGGTTACCAACTTCTGGAATTGTTGCCTGTCATTAACGAGTCGAAACAATTCGGATGCGCTCGCTATTCCAGCGATTTGATATCATAAAGGAAACACAGTGGATCTGTTTCCTTTATGATATCAAATTCCAAAACAGGGCCCACTCGTAAACAAAATCACCGCATAAATCAATTTTAAAATACTTAACTAATTTATCGTCACAGTTTTTTAAATACCGAACTCCAGTAATTTAATTAATTACCTCTTTCTATTACGAGTATGCTTTGCTTGCGAGTACAAAATAAATACTTGATCTAGCGAACAGGAGCCATATGGTTCTACCATAACTATCACCACATATTGTGTAAGTATATAAATAATAAATAAAGCTAAAATATATATAAGGTCATAATAAATAACAGTTTTTTTTAAACCGTTTTTTTTAGGAATCTAATAAAACGAACCTAACATAATTGAAAGTTTACGGTTTCACGAAAAAACCGTTATAATATTATGACCATTATGTATTCTGTCCCATTACGTATTTTGAACTTTATAAAATATAATGTTACTATCCCCTTCGTATTATAAAACAATGGTTAAAACCAGACAGGGATTTAGTAGAGATGTTTTTTCATGGAAGGTTTTTAAGTAAAATTAATGAAGCGAGGGCCGGTCGCTAGTTTAGAATAGAATTTATGACCCGAAATAAACTATCAAGGGTTTTTCAGGTCTTTGGAGCTAATAAAGCCGATCCCGATACAGAGACGATTGAGAGGAATGTTAAATGACTACCACATTTTGCCATATAATGGAAACCGAATCAATTCCTTTGACATTTTCATCTACAATTCCTATGATGCCGCAAGTATTCATCTCTTTCCGACTTGGTTCAACAAATGATAAGCGAGAACTACATATTTAATCGATCGGTATTTTGCGCTTGGGTTGGTTAAGTAGGTTGTCTATTTTTTCAGATAAAAAATTACATTATCACCCTACGAAACCGGGTGCCTGACGTAGTGGTGGTCAAACACTTGGGTTATAGCTATGAAAAACGAAAGATGCAACTTGTCAAGATCTCGACTGATCCCCGTGCTGGAAACCCCATCATCTTTATCGACGCTGGTAAATAAGGATCGCTTGGAAAATTTATTTTCCAAATTTGGCTGCAAATTTTAAATCCTGATGTATTTCTCCATAGGTGTTCACGCTCGTGAGTGGGTGGCGCCCGCCATGGCCATGTATCTCATCGACCGGCTGACGACCGACCCCGACGCGCGGACGACAGAGCTCAATGGAGTAGACTGGTACATCCTGCCCGTCGTCAACCCGGACGGCTACGAATTCTCACGCACATTTGTGAGTAAATAAATAATGAACGTGTGTAAAGAAGTGCGGGAAAAGTCTTATCAGCTTCTACTCCATACCATGATTTATGGTCCGAAACAGTGGGGCTACCCTGAGGTACATCGCCTGATAGTCAGTAACAAAAAGGTTTTTTTGAGAAGTCTCTCGTCGGTCTGTACCATGCTACACGAAAGTAATCAAAACCCTTTTTTACTGGTTAAATGAGATATGTATCTAATATATTTGTGCACTTGTAATAAATGAATCCAAGGGTCAAGCTATCCATTCTCATCATGAAATCAGCAGGGCGGGGCATACCTAGGTGCAAAAAAAAATATACAGTTTGTTAACAGGACCGCATATGGAGGAAAACCAGGTCACAACATTCAGAACGCATAAACTGCGTAGGAGTTGATGGTAACAGGAATTACGGCTTCAAGTGGGGAGGCCCCGGCGCCTCCAGAAACCCGTGTGACGTGGAGGAGTACGCTGGACCCAAGCCCTTCTCCGAAGTTGAAACAAAAATTGTCTCAAGAATCATGACGCAACACAAAGATAGAATCAAATTGTATGTGACCTTGCACTCTTACGGCCAATATTTGGTGTATCCTTGGGGTTACACAGGTGACATTTTGCCGAAAAAATGGAAAAAGTTAGATGCCTTGGCGAAGCATGTATCCGACTCCGTGCAAAAAGCTGGAGGACGGCCGTTTAAAGTTATGAGTTCAGGGGCGTGGTACCCCTCGGCTGGTGGAAGTGAGGACTACGCGTTCGGTATTGCAGGGATTCCTTACTGCTACACGATGGAACTGACCAAGGGCTACGAGTTTTCCTTTCCTGAACGGCTTTTAACTACGGTAATGCCGCAATTTTATGAAGGATTCAAAACATTCGGCGCTCGAATAAAATTGGAATATGTACGAGTAAACGATAATTACTAGATATAGACAAGAGTGTTCTTTTCAAGCTACCTTGGTAAATTAAAATTTAAAACCCATGAATAACTTGTTACTTCTCGCATATCTTTGACCCTCTAAGTTTTATTAAACGCTGTTTTTTTAAGATCGGTGCAAATCATAAGTAAAACATGTTTTTTTCCAAAAACTGATTAATACTGATTTAATACTGGCCCTAGTTAATACTGACTAAAAATTTACGGTAAAGTTAGTTCCTTTGTAGATATTATATTTTCGCTTTCAGACCTATGGCATTTAATATTTTGACCTTATTGTACAACATTTAACTTTTACCTTTGATAACACTAGTTGTTTCAGATAAACTTTGTAAAAGCTGATAAGAGAACAATTTTATTTGGCACTGATCCTTAGCGATTGCTGTATAGTGTATACTTGTTTGTTTAAAATTGTAACTTGTCCGAAAACGCGCCCGATTGCCTAAATAACGATTTCAGCCATAAAAACTGAGAAATAAACCGAATTTATATTAGTTTTTACCAATGTTTTGTATTGTACCTATTAAGTTGAATTTAAATGGGTTATTCAATAAATATTGACCAGTATAATCGTTGTATGTACAGTGACATATGAGCAGTTAACAAATCGAAATTGGTCGGTAAATAATCTCTTTAGAAATAAACTTAAACTAAGACGTCATTATAAAAACTGACTGTGGTTTTCGAGTTACCAATATAAAAATATGGCGTATCCCAATTATCGACTTCACATCGATCGGCTTCGCATTGTCGATGAAATTTTAAATGAACATACACCGTACTTGTGTAAAATTAGAAACATGGTTTAATGTTTTGATTAACTCCATTCGGAGGGTAAAATTGTGAATTAGTGATGGTGACATTAGCGTTAGTCTTAGGTAAGCGAGTGTTTAACTTAGTTTGCATTTTTATTTGTAGCTTTAACTCCGTCTAAAGTTTACTCAAATTAAATTTTAGGTCTACTTGGACTTTTCTGGGAAACCAATTGCTTCGAAGGGAAATATGATAAGTATGACCAGTGTCACCGATCTTATTTTGCCCTAATTTTTAAATAACATAAACTTATATAAGATTCCAATATTTAAATCTGATATATGCCATGTACATGGACAGAATAAAAATATGGAGCATACTTAGAACCTTGTCAATGTGAATGTGTTTGTCATCGTCATGAAGTTCAATATAAAAATGTACTAAACACAATACAGTACTGGGCTGAGATTCTACACGGTAAAAACGATATCGCCTTTTACGTGTTTCTGTAGGTAGTGTCAACGTTTTGATAACTCTTATGTACTTGACAGAAATGGCGGCCGAATAAAAAACGATACTAAACTACGTCAAATGCAATTTCGTTTTAACGCTGTAGAATAGAGGTCCTGTACACAATGTGTCGCATTTTATCCTTAAGTATCAAATTTATCCGTGATTTGAATATTGGGAACGGACACAACTTTGGTATAATACTTCACTAATAACTGAGGTGAAGGCCTGACTATATATAGATGATACCTTCTTCTCTGAGTCTCCTCCTTTAGTAATATATATATCAAAATGATACGTGATATCACGGAGTAATGGTAGTAAAAGTGCCTTTGTTGGTAGGTAATACATGTCCCCATGTCAAAACTTACAATTTAAATATTATTTTCATACCTACACATATCTACAAAAAGTCATGTAATAATGTCGATGTAAGTATAAAATAAACTACATTGGTAATATCTTACTGCAATATTTTTGGAGACCTTATTTATTGTCAAGGTTGACTGGGAGAGATCGCTAAGTAGCGATTAGACTGCCTGTGTAGGTTTCCATGCTATATAAAATTCTTATTACTTGTTTTGAATCGTAACTCTCTGTGCTGTGCAGTAAATAATATTTATTGTATTGTAATATTATTAAATCTTTAATTTGTAATAATTTTACAAGCCTACATTGAAAATTGACATTACATGCAAATGGCATATTGTTGCGAACGATGAAAATGTCTTATTATGTCGAAATTATTTACAGCTATACTCTTTTGAAGATTACTCCCCGTAACAAGCAGCATGTAGCGGCCTTGGCAAGAATTCATGAGGACCCTGATGGTGAAGTGGAATTCTTCAAGAGGAGCAGCGGGGTGAACAGCTCCTGTGACGTGTTGGTGTCACCAAACAAGTTGCGGATGCTGGAACACTTTGTAGAGAGAAACAATATGCCAGTGGAATATAAACATAATTACGGCCGGTTTGCAAACTCTAATTTCGTGACCATAGTCTTAGAAAAGTATACCTTACCTACGAATGCTATTAGCAAAATATATCTCGCATCTCTACCCTCACATTAACATGATTGGTTTTCAAGCGGACTTGGGCCTTGCTTCGATTTAAAGAGTAGTCAGTTTAAAAAAAATAATTGAATCTCAAAATGAATTCGCGTTGAACTATCATTACCTATTTACTTTGTCTATATTTTGTACTTTTAGTTATTGGCTATTGTTTGCGACATTTTTTTTTTGACTTGTTGATGTATGTAAAATTAATTTTAAACATTAAGTAATAGCAGTTATGCTGATAAATGGATACATGTATACCATGGATAAATGTATTGTATTTAATAATTACAGATCCATAATGTCGATGACCCGTTCCAAAATTGCGGCAAGCTTGGGTGGCTATGACTTCAATAATTATAACTCTTATGAATCGGTACGTATTCGAACCTCATTATTTGCACATAAGTATTTGAAGACTTGCTATAGGTTGAGGTTTGGCCAAATGTATCTTTTCTCAAAATTTTCATTTGCGCAACAGCTTTTTTTTTCTATAACTGTAAATATTTCAGGATTTATTTTAGGACCATTGTGTAGATAAGTTAAGATAGTTTTATGAAAATTATAGATGTACGCTTATTAGTTATGTTTAAAGGATTAAAGGGACAAATTAAATCTAGCACATGACGTTCCTTCTGGTAATTTGAAGGAACTAGTGCGAAGAACAAAGCGAACGAAAGGTCGCAGTAGTGCTTTCATTTCTTGCAAAGGAACTAATGCTAAAACAGGTCTCGGTTGTTCTTTTAGCTCTTGTAAAGGAACCAAAGCGAAGTTAAGTCGCATTATGTCCTTCATCTCTTGTCAAGGAGCAAGTGCGAAGAAAAACCGCAATAGTTCCATCGAAGGAACATCCAAAGTAACTTCCGCGATTAATCCGCATTTTGTTTGGAAATTTTTAGCCTTACAACCGTCTCACTTCACTTAAGTGATTTTTTTTTAACTGTGCATGCGACGCTAAAAGCTAATTCGCGTTAAACAGTATACATATGTGTAAAGATGTTATTTAAAAAGAAGAACAGAGCGTTTTTATATTATTGGAAGTCATATAATCCGTTTCATTGCATTCACGCCTTGTTTAGGCCCCCTGAAATCTTCGAAATATGCATACGACACGCTATCCACAATACTAAACAATGAGCATGATACTATACCATGCACTTGGTCTCGTCTTGTTTACAGATGCAAAATTACATAGATGCATTAATCTTAGCCAAGCCAGACCTGGTGACGGTCGAGGACGCGGGGTTCAGCTATGAGGGCCGAAGGATACGGCTCGTCAAGATCTCTTCTGACCCTCAAGCCAACAATCCCATCATTTTCATTGATGGTGGTAATTATGAATTGCGCATAAGTTAGCTTGAAGTGACGTACAAGGATTATATAACAGTGCCGTATTGAAATATCTAGTAAATAATCGAAATTTAGTTTCCATTTAAAGTTCTTTAATAGATCGGCGTGGATGTCGTTGCCAATTTCTCATAAAGTTTTCGTAAGTAAACCTGATTTTTAATGAGTGTCAAACACTAACCACTGCGTCAATATTTAACAAAGACCACCCGACGACAACCAACAGTAGACAAAAAGAAAGTACTCGTAGGTTTAGTGTTTTCCATCCACGACAACACGCCCCGTCAGTGTTTAGGTAGCACGGTGGCGTCAATGTACAAGTATGAAAAGTTAAGTAAAGTGCGATAGCTCTTAACAGGGTTTGTAATTCACTCTCGATGGCTCTCAAACGCTCTTATGCCAGTTTAACCGACTATTAATCCTACAGGTATCCACGCTCGCGAGTGGGTAACGCATGCCATGGCCATGTACATCATCCACCGACTGACGCACGTCGCCGAGGCGCGGACGACCGACCTGGTAGGCGTGGACTGGTACATCCTGCCTGTCATCAACCCCGACGGCTACGAGTATTCGCGCATCGACATGAATGTGAGTAAAACCGAGTGTTGATGCAGGCGGTACGCCCTTATTGCAAGGTCCAAACGAATTTTTAGTCATGGTTATTGATGTAGAGACCTCATCGTGTTGTTCTGCTAGTCATGGATAATAAGGATCAATCATTATTTTAATGCTAAATGTACTGACATACCTATTAGTTGATAGGCCTTGCTTTAAACTAACTCGTTTTTCACACATACTTCAAGCCAACAGACTTCGTGTGACCACTGCTGTTGTAACACAGTCGAAGCGTGGAGGTAAATGTTTACTACGCGGTTAAGTCCCGATATATAGTTTTAGTAAGCTGTATTAGTTATTTAGCAACGGAAGTTTTATTCGATTTTTAATAACCTAAACTTATGTGTAATTGTTTACTTAAAATGATTATTCGTTACTTTGTTACCTTATGATGTAACTTATTAGTAGAATTGTGTGTCAACTTTGCACCAATTCCGATATATCTACTCTCAAAATAAGCCCTTTCTACTTATTTATATTTAAAAAAGTTAACGTTGTTTAAGGATGAAATATACAGGTACTAGTATATTTTCTGAATAATCAACCACATCTCTTACCTGTTTAAAAGTCCCTGGCGGTGCCTGCAGTTCGGGCGTAATATTTTTACATGATATTTTACAACCTTTAATTATCTCGCTTTCTTGTCGGTCTGTTTGCTTGCTTATCTGTTAGGTACCAATTAGGAAATCAATTATGCTTGAAACTACTAAACTAAAGAGTGCTATTTTTTTTGTATTATAAGGTACTATTGTTTACAGAATCGTTTATGGAGGAAAACAAGATCCAAGACAACAAGGCCAGGTTGCTTCGGAGTTGATGGCAATAGAAACTTCGGTTATAAATGGGGTGTCAGTGGAGTCTCGTTCGATCCGTGCAACCAGTACGTGTACTGCGGACCCGCGCCCTTCTCTGAGCCGGAGACGCAGATTGTGCGCGATATTATGTTGGCAAATGCAAACCATCTCAAACTGTACGTGTCGCTGCACTCCTACGGGAACTACTTGGTGTTCCCATGGGGTTACACGAGTGAAATACTGCCTGATCATTATAAGAGATTTATAAACCTGGGCACCATGGTTTCTGACGCAGTGCTGAGGGCTGGAGGACGCCCCCTCGAGGTGCTGACCGCCGGGCAGTGGTACCCGGCCGCGGGAAACAGCGACGACTACGCGATGGGCGTCGTTAAAATTCCATACGCCTACACGTTGGAACTGACTGACGGCTTCGAGTTCACGTTTCCTCACCAACTTTTAAGAACTGCATTACCACCATATTATGAAGGTTTTAGAATTTTTGCTGTTGAGATTAGACGCGAATTTGGTAAAAGTTAGAATGATTTCTAAAGTCTATTATAACATTATGATTGTTATATGCTACGACATTTTTTATTTCTCAACAACCCAAGTATTTTTTATTTAACTTCAACTTATAATCAAGTGCACAAATTGAGAGTAAATAAATCGCTTTTGTAGCTAGAAATGTCAGGATATTTCGATTGACGTACATTTTTAGTCGGGCCTTTTTATTTCTTCATATAGCCACCCTGTTCCCGTTGAAATGTGTTGAATTTTGAAATACTTAATTACAAGTAATACTCAATGATATTTGAATATTGTATGTAAACACTTTATTGCACGTATCAATTACACTAACAATATTGTGGTTTCTTAGGGCCTGTTGTTTGATCACTAGTTAAACTAACTAATTAGAATTAGAAACTAGTTAAAGACCCATAGACATTCGCATTCACAAGACTGTAATCCTAAGACTCCAAATGCGTTGCCAACCCTGAGGACTAAGATGGGAGGCCTCTATGCTAGTTATTTCATCGGCTGTCTTATCCCCAAACTGGAACACAAAAATGCGAACACTGCTGTTTGGCGGTAGGTTAATAGATACTTAAGATGGTGGTAGCGATCCGGACGGACCCTGCACGAGGTCCTACCACCCGTAAATGTTCGACCTTATCAAGCCATGTGGCAAATTCTTCTTTAGGGCAACACAATATTGGCATGTCATTTCATTGTATTAGAACACATGTCATCTAGATACAGATATCTTTGAACTTTAATTACACATACATACATAATATCACGCCTTCATTCACAGAGTGGGGTAGGCAGAGCTAAAGAATAACGAAGAACTCTAAAATAAATGTTGATAATTCTGTCACACACATTTTTAAACATGTTAAGCACCCGCTAGGCAGTTTTTTTTTTTTTTTGAGGGAGCTACGTAGTTAGCCTCTGATGGCTTTGACTACTTCGCCGGAGAGAGGGCGGACTCCTGATGGGAGTCCACGCTGTAAAAGGCTTTTTACACTAGCATGCCTAAGGGCGCCCCCCGTATTGGGCCGACCTCGGACTTAATAATAATAATAATAATAAATAAATCGAATTGGAACCGCTAGACAGTATGTTTTCCTATCAGAAACGGACTGAAATCAGCGCTGTGAGCATGCCTCAGGCTGTTGTGGTAGTCGGTCGCTCACGAACTGTCATTTGAAAACTTAGAATTTGTGGTGAGCGCCAGTTTTTAAGCCGATTACGAATATTACCAACCGAGGGATAATATAATATGTGTGCTCCGTTGCTTTTGGACTGTCACGTTTACTGACATACGAGTACTTAGGACTGCGGATAATCTGTCAAACTGCGGTACCTTTAACTCTTACAGAAAATACCCAATTAATTTAAACCTTAAAAACAAAACCATGCGAGTCCTAACATCATTTGTTGTTTAGAGAGATTTAATAAGATTAAATATCATTATTGACTTGATTCTAAGTTCGGTTTCAAAGGGGTATGCCGACGCGTACTGTAGAGACGCGCGACATAGGCGTGAAACAGAAGTAGGTATAAGATTTGAGCGATTATATCTTGAGTGTGCAGTTAATTAACCTCTTAGCATTATGCGATTTCGTTATGGTAATTTTTATTAAGATGGTTCTATTAACGGTATAATTGCATTTGTTATGGTGAAGCACGCGATAATATAAGGTAAGTGTTTAATCAACTCGACGTTTAGAATTGTTTAAGAAAGTCGTAACCCCTCCTTCAGTAGTCAATATTATTTTTGGTATTTTTGTACCCATACTTTGCTGTGAAAGTTATACCTGTGGTCTTAACTCGCTGCCACGGGATAAGATTTTTACATAGGCTCGGGCGGGACTTAAATTCGTCTATTCCACCGAAATAAGTATGGAAGGGTAACCGCAAATAAAAACGACTGTCGAATCTGCTCCAAAATACCTACTTGTTGAAATGAAAAGGTCTTATGTATCGAGTAGTTTCGATAACCAACTAAGTACCAATTGCGTAAAGGTTTGAAGTCATTTATGTCAGATATTGATATAACCTTTGAGTGGACAGTAATTTCAGCAAGAATTTATACCATTTGAAATATAAAAATCTGCAATTAGTTACAAGCTCTCTGACACAAGAATTTTATTTGACAAGTTCTTTTTCATAAAGTTTGATCGCGGCCAAGTATTTCAACATTTGACTTTGAATAATGAAATATATTAATTGTCTATTTTACTGATTATATTCCCCTTGAATCATTTAACATTACACTATTATAAAGTTGTAAAAGTCACAATAATCATAAAATAGTCTTTAGCATCTAGAGTGCCAAATATATCACAACACGTCTTTATTCTTATAGGCAATAAAGATGAGTGACAATGTAAGTTAGGCAGGCTCAGGGACCTAATAGATGTGTGATTAAAAATTTGGCAACATGTTTGGCCTACGGCACATGTAAATATATTTTTTCTTTTTTTTATGTTAAGGAGAATGCACACGAGTACTCAGGCTACCTGATGGTAAGTGGAATCAGAGACTCATAGACATTTGAATTCTCAAGACTATAATCCTAAGTCCTCAAATGCGTTGCCAACCCTGAGGACTACGATGGAATGCCTCTATGCTAGTAATTTCACCGGTTGTCTTATCCCCACACCGGAACACAAAAATGCGAACACTGTTGCTTGGCGGGTGGTTAATGGATAAGATGGTGGTAGCGATCCGGACGGACCCTGCACAGCGTCCTACCACCACTAAAATATGATAAGTAAGTAGGTACTGATTAATTATTTGTTTGTGTTTGGATGTTTTCTATGTACTTATTTAAGTATTTAAAGACACTTATGCCTAAGTACAACCCTGTTAGGTTACCGTAGTAATATGTTTTGGTACAAAATTTGGTGCTGTTACAATAAGGGGCTTTATTTTATTTCGTCTTTAAAAGTACCTAATACGATAATATGCTTACAGACAAAGTAGAGAAAAGCCCAGCAGACGTTTCATAAACTCAGACACGGAGATGTAGATACGTTTTATATTTTTAAAGCTATATTCTTCTGAGGATCACTAAACTTGTGCTGGTGTTCCCGAACAAGTTGCGAAGTATAACCATAGAGGCTCGCACGCTCGCGAGTGGGAAACGCCTGCTACGGCCATGCACCTCATCGACCAGCTGACGGACAACCCCAGGGCACTGAAGAAGGGGTTGATCGGAGTAGACTGGTATATCCTGCCTGTCCTCCACCCGGACGGATAGGAGTTCTCACTCCGCGATTTCTCTATGTAAGTACATCTGTGGCCTTAGTGAAACGGATACAATAATAACTATTTAATATATATTTATAAACCTATACATATATGTGACCTTTTCTTTAAGAGCTGACATCTCTAAAACCCAACCATGTTCATAAAACCTAGGTAAGAACTATCCCGAGTGCACTGGTTTTAAAAAGAAATCACATCCAAGTCGGTTCATTTTGTTGGAAGTTAAGGTGCCACTGAGAGAGATACGCACATCTTATCACCTTACAATAAGGCTCACTAGTGGTCAGTTAACAGTGATGCTGTTTGTACAGAGAATCCTAGCTATGTACCTCGGATTACTTGTATCCTTTTTCACTAGGACCATAGATGAGTGACAATCTTATTTCGCTTTCATAAACGCAGCTTTCTATAAAAAATGGGCCATGAAAAAGCTTTTTTCCAAGTGGGTGCCACGTTTGCTTACAGCTGATCAAAAGGAACAACGTATCAATGATTTAGAGCTATGTTTGGCGCTGATGAACCGTAATAAAAAGGATTTTTTACGTCGGTTTGTGTCAATGGATGAAACATGGATACACCATTTCACTCCGGAATCCAATCGGCAGTCAGCGGAGTTGAGAGGGGCCGGTGAAAGCCGCCCGAAGCGGCCAAAGACTCAGAAATCGGCCGGTAAGGTTATGGCGTCAATTTTTTGGGATGCGCATGGAATACTTTTCATCGACTACCTTGAAAAGGGGCTTAATATAAATAGTGACTATTACATGTGCTTATTGGTGCGATTGATGTACGAAATTGTCACAAGTCCGTGAGAACGATGGCCAAAATTAATGAATTGGGCTTCGATATTGCTTCCTCATCTCCCTTATTCGCCAGACTTAGCCCCCAGCGATTACTGGCTGTTTGCAGACCTCAAAAAAATGCTCCAGGGTAAGAAATTTGACTAAAATAAAAATATTTCTCCATAGGTGTTCACGCTCGCGAGTGGGTGGCGCCCGCCATGGCCATGTATCTCATCGACTGGCTGACGACCGACCCCGACGCGCGGACGACAGAGCTCAATGGAGTAGACTAGTACATCATGCCCGTCGTCGACCTGGACGGCTACGAATTCTCACGCACATTTGTGAGTAAATAAATAATTAACGTGTGTTAAGAAGTGCGGGGAAAGGCTTATCACCTTCTACTCCATACCATGCTTTATGGTCCGAAATAGTGGGGCTACCCTGAAGTACATCGCCTGATAGTCAGTAATAAAAAGGTTTTTTTGAGAAGTCTCTCGTCGGTCTGTACCATGCTACAAGCAAGTGATCAGAACCCTTTTTACTGGTTAAATGAGATATGTACTCATCGGCAAAATAACTCGCCCACCCGTCTTTTAGACATACAACTGTTTACAATTATAACTTACCACTTAACCAGAGAATAATTTCGAAAATACTTAACCAATTTTGTTGCAAACTGTAGTGATTTATTGCTAATTAACTTTGGTCCGAAATAGGCACCAAATTTTTTTTTTAGGGTCGCATCTCTTTTAAGAGGAACGGCAAAATTCCATAAATTTGAAAGTCATACAAAACACAATAATTTACTGGGAAAAGCAAATTTATGGCTCTTTTAGCTTCCTCTTGAAAGAGATAGGACATTAAAAAAAGAAGATTTTGTGCCCGTTTTGGACCTAAGTTAATTAGCAACAAAACACTACAATTTCCAACAACATTGGTGAAGTATTTTTAAAGTAATTCTCTGGTTTAAGAAGTTATATTTGTAAGCAGTTGTATGACCAAAAGAATGGTGGGCGAGTTATTTCGCCGGTGAGTGTATAATATATTTGTGAACTTGTAATAAATTAATCCAAGGGTCAAGCTATCCATTCTCATCATTAAATCAGCAGGGCGGGGCATACCTACGTGCTAAAGAAATTCATACAGTTTGTTAACAGGACCGCATATGGAGGAAAACCAGGTCACAACATTCAGAACGCATAAACTGCGTAGGAGTTGATGGTATTCTGAATTACGGCTTCAAGTGGGGAGGCCCCGGCGCCTCCAGAAACCCGTGTAACGCGGAGGTGTACGCCAGACCCAGGCCCTTCTCCGAAGTTGAAATAAAAATATTCTCAAGAATCATGATGCCATTCAAAGACAGAATCAAATTGTATGTGACCTTGCACTCTTACGAACAATATTTGGTGTATCCTTGGGGTTACACAGGGATTTTTTGCCAAAAAAATGGAAAAACTTAGATGCCTTGGCAAAGCATGTATCCGACTCTGTGTAAAAAGCTGGAGGACGGCCGTTTAAGGTTATGAGTTCAAGGGCGTCGGCTGGTGGAAGTGAGGAGTACGCGTTCGGCATTGCAGGGATTCCTTACTGCTACACTATGGAACTGACCGAAGGCTACGAGTTCTTCTTTCCTGAACGGCTCTTAACTACGGTAATGCCGCAATTTTTTGAAGGATTTTAAACATTCGGCGCTCGAATAAAATATACTAGATATAGACAAGAGTGTTCTTTCAAGCTACGTTGGTAAATTAAAATTTAAAACCCTTGAATAACTTGTTACTTACTTCTCGTATATCTTTGACCCTCTAAGTTTTATTAAATGCTGTTTTTTTAAGATCGGTGCAAATCATAAGTAAAAAATGTTTTTTTCCCAAAAAGCCGCAATGCCGCAATGCCGCAATTTTATGAAGGATTCAAAACATTCGGCGAACGATAATTACTAGATATAGACAAGAGTGTTCTTTTCAAGCTGGTGTTGTAAAATGTTATCATGTTACGTTGGTAAATTAAAATATTGTACCCATGAATAACTTGTTACTTCTCGCATATCTTTAACCCTCTAAGTTTTATTAAATGCCCTTTTTTTTAAGATCGGTGCAAATCATAAGTAAAACATGTTTTTTTTCCAAAAAACAATAGTACTTATGTATTTTTTAACTAGGGCCCTAGTTAATACTGACTTAAACTATTTTCGCTTTCCAACCTATGGCATTTATCAGGATGAGAATATTTTGACCTTATTGTTGTTTAACTTTTACCTTTGATAACACTAGTTGTTTCAGATAAATTTTGAAAAAGCTGATAAGAGAAAAAAAATTAAGCACTGATCCTTAGCAATTGCTGTATAATGTATACTTGTTTGTTTAAAATTGTAACTTGTCCGAAAACGCGCCCGATTGCCTAAATAACGATTTCAGCCATAAAAACTGAGAAATAAATAAATCAATAAATATTGACCAGTATAATCATTGTATGTACAGTGACATATGAGCAGTTAACAAATCGAAATTGGTCGGTAGATAATCCCTTTAGGAATAAACCTAAACTAAGACGTCATTATAAAAGCTGACTGTGGTTTTTGAGTTACCAATATAAAAATATAGCGTATCCCGATTATCGACTTAACATCGATCGGCTTCGCATTGTCGGTGAAAATTTTAATGAAATGAATTTTTAAACACCGTACTTGTGTAGAATTAGAAACATGGTTTAATGTTTTGATTAACTTCATTCGGAGGGTAAAATTGTGAATTAGTGATGGTGACATTTGCGTTAGTCTTAGGTAAGCGAGTGTTAAACTTAGTTTGCATTTTTATTTTTAGCGTTAACTCCGACTAAAGTTTACTCAAATTAAATTTTAGGTCTACTTGGACTTTTCTGGGAAACCAATTGCTTCGAAGGGAAATATGATAAGTATGACCAGTGTCACCGATCTTATTTTGCCCAAATTTTTAAATACCTACCAAAACCTTATGTAAGATTCTAATATTTAAATCTGATAAATGCCATGTACAGGGACCGAATAAAAATATGGAGCATACTTAGAACCTTGTCAATGTGAATGTGTTTGTCATCGTCATGAAGTTCAATATGAAAATGTACTAAATACAATACAGTACAGGGCCGAGATTCTACACGGTAAAAACGATATCGTATTTGACGTATTTCCGTATTGTCAACGTTTTCATAACTCTTATGTCATTTACAATAATGGCGACTGTAACATTAACGATTCTAAAACAAGTCAAACGCGATATCGTTATAACGCAGTTGAATAGAGGCCCTGGGCTGAGATTCTACACGGTAAAAACGATATCGCCTTTTACGTGTTTCCGTAGGTAGTGTCAACGTTTTGATAACTCTTATGTACTTGACAGAAATGGCGGCCGAATAAAAAACGATACTAAACCACGTCAAACGCAATTTCGTTTTAACGCTGTAGAATAGAGGTCCTGTACACAATGTGTCGCATTTTATCCTTAAGTATCAAATTTATCCGCGCTTTGAATATTGGGAACGGACATAACTTAGGTATAATACTAAACTAATAACTGAGGTCAAGGCCTGACTATATATATTATAGATACCTTCATCTCTGAGTCTCCTCTCTTTAGTAATATGTACCAAAAAGATACGTGATATCATGGAGTAATGGTAGTAAAAGTGCCTTTGTTGGTAGGTAATACATGTCCCCATGTCCAAACTTACAATTGAAATATTATTTTAATACATACACATTGTAACGATACAGACCCCACAGCAGTCAAGAGTGAGTCGCATAACATAAATAAATATATAAATAAATAAATATCTACTTATAAAATAATTGGCCAGCGTGATCATCTAGTTATATAAAGGTAGGACCCCAAGTTAAACCCGTGTGTAACCAGTTCGTTTAAGGAATACTCGAGGTGTGTTGGAAAGGTTTAGGAAACATTAACTTTAATTTACTAATTCAGAGGCTTCTACTGTATATTACCTACCTAATTTTATATATTCCATTATAATCTAATACCTAACTTTACTTAGATAATATTTGATTCAACAATTCATCTTACAATCTTTCTTAGTACCCTACCGTGTGAATCCAACCATAATAAACCATGCCCTATGTTCGACCTAAGATAAACATATTAATGTGTCAGCAAAGTTACTAACTTAACCCATCTAATTAATTTATTCAAGTTTGAATAGGAAATGTTGTTCGAATGTCCTAGTATTATAATAAATCTTTCACATACAGTAAAGCTCAATTTTGTATGAACTTCCTACAGTTTAATAATCTTAATAACTATAGTCCTAAGCTTCAAATTCAATTAATCTTTCATAATTTCGTATCCGAAGTGAGATAGATTGTGAAACTGCTAGTTCTTTTAATGTAGATGTAAGTTTTCTTGATTAATGGAACAGAAGGAGATAACTAATTCCCTATGGGTCTCTTTTGTAAATAAATACAAAGAGAAGGGCAGGCCCCTCCTAGCCATTACACTTAGGCATCATCCGCCTGCCCCTGTGCGGCTCGACAACCTGACGGGGCACCGCTCCACCCAAAGCAAGAGTTGCTGTCCCACTTACAAGGTTAGTAATGTCTGTGTAGGTTAGTCAGGTCTCCCCAAGAGAGATCCTACCCCAAGGGCCGCGTTGAACTGAACCGGGATGGTGATATAATGTCGCTACTATTAAATCTAGTGAGTCTCCCCTAAAGCCATCTAAATTCGAGAGCATAATCAAAGGACCTAGTTTTTGCTGGTACATAATGGATGCCACCTCAGCCTCGTTTCCACAGCTTTGAAGTAAGGGCCTCATCTCCACAGCCTATACTTGGGAGGGCGCCTCCAAAAGAATCCAGGTCCACTAGGCAAAGATTCCTACCTGATCTAGCGCCCTTTAGAAGAGACTTTTGTAATACCCACGTTCACCAAGAGACAACCTAGCCCAATACGGATCAACTATGAATTGTCGACCCTGCAAGCAGCAGCCGCCCATTCCATAGCCAAGAGCCGATAAATTGCCGCTAAATTATCACCCGTGTAACGGGCGAATCATTTGTCCAATTCTTATATTACATTACATTAGTTTGTAATTGACAACCAAATGTTGACTAAAATGATAATTGAACAATAACTCGATATCAAACTATGCGACTTATTAACACTGCATTCACGGCATTCTTCAATTTATACCACCAGCCCGGAGTCATTTAAAGGTAAAACTCGAAATTTTGTTTCATTGAATTCGTGACAACTAATTAAGTATTGTAAATATTTTCAATAACTCAATATTTCGATATAACAAATCCAAAAACGTAAGAATTTCTTTATCTATGGTTTTAATCTATAAATACCATAGTTCGGACTTTAACGTTATAAACAGAAATAAAAACTTCCAACTGAAATGTTAACCTGTAATAATGTGATTGAACTTCACTCACTATCTCACTTGGACTCAAATTATATAATCATTCTGATACCAAATTTCATTCTCTCTTTGCTACCTTAGCAATGGATCGAATCCAAATATACTGTAACATAATCCCTATAAACCGGTTTTATGAAATAATAATCGTTATAACTTCCATTTACACATACCAACTTTTACAGACAGACGAACGAACAAAAATCACATGGCTCTTTGCCTAAGATTAACAGGAACTGGCTTAGTAAAACTAAACTTGTTCATAAAGTCGGCGTATCATAATCCATAAAACCCCTTTTATAAAACAATAATTTGTTTATAACTCCCGTTTACATATACCGACGTTTACAGACAGACGAACGAACAAAAATCACATGGCTTTTTGTTTAAAATAAACAGAAACAAGCTTAGTCAAACTAAGCTTGATCATAATGTCGGAATTACGCCAGCTGCAAATCTAGAATACACGATCTAATCGTAGCTCCAAGACCGCATGTACAAATTCATCATCCTACTACTTATTATTATATATATATTTTAGCCAATCCATTGACTTAACTATCGCTAAGCAGTAGTAATTAAAGCATTCATCAACATCTGTCGTACTTATTAATTTATATCTTAAATTAACCTTGATTCCTAAATCATATTTATCGATATTGGGACTGCCAACAAATATGAACGAACTACCTCTCATTCTCCCTAAAATCTAAATGCCTCCTTTCAAAATTTCATATAAGTATATTTTATCGATTCGTGTCTCATCTACCTATAGTGTAACGGGAGCAATATTTAAGGTGTTGGTTCCCTCCAAATTGTATCCAACATACTACATACATATTGATCATGAATTATTTATATAATTCCTGACACATTTTTCACAAGGCGATTTAACTAGTATTGGTTTCATATAAACCCTCCAAATTCTGAACGGTACGACAAACAAACATACATACGCGATTTCATACGACTGAGTAATAACTCCAGAGTTCCTTTCTACATACTCGTACATATAATTCTACATACTGATACATACATGCCTAATTCTAGCCTGTCTATCGATTTTAACTTCACGATCCATGCGATTTATTTTAACGTACGACATTCACGGTTTCCTAAAGCCGGATTCACAACGACTTTAGTCAGCGATTACGTTCGCTTCGTAATTGCATCCTAGGTATTCACACAATTTATTTCCTAATTCCTTCCAAACTCTACAAGTAGTTATTACATCACATAAAACCAAGCCTCGAACCTGATTCATAATTAATCCCTTGGATTGTAAGCTATTAAGAGATATAAATTAATCTCAATATCACTATTCAAATTCTGAACTCAGTATCATTATTTCCTGTAGTTACTTATAAATATAAACATGATTTAACCTCAAAATGTTTGATAACGATCCGAACCGATTTAAAGCAAACTTCATAATTACTATTCTATAAAACCTAAATTAGGTATAACAAACTTATCATAATTTTCATTTACTTAATCTTACATACAAAATCATCATAATCATAGATAAATATCCAACGTCCAACATTCGCAGCCTCCTAAAGTTGGATTCACAATGAATATTTGCCAACGATAATGTAAATTCTAAAATCGCAACTATAAAATCTAGCCTCGCTAACCTTATCTTAAATTCGAACTCAAAGCTTTATTTCTTTAATTATTAGATCTACTAAATTCTTATAGTTATGATATAAACATTAATCTTTGGTCTAGATTTGAACTGACTCAAATGTATTTCTCTAAATATCTTTACGCAAGAGATGCAAAATTAATCGTATCCAATACTCTAAGTCTTTGGTCAAGTATCGAACTGACATTATGTATAGTTCCCTAAACTTCTGAACGTATGCAGTGCCAAATAACTAAATAACTATATAATTTATTCCTACTTATATAAATTGGCTAAAAGCCTAGTCCTTAAACCTGTACATTACAATAGTCTGTGAAGGTACAATAGACGCGCCACAGAATAAGTTCTTGTACTTAATCTGTGAGACGCGCAACTAATCACAGACTACTAAGGGATTCTATGATCAAATAAAGCACTAGTCTATTTTGGGTTTTTGTTTAGACTTCTCGTAAACTATTGAACAAATAGTTTTTTAATGAAATTTCGGTAACTATCCTTCTATTTACTTCCTACCTGCTTATCTTCGATCAAGTTATTACTACCTAAATCTATTCTAATTTTAGATCTCGGGTAATAAAGAGTTCCGCTTGGCTGAATTAAAAAATACCCCTTTGCCTTATCCCCATCCTGTTCACCTTAAAACCCTCAAATAACCTGTAGACTCTTAACTTATGTAATCTATACATATAATAAAATCTACTTAATAATCTTATACTTCGTTAACGAATTTCTTGTAATTGGATGGTACATCCAGCGCTATTCACCCGGACACAAATCAAGCAAAGCAAGTTCCCTACTCTAATTCACGCCTGGATTTCACATAAAAGATTATAAGTGAAACATCAGTACAGGTTAGTAAATACACTCGTTAAGCATTTCTACTTCGCCCTACAATAAGTAAATACCCTATGCCTATTTGTTCACTTTGAACATTCCAACAACATACCAAACTAAAGCCTTTATACATAGTGTTATTAATGGACTAGATATTTTTAATCGACTGTCGAAAAATAGCTTCTTTCATATGAATATAATATCTAGGCACTTATGTTTTGATAAAACCTTCTTCTGAAAGTAGGTTAATACCTATTACTTCGTGGTTAATTTTAAGAATCATAACCTCCCAAATTTATTTCAGTAATCCATTTATACGTTTTGAATCAAACAAGCACCGAATCACAGTATCACTGAATACATAATAATAATTGTACCCTTCGTTCGACTTTGTGGTCTCCTGATATACAACTATTACTAATGTCAAATGTAAGTATATAAAAACCCCTATTTGCTATAATAACTACTTAATTTAACTGTAAATCGGAACCCCTTGTTATTAATAATCTTACAAACCGAATGCAGAATCTCAGGCTTAACTCTTTTCCGTGAAAGTTAACTACAACCCTTTCCTGTTGGTTTTGTTTTAGTACTCTAAAGCCCATAAATATCATTGTTTCAATTAAAGGTATCTGAGATGGTACTTAATGTTATTTCTTTGGGAAAACTAGAGCTAGGTATTACCTATAGCTTTTATGAGTAAATAATGTACTATCTATGATAACATCTACTAGTTAAATATGTAAACGGTCCCGTTATTAAAACAATTGTTATGGTAGGCATATATAACTAGAAACCTTCTCCTAAAATGACTTGAAAATAATTTAACCAATTTGTTTCAGGACTCTGCTTGTTTATTGAAAATGTAGGAGCATCTGTGGAATTAAATCTTACTACATGGTACCTAACCCTGAATGCATATTGAAAATATATGAACAGCTGCTGAATGAAATTCTACAACAATGTATTGGTTCCTGAATAAAATACCAGAATATTACCATAGATGTTGGTATTCCTATATTTTTACTCTTTTCAGGTATAAGTGACCTATATGTTAAAAAGGATAAAGGTGACACACAAGGAAGTTCTCAAACATTTTCTGCCTTACCTAGATTGATCCTAGTGGAGAAGTCTCAGCTGAGTTTACCTCCAGTCTCTTTGTACCAATTAATTACTGACCATTTTTGCCTCTCGGCTGATACTTCAATAACTGAATTTAAGTCTGAACATATTACAATACAATACAATACAACATACATATTGTTTCTATTAAACTATTTTGTCGCACTAAAATAATATTCCTAAGGCAGAAATTGCTAATATGAGATTAATATATCACAGTTTAAATTTCAAAAACCACTTACCTTACCATGGAGCTATTAAGAGGGTATATGTACAACATAAGTATTTTTACAACATTGAGATTATGAGGTTAATATTTTAGATATTCCAGCTTGTATCAATAAATATAACAAGTTAGATCAAAATTAATTAAAGCTTACTGCAATTCTTATTTGATGATTGGAAGGTCTAATTTCTATACTTTATCTTGCTTTTTTTTGTAACATTAAATAATAATTGGATAGAATTAAATATTTTGTTAATTGTAATGAAATGTACATATTCCCCTTTTGCACAAAACAACAATAAAATATAGGTCAATAAAACACAAATCACAGTATATTTATTACACAAAATAACATCAAAATTCAAGTAAATTCATAGGATATGTGCACGAATTTTAATTATTACTTTATAGTAACATAATACGGTTTACTTCTTTGATACTTCATCCTGGAGTTATTAATTCAAAATTTAATCATGATTACAATGCAAATAGTCACAATGCTTTCATGTTTGTTGGGAGGTCAAATGCCTGTACATAATCATTAAGGAATGATAGTAAATAGCTAATTGTATTGTTAGATGTAATTGATTCGTGCTCATTTCCCTTTTAACACAACACAAAAAATAAAACACATCAAAAGGAACCCCTCCCTAACTCCCTAGCCCTACATTCCGAGAGACTACAAACAGTATAGCTGCATGCCCTAACTGCCTGCCCGAGTTCCTAAAGAAGCCCTATCAGCCTACATTATAAAAGGATACTCTGCTACCCGAAATCCAGACTCGGATTCCGGACTGCTATAAAAATAGCAGCACTAAAGGGGTCTTGGTTCAGCAGAGGCATACTCACCCAATAGGTCCTGATTCCCCATCCAAGCACTCAGAACTTTAAATTAAATATTCGCGAAGCTCTTCCGTCCTCTCCGTCCCGCGTCGTGCTAATTCTTCCATCTTCTCCCTCCACCCGTTTTATACTCGAACCATTCCCCCCACCGACCCTAACATTCAGCGACCAGAAAACCTAGACCCGTATCAATAACGAAAAAGGGTCCCCGTAATGATTCCCCATAGTCCCAATAACGAGTTAAAACGTAAAAACGTCCCAACAACGTCTCGTTAGTTCTCTTTATACTGGTCGCTCTTGCTTCCAACAGATTACGTAAGTTTAGTATGGACAAGCGCAATTATAATCTGAATATTTAGTACCTATGTAACCGAGCCAGATAATTTGTCCTTCCTTAATTCCGTGTCCAATTACATAAAAGGTTGTTAAACCCTACTTCTTCTTATATTTGCTAAATAACATAAACAACTTTTCCTGAGATTAGGTACTTATTGTTATATAGCGACCCGGCAATCAACCAAACAAATATAATATATGTTCTAATGGAATCGAGATTAAATAGGTAAGAAAAGAAGGAAGAGGTACTTTTATTTTACAACCTGTGTTCATTAATTATCTATTTTAGGTATTCTTGATTATGTTCTGCTTACTGATTACTATTTAACTGTTTGTATGGACCTGAGCTAACAAGAAGATACCACGGATATTTTTATATGCTCCTACGATTATTTAACCATTCATCTTTCCTTTTTTTCAATCTTTAATATTGTTATAAATTATTTCAAGCTTTATAAAAGTAAACGATAAATGTATAACCCGATTTTGTCAAGGCATATCCATAATAACTTTCTATACCCGCATAATCCCACTCTTTCTAACTACCTTCTTTTATTTTCTTACAAGCAAACAACATCATCGTACCCTATCGCTCTGATTCCCGTAACAAATTAGTATGACAGTTCAAACATAACGTTAAAGCGACAAAGCACCAACGTGTCTATTCTTATCGCCGCCTCGCCAGTTAATTGGTTTAGGCTTTATAACTACCCTACTTTATTTCGCTAAATATAGCCGCAACGCAACTGTACCCCGTCGCCCCAACGCTTCTAACAAATTAATATAGTAGCTCAAACATAACGTTAAAGCGACAAAGTACCAAAGTGGTTTTTCATATCACCATTCCGCCATTTGTATGTTTTAAGCTTTATAACTTATATATTTGAATACGACGACATATTGTACTAATATTTAAGTACACATCTGACCTATTCTATTGTTTAAAAACCCAGTATTATCTCTCGTAAACATATTTATACCTTTATATGATCAGACAAGTCCTAAGCCTCCTATTTATAATAAGTGACGATATATAATTTATGATTATAAGAATTAAAAAAAAAAATTATACCCTATATATATATATCTCTATATATTTATACATATGCTGGCTGACTTGGGGTCAGCACATCACCCCCCTTTGGCCTTAATAATTTTCGGATTTCGTAGAAGACGCACAATTAATAAGACCAAATCTACTTATAGGATCCTACATAAACGCAAAATTCAAACCATGTATAAATATGTGTATTTATGAGGGTATATTTGTTTATGTATGTATATATGTATATATATGTGTATTATACATGTACGTTTATATTAGTTTGTGTACTTGCTAATTTGTTTAAAATTTATTTATTTATTTATAAGTATTATCATTTCTTTTTACTTTTTGTGCAAACTTGTATGTGTCCAACCCCATGCATTGTCCTTACTCATTTGCTTCAGGGTTAGCTGGAAGAGATCCCATTTAGGGATAAGTTCGCCTTTGTACATTAATTTTGTATTATAATTGTAATATTTATATTTTTATGCAATAAAGAGTTTACATACATACATACAAATATGTATACCTCCCCATTCCTAGCTACCTATTCTTTAACTTAAAATCCTCTTTTTTTTTTTTTTCTTTATAAGGTCTCTTATCGTTCTGTCGAAACAAGAAGTAATTAGTCGAGTTAGTTAAAATCAGCTTTTTTTATTTCCTTTTAATCTTCTTCTAAGTAAATTAACAATAACACCAATTGTTGATATACTTATTTTATAGTTACCTAGTACAATTAAAAATTCAACGACCCTTTATTACTCAATATAGTTAGATACTACAGATTGAGTATCTAAATTATGCCGACTTCTATTTTACCTACTCAGACTGTTATTTGCTACTAATTTGACACCTTACTTTCCCTATCATCCATCCAACAAATCTTCTACTACAACCCTACATACACACTTATGTAATTCATACATATTTGTATATTTTCAATATCACAAGTAAATCCCACTTCAACCCAAACAACATCATGTCCAACACACATACCTATACACATCCAAGCAGCTATACTTATTCAGTCAATTATTCCCGCGCATTCGCATTCAACTCTAAAATATAATTTACTATGCTTTACCGAAGTTTATAGGCTTAAAGATTGGATAAAACATTTTTTTTTCCTTACTCTATTCAACCTACCTGACTATCCTAATGCTTAATACTAATATATTAATTCTCTCCCACAACTATAGTGACCTATTGTACTAAAGTAATTAAGACATGAGTTTATAAGCGTCCACTCTTTGTTCAACCAAATAAAGGTCATTCTTGGCAATTAAAACGGGGAAATAAATTGTTATTGTTTAATAAAGATCAACATTGAAAGATTTACCTATTTCATTTTCCCAACTTCCATAATAGTATTTCAATATCTGGTTATTAAAATAATGAAACAAGTAAGATATTTTGAATAAGTTAAGTACCCCATAATGGTCTTAGAATAAATATATGTATTCTTTTGAAATATGTGATAAAAAAAATGTTTAGCATCCCAACCTAATTTAACCTAACCTTCTGTTTATCGTACTAAATTTTAACCTCCCAAATTTCATAGTTAAACCTATATTAGGTATAATAAGTTGTATTTTGTACATGTAACCATAACATAGAATTAATATAAAGATAGGATAGATATAAGTCAACATATTATGTTTACATCTGATAAAGTAGACTTAAGCAAACCTAATGTGCTTAATTTTCCGTATTTTACTTATAATAATCAAGAGTAACTGAATTCCACCCAAATTCGATATATCATTTGTTCATAAGTACCGACCTTTATTTTAATTATAACTACCTATACTTTGCGAACTTTCCGAGCAAATGTTCACCCCCCGAAATACGTAATATTTTAATTTCTAAAACACCTATGAAGCGCTAATCCATTTACAATAATTAAATCAACACCTTATACTACTTTAACCAACAATAGGTTAGACTAGGGTTCAAGTTCACCCCCCTAACCATACAATTAACTAAATCCTTAAACTCGCTATAACCTATCAAATTTTTACAAGAACTGCTAACTGACCTCATCCGTGCAACCTCGTCTACCACGGATCTCGAGGGAATCGCGTAGCCTATGAACTTCGACGGAACCCAAGCTAAACTCCCAAATTTCAATATATTCCAACGAAACCGGCACAGCCGCTTTCCCGCAAAACACATCAACCAAACTAACAACCAGGGCCCACTCTCGCACTTATAATACTAGTATAGAAACAAGGATTTTAACCTAAACCTACTTAAAACTCCCTTAAAGTTAGTTCATAAGTGAACTCACCCCCCAGATTAGTTACTATTTTAATTCCTAAACCCCACCTAGAAAATCTCTAATTCTACAACGTTTCTTAAGTTGTACTAGCCTTTCCTTTTCCGTTTAATTCCTAACTATAGTTTCAAGTTTTATAAATAATCTAACCCTGTAAATCGTCTGTGGGAGTCTAATAATTACTCTTAATAATAGTCGACTACTAACGCCATCTAACCCCACACGGAAGATCTAAGGCCAGAAAGTCACTTATTTAAGTAATTAGTTCTAAGTCGCACAATGGAAGTCACTTTAACGGTAAAGTGATTTCCTACATCGCGCTGATAGGATTTTCCCAAATTAAAAGACCTTCCCGCTGCAGTGACATGTAAACATTGGTCTTCTTAATCTAAACCAGACTTTGCCTACCCTTTATCAGCCGCACTCGAAAGTTTTTACTATCCTTTATACCTATACGATAATACACCAAACATTATTTAACCTAATAAATCCTACTGAATAACCGCAAATAAATTAAATTAAAATAAGTGTGTGTGATATTTATTTCAAACCTGACAGAAGTAGCAAATACAGAATAAATGACCTCTCCAACACACCTTTTTCGACCCACTCCATTTCACGAACATCAAATGTAGGCCAGGACCGAGCTTCATAAGATTTCCTTACAGATCTCTATAAAACCCAGCCAAAGCCTATTAAAATTTAGCCATATAGTGACCCAGAATCTAATCCTGGTCATTCACGGCACCAAATGTAACGATACAGACCCCACAGCAGTCAAGAGTGAGTCGCATAACATAAATAAATATATAAATAAATAAATATCTACTTATAAAATAATTGGCCAGCGTGATCATCTAGTTATATAAAGGTAGGACCCCAAGTTAAACCCGTGTGTAACCAGTTCGTTTAAGGAATACTCGAGGTGTGTTGGAAAGGTTTAGGAAACATTAACTTTAATTTACTAATTCAGAGGCTTCTACTGTATATTACCTACCTAATTTTATATATTCCATTATAATCTAATACCTAACTTTACTTAGATAATATTTGATTCAACAATTCATCTTACAATCTTTCTTAGTACCCTACCGTGTGAATCCAACCATAATAAACCATGCCCTATGTTCGACCTAAGATAAACATATTAATGTGTCAGCAAAGTTACTAACTTAACCCATCTAATTAATTTATTCAAGTTTGAATAGGAAATGTTGTTCGAATGTCCTAGTATTATAATAAATCTTTCACATACAGTAAAGCTCAATTTTGTATGAACTTCCTACAGTTTAATAATCTTAATAACTATAGTCCTAAGCTTCAAATTCAATTAATCTTTCATAATTTCGTATCCGAAGTGAGATAGATTGTGAAACTGCTAGTTCTTTTAATGTAGATGTAAGTTTTCTTGATTAATGGAACAGAAGGAGATAACTAATTCCCTATGGGTCTCTTTTGTAAATAAATACAAAGAGAAGGGCAGGCCCCTCCTAGCCATTACACTTAGGCATCATCCGCCTGCCCCTGTGCGGCTCGACAACCTGACGGGGCACCGCTCCACCCAAAGCAAGAGTTGCTGTCCCACTTACAAGGTTAGTAATGTCTGTGTAGGTTAGTCAGGTCTCCCCAAGAGAGATCCTACCCCAAGGGCCGCGTTGAACTGAACCGGGATGGTGATATAATGTCGCTACTATTAAATCTAGTGAGTCTCCCCTAAAGCCATCTAAATTCGAGAGCATAATCAAAGGACCTAGTTTTTGCTGGTACATAATGGATGCCACCTCAGCCTCGTTTCCACAGCTTTGAAGTAAGGGCCTCATCTCCACAGCCTATACTTGGGAGGGCGCCTCCAAAAGAATCCAGGTCCACTAGGCAAAGATTCCTACCTGATCTAGCGCCCTTTAGAAGAGACTTTTGTAATACCCACGTTCACCAAGAGACAACCTAGCCCAATACGGATCAACTATGAATTGTCGACCCTGCAAGCAGCAGCCGCCCATTCCATAGCCAAGAGCCGATAAATTGCCGCTAAATTATCACCCGTGTAACGGGCGAATCATTTGTCCAATTCTTATATTACATTACATTAGTTTGTAATTGACAACCAAATGTTGACTAAAATGATAATTGAACAATAACTCGATATCAAACTATGCGACTTATTAACACTGCATTCACGGCATTCTTCAATTTATACCACCAGCCCGGAGTCATTTAAAGGTAAAACTCGAAATTTTGTTTCATTGAATTCGTGACAACTAATTAAGTATTGTAAATATTTTCAATAACTCAATATTTCGATATAACAAATCCAAAAACGTAAGAATTTCTTTATCTATGGTTTTAATCTATAAATACCATAGTTCGGACTTTAACGTTATAAACAGAAATAAAAACTTCCAACTGAAATGTTAACCTGTAATAATGTGATTGAACTTCACTCACTATCTCACTTGGACTCAAATTATATAATCATTCTGATACCAAATTTCATTCTCTCTTTGCTACCTTAGCAATGGATCGAATCCAAATATACTGTAACATAATCCCTATAAACCGGTTTTATGAAATAATAATCGTTATAACTTCCATTTACACATACCAACTTTTACAGACAGACGAACGAACAAAAATCACATGGCTCTTTGCCTAAGATTAACAGGAACTGGCTTAGTAAAACTAAACTTGTTCATAAAGTCGGCGTATCATAATCCATAAAACCCCTTTTATAAAACAATAATTTGTTTATAACTCCCGTTTACATATACCGACGTTTACAGACAGACGAACGAACAAAAATCACATGGCTTTTTGTTTAAAATAAACAGAAACAAGCTTAGTCAAACTAAGCTTGATCATAATGTCGGAATTACGCCAGCTGCAAATCTAGAATACACGATCTAATCGTAGCTCCAAGACCGCATGTACAAATTCATCATCCTACTACTTATTATTATATATATATTTTAGCCAATCCATTGACTTAACTATCGCTAAGCAGTAGTAATTAAAGCATTCATCAACATCTGTCGTACTTATTAATTTATATCTTAAATTAACCTTGATTCCTAAATCATATTTATCGATATTGGGACTGCCAACAAATATGAACGAACTACCTCTCATTCTCCCTAAAATCTAAATGCCTCCTTTCAAAATTTCATATAAGTATATTTTATCGATTCGTGTCTCATCTACCTATAGTGTAACGGGAGCAATATTTAAGGTGTTGGTTCCCTCCAAATTGTATCCAACATACTACATACATATTGATCATGAATTATTTATATAATTCCTGACACATTTTTCACAAGGCGATTTAACTAGTATTGGTTTCATATAAACCCTCCAAATTCTGAACGGTACGACAAACAAACATACATACGCGATTTCATACGACTGAGTAATAACTCCAGAGTTCCTTTCTACATACTCGTACATATAATTCTACATACTGATACATACATGCCTAATTCTAGCCTGTCTATCGATTTTAACTTCACGATCCATGCGATTTATTTTAACGTACGACATTCACGGTTTCCTAAAGCCGGATTCACAACGACTTTAGTCAGCGATTACGTTCGCTTCGTAATTGCATCCTAGGTATTCACACAATTTATTTCCTAATTCCTTCCAAACTCTACAAGTAGTTATTACATCACATAAAACCAAGCCTCGAACCTGATTCATAATTAATCCCTTGGATTGTAAGCTATTAAGAGATATAAATTAATCTCAATATCACTATTCAAATTCTGAACTCAGTATCATTATTTCCTGTAGTTACTTATAAATATAAACATGATTTAACCTCAAAATGTTTGATAACGATCCGAACCGATTTAAAGCAAACTTCATAATTACTATTCTATAAAACCTAAATTAGGTATAACAAACTTATCATAATTTTCATTTACTTAATCTTACATACAAAATCATCATAATCATAGATAAATATCCAACGTCCAACATTCGCAGCCTCCTAAAGTTGGATTCACAATGAATATTTGCCAACGATAATGTAAATTCTAAAATCGCAACTATAAAATCTAGCCTCGCTAACCTTATCTTAAATTCGAACTCAAAGCTTTATTTCTTTAATTATTAGATCTACTAAATTCTTATAGTTATGATATAAACATTAATCTTTGGTCTAGATTTGAACTGACTCAAATGTATTTCTCTAAATATCTTTACGCAAGAGATGCAAAATTAATCGTATCCAATACTCTAAGTCTTTGGTCAAGTATCGAACTGACATTATGTATAGTTCCCTAAACTTCTGAACGTATGCAGTGCCAAATAACTAAATAACTATATAATTTATTCCTACTTATATAAATTGGCTAAAAGCCTAGTCCTTAAACCTGTACATTACAATAGTCTGTGAAGGTACAATAGACGCGCCACAGAATAAGTTCTTGTACTTAATCTGTGAGACGCGCAACTAATCACAGACTACTAAGGGATTCTATGATCAAATAAAGCACTAGTCTATTTTGGGTTTTTGTTTAGACTTCTCGTAAACTATTGAACAAATAGTTTTTTAATGAAATTTCGGTAACTATCCTTCTATTTACTTCCTACCTGCTTATCTTCGATCAAGTTATTACTACCTAAATCTATTCTAATTTTAGATCTCGGGTAATAAAGAGTTCCGCTTGGCTGAATTAAAAAATACCCCTTTGCCTTATCCCCATCCTGTTCACCTTAAAACCCTCAAATAACCTGTAGACTCTTAACTTATGTAATCTATACATATAATAAAATCTACTTAATAATCTTATACTTCGTTAACGAATTTCTTGTAATTGGATGGTACATCCAGCGCTATTCACCCGGACACAAATCAAGCAAAGCAAGTTCCCTACTCTAATTCACGCCTGGATTTCACATAAAAGATTATAAGTGAAACATCAGTACAGGTTAGTAAATACACTCGTTAAGCATTTCTACTTCGCCCTACAATAAGTAAATACCCTATGCCTATTTGTTCACTTTGAACATTCCAACAACATACCAAACTAAAGCCTTTATACATAGTGTTATTAATGGACTAGATATTTTTAATCGACTGTCGAAAAATAGCTTCTTTCATATGAATATAATATCTAGGCACTTATGTTTTGATAAAACCTTCTTCTGAAAGTAGGTTAATACCTATTACTTCGTGGTTAATTTTAAGAATCATAACCTCCCAAATTTATTTCAGTAATCCATTTATACGTTTTGAATCAAACAAGCACCGAATCACAGTATCACTGAATACATAATAATAATTGTACCCTTCGTTCGACTTTGTGGTCTCCTGATATACAACTATTACTAATGTCAAATGTAAGTATATAAAAACCCCTATTTGCTATAATAACTACTTAATTTAACTGTAAATCGGAACCCCTTGTTATTAATAATCTTACAAACCGAATGCAGAATCTCAGGCTTAACTCTTTTCCGTGAAAGTTAACTACAACCCTTTCCTGTTGGTTTTGTTTTAGTACTCTAAAGCCCATAAATATCATTGTTTCAATTAAAGGTATCTGAGATGGTACTTAATGTTATTTCTTTGGGAAAACTAGAGCTAGGTATTACCTATAGCTTTTATGAGTAAATAATGTACTATCTATGATAACATCTACTAGTTAAATATGTAAACGGTCCCGTTATTAAAACAATTGTTATGGTAGGCATATATAACTAGAAACCTTCTCCTAAAATGACTTGAAAATAATTTAACCAATTTGTTTCAGGACTCTGCTTGTTTATTGAAAATGTAGGAGCATCTGTGGAATTAAATCTTACTACATGGTACCTAACCCTGAATGCATATTGAAAATATATGAACAGCTGCTGAATGAAATTCTACAACAATGTATTGGTTCCTGAATAAAATACCAGAATATTACCATAGATGTTGGTATTCCTATATTTTTACTCTTTTCAGGTATAAGTGACCTATATGTTAAAAAGGATAAAGGTGACACACAAGGAAGTTCTCAAACATTTTCTGCCTTACCTAGATTGATCCTAGTGGAGAAGTCTCAGCTGAGTTTACCTCCAGTCTCTTTGTACCAATTAATTACTGACCATTTTTGCCTCTCGGCTGATACTTCAATAACTGAATTTAAGTCTGAACATATTACAATACAATACAATACAACATACATATTGTTTCTATTAAACTATTTTGTCGCACTAAAATAATATTCCTAAGGCAGAAATTGCTAATATGAGATTAATATATCACAGTTTAAATTTCAAAAACCACTTACCTTACCATGGAGCTATTAAGAGGGTATATGTACAACATAAGTATTTTTACAACATTGAGATTATGAGGTTAATATTTTAGATATTCCAGCTTGTATCAATAAATATAACAAGTTAGATCAAAATTAATTAAAGCTTACTGCAATTCTTATTTGATGATTGGAAGGTCTAATTTCTATACTTTATCTTGCTTTTTTTTGTAACATTAAATAATAATTGGATAGAATTAAATATTTTGTTAATTGTAATGAAATGTACATATTCCCCTTTTGCACAAAACAACAATAAAATATAGGTCAATAAAACACAAATCACAGTATATTTATTACACAAAATAACATCAAAATTCAAGTAAATTCATAGGATATGTGCACGAATTTTAATTATTACTTTATAGTAACATAATACGGTTTACTTCTTTGATACTTCATCCTGGAGTTATTAATTCAAAATTTAATCATGATTACAATGCAAATAGTCACAATGCTTTCATGTTTGTTGGGAGGTCAAATGCCTGTACATAATCATTAAGGAATGATAGTAAATAGCTAATTGTATTGTTAGATGTAATTGATTCGTGCTCATTTCCCTTTTAACACAACACAAAAAATAAAACACATCAAAAGGAACCCCTCCCTAACTCCCTAGCCCTACATTCCGAGAGACTACAAACAGTATAGCTGCATGCCCTAACTGCCTGCCCGAGTTCCTAAAGAAGCCCTATCAGCCTACATTATAAAAGGATACTCTGCTACCCGAAATCCAGACTCGGATTCCGGACTGCTATAAAAATAGCAGCACTAAAGGGGTCTTGGTTCAGCAGAGGCATACTCACCCAATAGGTCCTGATTCCCCATCCAAGCACTCAGAACTTTAAATTAAATATTCGCGAAGCTCTTCCGTCCTCTCCGTCCCGCGTCGTGCTAATTCTTCCATCTTCTCCCTCCACCCGTTTTATACTCGAACCATTCCCCCCACCGACCCTAACATTCAGCGACCAGAAAACCTAGACCCGTATCAATAACGAAAAAGGGTCCCCGTAATGATTCCCCATAGTCCCAATAACGAGTTAAAACGTAAAAACGTCCCAACAACGTCTCGTTAGTTCTCTTTATACTGGTCGCTCTTGCTTCCAACAGATTACGTAAGTTTAGTATGGACAAGCGCAATTATAATCTGAATATTTAGTACCTATGTAACCGAGCCAGATAATTTGTCCTTCCTTAATTCCGTGTCCAATTACATAAAAGGTTGTTAAACCCTACTTCTTCTTATATTTGCTAAATAACATAAACAACTTTTCCTGAGATTAGGTACTTATTGTTATATAGCGACCCGGCAATCAACCAAACAAATATAATATATGTTCTAATGGAATCGAGATTAAATAGGTAAGAAAAGAAGGAAGAGGTACTTTTATTTTACAACCTGTGTTCATTAATTATCTATTTTAGGTATTCTTGATTATGTTCTGCTTACTGATTACTATTTAACTGTTTGTATGGACCTGAGCTAACAAGAAGATACCACGGATATTTTTATATGCTCCTACGATTATTTAACCATTCATCTTTCCTTTTTTTCAATCTTTAATATTGTTATAAATTATTTCAAGCTTTATAAAAGTAAACGATAAATGTATAACCCGATTTTGTCAAGGCATATCCATAATAACTTTCTATACCCGCATAATCCCACTCTTTCTAACTACCTTCTTTTATTTTCTTACAAGCAAACAACATCATCGTACCCTATCGCTCTGATTCCCGTAACAAATTAGTATGACAGTTCAAACATAACGTTAAAGCGACAAAGCACCAACGTGTCTATTCTTATCGCCGCCTCGCCAGTTAATTGGTTTAGGCTTTATAACTACCCTACTTTATTTCGCTAAATATAGCCGCAACGCAACTGTACCCCGTCGCCCCAACGCTTCTAACAAATTAATATAGTAGCTCAAACATAACGTTAAAGCGACAAAGTACCAAAGTGGTTTTTCATATCACCATTCCGCCATTTGTATGTTTTAAGCTTTATAACTTATATATTTGAATACGACGACATATTGTACTAATATTTAAGTACACATCTGACCTATTCTATTGTTTAAAAACCCAGTATTATCTCTCGTAAACATATTTATACCTTTATATGATCAGACAAGTCCTAAGCCTCCTATTTATAATAAGTGACGATATATAATTTATGATTATAAGAATTAAAAAAAAAAATTATACCCTATATATATATATCTCTATATATTTATACATATGCTGGCTGACTTGGGGTCAGCACAACATATCTACAAAAAGTCATGTCATGACCTACCGTAATAATATCGATGTAAGTATAAAATAAATTACATTGGTAATAGCTTACTGCTATATTTTTGGACATCTTGTCTATTGTCAAGGTTTTCTGGGAGAGATCGCTAAGTAGCGATTAGACTGCCTGTGTAGGTTTCCATGCTATATGAGGGTCAAACTGAAAGTTTCGGGAATAGAAAAAAATATGCAGTTAAATTGAATAAAAGTATTTTTATTGTTTTTCAAAGTATTCTCTTTTATATTTTATGCACTTTTCCATGCGATCAAACCAGTCATTAAAGCACTTATTGAAGTCTGAAGTAGGGGTTGACAAAATGGCCATTTTAAAAGCCTCCATTGCTGCTTCCGGCTTCTGAAACCGCTGACCACGCAACTTATCCTTAATTTTGGGGAATGTGAAAAAGTCATTGGGGCTTAAGTCGGGTCTGTATGGAGGATGGTCCAGTAATTCGACTTTTTTACCGTCCAGGTACTCAGTTGCTTTCCGAGCGGTGTTGCATTGACCGTTCTACGATCTTCAAGAGGAATAGTAGCCACGTGACCCGATTTGGAGACAAACGTAGCCACCATCTTTTTGGCCGTGCTGCGAGAACGAATAACTTTTGTCGGCTTGAGCTCATCTTCGTAGACCCATACTCGAGATTGGTTTTTATTTTCAGGCTCATATGCATATATCCAACACTCGTCACCGGATACAATGCTAAAAACTGCATTTGAGCTTCCTCCGTTGAATTTATTCAAAGTTCTGAGGCACCAATTGACACGAGTCGTTTTCTGCTCCTCAGACAATAAGTGAGGGATCCAACGGGAAAACAACTTTCGCACGCCTAATTGTTTCTGTAAAATGATTTGTATCTGACTCATTCCAATGCCCAAACACTCTTGAATCTCCCGATATGACACATGTCGGTCTGCCTTTATCAGCTGACGCACAGCATCGACGTTTTCTTGCGTGACTGCCGATTTTGGTCGACCTTCACGCACGTCGTCCGTGAGGGATAGACGGCCACGTTGAAATTCTGCATACCACCTGTATATTATCGTCTTTGAAGGTGCTTCATTACTAAAAGCAACAATCATCCGGTCTCCACATTGTTTTTGTGATAATCCACTTTTAAAGTCGTAATAAATCATAGCTCTTAAATTTTCACGGGACAATTCCATTTTCAGCAGCGACTCGACGACTTCAAAAAACAATTGAAACCGAACCATCGCTTTTTTTTCTATGTGGCCAGTGTGTTAAAGAAATGAAACTTTAGAGATTATAAAAAGGTATGATATGTGTCAAAAATATGTTTCTAAGTATTAGATTCCCGAAACTTTCAGTGCAGCCCTCGTATAAAATTCTTATTACTTGTTTTGAATCGTAACTCTCTCTCTCCGTAAAGAATATTTATTGTATTGTAATGTTATTAAATCTTTAATTTGTAATAATTTTACAACCCTACATTGAAAATTGACATTACATGCAAATGGCATATTGTTGCGAACTATGAAAATGTCTTATTATGTCGAAATTATTTACAGCTATACTCTTTTGAAGATTACTCCCCGTAACAAGCAGCATGTAGCGGCCTTGGCAAGAATTAATGAGGACCCTGATGGTGAAGTGGAATTCTTCAAGAGGAGCAGCGGGGTGAACAGCTCCTGTGACGTGTTGGTGTCACCAAACAAGTTGCGGATGCTGGAACACTTTGTAGAGAAAAACAATATGCCAGTGGAATATAAACATAATTACGGCAGGTTTGCAAACTCTAATTTCGTGACCATAGTCTTAGAAAAGAGTACCTTACCTACGAATGCTATTAGCAAAATATATCTCGCATCTCTACCCCACATTCACATGATTGGTTTTCAAGCGGACTTGGGCCTTGCTTTGATTTAAAGAGTACATGGAAAGAACAGTCAGTCAGTCAGTAATTCAGTTAAAAAAATAATAATCTCAAAATGAATTCGCATTGAACTATTGGCTATTGTTTGCTACATTTTTTTTGACTTGTTGATGTATGTAAATTTTATTTTAAATATTAAGTAATAGCAGTTATGCTGATAAATGGATACATGTTTACCATGGATAAATGTATTGCAATTAATAATTACAGATCCATAATGTCGATGACCCGTTCCAAAATTGCGGCAAGCTTGGGTGGCTATGACTTCAATAATTATAACTCTTACGAATTGGTACGTATTTGAACTTCATTATTTGCACATAAGTATTTGAAGACTTGCTATAAGGTTTGGCCAAATGTATCGTTTCTCAAATTTTTCATTTGCGCAATAGCTTTTTTTTCTATAACTGTAAATATTTCAGGATTTATTTTAGGACCATTGTGTAGATAAGTTAAGATAGTTTTATAAAAATTATAGATGTAAGCTTATTAGTTATATTTAAAGGATTAAAGGAACAAATTAAATCTAGAACATGTTCCTTCTGGTAATTTGAACTAGTGCGAAGAACAAAGCGAAGGAAAAGTCGCAGTAGTGCCTTCATTTCTTGCAAAGGAACTAATGCTAAAACAGGTCTCGGTTGTTCTTTTAGCTCTTGTAAAGGAACCAAAGCGAAGGAAACGTCGCAGTAGTACCTTCAGTTTTTTCTAAGGAACAAAGGCGAAAAAAAGTCGCATTATGTCCTTCATCTCTTGCCAAGGAACAAGGGCGAAGAAAAACCGCAATAGTTCCATCGAAGGAACGTCCAAAGTAACTTCCGCGATTAATCCGCATTTTGTTTGAAAATTTTTAGCCTTACAACCGTCTCACTTCACTTAAGTGAGTTTTTAGGGTTCCGTCAAACCCGTTATACATCGTTTTTTTTCATCAAACCCATACGTCTGGGGTATCTATGGATAGGTCTTCAAAAATAATATTGAGGTTACTTACATCATTTTTTTCTAAACTGAACAGTTTGCGCGAGAGACACTTCCAAAGTGTTGAAATGTGTGCCCCCCCCTGTAACTTCTAAAATAAGAGAATGATAGAACTAAAAAAAATATATGATGTACATTACCATGCAAACTTCCACCGAAAATTGGTTTAAACGAGATCTAGTAAGTAGTTTTTTTAATACGTCATAAAACATTGATCAAAGCTACAACGAACTTTTATATTATGTTACTTGCTGCTACGGAACCCTTCATGGGCGAGTCCGACTCGCACTTGACCGCTTTTTTAACTGTATGACGCTAAAAGCTAATTCGCGTTAAACAGTATACATATGTATAAAGATGTTATTTAAAAAGAGGAACAGAGCGTTTTTATATTATTGAAAGTCATATAATCCGTTTCATTGCATTCACGCCTTATTTAGGCCCCCTGAAATCCTCGAAATATGCATACGACACGGTATCCACGATACTAAACAATGAGCATGATACTATACCATGCACTTGGTCTCGTCTTGTTTACAGATGCAAAATTACATAGATGCATTAATCTTAGCCAAGCCAGACCTGGTGACGGTCGAGGACGCGGGGTTCAGCTATGAGGGCCGAAGGATACGGCTCGTCAAGATCTCTGCTGACCCTCAAGCCAACAATCCCATCATTTTCATTGATGGTGGTAATTATGAATTGCGCATTAGTTAGCTTGAAGTGACATACAAGGATTATATAACAGTGCCGTATTGAAATATCTAGTGAATAATCGAAATTTAGATTCCATTTAAAGTTCCTTAATAGATCGGCCTGGATGTCGTTGCCAATTTCTCATAAAGTTTTCGTAAGTAAACCTGATTTTTAATGAGTGTCAAACACTAACCACTGCGTCAATATTTAACAAAGACTTGCTTTTGTGTTACCACCCGACGACAACCAACAGTAGACAAAAAGAAAGTAGTCGTAGGTTTATGTTTTCCATCCACGACAACACGCCCCGTCAGTGTTTAGGTAGCACGGTGGCGTCAATGTACAAGTATGAAAAGTTAAGTAAAGTGCGATAGCTCTTAACAGGGTTTGTAATTCACTCTCGATGGCTCTCAAACGCTCTTATGCCAGTTTAACCGACTATTAATCCTACAGGTATCCACGCTCGCGAGTGGGTAACGCATGCCATGGCCATGTACATCATCCACCGACTGACGCACGTCGCCGAGGCGCGGACGACCGACCTGGTAGGCGTGGACTGGTACATCCTGCCTGTCATCAACCCCGACGGCTACGAGTATTCGCGCATCGACATGAATGTGAGTAAAACCGAGTGTTGATGCAGGCGGTACCCCCTTATTGCAGGGTCCAAACGAATTTTTAGTCATCGTTATTGATGTAGAGACCTCATCGTATTGTTCTGCTAGTCATGGATAATAAGGATCAATTATTATTTTAATGCTAAATGTACTGACATACCTATTAGTTGATAGGCCTTGCTTTAAACTAACTCGTTTTTCACACATACTTCAAGCCAACAGACTTCGTGTGACCACTGCTGTTGTAACACAGTCGAAGCGTGGAGGTAAATGTTTACTACGCGGTTAAGTCCCGATATATAGTTTTAGTAAGCTATATTACTTGATTTTGCAACGGACCTATTATTAGACTGTTTAAAAGTCCCAATTAGGAAATCAATTATGCTTGAAACTACTAAACTAAAGAGTGTTATATTTTTTTGTATTATAAGGTACTATTGTTTACAGACTCGTTTATGGAGGAAAACAAGATCCAACACAACAAGGCCAGGTTGCTTTGGAGTTGATGGCAATAGAAATTTCGGTTATAAATGGGGTCTCTGTGGGGTATCGTTCGATCCGTGCAACCAATACGTGTACTGCGGACCCGCGCCCTTCTCTGAGCCGGAGACGCAGATTGTGCGCAAAATTATGTTGGCTAATGCAAAGCATCTCAAACTGTACGTGTCGCTGCACTCCTATGGGAACTACTTGGTGTTCCCATGGGGTTACACGAGTGAAATACTGCCCGATCATTATAAGAGATTTATAAACCTGGGCACTATGGTTTCTGACGCAGTGCTGAGGGCTGGAGGACGCCCGCTCGTGGTGCTGACTGCCGGGCAGTGGTACCCGGCCGCGGGAGCCAGCGACGACTACGCGATGGGCGTCGTAAAAGTTCCATACGCCTACACAATGGAACTGACTGACGGCTTCGAGTTTACGTTTCCTCACCAACTTTTAAGAACTGCATTACCGCAATATTATGAAGGTTTTAGAATTTTTGCTGTTGAGATTAGACGCGAATTTGGTAAAAGTTAGAATGATTTCTAAAGTCTATCATAACATTATGATTGTTATATGCTACGATGTTTTTTATTTCTCAACAACCCAAGTATTTTTTATTTAACTTCAACTTATAATTAAGTGCACAAATTGGGAGTAAGTAAATCACTTTTGTCGCTAGAAATGTCAGGATATTTCAATTGACGTAGATTTTTTTGTTTGTAGACAAAACTGTCTTCCTCTCTATCACGACCATGTCTTAAAAAAGCGGCGAGAGGCAACAATGAAATGCATTAAATATGTAAGAAACATGCCCACAAGCCATATGAGGCAGTTTTAATGCATTTGTTTCTTTATGGGTCACAAAGACCACATCACCATCCTGATATACCTCCTTAATCTCGACAAAAAAAAGTTTGACGTGTGTATCTCTAAGTCTTTCTGCTCTAGATAGCTAGTTTGATCGAGAGAGTTCTATAAAATTGGTTGAAAAGAGACTGAAAGAAGGGTAAACCATATACATTCATGTCATTCAGTAATGAATGTAACAGTATTAGTACTTGAAGTTTTCAATAATTTACTGTTGATTACATTAGACATTATAAACGAACCGGTTATTAAATCGAAAGGTAATCGCGGTTAATATTCCATTAATAATACGTCTAGTATTTCTTGAAAGTCAGGTATACGCCGCGACCTCGGTGGATTTTAACGTAAGGTAGTGCTTACTTATTTATGACGATTCGTCACCTTCGTCAGGGAAGGCTTCAATGCTGAGCGTTTGTTTGGTTTAGAAGGATATGAATCAAATGACCTACTTAGCCTTCGCATGTTGTATTTTTGACCGGCCAATCTCATACACTCTTTAAATCTTTTGAGAAACTTCGAAATGTTGTTTGAGCGCACACGTACATTAGTCTGGAACAACAGTACAATATGGTTAATGTTATTTTTTTATGGCATTGAGAAGGCAAATGAGCACACAGACCACCTGATGTAACGTGGAAACTGTGACCCATAAACATTCCCATTCACATGAATGCATTCCTAAGACTGCAAATGCGTTGCCAACCCTGAGGACTAAGATGGAATGCCTCCATGCTAGTTATTCCACCTGCTAATATACCTGTTTTAATACTTTTAATATGCTCCAAATGCGCACTTTTTAAAATGAAAAGGTCTTATGTATCGAGTGGTTTCGACAACCAACTAAGTGTCTTTTGAGTTAAGGTTTGATGTAATTTGTCAGATACTAATTCAACGTTTGAGTAGACAGTAATTTCAGTAAGCTTTTATACCATTTGAAAGATAATATCTCAATACAAGCTACAAGCTCTATAGCTACAAGTACTCTGACACAAGAATTTAATTTGACAATATTTTTTTTCGTACTTTTTACATAAACGTGGCCAAGGATTTCAACGTGGATGGCGTAATACAAAATAACACAGTAACTGAATAATTAATTATATTAATATTTTCGGCAGTACTGTTATGGCAATCTTACTGATTATATTCCCCTTGAATTATTTAACATTATTATTTTACACTATTATAAAGTTGTAAATGAGTTTATCTTAACTGTCAGCATCAAATAGTCTTTATCTAGAGTGCCAATATATCGCAACACATCTTTATTCTGATAGGCATACATATGCGTGACATTATAAGTTAAGCAGAGTCAGGGACCTAATAGATGTGTGATAAACCACTCAACGCCTCATATATATATATTCCTATGAGGGTCATACATACTCTTAAAAACAAAAGTTGTCTCTGCCTGTGGTCAATAGTGAAAAGCTTGTGTGCATATAAGTTATGTTTTTACATGATAGTTCTAAAGCAGTCCTGACGGCGTTTTTGCGGGAATGGGTTTTGCCAGAAAATTAGGCCTTAAAAACGTTAACTTTCGGTGTTTCCACGGGAAAGACGGTAACTTAAATCTGTGTATGACCCGTGACTTTAAAAATATGGCAGCTTGTTAGGCCCACGGCACAGGTAAATATGATAAGTAAGTAGGTACTGATTATTTATTTTTTGTGGTTGGATATTTTCTATGTATTTATTTAAACACTTCTTCTTCTTCTTTTTTTTCTTCTTTTTTCTCCTTTTTTCTTCTTTCTTCGTCTTCTTCTTCTTTCTTTCTTCTTTCATTTTTTGTGCTAGATATTGTTTTATGGAACCTGTTTCCGGAATAAAATTATTTCATTTCATTTCATTTCTTACGGCTAAATACAACCCTGTTAGGTTACCGTAGTAATATGTTATGGTACAAAATTTGGTGCTGTGGCAATAAGGGGTTTTATTTTATTTCGTCTTTAGGAGTACCTAATACGATAATATGCTTACAGACAAAGTAGAGAAAAGCCCAGCAGACGTTTCATAAACTCAGACACGGAGATGTAGATACGTTTTATATTTTTAAAGCTATATTCTTCTGAGGATCACTAAGCTTGTGCTGGTGTTCCCGAACAAGTTGCGAAGTATAACCATAGAGGCTCGCACGCTCGCGAGTGGGAAACGCCTGCTACGGCCATGCACCTCATCCACCAGCTGACGGACAACCCCAGGGCGCTGAAGAAGGGGTTGAACGGAGTAGACTGGTATATCCTGCCTGCCGTCCACCAGGACGGATAGGAGTTCTCACGCCGCGATTTCTCGATGTAAGTACGGTACATCTGTGGCCTTAGTGAAACGGATTCAATAATAACTATTTAATATATATTTATAAACCTATACATATATGTGACCTTTTCTTTAAGAGCTGACATCTCTAAACAACAGTTACAGACAAAGTTAAGAAAATTTTACTTTTTCCATTTTATCACGTAAATTAGCCATACATTTAAATACGTTAATTTTCGTGACGAAATGGAAAAAAGTTAAATTATCTTAATTTTGTCTTTAACGATGTACACTTTTTTTTTTGAAAACGCTGAGCTACCTCAGTATCTACATACTTCGGTTAAAAATATACATATTAACGTTTACATAGAAGTTAACCTGAATCTCCTTCTAACGGTGAATTTTTAAATGTTTTTTTTTGTCAATCACTTGGTTTTCTCGTACAAGAACGCCTATGGAGAAATCAAGTTTTTTTTTTAATGATGTGTAGAAGACCTGATGCTAAGTGGAATCTGAGACCCATAAACATTTGAATTCTCAAGACTATAATCATAAGACTGCAATCCTTAGACCCCAAATGCGTTGCGAACCCTGAGGCCTAAGATGGAACGCCACTACGCTTAGTAATTTCACCAGCTGTCTTATCCCCACACCGGAACACAGCAATGCGAACACTGTTGCTTGGCGGTTGGTTAATGGATAAGATGGTGGTATCGATCCGGACGGATCCTGCACAGGGTCCTACCACCTCTGAAACAAGACTTCAAGAATTCAGTTAACTGGTGCTTCGGAATTGATGTCAATAGAAACTTCGACTATCAAAGAGATGGCTCAGGCGTAGACAACGTGAAGCGACTTAAATTATATATATCTCTGCACGCTTGTAGAAACTATTTGATGTACCCATGGGTTTACACAAATCAAGCCATGCCAAAAACTTGGAAAAGGTTACATTACCTTGCCCAAATGGTTTCTGATGCCGTGCAATGAGCTGGGGGACGCCCGTTTCACGTCATGAGTGCCGGACAATAGCACCCTCGTCCGGAAATAGCCACGGCTACGCATTCAGCAGTGTAGGGATTCCTGACATCTACGCGATGAAACTGACAGATGGCTTCGAGATCACGTTTTCTGGACGACTTTTAAATATATTTTCCACACCATTACGATGGTTTTGGACGTTTTTCTGTGCAAAAGAAACACGAATTTTGTGCCAATGTAAATAATAGAATACATACGGATTGTTATATTTCACGGAGTTTATTATTATTATATTTATTAAAATACTAGCGGCCGTCACGACTTCGCTCTGGTTTAATTATGCATAATATAAAGCCCATGTCCACGGTAGTCCACATATAAAGAAACTCGCCAAATCCGCTTTATTTCTTTATAATATTATAAATATTAAGAAATAAATTAAAAGGTGGAAAAAACTGTTTAAAGGTCGAGAAATATATGTGTTTGAATGTTGTTTTGAAGGGATAAAGCCGCCAGGTGGTTTCATAATAGAGATATTTGGGTATTCGGTCACAATGGAAAATCCTTATGCTTATTTAGTTGTTTTTTTTATGAAAATTTCTTAAAAATAACTTTGTTATTAGCAACGTATTATGCTTTCATGGCTTAAATTACACCTAATTAAGCGATTTGATTGGCAAATTCGTGATGGAGAAGGCGGTAGTGTTAACGTTTTGTAAGTGAATTACAAATTGATTTAATACCTAGTTTCTAAAGAGAAAAATTATTTTCCTGAGCATTACAATAAGCTGGTATAATCTAAAAATACATTAAATCTAGATTGGTTTTCACTGACTTCCTCCTCTAGCCTTATTAAGCGGTTTAAAGTAAATCTTGATTTAAGATAATATATAGATATCATTAAAGATTTAAGATTAACTTTTCTGTTTGAAATACTGCGATACAGACATTAAGTTCACCTTTTAATTGAAACCATTAAACAACCGAGTCAGTTCGTGTAGTCTTAGATTTTAGGATAGCTTTGGCCACCATCACTTTGAAACTGGAGTATTTTAATTTATTTTCAGGTATTCTTGCTTTTTGTTCGTGTCTCAATGGCAACGATAAGAAACATGATAAGTAAGTCTATATAAACTGGCAATTTACTAATTAGAATTAGACCGTTTTATTATATGAATGTGAATAGTCAGTTTTTTTTGTAAATTTATAGTAATAAATAAGTAATTGGGAGATCTAGCGTCACTCGCGTCTAAAACATTTTTTTCCGATGATGACAACTTTGACAGATCGATTATTCACCGTCGTAAACCCCTATACTGCAAATTTCATCGAAATCGTCAGAGCCGTTTTCGAGTTCGTGATTAAATATATACCTATACTAGCTTTTGCCCGCGACTCCGTCCGCGTAGAAGTCGTTTATCGCTACTCCATCGGGAACTGTACAACTTTCCAGGATACAAACTATCCTATGTTCTTTTCCGGGACTCAAACTATCTGTATATCAAATTTTATCTAAATCGGTTCAGCGGTTTAAGCGTGAAGAGGTAACAGACAGACAGACTGACAGACAGACACACTCGCATTTATAATATTATAGCTTTTGCCCGCGGCTTCGCTCGCGTTAAGAAGTATTATTATCAATTACAGTTTCTGCGGCTTTACTTTTGGCGTGTGTAAAAAATTAGGGCCCAAGCTAGCTCCAATCTTCAATTTCAGTTCGATCAATCGAGAATTGACAGAGATCCGCTAAGAAAGGATTTTGATAAATTCCACCCCTAAGGGGATAAAATAGGGGATGACAGTTTGTATGAAACTTACGAAAATTCTCGATTGATTGAACTGAAATTGAAGATTGGAGCTACTATGATCAAATGAATTTACGTAAGTTTCATACAAACTTTCATCCCCTATTTTATCCCCTTAGGAGTGGAATTTATCAAAATCCTTTCTTAGCGGATGCCTACATCATAGTGGCTATCAGCATGCCAAATTTCAGCCCGATCGGTCCAGTAGTTTGGGCTGTGCGTTGATAGATCAGTCAGTCAATCAGTCAGTCACCTTTGCGTTTTATATATATAGATTATATATACAAATATTGCTTGTTTAATGATATACGAAGATAAAATAAAAATAAACTTAGTATAGATGATTAGTTCACCTAATCGTTTAATTAAAAGCATTTATTTCTGATATACTGTAATATTGGACATATTAGTACGTGCCCGTATAGAGCTTAGTTTGGGACTAGGTTAATCTGTGTGAGATTGTCCCCTGGTTTGTTATACACCTCCCATCTAAAAGAACGACATTCCCCTCCGTCTTAGTAAATTTGCTGCATTCAACACTAACCCCGGCGGTGTTCCCGACTATTGGGTGCCACGAAATGACAGTGTAACCTAGTTCAAGAAACGTTTCACAGCTGGTATAAATAATATTTATAAAAAAGAACTAATAACAATCATAATACCTTTTAGCAGCACTCTAGCAACCCCTAAGATTGAGCTAGTCTCCTTGGCTGGATCACCTACTTTCTTAAAAAGCCGCAGGTCAAATGAACCTAATGACGAGTCTAAGGCCCCAAACAGGAAACGAAAACTGGCAGACTTTGCGACCAAGAATGGCCAGTCAAAAAAGTATAAACATAATAAACATAATGGGTGAGTACGTTATAAACAAATGACAACTCGCCTGACAGGGCGTTACTAACGCAGTTAGTCTTGTTGGTAGGCAGCTACGAAGCTATCTGTCCCGGTTTCGATTCCCGGTTATGGCAAATATTTTTATGATAAGCGCGAGTATTTGCTTTTAAAACTTAGGTATTTCGTATGCATATCTCACCGTATTATGCTGAACGTCGCTAGTTTATCTATCTCGTGAGATTGTAATCAGCCGATAATTGTAAAACTGCACAAACTGCTAAAATGTAACGTATGAATTTTGGATTGTTTGTGATCTATCCATGTTAGATGGATTATAAACTAGCGATGTTCACTATAATGTGGTGACATAATATAAGTATTTATTTATCCGTCTAAGTATGCTTTTCGTTGCCTAGACCCTAGTACCCATACCCATAGTACTACAAGCGTAGAGCTCGGTCAATTTGTGTAAGATTGTCCCGCGATATTTATTCATTGATTTTTATTAACTGTTCTTATAGCTGTATTTAAAGCAATTCAGTATAACTACCTATTTTAACTAGGTCTGGTTAATATTTTTAGATCTTTCGATGAGAAACCATCGCTGCGTAGCTTCGACATGTACGACTTCAACTCTTTTGGAACCGTACGTAGTAATTGTGCAGAATATATTATTAGATAATTAGAGATTAATGTGACTTCCTTCTTTAAAGCCCTTTAGTTGCTAGTTTCAAGAACTTCCTTATTATGGTATTTATTGACTTCACGAGATTCTAAATTTAGAACATAATTTGAATATAGTTTATCTGTAAAAGTCCCTTGCTTAACCTCGTAAGTCCCACCACACCACAAAAAGGGTGATTTTTGAGAGTAAGAATTTGAATCTACCAATAAGGAAATAAAGTTCAATTACCTTTGCCCTTAAATGCCATTTTCAATTTTGGAAACAAATAATAATAAACTTTATGCTCATTAAAATATTATTGAAACTAAATTGGCTGGATTATGTACCTCGTAAAGCACACCGGGTCTTACGAGTACCAATAGTTACTGTCAATTACTACCGCAATGATTCTTTAATTACTTGATAGGTTGTAAACGCGAAAGTATTAAAATATTTATGATCAATTTCTAAAGCCATAGCAATAAAATAAGCATTTATATATTTTTTTTTTTTTTTTTTTTTTTAATTGCATACACATTAATATAACCGTTATTTTTATAGATAAGGGACTTTATGAAAGGACTTTCCAAGGAAAAGCCGGATTTGGTGAAAGTTATGACCATAGGCAGGAGCTATGAGAGGCGCGTGTTACAAGTCGTCAAGATCTCCACTGACCTCAATAGAGAAAAGTCTTACAACCCTGCCATTTTTATACTAGCTGGTAAATATTCATCGGGACTTTTCTTTAGTCCTCAAGAAATTTTATACTCTTTCAGCGAACAAATTGTTCTATCGTGTGTTATCCTTGGATTGATAAGTTTTCTAATATGTTCATGGGAGTGTCTTTCAATAGCACGACATCGGCCAAATTCATCTTAACAGGAATGGAAGCCAATTTAAATTAGAATTAGAAATTTACATATATGAATAATTGTTGGAATAAGATAACCCTGGAAAGAAAATAACATTAGCGATCACTTTTAAATGACAAGACCCTGTGTTTAGGTATGATTTGTTTTAAACACAGTCAATATGAGCTCATTATCTATTTGCACCGAATGAAAACTAGAAAAGAATAAAAAGCCTGATATTTCAGAGTAGACTACGCTTAGCACAAGTTGTATTTTCTCCTTTGTCGCACAGTGAGTCTCTATCGCTACAGACTAGAAAGAAAAGGAGATCCGAGCGAAACCAGAACAGCCACACCTTTCAAAAAAGGTGTAGCTGTTTCCTAAAATGGTATCAATAAATACCAGTTCGGTAGTCTGTATTATGCGTTTAATAATTCATTTTTCATATTCATTACACAAACTAAAAATGATTCTATTACACTTGAAAACAGAGCAAAAATGGAAACTAAAATCAAACTAAGATTAATGTTATTATTTGTAATCCATATCAATACTATGCAAAAATAGCTCTGTCTGTCTTTTACGCTTTCACGGTTCAACCCCTGAACCGATTTCGAGTATGTTGTCAGGCGGTATAAGGTACTTTTTACCAGCGGTAAACGACTTATACGAGGACGGAGTTGCGTGCAATAGCAAGTCATATAAATTTAAAAGGAATGCACGCTCGAGACTGGTTCACGACAGCCATGGCCCTGTACATGATCCAGCGGCTCACGTCCGACCCCGTGGCGCTCCAGCGAGAGCTCGACGCCGTGGACTGGTACATCATGCCCGTGGCCAACCCCGATGGCTACGAGTTCTCGCGCCGCAAAAGAAACGTGAGTGACCCATGCACAATTTCTATTCTGGATCTTCATTGGGTTGATTTCATCAAGATATAGGGACCATTGAAAAGGTCCATTCGATTGCCACGGTTTTGCGGTTTTCACGTTTATTTTTAACGTTTTTTTATGTCTAGTTATTTTATTACTGGTACTCTTTTTTCTTTTATACAAATGCCCTAACGTCAAAAACTTGTGTTTTAAATTATTGGTACCATTTTATTACATTGTCATCCATTTTCGACCGATGTTCAAAATTTCAAGTCTTTAGCTCATCAGGAAGTTAGTTTAAAATCGATTGCATATTTTGTACCAAACAGAAAACAAAGAGACAGGCAAGAAATCGAACCAACAAACTATTGAAACTACACGTTTCTGCACATTTTATCAAAGTCATTTCATTTATATCGGATAAATGTACCGCTATGTCAAAAAAAAAACAAACAGAGAATTGTATACAAAATAGACACGTACGAACGCTGTTTGTCTAGGTTTATAACCATTATCTACTCATATAATTTTACAGAACCGCTTATGGAAGAAAACCAGATCAAGGGGAAGCAAAGGTTGCATTGGAGTTGACGGCGAAAGAAACTTTGGTTATTCCTGGACCGACAACGGCATCTCCGATCCGTGTAGTGACAAGTACGGTGGGCCCAAACCATTCTCCGAAAACGAAACAGCGTCAGTCCGAGATTTCTTAACAGATAAAAAAAAGTATATTAAATTGTTCGTATCTTTAACCTGTTACGGTCAATACTTGGTGTACCCTTGGAGTTATACTGCCGATACTGAGGCACCCACGGGCCGAAGGTTACTGAACCTTGCAAATATGGTGTCTGATGCCGTGCAAAGGTCAGGAGGGCCCCCGTTCAAGGTGATGAACGCCGGGGCGCGGTCCGAAGTGGCCGGATCGAGCATTGACTATGCGTACGGTTCAATGGAGATCCCTTATGTTTATGAAATGGAATTAACCGAAGGCTTTGACTACGCGTTCCCAGAAAACCTTTTAAAAAAGGTTTTACATCAATACTATGAGGGATTTTTGATTTATCTTATACAAATACAAAAAGAATACAGTGAATATTACGATGACGAAGATGAAAGAGCTAAAACATTTTATCAACAATAGATTAATTTTTGGGTATAATTTGTAATTTCCTCTACACATTTATACATCATATTAAAACAATCCAGTCAAGTTCGCGTCAGCCTCGCTGACCGACTCAGGGATACCACTCGACTCACTGTTAACCGGCTTTTTATTTTTAATTTGAAAACCAAAAATCTTGAAATTTTCCTTTTTGATTTTGTTTTATTTATTACATGCTTTGTCTGCTTTTATATACCACTGCACATATTACCTATTGTGTTAAAAATACCCGGCTAAGTATTACAGTTCAAAATATACAGCTGTAAAGTTAGGGCAGACGGACGGGCTGACAGCGTAGGCTTAGTTGTAGGTTGCCGTTTGGCACCCCTTCTGTACGGAACTCAAAGGTTGTTTAACGGCAACCACCCTACAAATGTTACAATCAACATCTTGTCATCTTCGGAATAACATATTTTTTCAACCTATGTTTAAAAAAAAGATTATATAAATTTGAATTTAAATTTAATTTCACATTAAGATACGTACTTAAAATTTGTAAGGCTTTATCTAGTTCAGAAGGTAGGTACCTATGTTTTATTAAGTTGGAATTTGGGTATTTTTCCAATTTATCTTTTTGTTACATACATACATACATAATAGCATCACGCCTTCATTCCCAGAGTGGGGTAGGCAGAGCTACGGAAATATCAACAACACCAAAAAGTCTTATTGATAATTCTGTAACCACATTTTACACAATCAGGCTAAGATGTTTATTAGTGTATTAGTGACAGGATGCAAGTTCATCGCCTAACAGTACTACAAGCCTTTATTCCCTTATCTTTTTATTCTAATACTAGCTTTCCGCCCGCGACTTCGTCTGCGGTGAGTCAGAATAAAATTGCCAGATAAAGTATATTCACTGCCCTTCTGATACAATTACGTCTTTTTGTAGTCGCTCGTTTAAAAATAAAACGTGTATTAAGATGATAGTTGTAACACTCCTCCCCCCAGGCTACATAGAATCGATAAAAATATCCTACGTTGTGTAATTAATTTAATTGGCCAAAAAAAAAAAAAGTAAAATAATGTGATCGTCTAGTTTATAATTATTTCTAAAAATAAGGACCCTCTACGTTGTGTGATAAAATATCTTAATACGGATAAATAACGAACGGAATAAATAATTAATCTCTAATCTACCGATAAACGTGACAGTAGCTATAATATAAAACAACAAACAGTATTATGGTAAACAAAATTAGACTTATAAAATGGGTACGACTCACCGAGAATCTCCTTTGATACCTGCACACTCACGACACGACGTATGCTACTCGTAGGGCCTCCGTATAACGGAGTGCGTATTGTTAAAATGTACAAATAGTAATAAAACTAAGATAAGTCGGAAGTGATACTATGTAATAATATTACCTATCTATATGTCTTATAATACGATATAATACGGTTGCCCTACCTAAACCCCTACCGGAAATGAGGTCGGTTACAGCTAGAACCTATTTGATCTTATGATATGACGTACTTGTAATAATTAATTAAACAATATTTCTTTAAACCAAATTGGTTCTTACTTCGGATGGGGTTTGACCTCTTGCATCTATTCCTTTAACGTATGAATTAATGTCATACAACACTTTGTGCACCAGATCACTTAACAGAATGATAAATTGGGCAAGGTCATGGAAATTTAATGGTGACTAAAGAGGTATAATAATCTACTACTTTCCCGACGCAGCTGACACAGACTTGAAGTCAGTAGTTGTCTGTGATGTCCACTGTTATGTTTCCAGTGCGTATCAAGGGATGCGATCACTCTTTCTAACTTCCGACACGGGTCACGCTAGCGAGGATCGGTGATTCAAAAGGGGATTGATCTCTCTTAACTTCCAACACAGGTCACGTTAACGAGGATCAGTGATTTGAATGCGGTAAAACGAATGCAAAGGTATTAGTTTATGTCAAGTTATTCAGTCGTGAAGGACGTCTAAACCGCCGTGTGAATTCCGCTTACCCGGTGAATTTATTAAGCACTTCACAGAAGGATTTCTTTATTAATCACCATAACTGTACTCATCACTTGTTAAAATCCTTGAATGCCATGTGCATGACATAACCCAATCGTTTCGAGATAAACTTAACACTGAAATAAATCGAGACAAACACTTAGCTATAAGTAACAATTTCTAGATTAACTATATACTCCTGAGCTACTAGATATAAGTCATTGGCCAACTGACTGCCTAGCTTCTCTACTCACTACCAACTTCCTTCAAAGCTCTCAACCGACTGCCCTATCCCTAGGTTCCTGACCGACTGTCTTATTCCTTGGTTCCTGACCGACTGCCTATACGTTCACTTCGAGATTCCATCCCCGAAGAACTCCAAATCCCTTCCTTTCTTAATTTTACTATATTCATTTTAACCAATCAAACTAACGCGGGAAACACTATGTAACCGCCCCCAAGCTTTGTGGTTATAAGGTTGTGTTTTGTTGCATCCTAAGACGCTAGTCCCTTATATTTTTTTATCTACAAACCCAACGCCGAGAAGACAATAAAATATTGTTTGAAGTTTCGCTATTATCTACTTGACAATAGATTAGCACATGTGCGTCCAGGCAGAGCCCATTCCTTCGAAGAACTGTTAAAGCACCGTCATAAAGTGTAATTTAACCCTAAGTCTGTTTTAACAATCTAGCAAAAAATATTCATAGATAAAAGAAATTTGTCTAAATGACCTGCAGCTGCGAAGTTAAAATTCCGAAATAGTGTCCTTTGTTTGTTAGCGCAATATTGTTATAGGTAATTCTCAGTTTCCGAAGAATACAACGCAATAAATTTTACAATCTCACTTTAAAAAATAATGTTTATTATATTTCTATATCAATGTAATAGCGGGAATTATACACGCGTTACAGTCGCCCCTTTGATTTCGAGAAATTAAGCGCTCGTAGAGTGATAAATTTTGAGAAATCAACAATAGAATATCTTAACTAAGTACCTAATAATATTTATAAAGTAGTTTTATTTTTTCGCCCCTAGCTCTGTATAATTTCTTTTAACTATTTAAATGTTTATTTCCTACTCGACAATCGCATGCTAACTTGTGATAATATCAATACTTTTTAAAAATAAATTGATTTTAACCGATAGCAATTCAACTACGCTTACATTATTATGAAAACATACTTTTCTTTAAGAATTGTCAATTCTTAAACAACATAATAGCCATACATACTTATAAACATAACAAACATACATACCTACTCAGACGATTACTTAGAACTTCTTGATTACCCGTGCGGATCTCAGATCACAGGTCAGGTTATAAAAAATTCAACACCGGAGTCGAACCAGCGTGCCACTACCATAAATTTATCAGTAGTAATAAATTAGCACTTTTAACATTAATTATTTAGTAACTTCCAAATCATTCACAGTAATCGAAACTGTGTTTCAACTTTTCCTACTTTTACTACCAAAAACCTTAGCTAAATCTAACACACATACCACAATATATCAGTTATCAATAACCTTTAACACATATTTTTAGTAACTTTAATTATTCCTATACCTATGGGTTCTTTACCATAGTATCTATTTTGCTAATTATCTTCACGGTCCATTGATATGACGCCAACAGAGGAAGAGTAATGTACGGAAATCGAATCCGTAGACAGCACTACAATGATACTACTACAATGTTACACTATCATAATCATATTTAATAAGTTTCCGTGTATTTTTTTTTTTTTTTTTTTGAGACAAGCTTTTGTTTTCTTTTGCATATCCTTTACCTACTGTCTATCAAGACCAACCCAAAGAGTGTTTGGACACGGTGGGTCTTCTTTAAGCATAGCGAAGACCCCGTCATCACCCTCCGACTCCACCGTCAGACCAGCTCGATGATGCCATATCGTTGCATTGACAACGAAGTTACGTAGGTATATCAAACTTCAACGCAATCAGTCCCCGGGAAAAGTGTAAAATCTTCCTTGCAAAATTTAACCGGAACAAGCATACGTACAAACATAGCAAGCTAATAAGATGCTTGTAAACCTACGCCCCTGGCTATAAAAAATGCCAATATTGTAACAATTTAATTTATTTAAAAACACACGACTTTGAACAAGTGTTTTTCGGTATCAGAATCAATAAGAATAGCTTATTCTTTAATTAAATGATATTGATATTCCAGTAAAATAATAGAACGGCAATCGAAACCGAGTTTTACATACAAGTTATCAAAAATAATTCAGATGCGTCCCTAGTCTACAATATTTTTTAAAGCAAAATGTTAGCCTCGAACAAAGTCGACGAACGACGCGGGAAATCGAACCACTAAATTCATACCACGAACGACTACAAAAACAAGTATACTTCTGCAGGGACTGCAGGGATCGAACCCACAAATTATTATCATAGGGAAACCAAAACGGCTTTTTTTTTTTTTCGATAAGTATGTTTGCAGGAGTCGAACCTACAATTATATTGTAACACGATGAATCTCTGACTACAAAACCTTTCACTAAATCTCATTCAACAAACATCCTTGTAGGAATCGAACCTACGATTTTAACATACACCTAATTAGAAGAATGATACTTGAATAAGAAATCTCGTACATCAAGCATCGGTGAGAATCGAACCCACAACTCAAATAAGTAAGAAGTACCCCGATTTAAATTTCCTATTGGAAATGTTCATTACAATTACAATTTTCTAACAATTAATAAGATAATACTCACTAAACCGTTTAGACTAATAAGACATAATTTCTTAAATAGTAATAACCCAAGTTCTTTAAAATAAGTATTTGAATTAAATAAATTCAAATTTTAATGACTTAAATCCTGGTCACGCGGCATCAACTGTAACACTCCTCCCCCCAGGCTACATAGAATCGATAAAAATATCCTACGTTGTGTAATTAATTTAATTGGCCAAAAAAAAAAAAAGTTAAATAATGTGATCGTCTAGTTTATAATTATTTCTAAAAATAAGGACCCTCTACGTTGTGTGATAAAATATCTTAATACGGATAAATAACGAACGGAATAAATAATTAATCTCTAATCTACCGATAAATGTGACAGTAGCTATAATATAAAACAACAAACAGTATTATGGTAAACAAAATTAGACTTATAAAATGGGTACGACTCACCGAGAATCTCCTTTGATACCTGCACACTCACGACACGACGTATGCTACTCGTAGGGCCTCCGTATAACGGAGTGCGTATTGTTAAAATGTACAAATAGTAATAAAACTAAGATAAGTCGGAAGTGATACTATGTAATAATATTACCTATCTATATGTCTTATAATACGATATAATACGGTTGCCCTACCTAAACCCCTACCGGAAATGAGGTCGGTTACAGCTAGAACCTATTTGATCTTATGATATGACGTACTTGTAATAATTAATTAAACAATATTTCTTTAAACCAAATTGGTTCTTACTTTGGATGGGAATTGACCTCTTGCATCTATTCCTTTAACGTATGAATTAATGTCATACAACACTTTGTGCACCAGATCACTTAACAGAATGATAAATTGGGCAAGGTCATGGAAATTTAATGGTGACTAAAGAGGTATAATAATCTACTACTTTCCCGACGCAGCTGACACAGACTTGAAGTCAGTAGTTGTCTGTGATGTCCACTGTTATGTTTCCAGTGCGTATCAAGGGATGCGATCACTCTTTCTAACTTCCGACACGGGTCACGCTAGCGAGGATCGGTGATTCAAAAGGGGATTGATCTCTCTTAACTTCCAACACAGGTCACGTTAACGAGGATCAGTGATTTGAATGCGGTAAAACGAATGCAAAGGTATTAGTTTATGTCAAGTTATTCAGTCGTGAAGGACGTCTAAACCGCCGTGTGAATTCCGCTTACCCGGTGAATTTATTAAGCACTTCACAGAAGGATTTCTTTATTAATCACCATAACTGTACTCATCACTTGTTAAAATCCTTGAATGCCATGTGCATGACATAACCCAATCGTTTCGAGATAAACTTAACACTGAAATAAATCGAGACAAACACTTAGCTATAAGTAACAATTTCTAGATTAACTATATACTCCTGAGCTACTAGATATAAGTCATTGGCCAACTGACTGCCTAGCTTCTCTACTCACTACCAACTTCTTTCAAAGCTCTCAACCGACTGCCTTATCCCTAGGTTCCTGACCGACTGTCTTATTCCTTGGTTCCTGACCGACTGCCTATACGTTCACTTCGAGATTCCATCCCCGAAGAACTCCAAATCCCTTCCTTTCTTAATTTTACTATATTCATTTTAACCAATCAAACTAACGCGGGAAACACTATGTAACCGCCCCCAAGCTTTGTGGTTATAAGGTTGTGTTTTGTTGCATCCTAAGACGCTAGTCCCTTATATTTTTTTATCTACAAACCCAACGCCGAGAAGACAATAAAATATTGTTTGAAGTTTCGCTATTATCTACTTGACAATAGATTAGCACATGTGCGTCCAGGCAGAGCCCATTCCTTCGAAGAACTGTTAAAGCACCGTCATAAAGTGTAATTTAACCCTAAGTCTGTTTTAACAATCTAGCAAAAAATATTCATAGATAAAAGAAATTTGTCTAAATGACCTGCAGCTGCGAAGTTAAAATTCCGAAATAGTGTCCTTTGTTTGTTAGCGCAATATTGTTATAGGTAATTCTCAGTTTCCGAAGAATACAACGCAATAAATTTTACAATCTCACTTTAAAAAATAATACAATACAATACAATACAAATACTCTTTATTGAACACCAAAAATAAAAAAAAAAACAGAACATGGAACAGTACATTTAAATCATAGGTATACAACAGGCGGTCTTACCGCTAAATAGCGATCTCTTCCAGACAACCTTGACGACGCTATGCATATTGTATAATAATGTTTATTATATTTCTATATCAATGTAATAGCGGGAATTATACACGCGTTACATAGTTTCTGTTTATATGCATTGGTGCCATTTACTCATTTTTTTTATTAATGTTAGGTTTCTACGTAATAAATGTATCAATACCACTATTTGCATTTGTTTAAAGTTGTTGTTGTGTTTGTCACATTTAATGGATGTAAATAAAAGAGAGAAATGGAGAAGAAAGTAGGAAAGACTGGGCCAGAGCATATCGGAACATGCTCAGTGTAGGATTCCGACGTCGTTACCATGAACACAAAAAACTATCTCGAAAAATGAGAATTGAATTGAGAAAGAGTTATTTCTTGTTCTTGACTTGTGGCAGCCTGCGTAGTTCAGGTGTTCAACAACCTCTAAACAACTGCCATTCTATAATGCTCTATTACGACACTATAACTAAAGTATGTGAAGTTTTATTTTATATGTCCTTATAAACAACGTTTACAGCATTTTTGTCATTAGACAATACACACATGTTTTGTTTAGCGGTTACTCTTGAAAGAGCGACATATATATAATTGTACACAATATAGAACTTTCTAGATTATTCCACAAAGTTATAGAACTTTCTAGATCATTCCAGCCATTTCCAGAACTTTCTAGAACATTCCAGATCGAATACATTTTAGAATTTTCTAGAACATTCTCTTTAATCAGAATCTAGGGATATATTTGAGAACTTTCCAGATAATTCTAGAAATTTTCTAGAACCATCCAGATCATTATAGATCAATGATAGTCTCACATTTTTGAAGTTAACTTTTTTCAACCCCCGTATTTTTCACACCCTTATAGTTATTGACTTGCAACCACCATAGTGCACAATGGGAGCCTTGTACCTATTGCCACATACAAACACTATGCGTCTGCGATATGTAGTTTTGGCTACAAAGTGAAATATAGGGACACACACCTCAATTTTTATATATATATATATATATATATATAAAGATATTAAATGGTTAACTAAATAATAGTACATTATGATACAAGTGAGCTAGGTTGGTCATTACAGTCGAGGTGGGATTAAGGAGCCGAGAGTGTAATGACTAAATGCTCACTTGTTTCATACGACGTTTTTCAACACACATGCGAAGAAAAAATAATAAGTATTTTTTAATAAAGTGTTTAATTGTTAAAGCAATTACAGAAAGTACTATTATTAAAATGATATGCAACAGTTTTTGTTGGCATTTGCACAGTATGTGTTAGGTATAGTATTATTAATAATTTATTGTTTTGATCTTGAGTTGCTGTAAATGCCGGATAATGAAACATTTTCATAGCTGGTAGGGACGTTGTTTCCTCATTGGTACGAGTAGGAGAAACCAAAATATTATTGACATAAGAAGTGGAAGGGCGATGTTCAGTGACAAACTTCTTAGAAGGTGACTCCAAATTGATTGCCTGTGTTATTTTGGCACTTATGTTGGTCTTGTTTTGAACAGAGTCCTCGACATAAGATTCAGCGACTGTGTTAGATCGCCACGAAGTTCGATTTTCGAAGTTCTTCGAAAACTGTGTCCGGTGTTAGACTCGGCATCTGGTAATCCTAAAAACTTAGCGATTTCCTCAGGCATGGAACCAAATTTGTTCACACATTTTCCTTTTTCATAGTTTACAAAAAAGCGGCCAGTTTTTGCATTTGTCGGGCGTAGAGATTCGTATCTTTACTATTTCTTAAAATGGACCGAGAACAGTAAATGATCGTGGAATCTTGTTTTTAGTGTTAGGGATTCTGACTAGAAGTATCTTGTCGTGGTTTTCTATATCTTTTGTAGTAATATTGGTTAGTTCCTGACGTCTACATGAACCATTAATGCCGAATATTAACGCAACCAGAAAAAAAAAGTAATAAGTAAGTTATTGTTAAAGGGACTAAAAAATATAATAATCTTACTAAGCTTACCAATATCTTTATCTTTAATACTTTTGTATTATAAAAGTGAAAGTCGTTAAACACGGGCGGACCCACGAGTATACAACTAGTATAATAATATGAAATATTAATAACTAGTTTCACTGACCTTTGTTGCCAGATACTGGCTATACGGGGCTTCTTTGAGAAAGTTTTCGACGTCATTTGATGACAACCTTAGACTTCCGACTATGACAACCGCTTGAGCGTCTCTATAGAAACGCTTTCAGGTTGGAATATGTTTTGATATCAATATAATTTTTATTGCGAATAGTGCTTTTTAACATAGAGTAGTTGCACCACAGCGAATTAGGCCTGTATTTGTTTGCCAGTTCATTGAAATATGCCAAGAATACATTTTCTGAGAATGACCGGGCATCTTTGCTTATTTTCCACTGGATAAAAGCTTCATAGGCTACCGTGTATTTTTCTTTCGAATTTGGTGGCAACAGGCTATCATTTGCATCGTCAGCTCCTCTTCGTATATCCGGTGGCGTAGAAGCAAAAACGAATTCTTCAGCATTACTTGAACTCGACATTCAAAATAATTACAAATCTAAGTTATGATTATGTTATGAATATTATATTATACACTTCAATCCAATGCACTTACAGTATGAAATGAAAGATGGCGGCGGAGATTTTGTTTTTCCGCGCGTTAAATTGGTTATACGCGCGCAGGTGGAACGAGAGACATTGACTAACCCGCCAAACAACTAAACAGCCAAATATTAAAATATGATATGATTGTATTTATCTATTTATAACAAACACTAATATTACTTAGTTGATAAAAATAAATAATTTGATGTGAAAAATATAATTGATTAGGTACAGGTATTCTAATTAAGACAGTATATTTTTAAGACTCTTTGATAACGTTTTAAATTACCGTAATGTAAAACACAACTGCGGTTATGTAGCGTAAAAATACGCATTATGATCCTAAATTAGCTGCCATAAAGTCGACTTTCCAAGCAAGTGTGTTGAAAAGTAAAGTTAACGCACAAATACGAGTAGGTTATTTTTTAGTTAAACCTCCTGTTAGGTATCCAAATGAAAGTAACTTCAATAATAGTAAACGCCCACCAAAATCTTAACCCTATTTAATTTAAAATTGTAGCCAAATATTGAGCATCACATTATTCTATTAAAGTAAATTAACCTAAAAATAGTACTTCAGATTGGAGAGCGGTGTCAAGGAGAGGAGCTGTTGTTAAATCGCAACCTAACAAAATTTGGCACTAAGTATTACACTTTATTTGGTGATGTGAAAACGTTTTATGGCCATCAGTATCTTATTTAGGTGGTATGTCGATCACTAAAATTTGGTGGTCATGACGTGTGGCTGATACAATTAAATGTAAAAATATCACTATAATTGTTAGGACTATAACAAATTAAAACTTTCGTAGCTCGATTTGCTCGCTATTTAATTTAGTTTGGTAGTTGTTTTCTTAATTTCAGTCTCAAATATAATTTTGGTGTTCATTATATTTTGTTGACTCTATATTTTTCATAAAACAAATTTTTATTTAACTAAGTTTGTTTACCATTAGAAATGTCAAATACGAATAAATGCAAAACTCGTTCACATTTAATGCTTTATTTTATGAGCGCTACTGATTCAAACAAAATTGAATGTTTTTTTACTATAACGGTTTTACTTATTGGTAACTCCTGCCGCATTCATGTAATATGAAATGAAAAAGTACTTTATATCAATTAACTTACTCTTTATAGGTATAACAACTTATTCGTGTTTATCGTGTGTACCATAGTTGAGTGCTTGAGTAATAAAACAATTCAAAATATTTTCAGTTAGTACATGTTTTAGGATTGTATACGCTGGACCAAGTGGACAATGTGGGTAAGACTAATTAAAAACAACCAATCTACTAAGAATAATTACTATATAAAACGGAATCCGGGGTTTTTTTTTATGTTAAGGAAAGGCACACGAGCACTCAGGCCACCTGATGGTAAGTGGAATCTGAGACCCATAGGCATTTGAACTCTCAAATGCGTTGCTAACCCTGAGGACTAAGATGGAATGCCTCTATGCTAGTAATTTCACCGGTTGTCTTATCCCCACACCAGAACACAACAATGCGAACACTGTTGCTTGGTGGGTGGTTAATGGATAAGATGGTGGTAGTAATCCGGACGGACCCTGCACAGGGTCCTACCACCACTAACTAGGGTTAACTAGGGTTATTATGATCTAGCTATGCAGTTCATTTTAAGGTAAGCGTAAACAGAACTGCATAGTTATGTCATAATAACCCCCCTGGATTTAAAAACTGTGACCCTAGACAAGATGTTTAACGCTATTGTAAGTGATTTTCGAAAACTGACAAAATGTATGGAGTTGAAGTCGACGCGACCATCTGAGAGCTTACGTCAATCCTATACATTTTCGATAATGATAACGTTATCGCTATGCATATTGTGTCACAGTTCTTGTCTAGAGCCACATAGCACTTATTCGTACACTACGTCGACGCAAATAACGTTGCTTTACGGGTTTGGTAGCTTTTGAACAAAGGGAAAAACGTCTGTAAGGGAAGTGCCCTTAAAATAACAACAGCAAAATGGCAGCCTTGAAATAACAACACATAGAAATATAGTCCACAATGCTGCTCATAATTTAAATAACTCCAGTTACGTATAGTGGTGTTGGTTTTTATACATTCGCAAATATTTTGTTTACATATGGCCAGTTGCAAAACGCTAAGACCATGCTACAAAGAAATGCTGCAAGCTCTCCAGGTGAACGACGAAGAGGCGTGCATCGAGGATACCTCCATGGGCGCCAGCACTGTAAGATATTAATTCCAGGGGACGATTTTTTATAAGCGACTGCTCGAAAGTAGAAAATACATCGTATGCGGCGGAACCTCAGAACCTATCCCAAAGTTTAGAAATTATGATTTAACCATTTCAATTCCATTTTCGAGTGTTTCATACGTAAAAAATCTAAAAGCAAACTCCTGCACATTTTACTATTTTGTCGCAGTAACATATTAAAGGGAGAGTTGTTGGAATTTAGAATACCTCTGGTTTTGACCATACTCAATGATGAAACGAAATTATATTTTGTCGGTTAATTGGCCTCAGACAAGGTGGTTAGCGAGAACGTTATCGTTATCGAAAATATATAGGTTTGACGTAGTGTAACGGGCGGTCGCGTCGAATACTTATGACAATTACATACACTTTGCCAGCTTTCGAAAATCGTTTACGTTAAGCATCTTGTCTAGTATGGTCAAAATTCGTTTAAAATTCGTGTAAAGCATTTCCACAAAAAAAGCATAAATCAGCAATTTAAGCATGTTTATCATTTTGTACTATACCAAAAAAAAAATAGCAATAACAATAGTTCTTAGGATATTATAATTCAAAACGTACACATATAGTTTCACATGGACGAATTTCCAAAAATCCTTAGTGTCTTCTTCATTAAGTACTACAGAAGTATTCAGATCATTCCAAATGTCTTGTTTTACGGTAGTAGCCTCGAGCGTAGGCAACAGTTTTATAAGTACAAATTAATTTGCCAATATACTTAGCCCATCGGTTGGTATATCGCAATGCTATAAAAACCGATAATAACACTTACAGGGTATACAATATATGGATGTGGGTTTGTCCAAATCGTGTGATATACTCTAACGAACCTACTCGTAACTCCGCTGCATTTGACGACAAAAAATCCCGCAAACCATTTTGAAACGTGAGCTTGTAGCAATTGTTTAAAATGATAGTAAAATATACAGTACCTACATACGCTAGTTTATGGTAACACAATGTAAAAAATCTGTTAATTGCGAGTCGGATTCAAGCACCGAGGGGTTCAGCACACCTACGGTTGCATATCAAGTATGAAAATCATCACTTCGCTTTCTTGGATTACAATAAATTACCGCATTCAACGTAATCAAAATAAGATTAATTCAAATTCAAATTTAAATCGTTTAATTCATTAAATGAGAAATGAAAAAGGCGTCAGTACAGCTTGGCTGGATTTAAGCTCATCCAACGTCAGCCATGCAGACATTTAAATAAGTATAAATGTTACAGAGATTAGACATAAGAGTCAAATTAGAATACATGGAATACAATCTAAACAGTACCGGAACCCATTTAGGCCTTTATTCGCGCCTTCGTAACTTTTTCCTAGTGCAGCTAGGAAACTGATTTTTTTACTAATTACTTGTCTATGATTTTAAGCATCTACGGCGTATTGTCGGCCGGTCGGCCTTATAAGTATCTTCACACTTTCGTATCTTGTCACTTTTGACAGATTAGTGCCACATGTTACGAGTCAAATAAGTATGTAATATTTATTATATGAAATAATACACAAGATCTATTATTATTTAGTTACATAAAAAGTATTTTTATTTTATTTTGCCTTGTGTTAAATTAATAATCATTTTAAAATAATTAAATTTCAGCGTTTGTTTTAAAAATAACCCTGCCGCTCCTCGTGAAAAAGCAAGCACGATGCCGCCGGCCGCCGGCCGACGGCGGCTTGCCGACGGGAAATATTATTTTGGTTGCATTTTTACCGGCCCTGTACGAGGCAGCTAATCAGTGCGCAGGGGAAAAACGACCAATATTATATAAGCATAACTTAATTATCTTAGACTCGTATAACAGAGTTATCCTATAAGTGGATGCATCACCACCTTGCATTTACTGCCATCCATGCCGTCCTTACCAAAAACGTAGTAATTATAATATTCTCTTCGGTGCTTATTTCCATAAAATAATTATCGATACAGCCGCGCCCTGCTCAACTTTTTAAAAACTGTTTCTATGTGAATTACGTCCTTTGAAACGTAGTTCAAATTTCAAACTCAAAATCTGTATTTATTTTAGCCCCATTAACCCATACCCAACTTTCATCTAACCCATTCGATACATTTGTGATTGCCCAGTGAAATATTAAGTATAATTTACTTTACATTCCAAAAGTAAAAGAAAATATAGAAAACTATATTCATCGAATTTGATTTCAGTTTTTGTTAGCGGCCAGTATTTTTACAAGGATACTAAAATTCCAAAGCGTTTATACGCACGTGCAAAAAGTCCATCATTATTTTTCGTAACCTAAGATGGCTGCTTAGATTTTTCCGAGAAGGAGTAGAATATGTTAACAACTTTGATGTGTGATTTAAGCTACGTGGGTGTATCAAACGACGCATTATAACCAATTTGCGAGAAAATATATTGAAAATTGTACAGATAGGTACATGTTAAATGAGGCAACATCAAAGGTACGAGTGGTACGACATAAGCGCCTTTGCCTCAACGTCAATGTTTAATCACAGTAATTGTATAAATACCAATGTTTGTGTGTATTTTTGTTACTCCTTCACGCTGACATGACTGATAGTTTATACCCGGAATTAAAAAAATAACTGTTCCTGAGGGATGGTTAACGCAGATAAAGTTGCGAGCAGCAGCTAGTATGTAATATTTATTTGATTTCAGATGTTGGTGTTCTTCAAAGCGTTGACACAGTTCTGCGGTGAAGTTATAAAAGTTGTAGAAAACCATTTAAGTTATGAGGGCAGACATCTATATGAGGTTTTATTTTATGTGCTTTCTGTTATTGTATGTGTGTCATTATTCTAACTGTTTCCGTAAGAAATTAGTGCACATATGTATTGTTAAAGTTGAAAAAATACTAAGGGCCTGTTGTTTGATCGGTAGTTAACTCAAATAATTGTTAAAGTTCTTGAGATTTAACCATTAGTTACGAATTTTAACTATTATTTACTTTAATTACTGATCAAACAACAGGCCCTAACTATAATTCACTAGGCTCCTAAACAAGATGCTTAATGCTAACGTAACGATTTTCGAAAACGAATTGACATAAGCGCTCGGCACGACCATTCAGCTTACGTCAATTCTATAGGCAGTTCATCGATAACGGATAGGCCTCTGGTTAGTTAAATTACTTGTATTTTCAAAAATATACTTTACCAGCTTATGTAAATATACTTTTACTCATTCCTAATTTATTGTTACCAGCATACCTTTAATTTCCAAATAACCTTCGCGTATCAACTTTCTAGGTGATTATAAAAGCTAAAGATAAGGATAAAAATAAGGAGCCTGACCCGGTGATACTGGTGGATGCTGGGCAAGACGCGGGCGTCGGGCCCGTGGAGCTGGCCATGTTCCTGATCGAGCAGCTGGTGGCCTGCCAGGACCAGGAGCCTACGATCAGCAAGGTGCGCTGGGTTGTGCTGCCCTGCGTCAACCCGGACGGGATGGAGTACACCCGGTTTGTAAGTCAAGTTGTCAGTCTATCCGTGGTCAGCAATTTTTGAATCTTAGGCTGCGTTTTCACCAGAGATGTGCGAGATAGCTAAGCGGTGCGAGGCTGTGTAACGAGAATGTGAATATTTGGGTTATACACAGATTTAGGTTACCGTCTTCGTTGTGGACACACCGAAAGTTAACGTTTTTAAGGGCTAATTTTCTGGCTAAGCCCATACCTGCAAAAACGCCGTCAGGACTGCTTTAGACCTATCATATAAAAATATAACTTATATGCACACAAGCTCTTAACTATTGACCACAGGAGAGACTTTTGTTTTTAAGAGTGTGTATGACCCTTTTTTACCAAAGATGTGCGAGGATGCGTAGCGAGGATGTGTTGCGGGCTCTTTAGGTATACAAAGCCAGACGCCGCCTCGCTACACATTCCTCGCGCACATCTTTCACTTGTTTTGTATGTACAAAAACCTCACTCCACTGAGCTGTTTCTTCCAGAACTGGGCTGAGCGAGAATAGGTAAATGAAGTGTTTCTATTGGGTCATGACAAACACATCCCTCGCAACGCATCCTCGCACATCTCTGGTGGAAACGCAGCCTTATACAAAGACTAAGGCTCACTAATATGGCTGATTTCAATTATTAAAACAGATAAAAGATCTTTATTCATTAAGCAGGCCGCACGGGCATGTTTACACGTCAATTCTACCAGCCCTTCCCAACGGCTGAGATGAAACGCCGCAAGAAACTCAGCAGTCAGTAATTTTTAGGGTTCCGGAGTCGAATGGCAAAACGGAACCCTTATAATTTCGTCATGTCCGTCTGTCCGTCTGTATGTCACAGCCATTTTACTCAGAGCCTATTAGCACTATATAAATGAAATTTGGAGGATAGATGTATTCTATGAACCGCTATACAATGATGTAGAAAAGTTGATAAAAAAATATATTTAGGGGTGGCACTCCATACATGTAACTAGGGGACGAAAATTTTTTTTTGAGTTACATCAGCGTGTGTTGTATTTTTAGATAGGGCTTCCAAAATGATACGGAGGTTTTTAAGTGACTTTTTTACGTAAGTGAATAGTGATATACGCTTCTAAAGTCGTAAAAATTCTGTCCGGGTGGGTATAGCTTTTGAACTGTTAAATAGAACATTCTAATAAAAATTACAGTAGTAGAACATACGAAATACTTCCAACCAAAATTGTTTTGAACACGATACGCTGTGTAGTTTTTGAGATTTTAATTAAAAAAAAAAATGAATTTCAACCATGAACGTTCATCCCAGCTACGGAACCCTTCACTGTGCGTGGTCCGACATGCATTTGGCTGGTTTCTAAATATTGCTTATAACAATGATAGAACTTAATCTAGCATTATAAAAAATAATGAATCGGTACATATAAAATAAAAATATCATGCATTGTTAAGCAGGAAAACGTGTCAAAACGTATGATAATAAAAAGAGCAGAAAAATGATTTCTACAAGATCTCGTTTTTTCAATTTTACTGCTTAGTTAGATTCTGAAGCCAATGATACCAAATGACACTTACATGCTGGTCATAAGTGACAGAAGTTTTATTCAAATCGATAAAAAACGACCATAATTCAAACGTAGATTCAAAAATCAACTCCTTGGACAACTTATTTAGTAGCCTTCATAAAGTAAAGGCAGCAGCGTCCTGAGGTTTATTCCCGACAAGCTTAATATTTATTTGTGCGATAAACAACAATATTTGTAATAAGTTTTCGATATTAATTTATGAAGGAACTAAGATTATGTATAATATGTATATACATGTACATATACACATTGAAAAGTTAAAGATATATCCTGGACCGGTATAAAGGGGGCTTTCTTATGCTGTAATATTGAAGCCAAGTTTTGGGATCAGTACCCCACGACAATGTAGTACTTAGAGTACACAGTACCAGCCCTCTATTTTACTTAGTCAAACCATTTGCCTTTGAAATTGTATCATTTTGTCAACGTTACAATAGCAAACGTTGCTATATTAAAAACAATACGGTAATATGTCAAAAGCAATAAAGTCCGCGTAGAATAGAGGCACTGAAATCGGTCATCCTAAACTACGTACAGTCGAGTTCTCAGATATGTGTACACTTTTGCACCTTATCCCATTGAAATAAGGCGCAAAAGTGTATACATATTTAAGAACTAGACTGTACTTCACACGTGACATTTTGTCTCAGTTTTGTCTATTATATTATTTAGACTATGGTTGTGTATTAATTTAAAAAGAAAGAAAGAGTTCAACGTTAAGTGCAGATAAACACGCACCCAAAAGATAACAAAACATTAAACATTTGCTGTTGTTGGTAAAAAACGCGTATTTCGCATTTTTATTTATTGGCCGAGCAAAGTATCTGCTAGAATGTTAATTACGTGTAACTTTTTATTCTGCCCAAATATTGCTTCTTTGATGTTGTTTGATTTTAAAAGCTTAATGGTATTAAAAAACACTAGAACTTTATACATTTTCCGTATAAGTAATATTTTGTGACATACATAATGTTAGGGTCATAAGCGACTAGAAATCCGTCAAATGGCATGGTATGAAACAGTCGAATGCTCGACAGCTGAAATCAATCCAATATGAATGCTTTGATTTCAGGGACACATGTCACTTATTCGTGACACTGCTGTACCTGAAGTGTAATATTTAATTTTGTGATTCAATAAGTGACCACTACAATTTGTTCAAATTCATGCTGACATATTGTACCTTGCAGGATCGCCCGCTTTGGAGAAAGAATACAAAACAATCAGTCGACGGCTTGAGTTACGGTGTGGACATCACTAGGAACTTCAATTTTCGTTGGGATACGTGTGGGAAAAACCTAAACGGCTTTTCCGCTTTCTATCCAGGAGATAAAGCCGGTTCTGAAAACGAGACGATATTTGTCACGGAAGTGATGAATAAATACAAAAAACAGTTGAAGGCTTATTTGTCGATCAGACGCGACGGCCACTCTATACTGTACCCGTACGCTTACAAGGGCATCAGCCCTCTGCTTAAGTCGCGATCAGCAAAGGTCGCAGGAGACATAGCAAAGAGGGTGAACCAGCGCGGGCGCGGGATCCAGCAGTTCTTAAACGACAGCATCTACAACGTGAACGGCGCGGCGCACTGCGGGCACAGCGTGGACCTGATGCACGAGGGCGGTGTGCTGGCGTACGAGATGCGCGTCTACCACGGCACCGATCTCGATATCATCACCAAGTTTCAGGCGTTGCCCAAGGGCTATGAGACCTCGCTCCGCATCGGGTACATGAGCGGCATCCAAGAACTCTTTCACGCCGTTATAGAGGACGCCAAAAAGAAGCAGGAGCAGTCTAAACCCGAAAAACCTGAATAAAACATTTGATCCACAGCATTTTTGTCTCTTCATAAATATCCTAGTACCTACCTACACGAAAAACGAAAGCAAATAAATAGAAAAACGAATCACGGCTCGAATATCGAGTTTGGCTCTGAGGAATTCTGTTCTACAAATCGCGCATAAAATGGTGAATTGAGCTTAATATTATATACACGGACCGACATCTATTACGATACAATATTTATTTAGTACATAATGGTGTATCTACGTTGGAGGAGTCACTTTTCCACTTTTGGGTAGGATGTCGGTCATGCGCGGTGGCCAGGCTCCAGCGCGCGTGCGCCAGAGGTGGGGCCCTCAGCCGTTCGGCCCGCTGCTGGCACTCCACAGTCGGCCGGCGGCGGCGCCGCGCCACACACCACCTGGGCCCAGCCGACCTCTCCCGATAACTTAGCCGCCTGAGCCGCTCTCGCGCTAACTCCAGTTTTAACCGTTTCGTTTCCTAATTTTCTTTTCAAGTATATTTTCATCTAAAAAAAAATATTACCATTAAAATTATATTATTAAAGTCACTTTCTAAAAAAAACATTAAAAGTTTATTAAGTTTTGATTTGTTTTTGACATTAATTTTGTGTATGCTAAAAATGATGCTGCCGCTGCCTGAGCCAGATGAAGACGCCGATGAAGAAGCCGATGAAGACACCGATGAAGAAGATATGCAGGTGAGTGCGAGTCTAGTGGTCAGTCCAGCAGCGGCAGAGTCAGGCGAGCGGCGGAGCAGCCGGGCGGCGGTGCGGGTGAGTCGAGCGCGGAGCGGCGGCGATGGGCGGAAGGCGTTCCGACGGCAACAGGTTGGCGCGCCGCGAGACGCCCGCCGGCGGAACGATTTCGCAAACTGCTAATAAACACCTTAGCCCAGCTTTCCTCGCTAATTACCCACTGTCCCTTAAATTATCTAATTTTCTTACCTCCCTCCGCTAAAAAGTAGCTGAAAATGACATATTTAATCAAGAAAGATGTTCATTTTATTTTTTAAAGGTAAATCTTGATTAGGAGGGCTCATAACTTTGTATTTGGGGTAATTAAAATGTCGAGGGATCGTGCCTTTTAATCGCATCTAAATATGAACTTTGCGACTTTTAAAATGCAATTATGACAGAATGGGAATTGTTTTTAGCCATTAGACATTAAATTTACGCAAAAATAGATGCGTAGGCAATTTCTGCATTCAAAAATCAGTTGTGATAATTATAAGCAGTTTTTCAGAGTAAGTTGTGAAATAGAGTAGTCTGTAACATTATGACTTACTTAAATGGTTTATTAAACAGGTAGTTTGAAAATGGAAAAAATACCCACATTAGATGCTAAAAAATAAAATAAAACCTATACCGCTGATCATTAACTACAAGTAAAAAAGGCAAATGTTTTCAGACCACCAGATACGGAAAATCTGATTATTCATGATCTGAGTTTAATTATTTAAATCCTGTATATTAGAAGCGATTTTCTACAACCGTACTAAAGTTATTGAGCAAATGAATCATCAAATAAATTATGTCATAAAAAATATGTATTATTCATACTTTGTGTCACATGTTGTTGTTCTAAAATATCAATTTTTAGATGAGTTTATCATACTTAAAAGGCGTAGATTTAATAATAAATTATTATTTCTTTGTTTCTTTACTATGAAGACTTACATTTTACATAAAAAATCGAATTATATCGGTTTTAATATCCGACATAGACGATTCTCGCTAAAATTAAAATCTATTTAATATCAAACGTTTTTAATACAAATCTTCACAAAATTCTATGCTGATTAATTTATTCTGTGACAGTTTGGGGTTACATATTATGTCTTAAAGAACCTAATTTATCTTGGACGAGAACAATTTAAACGAATATTTACTCTGAGAGCCCCTTTTAAAATTTACGAACGGTAGTTAACTATTCTGTTTGTCATGCACACTTGTATAATGACCATAAGTGTGTAATTTAATTATGCAGCCATCTTTGATTACTCTAATTTAAAGCAGATTTATATATTTTTTGTCATTTATACAAAGTTAGTAAAAAAAATAACAGAATAAAGAAAAAATATTAAAATGTATGACCCACATCACGATGACGTCAAAAACGGAGGATAAGTAATAGACGCTAATGATACAAGCGAATAAAGATCTATTTGAAAAAATAAAAAATATAAAATCATGGCACCATAAAACATTTGGTTAATAAAGCTATTTTTGAAGTCTACCTATATCGAAAGACGTCTTTATGTCTATATTTTTTTACAATGCGATACTAGTAAACAATTACCCATAATACAATAAAATGGCTAAAGACTACCAGTCTCTCGCTTACTATTTTCATACAGTCCAAAATAATCGAGGGTTACCTTCATAAGTAAAGTTTGGAGTGCTGATAGCGGTATCGATCGCTCTCATTACTACTCGCATAGCGTCGCGATAAGCGGCATGCGGGTGCTTAGGACTCGCCCACATCAGGAAAATGTTTAGGGGACGGTGCTCCAACTTTATCATAACTAACCCAGACGCAGATCCACCTGGCAATTGCTTTTCCATATTTAATTCGGGCCCGCTTTTCAGTTCTAAGTTTGGCACAACTTGTTTTATCTGATCTGGCATAGTAAAGAGCATCCAGTTAGTTATTTTTTTCGCAGTTGGAACCTTTTTAGACCGTATTTTACAGTTAATAGAGTTAACACATTAAAACATGTACTTAATAAGTAAAAAAAAAGAAAAGTACGAACCGAATACTTGGCTATTTTAGTCCCAGTTTGGGCGCCACTTTAAGAAAGATCTGAAAATGTAAGTTCAGTAAATCATATTTTTTATAAGAGTATATTAAAATAAACGGAGAACCGGGTAATTTTCTTTGCGTTTATTTTTATTACACAAGCATCGTAAAATCATTGATTAAAAAATAAACTAGAAAATTATAACTATCCCAAGTAACTTCAGAGCTTTCAAATAATATAATTTACGAAAGTTTAAAGCAAATTTAATATTTTCCTGACTCAATTTTCCTAATAACTAAATTTAAAAAAATCCTAATTTTTATTTTTTTTGGGCGAGGTCTTGTACCGGACGACTAGGTATACATAAAAAAATGCGGTTTAAACCTTTTAAAAAGGTTTCTTTATAAGTTAAAATGTTTGCTGTCCTTTTAATGGAATAAAAATCAATTATTGAAAAATAAATTGTACAAATCAGAAAAAAATGCCCCCGTTTGGGCGCCACTTTTAGAAAGATTATAAAAAATAAATATTCATTATAATGACTAAACATTATTTGATTTATACAAAAAGATGTTTAAAAATAAAAAAATGAGATTTTGTTATATTTTTAAATAGATCCGAACGTACAATTTTTTAACGATCAATGCCGATCTTAAAATGGCTCGACTCCATTGGATATTAGCGTTGCCTCTGTCAACTTTTAGTATTCATGTAGAAATTAAGTTTTCAAACATCGTGCGGAAGAACTAATCCAGCAAAGGTTTCGGGGATCGCCACTGAATACTACATAGGTAATTCATTGTAACGAAAAATGTCAATTAAAAGTATAATAATGAATAATAAATGAACTATATCAATAAGTGCACCTCAGCCAAAATACACTTTATTTGTATGAAATTTAATCGGTAAAAAGTGTTTTTTTTTTGTATATAAAAGCAATAATTGGCGCACATAAATCCAAATACAAATTATAAAAAGTGAAAATTGAAAGAAAAAAAACTTATTAAAATACGCACGTAACAACAAATTAAAACAGGGCGTGGCAAAAGGTCTTGGTCTTCAGTAGGTAACAAAGGCAGTTTCGTTTTAATTTTTCAAACGATATATCAAAATTAGACACTACTGTTGCAATAGCATTGCGATTATTGATTTCGGAAAATTCACCGGCATTAAAAACACGTACACAAATTGGTAATAGTGCGATTTTAAATTTGACTTTAAACAAAATTGCAAAACTGTAAATGCTATTTCGACTTTCTTTCTTTGTTCCTTTGCCTAAAATTTGGAATATTTTATTTGTCTTTTTTTTTGTCTTACGAGTACTCTTTATCATTTCCTTAAAATCATAATGTCAGCGTGTTTTTTTTCTTTTCACTTAAAATATAATTCATATTCGGGTATATTAAAAAAGGGGAACAGGGTATTTTTCATTGCGTTTCATTTTCATAACACAAGTATCGTAAAAATCATTGAATTAAAAATCTAAATTAATGTTACCATCCTAATTACAGCTTTCAAATAATATCATCTACGAAAAATGAAAGGTAAAAAGTAATTGTGAGACTCAATTTTCTTGTTTACTAAATAAGCAATTCAAAAAAAAAACTAAGGACAAGGCCTTGTACGGTCCACTACCACCACTAGCACTACCTACTCGTAGGTACCACATCCATTCCAAATTTGAGTCCGATAGGCTTTAGCCATTTTAGAGAAAAAGTTCTTAACAGACGACGGACAGATGAAGAATTCTCCGGACCAGGTGCTTGGAATAAGAGATCATAAAATGCTGGTATTTTATTATCTTGTGTGTTTTGTGTACCGCTTACAAACTACATTACAAATCGGGGTATATTTTTAGTGTGTCGCTTGTCTGTCAAAAATACCTAAGCTGTGACAGGCAACGGAGGGACAGACATCCACGTGTATAAGGGATCGGATTTTTATCGAATGTTAAATCCAAGTGATGTAATTCTCCCATTCGTAAAAAGTTTTCATTTCTAATCATATGGAAATATTACTCGTACAGAACTCACAGTATGCGCATCACCTTTTTTTCTCCATTCAGTCAATATTAATTAACTAATCCTTTTACTATAAAAGGGCTATTTAAAGCTGGTTGAGTAAAAGTGAGCATTACGCTTCTAATTGCAATGGCCAATAAACGCGAACAATCGAGCAAACAAACGAGTTCCCCGCCGCGGACGAACCGTCGCGACTCACGGCGCTCGCATTATGAAGACAGTTCAAAAGCCAGACAAACACCAATCCCGGTCCATTTTATGTGAAGTTAGAGCGGATATTGGATTTCTAACTCCACGCAGGTAGGTACTGTTACGAATTCCATACGGCCAATTTGGTATTAAGCCTTGTCCGCGGCGAACCGAGAACGGGGAGTATTAAAATTTGAAGCGCTCGAACTTGCCTCCTTTTAGTGTTCATTACGTAGGAAAGTTGGTGAAAATTCATACAAGTCTAAGTTCTAATGAACACCAGGCGGTGAAGTTGGTCGGCGCGGTACCGCTCGCTCGTGTGCCTTTTTGTGCCGCGAGTGCTTTGTTGCGCTAAATTGAAATAATTGCAGCTAGGGGCGTGTATTGATTTTGTCGACCCTTATCTACGCCGTTGTAGATAGGCGTGACGATTACGGCGGTCAGCCGCTTTAGGTCAGTAGGAGGATAGCAGCCCCAGTTCTAATTAGTGAACGAGGATTATAGTTTAACTAATTCGTTATTTGAAGTGAACACTTAAATTCTCTCCATAAATAAGTAACTACTGACTTGTTTTTTTATGTAAGGCTCAATGGTAGATAAGTTGATACTGGCAGTGCATTCCTGATGGCCATTACAACAAACAATCGACGCTTTTCAGTAGGGCTAGACAAGTTGCATTCGACAATCGTTAGCGATTATGTTTCGATAGACAAATGTATGGAATTGACGTAAGCCACCGAGATAGTCACGTGGTACTAACGTCAACTCCATATATTTTTCAACCGAAATATAATCGCTAACGATTGTCGAATGCAACTTGTCTAACCCCACTGGTCACATAAGTTATTTCATCCAACACAAAAAAAAACTGGGTCTTTTTTTTAAATGTACATAGTAAAAGGCTTAATTAAAACAAAATCGCGATCGCGTCTTTTGTGTAACTAAAATTAGTCATACAAACTATATGGGTAACTTCGGTTACACAAAGGAATAATTATGTTTTGTTTTAATTAAATTCCTTAACTATGTACATTTTATTTTGAAAACGTCCCTTATATTATAAAAAATGGAATACGTTCCTTTACTAGAAGATAAGTATAAAAAAATCGAAAACTTCTACATTCTATAAGTACTGAATACAAAAGTTAAAAAAAAAACTTCATTTGAACCAAAGTTCACTTATCCAGAAGGCTTCTTCAGCCTTAATAAACATGGCGCTAAATCTCTCGGCATTAACCCCACATGCAAGCGGTGACATAACTTTGAACAGCACTGAATGCAAACGCCGAGTCGCGGGAAACGCAGACTATTCCCGTAAACTAAACCCCTCACTTAGTTCAAACAGAATTCTCAGTTCAATCAAACTTGTAAAAACTTTATTTTGATGTGGAAGTTTTGAATGCCTTTTATCTCTCCTATGTTCGTTAAACGCACGGCTCTAAAACAACTCGCACGTACGTCCTCGGGGACATCAACAATTTGCCAACTTGAAGGCACTTCAAAACTAATTTCACTCCATAAACCGGGGGAAAATTTGTTTTTGCTAACGTTGCTTTAACTTCTTTAATTTTTCAGGATGGTTTAAGACAACTTAATAAGATTAGAGTAATTAAAAACTATGCTTATATATATATAGTTTAAAGAGTAAAAAGATGAAAAAATAAACAAATGAAGAAAAACCACCAATCAAATAGCACATTGAATCACCAATAACTAATTAAAACTTTCAGTTTCAAAACCACTTAAGCGAATCTTGGCAATATTTTCCTTTCCTCCTGGTTATACGGCGCGCCTGTAAAATCCCCGCGACACGAGACGATAAGAAACGAGTTCCTCGCCAGACATTAGCCCCGCTGTTATTCTAAGTGGATTAGGGGCAGCGCATTTCAGATCTGGTTAAGCCTGAATCCAGCATTAAGTCTGACAGAAAGCTTTCCCAGCACCGCTTGCACTTTGTACCTCAATCCGGTTTGAAACATTTTTAAGTAGATATTTTTGTGAGTTACTTACCTAAATGGAAATGTCACTCGGGAATGTCACAGCTGTGTTATGAAATGTTTTTTTAAATACAAATATTTTTTTAGAATAGCTCAGCCCCGTTATAGCCACTTGCAGTGGCAGTGCGAGCAGACCAGCGAGACCGGGGAAATACAGCCCTCTAATAGTCCCTATACAAAGTACTGGTTAACACTTGCATTCCGTGAGAATGCTGGATATCAATATCATTACACCTCCTTCTAATGAGAAGACGAGAATGAAGTTAAAGCCAGAAAGATAAATGTTTATTGTCCAAGTCCATGGTGTTATAAACTTCCTCTCGCATGGGCCGGTAGTCTGCAAACATGGAAAAAGTTCAATTAAATTCCATTAGAACATAATAAGCTTGCTACAGTATGTCTTATTCGTTCTCAATTAATTGATCAAGAGTTACGGAAGCCCCGCGGCGCGCCCAAACATCGCTCATCAATACATCGGGGCGTGCACAAACTCATTAGATAAATGAAAGAGTTCCAGCACGCCGCGCCGCGCCGCGCCTGATGGATCGACTGTGAACTCGCTACTTGCAACTTTCTTGGGCACTGGTTATTAAACTGTATTATGGAATTGGCTGTTTAATAAAGAATAAAGTACATAATTGTACACTTACTTTTGTTTATGCCTAATTGAGCTGCTTCTTAAAGTTTAAGGCTTGAATGTGTTTAAATAAAATAGGGTTAACTATAGTTTTAAAAGAAACTTTTGTTGTTAACCGAGCTTCATTAATAATTATTTAATTAGTTTGAACCAATTTTATCCTAGGACAAGAACCGGACAAGAGCATGTCGGACCATGCTCAGTATAGGGATCCGAAGCCGTTAAGTCCTACAATCATAAAAATCAACAAGTAAGAACTAATTTTCTATTTAAAGTCAATTGGTGCTGTCTTAGATGATCTTAGTAGGTACAAACACTTTAATCGCCTGTATCTCAAGAACCAATGATGTCTACTTAGTCGTGATAGTTTTCCTTTAAAATTCGTTGTATGCTCGGGGGGGGGGGGGGGTCGAAGAACTGTTTTGACAAACCTGTAATATATTTAATGACATCCCACACTTTACATCCCCATGTTACGTGTAGGGGAGTTGCCGTATTTTTTTTTTTTCATTTTATTTTACCACTTTGTTGGCGTGACTAATATGCACATTCATGCTTAATTACACCTTTCTAGTACTAGAGTCTCTGCGCTAGACGGTGGACGGACGGACATGGCGAAACTATAAGGGTTCGTAGTTTGACTACGGAACCCTAAAAAAAAGGCTAGCTAAACAATTAAGAAGACCTCAAACGTCTTCAACAAGTATATAGGTTACCATTAAATCCATATGAGCCCGTCAGCACCCTCATGTAAATATAAAAAGCCCATCCATTTCCCATCGGGTCGTAATGCACTAGACTCAAAGGCGTCGGAGTCGAGTTACCCATTTATTCACTTACGTGGAGTGTTTGAGCAGACGACACGCGATCTCGATGAGAGAAATTAGTCGATCGCGATACGCGAGTGTCGGGTGACGAGTCGATTCACTCGATGATTGAGGGGCCCTGTGCGATTCAGACAAATCTATATGTACCGTCGAAAACATAAGAAGCTAAACATTTTAGTACCTTGTCGCGATTATTGATATACTATATTCAAACCACTCTCACTTTAATACGTTTTTGCGACAAGGTATTAATTTGTACAGCTTATTATAAGTTCAACTGTACATATAAAACTCTTCCGTGACTTTGACTGACTGATATGATAGACAACGCAAAACCTAAACCGCTGAACCTAGGGACTTATAATTTGAAGGAAATAGTTTTTGAGTACTGTGAGAAAGGATTTTCCGAAAATCAACCCCCATCGGAAGAAATAGGGGAAACAGTGGAAAACTAATATTGCGCGTAAGAAGTTGCAAGCATCTTTAGATAACAATAGTGATAAAATATTTGATAATTACTATAATTACATCAAAAAGACGTTGCAAATGTTTTCTTCTTCTACTTATTTTCTCCTTAACACTTTTTGTACTGAGGTGGAGTAAAAAGTGATTAAAAGGGCTAAGGTACTTTATTACTACTACTAGCCTAGAAGAAAACCACCGTTAGCAAGAAGCGTGCATCAAACCGAACAGTTAGTTCTTTTTCAATAAAATACTTATTGCAGTAATAATTTGAAATACATAAAACTCTAAAAATATTATGCGTAGTTCTGAAGGAAAACGTATTAAAATATTACAATTAAATCATTCAAATTCAAATTATTATTATAATCTGTAAGCCTCGGCTTAGTATGTACTCCCTAATTCAATTGATAATATCGTTTATACTAATTATATACGTAATAAAAATTTAACTGTTTTCCTGAATTCTAACTAGAATCCTTTGTCCCACTTTTAACTAGGGGGAACCGTCGGCAAGTTAATTTTTCATACACCAACCCTTTATAACAACACGGGCCTATTACTTTCATATTCGTTTCGGAGCTTGTGTTTAAACAACCCGTCGCTGTACTCGATATCGATTCCTGGATATTGCCGTAGTTTTGTTATTCCAACCTGATTCCAGACATGTTATATCCCGGCTTTAATACATATGTCAAAGGAAAATATTTTATTATTACAAAGGAAATATAAGGATAAGTGAGACTTGTGCTTAAGGAGAGCCAGAAAAGTCGGCCATTGTGCTTTTAAAATTTGCTAAGAAGACTCGGAAACTATGTTCGAAACCCAATTACGTGTAACAATGAATGGAAGACAGCGGGTACCCTAATCTACTTCTTGATAAAATGTCAAGAATGTCCATCGTATCCTAATAATGCGTGTATCTCGGGAGTCCATTTTTTACCCCAAACGTGGGGTAGAACTACTCTACCCATATCCGCGGGCCCTTGTGTTGTCCGCTCACAATAAAACTTCAACCTCTCGAAAACAAACTCAACAGCCATGAAAATCTATTTTGAAATGACCGAGGTAATTCTCGGAAAAGACACATACATACAACTACATACATTTTCGATCTCCAGTTCCTGGTCGGTACATTCATAGTCATTTATCCTTCAAACTGAGATACTACATAGGTAAGTAGGATTAAGTAAAAAAATATGTTTTAACTTTATTGCACAGTAATGAAGAAGATACAAATAGGAGACTTAGTATTTTAAAGCATTCTCTTCCAGTCAACCAATTGGTTAGAAATATGATGTAATAGGTACCTTTAATACAAAAATTAATGAACAAATAGTTTCATTTTATCAACGCTAATCATGCTAAAATTACTGGTTAAGCTGGCCATCGACGTGATTCTGAAAAATATAACTCCCCAGTTTCTGATCTAATAGAGGAAGCGCAAAGAAAAAATGATAACCAGTACCATACGGGCTCTATTCTAAGCGGTAAAGCCGTATGATCTTTAACATGTTGTTTTTTTTTTTTTGTTTAATTCATTTGTTCGTAGTCATCTTGAGTTTGCCAGTGTAGTGTGGAACGCACTATGTTGTTTATATTAGTCGCATTGAAATAATTCAAAATACTGTTTTAAAGTCGTTGGACTATCGCACTGTAAACGACTCGGATAAGCGACACCGCAATACGACATTGTAAATGCGTAGGACCTACATCGACTCTATTTTCTTATATAATATGGATATATTGATTCTTCAACCCTCTTAGGAAAAAATAACTTAAGACTTTTATTCTGTCCCAGCTTATGCAGGACCAACATGCCATGAATTCGTACTTTTCGCGTTTTATGCGTAACCAAAACACAACACACTTTTAACGATTTAGTTTTTTTTTGCTTTAAATTTGCGTAGTTATAAAAGACGGGTAAGGGACAGATTGTTTGACTTATAGCGTTGACAAAAATATTACAATGTAGTTTGATTTCTAACGCACCTACCTAGTTATTATTTTAGATTGAGCGATAAGTGTACGCCTTCTGTGTTCCTAGTTCTTTCTGACTGAATGTTTAGTGACAAGCTCTTTATTTATTTATTTGTAAAGTTTAATTATCATTAAGGGAACTCCGGGTTAAGTCAAGTTCTAATGTTGAACTGTAATAGTTAAACAAAACTGTATATTTCTTAAATAAATAATAATGCTATCGTAATGTTCACGATACGACCGCTCTTATTTACTTGGTAGTAATGGCGGCCGAGTTAGAAACAATACTGTAAGCCTGGTAGGCGCCTATTCCTAAGCGTAACACTTTACGCACTTTCAACTAAGCTACGCAGAATAAGTAGTGTTTCTTGTATTTATTCTTTTGTTTATTTCAACGATTAAATATACATTAGTTCACATGTGAATGCCAACGCGGTCCGTAGGAGACTCTCGAGCGTCCCCCTGAAATCCACCGGCGGGCATTCCATATTTCGAAATCTTTTTTATTCAAAAGATTTCGAGACATTTTGACATAACAAAATAGACATAACAAAATAGACCATAACAAATCTAGGCAATATGGTCTTAAAGCGTAGAATCCCTGAAATTTTGCAAGGCCTTGGGAAAGAAAAATATAATATTCGTTTCTGAAATGCTGTCCTCGCTAGACATTGTAATAGTGAGTTATACATACGGAGCATCGGAAATGGAGTGCAGGCGGACGGAAATCGGCAAGCCGTGCCCGGGCGGTCCACCTTGCAAACACGGCCACTACTCGTGCAAGATTGCAACGAGACGAGCTCGAGTGTATCCAAATGTTTCATACGCCAAGTGGTTTTTGATATGACTTACACTTAGTAATCGGTTGCATGGAGCTATTAAATAGTTAAATACTTTGTTATAACGGCGAGCCTGCCTCTTAGATCTAACTGAGAACGAATTGAATTTAACTAGCTTTCAAATAAAACATGAAAAAAGAAATCGTACGAGTTCCCAAATGAATGGACCGATATGGACGTATCGGTCCATTAATTTGGGAGCTCGTACGATTTTTTTTTCATGTTAGGAGAAGGCGCACGAGCACTTAGGCCACCTGATGGTAAGTGGAATCTGACACCTACGATGCCACTGTGAGACAAACAGATACACAGCCTACAAATTTAAACTTAGATTACCCCTCTTGTCCTGTTGGGTGGGTGGGTTAAAAACTACGCTATTTAGTCAAAGTTTAATTTTAAAGTTGTATGTTTGTTCAACTTAAGTCATAAATACCTACACTTTATTGCATCTATACTGAAGATGCACTTTCTTACAAACTAACAAAAAACACTTGGAAAGCGTCTTCAATCGCACCCCGTAAAGAAACTCTTACTGGGAATGCAGTAAAACTTGTAAATAAACCCGTAACGTCTGTAAGCAATAAAAGCAAGCGGCAATCTGCACTACCGGCAGCTTTAAAAAGCCGTGAAATAATTCAAAAGAGCACTCGTTAAAGCGCTGCAGCTGCTGGAATTTACTAACCACGGCTTTATCACCTGGACCCAGCTGCTTTATGGCGTATCTGCGCCGCGGACATAAACCCAGCTCTGCATAAACGCGCACTTTCGCTGACATGGAAAATAGTTTACAGGCCGCCTCCATGCGTTACAGACGCTGTTTATCTCTTTTACTACCCGATACCACCGCTTCTCTAATCTCACAAATAAAACTTTATACGTCATTTTAGGGAGCTTTTATGACCAATACTTTGTAGACAGAATTAAATCTTAAATGTTTAATGAGTTGTTTGTGAATGGGGCGATTAAAACTTTTATGAGTGGTTTTCGTAAATCACGTTCTTAATTAAGAACGACTGTCGACGCAGCAAATAGACTGCAAAGTTTCGAAGATAAAATATCTCTCTATTCTCCATTTGCAAGATAAAGCAATCGAAACAGAACACGTCCTTGCAACTGAAATTCATGACGGATAGACAGAAGTAATATTCTGTAAGAAGTCCGTGATACGAGGTACAATATCGCTGAAATAACAATAGAGCGGGTACGTAGGTACGATATGAGTTTATTCGCCCTCCGTGGAACTCAATAATCGCAGTTTCTAAGTCACTTAACGTGAACGAGGTGGCACGCCGCGAGCCGCAGACAGTTTGCTCGCGCGGATTCGAATCGCACGATACCGAATAAACGCTCGATATAAGCAATATCGGCCGTTTATGCTCCCCTGTCGACGGAAACCCCTTATTGTACAATAAAAATGTTATGAGGTAACTCTATTCAATGAACTCGTCTGTTATTGAAATCGGCGTTTTGGTTAAAGCAGACTTTCTTATGGAACGCGAATAATAACCAGCGGAGTTTCGCTGGTATCCTCCTTTGTTGCTGTTTTGATTGCTTTTATAGCGCTTTTTTGAACCAAGCACAATGCGGTTCCGCTCGCCATTTGTGCGCCTCAGCGCGGACCAATCGATATCTTGGAATTGGACTTTCAATGTTAGGAAAACGTTGCGCTCAACGTGATCGGGGGGTAACGAACTATTACATAAGCGGTGCTTCGTGACCGAAGTTCATAAAGTCAGGATTCTTCACTATATTTTCGTCCAGAAATACTTAAGTATTTTTTTCTGAAAGCATTTGATCAGTATTAATCAATTTGAATATTCAAAAGCCGGGTCACGCGCCCGCTCGGCCCCCTCGCAGTAGAGCGCAAACTACGTGTATTGGTGCAATTCCCGAAAGGATGCGTGCCTCTATTTCCCCGTCTGCGGGCGAAGTCAATATGTCGTCGGAGATGAGTTATTTTTCCATAATGCTGACGCGTCGGCCGGCGTGTCTTGAGAATTTCCCAAATAAATAATAAATACGTCAACGGTGCGCTCAGACGAATGGAGTAGCTATTGCGAACTCTTTATTTGTTTTGGAATTTGTTATGCACTTAGTTCGGTTTGAAGATTATGTTTACAATCTTTGAACGAGCTCTGAGTCTTAATGTCAGTATGCAAAGAACTTTACATCTTATTATTTATATGAACTCCTTTAAATAAGCTCTCTTTATATTAATTATTTACGCTAGGTATTAACTGTCAATAACTTATAACCAGTGATCGGACAAATGGGTGTCATTACTCGCAATAATGTGGACATGACTCCAATTTTAATTAAACAAATTAAATTATATTCATTTATTTCTTATCTGAACTTTAATATTGATCCTTTACAGGATAGTTATAAATAAATAATACAGGAGTGGCCATTGATATTATATTAATTTAAGTACATACGTTTGCTCCATTAACATCCGTGGATGGCGAAAGGAGCTTTCACCTCACAAGTTTATTTTAGCCGTGAAAAGAAATCAGAATCAGAATCAGAATAATCTTTATTCAAGTAGGTTTACAAATAATAAACTCTTTTGAAACGTAATAAAATAACCTCGGAAAAAATATTAAAATACCTGTTTATTTGCTTTATTAAATATACTCAAAAACAAATCTTTATGTCATTTATTTATTAATTATTACTGCATTGCAAAGGATCAAAATTATTTTTAGGGTAAGTAATCAATTAATGTAATTTAATTTGTTTAATTAAAATCTATGGAGTCATATCCACATTTTTGCGAGTAATGACGCCCATTTGTCCGATCTCTGCTTATAAAACCTTCAACAACTCGTCAGTCAGTTGGTGCTAATTATGAGCGATCTCGCTACTTTACTGGCCAAAATCAAAAATCAAAATCAATTCAATAAATAGGCCCCCATGGGGCTCTTTTACTAGCGCTTCGGACAAGACCATCATTGCGGAGAAGAAGCGCCAAGAAACTCCAGCAGAAGGTCATCTTTTCAAACATAAAGTACAATAATACTTAAAAGTAAGTTACATTACAAGTACTTAATAAAGTAATAAATAATAATGATTAAAACTTGAACAAATAAAATCAATACAAATGTAAGACTAATAACATTAAACAAATATAAAAATAGAGCAAAATTTATACGTTCGTTTACACATTCTTCTTATCAACATGTTCTTTTGAAATTTCTGCTAAAAAGTTAAAATTTCGGGGCAAACATACTTAAACAGTCTGATAAAAAAGCAAATTCTCTATGACGTCCTTCTTGATTATTATAGAAATTTCGATAATGTTATAGTTAAAAAAAGGTAAGGAGGGGGTAAGTTTGTGTTTATTGGAGCTGCCTCGCCCTGTGCTGCCACCTGCGAGCCGACAGTTGCGACGAGACGCCGGCCACACGTCGGGTCTGCGGGGAGCGCATCTCTCCAAAACTTTCACATTTTAAGACGTTATTTAGTTTCGCGGCGAATCCTGGGGGAGAAAGCTGTTAAATTATTAAATTTCCTCACAAAGTCGGGAAGTCGAAGTTTGGTGCGTTGTTACCGTTTTGGTTTTATGAAGTAAAGGTTTTGCTGAGTTAGGAACTGAAAGGATAAGGTGACACGCCTTGTTTATTCACAATCTATCGGAAAGGAAAACTTTGTACCTATCACAAGAAGAACTTACTTTCATAGCCAAATGTTAGCTTTTACGGTCGGTAGGAAGTTATCCAGGGTCGGTCCAGATAAGTATCAACATATTACCAGTTAATGCTGCCGCCAAAGAGCAGTGTTTGCATCGCTGTGTTCCGATGTGGAGGATAACTCAGCCGGTGAAACAACGAATAAAGAAGCATTCCATCTTGGTCTTCAGGGTTCGCAACGCATTTGCTGCGTATGTTTGTAACCTCGTCCGCTTTCGCCAACGATTAAAAAGAGGCTTAGTTTCTATTTTAAAACGAGGTGAAGAGGCCTAAATCTTGATGGATAGTTATCACCAGATGATGAATCTGTACCTCGTCACTTTTACTCATTTTACGATTTCACATGGTAGTTCAAACCTAATGTTAAAGCGATAAGCTACAAATACGTGCACATCTTAAAGACGTTAATTGTACTTAACTACGCAAGACAATATGTCGTCTAAAATGAAACGTTGTCAAAACTGGCACCCACTTTTTTTGCTCAAAAAGTTAAAACAGCGCAAGTGGCACCCCTGAGCCATACGCTTTAGAAGGGCACATATTTTTGGTGTCTAAGTCTGTGGGGGACATCAAACTGATTCCTCCGCCGGCCCACGCAGAGGGCGCAGTATTGACCGGCCGCTAAGCCTGCCGCGCTAATGGTAATAGTGTCTGCCGTTTCCCTCCGGCATACGCTGCTACTAATTTTATTGCAAACTATCCAGGTTATGTAAACTGTATTAGTTTGTGATATTGTGAAACATGAGAGTATTTGTTGTTCGATAAAGTAGTTAAAAGATAAAGACTTAAATAGTAAACGTCAACCTTGTGCTTTAAATTATTAGGTACACTTTTCAAAACTAAAAAGTGGTCTTACGAGTGTTTAATGCTGTTTTGTAAAATAACAGTTTTTTTTTTTACTTTTAGACATCATCCCGCTTTGATGATTCCATGTCATGATTAAATAATGAAAAAATTAACGAAACCAATGTAAGCCTTTCACATCTCAACGGCACACTAAAACTAAAAGTGCCACAGGCAACAGCAAAAGAAAATGTCATCCTAGAAGCGTAAATTATATAAATTAACCACGAATTCCCGCCATTCCTTGGCAGTGCAAATTACAGCGTCCCATTCACCGCCTACCCGCATTCAGCTCCTACAATTTAGGCCGGACGCGCTCAGTCGTACTCGGGTACTCATCACCGCGCCACGTGTACTTTAGTACGCTGCACTTTATGCGGCGTTATTACCCTAGTTGTCGGGCTATAGTTTGGGACAGGCTGCCTGAATGTGGCATTTGTTTTCATTTGATTGTCGTTTATATCCTTGCGAAGTAGGACATACAGGGGCCCTTTAACAGATTTATGCTGCTTACGCTCTACGGACTGAAATACAATAAAACCATGTTGTGTGTTTAAGAGATCAATAGTAGTAGATAAAATATTAAGTAGATAGGATAAAGATGGGCGAACAACACACAAACACAATAACAAGGTTACTTACATGTAAGGATTTTTGTTATTACTTATTTAACAGAATGTTCCAAAACTCCGCAAACGTGGTGAACGCATGTGGTTTTAAGGTTCATTGTTTTCACGCCTTATTTTTCATAACAAAATGAAATTAAAATTCGCATGAACCCTTATCGAAAAAAAAAGTATGAAATTAAAATTCGCATGAACCCTTATCGAAAACAAAAGTATTAAACTCTTTCCAAATATAAATGTATCAGTATTACATTACCCTAGGACGAAGAGAATGTCTAAAAGGTTCTCGCAGGACATTACATTATGTAGTGTATTTTTGACGAAAATGCAAATCGTTTCAGTAAATATCGAAATAAATAATCATAATAGAATAAATAAAATACTGATTTCATATATTTTGTCCCTAAAGGCCCAAGAGTCACTCATGAGTTTATCACGAGATTTCCCGATGATAACAATTTGATAAACCGATATGTGAACCCAATAAACTTCTTTAGATCCTAAAAACAACTTTGATGTTTATAAAAGATCTCACTTTAAAATAAAATTATTGAATGATAAGATTGATAGTAAATATCTAGCACGTGTTTAGTAATTTATTTAAAGGTGCTTCAATATGGCATGATTGATTGCACTAGAATAAAGATGCACTATTGTTAGTACCGTGTACGCAAGTTGGTCAAAAGTATTAAGTTCAAATCATTCTGAGGTCTAAAATATTCCTCTCAACATTATGATTCAAGAAATGCCCCGCGGCTAGGGTCACGTTGTACAATAAATGTTGTAAAGTGTACTTGCCCATTCCATCAAATAGTACCCAACTCAAATTATAAGACATATCTTACTCCAATTACAATATGGCTGGAGGCAACATATTTTTATTAAGTCTCATCCCCTGAGTGGGGAATTAAAGATTGTCAACAAGTTTATTATTCGCTCCAGTGGAGCCATCCCCTCGGCGCGGCGTCATCCGGCAAACCGGCGCGAGTAGTTGTTACGGTCTCCGGTGAACTGCGGTTTGGTTAGAGCCTTATTAAGGTTAACCACGTGGCAACCGTAGGTGTAGCCTACTGTGTTAACAATTTAAAAAGTCGTTTGAGTTACGAGTGTATAAAGTGTTAATGACTTAAAAAACTACGTTTATGAATTCAATAAAGCTTGAAACTTGAAAATTGTTATACGCATTGTATAACATCAGGGCTGGGATTCTACACGGTAATAACGATATCGTCTTTGGCGTGTTTTCGTATTGTCATTGTTTACATAACTTTTAAGTCATTTTCAATAATGGTGACTGTGACATGTACGATTCTAAAACACGTCAAACACGATATCGTTATAACGCAGTTGAATAGAGGCCCAGGGCCTAAGCCTTAAGAGCTATCAAAACGTTGACAATACGGAAACACGTCAAATACGATATCGTTATTACAGTGCGTGCAGAATCCCAGCCCAGGGCCTCTATTCTACTGCGTTATAACGATATCGCGTTTAACCTATTTTAGAACTCGTTGACAATACGGAAACGCGTCAAATACGATATCGTTATTACCGTGTAGAATCCCAGTCCAGCTCTTGTAATATAAAATAAATTCAAAATAATGTGCATCGGTAAATGATTTTCCAATTGATTAAGTCGTCATATTGACGGCGATTTAAATTGGTTCAAAGTGAATAAACCCTACTACTCTTAATTGGTTGGCCTCAATTATAATTAGTCAGTGTTAACAAACAGCGGTCCCGGCGTTTGCCATCAAACTACAGATTTCATGTTCGCTGGTCGTGTATGCCACTAATAGGGTATTATGAACTTCCGGCAAGAACTTAGGGCTGAGGGTTCTCGGAGGGCGCGCGGGGGACGCGGGGCGCCGTGGGGGGCGGGCGGTATTTGAGGTATCTCCTTAGAAGTAAGCAAGGAGGGCGAGCGAGATTACAGATGGCAAGATAAGCCTCGAATTAGATACAACGAATTTTGTATGAAGTTGTAAAGATATTAAGCGCCTTGCATCTTTGCTTTGAGAATAAAATATTAGGTTTATTTTACAAAACCCTTAAGCGAGTATTATGGCATTATTGTGCTTCATTCATTAATTGCTCATCGCGTTGTTGAACTAGCCATATTTAATTTTGGAAGAAACACGCCTTCAAGAAATGGCCTTAGGGAAAACCTAATTTTCGACTCCTTTTAAATAATTTAAACATTCATTGAATATTAGGCCGTGAGGCCATTTCTTTGTGCGTAGACGACTGCTACGGCGTAGCACTTTTCGTAGCTGAGCGATGAGTGTTAGGGTCAAACTCATTTTATACTTAGTTTAACGACGGTGAAATACTTTTGTGCGCCTATTAGGAAATACAAAATATTAAACTTAAAAATAGTTTTATTTACGATTGTACCCTGACACACTCTTATAAATATCCAAATCAAATCAAAATCAAAATTGTTTATTCGCTGTAATATGGTAACAGGGATCTTACAAAATTAAAAAAAGAACTAAAAATTAAAAAAATTGCTAGTGTGCGAATATTTAGCATGTTCAAGAAAACTTAAATTCTAAAGAACTCATTTATAGAGTAAAAGGGTCGGTGTAACAGCCAAGCATGTAGATCTGTCTTGAATTTATTCGCAGGCAGTTCACATAGATCTCTGGGAAGCTTTATAAATACTCTGATGGCCATAACAAAGGCGTTTCTCTTATAAATTTGCAACTTTAGTTTGGGAAGGAATAATTTACCAACATTATTTTCTTTGTATTTTGCTACTTACATCTGTTAGTTTTTTAAACAAATCTGGATGTTTCTTTGCAAGTATCGCTAGTTGCTTAATATATAGGCATGGCAGAGTAAGTAATTTTAATCTTACAAATAGGGGCTGACATGACTCCATTATATAAGCACCACAAATGACTCTCACACCTTTTTTTCGTAGAATTAACACCTTATTTACCTGCACCGAGTTCCCCCGCAACAAAAAACCATATTAAACCACCGACGCTACATAACCAGGGTATGCCGGTAAGACTAGTTTCCTCTGGCGCTACTTGTCTTAGACGCCGAAGTGCAAATATAAAACTATTTATTTTATTACATACATTATCTACATGCAAACTCCAATCGCACAATACTAACTCTCTTGGAATAATCATAGATAGCCACTATGATTATTCCAAGAGAGTTAGTATTGTTGATTTCTGCAATTAGTTTATCTTCTAATGATATGTTAAAAGCAATGGGTGAAGCCCGCTTAGTATGAAAACGCATAAACTGCGTTTTTAAACTATTAACTTGAAGATTATTTTCTTTAAACCAATTTATAACTGATTTAAGAGTTAGGTTGATCTCATGTTGCAATGTTTCTTTATCCTTTCCTATTCTAGGAAAAGCCATCAGGTGGTTATTTACTAGTATTCCGAGTCAGGTAACGTTCTCCGTATTCAGCACATGCATAACGCATTCGCGTAAATACGGCGATACGCGACAGCGTGTTCGCGGGGTTCTCCGGCTGCTAAATAATGCTATTAGAGTAAACTAGCTTTTCGCACCGCGGCCCGCGACGAGACTTGCTTAACATTTTTATCCGGCTTTTTAGCGTAAAACAACAACATAAGAGCGCTTACGTGGGGGAGAAAATCTCTAAATCGGTTAGAAACAGCTATGGGTTAGGAAAGATAACCTGTTAAGTAACACTGTCTATTGCAGACCCATGAAAAGTTTTCAACAGTATTCTGTGAAAACGGTACTTTGGGTTATGCAAGGCCGACTTTCTAAATCTCGGAAAGCGTTTAATAGCATTTAATACTAAACGGCGCCCGCGACTTGTCCGCGTAAATTTATTTCTCCACTTGTCCCCTTTTTTTATTTCTTTTCGTTCATTTCTTCCCGTTATGGGGTCGATTTAAAAAAATCCTATGTTAGTGCACACCTAGGGTTCCTCAGGAATATTCCCACAAAATTTCAAGTCCATACTGCCGTAATACCCAAAGATGGCTTAGTTCAAAGTTGTCGTCGAAGCATTATATACTCTAGTGGTGACCACATTAAATTTAAAATGCTAATACTATGTAGTTAGCCGCCTATTAGGTTGTGCGTTGCAAGGTAAACAGTTAGTTACGGAAGACTGTATGTTGAATAAGATTGTGGTAACATTACAATGGTTTCCTGACCTTTGTTAGGACAGAAAACGTAAAATATGAACAAAAGAATCATTAAAACGTATACAAAGCACAATTACCTGGGGATCCGGCTCAATGCCTTGGCTTAGCTGCGCATCGCCCTGGGCCCTCGCAAAAACATCCCGCCCCGGGCTGTTCTTAAATCTCAATTAAGGTTGAAACCGTGTCTCGGCCCCACGTACTGAATTAAATTAATGGTTCCACATATTGCAACTGCGGCCGCTCTGGAATTAATTGCTTCTTTTTTCGTCTTCTTAAATGTTTTATCAGTGTTTATACTTGTTTATTCGGGGGAGTTACTGTTTAATCTTGGACCATTTGTTTCTGTTCGATTGATTTAGCGCGTCAATGTTCGTGTAATGGTTCGGGCTCGGTGGTGGAGGGTTTTCATGATTGATTGGTTTAACTACTTGAATTGAAAGTCGAATAATTTTGTTGATTTTCAAGATGGAAACCTTTAGTCCAGTTTCTGTCATCGAAACGTAATTGGACTTTAAAAATATAAACATAAAGTTAAATATACACAATGGATGTCTATCATTCTATATTTTTTTTCATGATCACGTAGAATTATTGTGACTGGAAAATACCTTTAAATAACAGTATTCTCAACCGAATACGTTGGGTTTTTTCCTTTGATGCCGTGCCCGTAGATGTCAAATGGAGGTTGTACCGGAATAGAAATAAGGAATACCTTATCAAAATGCTAAATAACCTCATTAAACTAATATACCAGCTTCTGCTCTATCGTCTCTCATGCAAATACTCTTTTATTACTAAAATTACGGGAGTTCAATTACCTAAATTAATCCAAAGTTTGATGAGCTCATCAAATTCGCACACCCTCAACCCCCCTCTGCACGAAGACCCAAATCCTAAATCAAGTCGTGAACTTGTCTGCTGACATTACGCAGCACAATATTGTGTAACAACTTACGCTACAACTTAAACTATTTACCTAGTGAGCAAGTTTCGCGTGCCGACCGGATGCCTCCGGCGCAACGTACAATTACAGATAATCTGCGTACTGGAGAAGATTACAGCGCGTCCGCGAGGTAATATATCCAAGACAATTAAGAGCAACAGTAAGCCGGAAAACGACGTGCAATGTTCTTTTTTCTGCTCACTATATGCAATTCCTCGTGCTCGGTGTCGTGCAATAGGAGAGGCCTACGTCCAGCAGTGGACTAGTATAGGCTGATGATAATGATGGTGATGCAATTGCCAACTGCAAAGAAAACAATATCATCAAAAAACGGGGCAAACTCACAAAAAATACCTAGTCCCATACACATGGATCTTCTTAACCATACAGAATCTTCTGAACAGTACTGACTTTGAGATATAGTAATTTTGTCTGGTTAATTCTTAAATGTTATCAGATTTGGGTTTCCCATTAAGCATGATGCGTAAAGTGGTACCATCTCTTAAGCTTGTGGCAACAAAGTCCACTTCCATGTTTTACCTAGCAACTAGGAGCAGTATCTTTCTGTATTCCAAACACAGCCTACTGTGCCAGTGTGCCTGCCCTCATATTTTCGCTTAATCCGAAGTCAGTGTTGCCAGGCGACGCCGCGAGCCTCGAGTCAGAGAGGGAACAACATGGAAATAATGACGGGCCCAAATAAGACAGTTCGCTGTTTTACTGAAACGCCTAAAGGGCGGCCGAAAATGAAATTCCTACTTTTTTCTTGCAGTTACTTTAACAGTTCCGCTTGTACACTTTACAAGATCTAGCATGGCTACAAAAATATAATGTTATAAAGATGGTATTTATTTTTATAAACCGTTAAAATTTTATGTTTATCAAAATATAGAATCTGGGCATGAAAGGTGATTTTAGTACTCAAGAAATTAAGTTACCTACATGCTTTTAAAAGCAAATTACACTTTTTTGGTCTAATACCTACATGGATGATTGAGTAAGTATCAGACACAATTTTACATAATTTTTGACTACGAAAGTTGGTCTAAGATATGGATTATAATAAAATATTTATTACATTTGCAAGGCCCGATTTTGATCATAATATTATATTCCAAGTTCTATAGCGTATATTGTATAGGTGTGGTCGAATATGTAATCTTGTGAGGAGCCGACATAGCTATGCGGTCAGTGCATTCCAGCCTGCATCTACAATCTAGATGCGACGGAAATTAAACGCTTCATTACGGTGCCTATCTACCAGATAGCTAGCAGCTTGCAAACGGGTTTAGGTACATGCGTGACACTTGCGGGAAATTTATAGCTTAAATGTTGGTTAGGCCCAGAGAAGATTGGGGCATTGCTACAAAATGACATGAAAAAGGAGTACTCGGACCTCTATTTTTCTTTGTTTATAATCTTTCTGCAATCGATCATGTTTAATTTCAAGATAATAATAACTTTCATGATGTGAAAATTAACATAATAATAAGAAAAACAGACAAAGTGAAATATTTAGAAGTAGGTACGTAGGCCTCTATTCGACTAAGTTAAAATATATATCTTGCGAATTTATTGTCAAACAAATAATTGTTGTTTATTGTAAACATTATGGTAATTAAAAACTAATACACCATTAATTAGTTGGGTTAAACACATTAGAGAGTCATAAATGTCATAATAAATGATTATGATTTACGTCACAACCAGACAGGTTGTGTTGGTTTTGGAAACGGGATCGTAATAGTGAATAGGACCTCGGTTCCACTTTGTCTTGAAGAACAGTGTTTTCGATCGTTTTCATAGTGCTTTGTCTCTTGCTTCATTTTCCTGTCTTGGCAAAGCAAGAGTAAGACAAAACATAACAATATTAACAATACATAAATCGACAATATTGCTTGGCAATGTCGAATAAAGGAGAGTAAGGAAAAAAGATATCAGAGAAATGTCACATTTCTCAGACTTCTAGACTATGCAAACTAGTACCCAATCTTGGTAGGAATTTAAATAGAATAGACCCTATTTGGGTGTTAAAGTAAATAAAGCTTAGGCTTGTACTACTCATAATAACAGGTAAATGTTTGCGTCTAGAATATGTAATTTATATACACATACATTTGCAGGACGTAATGTGAATTTATCCAAATAAAACGCAAATATAAAGTATCTTCTGTAAGGAATGGTAAGAGTTTGCTCGTTATATCAGTACTTGATCCATTACGGAATAAGCACGCAATATTTAATGAAGTCTTCCCAAATTGAAAATAAAACAAACACGAATAATCGATTATTTTAAACGGCAAAATAAATATTCGGCATTCGTTTCCATGCTTTGGCGGGTGAATTTTAAAAGGCTTATTATTGGATGTCACGCCTTGATATACGAGGACGGCAGTGCAGTAATCAACTATCAATTCCCATTTCAACATGTTGAAGATAAATAAAGTTTATCGAAATATTGGGAATCAGAAAACAACATCAAAGTAGGTTGGCGATATCCTGAAGAAAATTAGTTTCATAAACTTGTTATGTTTTGGTTTAGACTTGAATACCGATCTATCTTTCTAAATAAAACATTATCAAATTACGTATAGGCATGGTATATTTAAGCATTCTTAAAGCCCTGACTTAAGTAAATTAATACTCGGAATAAATAATATTAATAGATAACATTCATCAGTAAACATAATGGTTACAACAAAAAACAATACTTATAGAACAGGGCAAGGTCAAAAATTAAAGCTCTTTTTCTATTTCCCTTTAACATGTCGCCACCCATGTAAAGCGGTCTCGTTTAGTAAAACGTAGTAACGTCCGTCCATAATTTACCAAAAAGTCCACTACCTACTCCGAATAGCCAAATTTAAAACATTTTCGTTGAAAAACTAATTGAATTGGTTTCGTGCTACCGCCTCATAGCGACAGGTTTGTAAATTAAATTGTACGACAAACAACGGGTATCACGAAATACGGCGATCCTATTACTTATACAGGCAGTAAAGGGGCTTTAAATATGTGTTCTGCTCAGTGGTGGGACTACATTTACGTGCAAAAGTGCGCAGGCGACTAGCTTTATTGGAATGCTTTTATTACAGCACTTACCCGGCACTCGTACGGAGTCGGCGAGTAGCACAGATATTGTTGTTCGTGACAGTAAATAAGACGTTAAATTTTATTTTACAGCTGTAAACGAAAGAAGCTAACGAAATTACATTCAATTACGGGACTGCGCGGCATTCCTCCGCCGCAATAAAGGCCGCAGCGACGTTCTTCGCGTAAATTTTTCGGACATAAAACTCTGTAAAAGTGAAGTTAGTGAGATGTAGAGCGGCGATAAATGTTTATAGAGGGCCGAGGTGGGCGCGGTGTCCCTCGCCCCACTCAATTAAGTTTTCGCAAAAGAAAAATAAAATTTCTTCATTCCTCATTCGCAGAGCAAACACGAATAAGGCAAATTAAGTGAGCAAAATAAGGTTCCCCTAAAATTAGGTCACGCAACCAGAGTGCGACTTGGAGGGCCCTTGCAGCTCGTTACGGGAATGAGGCATCGCCGCCGTACTTAATGTAATTAAATTTTGAATTTTTAAATCTTGTGGCCGTCTTTACTCGGGAACGCGGTCTGGTTTTATTCTGGTTACTTTTCACTGTATTTAAAAAACCACGGCCAAATGTTTCAGTTATTTGCTTTCGGCATTACTTTGCTTCTGTTTTGTTTCAAGATTGTGCCTTTCTAGGTATTATCAAAAAAAGAACTGCCTCTAATAATATTTGGATAAGCACGAGTATCATCATGTCAGCCTCTAGCAGATCATGAGCTATAGACGCAATTGTCTCTTGGTATGCGCCACTGAAATCATATCATTTTATAGGTACAAGTCAGCAGGGGGAAAGTCATCTCCCGCTATAAATATTCTCAGTGTCAGCTGTAAAATGCCCACTGAAAGACACAGGCTATTCTCGGTAAGAAATCGCGATGATAATCTGGTCCTGTACAAATCATTTTAACTACGAAGATGTTGACCTTAAAACCTATATTTAGAAATACAAACTAACTTATTCACATTGTAAGCAACAAACGCGCCCACAATTACGTCGATAGCGTATAGATATAAAATCTCCCATAATTCCCATTTCTGTCGGGAGCCAGTATTACCTACTAACGCAACCAATTTTCTTACCTTTGACAAAATCACGGCTGCTCTCTTACCTATTACGTAACATTACCCAAAGGACGCACGCGGAGCGAATACGGCCAACCCTAAACATGTGGTGCCTCATTCATGCGCCCTTGAATCATATTAATGAGTGCTAAAGTACATTTTGGTGTGCCAAGCCGTTTGCCGAACTCGCGGCGGGAAAAGGCGAGCGTTTACAGGACATTGTATTAAGTGTTCTATGTGCAGGGTTTACGGCTGTAATGGGTTTGCATGGAAAGGAATCTGTGAACCGCATGTGCTCGCGGCTTTCGTATTCTCGTAAAAGGAGTCGAGACGAGCGAGCAAATTAGAAAATCTTTTGGAGAATAATTTAAGAAGTAAGCCCACCGCAGCGCCGCAAGTTTGCCGGCAACGCGGGGCGCGCGCGATCAAAGACCAGCCAATGCTCATTTTGACTTGTTTAATTTGTAGGTGCAGCGGTGTTGTAAATTGACAAGATTACGTGGAAGTTTCTTTGGAGTTGCTTGTACAGCTTGTAAAGAATTGCACGTACAAACATATTTACAAAAGTAATTTGAGCGGTTTTCGTGGTGTTTGTGATGTAAGTATTTTTAAGGGGTAAAATGACTAGCATAGAGACATCTTAGTCCTAGGGATGGCAACACAAATTACTTAAAAAGTGGGCCTTATAGCACATACCATCAGGTAGCATGTGTGCCCGTTTGCTAAAAACACGTTATGGTAGATATGCTAGAATGTTAGAATAAATCATCATTCCCTGTGGGGGGGAGTGGGGGAATAATGGTTAATCCTAATATTCCCTACATTTGGAACTGGACGCTCTCGTCATTAGGACCCGGTCAATATTATTGGTCAACATGCCCAAACAGCGACTAATAGCGCCCTTGTTCAAATTTACCTCAACTCCATTGAAAACGTTAAAACGTGATCAGTCATCAGATCAACCTCCCGTACATAATAATGAAAATTGACATTGTATATGAAAAGCTTTCAGTTATACTCGTAGTCAACAGGACAAATACCTACTAAAATAGGTAATATGAATATTTTTTATTGAAGATGTAATAGTCTATTAAAAAGTTTAGACATAACCGATAGGTATTCAATCACTTCAGATTAAAGTAGTTTTTTGTTATGAAATAAATTTAAAATGTCTCATTTTGAGCTATAAAACCGCCTGTCGTTTGCTTGTGGATCTGGGTACGGTTAATTTTTTCGTTATTTTCCGTCTTGTGTTCTTATTATACAATTATAACATTATCAACATGAAAAAACGCATCATTAGCTAAAAAATAAGTAAAGACAATTAGATAAACAGATCGAATAAAGATACAAATATATAGTTTTATCTTATTTCGAGTGCGAGTACCTGGATCTTACGAAAGTGGTCGCTAATTGAGCGCCGCGGCAGCCCTGCGCCCGCGGCGGCGCACATTCTTTGTCTTACACCCTTTAACATATTTAATTAACCACTGCTCCGCTGCGGGTGACGTCATTTACGAGTACAGCCCTAAATACGTAAACTGAGCTTTGTTCCACAAGCGCGTGTAATTGAATGGTGTGTTTCAATGTTATAAAACTCTGCGATTACGAGTTTGAGCATGTCTTGAGTTACGCCTCGCTTCCGGAGCAAGCGTATTATAAATATGTTACACGAGTTCGACCTGGAGGTAAAATCCTCATTTAAATGGGAATCTTACAATGCGTTTTGCAGACAAAAACAAGCTTTTATCAAATATAATACAAAGTTTCTAGTTTTAATTATAGATTTATTAAACAAGGGATATTGAAGGATATAGCGACGTATTTTACAGGATATCGATGTGGTGTCGGCCCCCATAATATTCATATCACAAACCTATCTAAACATTTCAAACATCGGCCCAACTTTCTCCCGGGAAGTTTATTCCTCGGCGATCATGCGGCTGTATTTTTCATCTCTGGAACCTGAAGCGTACGACGTCAAAATGTATTCCATAAATCACGTTACACTTATGAATTTCGAACAAGAAGACCTAACAAAAATACTTACTTAACAATTTGTTGGAAAACTCGATAACGATTATCAAATGAACGCGACCGTTAACATCCTGAGTCTTATAAATTAACAAAGTTTCGGCTCGCAGGCGAGAGGATCCGCGTATTACAGCCGATGTAATGTACTAGAGGTATGGGGCGGCCATCCGGCATCCTAGTAAAATATTGACACAAATCCCTTAACTTATAAAATCGTGCTTCCGTCCCCGATGTAGGCAATATGGGATTTCCGTCATTTTGATGTAGGGCCCCGGGCGGCGCGGGAGTGCCCGCCCTGTTTGCGCGGGGGACACCTGCCTACTTACTTCTGCGGCCGACGGGATTGTTTGCTGATCGATATGCGATGTTCGACCCAACTATTCTATCCCCGTAAAATATCTTACTTGGAACACTTTCAGATTCTTGTTTACACAGGATATTTTCGACGTTACATGGCAATTTATACAGAAGATGACACATGTAATATAAAATGGTACCATATAGGTACGTATTAAGTTTTTAAATAAGTGGCACGCCAGGACAAAACCATTTAATTACATAACCAAAATTGTAAAGTCGTATTCGTCGTCCAGCAAAATATCGTGGCAAGATTGGCTATTATGAAAATGCTTGAGTATTTAATTCAGCTATTACGTCGCCCGGAAGCCGTCCCTCTGCTGGGACAACAACGGCCGAGTACACAAATTGAGCCGATCGCTAACAGGAAGTTACGAGGCAGTACTTTAATATTAGTTCGATTATTAACAGGCACTCAGAACAACGACCAATAACAAAAAGATAAAAGTGTTCCGAGCATAAACACGCTCTTAATCCTCGATTTGGGAGGGTTGTGTGGAAATGGAAAAATATTTGTCTGGCAACTCTCGGCAGCGGTAAAGTGTTCGGCGGGCGGCACGTGCGCCTTTATTTTACAGCGGGCAAGACCACTGCAGGTTGTCGACTTGCGCGCCGCTCTGCCGCCGGTCACGTAGTCAGCTAAAACAAGCCACATTCAATTTATTCCTTTTTCGGTTGTTAAAAAACCATTGAACTGTCTATTTGCGCTAATCCAACGTGCCGCTACTTCGCGGGACGCGGACGTTTCTTTTAATGTTTGTACCTATTTGCTTTATTTTTTAATTTGTTTTTACGTTTGCTTCTGCTCGTTGGGCTAATTATTATTTTTCTATTACTTAGTCTGAGAAAAAGTCATCAAAACGAGTCCTAAATTGGCATGTCTGTTGTCTGCTAAAATTTTGATAGCATATACACAAACCTAGCTGTAACGACGCATGAACGCCTACAGATAATTTGCCTACAATTAGATAGTCTTGGGCGCTGTGAATGTAAATTTTTAGCAAACACAACAAACGGTAGCAGCAAGCATATAGCTGCCTAACTTCTGATGAATTAGTAGCAGTAGCAATAGCAGCGTCTCATACGTTTGCTAAAGAGACTGGTCTGAATATAACTAGCTTAATTATTTACAGTCTGGTCTATCCACAAACCTGTTTGAAACTATACATTTTAAGGATACCCTAACACTGATACCTTCGCATGGTGCCCAGCAGTCGGTAAACAGGTCCGAAGTTAAGTTTGTAAGCCCGCGTGTATGCAGCGCGTCCGGCTCATTCTGCAACTTCTCCAATAACTGCTGAACTCCGCGCATACCACTTGCCCTTACGAGCGCGTTATGCAAACCGAACGTGATCATGTCGTTATTGGGTATTATAATAGCTTCTTATTACTAGCGGCCCGAGATACGAGATAGAGCGGTTAGGTAGAGTCCTCGACGGTCTAAAAATGAAATGAAATTAAGAATATTGTGAATCGCAACTGCATCGAATCCCAAAAGATAAGTTTACTATTCGCGCAGACGTGTTTATTTCCCGTGATAATTGGCAACGTAGGTCAATTAGGTAGGCCAACTTTACAGAGCTACGAGTTTTAATTACAAGTGCACTCTGCAGTGCATACCTCTACGATTAATTCCAGTTTCAACAAGCCTTTTAATTTGTTGTTTGGAGCTTAACAGAGCAGCCGAGGTATTTGTAAATTTAAATTTTATTGTATTTTTTTGAAGTAGTCTTTCTTCAAATAACTTATTATTTACTAATTAAGTCATTTACATTATGTAAATAATTATAGTAATTTATTTTCAAAGTGAGATCCAAGCCTCTTGTATGATCGTTGTTTGGGCCACCGCATCCGGCACCGGCCGCCTGCGGCGTTAACTGCCGGTTTTACGCCGTGTTCGGTTTAGACCGCCCGGCATTTAGCCGGATCGCTTTACACTCATCAATTCCGGCGGAAGCAGCTGCTCTTATATCTAATGGCCGTGCAAATAAAATGGCTCTTTTGCATTTAATGCTTTCCGTGTATTTGGATTGGATTCGTTTAATGTCTTAGGCAGATTGAATCCTAAATGCAAAAGCGAAATGCCTTTATTTTAATTTAAGCACGGGATTTTTTGCTGTTAAGGTGTATTACGCCTACAGTCATAAATGCGTTCTTAGTAAGATAAAAATAAGTTTGCAAGGAATAAAGCTGATTCGAGGAACACTCAGTCGTTTCCTTGATGTTTTCTCAAATAGGAGTTAAATAATCGAAATTTCCACCGAACATTGTATTCAAGTACTAACTTATATAATAAAAAAAAGCATTTAATGTTTGATATTTTAATAATTGAGAGCCCATGATTGTGAGCATGAAAATTCATTCATCTAAAAACACTTCCTTAGTATTCGATTTAGCACTGCTTCTACTTAGTTACATGGAAAGTTTGAAGCGGCAAACAAAAAGAGAAAACAACCGACAGCCGAAAAGTAATAACGTTAACTTGTTGCTTCCGAAGAGAAATGTTCGCGGCGAGTTCCTTCTCGCTGGTTTGTTTCCCGAGGCACAAGGCTTTTTAAAGAATCAAAAGAGTTCAGTCAAAGTGAATCCAGTTAAATATGTGCAAAGCCATACTCTTTTTACAATTTCGAAAATTACGTATATTACTAAAAGAACAATTGAAATTGGGTTGAGTTTTTATACTCGTCGTTTACCTATAAATAAAAAACCGGGCAAGAGCATCATGCATCATCGGACCATGCTCTGTGTAGGGTTTCGAAGCCGTTAAGTACTTACTACAAACATAAAATCAACAAGTAATAACAAATTTTCTATTTAAAGTCATTTGGTGCCGTTTAAGATTATTTTAGTAGGTATAAACACTTTAATCGCCTGTATCTCAAGATCCAATGATGTCTACTTAGTCGTGATAGTTTTCCTTTTAAATTCGTTATATGCGCTTTCATTTAAGTTTTTTACAGTTTTTTAATATTTGTAGTTTTGGCTTTAGGGGTGGCGGAGGGGGTGCACTTGCCTCTAACAAAAAATAGCGCTTTAAAGCTTAATATTTCCTAAACGGATCCCTTCACAAACCCACAATATTTATGAAAGACCTATCTAACGACACCCCACACTATGCGGTAGACGAGAAAAAAAACATCCCCACGTTACGTGTGACACCTGCCCTAAAAAAAAATGTTTTCAAGATTTCATTTTACCACTTTGTTAGCATGACTAATATGTATATTCAATTGTCACCCCACAAAGTTTATAAGTATCAAAATTGTACTTAATAAACATTTACATGAGTTTTCGCACTGATTAAGCCTTATATGGTTATAATGTCATTAAAACGTATCATTGGAAGAATAAGCAAGAATAGCTAAGTAGTTCTAAGTAGCTATTTTCTTCTAAATCTATTCTAAACAAGTCAACCGCGACGATATGTCGCGTCACGACAACGGCCAAGTCGGCCAAGTCTCGGCGTCTGACGGCCAAGCCGCGAGTCACGGCCAAGTTTGTCCGCAGACAAACACTGCGTCAAGATTTAAGTAGTTTACGTCCGGAAGCCAGTACTCTTGTTTGGTCTGAACTCGCTAACTCGATATTGCACGCTCAGTTTATGCCCAAGTTTAATGTCACGGTTCGCCGCCTTCTGAAACATTTCAGTGGTGGTTTTGTAATATTTTTATTTATATTTACATGTGGCGTGCTTGAAATATGTTGGTTACATTTAAGCTACATAATATAATAATACTGTTATCTTACTTGAGTGATAGTTACATGATATTAAAATAGCTAATTTTAATTACGAGACCTTAAGACAAAAATTGCATGTGCTGAGTAAAGGTCAAACAAAATTACATTAAGGAATTTAAAATGCAATAATGTATACCCAATTCAGAAAACCATGTCTCTGCTCTTGTTCAATCTACGACACAAGATAATTTTTGTTTTTAAGATCTTATGTACAACATAAGTAAAATAAAGTATACGGTTATGACCATAGGTATGACGTATTTTTTATTATGATTAAATTATATTTCACTTCAAAATACATTTAAATAATAATTAACCCCGTAGTTGAAAACCATTTACTGGGCTGGGATTCTACACGGTAATAACGATATAGTATTTGACGTGTTTCCGTATTGTCAACGTTTTCATAACTCTATGTCATTTACAATAATGGCGACTGTGACATAAACGATTCTAAAACACGTCAAACACGATATCGTCATAACGCAGTTGAATAGAGGCCCTGTACACGATAATCAAAATCTAATTACCTCTACAACGCAACGTATTATCCTCTATAATGTCAACATGGATCTGTCACAACTCATAACATTAGTGGCCTTTGAAGCTGGAGAGGAAAACTGAATTCATCTTCATTTTTCTTCCCCACATGTTGCATGTATTTCCCCCGGGGCACCTCGCCCCGGATGCACAAAACATGGTGACATTTAGCTTCCTTATTTCGTGTTGTGTATCAGAACACTGATTCGGTGAACTATACTAACCTATTTGGTAAATTGTCTATACTATCTTTTATTGTAAAACGTTTACCACTAAAATTTCAGTCAATATAAATAGAATGTGACCGTTTAGATCCTTCAAATGTCGTTAAGTCTCAAGATTAAAGCAATTTATATGCAATTAATTTTATATGTGTTTTAAACTCTGGCGGAATTCAAATTAGAACTATTTTATGGTCTGGTACACAAACATTTACTCATTCAAAATCAAATAACTTAAATAATCACGGTAATTTGAGGTTTAAGTATAAAGTGGAGCTCTCAAATAAAGGTAAGCACCTAATAAATAAACAGAAGTTAGTTACTAGCTAAATATGAAACTGGCTAAATGTTGTTAAAAAGTTTCAATTCTCCGCAATTACCTTCATTTAGCTATTTAATTAGCTAACAATTATTTAAATTACAGTAATAATTTACCTTCATAATTGAACACCCGAATTCGTTTACATTGAGGTTTCTACTTAAAATCTGTACGTACGAGTACGGCGGAACGGACATTTTAGTTGGATTTGCGATCGAATTCATGACTATTCGTCTTTGTTTTAGTAAATAAAAGATTGTAAAAAAGGTTAAAGAAAAATAAGCATACAGGCTAAGTTACTGGTATAAATAGCAAAAATTATATCAAGGTCCATGCCTATTTAGAACGGGCATTATAAACGGTCGTGCTTTATATTCCCTGAACGCTTCTGCCGTAATTCACAAATAGCAGACGGTGAAGGCGTCCAGTTGATTAACCAAGTTTGCCTCGGAAACATAATTGCGATCGTGTAGGTATGTTTACCAATGTAGACGCCGATTATGATCGTGTACCGTCCGAAGCCGATTGGGACTATATCTAACGTCATCGTTCGTAATTCCTAGAAAAAATCCGTAATTACGAGTACGAGTGCTGTGACGAACAAGGATATTATTAAAGGCCTTTTATTTTATATACTAAGAGCCGTTTATATCTACTAACAAATAAAAACAGCTTCAAATATATCTTCAATGGTACAAAGTTCTTTTTAAATTAAATCTTTATTCAGGTATCGCGGTTTCATAGTCTGGCGGTCATTTCGCATCTGTTACCTTCCGAGCGGATGCAAACGGGACCAAACGGCAATTAAACCCAATTGATAAAAGACCCCACCTGTTGACTCCAGCCTCAAAGAGCATAAAACGTTCTTGAAAAAGATTTAACTGGTAGAAAACGGTTGTTCGACAGATGTTCTGCGGGAGATTTGCTTCCAACTCGCCGTAAAGTTCTGTTTGAGGACGCTTGTCAACTTACTGAATACTGTTTCATCCTACAAGCACTTTATCTTATTCCTTTTGTGATAGTTAACTTCGCCCAAGGTTTTTGACTCGCTTTACCTGCTGGAAAATAACTTGGAGATTTTGCGCAAACCCTGAAGCTTCAAAGTTTTAAAGTGTTTGCGCCTTTTTAATTATCTGGATGGAGCGGAAGCCAAACAATATGAAACTATAGCAAAGCAAGGCATTGTTGTCTCTATTTAAGTTAAGATGGGATGCCCGACTGACTTTCAGTGTAAATAAATCGGAGTTTTTATCTTCTTCGTGTATTCTCAAGCAATAACATTATAATTAAGATTCTCTAAAAGTAACCTATTTCTATTCAATAATGACATGTATTTTTTACATTTAGACATGAGCTGAGATGGAGGGAAGACAATGTTCGGAGACAAACCGATGGAAACATCCACTGGATTCAGCACAAGGTTAGTTTTTCTTGTATAAATATGTTTCTAGGACACTACTCGAAATGTTCTCATAGACGAGCTAAATGACGGCCACAAAGAACAATTTTGACAGAGTAATAGTAAAACAATCGAAATAAGCTCTTACTATGTCACGTTCTTAGACAACAGTATTATCTTCCAACGAGAAAACGACATTGAATTCGTAAAACATTAGAAGACATTTTCAGCATCCGTTAGGTACCCAAATAAAAATAATATTTTTATTCCAATCTTGCAAATGTATTTTGTATAGTAAAAAGATTACATACAAGAATTTTCTTAATGCGTACTAAATTCCACTTGCCATTAAATCTTGATTAATGATGATGATAAGTGCTACAAAACTATTTAACATGTAAAATAAAGAAATTAGGTACCTACCAATTAATTAGACAAACTAAGCAAAGTTAACTCAAACTCCAGCGCAATCAAAAGAGCTTGCTAATTGATACGTCAAATTCACACAAAAAGTATTTGATAAGCCGGGCGGGGGTGCGACACACACGGCCCAATTACCTAAAACACACAAACAGTTAACCTCGAGCCGTGATGAAGCCGCGCCTTATCGACTATCAGCGGCTTACGGCTCCGTCCGACCGCAAATTAACCTATGGCATTCCCGCGGACCCACTGAGCTGAATGACTTGCCGAAAACACGCACGCACTATCACTATTACATACTTTTACCACCTTTTCTATATCTGGCTGTACTACTGCACCGACGCATAGGGAAAAAGGCTTTGAGGAATTAATGATTTGATTGATCACTTTGATATTGTTTTATTGTGGTCTAGAAATCCATTTAGATGACTGTACCAGAGCTAAGTCTAAAGACGTACGCTAAGTGCACTTATTTTAATTGATTAAACATGTACTTACGAAAAATACTGTTACAATTATGTTTAGATAGTTAAGCAGAACCATTGGTCCCCCCGACTACCCCTCTTTAGAATTCTCACTCGTAACAATCATTTCTCGTAGACACGAAATCTCTAATAACTGTTCAGAACATGTAATAAAAGCCGCACAAAGTAATGAACAATTGGGTGCTTTCATACCGATGACAGTATCATTGAATCTTTATGATGTCCCGGCATTAGCTAAATGCTACGGGATCCGAATTAAATGAAACCGCAAACAAATGTAGAGGGGCCAGAGAGGCCGAAGCAATTTGTTTCTCTCGCTCCCCACCGGCCGGTATCGGTGTCGTTTGCATCTGAAATCTTTCGAGGCAGGACTATATTAGAGAGGGGAATTGGCTGGATCTTAATTTATCGAAGTTTTTATGGTTTAATTAAAGGAATTCACTTAGCCGCGAGGGGCGCCGGCAGCGCCGAGCCGCCGACGGCGCCGCCAGCGCGACGCATCGCGGTTAGCGCTTTATTCTATACTAATAGATGTCCTCCCGTCCCTATAATTAGCACCAGGACGCCATTGAAAGTTTTAATTGAAAAGGCTTTGTGCAGTTTTATAGTCCGTGAACAATGTTACACGGTATTTCATGCAGCCACCGGCGTCGCTTAATCTTGGCACCTCCGCTTTGTCCGCGCTTCGCTCTCTACAGGCCCTTTTGAATAGTCTCCGCCCTAAACAAGCAATTCTCATTTAGCTTACGCACTTTGCCGATTTTTGAGTTTAGGCTGCTTTAAAAATTAAGGAATTGAAAGATTGATAATGCTAACGTACCGTGGGGTTCGATTGACCATCATGGCCAAACAGTTTCAAATCATCCCAGGTGGCTCTAATAAATAACAATTTGAAACAATTTAGTTGATAGGCCGCATAAACTTTTCATTGTGATATTATTGCGTTGTTCTTGAAATTAATTCACCCTTCCAAAATTTGGTATTCTAAACTGTAAATTGTAGCCTCTTGCCCCAATTATTATAACATTTATTCTTTATGGGGTAAACAGATCCCTATTTATTAGGGTTCATTATTCGAATTAATTTGTTTGTGTTATGTTGCGGAGATAGACGGTGGCTAACCGCGCGGAAAGAGGCTGTTTTGATATTTAAATGAGGGTAGAGGCTTGATTGTAGCCATTCACCTCCGCCGCGGCCCACACGTGGCGCGCAACTTCCTATTTCACGAATATTAATTACTTATTACTATTCATGTGAAGTTTAGAGGTATAATTATTCCAATGTGGTGGAGGTCATCATAAGCCATATAAGCTAAACGGTAAAGGTCTTGCCAAAATTAGTCGTAATCGTTTGAAAAAGGTGTCATGCGGCTGTTTTCACACGTCTGGCCGATTCCTTAAACCTTTCTGACTGAACCGCCGTGATTAAACCACAAAATTATTTCACAGCCCAATAAAACATGATAATGCCCGACATAATTAAATATCATTGAAATAAATATCCAATTACGAATCTCCAGGCGATTTTAGTGACTACTCCAGTAACAATAGAGTCTAATTTATTTGGTGGTCGGAGGGGCGGGTCGGATTACCGAGTTAATTACAAGTGTCGTTACGAGATCCCGCTCTCGGCAACTTCTTTTAATTCTGACTTCTGAACTAAAACGAAGAGTTGACTGGCAATTTAGGTGTGCGGCATGAATTATAAAGTGTACCTGTTACTAGGCCTAATTGTTGGATCCAGTGGTTTTCATTTATCATAATTAGTTTGAAAATTCTTTTTAGTATCAGGGTTATTAGTTAGGTTCGAGCGTATACCAGGAAATTATGCGAAATATTCAATATTTCAACACCCTCGACGGTACACGAATGATAGAAGATTTTTTTAGTACAATAAAGTGTTTAAAAACATACGACAACTCTTGAACGGCCTAACCGATTTTAAAATAAAATGTACCTAAAAGTCATATCGACAAAATAAGCCAATATACAAAACGCATTACATAGATGGACCCACATACATATCGACAATATCACAGATAGTGGTAACTAAAAAAATCCCTCTTCAGATTCAGTTTCAGCGGTGGGCTATCTACCACTGAAACTGATGCTTTTCGTGACACATTACTTCGTTGCAATAGCTCCTGGCTCAATAGTACTATAACAACACGTCAATGGATTGCTACAAGCATACGGGGTATTGCCCAAAGAAAATGAGCCTTTATTGGTGGAGGGTTAATACGCAGAGATGATGACAACAAGAGACCATGATCTATCGGGATAATTAATGTTGTATTAATATTTCGGTCACTTCTGATTATAGTCGTATCATTTTTAAACGATATAAATTAAAAAATGACATATTAGCGAACCCCTCAAACTTACATACAATTTCAAAATAAAAGTACATCGAGCGAGCGAAAACGGAAATCGGATATTCAAACAAACGTCAAGCATTCGACAAGCGGAAGAATGAATGAATGCAAATCTCTCGCTGTTTACCCTCGCTACACGACAACTCCGCTATATTCAAGCATATTTATTGGCGCAAACAAATTTCCGGACAATAATTCTATGAAAAAAGTTACAGCTTATTAAAGGGATAGCGCTTTTATTGAAGCGCGTAATATAGTTGCCCGTAAACGAGTTCTCAACTCGGTAAGTTTTTAATAAAAGCGAGATTACCGTATCGGCTCGACGCTTTCATTTGTAGTAGGTGCGAAGAATGTCATATAAGGCGGAGCGCGCTCGGATACATTTCACGTCTCGCTTCACGCTTACCCTAAATCTGTTGTCATTTCAGCGATCCCGTGGAAATAGGGGCAGGAATCCCTCGGATAGTCGCGAGATATTCGGAGCTATTTCTCACACGAGCACCCCCCCTAGCCCTCCACAAAGGCGATTTCGCCGTTTAAATATTTCAGCATGTAAAAAGTGAAGTCGTGTAATCTTGTTACCTGGAGTCCCGGAGTTCTTAGTGATTTTTCCCACCAAATTGTTTGTAATTCTTTAAATTAGGTGAGATTTTTGGATTTCATGGTATAAAAAGTAGCAAAAACTGTAACTCTCTAATCGTGTAAGATTCCTTTAATGCCTCGTTGTTCAAAATAAAGACTTAATGTTTGTTTTCGCACAAATCTATGCAAAAAAAACCCTGTACCCATCCGTATCCTATCCACAATCAGAGGAACTGGCAACGACAGCTCTGTATGAAGTTCTCGTGCCGTGGACAGTGTAGCCCTCTCCAGCATAAAGAATATTACTTCGAGTCGGCTATGCATAACAACAACATTTTATTAAATGTGTAAATTAACACAACTTTATGTCATTCTCTGAATCAGTTTAACGAGACTAAATTAGGAAATAATATGTTCTACAACTTGTTCTCAAGAAAATAATCGGAATGTAATGCGGAATATTTAAGCTGAACCATATTCCCGCTCTTCTTATAATACTAACTAATTAGACCACAATAAGACTTAACCCAGCCACGTGCACAGCTATTATCTTAATAACAAAGTTTTAACTATCTTTCTTGTAATAGCTTATATACATTCCCATATTTAGTTTAAGTTATGAAAGTAGAATGGAAATATATGAAGGAGTAATAAATATTTCGCATAATTTTCCTGGTTTGGTCCTTTGCTACAAGTATTATAGCAGAGTATGTGAGCAGTTTGAGTTTGAAATATGAGGTAAAGTTAAATACTGCGACATCACAAACACTATGCTTATTAGAAAACATCCCGACTTACAATAGTGTCAATAGTTTACAAGCTTACAAATTAAATTTAATGAATGAACACTGTAGACATACGTAGCTTACTCCATTGACAGGCCCCCGCGCCCGGCCTTGGACCCGCGCGCCTCCGCCGGCTCCAAAGAGCCGTGGCCGCTATCGTGTACATCGCTCGTTCGATTAACAAAGAGCTTAACCCGGCTCCGCGCCATTTGTGTTTTCCCGTGCAGACAAATCGGCAACAATAAAACGCGGACCTCCTCACAATGCCCGCACGCATGGCCCGCTTTTAATTTACCGAACGTATATCGAGCTGGGGCTTCCGGGACTTAAAAACACTCTCCGGAAAATCCCGCGGCTCCAGCCTCCATTTGAGGCGGTTTTTAGGCCAAAGCCTCTGTTTGCCGCGTGTGCTCAAACGGCAAACCGTTCGCGTGCTGCGCAAACAGTCCGCAATTACAGCGCAATCGATTACCAACTCAAATCTCAACGGGTTTTAAGATGATACCGGTAAAGAGAGTAAAAGTAATTAGGGAAGCGTAGCCTCTCAGGCGTACGATGTTTTGTTGATAATTCAATAATCCTCCCTCGGGCGGATCTCTTCACGACGCCTCTTGTCGCCCTTCCCCCGCCCCTCGATTCCCTCCGACTCCGATACCATTCTTATATAATCAGTTAACGTATTTCCAGATAACTGAAGAATTTTTTTCATACCTGACACAATATTTAAGAGCGATGAAGTCGGAAAAAGTTATATCAAGTCCCAAATATTGCCCCGATACAAATAAAGTTAAATTGGCAAAGTTGTTGGAGGGTTAGGTAGGAGCTACAGGTGACGTTCAATACGAATCTCGCAAATGAATTTGTAAAAAGAAATTAGTTTGGAATATGATCGTTAAGGGGACGCTAGCGCGGCAACTTCCAGGCGTCGTTTGCCGCGTTTGTGTTATTTAGCGGTTATTTTCCTTTATAAACGCGTCGCGGGGTCGAGTAATAACATAACCAATTTGTTGGGTGATGTAAGTGAAAAATACTGTAGTTAGTGAGGCAGGTGCGGCGCGATGTGGGGAAATGGGACTATTAATTAAATTAGCACTTAAATGTATGCTTACATTTACTGCGGTGCGCCGCGGCGGCGGCCGGCCACGCGAGCACTTTATTAAAACTATTCGTCTTTTTGGATCGTAGGAGGACTTATGCACTTATGCTTGTAGGGCAAGTTGAACTTATTGGTTCAATTTTACATCCTCATTACAAGAGTAAAAGCATCTATGTACGGGTATAGTGCATAAACAGACGATATAATATTTAGTCGATTAAGTTCGTCTCTTGCTTTCTCATTAAGTTATTGGGAAAATGTGACCAAAAATAATGAAAACGTTTTAGTCCGAGGGTCGTACACAGATTTAGGTTACCATCTTTCCTGTGGACACCCTGTGTGTGTGTGTGTGGTTTCCTGTGTGTGTGGTGTGGTCCTTTTCTGTGTGGATATTATAAGTTATGTTTTTATATGATAGGTCTAAAGCAGTCCTGACGGCGTTTTTGCGGGAATGGGCTTAGCCAGAAAATAAGGTTTTAAAAACGTTAACTTTCGGTGTGTCCACAGGAAAGACGGTGCATATTATGCACACAAGCTTTTAACTATTGACAACAGGAGAGACAACTTTTGTTTATAAGAGTGTGTATGATCCATCATTATTATACTAAATTGTATTAAACGGCCTCTTACCTTTTCTTGTTTGACTTTATGGTAATAGGCGATACAAAATTCATATGTCCTTTGGCAGTGCCTGATGAATTGATGATATCAAGCATTGTCTTTGACTGGACCCCATGACGCAGAAGGAAGCCGACGCGACAACTACGAGTAGGAATACGCTACATTTACTATATTTTCACCAATATTTAACCTAATAATGAACGCTTTTCTGTTATACTCTTTTGTATAAACCTAGATGTTTTAAATGTAAAATTTAACAATTGAATTCTCTGTACCAGGAATCCCGTGGTCCTCCCGCACGCTCTCATAACTCTCGGCTTAATCCACTTAGCACCGGCTTCGATTCGACCGCTCCCAACATATATCATATGGTATCGACCATTCATCAGTTCATTGTAGTTTATACCTTACTCGGTGGGCATTGAACTCTAATTCCTTTACATCGCCAGAATAAGTCCACTACTCACTAACTAATGTGTTAATGGTGGTCTCAGCCGTTAGAGTCATTAGTCGATTGCGGTTGTAAATAAATTAAGGTGAATTGTACTTTTTGTACAGTTATTAAACAAAAAGATTGTGCATAGTGGCGAACTACAATGTAGACGTGTTTTTTTTTTGGATGGACTGATTTGGTAGAAAATTGTCAATTGTATAAATAGACCAGTAAATATAAACGGCCCTAAAATAATATAAAACTAAATGGCGTTCATTCTGTTTTGGTTAAGTCCAACCTGATTTGGTATCATTTTCACAATATGAGTTGGATAACAGTAGCCTTAACGTCAACAATGTAATGACTATATGAACTAAACCAAAGAAATAGTTTTAATTTTAGTGGTGGTAGGACCCTGTGCAGGGTCCGTCCGGATCGCTACCACCATCTTATCCATTAACCACCCGCCAAGCAACAGTGTTCGCATTGTTATGTGTAGTCCTCAGGGTTGGCAACGCATTTGAGGTCTTAGGATTATAGTCTTGAGAATTCAAATGTCTATGGGTCTCAGATTCCACTTACCATCAGGTGGCCTGAGTGCTCGGGTGCCTTCTCCTTAACATAAAAAAAAAAAAAAAAAAAAGACCCAGGCTGGAAGGTCACTGTCATTGGTCAGTTACCCCTATTACAGCTCATGGTTTATGACTCGGCCGGTTTTACTGTCAATTTAATAAGAGCAGTTATGATGACGGTAATAACACGATAAAGGTTCAATAGGGTATTAGGGTAATAGTAACAAACAATGTAGAATTTGGGCCGAGTTACAATTCTCATTTGTGATCTCGAGATAGTTAAAAAGTCTACAATTACCATCATATCACCACTATTTTGTTGTTCTTCATAATATCTTAGCGAGTAAACAATAGACGTTACGGTACCAACGTAAGCCGCTCAATATTGACGCAACGAAACCGCGGGGCACTCAGGGCCAGGCTTAAAGTAAAACAAGTGCAGTTGCAACAGGGGCTTAACGAGTGGGGACCTATTTTCCGGCTCAATCATCCACTCGAGACGCTGTCTGCCGATTGCTCTCGATGGAATCGACCACCGTAATAGATTGCTTGAAAGAATCCTCAAATTGCAACTTAATGTCGATTTTCATTTATGTAATGCTTCTAAAAGTTAACTTTTATAGTATTATTTAATATTATTGCTATATAAATTCAAATCTGCAACATTTTTGTTTTTTATCAAATGATTTCGCAAATTTGTCGCTACGACGTAGAGGTGTCTACATAAAGTTCTACGCATCGTAGCTCTGAAGGATCAACATGTTTGAATTATATTTTATCTAAAACTAATCTAATTTAAAGGTAAAATATAGACTTGACAACGTGTTTAGTTACTCATTTAAGACGTAAAATGTGTTAACGCTGAAACAGCTGAATTAAGCAAGAACTATGCCAAATTAGACGTTTTTTTCAATTATAAGAAAACTGAAGATAAAATAAGGACTTTTTAAATAATTAATGTTTCATTATTTATAAAGAGAATAAAATTCGTTGTTCCAAATAAATATCGAATCAAAGTTTAAATCTCTATCAAACAAACTCAGGAGTTCTCGATGTATCTTCCTTTCCTCATATCAATCAAAACAATAAATATTAGATTTCAATATTGAAACAAAAAACTCTGTGAATCCGACAATATTGAACAAATATTTGTATACCATGTTTTTGCGGAAAGGTAGACGGTCTCTTTGTATGCGAATCAAAATTAACACAACAATATAACATTGAAACATGCACTAGAAAAACGGCGCGAATCATAAATACTCTCAGTACTATTATCACCAGCTAATTTATTCATTGTAAACAATATCGATCGAAGATCGTCGATGTATATCGCCAGCTAGGGTAGGGACCAAATAGTTGGACCATAGTTAAGCGTCGTTAACCATACAAACAACAAAAGTGAAAAAAGTTCCGTTGTGAACGAAAATTATCCCTACAAATGTATGGCTAATTTTCGTGTCACAACGGAAAAGTTTCAAAGAAAATTAAATTGAGTGAGTTAGCGTGGCCAACTTTTTGGTCCTTACCCACAAATATTTAAAAAATAAACGAGTCCCCCCCCATATATCGAAGCAAGACATGCCCCCTTGGGTTGGGGATAGTACCTAACACCTAACAGTACCGTCACCGAACATTTTAACTTTGTCACTGGTCACATTTGATATCCTACTTCATACTAATATTATAAATGTTATCCTCGTAAGACCCGGTGTGTTATAGAAAGTACATAATCCAGGCAATTCAATTTAAACTTTATTTCAAGGTACATAAAGTTCATTTTTATTGGTTTCAAAGTTGAAAATGTCATTTAAGAGCAAAGATAATTGAACTTTATTTCCTTGCTGGTAGATCCAAATTCCTACTCACAAAAATCTACCGGATTATAGTATGGTGGGCCTCAAGAGGTTATTATGATGTTTCGATTAATCACGCCAGAATAAATCTACATAAAAATTTAGCACAGAGATATGTTATAGTCTGGGATAGGACATAGGCTACTTTTTATCCCAAAAAATTTAGCGGATCCTAAAGGAATACGTTCTCTACGCGGACGAAGTCACGAGAAACCACTAGTATTTTTAGTAAGAAGACGGAAGCAAGTTGAAACCTGGCGTTTCCGTTAAGACCAGAGACAAACAATGTGTTAGGTTTTCTTCCTAGAGCGATTTCGTGACGTTGTGAAATGTGGTAGGCTTAAGTCGGCGCGACATAGGTTTAGATTTTTTCAGTCACAGCTTGGCATTTAATCTGGTAGGCTCTCAATTTACAAAAATATTTACCAATAACCAATAACTCAAATTAGCACTACAAAAGTTATTGTTTTGTCTACTCCTCGGATTCCTTGTTAAGTTGTTAAGAAGCATCGAGTTCCCCGTTTCCCCTATTGATTACCCAAAAGGCGGAAAATAAAATCTGCCTGTAGTGCCCTGAAACACAATACCGGGGCCTCCGGCAAGACCGCGCTTATTTATTGTAAGGGTACCCGCCACGCCACTTAAATCAATTGAATTAAAATGTGTTTTACTGTAACTTCGAATATTTTGCGCAAATAATGTCGATTGCCAATCCTTGTCTTAAATACTATATAATATTGCTAAAAAAGTGTAAGCTAATGCTTTTAAATGGCTATAAAAGGCCTTTGTGCTCCATAATCATACTATGTTCTCTAAATGTACAGTTTGAGATAACTGGCCCACGATAAAAATATTTCGATGTCCCTATTTTTAAAAGTAGCCAACCAACCAAGTAAACAAGTTCTGACGTCGATTTCAAATCCCTATGTTCGCTCACTTCGTAGCCGCGCGGCGTATTCGGCCAACTTCGCCGCAATCTTGATCGAATAAAGCAGTTTACAAGCCGCGCCGAACACCCGCCACCCTTTATTATCTATTTATGAAGAAATTTAAATGAACAGAATTGCCTCCTGAGTTTGCGCATAGATTCGTTTAGGGACGTTGGAGGAAATTAACGTTTAGTTTTAACTTAGGTAGTTCGCTGAAGCTCGTGAATTGGTAGTCGCTTCTGTTTAGATTTTAAGCATTTTAAGTTAAAGAAACTACGCGCTCTATACTTTTGGGAATCTATTTTTTAGCTACAAGATACAATCGATAAGCCTATAAATAGGTTTCGCTGTCAAATGCGGAAAATATGGGTCCCTGTGGGTATCTTTTTGATGTAGGATGCATTTTTAAATTTGAGCAGAGGCGAGAGCTCACGTCAAATAGCTATATATTTTTCACGACTGTGGAATATTTTATCGTTAGATACCGACAACAAGGTCAAATAAAATATATTAGTTGAACAAAACATGATTTTGGCCTGACAGACGCAAAGACGTTAAGTAAATATTTTTCATGGTTACCTTGACTTGGTTAATCAGAAGAGTCGCACCAGTTACATAGAGTTATAGTTACAATAACTCAGAGTCTAGATACCCACTGACAAACCGACAAGGGAAACTCAAAATGATTTAAATGTAAACACGAGTCTAAATTAAACAATAAGTTACAAATCAGAAAGATTTATAGTATATTTCAAAACTCCAGTAAAGTTTCAGTAAAATACGAAACGCACTCCGTTCCATCAATACCAAAGTTTAACCAAATAACACGTTTTATCCGGACAAGCGCGAAACGAGACGCACTACCGAGATCCAATATAAGATATAATATTGTACTTTAAAGAAATATTTCATAGTTGCCCATGTGAGGGCTGCATGTTCATAATAATAGGGACGACACCGGGGAGGGAGGATTTATTCGGTTTTTATTACTATTTTACGGGGCGGCTACACCCCGCTAACAGAGTGTTATGTTACGACCGCGGATCTGATACTCCGTATACCGGCGAATTTTTATTATTATTTTTCAGAGAAAGTGACAAATTTAGGTATGAAAAATGAGAAGAACAGATTTGGAACAGGTTTAGGGGAGAGTGAAATATAGAAGTTAGGTTGAAAGGTAAAAAAAAATATACGAACCGAATAGTGTATTTACATCGGAACTTAAAATGTGTCAAATTACGAGTAACGGAGTGGAGAGACGATATTATGTCACTAAAACACAGATTACTAACATTATGAGATTTGTTAGATTATTTTCATAAAAGCATTTTTCATAGTAGCGAATTTTATCTGAGCAAATCAAATTATTCATCTTTTAATCATAAAGCGTTTTGTAATGTTCGCGTTTATTTTCTTTCCATGTTTTACCAGTAGATTATTTTACTAGTCGCATTTTTTCCCGACCTAATTTGACAGAGACAGAGTCGACGGAGCTCCGCATAGCGGAGCACCTATTTTTGGGTATTCTTGGCCCTCCGGGCCTGATATAAAAACGAACCTAACCTAAACTACCGACGAGTTACGACTCTGTCTCGGACGAATTAGGTTGGGAAAAAATGTGACTAGTAAAATAATCTACTGGTAAAATATGCGACGAATAATGAAATTTGCGATATGAAAGAACGCGAACTTTCAGTTCACTACTATGAAAAATTGCTTCTGTGAAAATTATCTACCAAGCCAGATAGTGAATTTTTAAACTATTATGCTTAGTGTTGTATTAATTATTTTTACTCCGAAGTTGTAAAGTTCACACAAGTTGACGACACGCTAGCCTAGTTGGGAGTGACCCTGCCTTCGAAGCTAGGGGTCCTGGGTTCAAATCCCGGTAAGGGCAGATATTTGTGTGATGAGCACGAGTATTTGTTCCTGAGTCTTGGATGTTTTCTATGTATTTAAGTATTTATTTCTCTATCTAAGTATGTTTATCGTTGTCTAGTACCCATAGTACAAGCCTAGAGCTTAGTTTGGGACTAGGTCAATTAGTGTGACATTGTCCTGTGATTATTATTATTATTATTATTATTATTATTATTATTATTATTATTATTAAGTAGAACAAAGTTTGATCTTCACACATGGTTAAAATACAATATATTGAATTTAAACTTCAAATGTGCAGGCTTCAATTTGACTTGTATCAGAACGTACAGCGTGAGATATAAAACAGGCAGTTCCCGGCGGCTGCGGTGTTGCGTCGCGGAAAGTAATAGGGGCCCAATGGCCGGAACGCGCGAGTGTTTGCATTCGATAAGATTGCCGAAGGGTTCGCACGTCAACGCTATTGTTTCTCGCTGATTTTTCATCTCCACCTAATCTAGAGGGTGCGCTCGAGCTTTAGTGGAGTGGAAGACTAAATAAATATCTTCAAATGTACATGGTTTTTAAAGACGTTAAAGGAATTTTATATCGATATAAAATTTCTGGAGATTTAACGCTAAAATATTATATCTGAGTATCTTTCTTTAACAATATAACCGTATTTAGGATAGAGTTATGATATTCGAAAACTGGTGGCTCCTTAAATCACTGAATAAAAACAGATCATAATTACTTAGGATAAAGAATGTTCTCTTCTTTGTGTCGAAATTAATATAACTCAAATATTAGTCTACGTTATTAATGCAAAGGGCTGTGACCGGCCAAAGGACATCGTACTCCACAAAAAGACTAAAACCGAAACACAATTTAAAAGAGAATTCTTAAAGAGCGAAGATGCGCTCTGCGGCAAAAGGATAATTTGCTCCGTCTCTGCCCGGGGCCCGCGTTTGTCTTTGCTATTGTGAACTTTTATTTCGCTTACTTTTATGAATTATTTTCAGTTGTTTTTATCACCGGTAAATTCAAATGGAAGCTTCGGGCTAAGTTCTTTTATGTCCCGACCGCAGCGTTCGGATTTTGTTTAAACAGAGACCCTTTTATACCGAAATCGCGTCGATGTGGTTCGGTTGCGGCCGCGGCGCTTCCATCTTTGCCCGAGCATAGACGAGTGTAGCAATTAATGCGTGTGACAGCATCAAAGTGCAAATTAGGTATTCGTTTGAGCGATCCGGCATCTCGTTAGCGGGCTTGTCTTGCTATTACGCCTTGTCTAGCTCTTAAATTAGGCGATACCCGCTTAATTTAGCTGTTCACTGGCATTCACACACAGTTAATTGGTTTGACTATTAGAACGCGAAAGCCAGTAATTGCATATCTCGAGACTGTTCGCAATGCTACACTAGCAATTGATGTGTTACTGGGTATTGTCCTGAGACATTAACCCCACATCCTTTGATTTAGTAAGTGTCAACCATTATGCGAAGGATAATGTTCTAATGAAAGTCGGCTCAAAGAGGCGACGACGAGGCAGCAAATAACGCCAACTGCGTCGACAACTGCAAACGCGTATTTGAATAAAGAAAGGCGCAATGGGGAAAAAGAATGGAAGAAACATTACTGAGCTTAAAAATTTACACGCATAGTGAGCGCGCGCCCGCCCGAGAGGAATGCCTTTTAACGACGGACAAACAGACACGCAGGAGCTAACGGAACGGTGGAAAACGAAGTCTCGGCAGTCTCAAATCCAACAAACGTAAAAGAGATTACCTACGCTCCAACTGCTCTCAACTTGTATAAACAAAAAAGCTCAATTTGTCCGCTTTAAAACAAGACGAAATTGCCATAGAGCGAGCAAAGACGGTTGAGGAATATTAAAAACGCTTTTAAAAAGACAACAGAGAGCGGGTGCAAGTTATTTGAATTTTCATCGTGACAAGTGACGCGGCGAGGAACGACACGGACCCGGGTTCCATGCGATGCGATACTAGAATCGAGTGCGGGATCCCACACGTTTGCGTGGTTTATTCACTTCATCTCACGCACAAATACAAGCAAACTTTAAGCAGTTAAGAGTAAAATTCATCCCTACAACAACATCAAAGCATTCTTTAAACGTAGTGTCAACAATCCTTTTAGAAATAGTTTCATCAATTTAACTTCGAAGATATATAAGACTAAAATGAAACCGCAGCCCGTAAATAAAAGTATTCGCATTTAAGGCATAATTCACTACCTCGACTCATTACCATCCGCAATACGTAGCCGTAACCGAGACACGGGAAGTATTTTTGTGTTAAACGCCCCTCGGTGATTATACACAAATTGTAACAAATTGAATTTTAAACCAGCGCCTTCTGAACCCGTGGAGCGGGGCGCGGAATGGGTTGGTAAGATGGAAAGAAAGGGTACAATGTATTGTGTAGGTACTATATAGGCCAACACTTACTAAAAAAACTGTGCTGATGTAAAGTTTTTCAGGACTTTAACTAAATTAACCCGATCTTGCAAATATAAAAATATAAGTACGAAAAACAGGTGTTTTTTCTCGGTTATAATCATGATAAATGTTTACAAGTTATCCTTTCTCGGGCCTGCAATATACGATACTGATTTCTTTCTAAGTCTTCATATTTAACCCACCCCATTTGTTATTTTGGCATTTTCGGTTTACATTCGGCATACAGTCTTTTTTTTCAGAAACCGTATACTTTTCAGGATTGTTATAAAATAAACCTAACCTAACCTAATGGGCTCTATGCAATGCTATTTTAAATAATCCTGAAATGTATACGGTTTCTGAAAAAAAAGACTGTATGCCAAATGATGATTATGCCAAAAAAAGTTATGCCAGATGAAGGGAACCCGGCATTTTCATTTATATCTACCTGCATAAACCATTGATCGTTATTTACTTATTTAATAAAGTTATCAATTTCCCATCATGACTTATTGTCATTTTACTTTTCAGCAGACCACAGAGGCCAACACACAATAATGACGGCGGTCAAATGCCGAAGAATAACCTCTAACATGATTCTTATTTTATAATTTTTCCCAGAAGTATTTGAGATGCTGAACTTAGAGACCAATTTAATTAAATCTGTATTTCAAATAACTGTTTTAAAATACATCCAATCTTGAATTATGGTCATAAGTCCCCGACACGAGCGCAAGGGTTCAGTAAATGATAACATCGCGGTTTGAGCGTCGGAGACGTGTTGACGCGACCTAATGGAGTCGGGCAAACCCTAAACGTGATACCTAACCGGACCTGAGTGTAAATTAGTGGGTATAGCTCAGCGGCGGCCGACCGCGATTCTATTGCATTAGTGCGGGAAGCTAGCCTTTATTGCTCAATTTGACTTTATTTAACGCAATTCGCAGGCGGTCGGGGGACCGTCCCCCTCCAGCCTCCCGGCCGTCTCGGTGGCTGACGGCGAACAGATGAGGTCCCACTCCAATCCACTTAGCACGCGGCAAGCCAGTAGGTGATCGCAATCTCCAACTAACTCTCGGAGCAGTTTTGCACGCGTTCCAACGCACTACTATAGCAATTCCCACACATCCACTGTTTGCGAAATTGCTAAGCTGTCCTGCAAGTTATGAAGTGCAGACCAAAGTTACAGAGCAATCCCGGAGTGAATCCTGGGCTACTTAGTCTAATTCTACGAAACAGCTAACTTATATTCCTGACACAAATTACTCCAACAGTCGTATGTCCGCGTGGAAGCTCTCTGAGATTACGCGCACCTGCATTCAAAGTTGTGGCCAACTTCTTGACTATCCAAATTTAATTAGAGGCGCCGCTGAGGCCCGCGCGGAGAACACGTCCCGCTATGTTTATTTTGGTTAATTCATGAACAAGTTTGCACTACAAAGTAATCTTCTTAACCACAATGTTTATTATCCGGTTAAGATACGGCATCGAGTCGGCCGTAAGCCGGCAGCTTACGGCGGGCACGGGGCGCGGTGTCATTTTCACGCGGCATATTGCCGCAGCGACGGCACATAATTGAATCATAAAATTGTTGCGAATTTCGGCAGCGAGCTCTTTGATTCGCTGCGTTTGATGGTAGCGCCATTACGCTTTTATATTAGGTATAGTCGAAATTACAAAAAGATACGCTTTTATGAAAAAAATGTTTTTTTTATTAGTTAAAGCTTTAGCTATTGACGTTCCATTTTATATACTTATAGTCATATATTTTTTTGTTGATATTAGCACATCTATCTACCTTAATATGTGATATTTTGAAATTATGGCATAATCTTATTCTCTTGCGTAATCGCAATCACGGCAAGGAGGCGTCTGACAGGAATTTTATTAAGCTTTACGTGTCATGTATTGTAAAGCGAGCCCAGCCGATCCGCGCGACCTTTATGCGTAATTCACGAGTTGGCAAATTATACCTCTCTACCTTAATTTTACGCCACTGAATACTAAAGGCAAATTTCCATCAACCGGTTTCTGTTTACAGCGCACTTCTTTTTTCGTCAAACGAGAATTATTTTCTTCAAAAATATGTAAAGTTGACGGGGCGAAGACGGCGACGCAGATAGCGGAGGGGGCTGCTAAAATTAAAATGATATCTCAGTATTCGAGTCACGCGAAACATTAAGTTCGCCCGCAATAAACCGCGCCTTAAGCTCCAGTCAGAATTAAAATTTGCCGGCTGATCTCTCCGGAGTGACGTTTACTGATGGATTACGGAATTAGGTGTTTTGTTAATTTCAGCCAAAGACGACAACGACGCTGAGTCCCTTCCAATTACCCCCCCCCCCCCCCCGCGCTGCGCAAACAGTCGCTTACAACTCTTGTTTCATTGACTTTGATACGTGTTACATATTAGCGAAACAAATTAGTTTCAGAACCCAATACGGTAGCATTAAAATCAAATTAATTTCGAATCTTTACGAGGCATGTGCCATGTACTCACGCTCCTGTCAAACTTATGTAATTTTAAACATTAACGAAACGTATTGAATATGAGTTTATATTAAGTATGTTCCCGTTGTATTACACCGATAGGTATTCCGCACTCGCAACAGATTGGACGTCATAACTAAGTACGTCGTAAAAGCGCACGACCTGGCGAGGTAAAATAATGAATATAAAATGCAGTAAACGAGTTAGTGGAAGGAGGGAGGGGTTTTTAAAATCATTTGTGAGTAGCGGGCACTTGGCATGCAGGGCGGGTCGCGGCGGCGCGGGGCGGCTACGCATATATTTTAAATTTATTACAAGTAACCTCGATGCCTGGTGAAAATGCAGCGCCTTGCACAATATGCACGCACGTACTCGCTCGAGCTCGATCAGATGAGATGAGACGATAATGACGTTTCTAGTCGCCTTCGAGTTTCATAAGAAAATTCCCTCATGCGCTTGGTATCCGTTTCTATTCCTTTTGATATTGTTGCATTCTTTGGTAGTGAGTCTCGCTGCCAAAAGGTCACAATTTAAGTGACCGTTATTTCAAGAAATACGATCACAAAAGTACCTTCAAAATGATAATCATTCAGTATTAATTAACACTGTAATACCTATTTACTATCGATAGGAATATCGAAATGATGAAAGAAAAATCTGATCCATCCGTAAATATAGGGGAATATCCGAAGATATCATAAGCAATGTTGATGGAATCAATCATCCGATAATGAGACAATCAAACAATGGCCCTCAATAATATCGTAATATCGCGGCGTGTTGGCACAAGAAATTTGCCCGGCGATATCGGGGGAATCCCTTTGAGGGAATCACCAATTTCACGTAAATCGATGGGGATAATTATGTTTGAAGTTAGTTATTAAGCAGAGTCAATATGGGAGATTTTCTGCCGCGTCGCCTTAGGGCGAGCGATTTTGACAACATTTTCTTAGCAATAGCACTCAAGCCTTTAAGTATCTAGACATGATGTAACTTAATTCGTTGATATTTCTAGTTTAAACTACACTAATGATTTTATCGAAACACTTTTCAACAAACGTATCATAAGTTAATTGTTTTTGGAGGGTGCCGTATAATTGTAATTTTTTTATTATCTAAAACGTATTTGGCATATTAAAAATGCAAATATTTAGTATATTATTTCGACGAATGTTGACATAGTATAATTGGTAAATATCCAAATTATTATTTGGTGGATTTTTTAATAGTACTCTATTGATGAGACCGAATCTCTCTCCAAAATAATACAGTATATACTACGCATATAAAGCCACATAGCTTTTTTTATAATTAAAGATAAAATGGCTGTTGACATCGCGATTTAACCTGGTTTACTTTTCCTAGAATTTCACCTCCATTCCAAATACGTAAATTAAGTCAGACCACCTACGCCGCAGGACTTATCATTATGAAGTTTACCTACACACGTGGATATAATTTACACGTAATATTATTAAAAGGTGTAAGCCGATAGACGGAGGCCTTAGGAATGGGTTTAATTTGTTGATAGCTAATTTGCGTGTCTCCCTCGAGTATATTTCGGTGCGAATCAGCACTAGTGTAATTAAGGAATTCATTTAAAGTTATCGTCGTTATTTCTGAGGCTCCGTTCACTTTGATCTCGAAAAGCAATCGCTCGTGAATTTCTGCGACACTTTAAATAACGGCTTTTGTTAGGGGTTTTTTATGCGTTATGTGCATTGATACCTTCAAACAATGTATTATACTTTCTTTCTAACATAGATAGTTAGGTTTATGAAGAAGTTTGAAAAATATGAGCTGCCAATTTCCAACAATTTCAAACATATTATTCAATTTTAAGCATCAAGTATTCAAAGTGAAGTCTAGTAGAAGTTTGGAAGCAAACATCTGCACCAACAAGCTGCACCAAAATAAAGGAGGACCTCGATGCGTTTTTGAGATTTCCTTGAGTCGTTCCTCACTCAGGGCTGCCTCTCACTTCATTAGCATATTAATTACCTGTCGCGCCAGACGCAGCCCTGCCACCTGCGCCGGCCCTTTGCCCCAAGACCCGCTTGTTTGACAATTATGCATATTTCTGTTTAAACTCGACCAACTTGTGAATTTGGCTGCAAAAATTAGAAACCCATGAACATTCATTACAAAGTTTATGGAGCCCCTTGAGGAAAAATCACATTTCAGCGGACCCAACACAAATAACACAAGGATAAGTTCCAAGTTAAATTCAAGTGACTCCATTTCTGTAATAATTAATTAGACGCGCAAAGGTAATATTATTTAGTTTCCTATTTACCTCCTTTTTTATAATCCTACTCGTATAATTAATTGAAACTTCCACGTTATTTATACAGGAGGCATATCTGGTGAAGCTTCATTCATAGTTCAGTCAAAGTTTGATAGCTGATTAAAACATCTTGTAACGTAAATCGATACTCATCTCTCTGCACAGGTACCCGGGAAGCCAAAACGTGAAGCCTGATCGGGCTGATTTATTAAAGTTGCCCATAGTTGAGTCTCAAGACTTCTTTGTTCCCGTCGAGATTGGCAGTTCGATTATCCGCGGCACTCGCAAAAAGGCATGTAAAAATTAGTCTGTAATGTCCCAGACTGCTTAAGCACACCGCGGGGAACGCCTGCGCTCGGAAAATTAAATCGTCTGAAATAAGAACCCTCTGAGCCTCAAAGAAATATTCCTCGTTTATTAACGTACTTGTAACTAGATCACATCCGAGCCTTTTCAGTATCCGTGCACCGCGTTCAGGAGAGACGTTATTAAGCCTCTAGGGTCAGTAAATATTGCTGATCTTATAAATATAAACAAAGCAGCTGTTATAATTATCAATGAAACAGAAATGTGACTGGGAGCTGAAGTCGGGGCAGTTTATAGAGCACGTGTCGGCGCCGAGTCAATCACGCCCGCTTTATTTCCTTTTTAAGTCCTTTAAAGTGCGCGTTTCAAACTTTCCCGGCCCCAGTTGCGGTAGAAAGTTAATTTCTTTTCGTGTATTTTAAAATTAATTTAGCTTTTGTAGACCGCACGCCTCGGGACGCATTGTGAGCGATTTTAAAAGGTTTCTGTTGCGTACAATGGCGTATAAAAACCAGGAAAATACTAAGTAATTGCCTTTGTACAAATGGGTGAGCACGCACGATCTAAATGCGCTGTTTGATTCCGGTCACATTTATCCAAACGTTATTTCTACGGTTTAATGCAAAGGGAAAAGGAGAAATCCATTTTTTTTACTAATGTTTTATAAATTAATAATCTTAAAAGCATACCTACTGATGCCAAAATCGCCACTGTCATTGTTTGATAACTAACAAAACGCACACATTTTAAATAATATAACTAGACTAGGATAACAATCATAACAGCATTTTACTAAAATAACCGTGTAAAAATAATGGCCAGCGAATAGTTTTATGGTCACTGAAAACGCACTGCGACTGCAATATTTTGTAAGCACAATAAAATCAATGGATAACGCACGTTAGTCGCATGCCGCGTACAATGCGATGCATTCACAACTACAACATGCATAGGTATATGCTGATAGAGCGGCGCACCATTTCTATATTGGAGGATACACAATTTAATATTTTTAATTCGGTATCGAAACAGTAAAGAGCAATTTGTTACTCGTAGAAACCAATTACTAAGAGGGCCTTTATTCTACTGCGTTATAACGATATCGCGTTTGAAGTTTTTTAGAATCGTTTATGACTCGGCCGCCATTATTGACAATGACATAAGAGTTATCAAAACCTTGACAATACGGAATCACTTCAAAGGCGATATCGTTTTTACCGTGTAGAATCCCAGCCCTGAGACCACCTGCCTAAATATCCTAATAAACCAACGAACCGACGAGATTGCAGGGGACTTAAACTTGACGAAAAAATATTTTAATATCTGTGTTAAGCATGTCCTAGAGCTATGGAGCTTCAGGAGTCCAATTACCATCAGGTGGCCGGAGCGCTCTTTTTCCATGCATTAAAAAAGGATTACATTTTATTGTACTAAAAAAACTCAACAGAAACGTCAACTTTTCAAAATAGATCTCTGTCCGGAAACTAAGCACTAGCATTCAGTTCCCGCGTCCTGCGGGTTCCACAGGTGGCTGCCAGACGCCCGCTACCTAATTGTCGTTCATATTTATGAGACGGCTTTTTGCTGCAGCTACTGCACTCGGATTTAAATCGTTTTACATCCAAGCTCAACTAAATGCGAGTTTAACTTTTCAACGTTTTATTCGGAACGTTTCGTTTGCACGGACAAATGTTTGTTAGTAGTGTCTTTACAGTACGTCATTTGACAGACATTTCATTAGGTATAGTATAATGTAAAGCGCGAGTAACTTTTTAGCGAATTAAGGTAATACTTACTATTCGGATACATCAGTATCCATAAATATAGCTACAGTGTTAGTTCATAGGTAAGTTTTATAGCCATAAAAATAGGAGACAAAGTAATAAAATAAAAAATGCATCTTTGTCACTTGTAATGCAAAAGCTTAATCAACCGCAAGAAACTAGTTTATACGAGTCTTTTGCGCTATTTAGTTACGATAGTATTATTTTGATCTACAATTTAGTGACGTTGCCTTAAACAGAGTAAAAGGTAACATTATTAAATTGTACCCCAATTTAATGACTGTTTAATTATTTAATCTTTTGTTGTACAAGTTAAAATTGCGGACTTAATGCCTTCTCTACCCTTCCACCAAATAATTACTCAGATCAACACACGTCAAAAATCAGTATTCAATATTCAGAAACTGTATGGTTGTGCAAGATCAAGATTTATTTCATATCAGCCTAGTATTTATTATCCCTGAAAAACTGACAACCCAGCAAACATCAGTTTACTACGGCTGATTAAAAATACGAATCTAACCACTACTATGATACTTTATTTATGTTGTTACTGTGGCGTTTAGCAAGAGATCGATCAAAGCATAGTGAATCCAAGTTTCGCAGTTAAATGATGCTGGTACCAGATGAATTACCGGAAATTGAACAGATTATAAACCCGTAAATAATCTACGTAATATTTGATTCATACCATCGCTAGTTCCGTTAATATTTAATAAATAAATAAATATCGTATAAATTTCGCACGAAAACGATATAATTTTTTGTAGAAACTTCGCAGGCCGCTAACAACGAAAAATTCTTGACTTATATGGAACTATAATTATCAAAATGATGCAAAAAAAATAAAAATACAGTAAACAACGTCGGAGTTAAATGATTACGTCACTTTGAAAAAGTTGTAAATTGGCCGAGAAATCCAATTGTACTATAGGTACCCCGTACCCTGCTAATTACACAACTGGTAGTGAGGAAACCTTTTCAAATCTATCGCAAAAAGTTAATATGAGCAGATTTAGATATTTATAAATGTAATCTGCAATTTTCAAATAAAAACATTGCAAAGATCCTAATGTCCATACAATGTCCTAATCGTGTGAACAGGTCGGGCGGAGCGGCACGGCGGCGGCGACAAAGGGCGGCGCTTCAAAGGGATCAAAGCCGGATAACTGATAAAACCTCTGACAGGTAAGCGCCTGATACGATTGTATGCCAGAGATCGCGCCCTCACAAATACTGAAAAGGATACATTTTGAAAGCGCATAAAGCTGTTATCCGATCGTTGGGTCTATAAGAAATCTTTGAGATGTTAGTCGGATTTCCATTTAAGTATAGCTAATATACTTTGAAGCAAACTTTTAATTTCTGCCTTTAATACCAGCAATGACCTTTGTGTACGGAATACTTTAATGCAAATATGCACTTTGCATTATTCTGTGCTATAAAAGATTTATTTCCCTTAATAATCGAGTAGACGAAAAGTATTGGAATAGATTCCCGGTTACCAATTAAACTGAAAACTTTTTAATGTAAATAACTCTAGGAACAATGCAACGCAAAATTTTTACGGAGTATTTTTTTTTATGTTTCGCCAGCTCATTAGATATAAATGGACAACATAAAAAATATGTGTTACAAATTCCAATTTGCACGACAGCTGAATGAAGTCAGTCACCTCGACATCAATCAAATTTCGTAAACAAAAATATCGTTAACATTTTGCATAAACATTACACGAAAATGATTCCCTAAATCATTCATCTACATGAGTATCCATATTCAAACGCGGCGACCTTTGACCGGATATCGATCCGCGATTATACGGGAGCATGCCCTGTGCCCTAATTGGCTTCATGACGCTCCTGGCGCTCGATACAACCCTTTACTTACACACACACTTTGAATAGATATTCGCTCTAGGTACCTACACCATAATATGCCAGAAACGTTTAATAGTTACAATGCAGTGCAGGTAACGCACTGACCTTGTGGATATAACTACGGTCTAATTTACAGACAAGGGTTGTTATACTACAAGAATCGTGTCCAAAAGACTTTCATGTCGCAATCTTATACTATACTAGAGAACGCCCGCGACTTCGTACGCGTCGATTTCGTTTCCCGTTACTCCCCCTATTTTACCTCCTTAGGGGAAAAAATCCAAAAACCCCTTTTTAGTGCACCCCTAGGATATCCAACGTTCCCTCCAAATTTCAAGACTAGGTCCAGCTGTTTGGGCTGTGACAACAATCAGTTTAGAATTAATCTACCTACGAGTACAGTTGAACTAATTGCAATTAGTAGCTGTATATAAAGCGAAACGTGAATCACGTAACCTGCAGCAGGTCGCCAAACAGCAGCAAATCTCTCTACAACACTGGGCCAGCGTTTAATCTCGACAATCAAGCGTCTGTTTCGTTTCACAGTTAAACCCGGCGCGGTATCCCCGGGTATCCCGTGTTCTGTCGGGATTACGGGCCGATGTGCACGCGCGTGCCGGGGCACCCGCGGCGGCGATTAGGCCGCTGCCATCCTTGTCGCCCGGCCTGGCCCATGCCCGGATTGCGTCCGAAATAGATAAGTAGAAACAAATATTGAGCTATTGTTTAGTTTTCTTTCATCTTCATATCATTTCATTGTTCTTGTATCTATTTTCTTCACTAGTACTATTAACGTCTAAGCGGACGAATGACTTGTAGATTGTGCCCGCATATTATACAGTAGATTACTTTCCTATATGTAGTTATTTAATGATAAGTAAATATTATGTTTATAAATGTATGTACTCATTATGTACCGTCATGCAACCTTTCTTACGCTGTAGTAAAAAAAACTGATGATTAGCATTGATATCTTGACGTTTTGTCGCTACACACATCAAAAAAAATTACCAGGGTTAAACAATATTCTCATATTATTTTGATATAACCTTCCTTCACTTTGCGTAAATGTAAATCAATTCAATTTTCTTTAGTGGTGGTAGGACCCTGTGCAGGGTCCGTCCGGATCACTACCGCCATCTTATCCATTAAACTACCGCCAAGCGGCGGTTTGGTCATTGTTGTGCACCTGTGCGGGGATAAGACAACCGGTGTAATTATTAGCATAGAGGCATTCCATCTTAGTCCTCAGGGTTGGCAACGCATTTGAGGTCTTAGGATTGCATTGTTGAGATTATAGTCTTAAGAATTAAAATGTCTATGGGTCTCAGTTTCCACTTACCATCAGGTGGCCTGAGTGCTAATTTGCCTTCCCATTGCCATAAAAAAAAAAGATTTTGGAATAAAATACAGAATCATATCTTCCCTACTTTGTACTAAAATCTGGGTCTCTATGCTACTGGGTAAAACCATATTGCTTTTGGCGGGGCGTGTTATTGTCATTTTTCCGATAGTTCTCATTTACTTGATAATAATCGCAGATATGGTTTTACCATGTAGAATAGAGGCCCAGCGCTGCTAAATAAATTTGTCACTGTCACAAACAATGTCGCCTTTAAGTGTACACAAGGTTTCTTAATACCTAATTTATCGAACTTCATACGATATGTATTTTTATAGAGTGGTCTCCACGTAAGCTCATTGGTCCAGCCAGCTGAAAATCAGCGCTATGATTATAAGTCGCAGTACATACTGAGCTGGTCGCCTTTTAAGTCCGTGCATGTTCTTTTTGTTGTTATGCTATTTTTAAGTACACTGTAGGTAGTTTTTAGTCTTGCACTTAATAAACGTGTTTCTTTGTTATTTATTATATCAAAATATTGTGAGGATTTTTTTTTCCTGGTCATTTTTGATGTGTGTAGTTAGTCTGTCTTACCTACTTTATTTACAATGTATTATTTTTTTACATTTCTGTTAAATTATTATCAAAATAACGTAGAGTGGCAGCAGAATCAGTAGTGCATTTATACAGCGGATGAAATTTAAAATAACTGAAGATTTTTTTAAAACCTTTAATCCTTGAAGCAATCTACGTTACTTTGATCTCTTACACTTAAGCATTCGTGTGTAATTGTATGCTCGTATTTACGTGTAATTGTTGTATTTATTGAAGCATGTACAGTAAAACCAGAGTATTAATAGTCTGTCCATCGCGGTCTGCACACTCTCTCTGGCATCGGTCAGTATATTTTGTTATGCCAGAGAGATAGTGTGAAAGCGATGGACTGCCGAGTACTCACTATCAATTTTTTGGTTTTACTGTATGTCTCAATAATCGTATAAGAATAAATTGTCCTGACCGCGTCGGTCGCGCGTCCAGCTTGCAAAGAAGACTGTACCACACGAGGTGCAGCACTCTCTTCTTGGCAGTTGGAAGCGATGGAAGACAACAGTGGGAATAAAACAACCTTGAAGGTCACGCGTATCCTTGGGGAATTAACACACATTGTGAGATGTTATTGCTTGAGAATACACGTAGCTGACAAGGTTAAATTCATCAGGCGAAGATCACTGCACTGCTCATCGGCCTATACGGATGAAAAATTATTAACTTGAAAAAAAAATACGTAGCCTTATTTAGTATTGCGCCAAAGATAAATAAATCCGAGGAATTACCTATTCGCCAATTCGGAACGGATATTCCGGGGGGGACGGAATCTTTGACGTAATCCTAAAATATGATCTTCTGACCTTATTCCTATTTAATATCAAAGTTTCAATTTTTTATCCCACAGAGTGGCATACAGGATTTGAAACTGTGATGGATATGTATCTGAATGTTCTCATTGAAATTGGCACACTTAATAAAGGAAAAATCCTGTTTCGCTTGTCAGTTTTAATAATACTTCGGTACGGTCGGGATTATAGCTGCACACTTTAGTGCTTTGTCACTTTAACACCATGTTTGAACTGCTGCATTAATCTGTCAAAGGCTTTAAAGCGACAAGGTACAAGAATGTGCAGCTACTTATCCTTCACTACCTATACTAGTTTTATTTATTTAGTTTTAATCTAATTTCTGATTGTGTATGAGAATGGTTAATGTTGATATTCTGTGACTTAGTTTAGTAGGACAGAAACAGCTAGACTATATTATAAGCTATGATCCGCGATCGGTAGCATTTTATGTCACTTTCACGTCAAACGCAATGACTAATATGGATACGTATTTTTAATTAAAATTATGTTATGAATTATTGTTTCATATTGTCAATCAATTCCTTTTAACATTGAGAATTAATTTATATAAGGAGAATGACCTTTCTACATCAACAGATAAGAGATGTGTAGTTTTAAACCGATATTACATCGTTATCATTGAAGCTTGTAACAATTGCTACCGGTCGCCGATCATTATTTATGGTATAGTTACAAGGAACGAGGTGAATAAGGTACGACCACCCTTATTATCTTGATTCTTTAGAGCTGTCTATATCATTAACAACCACTTGCAAACTCAGTTCCTTGCCCACAACCCCACCGACACCTTTAACTAAATTAGTAAAAAAGAAAGTAAACAATAGTGTTTACTTACTTTTTTACTAGTTTGGTGTCTTAGACAATGAAACGCAAATCTTTAGCCTTTCCAAGGGTCTCTATTCCACTTTTTTAACCCATGTTATTTTCTAAACCTAATGTGGATTTGTTACAATACGCCCGTCTTCACTGACATGTGATGAAGAGTTACCATAACGTTAACAATATGAGAACAATATGGTTAAAGAAAAAATGGAATTGAGGCCATTATTTTGAAATATGAATGTAATGCTCCTATTGATTTTGTTACGAATAATACCGATTTATATTGATAATAATATAATAAGTGGAGCGGGACTTTTGCAACTAAGGGGGTGAATGCATCTTTTAAATAGTGTACTTAAAGTACTAAGTATGGAAAGAGCGATTTAAATGCATTACGCCTTAAAAAAAAAAAAGATACATTTACCCCCTTACTTGCAATAGCCCAACTTACCTAATAAATGTGTCTTTTTTTCAGATATCTTTTTTGTTTCCGATTGTGAAATACCTACATTTAAACAGGGCCTATTCTCTATTCTACTCGCTAAAACGATATTGCCTTGGACGGTTTATCGTATTGTCGACGTTACGATAGTTCTTATTATAGACTCAACCTCACTGCTGCTCAAAATACGCTGACAGTGCGTATACGCAGTGACGTGACTTATGCGTCACGATTTTAACGTATACGCAACGTCAGCGTATTTTAAGTACGGATGTGAATGATATGCGTTCAAAACGTGACGCATAAGTCACGTCACTGCGTATACGCACCGTCAACGTATTTTGAGCACCGGTGTGGTCGATCCTGTACTACTTGACAGTAATGACGGCTGAGTTAAAAACAATACCATTACACGTCAAAGGCAATATTGTTTTACCTAGTACAATAGAGGAGCTGATAATTTATGATGTTGACTCTGCTGCCCTTTAAAAATGAGTTTAAAATCGAACAGTGATTATTATTAATGATAGTTGGGTCTTTAGGGGTAATCTTATGAAGATCAAAATTGTGACCTTAATTTTTTTAATATTTTTTTTAAAATCTTTTATTTTTTTCTTTTTACGAGGATTGTTATCTCGAAATTACACTTTTCAAAATAGGGTCACTATTTTATAGGCGACGATTATTTGTAAATGTCCTTTCTCATTGCTAGTCGCTCAAATCGAGGCCAAACACTGTGTCACTATTATGTATGTAAACACTTTATTTTACAAAAGAAAACCAAAACAATACAATTCATATTAAAAGATCTCTTCCAGCCTACCCTTAAGACGCTAGTTTATCTAAAGTGTATATATGTACCTATACAGGTTAGTTTCAGGTTTGCTGAACCTGTAAGTACTTGCATGCATCATGCAAAATATCTATCCGCTCTATACTCGGTAAAACCATATTGCTTTCGACATGTTATCGTATTGTCAACGTTACGATAGCTCTCATTTAAGTACCTCGACAGTAATGGCGGCCGTGTTAAAAACAATACGATTACATGTCAAAAGCAATAATGTTTTACCGAGAATAAAGGATCCCTAATTACTATTTACATGTACCTTTTTTTTCTCAGGGTATGTCTATTATGGATACGAAGCGATCCGGGAGCGCCAAGCGGTCGTCGGACTCGCACCGACCGAAACCCCTAAAGTGGTCCTTCTCCCACCGTGGACCAGGTCGCGAGAGTGGTATTACAACTAACTCGTGTATCCGCGTTAGCTCTGACAGGCCCGTCTCCACTCGGGGGCCTACCAACTCGGGACCCTTATGTGAAAGCGATGGGTCCCCCCATCAGTTAACGTGATCGGTTACGGACGAACCGCACCGTTCTAACACTACCTTTTGATTTCAGAAGCTGAGCAGCGAACTGAAGGACGTGGAACCAACTTGTCTCCCCCTTTGAAGGATCTGTGTGAAACTTACCAAATTGAGCTGTAGAGTCGCCGAACTCAGACGCCGTTTGCCGGTTACAAATATGCTCAATTGTATGGTTGTTACATTGTTGTTTAGAATATAAGCTTTTTAAAGAAAGTTATGCTTACAAACGTACTTCTTTCATTAAACCCATTGGAATCTCTTTCAACTATACGACTATTGTCCTCCAACCAACCTATCCACCGTCTTTCTCGAGAATTTATAACTCGCTAATGGTTATTAGTTCAATAATAACAGAAATGTAGTAGGTACTTTAACCATTGCATTAGAAATACATATATAAAATATTAATTATTTCACGTTTCATTTCACTGATTGTTAAAAATATGTATGTCCGCAACATACTTAATGATAGAAATGTAATGTTTAATTATGAACTTGTTTTAACTCGATTTGTAAGACCTTAGAACCTAGTCTTTGTTAATTAATGTTAGCAATAAAAATACCGTAAACTACTTATACCAAGAATGCGGACATAAAAGTTGTATTGGTTGTTTATTTATTATATTGCATTACTAATTTAAGACACATTGTTAGTTGTTAAAGTTTAATGTCTTTACGTGTCAATAAAACTGTAAAAAATGTGTTTAAGTAATTAAATGTTATACACCAAATATTATACACCCTTACCAATCTGTATTAATGTTTTATTTTTATTTAACCCTGCTGCAGCAAAATTGTTTTGCGTGGTGTCATAAAAGTTTTGAACTGTACAAAACACAATCTAATCCATTCTACTCTGTAAAAGAATATTGCTTTTGTGGTATCGTATTGTCAACGTTATATTAGCTCTTATTTACTTGAAAGTAATGGCGACCGAGTTCAAAACAATACGATACCATGTCAAAACCAATATCGTTTTACCTAATAGAACAGAGGCCCAGAAATTAAAAAAACCCTTCCTCTTCGAACAACGTAAAGTCCCAGCATCTTAATATCGTTTAGGAATTTGGGAGTTTTGTTAACATTTTCTCAAAGGCAAGCCTGTAGGCAAAACACACTTTTAACTCATCTTATCTGCTCATGGTCAGGGGACTGATAGCAAATATATCTAAAAAAAAAGCCTGTGGCCAAAGAAAGGGTGAAATATAAAGCCAACGATCATAGATACTGAACACAATCCCGTCTCTTTGGCCCCAACTTTAAAAACTGGTAGTCCTCGCCAGAGGAATCTAAATCAAATTTAGAATGTGCGTGATTCTCTACTTGTTTCAATTTAGTCTGAACCATTGGTGTTGTGGTTTTACCACTACACTCAGAAATCGCAACCCTTAAGTTTAATTTCCTATAGCAGCTGGCCGCAAATTATAGTACCTATAGCTTAGGGCATCCATCTTAATTATCAGTTGGCAAGGCATTTGCGGTCTTAGTGTTAGTCTGAAGAATGTAGTCTTGAGGAAGAAAATGTCAATGGAGCCCAGATTCCACTTACCATCAGTGGGCCTAACAAGTGCTGCAACGGGACAAGATTTTGACATATGCTAGGGGACTTTAATCCGTCTTTTCCATACTCCACCGTTAGAAAAAGAGTTAAGGTTTAAAATAAAAGTGTGTTCTCGGGACAATGTCCTACAAATTTACCTATTCGCAAACTAAGCTCTAGGCTTGTACTATGGGTACAAGACAACGATAAACATACTTGTATAGAGACACAAATACATAAATACACAGAAAACACCCAAGAATCAGGAACAAATATTCGTGCTTATCACACGAATATCTGCCCTTACCGGGATTTGAACCCGGGACCGCCGGCTTCAGAGGCAGGTCATTCCCAACTAGGCCAACGTGTCGTCAAATCGATATTGTCTTGTGACATGTTTTGGTATAGTTTTTAACTTGGTCGCCATTACTGGTTTACGGTCTTGAATAGAGGCCGTGTGGTCGTTGGCCTTAGGGTGATGGATAAAATCCTTATTCATGTCTTCCTGTTATCCCTTACTAGACGACGCCCGCGACTTCGTTCGCGTGGAATTAGTTTTCCGCCACTCCCCCTATGTGTATGTAGACGACACTATTGAATCACAGTTTGATAGTGTCGTCTATCTATATAATGTCAAATACCTCGTTTATGCTATGCCCTTACTTACATATATATTAGGGGCAAGCATGCAGCTGGATATTGATCATTCCTACACCTCGCCTCGGGCCAGCACTGACTGTTAATATTAACGGCTGCACTTGTAGTCAATTAATGGCGATTAAGTCATTCCTTAGTGGCGATTTTTCATACCAACCTGCAGAATTTTGAAAAACCGGGCAAGAGCATGTCGGACCATGCTGAGTGTAGGGCTCCAAAGCCGTTAAGTACTTACAACAAACATAAAAATCAACAAGTAATGACTAATTTTCTATTTAAAGTCATTTGGTGCCGCCTTTGACGATTTCATTAGGTATAAACAATCTAATCGCCTGAATCTCAAGAACCCATGATGTCTAATTAGTCGTGATAGTTTTCCTTATAAATTAGTTATATATGATTTAATTTAAGTATTTTTTCAGATTATTAATATTTGTAGTTTTGGCTGTAGTGGGGAGGGACACTTGACTTTAACAAAAATTATCGCTTTAAAGCTTAATATCTCATAAACGGATCCCTTGATCGAAAAATTGATTTCACAAACCCACAATATTTTGAAAGACCTATCCAACGACACCCCACACTATGGGGTAGAAGAGAAAAAAAAAACATCCCCACGTTAGGTGTAGGGGAGGTAGGTACCCAAAATTATTATTTTTTACATTTTATTGTAGGTATTACTTTGTTGGCAAGACTAATATGTATATTCATGCCAAATTACAGCTTTCTAGTACTAAGAGTCTCTACGCTAGGCTACGGACGGACGGACGTACGGACGGACGGACAGCCGGACGGACGAACGGACATGGCGAAACTATAAGGGTTCCTAGTTTGACTACGCAACCCTAAAAAGGAACGACTTAAATGTCTCTAAAATGTATCAAGTGTACGTCGATTAACGACTTAAAAAATCCGCTATTCGAATACAAACATTTATGCTCGTCACCATCCAGATGCCCGCAGCGGATTACGCACCTACAATCTTCAGAAGAGGTAGGTACGTACGAGTACTACCCACGTACTCGACCCTAAGTCGAAGAATTCTATTCGGGCGAAATCGCAGGATAAAGTAAAATATAAGAATAGGTGAGTCATAAGTATTGATATCTCCTTCGTTACATTTTAAGGGCTTTTTTATTAAAATTGAAACATGTATGTAACATTTGGCATTTTTGTCGTTCGGAGTAGGTACAAAGAAAAAACAAGTTTCGGTTGGAATTATTGTCAACGTTTTGACAAATCTTATGTCAATGATAATAATGGCGGCCGAGTAAAAAACGATGCTAAAACATGTCAAACACAATATCGTTTTAAAACAGTAGAATACGAGCTGGGCTGGGATTTTACACGGTAATAACGATATCGTCTTCGACGTGTCTCCGTATTGTCAATGTTTTGATAACTCTTATGTCATTTACAATAATGGCGACTGAGACATAAACGATTCTAAAACACGTCAAACGCGATATTGTTATAATGAATCTTAATAAAATAAAATTACCATTCTCCAGACTAAAAATTGTAACATCAAGACCTCATGTTTTTTAAATAATTAAAAACATTCTAAATTAAAAAATGTTTCTACAACTTAAACGATTTTTTATTGTGAGCTACTATTAAGGCCATACGTGGTGAACCTAGATTAAGAATAAGTAGAATATAGTTTTAATAATGTGTAATACCTCTTGCGTTTACCGAAAAGTGCCTAAATTGTGATAAAGTGCAATAATTACTTAATATAAAATATTTAAATAGGTACCTACTTAGTTCCATCTGTTGTTAACAAAATGTGATACGCAATAAATGTTTTTTTTTTAATTTGAATTTTGCATTAGAATAGAGGCCCTGTAGGCCTAACATGCTACCACGGGAGCTAGTGTCAAATACGTCAAACAGGAACTAGTGTCAAATATAATTATGAAATCATTAAAATGACAGCCACCCGGAATTTAAGTTGCTTAGTAATAAAATAACTCAAGTCACACAAAACACACTTTTATTTTAAATCTTAACACTTTATTCTTACGTTGGAATATGGATTAGACGAATTAATTTCCCGAGCCTATGTCAAAATCTTGTCCCGTGGCAGCGTGTTAGGCCCACAGAAAAACGTGTTGGAAAAATTGTCTCTTAATGATGAAAACTACCCCATAACATGAAAAGGCTGATTCGGGCGAAATCGCAGGATAAAGTAAAATATAAGAATAGATGTTACAACAGTGATACTACCTTATAACGTAACGTTTTGAAGGTTTTCTTATTGAAATTGAAATAACATTTGGTATTTGTGTGGTTCGGAGTAGGTACAGAGGAAAAACATGTTTCCAGAAATACTATAACAAAAATTGCCTCTCAATGAGGAAAACTACCCAATTCTAAGAAAAGGATGATTCGGGCGAAATCGCTGGATAAACTTAAATATAAGAGACGAGTTATAACACTTAAATCTCATTAATTACGTTTTCAGACCTTTATTATTAAAATTTAAATAACATTTGGCCTTTTTGTGGTTTAGAAGGTACAATCGAGTACAAAGATATAGATACACTTTTGCAACATTGAAATATTAAGGCCTACCTACATATCTTTGACCTCGACTGTACAAATGAAAAACACAAGTTTCCAGAAATGCGTATCTACCTATAACAAAAGTTGTATTTCAATGATGAAATCTAGCCAATAACATGAAAAGGCTGTTTACAGAGCAGTTTCGAATTAGTGTAATTTCATATCAGATTCGAACAATAGCCTTTCGTTCCGGCACTCGCCTCTTCATCTCAACTGCGAACGGAATTATTTCGTAAAAGATTATATTCAAAATTGAATGGAAACTGAGAACAAAATGAATGAACAGTATTCAATTCTGAATAACGGCTTCGTCTTACCAACCTTTAAAGTTATTTCGATAGGAATCGGGAGATTAACTTTTAATGAACGTTCAAATTTACTCCTGCGAATGAACGTGGTTTCTTCAGTCTGGTAAATGTTTAAGCTGTTTTAATTTAATTTAGCTGTGATAGTGTGACTTATGATCATACACTTTTTGTTAATGTGTTTGGTCTAATTAGATTAAAATCAAATTAAACAAACCACAATTATTTTAATTTCGAATGCTGGAGCCAATGTTTACAAAGAGATATTTATTTCGGTCTTACAGCACGATTTGAATTTATTATCGGCACTTGAACTTTCCCTAGGTTTTGAACAGATGTTACATTTTCTTTTCTTGTATATTTTGTGGCCATTACATAAAAGTAAATATGAATATAGTGACGTTATTTAGAAGTTTAAGTTGAAAGTTAATGTTTTCATTGGTAACTTTTTCAATTTTATTTCAAAAAAAGTTATTCTATAAAATAGGTCGAATTTTGGAAAGTGAGGTTTTGAGTGTTGGTAGAACTTTGTGCAAGGTTCGTCCGGATCACTACCATCTTATCCTTTAACCTTCCACCGAGCCGTGGTGTTCGAATTGTTGTGTCCCGGTGTGGGCATAAGACAACCGGTAAAATTACTAGCATAGAGGCATCCCATCTTAGTCCTCAGGGTTGGGAACGCATATGCGGACTTGGGATTGCAGTCTTCACATGGTAGTCTTGAGAAAGCAAATGTTCAGATCCTACTGATCATGCAGCGTGTGTTCTTGCTTGCCTTCACGGAGCTATAAAAAAGTATCTCATATTTCTGAAACAAAACTTGAGTACGTTATCATATTACTTATCATATTAGCGACCCGCCGTGAACCTAACTGATAGTGGAATTCGAACCAAAACCCGTTGCGTGGTTTAGGAGTAAGCGGATGTACAGACAGACACGGAAAGCGATTTTGTTTTATACTGTGTCTAGATAGTACAAATGATTTTCATCAAACCTGACTAAGTACCCTGTAAGCAATATTACCTATATCATGTCTCTGAGTTTCAGATCTCACTTACCATCAGTGGTCTGCGTACTCGTTTAAAGCCTATCCATGCCTTAAAAACACCCAACAATGAAAAATAAGGCGCAATAGAATTCATCCATAAATTTTATCGCTGCAATGCCATAGACGAAATATAAATGAAAACTAGAAACGGAGATGGAAAGGGACTCAAACTTATATTTTACCTTTTTTGAGTAGAAACTAAAATTTATAGGTTAGGGTGATTAAGAGGCTATACCTACCATTGAACCGTTTTGGTTTTATCATATTACTTGATTATCTTCCTCCAATTGTTATATCATAACTATTAATGTTGTTTAATAAATGCTTAAGTGAAGGAGCATAGCCATGCGCGCTTAAATAGATGATGGTCCAACCGATTTATTAAGCCAAGAATTGCAAAAAATCCTGAGAAATTATCGGCTCATGTCTAATTCTTATCATCTAAAGTCTTTGAGAGGTCAATGAGTGATATACTTATGGAATTCTTTGTTAGTAACAAGCTACTCAACTAAAACTAATACGCGTACCAACCACGTCGGTCACCGCGGACTATTAGGGACGTTATAGCCAAAGTAATGGGTTACTTGGAGGCCGGAAAATAAGTTTCTGCTATCTTTTGTGACCTGTCTCAAGCTTTTGGGCTGGCCAATCACTCGCTTCGGTTAGAGAAACTTAAGAGACACGGCATAGCAGGATGTTTCTTGTATACTATTTCCGTATTCTTAAGTAACCGCAAACAACACACATGCGTCCATGATAGATGTGTCATAGTGACTGCAGAGAGCTGTCAGTACCTTCAGTGCAAACTACACATTGTCACAAAATAACGGTAGACTGATTCTCCCCTAACGGGATGATGTTCAACCTGGAAACCTAGCCTTTCCCGTCACAACATCAGAAAGGCGTACTTTGGATAATTCTATTGCATATTAATATACGATGTGGTCTGTGGGGTGCTGCTGCAGACCGCGAGACGGCCCTGAGAATTCAGAAACGTGCCATTCCCACTCTTGCAAACGCGAAAATTGGCCATCCTGCTCAAGATCTGTTTAGGCCAAAATAGAAACTCACAACCGTATTTATAGACACGAAAAGTAATTACTTAAGCAAAAGTAATGACTTAAGAAACGATTTTTGTGTGACTTTAGACATAACTATTACTTTTCTTGTCTATAAATAAGGGTGGTACTCTTCCATTCCTTAACATATGTTCACTGTCAAAACAATCGCACCTTTTGAAATTTTGACATGAAGCAGATATAAACCATACATCATCTAAGGTAAGGTATGACCTTGAGGCCTCTTTAGTAGTGTCCAAGTTTGTAGGCCGAATATGGTTGTTTCCTACTAATGCTGACCACCATGACTCGGACACGAGATATCACAACCTCGTGTTTATACCCTTGAGAAGAATAGCTAAATCGAGTAAATCCCTATTGGTGGGTCCTGGATCCAGAAAATGTTAATGCGCTTTCCCGAGGCGCTAAAGAGGCGCGCCTAGCGAAAAGTGCTTCATCAAAAAACTTATAACTCTTCTGATAGACATGGCTCAGTAGATGAATTCGTAGTTAAGGAGATTGATGCTTACTAAAATTACTCAATGTTTTTGCTATAGAACTTGATTATGATCAAATAAACAATTCTTAATTGCTTTAATATAGTTTAATGTAAACTATATATATTGAATACAATACAAAATGTTAAATGACCTGTAATTATTTATATTTACCAAAATATAAATTGAATTGAATCCTTCCCCGGCACATAATTTAACTTTCACATGCCTGACTTGGCTGAATATATCTTGGAAAGCTATGTATACCAATTTTAAGATCTGTATTACTTACCATATGTTCTTGTGAATAAACGATTCATTCATTCATTCATTCATCTAAACTGGATTTAATGCATAGATTGAAACACACACATTTATGACTCAAAATATTTTATTGCAATAAACTAAATCACTGATAAGAGTATGCCAACCTTCAGCGCCATCCACTAAGCATATTAAAATAACAAATGGAGTTAACAAAAATAAGATCCTAATAAATATTTTATCGACATCAATTTATTTACATATTTGCCTTAATGGCATACATCGTCTTACATGCTACAATCACCTTTCAGAACATATGATATCCTACAAAATATCACTAACAAGTTTCGAACAACGCTCTCCGATCGCCGAGTTGTATTGTTGTTCGCCAGTCTTAAATAGTGACATATTATTTAAAAAAAGATAAACTTTTTGTTTAATTACGCACGTTTGTGTAGTATTCATCCTACTACGTTATGAATATTAAAGTTTTAAGTCAGAAAAATCATCACATAAGCTAATCGATCAATGGACACTGAATAGATTCAATGTAAAGTTGACAGTTGTAAGAATAACAAAGAAAGTTTATTAGTCTAATTCCTCAGAGAAAGCCCTTCTCTCGGCCGTGAGGTCTTCGGCTATCGTCGTGAGCAAGGGCGGGTCGGCGTCGGACATGTCGCCGCTGCCCTTTCGTCGACGATCTAGAGTCGACGTTTCGTCTTGGCCGCTTTTTATAGCCTCCACAGCGGCCGAATTTGAAGCACTATTTAAACCATTATGGCTGGTAGCAGTGACATTACTACTGCTGACTACTTTGTCTTCATCGCAAGGACTCTTTCTCGCGATCTCTTCTATTTTGATGTTACTTTCACCACTGGGACTAATAGAGTCTAATATATTGGACTGGGTTCTGCTTTTATCATCTGTCGGCATCGCTAAGTTCCTTTCCACATCGTTGACAGTTAGCGTGTTGGTGGCGGTGGCAGCGGTGTCGGCGGACACCGTTCTAGAGGCGACGTCGCCTGTATGATTGGTATTGGTTTGCGCGGTGGAAACTGAGGGAGTTGTTTGCGTGGTAGACTGAGCAGTGTTTTGCACTGTTTGCGTAGTGGATTGTGCTGTGGGGGGAGTGGCCTGAGTACCGGTGCCGGGCGCGTCGTGGTAGGCCGCGCCGCTGGCAAGCGCCGCGATGCCGGCCAGCCCCACCATGCCCCCCATGCCGTGGTGAGTGCGAAGGAGCAACTGCTGCAACTGAGCCTGCTGTAGTATCACAGGCAGTTCGTAGTGATGGAAGAAGTACAACATCGAATGCTGTAACAATAAGATAAATTAAGTACACAGAAACGGAACACTAAATGCGCAGCCGGAATTCCACTGAAGGATGACACGTGTTACAATAAATAAACGGTAAAGAGATAAGCTGCAGGAAGGCAGCGGCGGCGGCGGCGCAGCTAAGTGGCGGGCGTCGATATTTGTTCGCAGACGTCCCAAGCTTCCCGGTGCAGATTATGAGACACGTTCGAACTGAGCAAAACTCCTTTAGACAAATAAATGAGCGGCTCGTGACAGCGAGAGTATCTCTGTTGCTATTTATTTATTTCTGGGTCAAAGTTCCCTCCCTCGCCACGACGTCCTACGTAAGTTTTAATTAAGAAACTTGTGACCGCCCCGGGGTGAACTTTTATTTGAAATTATATTTTGTGATCTTCGTCATTTTGATTTTTTTCTAGTCGTGGGTGTAACGGGTTACCGGCGGCGGCGGCGACAGGTCGCAACGCCTGTGTGATTTATTATTCGAAGAGCGCTCAACGCTGCCGCGAATGAAACCCCACCGTCACTTGTTTTGCTCAACATCTATAATTGAAATCTTTGATGAGACTTATTAACTTGTTTTTTTTTTATATTTACAATGCATTACATTTTACGTTTACTTGCTAAAAATGGATCATACTCTTCCCTTCAATAAATAGATAAGTTGCGTTATGTGGACTTTCACGACTGTAGAAATCAACGGAAAATACGTATACAGTTGATATATGTTGTCACACCTTCGTGATTGTCAATGTCAATTCTAGTCATTAGCTTTCGTAGAATACAACTTGGCTAACGTCCTAACAATAACGCCCGTTCTAATAGCGCCGTCTTGCGTCACTTTGGATTTTAAATTTCAACAAGGCCTTTTAAATATTAATTTTACTGATCGTACATATAACACGTTGTCCTCTACTGGCATACTCTACATGCAGGGCTTTAATTGACACGACCTGCCAATCACATGCCGGATAAACGCCACGACGGATTTAAAAAGGATCAAACGTTTAAAAGGTATTTAATGGACAGAGATGATGCCCTTTTATGCGTCCATTAACATCGACCGTTTTGAGAATTACCACTCGCTTTGACCGGTAAAAATCGTATGTAGATACATTATAGTATACGTTTAACAAGTCTTATGCGAAGATTCAATTGAAACTGAAAATAAAAGTATACCAGCATTTTATAATTTAGTTTAAGTACTAACGCCAGATGCACCGCTCCTTAGACCTTTGAGCCGAGAGCGTGCACTTTACGGCAGTGGGCTGCAGTCGCGAACAACCGCGGGGAACTAAACATCACTCGACATCCGACTTAACACTTCAAAGGAAAGCGAGAGCGCTTTGTGATGATATTTTTTCTGCCGCAAAATGTCTTAAACACTTTACAGCTACCTCGTTGATTATGCCGAGACGGCAGAAAACTCTGACGAGAATAAAGTTATTTTGATTTAAAATGCAAGGAAAAAAAACAGCGGCCGGCGGACTGCGTGGCGCGAGGGGCACCGGAGTAGAAAAAATTCGCCTTTCATTTAACTAATCCTGCAGCTAAAGGAAAGGAATCACGAATTAGGAGCAGAGACATTGAATTAAACAATAATACAAAGCAGGCAGACTTAATCTAGACGCTTTGTACACAGTCAAATACAGAAAACCGTGGAGAAAAAAATATTACACAAATGTATATGCAAAAAATATAATTTGGCTAAGTGATGTTTACAAGTATTTATAAGTACTAAGTAAAGTATAAGTAGTAAGTACGTAGCGGTAAGTTTGGACCGGTTCTATTCCAGCTAAACTACAATTAGCGAGATATCAGCAAGATAACCGCTCCTAACCACGTCTCCGTAATAGCAGTCGGTTGTTTATTTAGGGCTTGACGAGAATTAGGCCAGAGCGTCTATTATCTTAGATGGACGGACCCCTTTCGCAAAATCAAAAATGCCCTAGGAAAATTGTTTATTATTAAGATGGATCTTAGTTTAAGCTTGTTGTCAACAAGCCTGTTTAAATTAATGTAGCGGACGACGACGTTATGCGCGCCGCGTTCCGACCGGGGAGGCGACCTGGTGAAATATGATTTTTAATAACTTGACACGCTCGATGATTATAAGATAAGCCCTCACTTTGCATTCCGAAGGGGCTTCTTGTTTTTCGCTGTCGCCCTTTCCGTGTTGTAATCCAGCAGAGCCTACCGCGCCGGCTCGAGGCGCTTTCGTTTTGCATAACTGAACATGTACCTTTGCCGTGTTATTCTATCTCGTTCAATACATTACAACAGATTCAATCAATACCTACTTTGCATTTCATAAAAAAATCGTTTTAACCACTAGTGAAGGTTTATAGTCCAACAAAGCAGGTTAATACTGTGGCTACTGCAACAGTTTTATATCTAAGTATTATACTGCGATTTTCAAAACATATCATATAATCTGCTCATACAAAAGCTGCTTATTGTAAGGTCATGAAACGTCTCCCGTGATCCCTCAAATGGCGTTGTTTAAGTGCGTCATCGCCCCCCGCCGGCCGCGCCGCCGGCCGCCCGCCGCCCAGGGCGTGCGGAAATATTACACGCACGGATGTTATTTGGGAATTGCCCCGGAAACATTTGACAAAACTTTGATGCGGCGGCGAGGTCCATCTCGCGAGCTAGACAGACAGACGAAATTTCACACGAAAAAATCGCTTTTGTTCTCATAAGGTTAAAGTTTGATTTTGAATAGTACGCGGTTGTGAAGTGTACACTCGGTCACAATAACGTATGGGGACGTGATTTGTTGACAAATGCTTGCGGGTCGACCCCAACTTTTTAGGGCCGGCTAAGTCGGTTTTTCTTTCCTATAGTGTACTTAAAAATAATAACTGGAAAGTTCAACTGTGCACGGGATGATATAATATGTACCTATAGTGAACGAAAAGTCTCAACTGGGAATGTCAACAGGATAAAAAGAAGTTTCGCCTCGTGGCAACAATTTGAAAGCGCACGTTCACGCATGGCGTTGCTAGAAGTGTATTAAATGTAGTCCAAGGATTTAATAACCGGGGAACGGTAGCGGAATGTTAATATCGCTTTAGACAAACAATTTATCTGTTAACTCTGCTAGGGCACACACGGCCGCACGGCGCCCGAGGCCGCCGACATCAAAGTGCGGTGAACAAACGGACGGACGGATGGTCCACTCTTGTTATACTCACGCAGGTAGTAAGAGCCTGGTATTCCCTCAATCAAGACCGATGACGCGCCGCAGGGTCGCCGTGTTCTTGTTATTTAGGTGGCATAAAGCAGAGTCATCCTAGTACTCAGGGTTTGCAACGCATTTACAAATTTGAGGTTGCCAATGTTTATAGGCCTTAGCCTAATTATCATCAGTTGGTCTGTGCTCGTATGCCTTCTCCATACTATTAAAACCGGGCAGAAGCATGTCGGACCATGCTCAGTGTAGGGTTCCGAAGCCGTTACTACAAACACTAAAAACTCTCTCAAAAAACAACAAGTATGAACTAATTTTCTATTAGTTATTTGGTGATGTCGTAGATGATTTTAGTAGGTATAAACACCTAGTCGCCTGTACCTCAGAAACAAGACAAGTTTACTTAGTCGTGTTTTCTTTTAAGTTCGTTATATGTACTAGGTACTTTTATTTAAGATATTGTTCTGATTTTTATTACTAGTAGTGTTGGCTACAACCCCCCCAACACTAACACTAGCGAGAATTACGAAATACGAATTCAATATTTTCTAAACAGTCGCCCAATTCTAAAAATTGATAGCAACATGTACGTAATGATTTTTGAAGAGCTATCCAATGATACTAACATCAATGTCATAATAAAAAAATAAAAACTGTATTTGTATGGGGGAAACCCCTTTTTTTAAGATTTTGTTTTATTACTTGGCCGGGGCGTAATTTAAATGTTGAACTATGGCAAATTACAGCTTAATTGTAGTACCAAGGGATCTCTGAGATCACCCGCGGACAAGCAGACATGATGAAACTATAAGGGTCCCGTGTTGACTACGAACCCCTAAAAAAACAGGATCATAACGTTTGTTGTTTCACTAATTCGTAGCATATACTAACATAATTAAACTATTTCCAAAAATATTGTGTTAATTACCTGTATGAACAGCCACGATGTAACAAGCGCAAGGCTGCTATACTGGCCGTTGAATCGGTAATGGTACGCATAGAACGAGAAGTGGTACAAGTAGAAGAATCTGCGAACAAAGAAAGAACAGTTTATCATCACTATAATCTTCCAGTGGTTCTAGCAAACCTAGAAAAACCAGTAAACCACCATGTAACGACGTGTTCTGTCTAGAGAGACAATAACAAAATAAATGTGTTTGTGTAAAAATGTGCCATACGCTTCACTAACAAGAACACGCCGCGCAAGTAACTTAAACCTACTTCAGAACGTCAATTATTCTGACACCGTAAAAGCAGCAGCACTTGAATTGCATTCCAACAAAAGGCGTCCATTCAGAAGGAGCCAATCGCTGGGTGTCGTATATTTCACTCGCTGGCGCTACCATTATCTTCGTTATCTGCTTATTTCGGTGGATAAATTCCCAATGTGAGACGCGAGCGACAAACGGGTCCCGGAAAAGGGGAAAATGTCGCCTCGTTATCAGAAAAGGTTGCAATTTTATTTGAAATCGATATTCACTCTGATATACATTTTTCTCCGAGTGCGGTCTGCCGTTTTGTAAGGCGATGCCACATGTTGCTCTTTGTTAGCGTTTATGTTTCAGTCGGAACCAGTATCGACGTTTCTTATAATAAGCACGCGTCTACGTTGTTTTAACAACAACTTCATTATTTAGCTGGTTTACACTAACTGGCACGCAGAATGTTTAAGTACTCGCACGTATTTACTTTAAACGGATTTATGTGTGGGTCGAGTTAGATCTCATTATTATTTATAGGTGGATGCAAGAGCTGCAATGAATGGAAGTAACGAAACTTTTATACTCGTGATTATGCTAGTGTCGTCCTTTTACACGTAGATCGATTTTTAAACCGAAAAGCTGGGGGCGATTTTTTACGAGTGCTCGAAGTCAAAGTCAATTGATAGAAAATATTAGCACAGGAAAATTGACACGATTATTTTCGCATGCACCCAATATTCTTTTAAAGCCCTTACTCGAAAGCTAGTGATTGACTTAATATATGTGTTTCGTTATTTGTACGCAGAAAGTCGATGATTACCGGTTTTTTTTAATCATGTTTAAAAAAACTAACGACCAAATTATAAGTTGTAATTATGGAAATAATATAGTTATTTATATGGACTTTAACACTATTTACCAAAACCCTTTACTATAAAAACTAATAAATTAAACGTTCAGTTTGCCAAGGTTCTTTGTCATGATAGGTAGTAATTTCAAGCTTGTTTAAAAATAAAATATCTGCGGTTTGAGTTCGTTTGTCAAAAGGTCAAGGCTTTTAAATTTTCTATCACACGTATTTAAAAAATACGGTGTCACCGTTCTTTCTTACTTTCAAGTGAAACTTTCGAGCGCTCGAAAGTTAAAAATCGCCCCACTATATTCATTCTACACACTGCTTCAATTCGCGCATTGGAGCCATTCGTGGAAGCCATTCTAACGCGATTTCCTAGTATTATTTCAGTAATTTGATGTTCAAACTGCAGTATTAGTGTGCTTAGCGAGAATAGTTTAATTCAACAAGGCAAGCCAATTAGATATTCGTGGTACTAGAGCTTTCCGCCCTAGTAGTTATGTGCAGTTAATAGAAAACGTTGATATTCAAATAGAGGAATTAGGCAATTTCGAGGAATCATCATCATGCCAGCCAAAATACGTCCAGTACTAGACATAGGCATCCTCCAAGGACCATTTTGCAGGAACTTTTAGTACTGAATGTACAAAACAAATCACCTTCAAAATCTAAACATACGCGTAGGCATCTTGACGGTCTAAAAGCTTTAAATATTCCGTTTTTTTTTTTCTAAAATAAACTAGCTAGATTTGTTTCGAAAAAAATAGTTTTTAACTGAGTTCCAAATCAATAAAATATGCTGTCCAGATTAAATTTTTGCACCATTATTTGCAATATCCTTGATTTCCTGTTATATATACATTTTTATGTTCAATATCTGAGAATATCTTTGTTTTCAAACAGGCTACTACAGGACCATTTTAGCTTTTCGCAAAACTAACGCTCTGTAAGGGATATATAGTAGTGATGATCGAATTACGCTATGAATGTATAATATACCCTATGTGAATGCTCACGTAATTCGCCGTTGAAACTGAATACACGCATTAAGTGGATTGCGATTAGCAGGTCATTACGAGCACAACGCCGTCTAATTAGCCCGAGATTAATCCGACTGGCTCCGGATGTGGCGGCTGTGGTTAGATAATTCGGTTCAAAGGTGGCTGACAAGTAGCTAGCATAAACATCTCACTACAGAGTGTGTAAACAACAGTGACAGCATTCATATTAAATTAAGGCTTTTTTTGCTGTCACTTTCTACCTTGACAAATTTAAAAGTAACAGTCATAGTGTTTCTATACTACTTATGAGCCGTTTAAATACTTTTAATTTACCATGTGTCCATAAGTCATATAATTAAAGAAACAGAATGCATTCAACCAGAAAGCAATTAAAAGACAAAATTAAAACAAAATGCTATTTACAAGAAAGGGCAGTAAAGATCGAATTCAATAAAATGTTGTTTGCAAAGCGCCTGCTACAAAGACAAAGAGCGATGCGTCGATTAAGTTCTTAAGTAACAATTTCACGGGTAGATCGTTCCGGGGATGAATTAAAGAGGGGCAGAGCAGAGTGAACAGGCAATTCTCGTGTCCACTGCTAAGCAACTTCGCAGGCGCCGTCTTTGAGCGACATCAAACGTCTTAAGATTAAGCATTAAACATACATGTTAGTGGATTTACAGGAAATAAGCTTTATTTTCTTAATGTTTCTTCGGACATAAATATTTTATGGACCACCCGGGGCGCTGGCGGTAATAGAAAGATGTAAATGACGTCGCGAGTGACCGACGGAAGTAGATTTTATCACCGTAATTTTGGGACTTACGTGTTTATCATACAAAACTTCGCAGTTAAAATTTACTTATTTAAGTGTTACAAAAATATCATACAACTCATTGATCTCGTTTTAGTTAGCATGTTACTAATTTTTTTTGTCATATGATGCCGGTATGTCATGCAAATAGATAGATTAGAATAAACAAAATTTATACAGGGTGTCCCAAAAATCGATGAGAAGCCGGAAATGGGTGATAGGGCAGCTCATAAGCTATCGATATAAACTCCATGTATGTTTAGCGATTTTTAGTACTTTCGGAGATATTGATCATTTTAAACGGAATTATTGTAATTTTTCCTTATGTCCAGTCCATGTTACGAAAAATTTATAAGTTCATGTATTATTTAAATATTTTTTCAGTGGTTTCTTACATCGATAGAATCATTATGAACTAATGATGTTTTTAAAGCTACTTGCCATTTTTTTTTCATGTCATCTTTTTGTGTAATCATTCATAGTTTGTTTTTCCAAACTAGTTGAAAGTGAACTAGGTTTCACTTAGTATTATAAAAAAAAAATGTGTTTTTCGCAACATCGACATAAGGAAAAATGACAATAATTCCGATTCAAATGATCAATTTCTCCGAAAGTACTAAAAATCGCTGAACATACATGGGTTTAAATCGATAGCTTATGAGCTGCCCTATCACCCATTTCCGTCTTCTCATCGATTTTTGGGACACCCTGTATATTGCGATCAAGTCTTTACCCTCTTGTCGCCTTTAATGCCCATTTACGCAACCAATTTGATTAAAGCCCTAAATAAGGCCAAACTACGAATTAAAAAGTCTTTTTTTAAGATACTTAATAAGAGTTAATTTTTGAGTTTAATTTTATAAATAGTCTAGGTTCTGACTGAATTCTTATCTGTATGTTTCGACCAAAATATTGTAAATATAACAGAAGTGACGGGGAAACGTGCCGTTTTTTTACCAAAAATGTGATCATCGTAAATTAATACGAAAAGATAATGAGATAAAAAAATATATAGAAATAATTCTTTTTTTTTTGAGATTTACTGCACAGCAATAGTTAAATAAACGAATAAAATAATTAAATCTTAATCAAAAACACCTAGTTCACAACACTATGTTACTTACTCAACCTATAGTGCGCATTCAGATCGTTAAAGTAATAGTAATTCATTAATTTATTGACACGTCATAAGTCACGTTCTAAATTGACGTGTTTGTGTTTGCGCCCTGACGCCGGAAACAAAGCAACCAACAAGCAAGCAGCACATATTACAAGCAGCAACACTTCAAACTGACAACCGCAAGGTGGGGTAAGCCACGTGCCCGGATTCACATCATTATAACGACGTGCAAACAGCGCGCCAAACTAAACCTTTAAAACATGAAAACTAGAATGCCCATTTACAGCTTCGCTTATTAGGTAAAACCAAATTATTCAAAAGCCGAGAGGGAGGGGTGAAACTGAATCTTGTGAACTAACTCAGTGCGAAATCACTTTTGCCTTGGCCTTTGATGTCGAGTGCGCCAAAGGAATGTTATTCAGTAAAAACATGCAAATTCGATAAAGTATAACACAATATTACGGAGAGCAGCTGCCGTGCCCGGCGCGGCGCGTCCCGGCACAATACCGCGCATCGGAAAATGCTTTGAATATTATTTATCTGCTTCCGAACCCTGCAGACCCCCGCTCGCCTCGGTCAGATCACTACCATGCTATTTTGCTAACTATTATAAACTCGAAGATTGCTGAACGTTAAGAAAGATAAAATGAATATAACTCACCAACTATTCTATGAGATTTAGTGTGAGGAGAACACCATCGTCAAACTAAGCATGACAGAGAAGAAAGTTATGATGGGCATTTTAAGCAGATTTTGAATGCTCCTAGGCGAACGTCGAGCACGCCAAAAAATATGCTTTGAGAATAGAAGTTATTATATTATAAGAATCGCAGCATAAGTCATTAATGTCATTATAGTCAGTAACTATTGACCTCAGTATAGTTAATTCATTCCCTGACCGGGTGCCCCTAATGTTGAGTCATGAATCTTTTTTCAGGAGTCCATACTTCCACTATGGGATCACATCCCCATACTGAATGGAAATAAAAATGTCAGTTGGACATGTGACATTGTCAGATCGTTTTGTATGGGGTGTTAATGTACTATTAACTAATCAAATCGCTATAATTTATGCGGTACAAACACAGTAATATACATACAGATATGATACTGGCAAAATATTCACAATCCCGACAGTAACGAAATTAAATTCCGCAGAGCATTCCGCGCGGACGCGGCGCGGGCGCGGCCACCGCGACTTGACACAATACCGACTACTACCCAATAACTATTAGACTAGTTATGGATTTGTACACTGTAGGCGCACGGTTAAAGCCCTGAGCGGTCACTGCCTGTAAATCTTATTCTCATTTGAATCGGGTTAGGTTATGTTTGTATTTTGATTACAAACGTTTACACTTTTACATTATTCGCCAAAAAAAAGTGTACCTAAACAAAAACTACTATTAAAAAAACTATAATTTGTAAAATGTATGATTTCTATCTAGTGCTTATTAAACTGACTTAATCGCCACTAGTGCATATTTGCATGTTGTTTTCCGTGTTTAAATTGTTAAGAAACTTAAACATTACAGTTATGTGAAACATCGTCAACTTTACAGAATAAGCGCTTTTATAGGGAATAGTGTACCTATTTATGTTCAATTCCTGGAGGTAGCCATTTGAGAGCGAAATTGCGAGTCTGGCAGTATGAAGCAAGAGTTGGTGTCGATGTTAATCGAGAGGAGAAGTTTCGATCGACTCCGACAAATGCGGTTCAACACACAAACTTGCTCTGCCGAGTTCACTCTCAACCGTCCAAGCATGCGCCGATACTGAGCTAGTGATTAGCAGATATAATTAAATCTAAGGATGCACACTAATTTTATATTGTGTTGAAAAGAGTTATCTGTAACGAGAATGGAACCCGAGTGTCTATATTAAGATAATGGTGCCAATTTGGATTTTCTAACATCTGTAGGTACTTAATGAGTGAATTGCAAAAATATTGTACATAGTTAAGGACCTAATTGATGTCAAAGTTTAATTGAAACAAAATATTTTTCATTTGTGTCACGAAAATTAGTCATACAATTGTTCTTCGTTACACAAAGGAAAAATATTTTGTTTCAATTAAACATTGACATCAATTAGGTCCAATATTTTTGCAATTCACCGTAATGCTAAATTATTTATCATCTTACTGCACTTATATTCTAACAAGGTTAGTTTTTCCGAATGAGCTCATTTACGAATTGGTACTTTATTATATATTTTTAAAACTAAGCATTTATATAACTGTTTATTTGTATACCTATTCAAAAGCGTCTTCTGGTGAGGTTTCGGACCATTCTATCCGTTTCCCAAAACACCCGTTCCCAAAACATCCGTTCCCATCACTACCTTTTCCTAAATAATCCGTTTCCCGATATAAATGTTTCCCAAAATGTTCTTCTGCCAAAAGATACGTTTGTCTTGATATCCGTTTCCCAAAACACCCGTTCCCAAAACATCCGTTCCCATCACTACCTTTTCCTAAATAATCCGTTTCCCGATATAAATGTTTCCCAAAATGTTCTTCTGCCAAAAGATACGTTTGTCTTGATATCCGTTTCCCAAAACACCCGTTCCCAAAACATCCGTTCCCATCACTACCTTTTCCTAAATAATCCGTTTCCCGATAAGTATTCTACCCAAATGGTAGAAATGTTCAATTCCTCGATTCGTATGCATTTCTGTGACCCAAACACGAACGTGTAACGTAAATAAATAAACGTAATTTAAACATTTAAAAAATATAGAGACTTGTTTCTTTCAGCAATTGATAGTCGAATAGCATATTATTAGAGTATGCAGTTTTAGCTACTTATTACCAATAGCTTTGTACTACTAGCGTGGTCCATTTTGCTGTGAACGGTCATAAATATTGCGTAAGTCTTTGAAGAATGGCAAGATAGGTAAATCAGGATTTATTTACGGGGAGTTCGTCAGAAACGGGTCTTTTGGGCATACGGGTGTCATGAGAGACGGATCTTTTGGCATGCGGATGCTATGAGAACGGGTGTTTTGACATACTGATGCTATGAGAAACGGGTCTTTTGGGCATACGGGTATCATGAGAGTCGGATTTTTTGGCATACGGATGTTATGACAACCGGGTGTTTTGACACACTGATGCCACGAGAAACGGGTCTTTTGGGCATACGGGTATCATAAGAGTCGGATTTTTTGGCATACGGATGCTATGAGAACGGGTGTTTTGACATACTGATGCTATGAGAAACGGATCTTTTGGCCTATGGTGGATTTAGAAAACTGTTATTTTGGAACGGATGTTTTGGGAAAGGATGTTTTGAGAAACGGATAGAACGGTCCGGAACCTCTGGTGACACGCGTGCAGTGAAACAGTCTGTGCGCGGTAAACAGTGGCAGCCTGTCACGATCAAATGAATCAGTGCAACTGTTCTAATTGCCCATAAACCGGCATAATAATTTGACAAACCGGCAACAAATCAAGAAGGCAACACGACAAGTCGTTTCGTGGCCTTCCACTCGGCTTGTCAAAGGCTTCTTGATCCACTACAAAGATATAATACCCAACTTAGGAGTTCCCGGTTATACACGTTCTATTTTAGTGAGTTCGGAAGGACGAAGTTACGTCTGCCGACAGTTGGAAAGCTCGAATTGCCGGATCAGGAAACTCCTGTTTAAGGTTTTAAGTCAATCGAACTGTAGCCTGCGAAGTTCACAACTTTTTGACTTTGACTGGAACGATCATACCTTGTGTTTAGTATTTGATTTACCATTTAAGTACGATTAAAACTTTTAACCATTTTTAGTTAGAAAAGGCCTCTTAAAAAGGCGAGTTGATAAGGTCGCACTTTTCCATATTCCATGATAGGCTAACAGTTATCTATTAACTCTGCGCCTTTGCTATATTTAGTCATCGTGTGGCTTTTAAGTAATTGTATATTTACGCAAACGTCATACCTAAAATATAATATATTAAACGTAGAAATCATTTCTAAAGAACCACAAAGGTCGTTTTTTTTTTTATAATTGTGCATTTTAGTTAAGGGCTTAATAAGAACAAAATCACGATCGCGTTCTTTGTGTAACGAAAGTTAGTCATACCAACTATATGGGTAACTTTCGTTAAACAAAGGAATCAATTAAGTTTTGTTCTAATTAAAGCCCTTAACCCATCGGAGGCTTAAGCACGGATCCGTACTCAAAATTTGGATATCTTTTGTATTTTTTTAAGCTTAATTTTATGGACTACATCGTAATCAGGAGAGACTAGAACTTGGTACTTTTTTGACCTCCCGCATACGAAGGGTTAACTATGTACATTTTTTTTGAAAACGTTTTACTATAGCTACAAACTACAAACATTCAAATAAACCAGATTCTCAAAGTTAACAGTTATTTGAGTCATTATATTTTGCCCAACTTTACATCAATAAAAAATATTACTCGCCTTCGCACTATTTATTTTATCTGCATGACATTATTTTTGGTTCTCTTTTGTACACTTTAATGTTTACATGCATAATTCATCAAAACCACTAGAATTAATAAAGACCTTAGTACAGCGGATGACTTTTAAAGGGCCCAACCGATTTTCGGCATCGAAAAGCTTTGTATCAAAAAACCCGCGTCAAAATCGGTCCCGCTGTTTCTGGTTTTACAGATACACATATATCCACGTTGAACTAATACTACCCTGCTAATAGAAATGGCAGTATCTCAGTCAAAATTCCTGTAGCAAATGCAACCTTATTACCAACAGGATAGGAAAGAATCTGCTTTGCTGTTGAATTTGAGATACTGCTTATTGGCTTAGGAGGGCAGAATAACATCCCTCTGTCTGCGTCGGGGTTTATTCAAGGAAAAAGAAAATATGCGACTTTACCACCCTTAAATAATTTAATTGTATAGAAAAAAATTGGGACCCACTTTTGTTGCCAACTTTTTTTTTAAATAGTATCACCTGCGCATCGAGACAAACGAATGAGTCTTAACGCCTACGTTAAGTACTCGTATAGCAGAGATCCTGTCGCCACCTTTCGAATCCATCATCAAATCAGCTCTTAGATATATTGAAATGTCCTCGGGTTTATATTATGTGGTCCTTTCAGCCAATTCCATTGACGGGAACTAGGTTCAAAATTAAATTACAAGATTTAAAGCAGACAACTTACATACTGACAGTGGAAGTTAAATAAAAGCTTGTAAAGGCGCCTTGTTCTTAACAAACCACAATAATTTAACACGCGTCAATTAATTTGATGGCGATCTCCGGCAAGAAACACCAAGGGTCTAATCAGAACTCAAGTTTTCTATTCATAATTGAATGCGAAATCATTATAAATTATTGAAATTAATGTTACGACTTTTGGATATCATTAGAGACGACGGGCGCGAGCCGGCAGCGATTTGTCGCTGTCTGCAGCTGGCCTATTAAATTAACTTATTGTCGGCACTTCGTAGCCCGCGACCCTTAACATATTCAGAGCCCACGAACTTCATTTGTCTGTATTTTAAACTCTCAGTGTGTGTCGTGGGCAATAAATGATCTAAAGCGCTCCAGGCTAGGTCACGTACTACGAAACATTTTAAGCGCACTTCCGCTTTTTGAGTCGCTCATGCCACGATGAAAATTCTTATAGCACCTTGTGACAGAATTACTATTCAGAGCCTCTCCTCGATTTTGTTCAGCGGCAACTGGTTAAGCCAGAAATGCTGTTTCTGCGAATATCAAAATTACATTTAAATGGAAATGCATACGCTATTGATGGATCGGGCACTACGGTCTCCATACCTACACTATTTACATAGAAATGTGTACGCACATTACGTACGTATTTCTAGAAACCAATACACGTGTTTATCATTGTTTATTAAACGTTTGACATAGAGACCTATTATTTTTAGTTTAATGTTATTAGCCTTACATTTGTATTGATTTTATTTGTTCAAGCTTTAAACATTACTATTTATTACTTTATTAAGTACTTGTAATGTAACTTACTTTTAAGTATTTCTGTACTTTATGTTTGAAAAAATGACCTTCTGCTGGAGTTTCTTGGCGCTTCTTCTCTGTCTTATCTGAAGCGCTAGTAAATTCACTTCATATTACCGACGTGTAAAAGAGCCCCGTGGGGGACTATTTACTGAATAAACATTTTGATTTGATTTGAAACAAGAATATACATATGTGTGTTGTGGCGCTAAACATGAGAAAGGCATTTGCTTTATTTAAGCTTACCTTATTTTGGACACTATCAGGGTCGCTTATAAAACAACCTCCTCAAAAAAGTCACGTTATCTTAAATTATGAAAGAACTGTTAGTATAACAGCCATTATTAAAGGTATGCACTTTGAGTTAATATTCATTACCCTTTTGAGCGGCGGCCCGTGAGTACCGGAGATGTTTAGTTGCTTTAAATGTGTGTCGGTTTTATTAAATTCCGTCTCTTTGCCTTAATCTCGTTGTCGACACGCCCGGCGGGCCCTCATCGGAAATGACATTATTCCCCACCCGAAGCCCGCAGCGGACACCGGATACTCCCCGCTACCAATCATCCGGCCATCCCTAAACTCATGTTTGAAACTTTCAGTTTTTTCCTTTACATCCTCATTTATATTTTCGCGTCTTGGCGCAATGACATTTGTCCGGTCGTCGTATGTGATTAGGTAACCGTACGGTCTCAATGGATATGAGCAGAGGAAATCCGTTAGCAATAGACACGGACTCCTTATTCCGTGAACGAAGTAGTGTAAACATACTAGCGACCGTATTAGAGTTAACACGAGGTAAGTCGGCCGCATCAGTATCAGGCAGACTGATACTCCCCGCTACCAATCATCCGGCCATCACTAAACTCATGTTTGAAACTTTCAGTTTTTTCATACTCATTTATATTTGCGACTGCTGCTGTATCAAACAGACGGACTAGAAGAAATTTGGGGTTAGTCGGACGGACTTGTTTGACTGATGCGACAGCTGCCATATCAGTCACACCGACGACCTACGGTTAGACCGATGAGGTTAGTCGGTCTTGACGAAACCGCTCAAGACTGGCAAACAACAAATTTTGTAAGCTAGAACCGAAAAAGAAAAACTGCTAATTTGCTCGAGTTATATAAATATAAATATAAACACTCCGAAAGTGAATATACAAGGGCGTTAGAACGTGTGCAGATATTTTTAAGCACCACGTATGGTCTAATATAATTGATGGCGACGCGAAAAGTAAGAAAATATCTCTGCTAGAAGGAGTACGGGATTAATATGGCAGCCAAGTCATAGTCATATTATAATCGTAGGTCAAAGTGTAAATGACCTGTACCTGATAAATATTTTGAAAATTCCATTCCATTTAAAACTTTGTAAAAAAAATGTAATCGAGTCTAATCATTAACTTCGGCTTCAGACCTCTTTCCCTTTTTTCAATCAAAACGACGACGTATATCAAATGCCTTTAAAACAGAACTCTTAAATTAGAGATCACTTAAATTGACTTGTTTCTAGTTAAATTTACACACTAGCTCATTAAATGATTCGCAAAATAAAACCACTTAAAATAAGCCGCGTTATAACGTGCAAATAATTTAATCTGATTAAAGGCAGCGCTAATGAAGTGAACCGACATAAGTCAGCCGCTAACGAAATGAAACACAATCCTTGTTTACTTTCGCCATTCAACCAGGCATTCTGTTCGTAGGATGGTTGATATTGCGTTACCCAACGGTTATCACAATATTTTCTCTCGCCGCAGGTATTCTGGCTATCTGAACATTCGATATTAGCGTAGAAATTAAAAAAACACATCTAAGGTAAATCTGAAATGATTACGTCAACAACGCATGAGAAACAAAACATTTGGAAAATATTATAATACTCCTCAAAGTAATAGCGATGTTAATGATACAGGTATTTAAAAAACAAGTTCGAAAACGCGGTTGTTTGCTACTTTACAAAAGAAAACCATTGAAGATTTGGGTCGCGTGTACCTACACAAAACAAATGTTATAGGATTTCAAAGACCCGCAAACAGCTTCTTAAAACGGAGGTATTGTGAAGTTGTTTCACGAACACTTTGAACATTCTCACGTTCCCGATATTTGTCGCGTTGGTCGCATTGTATGGAAAGTTGAGCCCGCCACCTGCGAGAGCTTATGAGGACGTCTGTCCGAAGCCATTGTTCCGCAACTCCACCCTACAACTTGTGCCTTCACTTACTGTGCGAACTCGTATCTCTTTCATTTTTAAATTTATAAGTATCAAAGCGTGTTGAAGATATTAGAGGCTCGAGTGCCGTGACAGGAAAATAGAAATGTTTTTTGGCACACATTATTTTGGGGAAAGGTCTCCGTCAGATTAACGGTGTACAGCTCGTCAGCCGGAGATGGCTATGACGCAACGAATTTGATAAAGCTTTCATAAAATTACTAGAATGGATAAATATAGGTATGTGTATTTACACATAAAATATGAGACGTCAAATGGCTTTACGATGGTGAAACTTCGTTTTGCACGATGCGAGAGCCTTGTACCAACTTGGGGATCGCACTCGGATTTCATGCAGTTATGATGATGAAGTATTGCCTGCGCTTGTTTATGGTATAGTGCTTTTCTCTCCAGCGTGCCATTGTTATTTCGCGCGGAAGTGTTGAAATATTATGGCGGAGTGTTTTTAAAGCGGAGTGTACGAAAATCATCTTTACTGCTGGAGCATAAAGATGTCGGGGAATCGTTCATTTCGGATTTAGTTTTTCAGTTGTTGTTGTTAGTGTTGTTGTGAATAGAGTCGTCGGTGTATGAGGGTAGGGTTGCAGTTGGAGGTGCTGGGGAGGGCGCAGGTGCCGGCTCCCGCAGCCGTCGCGCCGTGAATCACGGGCGTGCAGCGCGCCGCATACATCTTGGCTCACTCAGTGTCACACCAAGTTGCACTTTACAAATTTACTCCCAACGTCATACACTTCTATGATTAACACGAGATACACCTGCTATAAATTTGTTAATATTTCTGCTTCTTTAATAAATAACACCTTTATATTTGCTCGAGTATGTGTCATCACACCTCCACGTAGACGCGCTACAGAAGCTAATTGGATTATAAGGTACATATGATATCCTTATCTAGATATTATTTGTGAGGCCGAGGCCGGAGCGCCGTCCATTAAGTTCTCAGTATCACATACAATAGCGCACAATGGGCGCGACGGACAGCTTGACGTTTTACCTACAACTAATGCGGTGCTAATAAAATATAGCTCACGCGTTTATATGACGGGTACACGATATCATGGATCAGGTTCCAAAAGAATAATACGTTAGCTTTACTTATTTATTCACTTGCACGTGTTTTGTTGATCAATCCCACAATAAACAACAAGAAAGAAAATTTGAACACAAGAAAATAAGCTCAGCAATGATGAACACTCCGCAGGGACACGTTTACCAAAAGTCGGGGTGCATACTCCCTAGGAGGGGCGGATTGTTGGTCAAACAGACGTTCCAGTTTGATAAATTTACGGTTGGTCAAACCGAGGGTTAAATGGGTGGGTTTCGACGCGTGATATGATCGATCTTTTTATTTTATTTACGATTTAAACCAAACACATACTTTTAACAAAATACACAAGATTAGGATGAGGTTGGCAGGTCCTCAAAGTAACTGCACTCAATTCGATTCGGCTGTAGCCGCGGCTTGTTCAAACATCTCAGCCGCCGCGCCAAACATATCAGTTTCCGAGGCTTTACGGCGCACCTCCGCAGCGGTGTTTGTGCGAGCAAATATGAGGGAGAAGGGTAAAGTAAAAAATGGTGAAATGCGCCCCGAATAAACACAAGAGAAATAACGATATCAAACCATAATTGGAATCATAGCTCGCTTGGCGGCGGGGGTCTAATGCGCTCCACGAGCGAGCGCTGCGGCACAGGCGCTCTATAGCTCACATGGAGCAGACGCCTGTTATTGCCCACGTAATTGCAGTCTACGCTATCGTTAACACGATACGAATGACTTCACTCATGCAGATAAGGCCCATCAGTTCGAGAAAAACCACCAATTGAGGTTGGTAACACACGTCGTAGCTATTAATCTCGGCAAATCGAATAAAAGGTAATAGAGGCTCGCCGAGGGAGGGGGAGGAAAGATTGCCTTCATCCTCAATGGGCGAGTCGAGCCCTACGCGGTCGCGATACCATTATTAGTGAGTTAACTCAATTTGCGGCATATTGTTTGAGAGGAGCTTAATAACAGAGGCGAGAGGTCGCGGGGCATCGTCATGACTACCCTTGATCCGAGGCACCGCGCCCCTCGCTCGGCCCAAGAGTTTCCGCTAACTAACGCCTACACGCGAGAACGCGACTCATTTATGATGGCGTTCATAAAGCATAATGAAAACCATTGCGACTCTGCAATTAAATACTACAGAACATATTTTGGAAAGCTACTATTGTTTTCCTGAAGCACATAAGAGCATGAGTTGATTTAAAAGACATTAATACATTAACCTTAATGGAAAATTAATGCGTACTGGGCAGATGGTTCTTAGAAGCTTATTGGGAAAGCCGCATCGAGCAAACCTTTACAAACATTTCCGAGGACTGAAAATATTTTGTCCATTGAGAGTTATTTAACAGTTAACAGTACGTTTATTTATTTACACCGACGAGTCCTCCCTTCGCATAAACTACTTGAAAAGGTCCGATTGGTTACACAATAACATCATAATACACATGAAAGTAGACTTTAAAACACGGGGAGGAGAGCTGACGTTCCCGGAGGAAGTAAGTGGTGGTTACAACCGGGAAATGAATACAATTTAGGGTAAATTATTAAAACGAGCTGTCGACCAAACGAAATTAATCGAAAGTATTCTCTTAGAATTTGAAATGGAGAGAGGCTCTCGTAGTTTACCGGCTACGGCGGGCACTCGGCGGGGCCGGGAGCGGAGACGCATCGACACTTAGTAAATTAACCAATTATTGGGTTACGGTAATAAAGCGCCTCGTTAACCCGCTACACGCTCCAACGTTACAACCAAATCTAACTATTTGAGCAGGATAATCAATCAATTTATTAATTATTAATGCTATTTACGGCTTTTAGCGACTTATTCAAAGACAAAGGTAGTTAGTATTTAAGACTGAAAGAGCGTTATTACGGTCTATTTTCAAGTCCTATCTGCGGCGATCATCTTTTTCCTTATTTGTTTTAAAACTATCACATTACGTAAATATACTCGTAATTGTAAGTATACGTAATAAAACATGTAAAGCGTGAGATTTAGGTCTGACAAATGAATTAGTCCCATATTTTGGTCATGTGGTGTCGACGCGCCGGCAACAAAGACGAGTGGCGGGGACAGCGCCGCGGGGGCGCGCTCCGGATGTCATGGAAAAATTGCTACTTCCGGGCCGGGGCACAAAAGGGCCCGTCTGCGATATTATTATGAAGTGAAGTGACCTTTACAGCCTGCGTTACGAGCACTCTATCAAAAATACGCCAGGGCGCGGCTCGTAGGTATCATGTAAATACGAGTACAACGGTCCACTCCAGACTTTATTAAATATATTTAATTGTGTTTATGATGTGGTAACACGTTAAGGGGGTGTTTTAAGTGTTCATCTTAGAATTTTAGTAACACGAATTAAGTCCATCAGGCTCTCTATTCGACATTGTCTGAAGCGAGGAGAATTCAAAATAATAATGTTTATTTTAACTTCGTGCCATCCAATGTACATTACATTGTACAAAGTGACACTTTTAACATAACCACCCACAGACTTAAACATAAAATTTTGAACTAAACGCCCAGTGTACATGCGCGGATGTCAACTCAATGGTGGAATTATTTAATAATCTGATCACGCAATTATTTAACAAACATGCTCCAATACGTCGCGTGCGTGTTGGAGAGAGACCTCGGCCATGGCTCACTGATAATATAAAACTCATGATGTCCCTTCGAGACGACGCACTGAAGCGGGCCCGCTCCACTAAATCTGATTCGCATAACGCCTATTATAAGAGCCTACGTAATTTAGTCAACAGTTCTATTAGATGGGAAAAAACAGCTTTCTTTACTTTTTACGTAAATAGAAACGTCAAGAATCCATATAAAATGTGGTGCTATCTGAAGCGATTCTCTGTTCTGGGGAATAATAGTCTGCCCGATATTCCACAGCATCTGAACGACCCTGACGCTATTAACGACTTTTTCCTTAATATACCTGGACAGGGAAGATGCGATAATGACACTCTGCAATACTTTTCCGATAATTTATTTGGTAATAGTTCTTTTGTTCTTAAGGAATGTACGGAAGAAGAAGTATCTAAAATTATAAGTAGTGTAATTTCAAATGCCTCTGGTTACGACCTGCTAACGATAGAGATGATCCGTAAAACCTTGCCTAAAACTGTATCGGTTATTACTTCAATCTTAAATAAATCAATAACGTCTGGTGTATTTCCTGAAGCATGGAAGCTGGCTAAAGTAAAGCCGTTACCAAAAGGTTCTTCTGTTGAACAGTATAAAGACTTGCGACCTATAAGCATACTTCCAGTTTTATCCAAACTCGTTGAACGGGCTGTCTGCAGCCAACTTACGTGTTATCTTGAACAAGAAAAGATCTTGCCTCAAATTCAGTCAGGATTCAGAAGTGGACATAGTACAGCAACAGCCCTAGCCCATGTCACAGATGATATTATAAGTGCATCCGACGAAAATAAGGCTAGTATAATGGTGCTGTTAGATTTTTCTAGAGCGTTCGACTGCATTAACACTGAGTTACTGCTGCAAAAGATGACGTACTACGGTGTAAGCTCGTCGGCAAGAGACTGGTTCGCATCGTATTTGACTAATCGGAAGCAATTTTTGGTTGTTGAAAGTGACCAAGGTGATGCAGCGCACTCTTCGACCAAGGTGATCACTAGAGGGACACCCCAGGGTTCTATTTTAAGTCCGATTCTTTTTGCTCTTTTTACCGCCGATTTAAGTATAAAATTACGATATTGTAAAATACATCTTTATGCGGACGATACTCAGGTGTACCTTTCGTTTCGACCCCGAGGTACAACGGAAGCAGTTAAATTGATTAACGAAGACCTGGACATTATATATAACTGGGCCATTTGTAACAACCTCGTGCTAAACGCAAGTAAATCTAAATTTGTAATACTGGGAACTAAACATCAGTGTAAGATTGTAGCAGACCATAACCCAGTCATTAGAATTAACGATGATGCCATTGAGCGGACGACAACAGCGAAAAACCTTGGCCTGGTGATGGATGACTTGACATCGTTATTACCTTGTAGAATTCCAGCCCTGGGCCTCTATTCTACAAGGTAATAACGATATCGTTTTTGACCTGTTTCCGTATTGTCAACGTTTTGATAACTCTTATGTCATTTACAATAATGGCGACTGAGACATAAACGATTCTTAAACGTGTCAAACACGATATCGTTTTAACGCACCTGAATAGAGGCCCTGTCTAGATGTCAATAGTTTGTCCATAAAACGATAACACCTACGACTTCGAGCGCTGCACTGAAAGTTTTGGGAATCTAATACCTACGAATTTATTTTTGAAACAAATTAGAATTACAAATTTTTGTAATCTCTTAAGTTTAATAAGAAAAAAATCCTTAGAAGGTATTAATGTCTCGACATTGCGCCGTACTTCATTTCAATTATGCTTAGCAACTTATACAAAATAAAATTACAAAGTATTCTAGAAAATAGGAATTATGATTCATAACGGATTGGTTCAACCAAGTAGGCTAACTTTCTCTAGCGGCACCAAATAAACGTGTCGGCCGAGACACGATGTCTCCCGAACGACGTTGCAAAGGTCCGGGTCCTCCCGACGTCAGCTTCCTGCGCAGGCCAGGGCCAATTTCGCGTCATTCACAACAAATTACGTATTAAAGCGAGCGAAGGCACAAACAAAACGACCGTGTTCGTGACGTGAATCGAGCGGGCGGGCACGCCGAGTGCTACGGTTTCAAACACGTCAGTTTCAATTTTAAATCATAATTTGGATACCCATTGAAAACATGTTTTAAAGGCGACTATACTCGTAAAATACAAAAGATATTTATACTTTAATATCAGGTATTAAAATGGATAAGGTGAAATCAATAAGCGCTCCCAATTGTTTTTTTAATACCAATTAGAAGCTTTACCCAATTACCGCCGTTGTTGAAGATTGCTAATGATCGGAATATTTTTAAATCGATGATTAGCGAGGAATGTTTTTCTTAACAGTCTTACTTTAATTCTTCTATTATGACGAGGAAAATATATAAGAACGTTTAAGGAGCTTAAGCGTGCGTTTTATGTCAGAAAAAACGAGGGCCTTATTCTACTTTGTATTTACACCTTATCGTATTGTCAGCGTTATGATAGCTCTTTTTAACTTGACAGTAATGACTTACAAAACAAAACAATACGATGACAATAGATGTCAAGACAAAGTAGAATAAAGCCCCTGACTGTAACAGCATTCGTTTTGATACGTTCTCAAGAAATTCGGTTTACAAACAGAATGACAATTAAGCCCAAAAATTATATTACTGTATAAAATTTTAACCAAGCAACATTTGACGGAGGTTGTTAGTTTTGTATAAAACCATGATGCCTGCAGACTAGGATTTAAACAAAATAAAGATAAAGATATTATCAAAGATAAAGCTATAAAACCAACCATTTCTAAGAAGCGAGGTGGTATTTAAGAAAATAATTTGGTACGGATATTAATATCGTTTTTCAATAATAATAAAAAGCTAGCTTCATCAACCCCCCTTTCTATAGTTTGATTAAAATATTATAGCCCTATGTCACTTCCACAACCAAGACGAATCTAACGACACCTTATCTGCCCTCCTAACGACAAGTGCACTAGTGTAATTTGAACCTAGTTATTGCACTTTTCGTGAGGAGGGTGGTAATATTATCGTGTTAAAATCCTTCAAGACAAATTAGACGCGTGCCAAAGAAATAGAAATCCAAACATACACTCAAAAAACATAACCCTCCTTCTGACGCAGGCAAAAATAACCCGTAATCTCAACTAAAACAGAAAACGACAACTCACAAATAGTATGAAAATATACATCAAGCTTTCCGGAAGGAGGTAGATAGCGTCTAGTATGTTTTGACGGCAACTATCCGTAACTCTGAAGAAATATCAGATTCCGTTCCAATTAAAATAAAGTCTCGCAGTTGGGATATCGCGTGGACTGTCATAGTTTACAATCGAGTCGCAATTAGCTGATCCGCTGCAGCCAGCTCGATGTCGCGTTGTTACGTACAGCCGAGTCGCATGATCCCTTTAATTAGCGCAGAGACAAAACAACACCGAGGCAGCAGCGACACGCTTCACGGGTACATTAGAGCACATTTATTGGCAAATATGGCCGTCGTCGTAGCGTTTTGTTTCATGTTTATTGCATCCTGCATGTAATCAATTTAATTAGACTTAGTAAATTTGACTTATTTTCTACCAGTATTTCATTTACAATCTAGAATTTTAAGAACATAATAAGGTTTTGTGTGAGGCAGTCGCAGTTTCTTTTTTCTTAGCAAGCCATGTACAATATTTCAGTATCACTTTAGACCTTGTGGTCAGTTTAACTGGTTTTAATTATAAGCAATTGTTTTACACCCTGTCACTTTTCCCTACACATGTTAATTTTAATTTAAGTTAACGGTGTTATATCTTTTGGCAAACCAAATAACAAAGAAATGAACCGGCTCGATCGGAGTTATGCCAGCACCTGTTTCCACCACTACTACTCATCCACCGTTTACACTATTTCCCTGATTAACGAGTATTACTCATTCATTCAGAGTAATGCACTAAATAATTCTAGGAAATTTCAAATGTTTTTCTGTTTCTGACGGAGGACACCTTGCAGGCCAGATTTGCCTTGTAACCGAACCCTTTTTTATAACAACAATGATTTTGAAAGTAACAACTTAACAGATAACTATCTTGCGTTCTGTGCGTTGACTAGAAACTCTTCTGCCAATATTTAAAATGGCCAGCACAGCGCGCAGCAATAGAAGAAAACACGTTGTGCTAAGTAAATAAATGTCACGCATCGGAGGCGCGGCGCAGTCTAGTCGGCTCCGAGCGGCGACAGCCCGCAGCGTCTACGACTCGTCGTGAATGCCTAATTACGAGCGTTGAGTAAATAAGTTTTCTATTTGCGTCGGGTCGGGACGTTCGGTAAAGCATTAATCATGATTGAGCTAAGTGGCTTAATGCTGGAGGGATAATGGCGAGCAATGATCGGCGGGGGGCGCGCCGGGCCGGCGCCGCGGCGCACGGCAGCAGCGGCCGCGTCTGCTCCATGCTTCGCTTCTTATACGTCACGTATTGATTGCGTTCGGAAAGGGTTGTTTAGTTAGTACTTGTCCCAATGCATACATAACACTTGCTCCATTTTATTTGGTCATGATTCTGATATATGAATGCCACTAAAACATAACATATAAGTATATCAAAGAGTTCTGAACTAATACTTGAAGGTTACCCTCAATCGGCCGTATAGTTAGTTCAGAAATAAAGGCACGATACGGCTGGTAAATGGAGAACACAAACATCGGTTAGTGGATCGCCTGCGGGCGCCGCGCTGTTATTGTTTGCGCGCCCGAACTAAACCGAGCAGGAAGCACGGAAACTTGTGAAGAAACCCTTGAGGTAAAGCGAAATTACGTTAATTTCGGCTTCTTAAGAAACTGAAAATATTTCCCAAATGTGCTTAACAAGTGAGCGCACTTTACTTTGCATAATTTCAAAAATAACATTTTCGTCATTCATTTATATCGCTTTCAAAGTTCCAGGAGCTCTATTACACTAGGTAAAAACGATAATATTGCGTTTGACGTGTTTTACCGCCTGTTTCACAATCGACAAGTAAAGCTTATTTGACAGATAAACTTAGCCCTTTCTCTTTCTGACACTTGAAAAGAGACAAGGAGAGAGACATCTTTATGTGACAGATAAATTTACTTGTCGATTGTGAAACAGGCCCTTAGTATTGTTTCTTACTCGGCCGCCATTAATGCCAAGTAGAGTTATCAAAACGTCGACAATACGGAAACACGTCAAACGCAATATCGTTTTACCTCGTCGTAACTGAAAATATGACCCGTCCATTCAGAGAGCTGGGAGCTGCAGCCCGGAATGTTTAAACAACGACACCCCTTTATTCATTGCCATCTCATCGTTCTAGTTTTTCATGTAACGGATGACGGGTGGAAGACAGATGACTGTGCCAGATTTTGCGGACTAATTTTGTGGAAAACGCGACACTGGCAGTGTAGGACTTTCATTGAGTAAATAGTCCTCAGTAGTATTAGATTGCGTACAAAAAGTCAGAAAAATAGTGGTGCTATAGCGAAAGCGATGCACAGAAGTGCACCGGCGGCGAGGCTCGCAAGTGGCCCTCGCGGCGCTGCGGGGGACGTCCCCGAGAGCTTTTCCTTGTCGCCTGAACGATAATCGCGATATGGCGATACCGCGATTGACTTCCGATCCGTAAGCGACAACAATTCCCGCGTATCGCCACTAATGGAGCCCGCTTGGTAACCGCCTCTAACATTACCTCCTGCCGGTTTACGTTAACTTCGAGAGTTTTCGGGATAAATTCTAGGCGTGTAGTGCCGAATGTGCGCGTGAGTTGATTAAAAGTAGCCATTGGTAGAAAAAGGTTACACGTATTTTTAAATTGACAGTATGTACCAAATTCTGCATTTTATATTTTTTGTGATTACGATGAAAAGAAACAAATAAGAAACATTACTACAAATTTAACACTCGAGAGACGGAAGCGCACATAAAAAGAGTCATACGCACTTTATTCAGTTGCATTAGTATGTTATATGCAAGAGATATAAAACCATCCCTTTGCTCTTCCATCGTCAAAGAAAAAGTAATGAATACAGCAATTTTCCAGACACCGAGTAAGTATACAGATTAGATACGAAAATAGAATTGTAATACCCAATCAAGTTAGTGAGGTTGTGTAAATATATCAAAGGTAAACTTTTATTGAATTTTTCTGAGTACCCAAATAATTCCACATCCATAATTGGTCGTTAAAATTATTTCGAGCCACCTATAAGAATTCTCGAGGTAAATTTCCACGGGAGCCGCTGAAAGGTGGGACGCGACGAATACCGCAAGTATTTGCCGTTTCAAAGTCACACGCAAAAAGCGCCCACATTGTGAGGATTCTTTCCAATCGCGCTTTGATAGGGCATCGCCTCTCAGCGTGGACCGGGCGTTGCTGCGACAACAACATCAATACATTTTCAATATCGCTAAGTCGGCTTCTTCGCGGTTTATTGGCAATATTTAAAATGTTCCGTAAAAGCAATAACATAAAGAGAAACCAGATGAGCTCCAAATAATTGTCTACGTCGCTAAAACATGTTGGAAAAGCGGTGCAATACGATAAATTCATATTAGATATTATTTATTGGAATCATTTGTAGCAGACTTCAGCGACGTCGCAAGGAAGTGCGCACGTTACGCGTCTGACTTGATAATTGGAAATGAACGGAAGGCGTTCGGGCGGCGTACATCCTTCGGGTAATGAGCGAACGAACGATCACCCACGCACCGATGATCCTTCATTAACGATCAGGTGAACGCTACAAAAGTTCGCAAATGCTACGCTTCGTAGACCTACGTAGACCTGCTACGAAGCTCTACGAAATCGATGGGCGAAATAATGTATCGCGACTTATATTTGCATCTCCGTTTATATTTTCTCCAATAAAGCAGATCTAGAACGCGCGAATAAAAAAAATTGTTTCGTCAATATTTCCCAAGGTGCATCGACAGGATGAAGCGGCAATATTGGCGGAAATTATATCGCACTTCACTGCGCACCATGTCAAGTGGAATTTTATATTGGCCTAATACAGCGAGCAACGCGAACAATTTAGTTGAAATCGGATTCACATTCACAAGTACGATAGGGGACGGTTTTCGATATTACAGAATAACCGGGATCAGATAATATATGCTATTTTAAAATGCCGTGTTACAATCGTAAAATACTTTAGAGAACCTTGTTTAGGCCCGATTTATTCGATGGCAACTGTAAAACTCTACATAAACGCTTTTTCAGTTTTTCTCTTTATTTACCTTACCTACTGTTTCAGTAAAAGAAACAGGAAAAAGAAACGAAATATTTATAAAGAAACTTTAACATTCCAAATGAATAAAGATGTTTTAAAACGGTAAAGGAGACCTGCATAAAATTAAAGAAACCGTACCCAAGCGTAAAAATCTTGGTAACTCAACAACAAACAGCAACCGAAAACGAAACCAAACAAAATTCACTCCGGACAGAGCTCACGGGGCGCGGGGCGGGGCGCCGGCTCACAATGCTGATTGAAAGCAAATAATGAAATCATAGGGAACGGAGCCCTGCCCGCGCCCGCAAATACTGTGAAAAATTGCACTCGCGCTTCCACAACAATCAATGCACACAAGACAGCTATAGATTTTTGCAGCGTGACAATAGCGCGCAATTCATGCTCGACCCAGTTCAACCGTTAGTTATGTATAAAAAAGAAGTTACGCATAATTTCGATCCACGCTCGCTATTGGTTTTATGGTTAATATACACTTGTACATAAAAACTATACGTTAAAACCTCATAGGTAGGTTTTAAAGTATAGTTTCATGTTCTATAATGTCGGAAGTTATGAAATTATGAAAAATGTATATGTACCTACTGAGCGAGTTACATAAGTAGATGACAGTAATATACCAGGGGCTTATTCTACATTGTCTTTTCCCTTATTGTAATCGAATAATCAATGTTGTAACAGCTTTTTCAACAATGACAGCAATGACGGCCGAGTTAGAAACAATAACAAGTCAAAAGCAATTAGGTTTTACCGAATAGAATAGAGCCGCAGTCCTAATGCGATTTGATTACCCTAGTGATTATTCGACTATTTAACATTGGAATAAAACTTTTAACGTCGACTGGTTATTAAAGACAAATCCAACTTATTCCAATAACACATCAGCTAAGAGTGAGTAGTGGGCGTCGCTTGGGAATACCTTTAACGAAATGTTGATAGTCCTGTTACTAAAGGAGAGCATATAAGATGGTGCAAGATACAAACAAAATCCGTTTCCCTAATTTCTACGTGACCATTTATAGGTACAGTTTTTGGAAGGAATATGCTAATGACAAGCGAAAAACGATTTGTTTGTAGAAGTTCATTAGTAGAGGCTTTTCTTTTATACATTATAAAAGGGCTGGTACTGGAGGTCTAAGTCCTTTGCCCTGGTTAGCAAAATGTCTTAGTTGTATTTTGATTAGCTAGTGAAATGGCTTTATGTGCAAATCGCGCTCATTGCAATATTCCGCATTAGACGAAAAGACTTGGTTGTAAAGAAAACGTGTCCAGATGTTCATAACACCAGTTTGGCAGAACGTCTTACAGTAAAAAGACTATATAATAGACATAAGGGTCAATTTAAAAAAAAAGAACATAGGCCTTTGTGTAAAGAAAGTTAGTCATACAAACTATGTCGGTAACTTTTGTTACACAAAGGAATCAATTAAGTTTTGTTTCTATTAAAGCACTTAACTATGTACAAAACAATTGCATGATTATGCTAACTTGTACATTTAACGACCTAGAAGTCTTAAGTGTCTGTAAGTGTTTATAAAACTACAAGATTATATCCAAGCATGTCATTATACAATAAAAATAATTTTGTTTACTTAGTGTAGCCCGTGTAGCCCGTGTTGTTGCCGGGTTAGAATAGTGCCACTCCATGTTTTCCCGTGGATATCGTAAGAGGCGACTAAGCGAATAAGGGCTTGTACACTAGTAAACATCTTAGCCTACGTGTACAAAATGTGGTTACAGAATTATTAACAAGTCTTTATAGAGTTGTTGGTATTTCTGTAGCTCTGCCTTCCCCACTTTGGGAACACAGGTGTGATGTTATGGATGTGCGTAGTTAGTGTACAACTAAGACGTTTTGCCTTCCAGGACAAAATACCGTGAATGTAACGATGTTTAAGATAATGTGTAAATTCATAAAACATTGAACTCTGACCAGTATAATATTTATTAGGTGATATTTTCACATATAACGTGTACCAAACCCTGTCTGCTAATAGTCAGAGAATAGTAGGTGTCAGTTCGGCCATCTTCATGCGTTGTGACCGCGGGCCGAGACAGCCGAGCGCGTCGACACCGACCCGCTTCCCACGGACACTCTTACTTATTATCACTGACAACTACTGACACGAGGAAGAAGCGCAGGAACTTACACTTTATTATAGTGGTTAGATTATATCTATTTGTACATTCACCCAATATTTTTTTTGAGTATACTTAGAACCTTGTCACTGTGGTTAAATCATTGTCATTGCCAAGCTTGTCGTTTGATGTTCAGTTTGAAGTTTATTATGACAAGGAACTAAAGTGCTTAACATTTTCGTTCGGGCACTGTACTGTAAATATTTTTAACTAAAGTGAGTTCACAACTGACTACTCGATTACAAAAACAAATACAATTTTTTATTTATTAGGATAGACCTGTGACCACCAAAAAAATAATCTGAAAACAATAGGGTTTAAGCAGAAATTAGCTTCCTATGAAATGAAAATTCTGCAAAGTGATACGTTCTATGAAATGAGTGTCGGTGAAACAGTTTACAAGTACAACTGACACACAGGTTTTTTTGAAAAATATGTTAAGGTGCAATTTGAAATTCCAACTTGTCATTAAGACCCAGCACATTCCTTACGCAGCAACAAATAGTCAAAGATTAAAAAACATGTAAATTCTGGAGTCCGTTTGGTTAATGCCAATGATCATTTGAGAAAATAAAAGATGACATACAACATATAGATAAGTAGTATAAATAAATTGTATACATATTTTTAATGAGACGTCAAACAAAGTCAACATTCATGATTTTTTTGCGTTCAACTTACTTATTCTAGAAAATAAAATGAATATTTCGTTTTAATAATTAAATGAATAAGTTAACGAAATTTGTCTGCATGCATTTATAAACCGAAAATGAAGGGAATCTCTGCAGTGCCCTTTGTTGTGCGATACCGTTGTATGTCCATCTGACTGCGCGTATCGCATTTCGAGTTCCACAAAAGGGTCCAATGCCGTCACACAGTATTTTCCGCGCTTATTATTCAGAATGTAATTACAGTGCGACGTATGACGGAGCCGCGCGTCGATAGTGGCACAGGGTTATTTAATTTCAGTCAACATAATAAACGGAGGAATACGTATTCCCTACGTAATACCTACGTAGGTATTAGCAAAATTAGTACCGTCGATTTAAGTTTCAAGTGGACGTATCAATTGAATAAATAACTAGTTTCCGACCTGCGTTGCAATATGTTTCTTATTTTCAAAGTATTGTTTTTAATTACATACATTATATATATATAAAAACACACACACATATATATATATATATATATATATATGTATATATATATATGTGTGTGTGTGTTTTTAGTAACATACTCATAAAGTAGATTATATATAATAATAGTTTAAATAGTTTAAATTATAACTATTAGACGATCAAATAATACAATGGGCAATAAAATTAAATAATTTAATTGAAAATTCATGCGTTTCAACCGCTGTCATCTTCAATATGTTGACCAAAATAAAGATACCTACAAGCAACTTCTCATTTCAATGCGAAGACGACAACGACGGGGTGAAAACGATGAAGAATCGCCAGACAACTGTCTGAATATTCTTAAGCCATTCCTAAGACGACATACTCGTAATACTGTAAAATATTTCCAAGTGAGTCATCCACCGCACAATTCGAAGGCATCAGTAACTTGTATTGGCAAGGGCCCGTCGCCATAAAGAAACCGATCAAACAGAGGCTACAAACAGAGGCGTGCCGGCCGAGCCCGCGCGCTCAAACACCACTTGACCGATCATCTTTACACCAACCCTCTTTATATCAAGAAATTGTTACTCATTAGTACATTCGACGCCAAAAACATTATTCACTGTAGAAATTTGTAGAAGCCCGCATAAATTTTTCAGTTTCATTAAATTATTTATCCTGTTTACCCACGTAGAGTTTGTCCTAATGAATAATTTAAACTAAAATATTCATATTCATTCAATGTTGAGTACTAAAACAAACTGTCAGAATCATCCACGACATAATTATTCCTCACAGTCAATTGAGTGCGCGTTCAGACCTAACAAACATGCACACGTAACGTTATACGCTGTGACATCCCGTGTGCGTCTATTGTAATATTGTTTCAGAGTGTGTACGTCGCCGATCGAATGAGTCGATTATGAAAATAACGTGTCACCTCTCAGACGCCGCGTCGCGACTAGTCAGCCGCTCAGCAGGCAAAGCTAATGTATACAAATGAAGAGACAGTCTGCTACCGCTAAAATATACAACATATATCACACGTCCTTTCGTTGTATTTTCACATGAAGAAATTAAAACACAATATTAAAATAATTAATAGGTTCATATGTCATAGTTTTACAACATTTTTGGATGAATCAAAGAGTTTTTATTTTTTTTCAGCTTTATAAGTTTCTATTCTTGTCGGTCTTGTTTTTTATTGCGATTGGAGACATAGTAACATTTGAAATATGACTAAAATTAAGCGATTGCAAGGTAGGAAAAAACCATTTTCACTCAGTCTAATTTAAAAAATAGGCTGATACGCTGATACATTACAAGTAATATTCGTACCTCTCTAATAAAAAAATATATGTTTTTTATTATTACGACAACCGTTTGTTTTGCTTCACGAGAGGCAGCGAAGCATGAGACTCGCCAATATGAGAGTACGACAACATCTATAGCGTATTGCCCATAATGAGAATTTAATTGAGGGTGTAGCCGTCGACAGATACGCTTAACTTCATTAGGCCGCCCGCGATTAGGTTACCTAATGTAATTGCTTTGTTACACAGTTTCGCGCGCTGGTGTTTGCCGAAATGAACGGTTACTGATGCGTTTTCAGCGCCGACCTCAATTAACATAGTGATGAGATATAGATCATTACAATACATCATCCATTTGTCAACTGAAGCTAAGGCATTTGGCATTTGTGAACGTAAGGTGGCTACAGGTGTTGTCGTTTGCATTCTTAATGCTATAAAAATAAAAATAATTAATTTATAGTTAGGTAAGTTTACGGCAATCTAGTAGATTTTTTTTATCTAACTGCGGCGTGACATGACATTGTCGAGTAGTCTAAGAGTTTCACGTCTTTTACTATATAGCCTCGTAAGATCTGCTGAAAATTTTTAAATACATAATTAAAACTGGAACTTAGGTATTTGTCATTTGAAGTTCAAAATAAATTTGACAGGCCTTTTAGAAGGGTTTTGGGCATTACGAGGATACGAGGATAGTGGTAACTTTGTCTTCTTCATTTAGTAGTTATTTTTGACAAATTATCATTCAACATTCTTGACTGATGTCAAGCTCCGACATTCTCTCTAAGTATTACTCACGTGTACTTAAAATCTTTACAAGCTGACCGATTCATTTTGCTCAAAGTCCGTCCGTCCGTTTTACTTCACTGTGTGTCACTAGCAACAGTTGAGCCTTTGTTGCGTCTAGATAAAACTGCTAGCCAAAAATTATGGACGCCTTAAAAACCATGATATATATCCAATCTATCCTTTAAATTTGCGGGCGCCTTATTAACCCCTGAACACAACCTGAACCAATAAAAAATCACCTTTTTATTGGTTTATGAGTTCTTCGTATTAATGATAAAATAAAATTACCATTAGTTTTATATTTTTTAAATCGAAAACCAAATGTTTATTAGACAAATTTTATCCTGAACAATAATCGTACCTCCGTATAATAAAATAGAGGGTTTTTTTTTACTTGGATATATTCCCGGGTAAGACAAGCTAATTTTAGAAGATCTTTCAATGCAGTTATATTTCTTTAAAAAAATAAAGGAATTTTTCCTTTCAGTAAAATGAGCTAACAAAAGGATTAAAGGTAGTTCACCCTGTATACTTGATAGTAATGGCGGGCGAGTTAGAAACAACGCGATAATATGTCAAAGGCAATATGCTTTTACCTGGTAGAATAGAGGCCGAAAGAGAGAAAGCGAAAAATCGGGGCAACCACTTTCGGGTTGAAATTAGATTATTCCTACATATTTCGACCGCCGTATTCGTAAGTTTCGCCGTCGACTGTATCGGTACAGGCATGGCGGCGCTGAGTCGAGATGCAAATGAGGCTGCGGCGGCCGGGCGGCGCCGGCGATCGCGACACTAATCGCTGCTAACCGTCCACGGGAAATATGGGTCGGTAATTGAAAGCATGTGAACTGAGAAGTAATCCCTTTGTTGGAGTATTTGAAACTGGTTTACACTTTCCCATAAAGCTTAGTTTGATGACGTTAGTTATGGGAATGTGGGGTGGAAGCATATAAATGTGCGCAAAGTCAGTTTTTTGCTATAGATAATTTGGGAAGCGTTAGTCACGTTTCTTGTTCGGTGTGGCAAAAAATAACTTTAATTAAAATACTTTTCTGCTAAAACAATACTTTAGAGACAAGCTTTTCCGGTCAACGCTACGTACTTTTATTGCAACAAGTATCATTTGCTCATCGAGATCAAACTAACGAGTCCAAGCTCGGTGGCTCTACCTACCTGGGTAGTTTTCAAAATAATTGTACCTAGTTAAGGACTAAAATTAAGAAACGGTAACTTGTACGAAAACTAGCCATTCATTTAGTTGGTTAATTTTCGTGACTAACAAAAATTTTTTTTTTACTAATTGTAATCCTTATAAGTTACAATTATTTTGCAAAAATACCCACCTACAGCAAATCCACCGCGAATTTTCGACTCCATCAGATCAGCTCTTCGACACCATAATAATGCAGAATGCATTCGTCGGGTTGACATATGAATTCAAAATTTGAGCTCATTCCAATAACGAGAACTTGCTTAATTCAGTCTTAATATTTAAAGTAAGTAAAAGTAAGTAAAGTAATTTTTTTATTAATTTCCCAGACAGTTTACATTACAAGATATGTAGGTTACCTCACCAGATAATACAAGTAATTGTTTGGTTAAGAGTATCAATGGAGCTCACACTAGGTCGAGCCTGAACCAAACATTACATTTATGTGAAGTTATTATTAAATAAAAGCTTATTGTAATATTTAGGACGTTTTCATTTTTTTTACATATTTTAAGGGCTTTAATTAAAACAAAATCACGATTGCGTCCATTGTGTCACGAAAGTTACCCAATAGTTTATATGACTAACTTTCGTTACACAAAGGACGCGATCGTGATTTTGTTTTCATTAAGCCTTTAACTATGTTTTATTTTTTAAATCGAGTCATTGCACTTGTTGCCGATATCAGTTAAATATGTCAAAACATACGTTATTAACACATTTCGTATTTAAATAAACAGTTTCCTCGATACTAACACGAAAATACATACAAACCAATAGAGATATCAAATAGTACAGGTAATTTGTGCGTCCCTGGTATTTCTATACGTATCGTGAAATGTGATACCCTTAACATCCAATAGCATGCATATTCGCGGACCAAAATCCTCTTTTTGTATGCATCGGCATGATGTAACGCTGTTCAAACAAAAGGCAACCGACCAAAATATATTATTTAACTGACACGTTCCAAATATTAGTTACAATCGCACAATAAAATGAAGATATTTGTGTTGAAGAATAAATAGTATTTATACATGGATTGGACGGACAAGTAAACCACATTGAATCTCACTTATCTTGTTTAGTAAACACTTTTATATTACAACTTTCAAATGTCGTTTTTTGGGTAAAACAGTAGTGAATAAAGCAACGTAAACCACATATTGTTCATACTTTTCTATTTAGGTGTTTTGCAAAAAGAAAACCTAATTAAGGACTGAAAATAAGCGGTAACTTTTACATGAGTGTCACGAAAATTAACTATATAAATGGACGACTAATTTTCGTTACTCACATGTAAAAGTTACCGTTTCTTAATTTCAGTTCTTAATTGGATGAAAAATCCCATTTACCCGACTATGGCGAAGCAAAATTATGATTTGAACAGGATGTAGTTTCATCTGTTCCCTCACTCGTAGCTCCTAGTATATCCATAATATTTTGAAAAAATGAGGTGTCGTCGTCTCTGTCTTAGTGCTCCGTGCGTGTGACCTCATATTAAATCCGACATTTCACATTCAAATAATGCTTATATACAAATATAATCTTAACAAATGTATCAAGTTTAGGTTCACATGAAAGATTTTAATGCCTAAATCTCGAAAAGGTATAATTAGTAAATAAGCAATTTATGATTAACATAGGTATATGGGTATTTTTTCAAATAAATTGTACCTAATTAAGGAGTAAAATGAAGAAACGGTAATTTTTACATTTGAGTAACGACAGTTAAAATGAAATACTTAACCTCCTGAGGTTCTAAGTACTTACTAATACTAGAACAAAATCACTTTGCAGTGAAAGCCCAAGTATTAAAATAGAGACTTGAGGTGAAAATCCACTGTGCTAATACTAGAACAAAATATTTTCGGTCATAGCCGTATTAAGTTACAATTTCACCATACGATGTTAACCACTTAACAGACGATTAGAGCGTTAACAGTTGTCAAAATGTAGGGACTAAAAGTCGATTAACATTGGTTAAATTTAACATAGTATGGTGAAATTGGTACTAAAGTAGTAAAATGTGACACCTATATCTGTTGCGGCTACTAAGATATGAACAATTTTTGGTCTAGGCGTTCAGGAGTTTATTAATTTGATCTAATATAAGGACACTGGGTCTTCCTCGGAAGAACCGTCTTTGAAATCGGGCAGCAGGAGGTAGAATTGGAACAATCTAAACGCACCATTTAGGTCTTAAAATATTGGGTGTAGTTTTGGTACAAGATATTACTTTTTAAAACCTATTTCGAACTGGTTGCCAATTTAGAGATTTGTCAATACAAGTATAATTTTATATGCCATGAGAATAGAGGATCTGGGTCTCCATTCTACTACGTTAAAACGATATTGCGTTTGACGTGTTTTATTATTGTTTTTAACTCGGCTGCCATTACTGTCAAATAAATAATAGTCATCAAAACGTTGATAATACGGAAACATGTCAAAACAATATCAGTTTTACCGAGTAGAATCTTAGCCCTGTTATTTAAAATGTAAGTTAATAATAATAACGTTACGTCATCAATGGCGCCCATGGCGGAGATTGCGCTACTTACTTTCAAATTATTGCTTCATTTTAAACCTTAATGTAAAAAGGTGATTGCAAACATGAGTTCGTTTTGTGATGTAGTAACATTCTCACACCAAGAAGAAATAACCAAACAGCAAAATCAGTGGTAAATAATTCGCTGTTTGAGAAATCTCGGAATTAACTGTGTAAAAGTTTACGTAAACAGAATTTCTTGGGAAAACCAAGAAAAAGCAAAAATATTGTTATCTGAAAACGCGTTCGTGCGTATTTCAACAAACTTTTCATCGCTAAAGCCTTATGACGGTATGAGGCATTTATTCCTTTAATAATTGCGTAAAATGTCGCTCCTTAATTATTCGCTACATGAATAATCTCGGAATAAATGTGTAAAAGCTTACGTAAACATAATTTCATGGAAGTCCAAGAAAAAGCAAGGTATTGTTCTCTGAAAACGAGTTAGGTGCGTATTTCAACCAACTTTTCATCGCTAAAGCCTTATGACGACGTTATGAGGCGTTTACTCCTTTAATCATTGCGTAACATGTCGCACCTTTACCATTATTAAATTTACTTACCTATTACAAGTAAATAATTTTTGTTTTAATTTTTTCCTCGGTTCTGAAAAGCACTGTCGGTGGAAAGGGCAATTAATGGACTCTTATTTATGGGCATTTCTTAGAAAGTTTGTACCTATTTAAGGATAACGATTAAGAAACGTTAACTTTTTCGCTGAGTTACGAAAATTAGCTATACTGTTATAAAACAAATGGTGGTATCTCACACAAAAACTCCTGTAGCAATTGCAAGCATGTTACTAACGGGTTAGGATTGAATCTGCTTCATTTATTGAATTCAAGATACTGCTAATTGGCGTTGAGAGTAGTATTTAAATGTACGACTAATTTTCGTAACTCAGCGGAAAAGTTAACATTTCTTAATTTTAGTCCTTAACTAGGTACAAACTTTCTGAGAAACGCCCTTATACTAAAAGGCATCAATTTCGTTTCAGCCCTGTATGTGATTCGTTCATAATTTCCAACCTCGGCAACAATATAACATACATAACTTCTATTTTTTCCATTAGTTGGCTTCTTAATCGTGAATGGTTGCCTAAACACGTTCTATCATTTTGCATGAAAGTAGCTCATGCAAAATGATAGAACGTGTTTAGGCAACCATTCACGATTAAGAAGCCAACTAATGGAAAAAATAGAAGTTATGTATGTTATATTGTTGCCTAAACACGTTCTATCATTTTGCATGAGCTACTTATACTTAACAAAACAACATTTTATATGGTACACGCCAAAATTGTCTCAACGAAAGCCTCTTATAAATGTGTAAAAGAAAACGCGAAACTGTCGGTGAGGTTGGAAGGTGTCGCTGAAGTGTAATTAACGCTGGTGAGCAGCCGTCACCGCGCATTCGGTGCTCGCTCGGCCGGGCACGCGGCGCCGCGTCGGCGGTTGAGCACATTGACAATTGAATATAATATGAGGTTACACGCGATTACTGAGTAATTAATATCAGAGATGAGCTTAAAATACTTTTTACTAGAATAGTAGTCAAAAGATAGTAAGTAGTCCAGCGTCTATAGCACGATTACTGATAATAAAGGGAAAAACCAACACATCGCTAATGACTCTATTTTTTTTAAGGCGATGATATTTTATGACATAACGTGTTTAATTTTCTGACTAATTATAGAATAAAGGTATAACTTTGTACCGCTTTTACTAAGAAAAGACAATCCCCGCCAAATTTTTTGAACACTAGTTCAATAATTAACTATAAAGAAAATTTAGATATAATTAAAGACTCAGTGTTTATGCACTAAGTTGATGATCGGTTATTAGAGCAATTGGAGAGTCCCCGGGCAGTCCGGCAGCCAGCGGGAGTCTCATAAAACTGTAATAACTCTAACGAGACGAGATGTGCGCACCATGTTTTCATGGTGTATATCTAGTATTTATAATCCGCGAAGGCGCGCCCCGTGACTCAAATTGACGCGTTAGTATACGTTCGGTCGATAATTACAATGCAAAAAGGTTAAAAAGTAGATACATATCTTTGTAGTTGATTGTACTGTATAGTACTAGACTATCTAGTAAGAACACAATGGGCGGGATAAAATTAGGTTATAGGGCTTTTGTTAAGTTTAGCTGCTGCGTTTTTAATCTTTTGCGTTATATAATCTATTCTATTGTATTATTTGCTTTTCAATGGTTTTTCAGAAATATCCGAATTACGATTTTCCAACCTCCTAAAACTGAGACTGTACTTAAACCGCAATGTCGAAATAAATGAATGAATTTAGCCTGTCACCCTTAATTGTAACAACCGCTTATCATCGGGGGGAAATATGGAAATGTTTTCTTGTTCGTAATTGTAAAAACCTGGCTAAAATATAAGAAAAAGTCATTAGCATGTTAACTATATATAGATGCCGAATAATATCTTCTCCATGTTTGCTTCAATTCTTTTCGTAATAAAATCTGCACGGGACATATTAGGGCAGTTATTAGAAAACTGACCTCGGAGTGTATAAACCTCTAATCGAACGCGCGAAGGCGCGCTAGGGGCCCGGGGCATAAATCAGTCTCCCCTCGCGATGACGCCCGCCGGAGCCTTCAATTTGGCACATCCTTAAAATGACACACGAGAAGGGCGCCCCTAACGACGCCGCCGCGTCAACTCTAGCGCCGTTCTTATAAATAAATCGCACGCACATTACCGCTTCAGATAATCATTATTTACTCTTGCGCCACTTTACCTCCTAACATGCGTGAATCCTTTAAAAATGCTATTTACAGCGACCGCTCTTACTAACATATCTGGTTAAAAGAGGGGAAAATTTAATTCTGTTGTTTTTTTTTTATTTGCTACTTCAACCAGAAAAGCGCAAACGTTGAACTAACTAGTAAACGAACTGCTCCGAACTTGTAATTTTAAATTGCTATAAATATTTTTAGCTATATTTCTGGTCCATAAATGGCGGTGGTTAATTTACCCAAACATTTCTCAAACTACCATCATCGCTACTTGCTCAAACTAGCTAAAACTTGTCGCAAATCAACACCCTTGTAAAAATCAATCCAACGACTTCGGCAGAGCTCGGCGCGAGTGTTTAATAAGGCGCAAGCGAAGAGTTAGGTTGTGTTGATAGGGTCATCGAAGCCGGTATCGATCTGATAGGTCGGGAGTGCGTGTTCGCGGGGAGCAATCAGGGCGGCGTCGTAGACAAACTGTCGGGGCGGACCTTAATTGGCGGTCGTGGAGATTTATGCGGGGAGCCGCTCGTCACGCAGCCGCCGGCTCACACGACCGCACGACCCGCACCGGACCAATCAGCCATTAACTTCCTTACGGGACCTCTCAAGCTCTCAACACATACTTATCATCATTTCGGGGCATGCAACAACTATGCAAAAGTTATGAAGGTAAGCATAATCTGTATAAAAAGGTCCCGTTATACTAACATGTAAGTACATTGTGTACATTATCCCTATAATATTGCGCAAACTCGAATTTTCAGACAATTAAGTTCATTTGCCCATCGGTCTTTTTGTACGCTTTTAAAATTACAGTAAGCGAATAATATATTTTACTGACGGCTCACTGCATAACATTTGCATACAAAAATAAAATTTCGTGAACTTAATTAAATGATGCATGATTGCACGGACCGGTCTTGACGTGTATTTTATAACTCGAGCGCGGTATATGAACTTACTAATAAAATAAATTATCGTACAGGTATTTCGAAACTCATCACAGCAAGCTATAACGCGCTTATGAAAATTTAAAAAGCGTTCGCTTATTTACTCGTTTAGCGTTCGCTGAGTCGGTGGGATATTGCATTTTCTGTTTTTATTACATCACTCTAAATTGATGACAAAGAAACACGGTGCATCGTAAGCAAGGCAGTATTTTAAACTAACAAAGAATTTCTGATGATGCATAACATCATTTACTTAAGACTGCTTTGCCGTAGAACTTGAACGACATCAAAAAGGAACGTTTAAAAACAAAATGTGTCCACTTTTATTGCAGGCAACAATTTCATTATGGCAATTAGGCACTAATGAAAATATTCTTTGTCGCTGGCTCGACGGAGGCTAATTAAGCGTAGGTTTAATATGTTGACCATGCAGCAGGAGATATATCTGATATTATATTGTTTTATAGCGTTGCTAAATTTGTTTTTAAGGTTTCGTTCCCATAGGGTCTTGTTCTTTCTTGCTGTGTTATTTGATCCATACACCATAGTACCATGTCACTTTACGCCTTTGACTGATTATTTCAGCAGTTCAAACATGACGTTAAAGTAACAAAAATAAAAGCGCCCGTACATGACGCTATGTATTTAAATGTTCTCACAATAATAATAAGGTTCTAAAAGGTAAGATATTACAATTCAATAACATTTTAACAAAAGTGTTATGTGTATGGTTTGAAAATAAAATAGGAATTCTTAGATAGCGTCATGCGCCAATACGAATAGCTAGCTGAGGGCCAGACGAAGTATTTTTCTAGGGGCCCGCGGCCGGGAGGAACCAGCCTCCCTGAGAGGACGGTGCCGTTTTCAATTTGCTTTATTTGCGCTTGTTTTAATAGCGCTCACTCCTTATTGCGCGTGGACGGTCAGCCAAATTGCTTCGTGCCCGGACGACTTTTGATTAAGGAGGCGCACTGAACCGAGCGTAAAACTGTCGCATTGTTTATTTGGACACTATTCTATCTACATGCGAAAATACTGTTAAAGAGATCAAACGTAGCAAATGTATTAAACAACCTATTCAGCTATCATCATTGATCTTGTCAACACATACCATTAAAGCGTTTGAATTCAAAAAGGCGCGTTCTGCTACTTAAATCGACTCGAATGCGTAAGTGACAATAGGTTAATAAATATCCCACCAAAAACATAAATGTAAAAAAGGAGAGCCAAGTTCAATACAAAAATTATTCTCTGCTGTGGGCTTCGCCGCAAAAAGAATGGAGATCTGAGATTGAGTGCCAAGTTCTATGCAAAATCCAAATATGTAGTCTAAGGGCTGACTTGGCTGGTTTTCCCATACAAATTATTATTAAGTACCTACTTTTACACAGTCATGGAAGAGCCTTATGTTCGATGGGTAGTTTCTACCGGCAAGCCAAATTTTCGGAATAATAAAATAAGAACCGAAAGGTAACAGGTTTAGAACACGCGAAGGCTATATAATTCGTATGGGAAAACCAGCCAAGTCAGCCCTTAGACTACATATTTGGATTTTGCATAGAACTTGGCACTCAATCTCAGATCTCCATTCTTTTTGCGGCGAAGCCCACAGCAGAGAATAATTTTTGTATTGAACTTGGCTCTCCTTTTTTACATTTATGTTTTTGGTGGGATATCATTACTTTTTGTAGGTAAGTCTTACCTACTTACTAAAAAATACAATTATTATTTATTTAAACTATTGCCTATACTATACTAAACCTACGTACCTACTTATTATAGGAATTGTAATAATAATAAGTATATACACCTACCTACTTATAACTATAAAATTATTATTTATTTAAACTATTGCCTATACTATAATACTATACGTACGTACCTACTTATTAAAGAAATTGTAATAATAATTGTAGCGCTTATGAGCGCGGCTGCCGCTCGCTCGGCCACGTTCGCGTCAACGGTTCGATTCGGTTGTCACAGCGCCCCACCCACCCCGCCCGCGCCGCTCCAGCGTCACTCGGCGCGCGCGCGTCGTGTATATACCGAAAATCTAAATGCCTATTATTTTATCATTATTTATGAGTAGGTAATGATTTTACACTAATGATGTGCGCTAAATATAAAAATAATAATTAATCCCAGTTAATAACGTAGGTACCCTAAGTAATATTAGGTATTTATGTTAAGCGTTCATAATAGAATCTAATTATTTAAAAATTGACAGTTTTTTATTTATTCCTTTGTATTCATCTAATTACCTATCTGCATACCAAATTTTAACTCTCTAGGTCATCTGGAACTGGGTTAGAGTTTTGGTCTATAGGTCAGTCAATGATAAAAATCAGGAATTTTGGACATTAATATCTAAATAACCGTTTGAGATAAGCTTATGAAATTTAGAACACATATGTATCTCGCAAGTCTCAATATATGAGCCAAATTTGATACGTTTATGTAAAATAGTTTTTGATTTATGAGGGGGTCAAAAGTGGCTCCAAATGGTTCGTGTAATATTACACACGGTGCGGCTCGCCAGTTCTGTTTCTTGAACTTGGCTTGACACGCTCCCGCGTGTCTAGATAGTTATATAGTATTCTGGACCGTGGATTGAAAAACATAATACAACAAAACTATCCGCCTTTTGTATATAAAGTGTATTCTTTTGTGTAAGGTCTAATCAATTAATTAACTAACCGTATAACAGTGACCAATATGTAGACCAGTGATTAAACCAGGGTGTCAATTCGCGAGCACAGTGCGTTTCCATGTCAGTTGTCACGTTGGCTAGTTAGGGCGGTGGCTACGATCGGAGCAATTGCATTACCTGCTGCCCGTTGACAGAGCTGTCGAAAGTTATTTGGCTTAAATAATTAACCAGTAAATGTGGATAGATATCAGTTAATAAAGCTAATTTTAAACATAAATGAGAAACTCCTATATTATTTTAAACCGGGGCTGCAAAGTCGACCGAGGATATGATCAGAGATTTCATTTATTGTTACTAATAAAATCCACACCACGGCACTACACGATATAATTTTTCATGTACGAATTAATAATGACGGCGCAACGATCAGTTCCAACAGCGAATTAAAACCACACAGGCTACCAAGTACTTTATAATAACTGCCATCGGACCCACTAATTAGATTGCGATATTACGTTGGGAACGTCGGAATATTCATACAGTGCGCCATTATTTGTTCAATGATATGATGCGATCACATTTTGACAACTTATTTTGTCACTAGTATTTTCGTTTAAAGATGAATGTGTGACTAGCATTGAAAGAAAAGACACCTTAAGTTTTAGAATAATTTGAGTGCCATGTCTAAGCAACTATTAGGCTCTCTACAAACTTCTTACAAAATTTACTTTTGGTTTTGACAAGTCTCTTAAATCACTTTGAAACTTGCCAGTGCTAAGAAAGTGCCGGATATTGTAGTTTCCTGTGCAAGAAGCGACTCAAGTCAACTTCGGATAGTAAAATGCTCGTTTAATACAATAAAGACTTTATGAGGTTAGTTACTAACAAATAAAACTTAGACGCTGTGAAGTACATTTCATTTTGATACTTAATAATTTTAGTACGGCGTAACTGTCGTATTATAATGTTTCAACATAACTCATGCTGTGAACCAATTAATAAGTTTAGTTAAGTAATTATCGTCCTTAGTTTAAGACATTCTGAAATATCATCTGTAATTAGTTTTGTGCTTTTGACTAACACCGGTTTCAATGAATCTGACGTGAGGATTCTAAGGTCAACTACAGAAATTGTTTGGATCCATAAGGATCAATAAATCTAATCTGCTATGAAGCAGATAAAGCTTTTAACAATCGCCCTAAGCAAATATTGCACTTGACAGGGGCTCAGCTGTGGTTTCCACTGACCTCAACCAGTGCCTCTTGGCGATCGCCGTATGGCAGCAAATGGCGTCGTATTGATCCGCTATCCACACGATCAATATGATGTAGAATGCTGTCGTGGTGTCGTTGAAGAACTCCGACATTATAGCCTCCATGCCTGCGGACAATACAATGCAATTAGAACCACAAATTTGCTAAAAGTCACAGAAAAAAAACTTTCAACATTATTTTAACGCTCCTTTGTATTATTTGGCACGAACAGACTCATTGTCGACCGAATCTGCTTTATTAAGCATGTTAGCCGGTGCACTACGGCAAAGCGCATTAAATATCGAGGGGGGTCATGTGTGGGAGTGTCATCGGAGACCCACCCGAGTGTCAGACTAATTAGGTGCCGACAATTACGCGCTAACGACCGAAATCTGAGCCGGAGCCCGAGCGCGAGCTTATTAACAGCGGTTCAGGCCAACGAGGACCTACGATCCATTCCACACCTTGTCTTCAGACGCTGCATTTTCAGCTGCGAAATTTCGAAGATTTATTTAACTCCCGTTTTAATTATTCGCTAAATTCTATTTCAGCTAGTAAGTGTAACACGCTTCAAATGTATTCTAAAATTGAAGAGGATTATAATTAATGCAAGAAGCTCATGGTAGATAGGACGAGACCATCCCACTAATTTATTTATCACGTCAAATTCTAATGAATACAAATGATTTCAGAAGCATGCAACAAACAGGTTCATATTTGTAAATCCCAAATATCATGAGGATATACTCGTAACTCAATACGAAACTGGCAACTGTCCGGCGCCAGCGTCCGGGCGGGCGGTGCCTACTTTATTTGCATTTTGATGAGGCTCGACACTGATACAATAAACACGTTAGGGCTGTTGGCATCGGAAACCGACGCGGGCCCGACTGCAGACCCGACTCGGCCGACGTTTAACTGAATCACATCTAACAAGGGACATTTAATTAATACAGAGTTGGGGCCTATCATGTGAAGTTTAACACCTTACAGCGTGAATAAATTATATGTTCACGTATTGTTCATAAATTAAACGTCCTTTTAAATAAATATAATGGAAAGCACCATATTTAAGTAAAGTACAAAGACATAATTCCACACCCGGAACCATAAGTCCGTACACGTGTTTACCGAAATTATATTCCATCTATGAGTATGAGTTAATGTTTCGATGAAAATGGGGGTGAGTAAGATGGACAAAACAGTATCGGCATGGAGTGTTCTGGTTGCGACGGAGCGTAAGTGTGACGGAAGTCACCGGCCGTTACCTATTCAACAGAGCATGCGACGTAATCCCGGGCGAGACGAGTAAACAAATTACCCGGGGAGGCCGGCCGACGTGCCACCGTCCGCTATTAATTTTAATTCCGGAGATCGCCGAAGATGGGTGAAAGGCACGCGCGACAAACATCAGCTTTCTGTCGCGACTACCGTTTGAACCTTTGATAGCGTTCGATCAAATTGATTTAGCAACTAATTAGGTGAAACTGTCACGTCTTTTAATAAAAACTATTTTGTATTGAAAAGGTTGAGCTCAAAAGGTCATGAAGCCAACTAAAATTGTGATTTATTTATACACTATTTGTAATATACTATTCATATTATAGTAAAACTAGAAGAGATACAAATAAAACGTGCTTAACCAAAGTATTGCGTTGTTTAACATACACCTAAACACAAAAAAGTCATTTTTGTTTCGTGAATGTTTGACGCTTCATAAACCTTAACGTAATATAATTGTGCAGCAATCACTAAAACCTAACGCATTTGACATTAAAATGTAGATTGGCACAAAGGGGAAAACTCGTAGGTCGTCATGGATACGATAAAGTATGTGAGTGGCGGGTGTTTCATGAAAATCACCATTCTGTTACAAAACAGGAACCAACTTCCCTAACACTAAATTGTGCATTATGAATTTATTATTCCAATTTTTGCAGCTCGACACCTTTTAGATTTTCTTTTTCCCCTTTCACTTAATTCTGTCTGCGGCTAATACTTTTATCAGTTGTTTTACTTGGGTATATTGAAAATTTAAATTGGATTTGAGTTTATGACTCGGAAACATTTTTTTACCTCTTAATAATATTTTTATGCGCTATCACTTTCTTATATGAAAATAAGTTTGTACTGTTCTTCTTTCACTTTACAACGAATGAACATAATTAATTATTGAGAGGGTCGGAGCGAAATGATGGTTCTATTTATCAAAATATCGAGCAAGATCATGTCGGACCAAGCTCAGTGTAGGGTTCCGTCACCGTTACTAAAAACAAAAAATCCCAAATAACAACAAGTATGAGCTAAGTAATTTTCTAATTAAAATCATTCAGTGATGATTTTTAGTCGCCTTTATCTGAAGAACAGTCAAGTCTACTCAAACGTGATATTTTTCCTTTAAGTTTTTTTTCCAGATTATGTATTTGTTGTTTTGGCTGTATGGGGTGGACACGTAACTCAAGTGAAAATGCCACTTTTATAGTTCAATATATCCTAAATGGTTCCCAAACCTTAAAAGTGATAATGACATACACCTTTTTATAGTCTAATAGTTGAAAGTTTCTCAGAAAATACAAACAGACGGACAGACACAGACCGAAAGACGGACAGACGGATGAACATGGCGAAACTATGAGAGTTCCTATTTTGAATTCGGAAACCTAAAAATATTTTTTGTTCAATTTCACTTGTATTAATTTGTCTAAAAATGCAACGTTGAATGTATCATGGTAGCGGCACGTCAATAGCAGACGGCCTGCAGGCGGTCCGCTTGCAATCGACGGTTCGTCCCGTCTGTCGGGCTGTCCACACACCGACGGTAATAAGGCGAGACGATTGGACGGGGACATTCATTCTCATTCAATACGCCGGTTATTTCATAGGGTAAAACGCATAATGTTTTACACAATGTTGTTACGCAAATGCAACACAGTAAGAGCAAGTTTTATTTAACCAATGTTCTGATAAACCATGTGTGATATTTCACAAACCACCTCGAACTACTTGCACTTTCTACTCCTCTATGAACATTCTTATTAAAAATCTTAAGATGTAAACCAAAGAATATCACCATTTTATCCCATAATTCCCAAAATACCAAAAAAACTTTGTACTCGTTATACATAATTAACAGTAGTAGGTTGCAGGGTAAACCTAAATGCACGTTTATTTTCACGAATTGGTCATACACAAGAGATTTAGGTTAGCGTCTTTCCTGTGGACACGCTGGAAGTTAACGTTTTTAAGGCCTAATTTCCTGGTTAAGGCGATTCCCGCATAAACGGCGTCAGGACGGATTTAGACCTATCATATAAAAACAAAACATATATGCACGCAAGCTTTTACTGGCTGAAAATCAGCGCATAATGCTGACCCAGTGACCGATTCGCTACCGCGAGGACATACTTCGTACTGTCATTGTTTTCTTTTATTTATATCTATTTTTGTGTCTTATGTGTAGTGAATGTTTATTCACTCCACATAAGACAGACATTTGTCTATCTTTCTTTTTTTCTTTTAACTATTGACCACAGGAAAGACAACTTTTGTTTTTAAGAGTGTGTATGACCCGAATATAAAAAAAAATGTGTTTTTTGAATGTAGGTACTTAACTGCTCTTTTTTAATGAGTCGATAATTTTTGGTTAATAAAGACCCTCCCTCAACATAACAAAACATTCAAAATATGATAGGTAAAAGGTAGCAGTTTACCTTATTTTGGGTGCATATATGTTTTGTTTTTATATGATAGGTCTAAATTTGTCCTGACGCCGTTTATGCGGGAATGGGCTTAATTAGAAAAAATGGTCTTAAAAACGTTAACTTCCGGCGTGTCCACAGGAAAGACGCTAACTTAAATCTGTGTATGACCCATTGCATTGCACAAACGAAAGAATTCCCAAAATGTTGTTAGGTTTAGGTTTCGTGTGTTTGTAATCTGTTGCCCTGACAAGTTATTTCAATTCTAGCCCAAATCGTAAACAATCAGGAACAGGGCCTCTATTCTACTAAGTTAATACGATATTGCGTTTGACATGCTTTAGTATTGTATTTACCCCGGCCGCCATCACTGTCAAGTAAATAAGAGTTATAAAAACGTTGACAATACGGAAACATGTCACAGGCAATATAGTTTTTACCGTGTAGAATCTCAGCCCAGAAGCGCAATGTTAAGTATAAATCCGTGAACCTACGACAGATTTATAATAGAAGCAAAAAGACATAAATAATTATACTAATAACGAATTATTCCAAATTATATCCGGGCGTAGCGAATTCTAAAGAAGCAAATAGACTATTCCATTAAAATATGCCGTTCCCCGAAAAGTCATATACCCGCAGGCGGAATTATTGTATACGTATAAAGCACAATATCATTGTGTATAAACACAAGCAGCTGAACAACATTTAATACATTAGTTTACAAATGTTACTCTCGAAATACAAACGAATTACAAATAAATAAGTAAGCTTTGTACTCCTAAAATCGGAACGGTGCAATTCTACATTGGGTTTTTCACATGGGTTGGGTAATAACCATTTTTACTTACCAAAATTAGCAAAAAAAATACAATACTTAAGGAACTTGTTAATAGCACGCGTTAATCATAATTGCGTCCAGTCCTTACCCCGCACCGCACGACGGAATCTCAATACTTCCCGTGCAAAACCCTTGGCTCATTTTTTTAAGCGTAAACAATTTTAGTTTCTGCAACTCTAGACACAACACACGACAAGGTTTCGAGCGGAGTCGGGGCGGGTGCACTAAGCTCAAGTGCAATCCAGGGCGGAGTAATATAAATTTTCCTAGGTGGATAGAGAAATGCACACAAATTGTTACTTCTTACTTCCAGGGGTTTAATCAAGGGGGACACCCGCCGCGCTCGCCAGCATCCCGGCTTCCTTGAACTTGGCGCAAATTGAGAATAATGGAGACCGAGCGCCATTTTAGGGTTCCTTGGAAAAATCTAATCATCGACATTGTGTTTGCCTTGGCTTAGCAGAATACAATAAAAAGTACTTAATTTAACTTAACATTCAAAGCGACTTAGCTACTTTTTATCTCTCTTTAAATCGTTTACAATAACCTGCATGGTATCGTGATGCTTCTAGAATCTAAATAGATATTTTTCATCACATGACTTTGTTTCGTTTATAGTGCCAAAATATTCGTCATTATAATTATAATTTATAATACGAGTATAACATTATTAAAATTCTCTCGCCAGTATATCGGTATTTGGTTAGCTGGCGGCTCGGTGCGATGGAATGGGATTAAAATATTTTCACAACTTTACAAATAGAGCAGAGGCACTATTTGAAGTTTGTCACATCCTGATGAAATTTCGGTCGTTGGTTTCAACTATTTTTTAACTAGAGTGATGCGAATGTGACAGATGCATTTAGCACACATCAAACGCGTCCTGCCAAATAGTGTTAGGATCGCGTATCTCCATCCCGCGGCGCTTTTAATGTTTCGGCTCGACTAAGCCGTGCATTGGAGATCCGTCTTTACGAGCTCGTTAGTGCCGGTAATCGCGACGCTGCACGGCCGGATTACGCCTGTGCATTATTAGTGTTTTTATTGATTCACTCGGCTGCCATCGTAAACTGAGATTATTATTCGCCCCCGCGCTCCGAAGCCCTCCAGCCAAGTTTGTTTTGTTACTTAATCGCGACGATAACAACATTTAATGACGGCTAGGTGACTCGCGAAATTCCGCTTCGATGTTTAGTGCTCATTCTATTTTCATTAACCATTTACCCACTTAATGATCCAGATCCTAAGGGAGTGATTCAATGACTTAGACCCGTAAAATTAAGCCCTCGCGTGATCTAAAATCTAGAGACAAAAACGTGGCAATTAAGGGCTCAGGTAATGCTTGGTTTAGATTTCGTTCACCGTTCCGTTCGGTATTACTTTTAAAGGAACTAACTTTGAGAGTTGGTTTCAATCACGAGTACTTTATGAACATAAAGCTTAGCAATATATTATGTGCTTAACTCGGCAAAAATCTAGTAGGTACATACACGTGCTGTACTGTCGGTACTGGAATGGGCATTTATAAATTAACCGCAACGTTCACATTTTCTTCAGTAAATAAAAATTCATTTTACGGCTACATTTAATTTACTTTGGGAAAACAAAGGCATAATACATTGATTCGATATTTAAAACAAACAAGCTTTTTGCTACTGGTTCTGACAGGACTTTGTATTCGGCACTTTGTAGACAGCAACATGCTTACCTAAGTGAAAATGAAATGTGAACCAAACTACTGCGTTTTTTTTTTAATATTATTGGAAATATGTAATAACAGTGATCAGAGCGAATTCTTAGTAGTTACATGAGCTATATGATAGAAAGGTAAACTGATATTTTGGTAAAGAGATTAGAAACGTTGCTGTCGAAATATGTACTAAGATAGAAAGATCGGAACACTGGCAATACAAAGCACAAGTTATATTACTGCAACTGGTGTGAGGAATAATAAATAAATGTTAACTTGACCAAATAGTGTGGATTTCTGTGAAAATAAACATGCCTCTTAAGTATCGAGATACATACATGAAAGAAGATACTCGTGAAACCTATACCTACACATTTCTGTAATAACCATGATTCCAACTAATCCTTAGCGGCAAGGCAAGCTACAAACTCGACGACAAGCGACACTATTACACGCTAGACTGTCCCGGCTCTGGACAGGTAGGGCTGTCATCCGACGAGTTTTCTCTGATCTTTTAAGACCAACTAGAAGCCATATTTTGGGTTTTCTGATACCGGCCGGATCATAACACATCCAACGAGAGATCAGACATGGTAGCTTTGTGTTTGAATAAGAAAACACTGTAAGTTAACATGGACAAATTCCGATTTAATCAAAATTTTCCTCCTTGTACATAGTCTTTACTTTAAGCGATAGCAACCCTAGGCACAGGCGAGCGTCTTGCCGCAAATACGGCGACTCATCGCCAATTTGTATCGAGCCAAGCGCATGCATGTTAATAAAGCCTATTGTGTCCTCTACCTCTGCCTAGAGATTAATCCACGAATACGGCGTATAATCTATGCAGCCCACTGTGTCGCATACAATGCATGCAAATCTCGTATGTTTTAAGTGACTCGGAAAACTGTTACAAACGTAACAAACTAATTTTATTTTTAGCGCTAACTAAGGAAATGTTAAAACCAAATTAGTTTCACAGAATTTAATTAAACCCAGTTCATTGTTGCTAAAAAAATAAGCATGATAAATAGCTAATAAGGATTATTGCCAGCTGAGCAGCAAGCGTCTCGCGAGACCCCTCGCGCTCGGGCGGAAGAGGAGTCAATCATTAGAGCCGTTGAAGAGGTTAATTTCGATAATCCGCTTTGCCGTTCACCTAAAATCTGCTCTGATTTACGGTGCAACCCACGATCCGAAACCATTACCGACTTACTAAAGCGTTGTATATCCTGATGCTATCTATATCTATATCTTTTATCCACACGCGTATGAACCACATAGTAGGAGGTTTGTGTTATTTGGCTCACGTTGAATGGGAACTAAGAGAGTCAGAGTACTTTAGGAGAGTCAGCTATGTTACAGTTAATTGCATAAACTAACTTACAATAACTTATAACTTATCGTGGAGATCAAGGAGAGAGACTTTTGCCCAGCAGTGGGACACACCTACAGGCTAGAGGAAAATATAAAAAAACTTATTGCTTTTACTGGACCTGATTCGCAAAACTATCGAGACTCCCCTCTCAACTGCCGTTAAAAATCCTATAATAAAACCTTTTACAAATAAAAATCAGATTGATTGCTTTGATCCCTAAGGAGTACATTGGATTTCTCTAATAAGTGCAGTGAGAACTACATAGGATGATCGAGAATTTAGTTATCGTTCGACGCCGATCAATCGAAGATTTCATACCTTTAAATTTACTCTTCTTTGTAATTATATATGTAGTAATGTGTAATTAAATACTTCAATGAAGTTAAAGGAAAATTCTTGCATACAAGCTTTTTATTTTGCTGTGTAACAGAATAAACGAAAAAAAGCAAAGCGAACTTTTACCGAAAAAAGGTTTACACTTTTAGTAAAATGTAAAACACCCGATAGCAATTGAAACCGTTCAATTAAGGGTCTGGGCATTAATTGGGGTTACGCTTTTACAAAGTGCTAATGAAGAAAATAGATCAGTGAGGCCATCGGATGGCGGCGGACATGCCCCGCGGTCGAATCAACATTTGCCGATGGCTCGAATTACCGTGCCTCGTCAACGTAACGTAATTGATTCGACGTCCGCCGGGCGCCAGCACTCCTTTTTGTAACCCCGGCCCGGAAAAATGCGAATTTTACCACTAATGCAATATCCTGACGCTCTCCGGTATTTTACGCCGCGCCGAGGTAAAATAAAATAAAACTTTACTCAATTTGCATATTTTAATCTATATTTTTATTTAAAACATATAAAATGCGTTTAAACGCATAATGGAGAGGCTTGACTTGTTTATGGCATACTATAATGATAATGATGACGATGAATACAACAACTGTTACAATATAATAAAATATTGGTTTTTAAAAAAGTTTTACAAGTAACAAAATACGTTTTTTTAATATTTAAACTTATTTGATATTTCATTGTTAAGATAAATTTTATGTCCATCAATCAATGTGAAAGCTTATACATTTAGAAACGCTGGAATGAATTCTACGCACCGGTCGACATATTTTCAGTACATAACTACCCACGCACACAATTCCCAATTTCGAATCAACTAACGTTACCTGCACTTTGATTCTGCCCTGTATTTATGTATCATAAAAACAAGAAAAGAATAAAGCTGGTTAATTATAACCGGCGAGTATGATACTCAAGTTGCATGGTCGTAAAACAAGAGAGGCGTTTGCGAAGATGTATCAGGGTCTGCGGCCGGCCGGTTACGACGCGGCCATGTGCAATTGAACACCATGCGATGTGGAAACAGATACGCGACAAATGTGCAGAACAGAACTGAACGTCGCGTCGCAGAAACTCTCAAATATCGGTGCATTTCTGTGAACCATTTCACAAACGAAATAACACTGTTTCTACGAAATTTTCAAACGGAAAAAGGAGAACAAAATGTAGTTCTACGATACGTGGGTCATACACACTCTAAAAAACAAAATTTGTCTCTCCTGTGGCCAATATTTAAAAGCTTGTGTGCATATAAATAATGTTTTTATATGATTGGTCTAAAGCAGTCCTGACGGCGTTTTTGCGGGTATGGGCTTAGCCAGATAATAAGGCGTTAAAAACGTTAACATTCGGTGTGTCCACAGGAAAGACGGTAACCTACATCTGTGTATGACCTACGTACCACATAACACATAACTCATGGAGAAGCATATACTCGTATTATACAGAACCCTAAAATGAAACCGACTCTGAATTGTCGCAGTATCCAACCAACACAAAATTTACCTGATGCATATTAAACATGACCGTATCAAACTAGAATTGAGTGGAAAAACTATAAATTCACCTGGGACGTAAGCGCAAGCAATATTGCGCGAGTCGATTTAAACAACAAGGTTTCAACTCCGTGCCATAGCCGTGTAGAAATAAAAATGTTTGAAATGAAACGGGCCAACTAATTCCCGTGGCACGGCGAACAACGTAACATGCCCTGGGAAATAATATAGTTATGATTGCCATCTTTGAATCAAAGCTACCTATGAATCCACCGAACAAAATGAAATGGAGCGCACATTAAAATGAAAAATATAATAATTTACTTGACTAGAAAGTCTACCGGTATCAAACGTACTCCTTATTGAACCAACTTATGGTTCTGCAATCTGCATTAAAGATCTCTCTTGATCAGTCCAATCAAAGAGCAAACAACAAATGAAACATAGTCGTAGTCATGTTTATAATAAAAGTGTTTTATAAACAATGCAGATTCACTGACACAAGTGTCCAATGAAAGTCTTAAATTAAAAGATTGATAAACGGAATGTATCAGCATCATGAACTTTTGAATTTCTATTCAAGGGTTGCTTAACCAATAGGTAATAAACCTAACGCACTCACGTTTCTGTATTTGACACGAGTAGGTAACATGGGTAATCTCAGTTAATAATGTTTAACATCAGGAATTCAAAATTCTTCGAGTTATGGCTCAATCAATTCCACCCGTGCCAAAGGTAAAGTATACCTATAACACCTACGGTGACACAAATATATTTAATCATTTGCGACTCGCAACCATTTTTCGTGTTGGTGTATAAATACCCTTTTAACGAAGAAAATTTTGGCGTGGGTAGATCTTTCTTTAATTGGACCCATTATTGCTATTTATTAAAAAGTACAAGTAGAAAGCTACTTAGTTTTATCGGGAACAAGAAGTAAGGCGATCGTGAGTCTGCAGTCGCATACGCGCCGATTACTGTTCTGTTTGACTTTTACCCGTCCCGAGGGTTGCTCACGAAACTAATTATGCCTCGGGGCGTCCTCTGTCCGTTCTTGGACTTACTAAATACGCGTATTCCCGAAACACACATTTTTTTTATACCAGCCCCCTATTTCACCGTCTTGACAATGACACGTGACAGGTTTTTACATTGCAAAGTTAACGCGCTGATACATCACTGGGTTTCATATAACATGTGCCATGTACACTAAAATGTCACCTGTCCCCTGTCATTGTCAGTATGGTAAAATAGGGGTCTGGTTTCAATATACTGAAATACCAAAACTTAAGATTAAAATTAAGATGTTGATTCTTACATCTGGTCCAAAAAAGTAATCTGGTGTTTTGTCTGCCTGGTAGGTATTTTCTTATATATATTTTTTTTACTGTGGGTATAAGCGACTAAATACATTATAGTAGGAAATGTTTATCAATCACTACGGGTAAAATGAAAATGTTATTAGTATTTTTCTTGTAACCCGTAACGCGGGCATATAATTGACGTAAAGCAAAGTTCCAACAACGTATACCAACCAAATAAAATGCATACATGAATCGTAATTGAACAGAGCCGAGTAGAATGTTCAATATGTTCAAACACGTATTTATGCTCGCAATCGCAAATGCTGTTTGTTTGTGGACTTGTTGCACCTTTTGAGCACATAACTCGATGAACCACATGGCCATGAAGCAAAATACAAGTTTGTTGATTTTTCGTTTCCATTTTCCCTGCCTTTTTCTTCAGAGGGGTCGGCGTCTCATCTGTATACTCGCTCGGGGGAACGAATGTTCTATCTAATTAACTTTATCATAAAGCGCAGGTTATTACCTTGTCAGAGGAGCGGACGGCTTAGTCGGAAACGCAGCGTTTTAAACATCGTGGGAAAGTAGATCAATAGTTGAGTTGAAGCACGATCTTAATCTTTGCTTTATTAAGCAACGGACAGTTTAGATCAAAAAACACTAAGATATAATTAAGATCAGAATAAACGGTATGTTATGTACATTAAAACAGAGTATCAAAAGTATTTGTCAGTCTATTGCTGTCCAACTCTATCAGAGAGAGTGTGACATCGACAGACAACCGAATACTATTGATAAGTTGACAAACCTACCATTTTTCCCTGTAGTGTTCAAACAAACTATGAAATCAAAACACACTTTTGACCGCACCTCATTCAGTCACGGATCGCCATGTTTGTCGGGAAAATATATGTGAGTAACACAGCCTGCAGGTGTGGAGTGGACCCGTGCGCCTGTAACACAGTTACGTGCGCCATCGTCGCGGCCACGGCAGTCGCAAGTGCTCGTAACCGGACGCAACGCCGTAAACTGCACGGCCACCGCCAATCTGCTAAGTGAATTATCCTGCCGGCACAAGTCTCGCCGCATCATTTTGTCCAATTAACCCGTAATCGGTTTTCACCACTTGCTGACAGTGATATTTGGAATCGTATATGAGTACCTATGTTCGTGAGCCAAACAACTTTGACTGCTGCTATAATATCTACACTTATATTACATATAAAGAGAGAGAGTAGAATTTGTAAGTTTGTTTATATGTTGAGGGTATTGCACCCTACTTGAAAGGTAGGTAAAGGCTGTCCCAGAAGTAAAGAGACAATTCTCATAAACAAAATTGGTCAAAAGAAAACCTCCAAAAAAGGTTAAACCAACTCTCATGTGAACGGTCAATGTCATCTTTTACATAAGCCGGGAGGCTTAAGTTAAACAATACATTTGAGCAAATATCATTGACATCAGATCTGTTATCGATATAGCAGTAAAATCTAAGATATCAAGATCTAGTATATCCAGGATAAGGGCTAAACAACCAGGAAAAATATTTTGAAAAATTATCTAGGCAAACGTATATTAAAGATCAAAAGGAGCACGCTAAAACAGGCTACGGAAAAGTTTACAAAAAAAACATAGAAAGTTGACATTATTAATGTCGAGTCAACGTTCTGCTGATAGAAATTGTATTACTGGCAAGAGATATTTTCTTGTTTTTTGTCGAGATAGATAAATATGGTCGTTATGTTAAAAAACAAGCAGATAAACCCAAATATTTCACTGCATTTAACTCTCGGTGGACCAGATTGGCCAACACTGTAGCTTCGAGATCATGAAAAGCTGTAATTAGACAGGCAGCAATTTAACCATAAAAAATTGGTAATAAAGTTGTAGTAGGCGCCAATTCGGTATAGTTTACTATATTTTATTAATACAGAATTTATTATGAACAAATAAACCTTAACTTTTTGCATTCTTTATATTAAATATTTTTAATCTTATTTTGTCTCTTTGCTTCTGGGACAGCCCAGTACTTACATTATTTCAGTTTTTTTTTATCAAAACGAGCGTAAGTAGCTATTTTAGGGTAAACTTGTACGAGTACGAGTAGGTACGAGTAATAGGCAGATAAGAAGTGAATCCTGTGAATATTGCACAACCATGAAATTTCTGAATTTTATACTGTTTACAGCAGTCAAAAAACGCTGTTATTACTAATCCTTCATAAGTAACAAATAAGTCCAACATTTAACGCTACCAACATTATCAATTCAGAAACTACATGATTGCTTTATGTGTCAGCATTGATTTCTTATCTGCCTTGCATTATAGTTTACATTAAAGTCACATAAATAAGTATATACGCCAGTATATAGAACTAAAAATGTAATTACAGTTAAGACAGTATACATATTACTCAATTTAGTTCAGCCGGACAATCTTAACTAAATTCATCACTCTAGTGCTTCCAAGAAAACAGCAGATCCATTCCGTGAATAGTCCCCCTTGGACCGCCAGCTCCATTCGGCGGGAGCGTTGCGATTCACTTAGTAAGATTAGTTCAGAGTGTTCGGACCCATCGACGGTTTACACCTCGAAACGTGCGTCCAGCTCGCATTACCGACACCCTAATGCGCTGGGGAAATCTATAAGGTGCAATTTACACGTTCCTTAAAAGGAGTAAGATGGAATGTGGATTGTGAAATGTTCGAGTTACATGTAGATGCGCGCATCCATGTATTCCAATCTAACAAGAACAACGTTGCGAGAGGATTTCACTGAATACGATTTGCATGTTAGAAAGACAACACAGAGTTTGAAATAAATTTTATTTAATTTTAAACCGAAATTTTTACTAATAAAACAACCAATTATCTATAGATGAGTTATTTCAGCCGAAGTATACACACAAATTCAACTACGAACGTGAATTATCTTTTGACCTAAGATAGCCTAGCACTAATCTAAAAAGTGTTCAAAGTTAAAAAATAAATTTTACCAATAAAATTCAGAGGAAAAATCTACAGTCAAAGTTTAAGCTTTCATCTGATATAAAACTGAGCGTCTAAGCTAGTTCTTATCGAGTGTGGATTATTACAACGAGAGAATTATCGAAGTGCAGATGCTTTGTCTGAAGCGTCCGTCCAATATTGTACGGAAACCTTTATAATTGCTTCGTCTGAAAATCTTTTATTCAAGAAACCAAATCGTAACATTAGATAGCTACAGGTATGCACTGTCAAAAACATAAATGAAATAAGAAAAAAGCTATTATTTGTTTGTTTTGTAGATTGATTGTAATTGATATTAGGATTGTTTCTCGACTCAGTAAACTTACTAGCATAGAGACATTCCATTTTAGTCCTCAGGGTTGGCAATGCCTTTGCAGTTTTAGGATTGCAGTCTTGAGATTGTAAATGTCTATGGGCCTCAAGTACCACTTTCTGTCAGATGGGATGTGTGCTCGTTTGTCGTCTTCTTGCCAAGTAATAAGTAACTTTAAAAAAAAAAACCAATGTGATTTGGAAACCCACCCGTTTCGTTTTTTTTAAGAATCGTTCGTAATTCTGTAGCTTTGCCTACCCCACTCTAGTTGGTGATTCAGAGTCAACGTGTAGCCTAAAAAACTAAAGAGCGCATCTTTCAAACTAATCCAAGATTTTTCAGAAGCGTGAAACAATTTATATTACGAAGGAAAAGTTCAAATCAAAACAAAAATAAATTGTGAATTAGATTTTTGATTCTTTTTACCTACTTTTTTTGTTTGTTTAAAAACCTGAAACGTAACTAGATTATCATCTAAATCCCAGTAGCTGTACAAAGTTTCCAAGACCGGATGCTTCGTGTATAGTTTCGAACTTGATTGCTTCAAGTCCATAAGGAAATAATAAAAGTATCAATGGCACTCGACTGGTATAGAGATCGAACAATAGATGCGAAACTTCGCAACTCGCTCAGGAAGCCTGGACTAACTCTTATTGCAAACTCGATGCGGCCCGCTACTTAAACGACAGTAGAAGTTACGAGCTTACGACTTTGAAAAATGTGCTTAAAAATTGTTATTGTATTTGTTACAAAAGAAAACAAATATTTCCATGAATCGTGTTTCTCCATTTGGTTTATTTAAGTTTAAGCTTGAGTTCTAAGGTATTAATAGTTTATAAACAAGAGCAGTTTACGGATGATTGACCGCCTTTAACTTTAGATAAATAATGTTATGTTTCTTTCTTCTGTTTAATGGAAAATAATCAAAATCAACACCAGCTAAAGATCATTAAACGCTCAAAATCTTTTCGACTAATTGATTTTGATGAAACTTTTGGCGAATAAAACATCTATTCAATTGTTTTGATGGGGTAGCCTGTGGTTTGTGGGGTATTTTTCGCATTCGCTCTTCCGTCTGACACAACCATAATGTATTCTATTTTAAAATTAAATTAAACAAAATAAACAAACGTTTAGGTCGAACCAGGAGGGGGTGTTTTTTTTAATTGATGCAAATTGAGTTTATTTATATTTTAAGGCTTCCAATAAAGTACACGTTGAAAGCTTTAAACTAAGCGTGCCACCTAACCAAAAAGCTTTTTCAAAGCTAACAGAGCGCGGAGCCAGCAAAAATTTAATTTACGCGACCTGCATCCGCGCCTATCGGCCTCCATCTATAGCACTGCTTCAGCAGTCAGGACCGACCGTTGTCACAACTGAGTCAACTGGAATTTTAATACAATTTGATGGTTCGCATTACACGGACCGTTTGAGCAGCAAAAATGCAGTCAGCGTGCAGTTACTAACATCTATTACATACATACATACATACATAACATCACGCCTTAATTCCCAGAGTGGGGTAGGCAGAGCTACAGAAATATCAACAAATCTAAAAAGAGTTGTTGATAATTCTATAACCACATTTTGCACAAGTAGGCTAAGATGTTTACTAGTGTATTAGTGACAGGTAGCAAGCCCATCGCCTAACAGTACTAGAAGCCCTTATTCCCATAGTCGCCTCTTACGGCATCCACAGGAAGACATGGAGTGGCACTATTCTAACCCGGAAACCACATCTATTACCTCCAACATTATTCAGAAACATATTTATTGACGTTAGCTTTCTAGTTAATTATTTTTAGATTATTTTAACGATGAATCAATGTTTAGGGTTCCGTAGTCGAACTAAGAACCCTTATAGTTTCGCAGTGTTGAGTTTAGGCATAACTCTAAACAATTCGCTTTGTGTTTTAAATTAGTGCTGAGAGGAGAAACAACACGGGGTAGATATCATAATTTTTTACAGACATTTGCAGTCTTGACACTGCAATCGTATGACTGCAAATGAATTGCCAACCCTGATTGACTAAGGTGGAATGTATAGTCTATGCTAGTAACTTTACCGAGAAACAATTGCGATGAATCTATCTAACAAATAATAATGCCGACAGCATGATATTATGAGGAAAATGAATAATTATGGTTAACTGTTGTCGTTAATACTTTTAAACAAATGAAGTTTGTAATAACACTCTGTGTAAACTATAATTTACTACGATACCTACAAGTAGTTGGGTTGAATTAATTCAGGAGTTAGTTAGCAAAATGTTTGTGTTTTTATACAATGTATGTACCTATAATGTGCGTGTGTTGTACTGCGCATATTGTAATTTATTTTTTATAATCATTATTCTTATTCTTATTTTAACGATGACATAAAATACTATACAACGAGAACAATACTTGATACTTGATACACATACACATCACACACAATTATTAATGCACATTACACATAGTATTTCAACATCAATATTGCATTTATTTACTCGGTAACAAAATAGGTACGCATTTTGAGATGTCATCGGTCCAAAATCCCAATAGACCATCCAATCAATCCAATTACCTGATAACTAGGTCAGTGATAAAGGCCGTGCCACACTGCCACACACATGCACATTCATCTGCGTCCAGTTTCACAAATTTCCATCGTACCCCGGTTTCAATATGCACCGCTCAATGCGGAGGAAACCCGACCGTTCATTTGTCAGCGGCCACCGTGATGACACACGCGTCCGTGGTGGAAGCTTGTTGACAGCTCATTATTAAAGAGGTGGCGACATTTATCAGAGTTCTAGACACCTACGATTTACTTTAAAATGTAGGCTGAGTAGTATACTCCTACATATTTTACAATGGCCAAGTGTCATTTAAAAATATGATATTTGAGGTGTATTACAATCGAACAACAAACTTTAGCAGAACGTTATTTGAACCACAGCTTCGTTTAAAGTGTAATGAGATGCAATGACAACAACTTTTACAACCACTTCATTTAAATATGTTAATCGTCAGTGTTTATTTATAGACGCAAAAGCTGCAAGACACAATATTATTACAAACAATACACGATCGTTTTGAAATCCTGTAAAGAAACAGTAGGTACGAGTAACGTAACAACATTGTGAGCGCTAGTCAATTCACAGCTAAAGAAATAAAAATGTAAAGACAATGGGTAAAAGCTTCCTAAAATACAAAGCTGAGTGCAGAATTTTCAACAATGCCGACTGTCGTCGCCCCTGTTTAGTTCTGTAATTAGCTTAAGCAACATTTGCGAAAAAATATATGAGTAAAAGAAATACTAGTCGCCATAAAAGCTGAATAAACCGGTAAAGTGCGAGACGGACTCGTCCACCGAGGATTCTGAACCGACTACCACCTGGCTCACTGCTTACCATACTTTTATATTTATTGTTAGGAAATCAGCCGTTATAACAACATATAGTGTGTAAACATAAAATTATCGGCTATCTACATATAAGTACTTATTACGGTAACTATGTTACCGGTGGTTTCTAACCATTTATCATTATTTAAACTTTTTTAAAAATTGTATAGCTTTCTGTAGGCTGACGCCATCACATTTACAAGCCAATCGTTTTGATGAGAAATTAAAACATGTACTCTTCGGTAAGTAATTAAAGTTATGAAAGAGCGATGAATATACGAGTACATGGGGCCTGTAACACAGGGCATCCTAGCTCAGTCCCCAGAGCAGCTGCTTCACCTTGTAGTTTTATTTTTATGTAATAAACATTTTTTCATTTTCATTTTTCACATGCAAGATTTACGAAAACTGCCTTAATTTTCATGATGTGTTTGTGTCACATATATTGTTTCCTATGAGCAACATCAGTCATAGCATATATTTTTTGCAGTGTTACATAAAATTTTCCGAGCTAAACATCTATAAAATTGTATGATGGGGCAGACCGAGCAATGGACGCCTCATGCCAAAGTCATAGATATTACTTGAGCGTTGCAGCAACAACAATGAGTCAATACGAGCAGAATATAAATCTACATATTCGGAGACAATCGAACACAAATTGACCAATTCTCAAACTAATACTATAAGTTTGGTTATAGAAATACCTAGTAAATACAAAATATACTCTCACTCATCGCTAATATTTGCCAATTTCAGGAAAGAACCCGGGTCCGTAATCTTCGCAGGCAGGGTTACGACCAACTAGGGTAGGAACGTAGCCATATCAGTTGCGATTATCACGTATTCGTACGCAATTATTCAAACGCACGGAAAAAGTGATATCACTACAGACCGCGAAGAAACTATAAAAAATCCTCTCAAATTATATTACGCGTCACGGCTTCACCTGTGAAAATTCGACAGAGCGGAGCTCCCGAAAAAACTCACCTAGCTTAATATGTAAAAGTGCAGTGTATACGATGACAGTAAATTGAATGAGGCGGGCGCGGTGTTTGCAGCTCTCATCAATCATCCCCGTATGGATTTCATTTTAATGCGCCGTCATCGCCGTCTCGTGTGGCCGCGCGTCACGCTCCCGTCCCGGCTCATATTGTTCCCTGCGACCCGGCCGATTTTACGCTCAACCTCAACTACACAATGATCCAGTTTGTTATCATTATTATTATATCCTAAACATGCTAAACATCAAAATTTCAAAGAGAGACAGATGTTGCTATGTTTCTGTAACTTGTAAGGTTTAAAATCATAACAACGCCGGCGCTGAACTGCACGTTAAGGAGTAATATTAAGTTTAAAAATCAAACGGCTACACTCAGAGCCAGTTAATGACGATTGAGTCGTTACAATTCTTCCATACACAAATTTGAAAAAGGAACGCGATAATTATCTCCAAAATGTTTCTGAGTCCGACTGAAAACTTGTAACTTCCGTAACAACGATTCACCATGAAAAAAATGTCGCTAAATATCGTTAACTTCGAGAGCACCTGGCTCTATAGCAGCAACACGAGTGCCCAGTACCGCCGAGATAAGCCTCCAGCGTTAATATTCCCGAAGTATCGGCGTGATTGGTTATTAATTTGCCAAATGTCCGTGGAGTCGGCTCGCGGAGCCCTTAAGCCCGGCACGAGCGGACGACAATGGCGGAGGATGCGACCATGGATTACTGTACATGTACTCCCAAATTTATACGCCGAGCGGAAAGAGACTGTTGAGAATAAAGATGAAATATATTTTTTTAATAATCGTGCGCAACATATTGTTTCAACCTTTATTTAGCTTTTGGGTTTAGTTTGAGTAAGCTTACTTTTTTTCAAATAACGTGTGGTAAGAGACAACTAGGTGGATAAGAAGTCAATCCTGACCCATTGCACAACCATGAAGTTTCTAAATATTGATAATCATGCGTGTGCTAAGTCAGGGCACGTCCTAGGGATTTGATATCGATAAATTAGATGTCGATATACATTTTTTATTTATAAAAAAATTCTGCTACTCATATGATAAAAAAGTCCATGTCCATAAGTCCAGTGTCATTTGGTCATGGTCTTAAACTTAAAAGGTGAATAAATCACAATATCGTTCACAATTCTGAAAACGGGTTGTAGTAATTTTAAATATTTGAAGAATACCCCGTTGACCACAGTGGACGTCGAGAGACTGTTTAGTTATTTTAAGTGGACATTTTCATCTTGACGGCAATCGTTACTTAGGACAAATCTGGAAAAAACATAGATTGTTTATAGGTACCTAAACTACGAAAAACATTTCAAAATAAAAAAATAATCATGTGGTAAAAATAATATATATTAATATATTGTATTTTATAGCTAGCATAGTTCCTTGTTATTGTTCGAAATTGGTCTGCACCACCTACTGTGTAAATTGTTTTAACTTGCACCTTATCCCTTCTAAGGTTGTCTGGAAGAGATCGCTAATCAGCGATAAGACCGCCTGTTGTTTACCTGGGTCTTCTAAATTGTGCAAATTCTGTGTAATGTTTTTATTTGGTGGACAATAAAGTGTTTTGTATTGTATTGTTGTAATATTTATTAATGTTGAATAATATCTTGATCTTGACAGTAACATCGATATAAGATTTTGTCACAAACATATTTTGCTACGTCACTTTAGTATTCGTGCCTCGAATTAGCACACGTATGTTGATAATGTCCACAGCTGTAAAATTATTACTATTCCCTAAAAATAACTTCAGTATTGTTCCACAGCTCTTAACATATCGTCAGTTTTAAAAACCATCGTTCATGTTGTAGTTAGTGTCTAAATAAATTTGGCTTAATGCCGCTCGTAGACCTTTATATTAGACCACCGCAATACATATGACAGCACAACCAATAGTATTTCTTCTTGAGATTAACTTTTAACTAAAATTTAAAAATATGTTGGACGCTACCCGCTTTTACTTCATGTCGCAACGTAAGGTCGGCCTCTACGAATGGGGATTTAATTTGCCGCATCTGCAAACACAATGGGCGAGAATTTGTGTGTCTCACCTCCGGACTCGTGTCTGCTGCACGTATTGCATCGAAAGAAAGGGTCAGCAGCGCGTTGTTAGGAAGCTTCTCGTTATAACCTATGCTCACATATAATAATTTAGTTTTGCAGCAGGTCTGAAAGGCCGAACAAAGGAGCTCATTTTAAAGGAGTTCCGTGGATTCCGTCAGAATTAGTTTTTGGGCGTTTTTCAACGCCTTTATTCTGTGTGTAAAGGTTTACAGTTTATAGCTAATAATAATAAATAATAACTAATCCATCTCTTCGCGCTTCATAGGTTAAAAGTGATTTTGCGGTAAGGCTTTATAGAACGGGATAACCAACCACAACCTATTACACAAAATTTATAGATTTTGAATAATTAGGATAATCATTATGAAAATTATATATTTGAAATACATGATTAATTACCCAATTACTAATAAGTCAAGACCTCAGAAGGACTTTGTACCAAAATGACAAATATATTTGACACTATGAGACGAAGGCATTTATTATCCCAATATTTTTACTTAAAAGAAAACAATCATTTTAAGATTTAGCCGTCTTAGTTTTTAGCGGCAGGGATTGTAAAACCGGTTTTATTCAATATCTGTATTTAAATTGACATGTTGTTACCGCTAAAAAAGTAATACCTATATTCGAATTAGAGGTATTATTGTCATTCCGCTTTTGTTTTTATCGCTATGTATACACTATTTACAGTTTTCAATACCTGTATTCAATACCGCTATTCATTGCACCTGATTTGACCTAATTGACATCTTACTGATGTCAATTAGACTGTAATTTATTGTAATTTCAGACTTGTCTAAGGCGTGTCTGAGTTTTTTGTAATAACACCGAAAACATTTACAGAAACAAATAAACGAGTATATTGACACTGACAGGTATTACTGGTTATGGTTTTTAGGGGCAAAGTATCAAAAAGCGGTATTGTTCTCAATTGGCTAAACCGATAATATACTTGAATATCGGTAGTCATTATACCGCTAATCAGAGCTTTAGCGATATAAATAGGGAAATGCAATTATAACCGGTTATACCTCATTTAAAACCGGTGTTTAGCGGTTACGGAATAAAACATTTGAAATTAAAGTCATTACGTACTTGCGGTTATTTAACAACAAAAATAATAGGCATTATGGGATATGGCACTATACACCGGAATCTGAAAAGCTTAAGGCAAGAACTGAAATTCTAATTTTTAGATTATTGGTTGTATTTTCCTGCAGTTTTCTGCCTTCCTCAATTTTCACTAGCATCAACATTATGATATGACAAAAATATTACCCTGAGGGCAGAAGACTACACTGTACAGGGCTGGGATTCTGCACGGTAATAACGATATCGTATTTGACATGTTTCCGTATGGTCAACGTTTTGATAATTCTTTTGTCATTTACAATAATGGCGACTGTGAATTAAACGAAACCAAAACACGTCAAACGCGATATCGTTATAACGCAGTAGAATAGAGGCCCAGGACCGAGATTCTACACGGTGAAAACGATATCGTATTTGACGTGTTTCCGTATTGTAAAGGTTTTGATAACTCTTATGTAATTCACAATAATGGCAACTGTGAATTAAACGATACTAAAACACGTCAAACGCGATATCGTTATAACGCAGTAGAATAGAGCTCTACAGCAATACACTGGGCAGATTTATCTGTTTTGGTCTAATGGACTGTGAGCGCCCTTCAATGTCGAAGCCCGCGCAAAATGGGCCTGCTGGTGAGGCTCGTTGTCAAATGCTCAAGCAGAACCTGCAGCCCTTGCCAATAACAGCGTGGAGGAAGAATCGCTGGGAATCCGGTTGGCGAGTCCCACATAATCTCCTTGGCGCGCCCCCGGGCCCAGGTGGCTTGCGTAAAAGCATTTTCCCAGCGTAAAAAAAAAGGTTTTCTAAATGCAAAACAAGCTCAAGCACGGCAGATAAAACAATCATTTGACGATAGATAGAAACAGACGGTGCATCGCGCAAACAGCCTTGATTCATGCCGCGCGACGCTGCGCGGGGATTATCGGCTCGGACAGATTATAATTCGTCACGCGCCGATTTTCCTTATTATACGAAATTCAAAAACAAGTTAAATCAGGTGATTTCTATAGGAACTGTATTTTTATCTAAATTATCAATTTATCTGTAACAATTAAGGAACGACAGCATAACAAGTTAACCCCATCTCATAAACTTTTTCTACTCGATAAGAAACTAACTATACTACGAAACGTAGGCCATGCTACGAAGCGCGGGCCATGCTACGCCCATAGTCTACGCATTTGATGTAGCTAAAAGGGAATAATACCCCAACATATAATAACGGATTATACGTCTCGATTTATTGATATTTCAAATCTTTTTCTTTGATAAGCAAAACAAAAGCACTGTTGAACGCAAACCATTGAAATGGTCAATTGCGATAATCCAATGTCCATAAAAAAAAATGCATACGTAATAGTAAAGTCAGAATATTGTTACAAAACATATTTGAATACGCTAATCAAATTAGCAAAACCGGCGGGCAGTCAACAGAATTCGAAGTGTAAGGGTAGAGGCGGACGCACTCCATTTGATTGGGCATTGTTTCGGACGGCTCGACATTAATACGCTGCAGTGGATGCGAAGCGAATCCAATTTTGGGCTTTGCAACCTGAGCGGCGCCCATCCGCAGCCGGCTGTCTATTAACATTCAGAGCGCGGCCCGCGCTGTACGTGCTCGCGGGCGCGGCGCGGCCAAACAAAACACAGGCGCTCTTGAAATAGACCTGGTTCAGAGATTCCACTGCCCTTTGTCCTGTCCCTTTCTAGGTAAATAAAATTGGAGCAGCAACGCTCGAAATTCAAGCATCAAAAGGCTAAAATAAATCGATGAAATTTATACACAAAGCGTTTGATTGCACTGCTAAAAAACAAAACTAAAAAATTGATCCAGGTCTGACTGCCTTTTTTGCTTTTTTAAGTGAATAAAATTGGAGCAGCGGAATTACAGCACTAGAAGCTGTCAGTCAAAAAATGCACAATGCCCTTTATAAACAAAATGTTTGATTTACTTGCAACTCACTCTATTTTAATACTACAGATACTACCCACAAATAATGCTAATTTAATAAAAAGATTACGGCTACAATATCACAAGATTTAACAATTTCTCAAAAGAACATACTTGAGACTGAGACGTATAACCTAATCGATACTTTCATTTCCGAATGGAGATATGCTGTCAACTTACGTAAATTGGTTTTGAAAACTAATCCTGAACAGAAATCTACTTTGAATTATTTCGTAAGACACACGAAAGATGTGAAGTGCAAACCGGCAAGGAGGCGAGGCGTGCGGCCGAGGCGGGCACCGGGTCTAACAAGTTCACAATCTGAACGGTATAATTGAAAGTCTGCGAGCCCTCGGGACAGAGTGACGTAGATAATAGAGCTTATTAAATATGCCGAACCTCTCCGCGGCTGCTGGGAACGGATTGAAAATAATCCCTTCGGCAGACATTTTTAGAGTTCAAGAGTGGGCTGACGGCGGCCGGGCCGCGGCGCGCCCGATACCATCACCGGAGACAGACGGGAATTTAAAATGCGTAAGTCTCCCCGATTTAAATGACTGAAATGAATTGGGCACATCAAATGAAAAAGATTGCGTAAGACAGTTTCTAATTATATACCTATATACGAAACAAAAGCATAATCTAAACATAGGTTTACGCGGCGAAATACAAATAATAGTATTCGTTATGGGCATTATTTACATACGAATTCATGACTCGCTAGCAAAATAGGGACTGAAAATGGGAAGTTTTTTCGTTCCTACAAATACTTATACGAGTAAATGCAAAGAGGAGTACCAACCCCTATATGAACAACGGTATGTTTTATGTGTAGTACACAAAGCGCGGTCGGGTTCGAAAATTGTGAGAAGCCGTGTGACGGCAGCACGACTCAACCGGCGATATTAATCAGACGATATGCGATGCGGGCGCATACGTGCTCAACTTCAAGATTAGAATTTCTGAGCGAACTCGTAACAATAATTGAGTCTGAGGAACTGCACTTCGGTATACAACTTGTTTTGGAAAGCGAATATGTAAGATATAGAATTCGACACATTTCGGCTATTTCGTATTGATAGCAGTGAAATGAAAAGCTGATAGATTGATCGACGTCACCCAAAAAACATTTAATTTTATCATTCATAGAATTTGAATCCAAATACGAAATATATACTGAAATTTCGAAAACATTTATTGTTCTATTCTCAGTATTAAAATTTAATCATACTTTTGAATGACACTTATCTATTCAAACTCGTTGCATATTTTTCTTATGATATACGAAACACGAAGGACAAAGGAAAAGCAATAATCTACTTCTTTCTAATGGATCAACTTCTTCGATTGATTAGTTTTGGATATGCTCATTTCTGCCCTCATAAACCAATAAGCAGTATCTCAAATTCAATGGCCAAAGCAGATTCAATCCTATATCGCTAGTAATAAGGTTGTATTTGTTACAGGAGTTTTGTCAGAGATACTGCACTTTGTGTTAGCAGGGCAGATTTTTCCGCTGTTCGTAAACAAGTTTTCTTTATTTAAATAATATAAAGAAAACAAATTAGTTCACGCTGGCTCTGATGAAAAAGAAATCAAATAGAATTATAGGTACTCTAATGATAGACGAGCTACGCAAGCACCACGTCGACGTGGATAAGTCTGTTCGAATAATTAATTTTACTTGACAGAAAAACATAAAGAAACTAGAGAATATTATTATGGAAGATGGTCGAGTGGAGATTTAATGGAATGCTTTCAAGGACTATCTTTACATGTCACATGTAAATGTAACATGGGTCATGTGAACAGTGACGCAGTTTCAAAAATAGCCGCATGCTAACTGTTCCGACATTCTATATTTGTACCGAGATAATCCTGATTACAGAAAACAACTCTTTTTGTAGTTGTTGGTATTTTTGTAGCTCTGCCTACCCCACTCTTGGAATGAAAACGAGATATTATGTATGTATGTATGTATGTATGTATAATCCTGATGAAGTGCTTAATGATACCGAGATAAAACCCGGGTCCATCATAAAGATTAATGACCCAAAAAAAACATGCGATGATCGAATTGTTTCATCTATTAAAATCTTTTAAATCTTTTGGCCACGATTTCTTAATATTTTGAGGCAAAATTTGTTACAGGGTAGTACTTTGCCAACATTCTATGCCAGTTATGGTAATCCATTTAACAGCAGACGAGGGAAAAAAATGCCGCGGGAGCTCTGCTTCTTTTTAAAATGGATTTACTCTTAAACGTTATAAAACACAAGATAAGACAACTTATCACACAGAGGATTGTAAGAGGAGTGTTATTCCTTCATGTTTTCTTCTTTCTTTCTTGACTTTCAGCGTACAAATTTAGAGATCACTATACATAAATTAAGACCACTAGGCTAGGTACTTACAAGATCACTACTAACATAATAAAAATATCTGCAAAACGGCGTAGCAGTTTATTCGCAAGAAAATAATATTCTATTCAGCCTTTAAAACTACGTGTATAAAGGCTATCGGTTGACCCTGAGCTGAGTATTATGTGCAAGCACAACGTCCACATAAAATAAACTTATAGTTAAGATACAGTTATCATATGTATAAAGTCTGAGACTTCTTGGCCTGTTTGTGCAAAATGTGGTTACAGAATTATCAACAAGTCTGTTTAGAGTTGTTGGCATTTCTGTAGCTCTGCCTACCCCACTCTGGGAATGAAGGCGTGACGTTAAAAACGTATGTAAAGTCTGAGCCGCCATGCATACCAAGGCCTCTATTCTTCTGCGTTATAACGTTATCGCGTTTGACGTGTTTTTGAATCGTCTATGTCACAGTCGCCATTATTGCAAATGACATGAAAATTATCGCAACGTTGACATTACGGAAACACGTCAAATACGACATCGTTTTTACTTTCTAGAATCCCAGGGCCGAGATTCTACACGGTAAAAATGATATCGTCTTTGACGTGTTTCCGTATTAAACGATTCTAAAACACGTCAAACGCAATGTCGTTATAACGCAGTAGAATAGACGCCCAGGCCAGGTACCCTTTAAGTCTTGTTATTACATTGTTTTTGTTAAGCTAACATAACACAAACTAATCTTGCAGCCATTGTACAATACAACAGCTCTAAAAGTGGTTGCTTAGTTTAGGATTAATGACAGTCTAGAATAGCAAACGGTTTCAAGGACTACTGATTTTCTAACTCATGAAATTTCGAAGTTTCGGACATACGATAAAGTTGGTTATCTTTTTTAAGAGCAGTTTTAGTATACGAACAGTAAATGTCTGCCTAGTTATGGTTGACGTCACAGCGAATTAGAACTGCACTTTTTAGGATTCCGTATTCAACAAGGAACCCTTATAGTTTTGCCATGTCCGTCTGTCCTTCTGTCCGTGGTTGAACTCAGAGACTCTTGGTACTTTCGAGCCAGCCAGCCACCATCTTGAACTAAAGGTGCGGTTCTTCTTTAAATATTTCATCAACGATTGCCTCTAAGACAAAAGCGTCTGAGAGAAATATAAACAGCACAACACGGTTTGTATACACGAGTTTGATTTTATGTCTTCCGAATAAAAAGTTACAAGCGGAGAAAGAAAACATATTTACAAAAAAAATACAACTCATTCCTTATTTTCCGACCCTGCGAGGGAAGAAACAGCAAGAATTTTATGCTGTGACGTTACCTCTACAGTCATATTTTTAAAAGCTTTATTTTACTTCATGTGTATCTTAATATAGATGTTTGGGTCACATCTCGAAAGTTAACTTTGAACCAGTTACGGCTATTGGAATAGGATAAAATAAGGCCGTAGCAGGATAAGGAAAGGAATGCCCTTTTAGATTATGAGCTGGTTATTTGGCAGTGCGACAGTGCAAAGTTTTGTTTAAAAATTATCTGTGGTTCCGCAGAAAAATAATACTCGAATTCATGAAATATATTTTTCTCTAAAACTATTAAACTTTAACACACAATTCTTAATTAATTTTGGTCAATTAACTCACATTTATATAAAAAAAATGTCTCCATCTTTAATATTTATTTAACGGAACCGCTAAGTTATTTTTTTGTAAATTGTTAAAGTCCTACAACTCTCATTAACATTTTTCAATAACCCTTACTTAACGTTGTATCAGATATAAATTTCAAAGTTAATGAAATAAAATCGAACAAAATGTTTGTAAAAAAAATGAAAATTATTTTGGTTTGATTTTATGAGATTTTATTTATAGCATAGTTAAATTAACGAAAAGGATGAAAGTAATTCGTGTAGTAATAGTTTTCTTTTTGCAATCGTTCGAGGGCACAACTAGATGGTTTCCCCCAGTTTGCAAAGTTTCTATTATGTACAGAAGGCCATTAAATGTTAGGTATAAACTTTGAGGACCGTAATTTTGGAGTATGTTAACTATTTGGGGCAAGTTTCGCCACGTGTAAAGATCCTTTCGGTACATCACTTATCTTAATTAAAAAGGTGTGCAATATACGAAAGTAAGTCTTTTTTTTAGATTGCTGCTCGACGATAATTCAGTCGATTGGTGGAAACAAACTTACAATAAGCTTTTTAGAGCATTATAAATTATAAAAACCCAGTAAATTTAACACCCCCTTCATTTTTTTTTCTATACTTTTATGACGAGTAGGTAACGAGTTATTGAAATGATAAATAGGTTGAAATATTTTCTAATTTTGCCGTATGATATATTCCCGACTTCACACGACTGAGAACATTTCTACATTCGAATACATATATCACACGGCTAAAATTTAAATTAAACTCAGCATATAGTCAAAACTTCTTTTCCGTAAATGTAGGTACAATACTAAACCAAAGAAACATCCCACTAGCTACCCTCCGACCAGCATGGAATTCGATAAAAAGGTAATTTAAGACCACGGACATGTATATGTTAACCCTGTTATTTATAAACCTTTAAAAGCTAAAGTATGCTTAACCTCTCGTGTGTATCAGCATACGTGTGCGAACTCGGGGCACGTGTACTAAAGCAACGTAGCAAAATATTTTTGCGACATAAAATTATATCGATGTTTCTGTCAAGATCAAGATGTTATTCAAAATTGATAAATATTATTTCATCATCACCAAGGATTGTGGTATTGGTAAATGTAGAATTGTAGATGCCGGAAGCCAATGTTAAACTGTTCTGCGGCGTGCCTCCACTGCAATGCCTCAACCGCTTGACTGTTGATGAGGACGACGATGAACACGACTTCGAGCCCCTTCAACAAGACCCACCCACCACTGAGGATGAGAATATCGCGGACGCAGAAGCCTTACCAGGGCCCTCAGGACCGAAACATATAAAGACGTCAATCCTAAGAACATTGAGAGTGTAAGGAATGAAAACAATGACTTTCATTTTCGTTTTATGCTTTTTTAAATACCATTCGAAGCTAAAAATGTCGTATAAAGTGGGCTCTATTCGTTCTAGATTTTGAGCAATTACCATTTTTGTGAAAAAAAAATTGTTACGAAAACTTAGGAGCCCCAGACCCTTTAATTTTATGAAACGCCCCAAGAATTGTGCTCGCCAAAAATGTACAATGACCCTAAACGTAGATAACAATTTGTCGGAGGTGGCTTAAGTAACACTTGCAAATGTACGAGTAGATTGAGATGGAATAAAACGTATGCCAAATTGCACCGATTACACCTTTTTACTCTGTAACTAACTAACTTACGACGCTTGCATGGTTTTCAACTAATTTCATCTAAATCAACCGATTTAGACGAAGCAGTTTAAGCGTCAAGACGCAACAGACAGACAGAGACACTTTCGCATTTAAAATACTAGTTGTTTCCCGCGACTCCGTCTACTTAGAAGTCGTTTACAGCTATTCCCTTGAGAGCTATCCATTTTATCGGGATGTGCCAAATTTCATCTAGATTCGTCCAGCCGTTCTGGCGTGATTGTGTTGCAAACATCCATCCAAACTTTTAAATTTATAATACTACAGAATTAAGCATTATCATTATGTAAACGAAATTAAAATAGGTACACTTGCACTACTCAACAGGATCTCCGCTTTACTTCACGTAAACCCAATAGTTTCTGATTTCGACTCGTTAGTTTGATCTGGATAAGCAGATTAAGACTGTGCGTGTAAATGAGAAGTACAGACAGCATATTTTTTTTTTTTCGTGGACACAGGTCTAACCTAACCTAACTTGCGTGCGTAACCTATGCTCAAGATAACCTAAAAACAATAAGGATTCAGCAGAAAGTAACTTTCGATGAAATTAAATTTGGCAAAACGACACATTCGATGAAATGAGTTCAGACATTTCAAGGGGATGCTATAATTAAGTTGTCAACTTTTACCTACCTGGGTACCGAAACAAATAAAAAATATCTGAAAATCGCCCAATTAATAAGTTTCTATCAGTAAAAAGTACAAGTTTTTGTGCCGACTGTACTTTTTATTACACAGGCAAAATCCGCTTAACGAATCTAAACTTGGCCGTCTCCATCATGAAATCAGCTGTACGACACCAAAATATTTCATTGCTATCGGGTTAACATATATGTATTACAAATATTACCCCATTCTAATTGCAAAGTTGACTTGCAAAATGTGACCCAAACATACAAATCAAGTAAATTAAAGCTTGTAAAGATGAAGAAGAAGATTGTAGACGAACCGTCTCAGCATCAATCAATTCAAGATAGCGGCTCGCACCTCAGCCCGGAAACTTGGATTATTATTAGGACCCCATTCCTTAACAACATCGATAGAAAACTATGCTCCATCTTTTGTAAAGCAAAGGCTTTTTTGTCCCTACAGAGGAGTAAAAGGCGACAATTTAACAACGACACTACCTTAAATGATTGGGTCTAAAACATATAGATCGTATTTAATAATAAGTCATTTTACGAGTAGAGGCAAATATATTACTCCAAGATGAAAGGTATTTCTAACTTGGTTCAAATGACTTGTATTTAATATTATTTTACCATTGACGATTTTAACGGGAAGGAATTAAACTACGTACACAAAGAGCAACGGCACTGGCAACAGAATAATGTGTACAAATCATTAGTACGCAAATACATTCGAGCAATTCCAACAACTCGATGGCTTTTGACGTCTCTTCACTTTGAAGCCACGAAAGTATTTTTACACGTGAATTTGTCTCGTTAGAGCTGTGAAAAGAAGGATTCAAGACGGTACCAATGGCAAACATCGCGATAAATAACTTGTTTGCGTACGCAGCACCTCTGTAATCTGTACATCGTTAAGGGCTGCCGTATGTTGTTGATCGTAGAATGAAGTCGCACGACAAAATAAAATTCAGATCAAACATGATTATATTGTTTCTTTTATCTTAATACATGCAAGAACCCTTTATTAGCCTCTCTGCTGCTGATATTATTTGTTAGGTACGACCTGGTTTTTTATTTATGTTAAGGAGATGGCACCCGAGCACTCAGGCCACCTGATCGTAAGTGGAATCTGAAACCTATAAACATTTGAATTCTCAAGACTATAATCCTAAGATCTCAAATGGGTTGCCAACCCTGAGGACAAAAAAAATGCCTCTATGCTAGTAATTTCACCGGTTGTCTTATCCCCACACCGGAATACAACAATGCGAACGCTGTTGCTTGGCGGGTGGTTAATGGATAAGATGGTGGTAGCGATCCGGACGGACCCTGCACAGGGTCCTACCACCACTAAACGTCGTTTTACGTCACCGTTTCTAGATTAGGCCTGTGATCGAGTGCTCATGGTGAAGACAAGAGTTTTGTCACTGCAACAAAAACTGTTAATTTTAACCAATCTTAGTTTTATTATAGTCCTAGTTTAGTGTTGGTTGTTAGGGTCAGCTTTAACCTCATTATTACATTTACGAAATGGTCTGTGAATCTGTGATACAGACTTTCGTCATCGTCGTAACCAGCCACGCGACAGTTCACAAAAGGATCAGGCAACAGCCGTGCGAACGGGAACCGTTGAGTAAGTCTCGCAGCGGATGCAGGGGAGAGGGTAAGACTTGCGAATTTGATAAATTGGGTCAGAAATATTCTCAATATATGGGCAATGGCACGGGTGATAAGTGGGCGGCTTGAAGGCGCCTGTGAGACGCAACAGATGCCCCGCCCCGCCGACCCGCGCAACAGGCGCCGGCCGCGCCGAACCGCGCCCGACTTACTTGTTGAATCGACCGACCTAGTAACGTTGAGACGATAGACACTAGAGAAATGTTCGCAATACTAGGTTGGTTAACTTCTGGTAAGTCGCGGAACAGCCGGGACCCGCATGCGTAGCGCCTACAACCAGCGTATCTGATTTGTACCACCACACTCCTCACAAAAGGTTATCTAAGGCAGAACAATACAAAAACTATAAAATAACCTCATAAGAATGCCATCCGATACTAAATTAGCAAATACACAAGGTGCTTTTACACATGTTTAACTTTTTTATGGTCTTAGGTTCTCTATCAAAGTAATCTCAAATTATGCTGAATAAATAGCTTGGTATACTACGGACTATTTAATAACTTTGTATTATATTCTAGCAAAGGACAGCCTCCCATATTTAAATTTAATAAAACTTCATCTAACTGGAACTACGGCTACAAAATACCCTCGTGACCCAGTAACCTTAAAAGCAGTTACCTATGTATAGGATAGCTATTGGATCGCGCAACTTATCCTATTTGCTTTTCGCTACGCAACTAACTCTGACCTGTTTTTTTAACTTATGACTCTTACTTACTTACTCTTTATATCAGGCCAGAAAATAGTGTAAGAACTCTTGATTGGTTCATTATTTTAAGTTATTGACCTTTTCATAAAACTTCTAAAGTCTACCTACCTCGTATCACACTTTTGGATAGCTTGGCAGAAATTTGCTGTAATTTACGATTCAAATGCGTAATCCGCAATAATGTAGCAATATTTTATTCAAATTATTTTTCAATATCAATCTTTATCCGACTTCCAGTGACCTATATCTATCTATCTTTTTCATGTAAACCTACATTTAGTAAAAAATCTTATCTCAAATAGTTTTCTTATTGTTATAAGTTGGTTTTACTATATGGGAGTAAAACCAACTTATTATATTACAAAGCAACACAACTTCATAACATTTGAAGCGAGATGAAGACTTCGCAATTTCAACGTTTAACATGTAGCATGCAAAGTCACGGTATCAAAGGTTTTGCATCGAGAAACGTTTAAGCGAACTTATTCCGGGGAGTGTGAAGGAGCCGGCTGCGAGCGTCACGAGAGCTCGCGAGACGTGAAGAGCGACGAGTCGTCACTCATGCCGACTATTTGCACGCCGCATGCATTGCTATACCGTCGAGTGCTCTCCCGTCTCTTCGCAAGCGAATTAATTTCTCAACTTGCAGATTACGGATTGAATAATCAAGAATACAAGCACTTACCGACTAATGCTAAAATGACTGTTAGCAGTGGTGCGGCAGGGAAGGACACGGTCACATTAAACTCGAGCATCTGGAGGAGATCCACTGAAACAAAATATATATATTAGATTATGACCACACCTTTTGTAATGTTGTATAAAAGCGGGATATAAAGTAATAAAACTGGTGTGAATGCAGGGAAATAATAATGTGGATTGCATAAATTTAATTTGAAGTAAGTGTTACGATGCGGCAGGTTGGAAGTCGGCGGCGGCGGCGCGCCATAAGCCGCGCTCTAGCAGCCCCCCCGAGATGCGCGCGCGACGGCTCGCACGTTAACGCGATCAAACGACTGCCGTATGAATTTTTCATGCCGCACGAGAAGTAATGGTGTCGCCCGAGACGTCGGATCATTCTTTACGATCCGACAACGGTAACGTTAAAAATATACGGTCTATCCATTCCGGTGTCCGACCGCTCTGCTTTACGGCATCTAATACGGTTAACTCGCTCGGATATTTTGGACTGTGTTTAAATCTACTTTTACGTTTCAATCCCACGTTAAGCTTCGCGCTAAAGGATTATGTGTAAAAAGTTTGCTGAAAAAAAACGAGCGGTAATGACATCCACTCTTTTCCCGCGTGGAATGGCGCCGTTATGCAAAAAATATGTCTGGGTTCCTTCATGAAAAGGAAAAATTACACCCATACGTAATTCCATATATATATCAGGTGCTAACAAATTAGGTACAAATACTTTAAGAGCCGTTACCTAACATCAAAACAATGAACTTAAAGTAGAAATTAAGTATACTTTTCTTATTGGTTTTTAGTTTTAATTTCCTGAACAAAATAAATCAATTAAAATACCGACCAAGTATAATCACCCAGTATATTTATATTTAACTAACAAGAAGTCTAACACTTTCCGTCAAGTGAACATCGTTGTGTGTGCACAACTCCCGCTGCACTGTAAATAACCTCGCGGTACCACATTACAATGTTTAAGTAATCCGCATTTGTGTAGCGATACGGCATTTTAACATCACCAGGGCCTCTATTCAACTGCGTTATAACGATATCGTGTTTGACGTGATTTAGAATCGTTTATGTCACAGTCGCCATTATTGTAAATGACATAAGAGTTATGAAACGTTGACAATACGGAATTAGGTCAAATACGATATCGTTATTACCGTGTAGAATCCCAGCCCAGGGCGTTTGAACGTAGCAAAGTTGTTTTCCTTATTTTCTCCTTTCTGAACTTTTTTCATTATTTATCTTAAAAATAATCCTACCGACAAATACTATCGGCTCTAAAAGTATCGGTCCCTAATATTTTAGCACCTTATATACGTACCATCTACTGGACAGTCTTGTTTTCATAAAGAGAAGCATTTAATCGTAGTCTGCACGGTAGGCCTAGTGCGAATCGGAATCATTATATTGCTTTACAGTTTAGTGGCGGTTCCCTAGGCATATTTTTCTCGAGCGAAAATAATGAAGAAAATAATCCCTTTATTTCGCAAAAGTTAAGATGGGCACGTCCTTGAGTATTACCAAATGCCTTATGGAACGATATCTACTTAGGATCCAACAGACGCTAAAAGCTAACGCCAAAACGACCGTTCGAACCCTAATGTCCAGCAAGAGGAATCACATAAATAGGATTTAACTCAGAGTGACACTCCATTTTCGTGAGTTTTTCCAACGTGGAAATCCGTAATAAGATAAAGGATTTATCGTCTGTTCGTTAGCATAGTTCACGTGAGCTCAGTCAGTTCGGCGGAGCTTTGCGGCCGCTTGTTTGCTCGTGATGGGATAATCCCGATACAGTTTCCCGTCCGTAGGCGCCGTTCCCTGTCGCCATATCTTTGATGTCGGCTAGGGGAGATCATGGTGGCAATGCAAATAATGTTTTTCTTTTTAGAAAGTTACTACAAATTGCTCACAAACTTTAAAAATAGATTGTAGGACCCAAATGTACTTCAACGAAATTAATATATTTGTTATAAAAACTATTTTAAGCTAGTTAAAATATTGGCACCACCACAAATTAACAGTACGTACAAGAAATCTTGATTATGACATGACAATGATTATTTGAGTATGAGTATGAGTAAGTACTTTGGGAAAAGCAAATAAATTTACCATCAGGATGCCTAAATGGCAATTTATAAGTAAGAAGAAAATTTCACGTCCACACACTAAAGGCTTTCACGCCTGTCTGAACATGTCACATTTGATGCGAACTAAAATGTGAACGTTACGAAGATAATAAAAACATTCAGAGCTATTTCCAGCTGCTGTTTCATTCCGTTTTTACGGCGTGCGAACAATAGTTCATTTTGAGGCAACATATTTAACAGTGATTTCCTTTGCGGTGAACTTTTATTTTGCAAAGCTTTTTTTTAAATAAAATGCATGAGCAAATTAACACAGCATTGGCTAACACAGTTTTTAATATTCAAGAAAAGATTCAAAGCCAAAGCTCGCCTTCAGACCGCGTGCGGTTTTTTCCTTGCTGTCAGAACAGATTTGTTGTTGCAGATAAGCTTTAATATTTTCAGAGGAAATTGTAAATCGCATCGTCGAACGCAGTATACTCATTCATCATGTGAAATTAATTTTGCTCTCGCTACCTATCCCGTTCCGTTCCGTTTTGCGGATTCCTGGAGCCCGGGATTCATATTACCGTGAAGTATTGATAGCAAAAACCGTTGTCGATATTAAAACTCGTGAAATACTATCACAGTAACAGAAACACGTTGTTCTTATCTTCTAAATGAAGACCAAGTACATAGAGAACATTAATCGGGATCTTTATTAGTAGTACAAATGTTTTTGAGACACCTATGTTTGTAACTGTCTTATTTCAATATATTTTTTGTATTATTATAATGACATTTCTTTATTATTTATTATTATTATCAATACGTTATTTTACTAAGATACCTACGTGGTCCCTTAACGAAAACATTCTAACCCGATCTTTCAATCGATTGATAATCGCGATCAACACTATTACGCAGATTAGTACATACACAACGTCATGCCATCATTCCGAGAGTGGGTAGGCAGAGCTACAGAATTATCAACAACTCGAAAAAACTTGTTGATAATTCTGTAACCACATTTTGCATAATCAGGCTAAGATGTTTACCAGTGTATTATTAATGTCAGGTTGCAAGCCCATCGCCTAACATCACTACAAGCCTTTATTCCCTTAGTCGCCTCTTACGACATCGACAGGAAGACATGGAGTGGCACTATTCTAAATCGGCTGTGGTGTGGAGATACGGATGATAAATCGAATATTTAGAAATGTTTTTAAGCACGGATTTGAAATTAGAGAGAAGAGCTAACTAGATGGTTATCGATTGCATAACCATGGCTTGGCTAGCGCTTGATACCGTTCGCCTTTAATTATCGTGAAACAAAATACCAGGGGAAAAATGGGATGACCTGGAGATATCAAATACACGGCAAGCTATCTTACCAAATCAAGTGACAACAGCTTACGAAGGTAAGTTGTTTCTTTCTTTAATTACTTACTTAGAGAAAGTAAGAACATTGGATACCTTACCTTGTCATCACTCTTGAGGAAGTTAAATGTAAGCTTATAATAGATGCTGCTTAAAATACTTGTTAGAACGTCGGATAGTAGCAGGGTGCATGTTTACAAGGGAGTTTCAAGCAAGTTCTATAAAACATGTAAACGCCCTTGTCAAAAAATACTATTTTGTTTGATTGTTTCCATTCGTTCGTTTTGTTCGTATTATTTTGGTATTTAACTGTTAACAAAAACATTCGTAAAAAGCAATTTCAAATCAATCTTTACATTCCATAGTAATATGAACTGAGACACCTGGCTCAGAGGCACAAAGTATTTATTGTTTATAACGCAACCGCAATTTATTATACATTTTCAATATACAATCAGGCGGCTCAGTGTTAGTGTTACCCAAACGAGTCTCGTGTTTGAGTGGCATATCATAAAATATTTTTATTTATGGTTCTGTAACGGCCTGAGAAAAGGGACGGAATATGAGACCACTCTCGAGCATAACTACTTAACAAAGTTATTCAAATTTACGCGTTACATTTTGCAAATTTTTATAAGTATGTCATCTAAATACCTAATGATACTCGCGGACATAACACCGTATCGACTTACGAAAAACTTTCAAACGAATTGATGCAACAAATATAAGTAAGTTTGTTCTACACGCAACGCCCCAACCTTCTGAATAATCTTCCAAGAACAACAAATAATTCCAATTTATTGCATAAATAAATAATTATAGATAAATATCAGAGCAAATTTCATATTTTTATTGTAAACCGGTGAAGCTGTTGTATAAAAAGCCGAAGCAAAAGACGTCAGGTTTTATTGATGTCGGCACATCATTATTATCTCCCTATTTTCCGCTCTGCCCGATACCTTCTAATACCTTCCTGCTTCGGAAATTCCGCGCCATTTGAGAGCGAAATAATTGAACAAATTACATCGCAAATCGCCTTATAGAAAGAAAATATTGCAAATTAGATACTTAAAGGATTTACATCCAATCTAAAACGGTAAACATCAGGGTTCTTTATGGAAAAGAAAAATATGACCTCCCGTCTAGCATATAGAAGCTTTCCACGTGTGTGTATTACAAAACTACCTTAATAATGCACATTACAATCTAACCATCGACTTAGCAGTTTATGTTGAATTTACACATAACATAAACTGCTAATTTTACTTGGCTAATAATGTGTTTCTTATCACTTTTCAACCATATTCATCAACCTCTGTGTATACACCTTGTTTTTGTGTTGTTGTGAGATTTATTTGACAAACGACATAAAATAATATATGAACCACATACATACATACATAACATCACGCCTTCATTCCCAGAGTGGGGTAGGCAGAGCTACAAAATACTGAATTAATTTAATTTAATTTATATGAACTATAAATCAATAAATTAAAATTAAAACTAAAACAAAGCTTAAAGCTTTTTGTTGTTCTTACTCAAGTGGTAGGAATATTTGGAACGATCTTACAACTTGCGATCGAAATTTATAATCGATATTTAATACTAATAATAACAACAGTAACATAGTCTTCTTTTAATTTACTATTATTTTTAGTTTCAGTTCTAGGTTTAACCGCCGTGGGTACTCAACTCAGAGACATTATAGAGACAATTAACTCGTTCCCTTGTTCAAACTCGTATATGGAAAATTAGCTACGGAACCTAGAATACAATTTTAATAGAAACCAAGTAGAAGGTATCAATAGGTCAAGTTTTTGAGATGAAACTCGTAAACAATTAATCAGGGGAAATTGCCTGCAGCTTTACTTCTTCAGTTTCATCAAGGAAATTCCGAGCAAAGACCCTTGAAAAGACTTACAATATCTTGATTTATATATTCAAATTATGCGGTAAAAGTATCTTATTCAAGAAATAATTCAGGAATCGAGTCTCGCTGCTGTAAAGATAATTATTATAAATAATTTTCATGTATTTTCGATAACAATTTTTTTTTGAATATTATTAAATCACTTTTTATATCATAGACGTTTTACGTTTTGGTTAAAATGACATTGTTCACGTCAAGATATGGTTAGAACGTTGCTCATTTTCATTATTTTACGAAGGATGAAAACAAGCTCAAATTAAAACAAGGAAAACTCACTTCCTATTTTGTAATAGAGATTTTTTTTGTTTTATTCTATCATCCATTAGCGACACGGGATAAAATGTTTACGCTACGGAGAATGAAAAACATTCGTGTCGAATTCCGAATGTTTTGTAAAAAAAACCGGATTGGTAAAAAATACCTCCGGGCTCCCTTGTAGAACTCTTAATTATCTCCTTAAGATCGCAGAGTTAATTCCGATATTTAATTATGCAAATGTTAAAGCCTTTTTTCTTCCGGGATCGTTCTATGGAAACCCTTTTCGGTTAATTAAGGTAAGTGAGTCGAATAGGCTCATTATTTTTCGAAGACTTTTTACGGGAACTCATCTTAATGCGCTAGGATATTTATTTTGTTTGCTTTGGTTCTTATAATTGAATATTTTTTTAAAACAAGTATAGCTACGTGATAATAGACATAAAAAAGGTTTACATGTTTATTTCTTAAAAACTCAACGATGTTCTATTTTTTATGGCATGGAGAAGGCGAACGAGCACACAGGCCACTTTGTCGTAAGTAGGTTCTGCGACTCATATACATTTGCATTCTCAAGACTACAATCTTAAGACTGCAATTTCTAGACAGCGAATGCGATGCCAACCCTTGATTCAGATGAGGGTGTTCAGTCACCCTATGACTAAGAGTTCAGTACCTGCAACGGTTTACTCCAGACTGGCTTTACGGTCAAACAGAAGTTAATATACATCAGATAGCATAGTTACAACTTAATGTATAATACCTACCTGTATATCCTACTTTGATCATTGCGTCTTATGAACCTTTTTAACAAATAAATAAATCAGTGCCCACTTATATTTAAATGACACGTGCGCTCGTTTCCCTTCACACCTTAAACAATATGTTGGATCTGAGCACATTATTTAATGCAAAAATGATATGCGAAAGATAGTAAACAATTAAAGATAAACGATCGAATTTGTAATTATCAGGGACATGGGAAAATAATGAGAAATTGCAGCCGAGCCCAATGTTTTTATCACCAACGAGGACCAAATGAACTGTGAATATTGACTCTCCGTGTCGGTACGATGATAATAAGCGAAAATGTATTCGTCATAACAATCGAGACAGCCGCAGCGAGGCGCAACGCTGCGGTTTGTTTGACACATTCCGAACTGTGCGGTTTTTTGTACAGCATATCGACATGCGGCCTCACGGTTCGAATAAATTCATAGTGGAAATTTCAAGTATTATATTTAAACAATTCAGTGCCGTAATTGGCATCGCTGAGATGGAGGTGCTACAAAAAATGTCAACCAAAAAAACATCACGATAACTTTTATCTTCCAGGGCAAGTAATGCTTGCCTTGGTTTCATAATACCCTGTTACCAATGCGTCCAGATCAAAACGACTTTGTATATTTAGCTGTTGCACGCGACTCCTTCCGCATAGAAAAATAAAATGTAGCCTATGTTAATCTGGAATAATGTAGCATTCAAATGGTGAAAGAATGTTAAAAAACTGCCCAGTTGTTTTTGAGTTTATTCTTTACATACACACATGCTTACAAATCTTTCGTCTTAATAATATTAGTATAAATATAGATTACGTAATCCCAAAACAGCTGAAATTTTAAAAAGTATATAAACGTTCTTCCAAGGCTGCCTTACTATCTCCTGTCGTTATTTATTTATTTGTCGTTTTGAGACCGACTTCTTGTCTTTCAGGTGTTTTGGTTTAAGTCATTTAAAATTCAATCGCATCAGAAATTAGGTGTTTTAGGAATCAAGCGATTTGTATCAAGGTTATTATGAAATTTCGAGTATTTTAAGAATCAGGCAATTTGAAATTTAAGACATTATGCGACTAATACAATTTACGATTTAGTTAAAAGAGCCATTATGAAATTGAGTCGTAATGAAACCTACCCTAATGCATGTGAATATGTTAAATGTAGTAATTTTCTATACATTATATGATTTTAACCTAATATTTAGAACTATGGAGAAATTATTTTTCTAGTTACCGTACCGTACCGTATATTGTTGTAAACGAACTAATAAACCATTACCCCAAAAAATAAAACTAAACCAGTAACGAATCGATACATTTACTATGCATACATTTTTACTTTGAACAATCCGTTCTCAAATAAGAGACAAATAATGTTCATCAGCGCATTTCCAATACTATTTAATAAGCATATAATATAATTGAAACGTTATTAGCCGCAACCAAATACAAAGCTTTTGTCTGGCGTCATCCAAACTGATTGTGATGAGTTGATGACTAATAAGGCCTGAACTCATTATTTTGACAACCGCTGCTGTATAGACTTCAGCTCACGCTAATTATAAGCTTTTAAAGGAATTATTATTTGAAATAAGTACTTCCTTTTATTTTGTACATCCTATTCTTAACTTGATACAATAAGGAAGTTGCTTAATGACTTTGTTTAGCTTTCAGTAACAGAATATACCTTGTTATTTTGGGTTCAGAGTAACTTGAATTACCGAAAAGTGGTTTATGCTACTCTATCTCTAAAATCGACCTACTTGCCAAAACAACGTAGTAATTTATCCTTTCAGTACAGTCAGTTCATGTTCGGTGAGTATCGATTTTGAAACTGAGATATTTAATCAACTGTAATTTACAGATGGGTCATTCAGGATTGCATCACAATACAAAAAAACGAAGGGCAATAAAAAAATTCAGTTACAGCGCTTGGAGAAACATCAGGACATTACCATTTCCTCGATTTTTATTTGAGTGGCTGTAAGTTTACAAGTACTCAGTTTTTTTGATAAATGTCACTGCTTTCCCTATCCCCCCCTTCCGGCTTGACGAGGTTTTTTGAAACCTCTGTATATACCTTTAACCACAAAGCCGTAATAGAACAGATAGAACGACGGATACATTTTCGCATGCATAATATTAGGAGGGATAGCACGGGAGCACGCATTATTAAGTCTAAAATAGTTTTCTTGCGAATTGTCATATGATCTAATTCCCACCAAACAGGAGAGGTTACAATACACAGCTGCGATTCTGATTCCAAGAAAATTTATAAATTCACAAGAGACAGGTTTTAAGATGCTTACGATAAAAAACCAAATGCTTTCCAATTCGTCATCCGCTTTTTCTCTTGCGTTTTTTTTTCTATTTGCTAAACATTGCCGTGGTTGTATTGAACAAGTTTTCACAAATCCCTTTAAGTCAAAGAATTAATATTTCAAATAGTACAAAGCAGCACAAAGGCGGCGCGTGCTCCCGACCGGGGAGATCAATGCAATCGAACACAATAACGAATCCCTTGAGTCTAATAATCCCACACGACCTAGGATCAGAGAGCTCAGGACTCCGAGATCTAGAAGTTTAGTGTTCTGTAATTCAGTCTTATCTTCCGTCTAAAACATCCATGACCAACGACGGCATGGTCACGGGGTTATGTATTTTTAACATTATATTATGATACGTACTCGAAACGACGGTATTGATAAAAACAGTGTGATATGAAAAACACTCGATAACAAACCCAGACTAACGAAAGAAATCGCAGAAAACGGATTACAGAGAATTTTCCGGGCCTTTACTCGTTTTTTGGTACGGTTTTTATTTAGGCACGGATGGGTCGCCATAGAGACCACCTGGATCTCGTTGGAAAGATTTACCTTCACGTTATATTGTGAGCTGAATAGTTTATTCTACAAACGGATTTAAATGCTTACTTCGCCGAGAAATTAGGCTTGATCTCGTTTCTGTTTGGATGCTGATGCAAACTATAACTTAAGATAAACTAAAATAAACAGTAAAATAAAATATTACCACTCGGTGAGCTGCTAATTAATTGAGGCTAATGTATGTTTATCAACAACCGGCCAGCAATAAGTCATTGCCATATTGTATAGGCTATGTTTATATTATCGGCTCAGTTACCAGTTGTCGCCGTGGCATCGTATTTTAACGAATTATGTATTGATTAGGAAATAATCGTAAATAACAAAACTTGTTAAAGTCACTCATAAAGCGGGCTTGGTCCGGTTTCTTTTACATGAGGTAGTGAACTATAATATAGGTACTTACAACCACGTTTGACGACATGATACTTAAAATAATGATATATTATTGAGATGTTTTTCTTTAAAGACAAAACAGTATAAAAATGCCGTTTGATTGAAATGATTGTGTTAAAGTTCTAAATCGGAACAAAATTTCATAGAAATTTAGATTTATAAGAGAGAAGAATGGATATTAAGTTAACATTTTATACTCTTAGTAAAAGCGTTCTACTACCACGCAACCAGATAATCTCTAAGCGCTAAGAGCAAACAGAAATCTCCTTATAATGAGCTTATCAATCTAAGCCTATATAACTCTAAAGCACGAAAATAACACATTAATTAACAGAGCTTGCTACATTATTAAAATTCACAATACAAATTATCGTTACATAAGGAGCGCAATTTCCACGGATCAAAAATAGTTAAAAATAAAACATAATGAGGTGTAACAGGTGTGATTAAATTGTTAATTTGTCTATTCTATTGCATTTTCCTTCCTCGCCCTATAGGTAAAAAGCTTAAGTAGGTAATGGCTCCCTTACATGTAGTTGTCTACAAAACTAATATGGAATGAACGTCAAATTTCAAATATTTGATGTCTAACGATCTATACAGATGGAAGACGGGCTTTACTGGTTTTTTTTTGCCTATATTACATTTTGTGATAGATTAATTAACTTGATTGTAAACATAATTGAACAAAAAATACTTAATACCGTTACCGGGGCAAATAGGAGAGTAAAAATTGATCTCTATCTAGCTAATTGTCGACGGATCAAAGTGGGGGAGCTAGGTAAATCCGACCCATGATATTTTTATTTTCCAGTGGCAAGTGGGGGCAGGGTGGGGCGGGCCGCGGGCGCTATTCGCAATTGTTGTTATTACAAAGAGATTGCCGCTGAGCCGGCTCACGACTCGAGAATTTTTCACCGAATTAATCTAACAGCCCATAATTGCCATTTTTATAACGCGGGTACTAAGAACACGATAAGACCTCTTCGCACCTGCCTTAAAACTGTTGTAAGAAAGTCACGGAACATCGCATTGAATTTTCATTAAAGTGAGAACGGAATTATCAATAAACCTTTTTAGAGTTGTTGGTATTTCTGTAGCTCGGCCTACCCCACTCTGGGAATGAAGGCGTGATGTTATGTGTGTGTGAGATTATGGAGAGACGTACTTCTTACTATTTAATTTGATTAATAATGGGTCGACGTAGTATGGCACCATTTAGTTAACACGTCCCCTGTATACACCGAAATTTTGAAATGAATCAGATATAAACCATACTTCATCTAAGATAAGGTATGACAGAGAGGCCTAGTTTGAAAATTCCAAAAGGTGCAAGTGCGAGCCGAGTGTATAAAACCATTTTTTAAATAAAAACCTTACCGTCGTCAGTTTACATAGCGTTTTTAGGTACCTTGAACGAACGTGTTAACATAGTGACTGAGAACGAAATTTGTAATAGAAATAAATAACTTACCAATGAAAACAAATATCTGATGATGGGCATAACGCAGCAACATGGAGATGGATACAGTCTGTAACAAACAAATTATGTAATAATATAATTAAAAAATATGTATTAGGAGTTAATAAATCAAACAATAACGATGTTTTTAATACGTTCGCATTTTAGATAAACACAATTTTAGTTATTTATTATTTTCACCGCAGCAAAGACGGCCGAAAATTATTTTTTGGAACGAGTGACCGGAGCGGAAAACGAAATAAGAGCAGCGGGACACTCAGACGGACTAAATAAAAATAAATAAAGGAAGAAAGACGTAGATTATAAACGAGGCGAGCGTGCATTTTAATAAGGAAGTCACACAAGGAGTTATAAATCTCATGTCCCTTGCCAGTCGATATTATCCGTAAAAATTGTAAATAGGATAAATGTGAAATGGTTTTTTTAAAGTCGGCGATAGACCTTCTTTAAAGTATAAAAAACAGGTCAAGCGCGAGACGGACTCGAGCATCGAGGATTCCGTACCATTCAGTTTTGTCGTTAGTATTTTAACGTAATATTTTAAGTAGTTTTTTTTTCCTATTAGATTTCACTGATCTTACTTCACTGTCAGTGTGTGTATGTGATCAAAATTCGGATGTTTCACTCTAGCTGCTCAATTAGGCGAATTAGGTTCACATTACGAGTATAGAACTCAACAAGAACGTGGGTTAAAGTTCAATTGTCAATTGTTCAAGTTCAATTGTTGTGCCCGACAAATACTTTATTTTCTTTACCGAATTTTTTGGTCACGGCATCAGCCGTGAATGGCCGGGCTGATATCTTTAATTATTTTTGATATCTTTAATTATATTGTCAAGACAAGATTTTTATTACAGAAATAATGAAAAATCCACCGGGAAAGTCAGAAATTTGCAGCGAGTCGAAGCCGCTGGCAGGTCGCTAGTATAATAAAATAATGCGGTAGTAAAGTCATTATTTATTTTGTGCGCTATTTGCCAAACATGGGATAGCAAACGCCATCTATGACCACATTTACTAACTAATTCGACGATTAAATTATATTTTTACAAAAATCATAAATACTTCTACTGTATTTATTATTCCCGCTAATTCCAAATAATATAATAATATATTTGAAAATGACTCCAATAGCAATAACTTTCGGCAAATTACAAAGAATAAATGGAAATATTTAACGCGACGAACTTAAAACATTTTCAGATATGAATTTAATTTAATTTAATTTAATTTATTTTCATAAAAGACACATTTATGTTTACATATGATAGTATATTGCCAAACTGCATAACAGTTTGTTGGCATTGCACTACTTGCTCTTGATACACTGTTGTGTCAAAAACATTATTATGGCCAATTTATGTTCATGCTATTATATTTAGAGACCTACAAATAACCACCACCCTGCGAGCTTTACATTATATTATGTTAATTAAATATAGTGCGATCAGAATCAATAAGAATGGGTAGGTATATTCTCACTGGTCCTGCTCACAATTATCCAATAATATCTTGCTAACACTTTTCTTAAACGTACTCGTTTTAACTTTTTCCACAAACAATTTTTCGGGCAAGGAGTTACATATTTTAGGGATTAGATATTCAAATGTACGCTTTCCATAATAATTAACAGGGCTAAACATGTCGGCATGAGTGACGGTAATATAAATTTAATTTCTCGAAAATGTAATTCCCTGAACCTGAATGTTTGCCGCTTATTTCGATGATACATTAACACTGCTGGTTAAATAATATACGAATACGAATGCAGCAGGATATAAATGTACAGATACCGTTCAAGCAATTTTATACTAAAATTGTGCGGCAATAATTAAACCGACCAGACGTATATAAGTAGGTACCTACGCCCTCTCTGCGAAGCCAGGGTTGACCGCGGACAATTAAACTGAACGTAGACACATTCCAGAGTCTTTCGAAACGTTCAGTGCATAGGGCAATATTTAGCTATCGCACTGTTACTTAAATGGATTCAATCTGCACTAAGCGTTTCGTTAATGAAATTCAATCGGCCCGATGCGGCCCGGGAGCAAATGATGTGGCGAAAAGATTGATAGCGCCCCAGCGACGCCATCCCTGCCTCCACGTACGTGACTCTACGCAATCATTTCGAAGTACAATTCAACTTTGTAAGGCACAAAGACACTATAAAAACAATTGCAATTACAATATCGGTAATGTGCAGGTAGGCTTATAATTAGTCATTCGGTACACCCATTTTCTTGGCCATCCCAATGGGAACAGTATTTTTTTCGGGGATAACAGGTGGCCTAAGTGTAAATTCTGGGTATCAGCTATCTACAAATTCAAATTCAAAATATTTATTTGCTTTATAACATGGTTACCAAAAAAAATGTTACAAAATACATAATAACCCTAATCACATGTACGTATATCCATAACTGGCATGATAAATATCCTTAATAAGTATGTATTTATAATGTCAAATTAAATAATTGTATTTTACTGCTGAATTCTTGATTTCGAATCTCATTCAAATCCGTCCAATCGTTTCAGCGTTGAGCAATAACAAACATATTCACACACACACACACGCACACGCACACGCACACGCACACGCACACGCACACGCACATGCACACGCACACGCACTCGCACACACACACGAACTTTCGCATTTATAATATTAGTATGATGTAATGACTGACAACCACCTCAAATAAATGTATGATGAAAACCGAAATCTAATAGTACCACAAGTCCATATGATTAAAGCGTAAACAGTATGTTCAAGACTCATGTGCTAGAATTTTTACAGCAAGCAAAGTATTTTCGTTGGACGGTTGGGGGCAGTGCAGTGCAAAGAGTGACGCAGCGCGCCGAAGCGTGCGGCGTCCGCGCGCAATGGGCCGCACGTAATCCGCCCTCCGGGAAGCTGTTAGTTTTTACGTTAACCGTAAAGTAAAAAGCGACCGCACATCGATCGTACACCGCAACTCATATTAAAACAGCCGCGGTTAATATGCGGCCTCCTGATTTTATTATCGCCCCTAACAGTGATCGATCAAACGGCACCTAGCTAACGCTTTGTTGTTTCCAAAACTCGCAAGTTGGAAATTGTTGCGCGATCGGTTCAGTATTACCTTGATGAAGCACTATGAACGACATAACTTTAACCCGTTTAAGCTTTGAGCGAGCGCTAACGGTGACTATAATTTGACGACAAATTATAGTAACATGATAAATAAGTTAGGAGAAACTAATAAAAGCTTAGTTCGCAGCAACACATATAGGGTTATGTTATGAAGTATAACTGATTGAATCCGTGTTTTTAACTGAAAAGCAATAAGGCACGCCTCATGTTAATGGAAATGTGTAATAAAGCGTTGAACGCCAGGTATTCATCTGTCGCATAGTTTACTTTGCAGTTTTTATTTTGTCGTGTTTGTGCCAACTCCCTTTTATTTGAACGCTAAAGCGGAAATAGAATAGCTAGCGAACTATTTAATGAGAACGAGAGCCTGGAATATCTCAAATTCATTTTGAGCTTTGAGAGCCCTGCATGCAGTATGTAACCGGATATATGTCACGCAGTATGTGCCCCGTTTGACAATTGATTAATGCAATTTCTCAGCTCTCCGACACCGGCCTATTGGATTTGCCGACGGACGGGTATTGAGGTAAGCTGTAGCTCATTACATTCATGGATACAAAACACAATTAATAGATCATGGGCTAATTAATAGATCAGTTTTGTGTACTAATATGAAAGATTATGATGATAAATGTTATGATTTTCAATTATATTTTATGGAGAATACTGAAAAGTTCATATAAAATTACAAAATTAGATTCATGGAACTAAGAAATCGTTCTCATACCATTTTATAACATAATGAACTCGCTTCATAAAAATATTTCACATACCACTTTACATCATAATCATAGTAAATATTAATAATACACCTGTTTTTTTTTTTTCAGGATTTTAAATATATATGTAACTGGTAAGTAAAGTTAGGTTAGCTTTGTTTTATAAACGCCCTAAAATCAGAACGGTTTCAGTAAAAATCACTTTAAGACTACGAATCGGCAGTAAAACAATAAGAATCTTATCTTAAGAAGATTGTTTAAAACTTTAGGCCGCATTGAAATAGTTCAAGAATGTACGGCGGAAGTAGATGTCTTGTGTGAGAAGGCCCTTATCTTCATTAAGGGCGGACCTATACAATAATATACAGCAGAAGTCATTATGGTCATAACTATTTAATTCAATAAATGCAATCTGTGAGAAAATCTCTCTAGGTATTTCATTATATTACTAAAAACCTTTATTTTCTTACAATTATAAAAAAGTCTTTTTGGAGTTGTTGGTATTTTTGTAGCTCTGCCTACCCCACTCTGGGAATGAAGGCGTGATGGCGTGTATATTATGTTTATTTTCTTCACGAAACCGCTGAATCTGCGCAACCCTCGCCTACTAAAAACTTCCACACGTGAAGCAAACTGCCCAATGAGTTTTGTAAAAACAAATACGCGGCTAGCGTTACGTCGGCGCGTCAGAGGTGGAATTTGGAACCGTAATAAAGTTTGAAAGGGCTGTAAAAGAGCAATAACTGTAACTCGGGGAGAGGGCCCTGATTTTAGTGGCGCAGCAGAGGCCGCGCCTCTACGATACCTATTAATTGATCTGATGTGAGCTTTACTATGTGCCAAGATGATATTGCTACTGTGTGGAATAGTAGATATACTAAAAAATTGTTACTTCTGACAAGATTGTAGTTGTTTGGATAAGTATCTTGATACAATAATAGCTTAATAAATATAAGTGAACTAGTCTGACAAAATGCAAAATGCATTATGTCGTCCATAAATGTTAGTTACCTACCATTTATAGTTTTTTTACTTCGCCATACTGTCTTTTTTAATTTAAGTACTCATTGACATTCGCGACGTTAAGAAGATCCTAAAGACAATTCACTCGTCAAAATCGATCAAGCCGTTTAGGCTATAAGAGATCACAATAGAATAGACATACTTACATACATACCCTCCCACATACATTCGCACGAAAATCATTACTCTCCGTTTGAGTCTATCGGATAATAATACTGTTTATAAAAGTAATGTCTCGAAAAACACCTATGAATTCATTTTCTATTTAAAGTTATTTTGTGCAGTCTCTGATGTTTGTAGCAGGTATAAGCTCTTTATTCGCCTGAATCTCAAAAACTAATCAAGCCTCCAAAGTCGTGATATTTTTCGTTTTAAATCCGTTATAAGCGCGTTCATTTAGGATATTTTCCAGATTTGTAGTATAGTTCGATTCACTAGAGCTGGCACGAATGGATTAAACGTAAGTTATGTCACTTGCCACTGTGAGTGCCGTTCTTATACAGGGGCCACCTAGAATTTTGTAAACAACCGGAACTTTTTCGTTATTCGAGAAAAAAAGAAAAATTAGATATACCTGCACATTATTAGGCCAATATATGGCAGTATTTTTACTGCGAATTGCGACTAACCATTTAATTATTGACTGCGGATCTAATCCAGTCAACATCATATTTAAACTTCCACCATGATTAAACATTTTACTAATGTTTACACAGTATTTGGTCGGTTATAAGACAGGATTGTGTAAAACACGATTAAGGTTTGTTGTACCTTACAGCATTGAGGCGCTTAGCCACATTTAATGACGATTTAATGACTTCGAAAAATCTACCGGATAAACAAACACATATAAAGCTAAATTAAAAAAAAGTGACCTTGCAAATGCTTGTTTCAGAGCTGCCTTGATTACATTCTCAATTTGGTAAGAACCGCCAGCGAAATGAAAGTGAGAAGATCGCAATGGAATCGACTACCGGGTTCAGACCCTAGGTCAGGGATGGGGGAAACATTTTTATTAGGGTCTAAAAAACGTAAGAAACTCCATTCGGGGCCATAGATACAGCATTTATTTTTATTTTCGTTGTTAAAGTTAGAAGTATGGTTACTCCAGTAGTTTTATCTATGTATCTTTCTTTACACCTGTATAAGTTGCCGATTAAAGGGACGGGAGGGCCGGATTTCAGCCCTCCGCGGGCCGGAGCTGACTCCCTGCCCTTGTTGATGACCGTCATCGTGTTGGTTCGTGGACACAGATAGAAACTTCCACAAACAGCTCTATGCTTGGGTGGGGGGTTGAACAAATAGGAACGGGTATAAAGTATTTTAGAGACTGGTCGCATATTATGTAGTAATAGTTTTATTTCTTTAGTAGAGCAATGTGTGTACTATTTACTTGGAATTCGTACATAAAGACTAATAAGGTGATTGATTAGATTATACAGACTTCCATCCATTTTTATTAAGAATATTTACAACATAACTATAACTTTTGCGGCTCATATAAACGTCCACCATATAATAACCCGTAACATTTACAATTTTACACAGCTTTAAAAATTTATACTCTTACAACGCCATCTATCATTTATCAACTGAACTCCTTAATACATTCACCGCCAGCCAAGCCAATGCAGTGCTACGCTGTCGCCTGTAGCTATGTAGCGATAATCTGCTATGAACAGTGTACCCGAATATCGGGTCGTTGGCGTTGAATTTGGTAATCGGTATTACTATACCTTCTCGTACTACTCTTCACTTGCACTAAACTAAAATAGTTATAATATCGCTACTCCACGATAGATGGCAAAAAGTACAATTTCTCCGAAGTTAAGTTCACTTTCCTGGCGCCGCCAAGCAACCTAGAAAGTTTGCCTACTCGATACTAGAGGGCGCGCTTCATAAATTTTACTTACTAATAGAACATTGACAGAAAAACGCATAAGGGTTTCGTAATATAGTTATAATTTAATGACATGATCAAAGATACTCGAAACAAATTTGATAACATTTACATTCATAAATGTTCTCATTTGAAAAAACTACGATTTAGTACTTATACGTCAGTTTAAGGGGGCACTTTGTAAGCCTAGTAAGTAAAAATAAAGTTTTTGATAGACGAACAATAGGGAACATGCATATTATTTAATCTTACGCTCTCTGGAAGGTGCTATGAAAGAGAAGAAAAACTGTAATCGCAAAACAGTTCTCGTGTTATTTTTTCATAAGATATGAAGTTTTAAAAAGTCATTGTTCAGACCCCCTGCATAAACCCTCCGTACAAAATTGACGACAGGAATGACGTCACAGCTTTTGTTCCATGTTTAAAATATTTCAAAAGATGCGTTTATTTCAGAAATTACTATGCTTAAGCCAATATCATCTAAACTTAGCGTATTGCGTTTTATGCGTTTTTTTTTACATTTTCTCCTAAATCGCACCAATGAAACTCAATTCTGTTTTTCATGCATGTTCCCTATTAACATCCTATATATATGTAATGGCGCTGAGCAAACACATTGCTAAGTCAATGATTCAACGGCAATTATTCCCTTTAGCTGTATTGAACGTCCAGCCACAGAATAGATAATAGAACAAGTAGAGGAGATTATCTATTATATTATTATTATATTATTCTTCTGCCATCTTTACCTAAACCCTCCTTTATATAAAAGAAAAAAAGTCGTGGACGCAAGCGGAATCCAAACTGAAAATTAAGTCCGTGTACAAAAGTTGTAAATGCATTGGTTTGCAGTTATTCTATACTTGTCCACATACAATGGTAGTTATTTATAGTCATTCTAGATGAAGAATAAGTGCAATTCTTGCTACTTCCTACTCTATCTATCACCCTAATTCTAGAGATACTTCTCAGAGCTCTCATTACAACAGCATTAATCCTGCTTTCATTTTTCTTCTGCTATACCCATGATACACTACCACACATCAATGTTGGTTTCAGTACTCCCTAAACAATGGTCGTATTTGCCAAGAAGTGTAACGCCCCATTGATCCTATTTCCCGCTTTTACTATTCTATCAATATCACCGTCATTTTCCATCTCTCGTAAACATCAAACATTCTGTTACAGGTTCATCCCTCTCCACGACCATCACTTTCGTTAACATTCACTTTCATATATTTTAAAGTAACCTTTTGTTGTAAGCTTTCCGCCGATGATGCAACAAGAACTTGATCATCAACATATTAACAAAGTTTTAAACACTGACTCATTCATCCCTATTCCACAATCATACTCTCTCAGATCCGACAAACAACTTTCCATAAATAGGTTGAACAGCCGAGGATACGCCACACAGCCCTGTGGAACGCGACGTTCAGTGCTAAACCATTCAGTGCACGTCCCATTTATACTGACACAGGCATTAGAATCATGATCATAGCTCGGACTAATCATCGCAAAACAAAATACGGAAATAGAACAAGATGCAATAGAGTCGTCCTGTGTGTTTGATTATTATTTAAAGAGGACATTTTCGCAATCAGCATTTGACTTACAATCAGTTTAATTGCATTTCCGCTATTGCTTTGTCACGCGTCCTTCCTGCAGCAATTTATGAAAGCTAAAATTTTTAAAACTATACGTCGTTATTTTTAAATATTTTAAGTATTGCGGTCAAGTAGCGAGCTTAATATAATTACTCCAGTTAATGGAGTATCAGATACTGATGGTTGCTTATGTCCAACTCAACCGTTAAAATAAAGAAAAATGTTGATGGAAATACTTTAAAAAACTTAATTTAAACGGTTATATACAACGTGTTACAAAATAATCCGTAAAAAAGAAATTACAAAAGTAGTGTCAACCCTTATTAAATAACGTCAGTTCAGTATCTTAGGTATACAGTATACTAGGGTTGACACTACTTTCGTAATTTCTTTTTTACGGATTATTTTGTAACACGTTGTATAATTAAAAATATAATAATGCATTTTCTTCATAATACGATTCTATTACATCCTTTTCCATTTCAGAGTTGTAATTGTTTTCGGATGATTAGTTCGAGCTATGGTCATGATGTAACGGTCTGAGTGCCCTTATAAGAATACTGGCCACCCCATACACGGAATAAGTTGAGAACATATTTGCTTTTACAATTGAAACCGCTAATATAAACTTGAACACTTACAAAGACGAGCATGATGAAGAACGCAGCGATGTAAGAGCTGCGCGCTGTCAACATCGACACGAAGCGATAGTGCTCTCCCGTGATCACGTTCCTGTTAAAAATACAAAAATAATTTTAAAATGACTTATGTGTTTTTTGTTGCACAATGGGGTTGTTTTTTATCCAAAGACCTCAACCGTATTTCTCATAATTTTTAAGGGAAATTAAATCTAAGACTATATAGCACATTGAAAGTTTTCTGAAACGGATTGCAAATGACATCATCGTGACTAGAACTAACAAAGGAAATAAATATATGTAAGCAATATCTTATTCAATAATTTTCCAGAAATATTAAATCAAAGTCAGTTTATCACTTCTCTTGCTCTAAAATGAAAATGACCCCCATAAAACCCCATGTTTATACGGACTAAAGTGACTCATTTAGCCTATCGCGACTAAAATACTTTTTCTTTTTAATTTTCTTGGTGCGCAAACCACGTTTCGCCACGTTTCGTTTCGGAGAGGGCGGTTGCGATCGCAGTGGTTGGTCGTGCAACTCGTGTCAGACCAAACTGCTTCCAGCGCGCCCTCTCCAACGACATGAGCGACATGGAGCAGGCTGTTTGTGGTGCTCCACCGCTTGAACCTCCGTTATCATCACTACATAGTATAAAACAAAGTCGCTTTTTCTGTCCCTATATCCCTATGTATGCTTAAAACTTTAAAACTACGCAACGGATTTTGATGCGGTTTTTTTAACAGATAGAGTGATTGAAGAGGAAGGTTTATATGTATAATACTTTAATCCGGAGCGAAGCGAGGGCGGATCGCTATTGGTATAACACTGTTCTAGTCCCTTGATAAACAAACTATTACATACTATGAACATGACACAGGGTCATAACCAAATTCATAATTCAATAAAAAGTTAATTTCACAAAAGTATCTGTAATTAATGACTTTGCACTAGACTGACGTTAACTTGACAAGACAGCAGAATTAGTGGGTTGGTTTGAGGCTGAATTGTTTATTCTCATCCTATCTTTCATTAGCTACCACCGTGATCCACGACTTGAACATCTTTATTCACGGTTCTTTCCATTGCATGACAAGGATTTTCCAAAATGTTTTTGAATTTTAATATTTTACGATAAGAAACTAGCTGATCCCGCAACTCCGTCCGCGTAGAAGTCTTTTATCGCTATTCCCTCAGGAACCGGTCAATTTTTCAGGATAAAAGTCACCCTATGTCCTTCCTCGGGACTCAAAGTATCTCCATGCCAAATCACTTCTAAATCCGTTAGCGGTTTATCCGTGAAAACGTAACGTTTATAATATTAGTATAGATATACAGCACTGTATAATTAAACTAACAATGTATCTGAAATGAACCCTTAACCTTCGGTCGTAAACCATAGTTGACGTATATAACAATTAAATGCGACCTTCTTACGTCATAATTAGTCGTACAATCGCGCGTCATAATTCATTTAGATTTTATGTTAATCCTATTTGTTTATTATGTGGGCTAAATGTAAACAGACCATTTATCAACAAACAGGGGAAGCTGTATTATTGTTGGATAATTCTACAATACTAGGTGCCAACCCTACCCTAAATGGTGGATACCTTTGCATAGTTTATTTTTATCAATGCCAAAAAGTATTTTTCTTAACTTCTTTATACTATACATCTGTAATTCTCTAATGAGTATTTAAAATTACAGGTACTTTTGTTATTAACCACCTTCCTGGACTTTTAAGAGACAATTCCCTCATTCCTTTTTTAGATTTGTGTATAAAAAATCGACAAAAAGGAATGACTGTGTTAAGTAGACAAAATAAAAAAAATGAGAGGCAACGTCAATTCCCCACTTATACTTTTTCGTCACAATGTTGTAACTTACCAAATATTAATTAATAATAATTAATAATGACTATGTTCTGAAATTTGGTCGTACAAAAGGTGCTCCTTTAGTCTATGGGACTGTTGAGTTTATTTTAACTTGACAAGACATAAAGACTTGAGTTATTTACCTGAGATAGCCCTTATTATCCTCCTGTTCGGCCAACGACTTGATCGACGCCATGAGCAAGTCGTCGTAGCCCAGGAACTCGTCAAGGACGAACCTCGAGAAGGGGTCGCCGAAGCAAGCATCCCTGCTGGGGTCCAGGGTCACAATTTTCACTGGGATCTTGAGGCGGAGACGCGCGCTCGGCGATAAGCGCAAGAAACCGTACTCAAGAGAGTACTCTAGGATGTAATCGTCGTCTGAAACAAACGTATTGCTCATAGGAGGAAAACGTTTAGGCACATAACCAGCGATGGGAAACTCAGTACGATATTTACCTAAAGTTGGCAAAAACCCGGCAAAAGTCAGGCAAATATGGAGGCTTATTAAAATGATTATAATAATATATTTCTGGATTCCGGGATTAAATAAAACGATACGAGAAGGTAAATACGCAAAAATATTTTTACCTTATGGCTATTAATTACTATTTTGTAAGTAATATACATAAAATAAATTCTTAATGTTGTTCAATACTTCCGCATGGAAAATAGCTTCAAATAAATAGGCAATAAGCTTATATAAATACTTAACCCCTTAACGCATAGCAAATCGAAAGTAAAACGCTGTCTTTAAAGTACATTTCCAAATTTGAATTTCGACAAAGCCACGAATCTTACTGCATAAATTTTAAGTTTGAAATTTACTTAAAATGTTTGTTTGAAAATAAACTTTAAACACATTGCAACGCTTTTCTTACTTTTTTGATTAATTTTAGTTCATATTATCAAAAGGATCCATTTAAAAATATAATACATGCATGAAGCCATATATGGCTTCCTAAGCGGTAAGGGGTTCAATATGCAATGTGGAGGCCTAGGTAATAAATTTAGAAATCCTGGGAATTTAATTAGGAAAATTAAATTGGGTCCGGCTCCGTACCGATCACGCCGCCCGACTTTAGGTAAATATCGAACCGAATTTCCGATCTCTGCAGATAACACGAGACGCGTAACGTCCAATGATGTGGAATTTTGATAGGTATTCAGCCAAAACTTGACACACGACACCTCCGTGCGGAGATACCGAGGTATAGTTACTAGCGATAATATATTAACCAACATTGGGCTCAAAAACCTCTATTGGTTAACAATTGACATAAGGCAATCACAATGGTTAGCTTCTTTTATCTAAATTAGGAAAGTACTGGCTTGACTCGTCTACTCATTTATCATGTAATTGTTTTAGTACGATAAAGTGTTCACATACATACATACATTCTAGTCTGTTTCGTTTTACCATGGGTACTGCCCATAGAAATTAATATGTGGTGCTCATTTGTTTCTTGCATAGAACATATGGTTTAGTACTTACAGATTATACAGGCATATGAATGTGTCATTGTCAGATATATTTGTTTGCAATTGAGTGAAAGTAAGAAAGAAAGAAATTAGCGATAGACGGTACTAAATACCGACTGGGAAAGCGAGATAAAAAACCAGCTAAATGCCAGTCGGACTCGCACACGAAGGATTCTGTACCATTCTTGTGCGGGGGCTCCCATATTTTTTTTATTTAATAAAAAAATACTATTATAGCGGCAACAGATAATGCACACTCTGTGAAAATTTCGGATGTCCACCTTTTACGGTTGATGCGCTACAGTCCGCTCTAAGACAGACGGACGGACGGACGGGCGGATGGACGGACCACTAGGCTTAATAATACGGTCCCTTTGGCAGTATTTGGGTTAAAAAAAAACTTTACATCAATAATCCCATGTAAAATAAATAAAAGTATATTTATCGCTATACCTGTATTACCGCTCAACAAAAAATGTTAATTACCTTTTTTTTTTTTTTTTTTTATGTTAAGGAGAAGGCACACGAGCACTCAGGCCACCTGATGGTAAGTGGAACCTGAGACCCATAGACATTTGAATTCTCAAGACTATAATCCTAAGACCTCAAATATGTTGCCAACCCTGAGGACTAAGATGGAATGCCTCTATGCTAGTAATTTCACCGGTTGTCTTATCCCCACACCGGAACACAACAATGCGAACACTGTTGCTTGAAAAAACCTTGATCTGATATCAAACCTATTTAGATAGCAATAAAATTATAAGGATATCATGACTATTTATAATATTATAATATGTCAGTCACATTTAGCATACTTTTAATTTAAAAAAAATGCTATGTCACTATTACTTTAATGCCGCGTAAATTCCTACGTATGATGATGATAATGAAGTTACATACTCAATCCAGCAGATTCAATCACCTTACTTTTAACCTACATACAGGATCACCCAGAACTTGACGTAAATATAACCAAGGTAACGCTCTTTACCAGTATCATTTAATCCTTAATTTACCCTAAACTAATTAACATATTGGAAAGTTGAAACTATATTCTAGACCAGTAAAGAAGGGGCTGTCTTATGCCGTAATATTTACATCAAGTTTTGGGAGACCCTGTATAGTATCATAAGTACTTATAGTATTAGTTTATTATTGCAATGGCTTCCCTTTGTGTTGTACTTCTAGTAAGTATGAATCTTTGCTAAATTAACCGACCCACCCTAAAGCATGTTTTGCAGTTGGCATGATAATATACTTTGTGCAACTTCAAACCACATTAGCATATCTTCAATGTAAATATTCAATAAAATGAATATGTAATAAGTTATTGTTGTAACTGTAATGCCGAAAATAGTTGGAAGGCATTTCAATTTTATTTATCGACTTTAGAATAGCCAAGGAATGGGCATTTGGAATCTTTATTCTTATAAGTATATCATATTATTAACGAGTCGCATTCAAAGGAAGAAACCGTGCCGCATTTAGAATTATTTGTCAACCAAATGCGGAACGGATCTTGCTTATTTTTTTTAGTTAGGTACCACACAATTTACAATGACATGGGTAGCAAGGCAGGAAATAGAAAAGTATAGAATTAGCTCTAGCAAAAAGATTTTAAGTAATTATTTGACTTAAGAATGGAAACAATTAATCATATACAACATAATGCTGCTGTTTGTCTACTTTCAACATCCTTTAATAACTAGTGGCCTAATAAAGTACAGTTAATAACCTCCTGAGACCACGTGTGCTATCGTAGGTACATAATCAAGACAATTTAGTTTAAAACTATATTTTAATAACTATAAAGTTCATTTTAGTATGTTACAAAATTTCAAATTGCATTTAAGAGCAAAGGATAATAAACCTTAATAACTTACTGGTAGATTTGAATTCTTACTCACAAAATCTCCCTATTTGCTTGTTTGGTGGGCCCCATGAGGATAAAATTAATAAAATAATCAGTAATTGACTATTCCATAAATGATAATTTGTTTAATTACCTTTGGAAGAGTCGTTAGCGGCTGCGTCATCAAGAGATTCCTGCAATAGAGAACAAAACAATAATTAACAATATGCACATAAATGCAATGTGTAAACTTATATTCTATTTCTAAGACTGGGCACAAAAATTACCATCAAGTAACAAATTTTAAAAACCTTTCAAATTATATCAGTCATAACCATCCCACAAAACTTTACAACCCTACACAGCAAAAATAATAACCACCATTATATTTTCTGACAACCATTTAATATTGTCAACTCGTATGCATTATACTTTTAGGGATACTATGGGTAAGTGGTGTTTGTGTTTAGAAGACCAAACCAAAAGAAATAATATATCCGTATTGAGTTAGTGACGTAAGCAAGATTATGGCTAATATCATTAGTGAACTCACTGACACGTGATTGAGATTTGAAGAGGCATCTAAGAAATGATTAGGGCTTCTTCGTCTCTAAAAGGCTTCATTTTAAGTGTAAAATATAAGTAGAGTACAAGAGTTCTTGAAAAGTATTTTGGGTTCCAGTAAAGTCGGTTAGACTAGCATAAAAGTATATTATGAGAGGGAACATGAGACACAAGAGAAGGGTACAAAACCCAAGGCTTTTTACCCGACTGCTTGAAGGAAGGTAATTTAAGAGCTATTGTACTGTGCTTACATATTTGCAGATAGCATTATTTTATTAAAAATAATACCAATATGTTTAATGCCTTAATAAAATATATGCAATTATAGTTCATGATTACAAAAGAATATGCAAGAGAGCCGTACAACAGGTCCTTTTTGGATTATATGGATAATGAAAGGCGCATATTTGTGTGATGAGTCTTGGATGTTTTCTATGTATCTCAGTATATATTTCTCTATATAAGTAAGTTTTTCGTTGTCTAGTATCCATAGTACAAGCCAAGACCTTAGTTTGGGACTAGGTCAATTTGTGTGACATAGTCTGGTGATATTTATTTATTTATTAATGCACATTATAAGCCAAATTGGTTTTCTTGACCTCTATGGAACAATATCAAAGTGAGATACCAAATTAAGTCTTGAAAATGTCTTTTACCAATATCTTTTTATGGTCCTTTACAAAAATAATATGTTGAATTAATATAAAGGATCAATATGGATGAATAGAATAGTACAAATGTTAGATTGCCAACGCAATATCAACAGTATTTTTAACGAGCCCCAAACACCTGGACGTCATTTTGCCATTTCATCGACGCAAAGGGTCTGAACAATAAATAACAAGTAATTTGTGGACAATGAAACGGTTTTACTGCTGCCTGGGCAGACATACAAAAGATAAAAATAAATATGGAGAAAACAGTACAACTTGGTAGAGGTGAGACATACTAGTCAAAATGCATACTGAGTCTTCAAGTACGCGTCCACAAAAATACTAGTGCCAAAGACTAGCGCCACGAGTACTTAAGAGTACGCCATTCAATGAGTAAAACGGACCATTTTAGTATGCATCTGTCTTGGGAGTACAAGTAATATAGAGTCACAGCAGATGCAGACACTTGATCGAAACCTGCCTCGGCATACTCCTAAACACTCGTAAGCTAAAATGCGGCCGCGTGGGAACGCGTACGTACGAGTTCATGATAAGACCTGTTCCAAAAACCTATTCCAGTAAATACATCTCACCTCTATAACTCAGACCAAATACACCAAGTGGGCTCATAGCACTCACACACATGCATTTCTTTACTAGTGTACATATATTAAAAAACAATGAGATAGTATGCCTATTGTAGTCTGGCAGATATACAAGCATTATGTTTTAATAAGTAGGGCAATACTATATATAAAAACAAAATGTATTCTTACATCAACAACTTTAGAATCTCTATCAAGATCTTCCACAAGCCCCATAATTCCTTCCCAAATTGAAGAGGAAGGTTCTACATCTTCTCCAGAAACTATAGTGGCGTTAAGGTCACTTTCACCTTCTTCAGGTGTAGTCTTAGGATCCTGAGACTTATTGTCAATGTAGGTAGTTTCCATGACTTGTTCTGGAGACCCTCCTTCTTCAATTTCATCATGGATCCGGGTGATATTGCCATAATCTGTGCCATCCCGGAGATATTCATCATCTTTTACATCATCATTTGATGATGATTCAATATTGATGAACCTGGAATGTTAAAGTATCATTTGTTTATGACCTGTTACCAAAAAAGTGAAAGTGACATGGTCACCTATGGCCTAGAGAAAGTTTCACTTGCTATTATCAGGGTGTGAATATGCATTGAACTGTGGATCTGAAATGTGGTGATCAACCATGACCATGATCATGATGATAATTGGAGATAAATTGAAAAATCAAACTCAAATTGAAAAATTATGTTTCCAGGGAACTAACTTTTTTGTTTTCTCATTCTAATTTTAATGTCATATCATCAATGAACACCTTCAAACAAAAAAATTGCTTATGCATACCTACCAAGTTCAAATGCAAGGTCATTTAATAAATAATTTAAAGATTGTGAATAACATTGAAGCAAATATTAACCTTCATTTGAAGCCTAAACAGGCTTGAATTAACCACTCTATATGTCAGGGTCAGATTGCACATTGCTAAGTCAGCACATTTTGTTAACACCTTCACTGCCAAAAATATTGAACTGTTATAGCAAATATTATAACTGCAAAACATGTTGTGCGTGTCAGTTTCTTACTTCCTCATGCAGCAACAGCTTGAGGAATTTGGATGAAATTTGGAATGCAGATTGCTTGTGTCCTACATTAATACTTTTCATACAAATTTCAAAACTTGCTGAGGTAATAGACTATAAACAATTCTATGCAGAATAAATTGCAGGCAGAAGCTAGTTAATCATGCTTATATCGGTCTCCTATCTTTCAACCTAATATTGCAGTACTCATGTGTTAAATAAATACAAAAGTTAATGATTTTAATTTTTTTTGATGCATGCAGTGCTGTGAATTTTTTATGTAAAGTAAACACCATCGAAATAATATACATATAGTAGTGTCATATATACCAGCAACAAAATTGGCAAAATAATAAAGAACACAACAACTCAAAATACTTTCTTAAGTCTTTTTGTATAATTAATACCTAAATTTAAATTTAAAGTTGTTAAACAAGATTATTGAGTGGAAGGATCTAACTTTCATGGCTTTACTGCATTAATCATGGTTAAGTTGAAGGTCTTTTACATGTTACCTGCTGAAAAAGGCACCTTATCATGCTTAACATGGTATTTACGTATAATTTACAGTCCACTCGCAAATTCAAAATAAAATCCATCATAAAAAATAATCCTTCCCATTATTCACATTTAAAAGGTGCCAAAAAAAATGGACATGACAATAGATAAACTTAAATTTGGTTACTAGAATAAACCAATAATTGAGACAGCCTTATATTAGACACCATAAACAGAACTGTCTGCAGAACACTACTGATCATTCACAACATACAAAATTGGTCGATCAATATTTTCTTCAGGTTAAATTTGCATTTTGTAACAAGAAAATCTATAATATTAGCCCTGGTACTAATCAAATCTATGCACATCAGAAATAGCTTAAAAAGTAGCAGCAAAATGGTTCCCTTACCCTTCTGTAGCTAAAATCCCAAGCATAGAAATATCATTGTTATCTTTTTTCAGTTTGTGCTCCTTTGCATAGCTCTGCTCAATGGTGTAATCATGGGCAGGGTTCCTTAGGATCTCCACCCTCAGGATGCCGTCTCTAGGCCACGAGTCTTTCACATGGTTCAAACAGGTGGTTGGTGTCCTCGAAAATGCTATGTGAATATATGCAAGAACGAAAAAGGCCACAATCGCTTTCAACAGCACAAGAAACTCAAAAAACCTTCTCACCGGCCTGGGAAATGTCCGAGCATAGGCCACAGCAAATTTAAAAAACAATGCATGAAACAGCCTTTCTCTAACATTGAATAGGGGATTCTGATTATTATTTCTATTTCGGTTCATGGTTGCATTCACCACGGGCCCTCCAGGGAGTATGTTATTCTCAGGATTCACTCCAGGTGGCAAATTATTCATTATCTGCGGCCCTCCTGCATTACTCATCGTAGCAGTTTTAACACACACTAGAGGGTTCTCTGAATTCTTAATCGTACTCTACGCATCCCACCTAGAAGAAAGTAAGAGTGGCAATAATTCACAAACAAATTAACCTCCTGTCAATTTTAGAGGACATAAGTCCAAAAGTTGCCAATTACGTGGTACTTTGAATCAAGAAACTATGTTTGTTGTCACGTTTCTATTATTTTTGTCACGATGTTGACCATGGTATCAACAAAAAATCGTAATCGACACGGAGGAATGGGACTGACCTCTGTTTAGGAAATGAGTATTATGAGCAAAATAGTATCATTTATACTACAAAACGATATAGAATTTCAACACCTAGTCTTTATAATAGTTAACACTTGTTACGAGTATTAAAACTATTGGACACAAGTCACTTTCTCGTGTAAAAATATGGATAACATGGATAAATATGTGAAACTGTCAAATTCTTGACATGTCATTGGGTACGGGATTGAGAAGATTTTGGATCTTGACCATGGAGAGTATTTATATAACCATAGACAGAGTTACTTACTTTCATTTGTATAAAAAAATCTATACAAAACTGAACGCAGTTCCACTGCTGCCAACATTTTCAAGATAAAAATGACAAAGCTATTTATATTTGTATGTATGCTTTATATGTAGACAGAGTGTATTTTATGTTATTTAATAAAAACAATTAACTTATTGTGCTTTTAATTATCCAAACTTAAGTCCGTTGACCATCTGACAGCTAAAGAATGATAAAGGAAGAGAATGGATATGACATACCTACAGAATAAACATGCCTACCTAAACTACCATAGCAAACATAAAATGGAGGACTGTCAGATGTTTAAGTGCTGCCCCGATTCGATAGTAATAATATAGTTATCGATAAACCAACCACATGGGTGGGAGGTTCTCAACTCGTCTGTTCTGTACGTTCAGTACTTCGCATGTCCTGTATAAAGATGCAGTAGCAGTGTGATACCTGAAGGGCTTGCAAAACGTCCTCTTGGGCACAGCCAGCACAGTGTGGCCTTTCCACCTTTAAGAAAAGGAAAGGTCGTAAATGGTCCCATAGAAAAGTTGGAGTGATCTTATGATGGAATCCATGAGTAAACGACGGAACTCCTCAAGAATTGCGGACATATTTTGCTTTTTTCAGCATTTGCATTCCAAAAGCTTTAGGCTAGGTTAACATGAACGCGTGGTTGACGCGGCGCGCGGTACAAGATTCTTACAAAGTAGTGCTATCGTATGCATGACTGCACGTGCCGCCATGTATCGCGGGCAAGATCTTGATACGAGCCACCTGTCATTTCAACGCTTCGACCGCGCGTTGAAGCGCGTTCATGTCAATCTAGCTTCTTTATTCGTAAAGTGGAACCGATGATGAAGACTAGAGATGAAGTATTTCACGGGTTCAGTAGGTAAATATAGACCGAGTGAGTTAATATAATTAGAAGTACAAAACAACAAAACTATAATTTCTTTCTTAGTTATTCCTTTCATAAAAAAATACTCATTAAGTTCTCTTAATGATTAAATACAAGAATCATAAAAAGCATCAAAAATATTAACAATAATTATTTACTTTTGTTTTTATTCAAAACAGTGCCACAGCGTGAGAGTGCCAATAATTTTAAATAATCGTGTATTACCAGTCTTTAACTCCTTCATTTTTTTACAAATATGACTTGTTATATTATCAGACCGTAACAAATATCCGCTCTTACCGGGATTTGAACCCAGGACCGTTGGTTTCATGGGCAGGGTCACTATCAACTAGGTTAACGTGTCGTCAAGTAAAGAAATTAAATTATTTGCTGCTGTCTTAGATGATTTTTAGTAGGTATAAAACTTTAGTCATTACTCATTTCGGAATAATATTATTTTATTTAAATAATTTCGGAATGAAACTTTCTCAGTATTTTTTTCCCAAAATCCTTAAAAATAGTAATCCATGATGAAAGATGGTTCTTTGCTTTCTTTGGCATATTCCATATACGTTCTATATGATACAATTACAAAAAAACATGTTATTTTAACATTAATTGTCATAATGAGAAATTTCAAAGTTATTTTCGATATTTTAAGAACAACCCTAGCTGTCAAATTCTCCGGTTTGTTTACTTTCAAAATATTGTAAATAAAAGGCAAATCGTATATAATCTTGAACTTATCTTGATCTATGGATTAATAATAATGTATTTCATATTTAAGTCCCCCAATAATAAGAAAACTGACCAATATTTTAACAAAAACTTAAGCTTACCGATGACATGTTCAATATTTCTGATTTTTGCTGTTTCTTGCACCACATCCTAACAAACTACACCTGAGAGACATTACGATGAAGTTTCTCTTTCAATCCATGGTTAATTTTTGGCAATATATAATACGGAAAACAAGATATTAATATTTTTTAAGTGAATTCGGCACGGTTGACACATCAGATACTTGATACTTATGACAAGCTAATTGCACATGGCTGACTTTAGGCACGTTAGGTATTTGTATGAACGTCAAATTATAAATGTTGCCATTATTGCACTGGCTGACGTACCGTCATCTCTTTTTACTTAGGAACATAGAACTAAGTTAAAAAGAGATAACATTATTTTTGAGTGTTCGATGTCGGTGTAGTAGAGAGGACAATAGAGAGATCTCTTTCCAGGCGGGTGTTATGCCTGGGGACCGAAGTCCGTTTGGATGAAGTTGGAAGTGGTATATAAGTCAACCGACTGAAGAAACTTCGTTGGCGCGATGTAGCGCACTGTCAGATTTAGTTGCGTTGTCTGACGCTGGTGGCGCTGGCGAGTTGTTTGTTACAACTTGTCACTAGATGTCGCTAGGTCGCCACATCGGAATGCATAGTATTTACATAACTGATTATTTGTATATGTCAAGTGTCATATCCATTCTCTCCTTTATCTATGGCGCTAGAATCAAGCAAAACATAACAGAAATTATGACAGCCTCTTTCTTTCTGTGGATGGCACTGCTGCCAACATGAGCAGTCATAAAAAGGGATGTGGTGCACACTGTTAATCATTCTCATCGATATCAATAATTTGAAAAAATATATTCGCAGCATTGTTTGTTTATAATTGCTTACTTATACTTTTTACTTTTATTAGCGATTTTTTTTTCTGTTAAACTGTTTTTAACAGGAAAATAAAAAGTTACAAAAAGTATTATTTTAATAATAATCACAGTTATCTTTTAAAATAATTTATTCGATCTTTTTAAAATAATATTCACTCAAGGCAATGGTTTTGCAATAATTAACACTGACAGAACTGCATTTCGTTTAAATTGAGATTTTTCTTTCTTAGTCTCTGAGTCGAAAATGTTTTCTACAAATATATTTGTAGTTTTTCCTAGAGGCACAGATCTAATCTTCGTAACCAGTCATTACAACCCATCTTCTACACCTGGAAATAAATAATTGGATTTAATTTGATTTGATTTTAAAGGAACATTTTTTTTTCAATTTTCATAGATATAGCCTGACAAGTTTCTATTTGGCCCTATTTCAATACAAAGGGTTTTAATGTACAGTCGACTACAGTCAAAGTCATAAATAGATATGTTTATACTTTAGTACCTACCTTATCACTTTCATTCACTGAGACAAATTCATATATTACAATGCGATACGTTAAAAAAGGGGATACATCTCTGTGTAGTCGCCTGTACCTACATAAGTTTACACGGTTAGTACGAACGGGACAGCTTGATGGGGATAGTTATGGGTGAGGACTATAAAGTTGGACTATAGTTTTGCGCAGTTAACCATACCTACAAACAACGAAGACGAAAAAAGTACCATCGTGCGACAAAAAGTATCCTTACAATTGTATGGAAAATTTTCGTCGCACAACGAAAAAGTTTCATAGAAAATTTAATTGCGTGAGTTAGTACAATAAATAACATAACTTTGTATAGCGCTGTCTGAACTGCTGGCATAACAGTTAGTACCTGTGATTATACCTACCTAGTTTCGTTTTTCGCTTTGGACAAATCCACATTTTCAAGTATCAGTCACTCTTGCGCTGTTGCGCACACTTTCATGCTTCTTAGAAACCAATGCCCAATATCTTATCCCCATGTATCCACAGCGTTAAAAGCAACCATAATAAGTTCTCCCACAGGATTGCTCGCTCGTTTACACGTGCCATGTCGATTTTGCAATAAAATATGTTTAAATGAAACTTGTTCAGTTGAATTCACGCCAACTCATGCAATTAAATTTTCTATTAAACTGTTCCTTGTGCGACGAAAATATGCCATTTGTAAGGATGCTTTTCGACACACAACGGACTTTTTCGCCCTCGTTGTTTTATGCTAACTTCGCTCAACTATGGTCCAACTTTTTGGTCCTCACCCATTTCCGTTTAGGGTCACAATCCTTCTACCAATCAATATGACTTTGAATACGCTTGGTAATACAAAAAAGGCACGATCGAGACAGTAATCAATAAAATCTGACATTCAAAAGCCCTTTTACGAGTTTAATTCCTGCGCAAAGGAGCAGCCATTAATTTTACGGATTATTTGTAACACAATAGGGGAGTTAGGTGCGCGAGCGCAGCGTGAACATTATGAAGGTTCATTGTGTGCACATGGACAAAACCCTCGGAGATCCATAGAGTTGATTGACAGCTAAATTGTGCAGGTCTCCTTAAAGGAACCTTTTCAACGCTTTTTTGTAAGAACTTGTCGTATTGCTACAGGACGTTTAACGCATTATGCTGTAATGGTTTTTTTATGGCTCACATGTGATTCAATAGCAGGTGAAGTTATAATTACCTACGTTTCATTAGTTTTACACAGAAGCGCTATAGTTTCCTATATCTAAATGTTTTTCTGCTGATACACTGCGTATTACTACTAAGTACCTAATGAATGATGATTCAATGATAAGGTGTATTCTTAAAAAAAGAGAAAGGATCTTTTAGGTATACCCATTAGTGGTAGATAATAGGAAATAGACTTGCTATAGCATTTTGCATTGCTACACGTTAATTAAGCTTTAGATAAAACGCAAAGTCGTTTTGTAAAGTTTTTCTATACATCTACATCGCTCACAACCATAACACTTAATCCACGGTAACTTCATGAAAACACGTTAAATTAACACTTCGATTTCGTTTGATAGGATCGTAAGGTTTAATACCTTCTAGTTCCTCGACCCTTTGGGATCCTCATTAATTGTAGGCAAGGAACAAAACGAGCGGATAGATAGAGCCTCCGAGATAACGAGCAGTACCCGACGTTAAATTACCGGTCGCTAGAGTTATAAATATTCAAAAAGCTCTCGAGTCGGTTTCAAAAAAAATTGACGTCTCAATTATCGAGCGCTGAGGAACGTGGCCAGTGGGCAAAGTAACAGTAGGCCAGCGGTCGGAGATTGTGAGGAGGAAAAACAACATCGGCCTCTATTCTAGTGGGCTAACAACGATAATGCGTTTAGCGTAAATATTCGTCATTAAGATTTATCAAATGTTGACAATACGGAAACACGTCAAAAGCAATATCGTTTTACCGTGTAGAATCTCAGCCCCGTATGCACTGATGTGTTACCTACCTTCATTTTTACTTAGATAAATACGATTGAAGACAGAGGACCTGTGAATAAATATATTTATCTCAATGGTGAACAGTATGTAAGATCTAAAAAATATTTTAAAACTCTCTCTTACTCTTTATAGGGGCTTTGTGGGTCCATATTGGCTCATATAAAATTTTAATTTAGTTTTTTTTCATAATACCGCTTTGCGATCATAAACATGATTTGTTAGAAAATTGTTTCTTAGAATATTATACATTATAATTTTGTAGTACTACTAGTATTACTCATAATATGCAGTACTTCGATTTTTTATACTCATAATACTGTAGCCAAGATTGTATGCGGACCTATATATTTTTTTCGAAGATTTTTTTTCTTTATAAACTTATATGATAGAATTATTTGTACTCATATAATTAGTAGTTATATTATTAAAAGTGAATGCTTATTACGTATATCGGTATTTTTTATTTATGACCTACATATAAAGTAAGTACCCTTAACATTATTTACCCTATTTATTACATAGTTCTACGAGGATGTCTGTTATAAGTAAAATTAGGTATTTATGCACTTTCAGTTATTATACGAGCATTTATGAGCCAGCGTGTCGACAGCACCCCGCGAATTAGTAGTTATATTACTTATTAAAATTGAATGCATTTATCGAAAGGAAGTTTTTCTGGGCAGATAAAAAAAAATAACCTCGAAGGCCAGGCGGGAGCTGAGTTCCCGCCTTGGCCTTCTAACCTAACCTATCCGAGTCGGTTCTGCCCTGATTCGTCTTGTTCATTCGCTACAAATAAGAAAATTCTGTCTCCCGTAGGTAATACGATATTTGCCAAAATAAAACATTTGCTTGCTCTAAGGGACACAAGATAACCCTAACCTAACCTACTTATAAGTATTTTCTGCATAGTGACTTTTATATTTAAACAGTTTAGGAATAAACAAGGGTATCTTTAAAAATGTTTATAACATTAATTTTTATTGCAAGAAATCGTTATAATTGATAAAAAATATAAATTTAAATAAGTAATAGTAATAAAAGTACATAATATTTAATGACATTATACATATCAATGATTAGATAAAAAAAAATAACCTTGAATCTGGGTTTTTTTGTTTTAGGGTTCCGGAGCCGAATGGCAAAAACGGAACCCTTATAATTTCGTCATGTCCGTCTGTCCGTCTGTCCGTCCGTCCGTCCGTCTGTCCGTCTGTATGTCACGGCCATTTTACTCAGAGCCTATTGGCACTATATAAATGAACTTTGGAGGATAGATGTATTCTATAAACCGCTATACAATGATGTAATAAAATTGAAAAAAAATATATATTTAGGGGTGGCACTCCATACATGTAACTAGGGGAGGGAAAAATTTTTTTTGAGTTACATCAGCGTGTGGGGTATTTTTAGATAGGGCTTCCAAAATGATATGGAGGTTTTTAAGTGACTTTTTTACGTAAGTGAACAGTTGGCGAGATATACGCTTATAAAGTCGTAAAAATTCTGTCCGGGTGGGTAGCTTTTGAACTGTTAAATAGAACATTCTAATAAAAATTACAGTAGTAGAACATACGAAACACTTCCTACCAAAATTGTTTTGAACACGATACGCTGTGTAGTTTTTGATAATTTAATAAAAAAAAATGAATTTCAACCATGAACTAAATTAAATAAAACGATTTAAACGGATTTTAATCGCGTATATTATTTTAACTAACACCCCGGACGTTTCGAGACCTTTACAGGTTTCGTTTTCAAGCGGAACTAAATAAATTTACCTTTTACTTTTTAAGTACATTGTGCAAACTACCCACCAATAAATTTCTTATAAAAACCTGTTACATACACGCCTGATGGGCTCTAAAAACTAGTTATACATGACCACTTTAACACGACAAATTAACACTAAAAACAATTTAACAAAATGCTAATGTCATTTTATACAATGCAAAATACGTTTTTAGACAAAGTTATGGTCTCGCAGTCTTGTGTCTTGCTTGCTCCTTTATCAGGTGGATGACTGGATCCCAAGCAGGTGGTACTGAAAAGCCGTCCTCTCTATTCCGTTCTAATCCGTTTAAATCCTTTTATTTAATGAGTAACAATCGCGGAAATCGAAGGCAACATTATGTTCAACCATGAACGTTCATCACAGCTACGGAACCCTTCACTGTGCGTGGTCCGACATGCACTTGGCCGGTTTTTAATCTTTTTTACTTTACCTTCCCTACACGTATCTAATGTGGGGATGTAGGTATTTTTTTGTCGTCTACCCCATAGTGTGGGGTTGGGGTATCATTGGTTCTTGAGATACAGGCGATTAAAGTGTTTATACCTACTAAAATCATCTAAGACGGCATCAAATGACTTTAAATAAAACAATTAGTTATTAGGTTGTTGTTGATTTTTATGTTTGTAGTAGTTAACGGCTTCGGATCCCTACACTGAGCATGGTCCCACATGCTCTTGCCCGGTTTTTTTTAATGTTATGGAGAAGGCAAATGACCACCCAGGCCACCTGATGGCAAGTGGAATCTGAGACCCATAGACATTTGAATTCTCAAGACTATAATCCTAAGACCTCAAATGCGTTGCCAACCCTGCGGATTAAGATGGAATGCCTCTATGCTAGTGATTTCACCGTTGTCTTATCCCCACACTGGAACATAATAATGTAAACACTGTTGCTTGGCCGATGGTTAATATATAAGATAGTGGTAGCGTTCCGGATGGACACTGCACAGGGTCCTACCACCACTAAAATTAAATAAATTTAATTAAATTTGATTTTATTGTCATTAAGACTGGTGGAAATGGATATTCAGAGTAATTAAGTCACCGCGATTAATTGGTACACTGTTTTACGAGTATTTAATGTGCGTTTCAGTCAGACAGAAAAAAACCCTGCAAACTCAAGCGACCTAAAAACTATACTCAATTTCTTTAAATTCATACAAAAGATGCCTACTGTAGATGTTCACTTTTAGAGGGGGCAGAGGACTTAATTTATATTATTCTCACGTTTTTTATTTCCTGTTAGCATCTTGTTGTCCGAGACGAGAGTGGCGCGGCGTCGGTGCCTGCGCCCGCGCCTACCGCCTTTTCTGTGATTGGTCGGACTTTAATTATTTAGTTACATGTTACTACACAATTAACTTCAGCTCTATCCCTACCTACTCTATTTTTTTAAATAATTTATATAAATATACCTATCCTTTTTAATCACCAAATGTGTTTTAAATCGAAATACTACATTCGAAATGTATTCGTATAATATGGCTCCATGTTTTTATTTTTCTTTACTGCAACATCGTTTCAAGTTTTTAACTAATGCCAGATGCCATTCCCGATTTATTTCGCCACATGATAAAAATAATAACAAAAATGTCTTAGTGTTCCAGCTACCTAATTTATCTGTCTGTTAACGCCGACACTTCCAAGGAATTAAATCAAGAATATCAAGATAAGATTCGAAGAATACGGTCTCTTATTTGACTGATAGACAGCCTTCGTTAGAAGAGTCATAGTTTTTAATAATCTTATTGTATTGTAACAAAACGTTCCTCAATCAGTATTCAGGTAACCAAACAAAATTCGTTTTAGAGCGTAGCCCGTGGCACAATAAATTTTGGTTCATGACAAGACGTTTACGAGTATATATACATAAGTTCTGGCATTTAACAATCTAGGATTAAAAAATAAAAATAAAAATAATCTCTGGGTGCCGGTTATGGGCGGACATGACAGTGTGACGCGACATTTTAATTTAATATCGCTTCTCAGAACTGATTTTATCTCCTCATGAATAATATATTAGTTCCCAAATCGAACGAGCTGTAAATTGTAATATGCTTAATATAAATCATAACGTTTTTAAAAGTTAACGCCGCATTCGTCGCAGTCGGTGTTGTAAATTTCGCGTGAGGTTTTTGTTGGGCTCTTGAAAGAAACAAATGACGGTGTTTCCCTACCTGCTCTTTTTGTCGTAGATGAACAGGCAGGACCTCTATACAACTCGGTAAAACCATGTTGCCTTTGACATGTTATCTTATTGTCAACGAAGCGATAGTTCTTATTTACTTGACAGTAATGGCAGCTGAGTTAAAAACAATACCTACTATACTTCAAACGCAATATTGTTTTACCCACTAGAATAGAGGCGCAGGATGCTGCAATAAAAGCCTTAAGTCGAAGTTGGAAGTTATGTTAGTCGTCTCTTTCTCTCGATTTGGGCACGAATAAGGTATACCTACGAGCGGGATTCAACTCTTGCCTCAGAGTTAAAAGTTTCGCATTGAGTAGGTACTTACAGTATTTTAGAAATCCCGAGTCCATGCGCCAAGTTTAGTGAGACTTCACTCTTTTCCAGCCTGTTCGATTCTGACGTCTGAGATTCTGTGAGGAAATAGATTAATGCTGAAAGGGCTTATTATTCCTATTATGTGTGTTGCGTGCAATTAGCTTCTTGTTGTTTTAATTGTATTAGTACCTATATCGCTTGTTGCAAACTTAGTTATCTGTTTTGTTAATTGCATCTCTCAGTAGGTGCATTAGTGTAAAATGTAATGCTGTGTAGATTATACTGGATTATAAATAAATAAATAGCTGAGTCATTTGGCCTTCGACTTATGTACGTCACAGCTGATGACCTACCTGTAATCGGCATTGGTCTAGAATCTAGACCACCTAATAGTAACTAGGCTCTGAAGCCCATGGACATTTTTAATCTTGTTACTAACCCATAGGACTGAGATAGACAAGCATACAACAATGCGGCAGGTTAACAGAGGTGGGTTCCTTAGCCGTTAAGTACTACAAACATAAACCTCACAAGGAATAACTAATTTTCTATTAAAAGTCATTAATTTGGTGCCGTCTTAGATGATTTTAGTAGGTATAAACACTTTAATCGCCTGTATCTCAAGAACCAATAATGTCTACTTAGTCGTGATAGTTTTCCTTTTAAATTGGTTATATGCGCTTTCATTTAAGGTTTTTATCAGATTTTTAGTATTTGTAGCTTTGGCTGTAGTTTGGGGACGACACTTGACTGTAACAAACACTAGTACTTTAAAGTTTAATATTTCCTAAACGGATCCCTTGATTGAAAAACTGTTTTCACAAACCCACAATATTTTTAAAAGACCTATCCAACGACATTTCACTCTATGGGGTAGACGAAAAATACATCCTCACGTTACGTGTAGGGGAGGCACCTAAACAAAAAACATTTCATTTTTTTACATTTTATTTTACCACTTTGTTGGCGTGACTAATATGTATATGGGTGAATCAACTTTTAAGGTACTCCCCAACTTTCGACATGTCTCACTATGTCACCTTTATTTGGTAGAATGCAATTTTTATTTTTGATGTGGTCAATATATTGAATAAATCAGACAATTAAACTTACTTTCTAGCTGACAATTTTAAAAATTCTTCTATGATTTACACAAATATATCAGGTAACGCAGGGGACGACGTTGTCCCCGGGTTTTGTATGAAAAACGTGCATTTTCCACTGAGTTACCATGTTTTTACAAAATTATAGAATTGGTTTATGATTATGAATAGTGAAATCCGAAAATCTGATTATCTAATTTTAACATGTGTAAACCATTATCAATCTCACATATTCTAGTAAGTTTTTATTAGCGTGTAGAAAAGGAGGACTTTAAAAGTTGATTCACCCATATTTATGCCAAATTACAGCTTTCTAGTACTAATAGTCTCTGCGCTAGACTGCGGACGGACATGGCGAAACTATAAGGGTTCCTAGTTTGACTACGGAACCCTAAAAATGGTAACACCTTAAAATTTCCAATATTCATTTGTCAGAATTTTCATTTCTCCGAAAGTTATATTATACTGGAACTATTTTAGATAAAATGCATAATTTTATTGCTACACGTAGGTTAGGTTAGGTTTGATTTGTAAGCGTAGTCGAATGCGCAAGCAGAGGCCCCAGCCAAGGTAGCATTGGTTTAAAAACAAAACGAATAGAAACGCTAGTTAGCGTACTCATCTTGGCCAGGGGCCCTAGCCAAAATGCAAACGCTCCTGACGTTTTTCTTTTCTATCGTTCAAAATGTATGGGATGAAGTTCTCCTGCGTTTCGATAAACCACGTGGTCGACTGTCATCCTATACATTTTGAGCGATAGAAAAGAAAAACGTTAGGAGCGTTTGCATCTTGGCTAGGGCCCCTGGCGTGAAAGGAGAATCGCTGGGTTTTCAGTAGGTACCCCGACTACTCTCGGTTGGTGTCCCCCCCGGGCCCAAATGGTATGCGTAAATGCATTTTTCAACGATCAAAACATTGCATTCGGAATTATGGAATTTCAGAATTTTGATCAATTTGGAATTATGTAGTGTACCTTAACATTGAATATGACAAATTCAATACGTATACCATTCCGTACCATTCCGTGATAAAACTTAGTACCTACAGCTAGGAGCACATCAGTAAATACCGTGCTTCTGAACTTGACTCTGAGCCCAGAAAATCAGAAACTAGCAGGGAAGAACCAAAATTATATTCACTATAAGGTCATGAAGATGACTACCGAAGAAGATAACGTTCTGGGCCCGTTTTATGGTCACGTGTATCGCGGTGGATGGTTCATCCGTCACTCTCGCACTGCCCTTGTCATAAAGTGACGGATGTTTTATCCACGTTTAGTAAATAATAAAATACATACATACATACATAACATCACGCCTTCATTCCCAGAGTGGGGTAGGCAGAGCTACAGAAATACCAACAACTCTAAAAAGACTTGTTGATAATTCTGTAACCACATTTTGCACAATCAGGCCAAGAAGTTTACTAGTGTATTAGTGATAGGTTGCAAGCCCATCGCCTAAAAATACTACAAGCCCTTATTCCCTGAGTCGCCTCTTACGACATCCACGGGAAGACATGGAGTGGCACTATTCTAACCCGGCAACCACACGGGCAAAATAATAAAATAATGCCGATAAATACGGCAATAATAAGCCTCTGGGCCCGTATTATGGTCATGTTTATCGCGATCGCGATGGATAAAGCATCCGTCACTCTTGTACCGTACTTGTCAGAGAGTGACGGATGTTTTATCCTCGTTTAGTCACGCAATAAACGGCCACAATAAGCCCCTTTCAGTTATGTGACAGAAAACTCTAACCCGTGACTTGATAGCTCACAGCATATCTAGCATCCTTCCCTGATAATGCTCCTCGATGGCTAAACTGTTTGAGCGGCATATTTGTCTTCCCGGCTCATCGCGCCCGGAACAAGATAATCCCGTGGCATAGATACCTGCTCAAATTATGTGACTGTTTGACTCTGAACTGCGTCAATATTTGCTCAGTGCCTACTGTGTGTAAACTGACGCTTTTACAAACTTACGAACGCAGTTAGCGAAATAGAGAGGTTGCGTTACTGTTCCAAATAAAGGCGATTTTTGAGGAGATGATGTGTAGAGTTTATTTAGTAGCGTTGCACGTGTCGACAGCTCCCGTTTTTTGGGTTTTCTTTGTTTTTGTTAAGTTTTTAATCTTAACCTAATTTTACAAAATAATGGACGAAAGCGTTTCATGTTTTATTTTTTAAGACATCTTACTAAAAACGAAATGGTTGACCAATAAACTAAGTAAATTCGATATGTTACTTACATACGAACCAATAAACATGAGTTTTTATTCGTTTTATTCAAGTTACAATAACGCTGCGTGGCTTTAGCATCGTGCTTTAGTAGCATCTGTAGACGTTTTGATGTTGGGCTTACTGAGGTCGTCAACCATTTCAACTTAACTAAATTTAAATTTAGTTTATTTTAATTACAGATAATTCATTATAAGCCATACTTCTTCGTAGTACTCAGATTGTCATATAATATCTAGTAATTAAGTTGTACATCTAAAGTATACTACTAAAGTATTTTTAAATAAACTCCAGACTCTCGTCATTATTTAACATTTTTTATTATTAATTATTAGGAAATCCCCCGTTAATGGGTGAATCAACTTTTAAGGTACTCCCCAATTTTCGACATGTCTCACTATGTCACCTTAATTTGGTAGAATGCAATTATTTTTTTTGATGTGGTCAATATATTGAATAAATCAGACAATTAAACTTACTTTCTAGCTGACAATTTTAAAAATTCTTCTATGATTTAAACAAATATATCAGGTAACGCCGGGGACAACGTTGTCCCCGGGTTTTGTATGAAAAACGTGCATTTTCCACTGCGTTACCATGTTTTTATAAAATTATAGAATTGGTTTATGATTATGAATAGTGAAATCCGAAAATCTGATTATCTAATTTTAACATGTGTAAACCATTATCAATCTCACATATTCTAGTAAGTTTTTATTAGCGTGTAGAAATGGAGGACTTTAAAAGTTGATTCACCCTAATACATATTCTGTAAAAAAGCAGCAGCTATACTATATTGCGGTTCAAAGTACTGCAGCTTTTTTAAGTTCAGGCCGAGGCACCGACGGACTGGCCACGAAAGCTTAGTAACATATAATTTTTGGGTACGGAAACTGGAAATGAAAACATTCAGTATAATCTAAATTGTATTTTTGTAATAATGCTGACGTAAATTAAGAGCAACAAAGGTAGGTAATCCGGTAAGAGCAAATATTTGTATAATAAGCGCGAGTATTTGTTTCTGATCCTGACTCTTGAATCGCTCTTTTGTATTTAAGTGTATATGTATTTCTATAAGTATATTTATCTTTAACTATCTAGTATCCATAGTACAGCCTAGAGTTTAGTTTGGGACTATGTCAATTTGTGTGAGATTTGCCCCTGATATTTATTTATTTATTTGCGTTCCATAATGTCGTGTTACAAAATTATCACATAAGTAATGTATACAACGGTAACAACTTATCTACAATATGGGCCCTGTTGGGCACAGTAATTTTGGATAAGAGGAGGGGCCATATTATATTACATACTATAATTTACCTTGAAAGTATGATTTAATATTGTAGCACCATTTATGTATTAAAAACTCTTTTAATAATTTAGTGAACCAGCCTTTATTATTTTCGTCTTCATTTACTAATGGGAGATTATTATTATATTATTTATGTCTTGAAGACCAGTGCGGTCTGTTGCAGTGGAAATAAATTAAAATGAATTGACCATCCTTTTACTCATTTATTACTCACATTTTGGCACAGAAGTTTCACATATATAAAGTCAATGAAAATAGGATAAACCAGGAACAGCTTGGGAAAGCGCGTCCTGCCGGTAGGATTACCAAAGAGAAAGAGGAAGCGATACAAGCATAGACAATATATTACATACGTGCAACATAAACCTAACCATACACTATTTGGTATTGTAAGGGTGGTTATACAACATAAGATATTTCTACACTTCCCCTCACAGCTTACAACACCATTGCAACATGCCTAAACACAAAAGAGACAAGAAAGACTATACACACATGACAAACAAACATTTGTATTTCTTAGCGTCTCTAATGTAAGGAATGAACCTAATATAATATTAATTATATTAATGTTAACATTGATCACAATGTTTACCTAGAGAGAGACTTCAACTCTATACAAATTTACACAATAACATGCTATCACATGACACAAACACGGATCAATCAACAGTTATAAGCATACTATCACATGGCTGTACATTTACATTGTTACATGCCTACATTACTTAACATTCATGCCATGAATAAATTTGGAATGTTTACAAAAGCTCAGCGGTTTCGTAAGTACATCGGCTATCATTTCTTCAGTTGGTAAGTACTTAACAGTTAATACATTGTTATGGACTAAGTCTTTTATGTAATGATACCTGACATCGATGTGTTTAGTGCGTTTATGACAATATTCTTTAGCCAGCAGCAGTTTGTGTGCACTTTGGTTATCATTATACACGGTGATGCTTGGTTTCACACATAAAATCTCTGCTAAAAAGTTCTTAATGAAACACAAGTCCTTACAAACATCATTGATGGCAATAAATTCACTCTCTGTGGAACTAAGTGCAATACAACGTTGTTTCCTAGATTCCCAGTTTATAATGCTTGAACCTAGTTTTATAACAAAACCAGTATATGAACGTCTATCTAACGTGTCATTAGCCCAGTCGGCGTCTGTATATGCAGTTATATTTAATTCTTTACTCTTTATGAAATATAAGGAATAATGAATTGTTCCTGCTAAATACCTAAGGATTCTTTTAGCTGCAAGCCAATGACTCTTATTAAATTTAGAATTATACTGACTTAAGTGGCTACACGCATAAGCTATATCAGGTCGACTGCATACAGCTAGATACAGCAGTGAACCCATCAGTTCTCTATAATTATAAGTTTCATCACACAGAGTTTCATCATCACTATCGAGCTTACAACCTACAGTCATAGGTGTTGATACAGGTTTACAGTTTTCCATATTAAACCGCTTGAGCACTTTCATAATATATTCACTCTGATCAAGTTTTAAAACATCTTTCTCTCTTGTAACATTTATCCCAAGACAGTTCTTTAAAGTGCCTAGATTTTTGCAATTAAATTCGTTTTGCAATACATTTAGCAGCTCATTTTTACGCGAGCTGTTATTAGAAAATATGTAAAAGTCATCTACATACAATGCTATGATTAATAAAATATTCTTATTTTTACTTATATAAATGCATGGTTCATATTTACTTTGTAAGAACCCATTTTCACATAGTATTTTGTTTACTTTGTTATTCCAAATTCTACTTGCTTGTTTCAGACCATAGATACCCTTTTGCAACAAACAGACTTTATCTTTATTACCATTATCAAAACCTGGTGGTTGTTCCATGTATATGGTTTCCTCAAGATCTCCATTAAGAAAGGCTGTGGTTACATCAATGTGATCTATGCTCAGATCAAATTGACAAGCTAAAGCAAATAATATTCTCATAGTACTGTGTCTTACGACTGGTGAAAATGTGTCCTTATAATCCACACCATGAACCTGCGTATAACCCATGGCAACAAGTCTTGCTTTATATTTTTCAAAGTTACCAGATGCATCCTTTTTAATTTTATATACCCATTTCGATTTTATTACATTGGTATTTTTAGGTCTATCAGTTAATCTCCAAACTTTATTAGCTATCAGAGAGTCATACTCACTTTTCATGGCAGTAGACCATTCTGTGCTAAGTGGACTATTAATTGCTTCCTTATAGGATGCAGGTACACTTTCATTGTCGACAGACGTGACGTTATGCGCGACCAGGGAGAAGTCAGACGTATAATCATCATACCTTTTTGGTGGTTGTGACCTTGTAGACCGTATAGGTCTAGAAGAATGATCAGCAGGAGCACCCACTGAGGGTAGCTCTTCCCCTGAATGTGACAGTCGCTGCGACAGCGCTATAGGCTCGCACGACGAGTCACTTGGGACTGACTCTTCTTCATTCTCACTGCCGGTACAGTAGTGATCTGGATCTGAAAAAACCATGGGAGAATTGTTAAAGCTATGACTAGACATATGAGGTTCTTTATTTGGACTACACATAGGGGTCTCATTGATTTGACTAGACATTAAATTAATTTCATTATTTTTATAATTATTATTAAATGTCACTTCATATTCATAAAATAAATTGTCATTGTCTTTTTCATTAAAATTCACCATGTCTAAATTATTGTAAAATTTATTTTCTAAAAATACAACATTCCTTGACAAAATTACATTATGGGGGTCAAGTGGGTTCAATAACCTAAAACCTTTTGTTGTTTCACTGTAACCAACAAAAATGTAAGGTTTACTTTTAGGATCTAGTTTGCGACGTTTCTGTTTAGGTATAAGCGAGTAAGCAATGCACCCGAAGACATGAAGGTGACTAAGGTCCGGTTTCGAACCTGTCCAAACCCCTTCAGGAGTTTGTCCTGCTAAAGCTCTGGTGGGGCTCCTATTTTTCAAATAAGCTGCAGTCATCACTGCCTCACCCCAAAAACGCTTGCAGAGACCAGCTTCTAACAGCATGCATCTCGCCTTCTCCAAGAGTGTCCTATTAAGACGCTCAGAGACACCATTTTGCTGCGGACTGTAGGGCACAGTCTTTTGATGAATGATGCCCTGTCCCTTAAGAAACTCAGCAAAACTATTATTGCAATATTCTGAACCCCCATCTGAACGAAGTATTAAAATTGGCAATCCAAGTTGTTTTTCAACTTCATTTTTAAAATTAATAAAATGGTTAATTACCTCAGATTTATTCTTCATCAAGTAGATATAGGTCTTCCTCGAGTAGTCATCCGTCAAACTTAGCATATACCTTGCACCTCCAAAGCTGTTCTCCTGCATCGGGCCTGCTACATCACTATGTATAATTTCTAAAGGTTTTTTAGCTCGTGTAGCCTCGCCTACGGGGAACGGCAAGGCAACTTGCTTCCCGAGCAGACAGGTCTCACACTTTGCTTCTGAACATACCTGAAATTTGATACCGGTTGCAAGATCATCCCTTAAAGAACACATTCCTTTAAGATTAAGATGGCCAAGACGCTTGTGCCAGAGCTCAGCTGGCAACATGGAGACAGCGACGTTAGCACTCTTTGTTTCTTGTCTATTACACAAAAACATGGAAGAATGCACTTCCTGCAAAGTATCCCGACTACACCCTTTCCACTCATATAATCCATTTATATTTGATGCAGAGGTAATCATATTGCCATGAATTTTACAATTTTTATAAATTTTACATTGCTCTTTGTCAAAAATAACAGTAAATCCTTTACCACAAAGTTTACTAACAGACAACAAATTAGCTGACGAATTAGGAACGTACAATACCTTGTCAAGCTTATTGATGACACCATCTACAGTCATTTCACCGATGCCCTCCGCTCTCATTGACTCACTGTTAGCCAGTGTAACCTCACTGCCATTGCCTGGTAGCTCCTGATAGTTGCTTAGCAAGTTCTTGTTGTTGCAAAGATGATTGGAGCACCCAGAGTCCAAATACCACGACGACTTCTTGACGAAGAATGCTGTTGTAGGTGCATCCGCAGCCAGTAGCGAGTGATTCTTCATCTTGTCTTTTCTGTATTTGAAGCATTTGTTTTTAATGTGGCCTATTTTTCCACAGTAATGGCACGTTGGTTTCACAGCTTTCATGGTAGGACGATTATGAGACTTGGAAAATAAAGCAGTCTCTTCAGTGCTAGAGTTGTTTGATTTCCTCGACTCCTCTTGTAGTAGTCTGGATCGCACCATTTCTACAGTTAGGTCAGCATTTGCTATGTTAGCAGTCTCTAAATTACTGACTAGGGCGTCGTATTCACGAGGCAAACCGCTCAGCAACAGTTCGATTATTTCCTTGTCTTCAATTACTTTATCTATGTCCGCCAATTGATGAACGAGAGACATAATTGATTCCAAATAACGCGACATGCAGTTGAATTGATTATATTCAGTTTTATGCAATTGTCGAAGCAGAAGAACTCTACGATATAAACCTTTATTTTCAAAGACATTTTTTAGGTTAGTCCATGCTGTCTTCGCTGTGTCGGCGTTACGAACATGTTGAAGGCATGGTGGTGACACGCTTAAACCGATGCGGGCTAGAGCGCGGTTAACACGAGATGCGTCATTGTCTGTTCCATCTACGGCATCCCATAAGCCGTCGAGAATTAAAAGCATTTTCATTTGATACTTCCATGTGCAGTAGTTTTCAGCTCCACGCAATTTTTCTATAGCGTTGTTTGAATGACTTGTAGTTATAGTTGGCTGATTGTTAGTTTCACTAGCCATTTTGTAATGAGTACCTTAGCGTCTCAATCTCCCGATGCGATGCGACGACCACGCCACGTGTTCGATGTGGGCACGGCAACGACGGCGCGGCGCACGATAATCACGACGACGGAGAAGAAGTAGCACGGCGAGCAGCGTTGTTATGCCAGCGCCATTGTGCTCAACGAAGCGGCATTCTAAATTTAATGGTGTTGAAATAGGCTGGACAATTTATTCGACTGGGCCCATAACCTCTTGAAGACCAGTGCGGTCTGTTGCAGTGGAAATAAATTAAAATGAATTGACCATCCTTTTACTCATTTATTACTCACATTTTGGCACAGAAGTTTCACATATATAAAGTCAATGAAAATAGGATAAACCAGGAACAGCTTGGGAAAGCGCGTCCTGCCGGTAGGATTACCAAAGAGAAAGAGGAAGCGATACAAGCATAGACAATATATTACATACGTGCAACATAAACCTAACCATACACTATTTGGTATTGTAAGGGTGGTTATACAACATAAGATATTTCTACATTATGGACATCGCATTTTAAGCTTTGCTCACAAGTCTGTTTCCTGTTTATTATTTATTTTACTTTTACGAGTTTATAAAAATACTTTTAAACAGTTCCCGACCCCTGCCCACGATCCTCTCACATCCAGCTGCGATATCTTCATTTGGCGGCCGGCAGGTGTCACGTGGCTCCTCTCGCATCTCTCTCCAACCTTACCTAAGCCTTATACCCGTCTCTCTCGCTTTTGTGGGCTCTGTAGGAAAGCGTGTAAGTTTTTTTCCTTTTTACTAAAGGTTTTATTTATTTCTCTCGTATTTCTGTATACAAATAAATAGGTACGGTCGTATATGTCTTAAGTTTGAACGTAGGTGTACGTACTTTATCGAGTAGTTATGTTTTAGTTTTACGGTTCGTGTCTACAATGTGTTGAATAAAGTAGGTAAGTATTAGTTTTTTACACTATCTGTTGCAACATTATACAGGAAATGTTAGCCTTTCAGGCATAGAACTAATATAGTATAGTAGTTACAGATTTGACATCTAGCAACCAGGGCCCGTAGCATGGTCGCCTTTATCGATGTGGATAAACGTAAATAACACATCTGTCACTTTCTGACCAGTATATCAGTGCCTGTATGTGATAAAACACATACAAACAAAAAAAAACAATTAAAAATAAATAAAACTAAATGTAGATAGGTACATATATAATGTTAAAATGTGATAGATGTGTTATCCACGTTTATACACATCGATAAAGGCGACCATGCTACGGGCCAGGGGTAAGAGAATGATATAATGACGTCAAAATGTACATTTATGTACACTACACAATTTAGCCGGTTTGCTTTTTGCACTGTCGTTGCTCACAGTTTGAAGTGTGCCTATAATCCGACTATGAAAAAATGCCCGGTCGGTGACAGAGACAAAACATAGAAGTCTTTTCTTTTTTCTCTTACAGGAATCGTAATAAGGCTATCTTTCTCTGTCAAGGCGTGTCAGGCCCTTGCTTTCTGGCCCCTATTTCACCAAGTTACAATTGTCAATGACATATGTCTGCTGACAATTCGACATATGTCTCGGACATACGACAAGTGACCGGTGACAAGTAGACAAATTCTCAATTTTATTTCTATGGACATACATAATTGTCTACAATTACAGTGTGCAACGCGTGACAATTGTCCATAATTTAATTTAAGGACAATTATGTTGTGAAACAATTGTACATTTTTCCAAGTCGACATATTTGCAAATTTGTCGGTAATTATTGACATGAGATTAGAGCTGTGTCAGGCTTGCGTTACAATTGTAGTGTTTTCATTGTTAGTTACAAAATGGCTCTCCGCGAAAGTAGTGGTAGTGACAGTGAAAGCGATTTAGATGAGTTTGCATATAGGAGAATATATAAAGAACGAATAAATTTCTCCTTTGACGTCACTGCCTTTGCGTTCAAGTAAAAAAATCGAATCAGTAAAACCAGTGTCAGTTTATATCCACAACTATATATTTAAAATTTAAGCGGTTCTTGAGCGTACGTTCAAAAAAAAGAATCCAATTTATAATAAACCATCAGTGTACTTAATTAAGTATTAAGATTTGTAATTGGTATTTATATTTACTCGGACAAACTCGAAAACGCTCGCTTCCAAAACACACGTACTTTGAAATTAAAAAATAAACACTGGCTAGTATCAATAAAATTACATTTTCTCAATCATGATCGGAAAACTTACTTTTAAAAAACGAACACGTGTAGTGTCTCATATTCACCCATCAAAATTAAAAAAATAGTAACCTTGTTTCTTGCTACAGTTTTTATAAAGTGAGAATAATTGCATACAGTCGACAAGACTGAGGAAACTATCCATACAGCCAAGCTAACCGCTCTCGTTTATTGAAAAAAATTGTGTATAGTCATGAGCAATTGATTAAAAGAAATAAAAATTTGTTTGGACACTCCAAACTAATATAATAATTGTTGTTGTATAATTGTGGACTAACTACGCGGAAATGGTGGACGCCTGTCAACAATCAACATTCGGTTGATTTAAACATTTAAAAAATATTATAAATATTATCGGTTGTCATGACAACGTGATAATGGTGTCAGGATTTTCACAACTGTCATTTCACGACATAAAAATGACTTTTTTTTAATTATTGTCGCACCTGTCAGCGTGGTTTAATAATGTAGAGATTTGTGAAACAACACTTATCGTGACTACTCGACAATTGTCACCTGATTATTACAATTGCAGTTTCATAAAATACAATTATCACGTTATTTAGACAATTGTCGCACTTGTCAAGCTTGGTGAAATAGGGGCCTGGACACTAACTAAAACTTTCTGACAAAACCGCCCATCAACATAGCTGTCTTACTCTAACTTGGCGTACCTAATAGAATGGAACGCTCATGAAATTTCCTGTATAGGTAAAAATCAAGAAAATTAAATGTGTTTCTATCTTTGTCATTGACAGCAAATTAGGCACCTATTTATTATCATTAAAAATTACAATACAACCCTCGTAATAGTCAATGTAAATAAAGGCTTCCATTATAAAGGGATAACAGGGGTTGCGTTGATCTAGATTCAGGTATTTAAACGGCAACCATTGGAAACAGCTGGACAGCTGGACTCTTTTCTCTCTGTATGTGTTTTTTATTTTACAGCCCTTGACTTTAAAACCCCGTGTGGTTGCCGGGTTGAAATAATGCCACACCATGTCTTCTCGTGGATGTCGTAGGAGACTACTAAGGGAATAAGGGCTGGTAGTGCTGCTGGGCGATGGGCTTGCAACCTGTCACTAATGTGACGGTTCGACGCCTAATGCACATCATTTATTGCTCATTCATTTTGTTCTTTAAGTGTTTTTCATAAATCAGCTGTAATTAACGCCATCTAGACCAAATATGTCCCATTAGAATACCCATTATCAAACTTGTATAAAGCGCCATCTGGGGGAAAGTAGCGTTCTAGTAAAACATATTTTTAGTAGGCAGGCTTTCTAGTACTAAGAGTCTCTGCGCTAGGCTGCGGACGGACGGACAGACATGGCGAAACAATAAGGGTTCCTAATTTGACTACGGAACCCTAAAAAGTTAGCCCCCGTATGGTTGCTGGGTTAGAATAGTGCCACTCCATGTTTTCCCGCGGATGTCGTAAGAGGCGACTAAGGGAATAAGGGCTTTTAGTACTGTTAGGCGATGGGCTTGCAACCTGTCACTAATACACTGGTAAACATCTTGGCCTGATTGTGCAAAATGTGGTTACAGAATTACAAACAAGTCTTTTTAGGGTTGTTGGCATTTCTGTATCTCTACCTACCCCTCTCTGGGAATGAAGGCGTGATGTTATATATGTACGTAATACAAGTTAGTTTAAGGGTATTTACGCAAGCGAAGAACGGAAATAGTAAAAGATAATCAACATGTTCATTAAAATAACTGTACACGACATTTCTATGCACCTGCCAGCAACCGCGGTCGGGGATCGAACCAACGTGACAGGCGATTTTAAGCTCCAACGAGCAATGACGGAGGAAAAAGTTAATACAATTATTACTTGAAGATTTTAAGGCGTCCTTAAAAATAAGAGTTAAAGGTCAAGTACTTAAGAAATTCAGGGAATCGATTTGAGGTATTGAGATTGTGTTTTGCACCCACAGAAATTTGCCACAGTTAAAATAACTAGCAAAAACTAGTTTAATCGAGTTTTAAATAAGGCCTAAATTTAGTTTAGCTATGTGTATGGAAGTTTGGAGCTCAACAAATAATGCCACGATTTTAACTTTGCACTGCTGTTTATTTTTTAACAGATAAATAAATGGCCATTATTTTCCCAACGTTTTGTTCCTTAACCAAGTTAAAATTATAAAGTAATTTTTTTTTTGCAGTATTTCATAGTAATATTTAAGAATTACTCACTAAACTTAGTAAGTCAAATTATTTGTCAGTATTGTTTTTGTTATTTAAGGAAACGTGCGAATTAGATCATTATTATGTCCCATTTTGAAAAAAAAACTAAATAAGCCTAAACGAGGCATTGACAATTGTAAAATTCTTAGCATACTCAACATGTTCATTGGTAGACTCTTCGAGAACTGTATTGGATTAAACGTATTAAAATGTAGAGGAAAACATCTAGCGCTTGCTGCAGCGATCAATATAATAGACATCAACGAGCGACGTCCCTTCTAAATATAGAACTTTTAAATCTTTTTACACAAGACAGTTAAGTAGGTAATGGGGTTTCCATTTTTACAGTAGATAGATAGAGTTTTGTTTTGTGCATAAAGTACGGTCACGAGCGTAAATTTATGACGAAAATCCGCTTGAAGTTGTCAATGTCCTTAGAGATGCCAAGTCATTTATAACTTAGAGGAAACTCAACCTTTTTGCTGTAGAATCAAATGTCAGATTGACTTTGGACCTAAGGTGGGTCACAAATTAAAGTCTTTGTCTGTACTTGTACTTCAGAGAATGAAAGACACGGAGATGACATTATACATAAAACTGTGACTTTAAGGTAGACGGTGGCTCCTTTTGTCATGAGCCATGAGCCGTTCATTATTTAGTTTTGTCATATTTTATAGATATAACTTTTGAGCTTAAACAAAGTTCTCTCACTCTATTTTATAAAGAGATGATATAGGTAGATAAAGATAATTAAGTGCGTCTTAATTTAAACTTGTATTCTGCCAACGTTGAGTACAGGTACATTTAGTGTTGAGTTATAGTATTTGAGTGTTTGTTTTCGGTAAATTTAAATTTCAGTTCAATAAATATGCTTTCTACGACTGTAATTGGTTACTGTAGCTATTTGAATAAGTCAATATCCCCGACACAAGCCTTCCAAAGCTGCAGGTAACACATTTACCAATTAGGTACCAATAACAATTTCGTAATTAGAATCCTAGGCAATTAGCTATATGGCTTAATTAAATGATTTTTAACCGACTTCAAAAAAGAAGGAGTTTCTATGTTCGGCTGCATGTTTTTATTTATGTATGTTTACCGATTTTTCCGTCAATTGTGGCCGATAATGAAAATCTTTTTTTTTTAAATAGGGTATACCTACTTCCTAGGTTCCATAGTCGCCAAATCGCTTTCTGATGAGGGGATCCCTGGGTAATGGAGGGAACTCAAATGTTATAGGCATACACATAGCAATTTTTTTTTTTTTTATACATTCAAAATAATACTTAGACTCACTTGCACCACGCTGGGTTATTTATGTATGTAAACACTTTTTTGTACTAAAAACAGAAATTCAAATACAATATCATCTTCATTAACTCAGAGTCAGATTTTAACTCCTGTCAGATTCATACCAGAACTGTGAGATTAACTCTAGGTAAAAATTTTGGTGCAAGCGAACCTTAGCAATAGTCAGGTTAGGTTAGGTCGTTAACAAAATAATGAAGTTATTCTACCTATGTACAGCGGCATAAACACTTATTAAAAAAGACCTTATTTAAATACTACAAAGAACTACCGACAGTACAATAATTTTCTGTATACTAATTACTGTAAAACTTTTACAAACTTATCTTAAAAAAAAATTAATACTTGTTGTTGTTATTACTATGGTAGCAAGGTTCATTTTCTTTCAAAATAAAGTTATAACACAGCATTAAGTTTGTGATTGGCAGGCAGCATAAAATTCCCTTTTATGAAGGTGGCGTAAAGGTTTTTGTCATCTTTTACAACTTAACTATTTAATGAAGGGTGTAAATTAGAGGAGACCGTTCTAAAATGCGTTTAATTGGTAATCTCCACAAGTTTTCCTAAAAGATGGTTTTTGAGTTAGTAGTTTACTGCCGGAGTTTTATGTTTAATTATAAATTAGAGGCTCTGTTAGTCCGCAACTCCGAATATTGTAAGGTCGTCGTGTTGGACTTGTACTGATTTTAGCAATTCTACTTCAAGGATTTGTGTGTTCAGTGCATAAACAATATGAACATATACATCATGTACTCATTACAATACGATACGGAGTCATTTTTTTAACAATTATTGCTGTTTGTAGTAAGAGATTAGAGTTTAAGTTAACGAGAATAATAATTATTTTAACTTAAATGATAAAATAATGATTATGACTATGTTTGGTCTGATTTCTCATTTCTTCTCGAGAAAGATTGTCTCGCTCATTTACTACACACGCGAATAGGACAAATAAACTCTATCTAGAAATGTTCTTGTTTTATAAGCACGGTCTTTAAAAACGTTAAAAATTACCTAGTTTTAATCACCGCCAACAGGGCTGGGATTCTACACGGTAATAACGATATCGTATTTGACGTGTTTCCGTAATGTCAACGTTTTGATAACTCTTATGTCATTTACAATAATGGCAACTCTGACATAAACGATTCTAAAACACGTCAAATACGATATCGTTATAACGCAGTAGAATAGAGGCCCAGACTTGCGGTGAACAAATATCTAGCAATTAAAAAGAAGCAACCACGTAGTCCGTAGTGCTAGGACTATGTGGTCTTATTAAATATCTACTCTATTTCATGAAATATATTTTATTTAAGTAAGTCCAATATTGGAGGAGAGAATGGGCGTGAGACAGACCTTTTTTTTTTTTTTTTTTATGATAAGGAGAAAGCACACGAGCACTCAGGCCAGCTGATGGTAAGTGGAATCTGAGACCCATAGACATTTGAATTCTCAAGACTATAATCCTAAGACCTCAAATTCGTTGCCAACCCTGAGGACTAAAAAAGTATAACATAAAATAAATGTTTTAAAAACAAAAAACCGCCTTCAAAATATAACTTCTTTTAAAAATGTAGGTACCAGCTATTAGGTTCGTCCAACTGAAGTCGGCGCCACAATATTTTCAACATAAAAAGCCGACATCAGTTGGACTAACATATTAGGTTGGTACCTACATTTTTAAAAAAAGTTATTTTTGCGTTTTTTAAAGAGGTTTTTTGTTTTAACTAGCCTTGATAGTATGGGCCAAATCTTGGAAGTTTATTTTGAACCACTTTCCGTCGTCGTAATGGGCTAAAACTAGGAATACATATGTAAACCCAATGACAATGCAATATCATGGTATCTAAGAGCTGATCTGATGCTGGAGTCGGAAGGTGGCGACAGAATCTTCGGTATACTACACGTAGACCCACCGTGATGGGACTCGTTAGTTCGGTCTCGGTAATCAGATAATGACTTTGCAAAGGGAAGTACAATCGGCAGCGAGAAACGGTCCCAAAAACGTTTTTTTTTGACAGAAACTTAATTATGATTTACAATTTATAACGAGAGCTGAGATTGTCCCTATCGCACAGTAGCCCTACGTGAGCACCGTAGAGAGATGGCAATAGTATTTTCGAATACCACTTCTCAAATATTTCGTCACACGCGTCCTCATAAAAAGATACATGCTCATAACATCATCAGTCTTATGGTCAATTTGTCACAACACCTACAAAAAGCTTTCTCTTTTTTAAACCGTATATTTTTTACGGGACACGTTTTTTACGTGGCTCCAAATCCATCGTGTTTCATAAAGACTTTTTGATCTTTTTACCTCTCAATATTATTTGAGTATGTAGATTATGAGAGATAATTTTGTCTCTTGAAAAAAAGAACTATAAAGTGACTTGTAGAATAAGAGTGAAATGTTAAATTTAGAAGACCTATATAAAGGATGTTCCGAAAATGGCCAAATCTAAATTTATTTATTTTTCAATTAAAAACCTGTCTTAATGCATTTTTAAAACTACCTGTATAGGTAGTCCAAATTCTATCTTTTGACGGAACACTTTTATGAGTCAGTATGTATTAATTAAAGTTGACTGATTTGATTATAGTATAGCTCGCAATTATTCTGTTCTAGGGTTTTCTATAATAGAACTGAAACTTGCCCTTCTCTTCAGCCTCAATGTATTAATCAAACTTGTCTGGGGCATAAATGTGTACCAGTGGTATTATTATAAGTATTACTAGTAAGTCTAGCCAAATTGTGTGGTAATAAAGTTAACGGCTGCAAATCAAAGATATAGCGGATTGATATAAGCCGCAATTCACGTACATATACATTTAATCTAATTTCTACACTCTCTAGCTTTCTTAGACGGAATGCAACTTGTTTAAACCTACTGAAATCGTAGTGGTAAACCTCTCTCGATTTACGCAATCTCTTATAAAGCCAGCTTCACCTTTATCTGTGGCTTGAACCCGTGCGCGCGCAATGGCGCCGGAACCAGTTCCCGCTCGTTAGCGCCGATGAAGTTGTTACTCGCGCCCGCGTGGTGCTCGTTTTGCGCCCGCGCCGCGCGCGACACTTACCAGGGGAAATACTTGAGGTGTACCTATAGATATTTTGCGATGCAAGAGGTTAAAACACAAGGTTATAATGTGTACTAGGGGTATGCACTCGGTAAATCATATTGCTTTTGCCATATTATAATAATAAATCACAGGACAATGTCACAAAAATTGACCTAGTCCTAAACTAAGCTCTAGGCTTGTAATATGGGTACTAGACAACGATAAACATACTTATATAGAGAAATACATAATTAAATAAATAGAAAACATCCAAGACTAAGGAACAAATATTCGCGCTCATCTCACAAATATCTGCCCTTACCGGGATTTGAACCCAGGACCGCTGGCTTCGGAGGCAGGGTCACTTCCAACTAGGCTAGCGTGTCGTCGAATAATATTATTGTCTACGTTATGATAGCTCTTATTTATTTGACTCTGACTCACCCCAAATCTCAGATCTAACAGTACTCGTTCGTAGATCTCCAAACTAAATATTAAGTCTGAACCTTCCATTGCTCTGCGGGGGTTATTGAATGTCTGTTAATGACCTACAGGGCCTGTAAAACGCGCAATTAGGCATGTTTTTGTCTTCATTTCGGTCTATCTGTACGCTCCTCCTGTCAGGAAAGTTTTGTATCCAAATATTTGTAAAATCTTCAAAAGAAAAAGCATTCAAATTATTATAATAAAAGTTTGATTTGTATTTTAATTAAAAACCGGTCAAGTGCAAGTCGGACTCACGCACGAAGGGTGCGAGCATTTTATTTTAATTATTTATATTTAATGTCAATATACAACTAAATATTCTGTGAATATTTCAAGCATCTACCTGTTGCCGTTATTCATAGTGTCGAGCTAAACACGGGAATAAAAGTCACGTTTGTTGTATGGGAGCCCCCCTTAAATATTTTATATTAATTAAATTATTTTTTCCTAAAGTAAAATATACAACTAAATATTCTGTGAATATTTCAAGGTGTTGCCGTTTTTAATATCGAGCAAAATACGGCAAAAAAACACGTTTGTTTTAAGGGACTCCCCCCCCCTTATATATTAATTTTATTCTGTTTTTAGTATTTGTTGTTATAGCAGCAACAGAAATACATCAACTGTCTAGCTATATGGGTCTGTTTAAAAAAAAAAAACAATTAAAGGCTTAATGAAAAATAAAACACGATCGCGTCCTTTGTGTATCGAGAGTTAGTCATACAAACTATACGTGTAACTCTCGTTACACAAAGGAATCAATTATTTTTTGTTTTAATTAAACCCCTTAATTAAGTACAATTATTTTGAAAACGTCCCATTTCACGGTTCATGAGATACATCCTGGTGACAGACGGAAAGACAGACAGACAGCGAAGTCTTAGTAATAGGGTTCCCGTTTTATCCTTTGGGTACGGAACCCTTGTTTTTTTAAAGATTTCCTGATCTAAATCAAAGAGTGACTTAATCGCAATGATCTTTAGCAATCCCCACCGCCGTGTCCAATCTATGAACATCCGGGCGGTACACTGCCCTCCTAAGCAAAAAAACAGTATGTCAAATTCGATTGCCAAAGTAAATTAAATCCTCGCTTCTTAGTAATAAGGTTGTGATTGCAACAAGAGTTTTATTTGAGTTGCTGCTATTTAGCTTAGCAGGGCAGTACACCAAAGGAGTTGTGAGAGCGCTGAAGAACTATAAGAGGAATATATTTATTTAATCTTCTTTGCACAATACAAATAAATATAAAAAGTACAAATGGCGGACTCAGTGCCAGAGAAAAAACGGGTCAGTTAGAAAAATTAACAGTGTTAAAAACTAAACTAAATCTAAATGGCTACTTAACATTTAAAACATATATTACATAAATAATTATATAAGTTAAGTAATAATGGGTTGGAAAATGGAAAAAGATGAGAGGATAAGGGAAAGGGAGATCACTGATCAAACAAACGCTATCAAGACATTAACAGCCCTACTCAGAGACATTTTAACGGCAATTAGATCGTTCTTAATTCATACTTGTGTATGAAAAATCGTCAATGCAATGACCGCAATGAGAATACTTTCTGAAAGTATCGTAAGCACAGCTACGTTTTTCATAAAACACAAAATTGAGCTAGGAAAATAGTGTATATATTGTGTGGCTTACACACACATTTAAATAATGGTTATTGGGGTTTCTGAATAGTGATATTATTTTGTGCATCGTTAAACAGTTTTCAAATAAAATCATTTTTTATGAGATCGATCGGAACGGATCAACTAACCCCACTATGGGGCTGGTTGTTCCATCCTTTTGAAATACAAACTTCTCCTTAAAACAATAAATCTTAGATCACACACGCTAAAGGAGTATTTTGTAGTTCGTCAAAATATGTGTTTATTTTGTGTGCACTATCATCTCTATAACAAAAAATCAAAGGCAAAAAGGTATTATTTTGTGGGGTTCGTTGTTCCGTTGATTTAGTTTTTTTTTTCCATAACTACTATTATACCATAATGGAAGCAACTTAAACGGCTCCTACAACGGCATAATTTCATAACGTTTCGCGTCAAACATCATACATATTGCTCCGTTTTTTACTTGCATTTCTATTATCATCGGAACAACTTACCCCCGGCACTTTCAGCCCCGCTCTCCCCTACTTATCGTACGTTTATATCAATGTCGTTTCAATATGTCTTTATCAGTCAATTAATGATGTCTTCATGTTTTAAGTGCTAATACTATTTACAAAATTTCCTTCCCATATACAGCCACTTAATATCAAAACTCATCCATTGGTAAATTTTATTTCATACTAGTTTCCTACCGTGACTTCGTACGCGAATAAGTCAGTTCCCGAGGGAATAGCGATATGAAACGTACCCTATGTGTTAATCTACGGTATAAGCTGTTTGCATTCCAAATTTCACCAAAATTCGTCCAGTAGTTTTTGCATGTAAGAGTAACACACATCCATACTTACAAACTTTCGCGTTTATATTAGTAGGATGTTTTATAAAAAAAATAACTACTTACATATCTGACAAATCTGTCACAATTTTTTGCTTGTTTTTAACGTTGTTGAGTCGACGGGTCCTTCAATTAAATATTAGGGTAAGGTCCAAAAAGTTGGGCATGAAACTTTTCCGCTGTGCAACGAAAATTAGCCATGCAATTGTAAGAATAGTTTTCGTCTAGCACTGGAACTTTCTTCGCGTTCGTTGTTTGAATGGTTGACTACGCTTAACTATGCCAACTTTTTGGTACTCACCCATGTTTGTTTTTTTTTTGCAGCAATAAATCGGGAACCTAAGTTCATAACCATCGTTACACAAACATATAATTTAACAACCCGCATTTTTTTCCGAAACTGAATAATTCGTGTAGAACTCTATAAGTTAGGTTAGGTTAGTTTTATCAAAATCCTGAAATATTTGTAGTTACAGAAAAAAGCGGGTTGGCAAATGAATAAATAGGTTGCAAAACGATGCATTTGCCAAAGATTTGTCGGCGAAAAGCAGAGAACCATTAAAAATAGTACTGAAATAAGTATTTTCATTTATCTGCACACTACGCCATTGACAATTTTATTTCATGCACTTATCTTAAAACGACGTACACGCTGCTTCCCAAGAATAGTGAAACAAAGCGAAATAGGTTATTTTTTTGCTATTGATACAGATCGATTTTAAATATTTTTGTCGATCTGTACCAAAACCAAAAAAATACTTATTTCGCTTTGTGTCACTATTCTTGGGAAGCTCCGGTAAGTGGTCGCGGTTGAGTAATACTATAATAATATTCATGTTATATTACTATCCCGGGTCCAGCCAATCAATCCATACTTCCACCAGGAATATAGCGTTACCATTAAAATATATAATTCACATCAATACACTTTTATTACTTGATTTGGTAGAGTCTATAAGAATAAAAAGTAATCTCCCAAATGTAATAAAGTCGTAGATCATACTAAATCCCCCGCATCCGGCACACGTGTGGAGGCTGGAGGCTTCGGAGCGTAGGCCGGGACTCCCACACCGGCACGGTACAACCTAACTAACGATTGTATTTTAATTTTTAACGTTCAAATCATTTCCTTCTAGCATCATGCATATGCATCTTGGAGTAACGAGTGTGTGCCGTCGTGGGACAGGTCACGAGAAAAGAAGGCATTTTATTAAGAATAATTGTTATTATTCTTATTTGAATCAATTACGCCTTACTCTGTTGTTTTTTCTTTTTGATTTGTTGTATTTCGATGTAATGAAATTACTAGCATAGAGGCATTCAAACTTAGTCCTCAGGGTTGGCAACTCATCTGAGGTCTTAGGATTATAGTCTTGACAATTCAAATGTCTTTAGGTCTCAGATTCCACTTACCATCAGGTGGCCTGAGTGCTCGTGAGCTTTCTCTTCAACATAAAAAACTCCTCCCCCTTTCTGGCTGTTTGCAAAGAAATTAAGGTAAGATGCATTGTATAAAACAATTGAAGATTTTTAAATAGGTAGCATTAGTATAATAAATAGTTGCACGATAAAATAGACCCATGTGACAGACACGGACGGTACAGCTAAATGATGTCACTGACGACGCGACGCAAGTTAGGTTCCTTTTTACCTTTTTCGTACGGAACCCTAAAAAGAAGTATTGTGATGCATTTGAATGTAGGCAAGCTTGTACAGCTTTAAATTGAATTGAATTTCTTCCTTTCTTTTCAATGTCGCATTTTTTGACATTCTGAAATAAATAAGAAATAGTAAATAGTAGTAGTAGAAATAGAGATTCTGAAATAAATACTTAAGTAGCAATGTAAAATCAAGACGGTTGATTGCAACAAATAATTTAAATTTAATGCTGTAAAATATAAGGCTTTTTTTACGACTACTCATATAAAGATTCCATGAAAATCCGTTAAAGAAGGTATCATTATAAAAAGTAGTATACTGACTTTAATTAAATCCACCATAAGTAAAGACTGAGTAGGTAATTTAATTCAGTCGAAATATTTTAACTGCGGCCAGCATATAAAAGTTTTTATTCGCGTAATTAATTCACTTTTCAGGCAGTGAACGCAATTGACTGCTTTACGTGTAGTTGTCAAAAAAGCAATTACAGCAGTAGGTAATTAAGCCTCTACATAACTTTTATTTCTGTGTTTCAATATTCGTGAAATGCTATTGTTTTAGTATTTTAAAGTGTTTACATACTTATTTAATTGCTAAACATACAATATTTCTGTAGTGAAACGACCATTTCTCCCAAAGAATTCGCACAAAACCCGATTCCAGTCGGTAATGCTATAAAGACGAGGTACTAAAGTGTATTATACCGACATTTGGACTTGGCTCCGCACCTCCCTCCCCGCGGCTCTCGACGAGTTAATCAGCCAAGCAAAGTCAGCGGTGGTCAAAGTGTAAGGGTCAACTGTTTAACTTTTTGTATTGCTGATTACTTTTTGTAGGTTTCATGCAATGTTGGCGGTCCTTTTTTGTGTTAAAATCTTTTGAAGTTTGACATTAAAAACATATTTATTAGTAAGTCATATTAAAGGTAAATTTGAATGAAGGCCACTGTTATCCTATTTCTTTCATGAAAACCTTTTCCTGACAATCACAAACACAACAAAACAAGAATTAGCGAAATTTGTCCAGCCGTTCACGGGTGCCGGATGCCGTGACCAAGGGGATTCATTTTAAATATATAGATTATAATCCCTTTGAAACACATAAATTGGTTGGTCCTGCCTGTTATTGTTTGGTCTGAATGAAATCTTTTCGTCTAACAACCTTTTAGGCTGATTTTACAGAATTTAAAAAAAAAAACATATATTGTGTACATCAGTAAGTTAAGTTAGGTTAGTTTTTATAAAAAAAAAAGTTTCAATTGAAAAAACCGTTTTCAACTAAAATAAACTGAACTTCTTCAAACTAGAATGCCGTTATAGGGTTAGCAGATGGTAAGCAGGTCTATGTGCTCATTTGCATTCTACATGCCTATAAAAAAATAACATCAAACTTTGGATAAAGCCTCTGAATTAACTAGATAGAGCCTCTATCTAGTTAATTCAGAGGAAAAGATAAATCATTTTTCCAGATTTAAGGGTAATTTTATTACACCTACCTTCTGATTTCTGTTTCACCTTAAAGTTGCCTTGTAGAGAATTCTTGTAATTTTGTGCAATATAGTATCAGAATAATAAAATGAATAAATAAATACATCGATGATTTTAGTTCCAAATCCATCCGCCACGGGTCAACCTCCGTGGCGTTGTGAGCGAGAAAGGTTGGGCATCCGTGGTGGATAATGGCCCATAATGACTCTATCGGCGGCGCTCGAGAGCCGACGGCGAGCGGATCAGAGCCATCCGCTCTTTTTCTGCTTCCTTCTGGGAACACACAACTGCTTATTACCGAGATGTATGCACGAACGCCGCAGAGGAAATCAAAGTTCAACAGGATACGTTGGATGCTTCTGTTGTCTAATATTTAATATACATTTCGAAATTTCGGCGATGAGAATGTTAGTATTTTTTGCCGAGTGTATAGGTAGAAAAGTTGAAATATTCAAAAGTACAACATCGTATGCGGACGCATACCTATGATCCGTTTCCGTTCGCTGTTTTGAGCCATTTTTTAGTAAAAACCAAAAAAGTGCCAGAACACACTTTTATAATGTGTGAACATTTTATTGTACAAAATGAACAGAAAATAAGATACACAAAGGTGTAATAGATTTGTTTTAGTGATAATAAAAAAAAAAGTGATGATGTTATAAAGCGCGGTAAACTGCACGACGGCGCGCATCTCAAATGATGTACTTATTTATTGTATAGATATATAGTCAGTTAGGCAGTACATAAATAAATTATCTACCTAATGAGCGTAGAAAACACATAATAAATAATATTTTACTATTTTAAATTTTAGCGACATTGTATTATAAAGCGATATTCAGTTTACGACGACAACTTAATTATATGTGGATGTCTTACCCACCATACAGGTAAGACATCTACGTATAATTAAGTTGACGTAAAAAGCAAAATTGAACATGAAACTCTACGCAATGCCGATGACTCTATCACCACTTTTTCCCGCATCAAAAACTGTGATGAGCCTTTGACTGATTACAATCTCCGAGCCGAGCAATCATAGCCTAGGTGTTCGAAACAAATGACAGATCGGACGGTCTTAATGAAGACCTCGAGCGGCGATGGGTACATTGCACTCCAAAAGCTATAAGACATAACGACACTTCAAAAGCTAAGGAAGATCGTACTCTATCCCATTAGAAACATGGCTGCAAATATAGTTAAATTTATTATGCAGATGCGTCCTTTTGGCTTGACAAAGCAGCCCAAAGGAGTCTCTTTGAAGTCGCCGCTTCACCGCCCGATCTATAAGGCCGGTGACAGTGCGGAGGCGATGACGCCTTCATAAAAACTCATGATTTATTTATTCCCTTTCTTGGACGATGGCTGATGTGTTTATCGAGATGCGCACGCATCTTCGGGTTTTAATTGTAGTGGCGTCGCTGTTAGGTTAATTTAGTATTAAATGCTTACACGAATGAAAATGATCCCAACTTAACTGAATTACAAACATTTCCGGAAATGTGTCTAAAAATTTACTAAGTCAGCCGAAAAAAGGAGGCGCGTAACTATTCGCTAACATTCTAAATGTTGCAAACTTTCAGACTTAAATCTGAATTAATAAATAAAATGAGATTTAAGAGGGTCAGTTCCATAATTTTTTACCCAAAACATGATCTTAAGACTCAAACTAGATTTATCGCATCCGTGCCGCGGGCCTTAGTATGGCTAACTCAAGAAGTACTGCACAAATAATCGGGATAATATGTTTCTTTCAGTGAACTCTGCACAGGGTTAGCGAAGTGAGAGCAGAGGCCTTTGCCCAGTAGTGGGAACACAACAGCAAGATAATACAATTTATATCTAGGTTCGTTTTTGTTGTTAAGCCGAGATCTTTCAACCGGAAACGGGCGCTTAAACCATGTCCCTATTATTGGCAAAACATTTAAATATGTCCATGGTGTTTTTGGTCCCTTTCAAGTGTTTTGTTGTTTGTATTCTAATCTTTTGTTGCTTGAGTAAAAAGGAAAAGATTTAAAGCAAATACTTCTTAATACCAAAAAAATTAAGTAAGTACTTAGGTAATTCTTAAAACCAGTAGCCGGTCTTTGCGAACAATCGAATTGGCGAAAAGCGTTCTCTGTTATGGTAATCTTTCTGTTACACCGGCTTTGATGTAGTGTTGTTACCGCAAACTTAAGTATACTCGTATGTAAATAATAATATATCTCTTTCCGTAAGTAATTAGCTGAAAAATTACTTAGTTTCAAAATGTTGACGATGAGTACCTAAGTATTTTACAAAACCACCATTACCACTAATGAACTATACATACGGACACCTTCTAGCACTTTCTAATAGGCCAAGGTTAGTGGCAGCACGTGAAATAAGGCGAAATTAAATTTAAGAAACGTGTGTGCAATTTGGGTTAAGCGTATAACTTCTAAACTTTCGATAAAAAAGAAGGGATTAAAACAATTTGACTCGTTTAGCTATTCGACTATTTGTTGCCACTTTTCTCGAGGAGGTTCTCAGCTAAGTTTGATGGAAATCAGATGAACCGTCAAGTGCCTACTTTGAAAATAACTTGAACAAAGGTCCTCAACACTTCGTTCGTCTCCGTCTCTAAATTAACTTCAGATTTACGAAATTCAGGAAAGTACGAGTATGTAAGTTTCTATAAACAAACTGATCTGACGAAAGCTTTGGAAGGTGCTCAATCAGAAAAATATTTCCTTACAAATTGTTGTGTATAAAATATTTTTTACACAAGTTGGTTGAAAATTTTTGTGGCCACCATGCCAAAGTGTATAATATCATTGATGATGGTTTCCGATACAGCAAAAGAAGAGTACGTTTTTACGCCGGAGGCTTTTTAACAATTCTTTGAGTCTTGTATTTTCTTATTTACAACTGCTAAAGATAATTTTACGGATTTAGATACCCGGTTTCCACATTCACATTATAAATGACGAGAAATAAGACGTATCGCGGCGATCAAATCAACCGTTACGTTACTTGTGCCTAAAACCATCACCAATCCAACAAACTGGTAAAGCCACGTCCCAGATTGAGAAACTAACAAACTGATTCATACTGATCAACTATTAAAGTTATTTTGAGCATTATAATAGTGATGAGGGCCTAGTACCCTACAAAATTGCTTTCTTAGTCGTGCAGTTTTGACACAGTTATCCAAATTGCATAAAACCGCAAATGAATCCGTAAATTTGCTCGTGGAGTGTTTTTCAATTAGACATTGCTTTAATAAGTAATAGGCAAGTTTGTAAATCCAAACTGACTGGTGAATCACATGTAAAGTTTTACTTATCGATCGTAGACGTATTCTGACTGGTATACGGGAGTTTTCCAAAAAAAATGTACATCGTTAAAGACAAAATTAAGAAAATTTAACTTTTTCTTTTCGTCACGAATATTAACGTATTTATATATGGCTAATTTTCGTGACGAAATGGAAAAAGTTAAATTTTCTCAACTTTGTCCTTGACGATGTACACTTTTTTTGGAAAACGCCCACCCATCCAAAAAATAAAGCAAATACTTAAGTAAGAGTCTCACCGACACCTAGATTAGGAATATTATACCCTGTAGAATTGAGGAAATACCTCCCGCTCAAATCCAACTCTATGCGCCACGCCTGCAAAATTATGTCCCAGCACACCATAACAAACATTATCTGCCAGATATTTGTTACAAAAAGTCATCAACGGTTTGTACGCCTACAAAACTGGTACATCAGAGCCGCACGCGCACCACACGCGGCGTGGCGCAACAATGAGGAAACTATTTGGTTTGCGGCATAATTACAGCATCATCAGCGGTCATTACGGACCACCCGCGGTTTGTTTTCGGTTTCAGTAGCCTTGGGCAGGGCGTCCCCAAGGGTAGTCACGAAGTTTGGACATTGTAAACTATCCGTTAAGTGGTTTAAAAAGGAGTTGGATGCAATATGGTCTTAACTGACGATCTTCTAGTGGTAACTTCTTCTTACTACAAATTAAAAAGAGATCATTCCTTCTAATAAGCAGGAAAGACTCGTATTTGTCGACGTTTAGCCAGAGATCAGCTCGGGCTTGAAAAGCAACATTGTTAAGGCATTTCTTTTCAATCTTAATTACTTCATACAACGTACGAGTAAGTTTTTCAGATTTCAATGTCACAATTTAGGAGAATAGTTCCTGAAGAGATTTTATGACCTTGTAACTGCTTGTTAGCTTTGTACTGAGGATTTACGACTTAACTACGCTCAGTACTAGTCTACATGCCAATGATATTTTACGAGGGCCCTAGTAAAGATAAACGTGAAAGTACGGAGCCTTGGCCTGTAGTCGACGTTTCCTTGGTGATATTGTAAATGATTGATTTCTATATAGCTTAGTTATGACCCTATCTTTCCTCTCCTTTCTTAATAAAGCTAGATTATGACTAGACCCCGCTATCGCAGGTGCAAATTGGTAGCTGTCAAGTTCTTAGGGATGAGTTAAAATTATTTTGAAATACTAGGCTATGTCGATAATTATAGCTATATGTCTATATTTTTTCTTTACCATAACGAGGGTCTAGAACTTTAATTAAACTTGTTTATTTTATAAAACAGGACTATATGGGTGAATATTTGAAGATGTACATATTACGCGGCGATTAGTAAAGAACTATTTAAAATTATATTAATCTAAACAATCATGGTTTTTATACAATTTATAACTTTGGCTTTATAGAATAATGTATATAAAATATATTAATTGTAAATATAAATATGATTAATTTATACATAAAGTCGTCAAATCTCACTACCAGTCGTGTCACAAATCCCAAATTTGAATAGTCTATGTTAAAAATAATACGGTATTATGCTGAAGATTGTATGTTTATGCAATTATTTGTATAATATAATAGTGGTTTTAGTAAACGTTACAATTACACGGCTTAAAGAACACTTTCAAGTTATTTTTTATCGCTTAGAAAAATGTCCCAGAGCCTGAAACTCACTACCGTTCGTTACAATATACGCAGCTAAAAAAAATACTTCGCGCCTTTTTTAAACTGTCAACGATCAAAAGCGCCGATCGATGGCACCTTCCGTTAGCGACTGGAGTGAGCCGCACGCGTTTTTAGTGACTTCGCGCTGAAATTAATACCTAATCACAAGTCGGAAATCGTTTTGGTCAGATACTTTTCTCCACACCATTCGAGGTCCCAAAGATATGTTTTTTAGAGATTTTTATACAATTTTTATACTAAAATATGTACGATTGGGTCGCTTTTGTATTGATATATGTGTAATGTTTTTAAACTTTTTTTATTATCTTTAACGGTGACATATTGACTAATATCTCCTTACCATTTTCATAATTACCATTTTTTACCATTTCATTTTGACGAATGGTAGTGAGAATGTTGAAATGGTAATGAGAATCAGTATAATATTTATACTGTTTAATGAAAAAAAACATGTAAATAATTAATAAATTCATCAGCAATACTGGAAAAAATAAGTACATCATTTTTAGGGTTCCGTACCCAAAAGGTTAAACGGGACCCTATTACTATAAGACTTCGCTGTCCGTCTGTCCGTCTGTCTTTCACCAGGCTGTATCTCATGAACTGTAATTGAAATTTTCACAGAAGATGTATTTCTGTTGCCGCTATAACAACAAATACTAAAAACAGAATAAAGTTAATATTTAAGGGGGGCTCCCATACAACAAACGTGTTTTAAGTTTCCCCTAGTAATTTCTAATGAGGAGTTAAAATATTTTAATTTTTAACAGCTACTGTTATGGTGAAAGGTTGTTATCGTGTTTTTATTTTTGAGTAAATCATAAAGACTTTTGAAAAGATGATTAAAAATGTTTTTTTTTGTGTAATCATCGTCAGCCTCATTACCATTTTTAAAATTCCCTTAACAAATTTGTTATTTCTCACTACCATTTCATAAATTATCCTTACCATTCATCCGTACTAATTACCATTCATAAAATTCTCATTACCGTACGTATTAATTCTCACTACCGTTAGCAGAAAAAAATAATTCTGAAATATATAGATATATATTGGTGTAATTACTGTCCCTTTTGCTTTTACGTATTATTAATACGTTGACTCGTAAGTAAAACCGATAAAAATCCACATCTGAGTCGATATTTAGTTTTTTTTTCTTACACCTCCAATATGCTCATCTTCAAATATTCACCCATATAATAACAAAATGAATATGTTAAATATTTTTCATTTCTATAAATAAAAATCTTCAATCTTTCATCTTTAATAACAAATTATCGTTATCTTCATAGCACGAACCATTCATAAATGATTTACATTTTAAATAATCAATAAATCTCTCTTTTATGTCCACCAAAAGGGATATTGATTATCGTATTCTTAATGAACGATCAGTTTTCTTTCCAGTTTCTCTGCAGTAATCTAGTGCAGTCATGATATTTAACAATAAACCCAATATCTTATCTATTCATTTTTAATCATGGATCCCATAAAAAAAAACTTGTTAAATTGTAGCCTAAAAATGGTATAGGTACCTACATAACTATATCGATATCGACATCATAAATATTTTTACTTATCCCTAAGAACTTGACAGCTACCAATTTGGACCTCCAATAGCGGGGTCTAATTATGACTCGAAATATCGATAGCGAAACTAATCGATTGCAATACACTATTCAACTCAAGTTGGAGTTGCTTGTGAATTCAAGCGCTAGGATATCGCAGTTTTTTGTTGTAACGTTAGAGAGGGAGATTAATTGAATCTATCTATCAACCAAATCTCGTGATCGAAACAATTGTTTAAAATGTATTTAAAGGCCTAACTTCCTTAATGTCTATTTCTTAACAGTCGGTAATTTTTTGTGACCAGGAAGCAGTTTAACCAAACCGTGAAGGTTATATTTTTAATGACCACGCCTAAACGACTTAATAATTCGGAATACAAGATATATATAAATTCAATATAATCCTACTGTCACCATCTATTAATATTTAGGTTTTTATTGTTTTGTTATCATTAGGTATCTGTCGTGTAGATCAAATAGTTTCTTAAACGTATTATTAAAATAAAACCGATAAATAAATAAATATCTAGATAAGATTAATTTCACACAAATTGACCTAGTCCCGAAATAAGCTCAAGGCTTGTGGCGGGTACTAGACAACGATAAACATACTTATATAGAAAAATACATAGAAAATAGCCAAGACTCGGGATATGCTCTTCCCCGGTTTTTTTTCTTTTTTTCCTCAATTACCCAAAGGTTAGCTGGAAGAGATACCTTGAAGGGTTCGCTTTTGTACATTCCTTTTCTGTAAATATTGTATTTGAATTTCTTGTTTTGTTTAATAAAGTTTAACATACATACATACAAATACTCAAGCTCATCGCACAAATCATCAATTTAACCAAACATATCCTACCTTATTAGTAGTGAAAAACTAGCCTAAGAGCGCGTTTCCACTCAAGCAGAGTTGCGCAAAGGATAGAAAACGACCAATCAAATAGTGGAGATGTCCATTCGGACGATTGTCCGGTGTCTGATTCGTCGTTTTCTCTGCTCCAATCTGTTTTCTGTTCCCGTGAAGCTCCGCCAGAGAGAAATCGCACTCTTGTGCCCGCCTTTCACTGTAAGCGAAGCAAACTCCGAACGGACTCTGGGGCTGGCATGACAGTCAACCACGTGGTTTATCGAAACGCACGAGAATGTCATCCCATACATTTTGAGCGATAGAAAAGAAAGACGTTAGGAGCGTTTGCATCTTGGCTAGGGCCCCTGTTTAGCTTACAAATGTAAACTTCTGTTGCTATTTACTGCTTCTTGATGGAAGCACTAAGTAAGTCCCTTCCACCTACAATTAAAGGCGTTAAGTTTAAGACTTAAGTTTGAGATTATAAATTTAAAAATCCCCGACTCAAAACCGTCTGTAAAAAAACCTCTAAAAAGTTAAAAATTATTTGTATTGGCCCTAAGTTTAATTATAAGTAGGTATTATTGTTTCGATCCAAGCGTCGTTGGGTAGGAGTGAGGGCTGATTATTTGATAACTAGGTCGTTAACTGAACTGACACGTCGGGGACCGCTAAGTAGCTCGGGTATTTTATATTATTTAATTTACTTAGTGCTCCCCCGACTACTTTTTTTTTTATTTTTTTTATTTCTCGCTTTTTAAGCTTCTCCGTCTTAGTGCCTGTTTGTGGCAACGTAGCTGGGCGTTTTCCAAAAAAAGTGTACATCGTTAAAGACAAAAGTTAAGAAAATTTAACTTTTCCGTTTCGTCATGATATCCGTTCCGTTATGTAAATGTATGGCTAATTTTCGTGACGAAATGGAAAAAGTTGAATTTTCTTAACTTTTGTCCTTAACGATGTACACTTTATTTGGAAAACGCCCAGCTCCCAAACGGATTAACGGATTTGGACGCAGGTTTTTTTTAATAAAGCTACATTAATCTGTATGGTTCTTAGCAAGATTTCATGAAAATTTGTTGAGCCGATTAAGGTCTGAAAGTAGGTGTCACCGTAATTTCAGGGGCATTTAACCCTCTGAAAGCTCAATATCTCAAAAATGCAGAACCGATTTTAATAAAACATGTCTGAAAACCGCTAGAAAACCCGCTTTCAAAAAAAATACCGCATTCAAATCGGCTCATCCGTTTAAGAGCTATGGTGCCAGACACACAGAACACCTCAAACTTATAAAACCCCTCTTTTTGCGTCTGGGGTTAAAAAATAGCAATGGAGGTTGCAACTTAATCACTTTGTCATTAACTTAAAATAAACAAAATAGCATAAGAATAGGTTTCAAAACGCAACTAATTAAATTGACTCAACTCTAGAATCCCCATCAAAGACACAAGGTTTTTTTTATGGTATGGAAAAGAAAAACTAGCGCACAGGCCACCTGAAAGTAAGTGGGATCTGCGATCCAAATACATTTTCAATCTCAAGACTACAATCCTAAGACTGCTTGCATCTCTGTGAAGTAAGATGGAATGCCTCTTTACTAGTTAATACATTTGATGCGGATGCTCCAGTGATTCTATCTAACATTTCCACAGGAGAATTTCGGGGTTCTACTCCCTGCTGTGACATACAAATTATCTCATACATATTGCTAATCTAACGTTTGTAAAACTTCGTGAGAGATATCAAAAATCATCTATCTGCATTAGTGTTACCTAAAAACTAATGCCTAACATCATAGATCTTTCACGAACCCCCAGCAGTGTAATGGCTGATCTGGTGCGCAGGCGCAGCCGGTCGTGCTGAGGGGATCCGTCGCGCATTAGAGGCGTGGAGCGTCGTGCCGCGCGCCCGAGCGCGGTGGTCCGCCTGTACTCCCGATAACTGGATCAAAAACATACCAGTAGTGCCTCTTTCACTCTTGCTTAGTCAGAATAGGACAACATTAAAATACCAATGAATCCAATGATGGATCGCACGAAATTATTGTTAACTCGGTTTGTATACTTTCACAAAACTAACGTTTAAAAGTAGATCGTCAAAAAGTAACGGAAGTTTGCAAATCCATAGTATTTTAAAGATGATTCCCATTTGCTTCGTCGATCTACAATAACAAATGACATACATAATTATGAACAAGTTGGATTCACCAATTTCATAAAATTATTTCGTATTTAGTTAACACCTTAACATACTTAAGAACAATCGGACCTATCCCAAAAATATTTGAAATGAATATCCTAATATACCCCTCTCCCATAAAAATTAAACAACATTTCGTGTGCGTCGTAAGCAGTTAAAAATCGCGCTACATTTTTAAGATAATATGCTCAAACTCAAATTCAAGTTTCGTAGCATTAAAACATATTCCGAGTTCACTTCGATTCCGTCACAGTTCATTACAACAGCCTAATTACAGAATTCACCATAACAAAAGCGGCCAACCTCGGCTTTTTTGTTGCGTTTGTAGTACTCCGTTATTGTATCGGCTAATGTTCATCTTTACTTGAATTGCTTGTAATTAGAAGGCTTACGCAAGGCAAGAGACAGGCTCGTGTAATTGGGACCACCCGCGGAGGCCGGGGCTCCAGCCAGCAGGGAAACAAAGCATTACCTATGCGAATCCAGGCTAAGCCATTACTTTAATTAAGCTGTCCAATAGAGGGCGGCCGAGAATTGTCAGCTAAGGTCTTTTTAGCATAAGTTATAGGCCCTGCACAGCATGGGCTCTTGGACAATTTAGAGCGCTAGAACAGTCAACCTAATTGCTGAGCCACTATGGAACTATATCAAAGTAATTCAACAAATGAAATTGTAGTCTAGACTACATTGTATTTGAAAATTGAGTCATTTAGACTTCTCAACACGTTGGCATAGTTGGGAGTGACCCTGCCTCCGAAGCCTGCGGTCCTGGGTTCAAATCCCGATAAGGGCAGATATTTGTGTGATGAGCGCGAATATTTGTTCTTGAGCCTTGGATGTTTTCTTTGTATTTCTCTATATAAGTATGTTTATCGTTGCCTAGTAGGTACCCATAGTACAAGCCTAGAGCTTAGTTTGGGACTAGGTCAGTTTGTGTGAGATTGTCCCCTAATATTTATTTATTTAATTAGGTGGACAGATTGACCGACTTCTCATTAATGAAATAAGGATAAAAAATAACCCAAAGTTTGTTGTGTATTATTTGTATTGATCATTAAAATTGTATTTTCATTAAAATATCTCTAAAGACTATTTCCGTGGTCTTAACCACAAATTCTTAAGAGGCCGTATACGAAATTTAGCCGATTTTGCTTCTTTTCGTGATTTTCAGTTAAAATACTGCTTTTCTATAAGTTTTAATGCACATCATGAAATAGGTATCATTTCAGTTATTATCGAACAATTGAGCTACGAATGAATGAGCTACTTTTTTATTTCTGTCGAGTATTATAATGCGAGATTTAGGTTGTTTTAAAACATTATCTATTGCACGAAATTATCTTTCGTGTTACCTATTAAAATTTGTAGAAGTAAAGTTTTTCAACCGTAAAATCACATCTGTAATATCACGTAAATCAGTGAAATCGTCAAAATTTCATATACGGCCTCTTAAGTTTGGAACACGCAAATCTCTGAGAAAATGTTTTTAGCGAGGGTTGCACATTTTGATTCCACGCACGACCCTTGTTTGTAAGGCAGGTTGCACTACTTGTCACTGATCCAACCATAAGTCACCATGTTAAATAATTTACATAGTGAGTAAACTAGAAATCATTTGACATTTATCACGATTACCGTTGTTAATCGTGATTAACTATAAGGTATTTCTTTTCTCGCAAAAACGTGACTTCGACCGTACAAAAGCATGAATAGCTAATTGAAATGCCTCAATTAATGGACATTTTTTTATGAGGTTTGTCGAATTTAGTTTTATCTGTTTGTACAATAAATAAATCAATATGTTTTACTATTTTCTTCGTAAGGTTCCGTTGAATTGAATTTAAAAATTAACTCTATGATAATTTAATTAATAAAGGTTTTTGATCCCACAAAGTGTGATATCAAGAGAAGTTAGATTGTGATTGTCAAAAACAACACACTAATAATAAATAGCATTATTCCGTTTCTTACATATTAGCCATATATTATTATGAGTCGTAACATCATTATCCCAATTATCCTTTATTAATTTCTTTTGAAACTTTTTAGTGTCTGTACTAGGTATTAGGTGCCTTCGTTGAAAACAAACCCCCTCTTAAACTAACTGCTACTTTTAATTGCGGAGATTCTTACCCTCTATATTTACACTCTGACAAAGACAAGTAATTTTATTTAAGATGTCATTATGCCGAATAACTCCCCTATTTTTCTCACGCTGCTACGGATACGGTCCTCAAGGAAGTGACGTATCGTGATTTTATAAGCACCAAGTGGTTGAACATGAGTGGTACTTCATCACAAATACAAGGGCTCTCCAGAGCTAACTCGAGCAGAGAGAGTAATTGGCAGAACGTGATTATTTGGCAAAACTCAACCTGCCAGGCGTGGGAACGGAAATGGCGAAAAAACTAGCGACGGTGATATTGTTGTTAGCTAAATGAGTTTAATGAGTTTATTGTTATAATTAGTTAAGCGTTCATCTCTTATTCTGTACTGCTCAACATAGTTATGTTCATTATACGTCTCTCTCTTCTATCCATTTGCACCATGGCCTTCCAGATATTTTCAATTACGTCGAGGAGTAAATCTATTTTTGAAAAATAATTATACAACCTTATCCTACTTTAAAAATAAGTGTGAATGGTTAGAATAACGCCTCAGTCAAAATCCCATCCGACTACGTAATGCGAGACTTTCTTCTAACCAGTCTAACAAAAAGCAAGTTTATAAATACCCGACTTCATCTTTTGATTATGCCGTCTATATATGTTAATTACCTATCATTTAATAGATTTCTTATCCTACTGTATTTCTTTTTTTTTATTTTTGTTAAGCTCGCGATGTTAAGACGAATCTAATGGCACCTTACTCTTCAAAATCGGTCAAGCCGTTTAGGCTACAGGAGGTACAATGAAACAGACATACTTACATACCAACATAGTACACATTCGCGAAAAACATTACACTCCTTCCGGGTCAGTCGGGTAAAAAAAAGAAACTATACAAAAAACATATTTTTCAGAAGTTTGTCCCAAGTATATCCATTACGTTACGTAGCTTCATCTATTAATACAAACTATAATTGAAGGAAACTAAAAATGTATTATTTAAATAATAGTAATGACTTTGTCTTTCCTTCTGAGATAACTATTTAAAAAAAACGTTGGTACATAACTACCAACGCTGATTTCCTCTTGATCAAGTTTTTACAACGCTGGATAGGCTCCGCAGGGGGTCTCGTTCTCAGCTCAAATCATTACATACACATCCGTATATACGGATACGTTGCAAGATGGATGTTCCTCGGTTCGGCAGTAGACAGGTACACATATTCACTTGCTAAATTAATATCCCATACTCTGTGCAGGCCAGCTGTTGTCCTAACCTAAACAAGGCAGCCCCAAAGGCCGTCCCATTCTAAAAATGTTGTCGTCGGAACTTAGTAAATATAATTTAAAATTATATTGGTTTGAAAGAAGTAGATTTTTGCTAAGTAAATAACTGTTATCCGGATACTTCTACTGACTCATGAAAAATAAACTAGTTTATTCATAAACTTCAAGCAGGTATATGATATCTATAGAGCATATTTCTTACTCTTGTTTCAGCTTTTTGAGTATGTATTAAATATTATTAATTTATCAAAGTTAAGAAACTATTTCTGATGGTTTTATTGAGCACATGTAACTCTGAAAGATGTAAAAAAGAAAGACATTGAAGGCCTTTAAAATAGTCACTTCCTACATTTTATTACCTAATGTAACATGCCTCCATGCTACAGTATTCAAAATGTTGGATGAGCCGGTGAAAAGATCGGCATAGAGGCAATCCAGGCTGGTCCTCATGGTTGCAATGTTTTGGTTGTAAATGACATAGGGTCCCAGAGACCCTTAATTAATGGGTGTCGTTGGATAGGTCTTTCAAAAATATTGTGGGTTTCTGAAAACAGTTTTACGATCAAGGGATCCGTTTATAAAATATTAAACTTTAAAGCGCTAATTTTTGTTAGAGTCAAGTCCTCCCCCCCCTCCCCCCAAACAAATGCTAAAAATCTAAAAAAAAACTTAACCTCGTAAGGCCCAACGGCCTAAATTTAGGACATTTGCCAAAGTGACTTTAAACTTTAGTCGACTTATACAAGGTTCTTTTTTGAACTAGTAAAATCTGACGTGGGCCTCACGAGGATAAATCAAAGCACATATAAGGATTTCATAAGGAAAACTATCACGACTAAGAAGACATCATTAGTTCTTGAGGTACAGGCGATTAAAGTGTTTATACCTACTAAAATCATCTAAGACGGCACCAAACGACTTTAAATAGAAAATTAGTTATTACTTGTTGATTTTTATGTTTGTAGTAAGTACTTAACAGCTTCGGAACCCTACACTAAGCATGGTCCGACATGCTCTTGCCCGGTTTTTTAAAACATGATTAACTGCATTCACTGTTTTTTGAAAAGCGTATCAAGCCTGGAATCGAACCAAATAAAAATGTAAAAATGAAACACTTACTATTTTATTTTAACAATCGATACCATAAGGGTAAAATATCTCCAAGATGAAGGTTTCTTGGTGAGGTTTGTTGATTATAATTTGTGAATACTTTAGGTAACAATGAGTTTGAGTTTGAGTTTGGTTTGAGTGATGGTTCGAGTCCCAGTAAGGGCAGATATTTGTGTGATGAGCGCGAATATTTGTTCCTGAGTCTTCGATGATTCCTATGTATTTAAGTATGTATTTCTCTATTTAAGTATTATAAGTAAGATTGTCCCCTGATATTTATTTATTTATTATTTATTTAATTTGCAAAAGCCTGTTATAGAATTTAAATCGCAGAACTTAGGTACGTGTCCTCCATATTATGTTGACGATATTATTAGAATTTTTTCATGGACGGTTTTATTTCAAAGACCTAATGTTTCTTAGAGTTTTTTTACCTTTATTATTGGTCCTACCATCCAACCATCTGTGTTTATTTTTGCATTCTTAATTTGTTCGATTCTCGGTTCTGGTAAGTTTAAAAAAATATGCGTATTCCACAATTTGTTTTCAAAAATAATAATATTACCTTGAAGTAAAAAGAGTTATTTCAAGGATTTGAGAAATTTACCGTTTACATACACACAAACTCACAGAATTTGGACTGTCTCTTTGGTGTTTATTAGTGGTGGTATAACCCTGTGCGTGCAGGGTCCGTCCGGAACGCTATCACCGTCTTATCGTTTAACCTACCGCCAACCAACAGTGTTCGCATTGTTGTGTTCTGGTGTGTTCCGGGATAAGACAACCGGTGAAATTACTAGCATTGAGGCATTCCATCTTAGTCCTCAGGATTGGGAATGCATTTCAATTCTTAGGATTGCAGTCTCAATATTGTAGTGTTGAGATTTCAAATGGCTTTATGTGTGCCTACGTGCCATAAAAAAATGAATCAACTTAAGCTTATTAAAAAAAATGCTTTGTATTAGGGCGATGAATTAACTTACATTCAAAAACAATGAAAACAAGCCGAGGTTATTTGTAAATTTGCATAGTTTTCTAGTTTAATAATTTTATGTGGCTGTAATCTTTTTTGGAATCCGTAAAAAATCTTCAGTATATTCAGTAGGTACCTAACTGTTACATTTGTTAGACGTTTACATAAATTCCTTGTAGCATATTACCGATTCGCATTTCACCTCGATCGCGTAGGTATGCTACAGTAGATTGTACACCGGCTAATATTTTTAGTCGCATTTTCCTCGATCGCGTATTTCGCTTTAGATTTTTTACTCGATCGTTTGTTTAATAATTTCTCTGTATTTTTAGTCAAATTTTACCTAATCTGTGTTTGTGCATCTAATTGATAGGTACTTTAACCGCGTTTTAACCAGACTCCTAGTCTAATTAGGAAACTTTTCTTTTTCGAAACACCGCCGCATTAGGGCTCAAGTTTCATTGGCCGTTAGCCCGCATGTTACCCACTTGCTAGTAGCAATACATTGACGAGTTGGTATTCATGTATATTTTGTTTTTATCTATTTAACTTTATATATTAATATATTTATATACGTTATACGCATATGTCGTTTGGATGTTTGGTTTTTTATTTTTACTTACTATTTTTTTTAAAATTCCATTTGTTAGTTTAGTTTACCGCCTACCAATCTATTTCTCTTTCTTTGTAACTTCTCTTCTTTGTAAGGTTCTCTGGAAGAGATCGCTACTTGTAATTTTTATCGCTAGTTGTATTTGTAATTTTGTATGGGGTGTTCAATAAAGAATATTTGTATTGTATTGTATTGTATTCGCGCTATTGCGTCTGGAGCTATTGCAATGCTATAAGCGTGCGGGATAAATCCCATCCCAATGAAACTGAGCATTTACGGTACGACGCGTATTTTTTTATGTACGACCACATACATACATGAAATAAAATAAGAAGGTTCAATAAAGCAAAACACAGTCTTCAAAAACCCAAAAAATAACTTCTTTTCAAATTTTGTTGAGTCCCACGATTTTTTAACGAAAAGCCCACTTCAGTTTGACTGAGCTATTACACTGGCCTACAAAAAAAAAAATTTGGTTTGGTGCAGCTCTGTCCGTATCTGTAGTCGGTAAGGAACTGTATTGCTGCTACAAGATGTCAGCTGAGAGCTCTGGTTTACCTACAATTCTTATTTAAAAAAATCCGGTTTTATTCAAAATCAGTCTGTCTGACCCCCCGTGTCTGTAGCCCGTGTGGTTGCCGGGTTAGAATAGTGCCACTCCATGTCTTCCCGTGGATGTCGTAAGAGGCGACTCAGGGAATAAGGGCTTGTAGTATTGTTAGGCGATGGGCTTGCAACCTGTCACTAATACACTAACTAGTAAACTTCTTGGCCTGATTGTGCAAAATGTGGTTACAGAATTATCAACAAGTCTTTTTAGAGTTGTTGGTATTTCTGTAGCTCTGCCTACCCCACTCTGGGAATGAAGTCGTGATGTTATGTATGTATGTATGTATGTCAGTCTGTCTGATTATCACTTTTATGACATTAATAGTAAAAAAATATTTATGGAAAGTAAGTTGAGATGTTGCAATAATCATTCTAATATTCTTGATGCATAATATCCATTTTTTTTTTTTTAAATTGAGTGTTTTCATTCTTTCTAATGAACGAGAGCTGATATGAAAAATGTGACTGATATTTTCGTATCAGCTCACAAAATATACCCAAAGTCAGGTCTAAAATCTTAGGCACCAAAATGAGTGTTACCATTTGAAAATAACTTATTTTTTGGGTTTTTGAATCCGGGTTTTTTGTTTTTTAAAACATTTTATTTTTTGCTAACATAGTTTGTGTGCTGATGGTGTTCGTGTATTTGGTTCAAATATGTATACATACTTTTGCGAACTACGTTCCTAGTTTGTGATGTCCGGTATGTCAACGTATTATTTTACTATTTGGGATCAAGTGGATAAAAGTTTAAATAAGGTTCTTTCTTCTATCTTTAGGAAAAACATAACACCGAAAAACCGCGTTTGAAAAATAAAACTACAGACCTAAAATGCAAACATTAAATAACTCGTTAAACAAGACCACGTTACAAAACAAGTGAAACTACATGAAAAATAATACTTTGCGAATTTTTATAAGTCATTTGAACAGCGACTACAAAAAGATTTTTTGCGTTCAAGTGAAATGCGAATTTGTAATATGCTACAAGGAATTTATGCTTTTGTGGTAAACGTCATCTTTTAACTGTATAAATTGATTATGAAAATGTCGGAATAAAATTCAGTATCGCTCTGTGTCACGTTACCATCGCTAAAACATAATTATCAACATCATTAAGATCTAACAAGAAAACAGCTAAATAAAAAAAACAGAATTTTATTTCAATACAGTACAATAAATACAAATGCTTAACACAATTTTACAAAACGAAAAAATGCAACAATTTTTACAAACTCTTAAATAAATCACTAACTATAAGCCTAATTCAATAAATTATTATTTAATTCATAATAATAATTCCAAGATACTTTGTACGATTTTCTATATAATATGTTTAAGACATGTAATTTCAAACGTTATAAGTTACGTATCTCTGCCGTACTTACTTCATTATCGTCTTTAAGGCACTAATCTAATAATCTCACTTTGGTAAACTGTGGTTAATCGGTTTAACAATTATGGATACTTATTTTAATTAAAAATAATTATCTTATAACTCTCTGCACTCGTATTTAAGTCACACGAGCAACACGACGTAGATATTCATGCTATTTATGTATTTCTTGTACACAATACTCACAGAATGCCTCTATATTTTGCCATTTTTACCAAAGCCAAATATTTTACAACCAACTTATCCCATTAAACACTTTCCTATTTCCAATAAACTTTAATAATACAAAAATCCGTTTCCATTTATTTCACGAATAAGGGTAAAAAGAAAAAACCAACTCCAACTCTGAAGCAAAGAATGATACCTACATCTTGATTGTAAGGAGTTATTGCATGGGAACGATCCTATCCGCGTATCTTTGAATGATCAAATAATGTGAAAATAAGTGAGCAATATGGTCGGGAATTGGTATTCCGCGAGTCGCCGTGACCACTGCATTATGCATAAAGAACAACGTGATTTGGCGTCGGAACATTAGTAAACATTCGCGAGATGTATACCAAACAACATCGTACTCGTATCAAGGACTCTTGGAAAAATGAACGTCCAATTTCCATGAAAGAATTTAAGTTGGTACACTTGGGAATTTCAAGTTCTACTCGTACTAACGGTTAATAATAATTTCGGGTTTATATTAACAGGTAGGTAATGTAAAATCGCTGGTGCCAAGTACCAAAAGTACTAAAACTACAAACTGATCGTTTTTAGGGATCCGTAGTCAAACTACGAACCCTTATAGTTTCGCCATGTCCATCCGTCCGTCCGTCCGACGGCAGCCTAGCGCAGAGACTCTTAGTACTAGAAAGCTGTAATTTGGTATGAATATACATATTAGTCACGCCAACAAAGTGGTACAATAAAATGTAAAAAAAAATATTTTCGGGTAACTCCCTTACACGTAATGGAAGGATGAATTTTCAATCAAGGGATCCGTTTAGGAAATATTAAGCTTTAAAGCGCTAATTTTTGTTAGAGCCAAGCTCCCCCCTACAACCAAAACTACAAATACTAAAAATCAGAAAATAATCTTTAATGAAAGCGCATATAACCAATTTAGAAGGAAAACTATCACGACTAACATCATTTGTTCTTGAGATACAGGTGATTAAAGTGTTTATACGTGTCTACTAAAATCATCTCAGACGGCCCCAAATGACTTTAAATAGAAAATTAGATTTTATGTTTATTAAGTACTTAATGGCTTCGGAACCCTACACTGAGCATGGTCCGACATGCTCTAGCCCGGTTTTTTTATTTTATTGACATGTGGAATAGCATCTTTAGAGAGGTATATACGACGTACTTAGCTTTAAAATTTTAGGCGAAAACCCTGGATTATAATTAGGAACCATTAAAAAAATATTTATGAAATAAGAATTGTGATATTATTATTAAGATCAAGTGGTTCACTGAAGTTTTTATTTAAAATATCGCAACTGGATATTTGCTGCTGCCTATCAGAGCCCGTGGTCTCGTTTCGGCCGCGTTCGCGAGAATTGCTCGAATAGGCTGACATACCCAACCGGTTCCAACCTCTTCATTACTGAGCGACCACGCTAAACAATTTTTAATAGTGTGAAACGAACATAGGCACACTGTCACTGTATAAAATACTAAGCTTACACATTTAAATTTCGTTTTCATCGAGCTCTGGAAAATCAACGTTATAAGGAGAGTAACATTTGCACATAGTCCTTTTTACTCGTGTCACTTACGGCACTCTAACCCTAAAGTTAAAACAACATAACAGAGTACAAAAGCTCTTAAAAGATTCAGTTAACACTTTTCTCTCACTCATTTGCATTCACACTTACCTTAGCTAGTCTAACGGACTTGACCCGAACCTGAGACACTTTAATGATTACCAACTTATAACGTTCACCGCATCACAGTTAGTTACGTCATTCATTATACATACCAACCAAGATCATTTGTAAAACGAAATGTGAATATATGTTACCTCATTATTTTTTCCCAGAAATTAATTAGCAAAAATGTAAATATTTCAAAGACATTGACTAATAACCGAACATGCTTACGCGACGTCGGAATCCATCCCACATATTTGTACTGCCTCAGCCGCCCTACATCAGCGAGCGATTAGTGTCGTGCTTACCGGAATTAGCTTCGACTGTGTCATTAGAACATCCACTTCCCTATTCGACTAAACGAGCTTCAAATTGTCTGTTTCTTTCGAACGCGTTTATGCTGATACGGAGTAATAGGGAAGGATTGAGACGTTGACGTGTAAATTCGTGTGTTTGACAGTGCGTGGTACCGGGGTTAGATCAATCGTCGTGGCGTCGAGGGAACAGCCTAGCATTTGTCACCGGACCACCGGCGCCGCCGTATTTATAGCGGCGCCCGCGCGTCCTGTGGGCGAGCGCTATCCCTCTATCACGCAGACTGCTGCATTATGGGCTGGCGATGTGCGCCGGCGCGATAACACAAAAATGAGGTTCTAGGACGGATTTGATCCATTGAGGAAGCTGATAATACTTTAGATGTAACTAAAAAGATAACAAATTTTGTTTTACGGAAGCTGTGAGATTACAAAAAAAAAGATAAGATGTAATTATCCATCAGGAGCAAGAGGATAAAGATAAATGAACATAGCACGTTTATCGATTGCGATGAAAAGATAAGGTATATTTATAGGATATACAAGGTGTTCAAAAATACCTGTTCCGATATATTTGGTGTCTATTTATGCGTGTCTACTTTTGACGTTAACGGTATTGAAATGACATTGAACTGATATTGACTATGTTCCATTCAACCAAACTATTAGAACCTTGCATTTCCTCACAGGACTTCCCTAGCTACTTACACTTAAAAAGACTAAGTATGTACATATTTATAAAACTTGTACTTTAATGCAATTGTTACACTTAATATTAAATTACATCTAACTGTGCGCAAGAGGTAAACCTCTTCTTTAAGTATCACGAATACAAATAAGCATAGAAAAATGTTGATAAAAGTAACGTTTTAGACACAGACGCTAAGTATGCACTCCCTACCAGCACTACCTGGGGCGGCTGAGTCTTGATTGGTTTGTCTAGGCTTTCTAGTTTCTTGTGATAGCAGAGCCTGGCGAGGTTGTTCTGCATGCGGGGACAGTCGTAATCCTCGTTGCCGTCGCAGTGGCAGCCCGTGAGGGCTGCTGCTGCGTCTTGTTTTCTTAAAATCTCTACGGAGTTGAGGCACTTGTGGGAGCACTTTTTACCACGATACATGGCTCGGCACAGCCGGTGGTAGTACGTCAATGCGATGGCACACTGCGCGTCAGCCAGGCAGATCAGCTGCGACAGCCGACACGACATGGTCGCGTTAGCCGCGCCCTGCAGCACTGACACCCGACACACGTCTATCCGCTTCTTCGCCTCCAAACAATACTCGTCCTCACACTCGCACTGTAACAAAAAAATATCGTTATTCACGGAGTTAAACGTTCGAGTATAAACCCAATAAACTTTTTGAGAAAATCATAAATATCCGCAGACGGTATCGCATAATAATAACGTTTCACGGTCGTAAAAGTTTTTTACGACATATGAAACATTCCGGCCGTTATCAAAATACATCGCGTTTTGAAAAGTCTTAATAAATATTGTAGTTGGACGACGGCCGGATGCACAGAGATATATTTCACTCGGACTGGTATCACTGCCACGACTTTGAATTGATTATGCAAAATGTTCCGTGTGATAAATAGTTTTGGACTCGAACCGTAAAATGAGCGTATGTCAGATACCTTGGATAGTAGAACATCATGACATTTCGCGCCAAAAAACGTTTCATCGGGTAAGTTACATGAATGAGGTTCTACGAAGCGTTATAAATCAGGATCCTATTCAAAATCCGCTTTAATTTCATGGTCAATTTACTTAATACCTAGCTCTGATGAGAGTAATGACGGCCCGCCGCCGTCTTACGCTCGTTTTTTGTGAGGGCAACACCTGCGCAAGAGTCGTCGCGGTGGGTCCGCGATCAAGACGTCAAAGCTCAAGACTGGCCGAGGCCGCTCGGAGCCCTCGATACACATAGCCCAGTACAACAATAATCGCACCGCCTCTACTAATTAAGGCTTTAAGTGATGTTAATCTAAATTATGGACGCGCGCCTTATAAATATGAATGCGAGCGACGCTGGAATCTCTGGGAGGCTTTTAAATGCGCTTCGCTAAGAGCAATGCCACGGGATATGTTTCCATTTAATGGAAAAAACGTCGCACGGATACGGTTAAACCATTACGACTAGTGGGAATTGTAATTATTTGCTACTTGCGACGAATAATTAATGACAGTAGATATTTTCATGTTTATTAATTATTATTCTATGGGAGAGACCAATACCTACCGAGTACCTATAATTAGCAAACTATTTATACGAGGATGTTTTTGTGTCATAATTGCAGGTAGGCAAAATATAAACACAGTCGGAGTTTTGCATCGGAGTAGAACCTGGCATGAATGCAAAAAAGAAAAACATTTCATTCTTACATGTAACATCTAACAAATTAGAGTACCTAATCGGTGGTTCCTTCCTTTTCTAGAATTCTAAGTAAGTACATAAAATTATTGTAATCAAACAAAAAACTCTAGTTAAACTTGCGATTTGCAATGCAATATACAATAAATATTTAGTTTTTTTTTTAATTCTGGTCCTTTGATCCGGGTAAACAGTATCCATAGGTAGGTTGTACATACCTAGTCGTAGCTATTAAAGAACTCCATCTCCTTTAGTCCATCTTAATTAGAGAGATATGATTTTGTAAAACAACAGCAACAAAAATATTACCTACCTTTCTAAAATTTTAAACAAGTCAGTAGACCTATATGGGCATGCACGATTCCCATTATAAGAGCAATATTATGAATACAAACATCATAAAGAGCGTGTTACCGGAGTTAATGGATATTTAATGGATCGACGGCATCGGCATATTGAGCCAGGCTTCGTGAAACTTTTCGTACGTAATTGTATTTCCTTACATGGATTACACAAGTAGGTACACAGCAGCTTGGCTAATGCAATACTGAGCGTAATTAGTGCAGCGAACACCTGCGCTTCGGGGAGGTCTAAGTAATGGAACATTCAGCACGAAAAATGGTTCTGTAATATCCGCGCGATTGACTCTCTTTATGCAGAATATTATATATACATATATAACATCATTGCATCATTCCCAAAGTGGGGTAGGCTTAGCTACAGAAATACCAACCACTCAACTAAAAAGACTTGTTGATAATTCCCTAACCACATTCTGCACAATCAGGCTAAGATATTTACCAGTGTATTAGTGACAGGTTGCAAGCTCATCGCCTAACAGTATTTCAAGTACTACATCAACGGGAAGATATGGAGTGGCACTATTCTAACCACCGGGTTAGAATAGTGCCACTCCATATCTTCCCGTTGATATGTTCAATTGATATTTTGTATCCGTGTTATTACCGAATAACACGGATACAAAATATCAATTGAACATTAATTTGTAGTGAAGGTAGAAGCCACATAATTTAATAGCCATCGGCTGTCTATCGTTATTTCACTCGCACTCGCGTATGGGGCTATAGGCTCTAGTTAAGTTGGTTTTTTTTAATGGTAAAAGGAGGCAGACGAGCAAGCGAGTCACCGGATGGTAAGTGATCATCGCGACCCAAAACACCCGCAACACCAGAGGAATGGCAAGTGCGCTGCCGACCTTTGAGAAAAGAGTAGGCTCGGTTTTTGAACGTCCCCAAGTAAAGCTAAGTAAGATAGCGATTTTAGAAAATCGACGGAATGTATAAGATTGCTGTCAGCTGATGAGTGATGATAGATGACGTGAACCGCTTATGTCTACTCCATATATTTCGAGTCAATAGAAAACAGAGACGTTAGCAGTGTTTGCAAGGCATACTTACATGTCATCTAATAGTAGGTTTACTTATGTACAAAGATATCCGATAGCGTTTAAGGAATCGGTAGTACCTACTGTGCCAACATGTACCCTTAGGACAGTCTCACAAAAACTGTATCCGATCCCGAACTAAGCTCTAGATTTGTATAATCGGGTACGGTCACCATCAGATATATCGGAGCGAACAAGGTGCTCTATATCTAAACACGACTCTATTGTCAAAGCGTTAGAGTGCATGTTCAGATATTTTTGAACACCCTGAAGAGTATAGATATATTTGTACCCCACTGCTGGGTAAAGACCTCCCCTCGGTTTCTCCACTCAACCCTGAGGAGACCATGGTTTCGCCAATCACACCTTCACAAGAACCTAGGCTAACTGTGTCGGTCCTAAACTTAAATAGGTACGAGTATAAGTAATCTATACTAATATTATAAGGAGGTAAAGTTCGTGAGTTTGTGAGGTTGTAGGGGGTAATCGCAGAATCTACTGAACCTTTTTAGATGAAATTTGGTATGGAGATAATTAAGGTCCCGGGGAAAGACATACTTATTATCCCGGAAAATAGACAGTTCCCGAGGAAATAGCGATAAAGGTGGTATTTGACATAAATAGACGACACTATCAAATTGTGGTTTAATAGTGTTGTCTACATACACTCGAGTAGAGCTCGGTCGCCAGGTACACATATAATAGAAGAAACTGATTGGCTGATAGATCAACGCACAGCCGAACCCGCTGGACTTAGGGACTTAAAATGAGAAGGGAATATTCCTTTGCACTGAGAAGGGATTTTTGGAAATTCATCCCCTAAGGGGTGAAAATAAGGGGAGTAGCGGGAAACTAATTCTACGCGTACGAAGTTGCAGACGACTCAAAGGTTTTAAGTGATTTTTTATTTGGGTATTCTCTTACTTAAAACTTGGTCCTGGACTAGTTTATATGGGATATATTTTAACTTAACGTCCGGAGGCTTTGCACATTCTCAGAAGTTAGACCTATATCAGCTGAACATTAAATACAAAGGGCGTGCGCGCTGCGAGTATAAGTATTCTTTTCACGCGCTATTTTATATTTCCTCCAAACTGAGAATTGACAATTAATGGTGTTATAGCTATATGTATATTTCAAAGGTAATATCAGCAAAATATAATAAGATCAAATCATTTCTTAGAATTCTAAATAAGGAGGAACGGACGGAGCGCCACGCGGTAGGATTTCCGTTTAGGACGAATTAAGAAAACGCGCCAACTTCGTTAATTCAGCTAACTATACGTTTACTCTTGATACCTAACCTAGGTATTATTACTGTGGTGTCAGCGTTCCCTACTTTGTTTCTCTTCTTCTTTTTTTATTAATGGCGGTTCACTTGACATAGCCTTCGGATGCCTGACAGTCTCAGGACCATGTCCTTTACAGGAAATGGTAGTGTCAGGATTACATATTTACAGAGTTCGCGTCTACGACCTGGCGGTCTGAGGGTCACGCGCCTCGAAAGTATAATGCATTGCTCAAAGGGTGGGGTTTTCTCGATCTACTACGACCAGAGGTAGACAGATGGTAGACCTTCGTAGTCAGGTGGATAGTCGCCATTTCTGTATGCTATAACTACTATAAGGGTTTATTTTTTTAATGGCCGCAATTAATCGTTTTTTCTTTGCGTTCGTGTGGTATACTTCGCTTTTCAGTTTATAATTCATTATGTACTAGCGACCCGCCCTCGCTTCGCTCCGGATTAAAGTATTATGCATATAAACCTTCCTCTTCAATCACTCTATCTATTAAAAAAAACCGCATCAAAATCCGTTGCGTAGTTTTAAAGATTTAAGCATACATAGGGATATAGAGACAGAAGAAGCGACTTTGTTTTATACTATGTATGTAGTGATTTAGTATAATATTGAGTTTCTGATAAAAAAGAGTTTTGATAGCAGACTGTCTTTTTGGCACAGCATTTTCTTATTAATACCCAACTTACCAATCTCAATTCGGTGGGTCTGAGTTAAATACAGCGGAGATCCTGTCACCATATTCCTACTTCAACATCAGGTCAGCTCCTACATACCATTGCATTTATCATCGGGTAAAACTAACACGTGAAGTTAAATAAAGGCTTGTAATTGCAGATTCTTACCTATCTTAGCAGAATCTTTCCAAATACTTACCTATTGAGAGTTTGAAATATTGATAAAAGAACTATCACAAACATGGGAAATTCCCAACGAAATTATTGGTATTCGGCCAAGGACGACTATTAAAACGAGATTAAAACGCTGAACAATTTTATATGACACAGCAACCACAACTATAATTAATGACAGACTAAATTACTTAAGGGAATAAGGGCTTGTAGTACTGTTAGGCAACAAGCTTGCAACCTGTCACTACTATTTTTTTTGGTTAAATGTGGTTACAGACTTATAAACAAGTATTTCTGTAGCTCTGCCTACCCCACTCTGGGAATGAAGGCGGGATGTTATGTACTTAAAAAAGGCAAATAAATAGTGCTCAAATAAAATTCCAGTTGCATGTAGACTGATTCAGTGCATCTATGGATGCAGTTTATTTGTGACGTGTACCGAGGTCGTCAACCGCGACCCTCGCCGCGATTTGATCTCGTTGCCGTCGTGTCCGACAAATCTGCCCGACGACGTCTAAATTAGATTTTATTGCTGGGCGTCTGCGCCCGCGCACCTAACACCACCCCACCGAGACCCTTCCCATCGTGACGACTTCATTCAAAACATACGAAGAAATCCGCTCCGTGTGAATACACAGATAGAAAAAATCTCTTCAGCCAAAGAAACCTATTTAAGTCAAGAGATTTCCAGTTTCCCATATCAGGAAAAAATTAATTACTTGATATAAAACTCAAAATGTTTCGAACTTTATTACTTACACTAACAATTTTATATCTTTACGTTGATTAGTAAAAAAATCTTTTTTTAAAAACTTTAACATTTATTCCAAGAGCGTGACCGTCTTGTTCAGTGATAATTGTTATTCAGAATCAAATCAGCCAATTCTTAACAACAACAAGAATCTTTCTTGTTTTTAATTGAGAAAATGGCTCATATTAAGAGTTATGACGGTTCTTTTTAAAGAGTTGCACATAATTGAAGTAAAATTTAGTGTTTCTTGGGGTGAAACAAGTAGGTACTTATACCAAATACATTAATTTCTCAATTTCAAAGTTGTTACGGTACTAGGTAAAGAGTTGACATAATTGAATTAAAATTTAATGTTTCTTTGGGTGAAACAATAAGGTATCTTGTACCAAATATATTAAGTTCTGAATTTAAAAAAAAAAAGACTTGAATTTAATATTTCAATTTCTTACCTTGAATAAACCTATTTTTTAAATTAAAATTTTTAATTTTTTTTAACAAGTAATAAAATCTCTTGGTTGTATATTTAAGCTTTTTCTGTAGAGATCGAATATATTTTATTGTAAATTTTACGTTTCTCTAATTGAATTAATAAATATCTAACTTCTATACTCTTGAACTTTTTAGACAAGTAATGAAATCTTTTGATTCTATATTGATGCCTTTTGAGTAAAGAATTAATATTATTTCATTGATACTTTTTGTATTTCTAAGTAAGATACAATATTTTTTGTCTAATGTCAATTGTTACTCGATGCAAAAGGGTAAATATTTTTCTGTAATTCCGGAAATGTTCAATTAAAGAACGTGTGGTACTTACTATACAGCACGACCTAGGGTACAAATTCATAAAAAAGGTACTTTTATGTACTTTAGATTGTAAGAAATGTGCTCTTATAGTTTCGACGTTGGTCGTGGTCGTGCTTGGTAGACGTTTTGGCACGACCACGCGAGATTAAAGATACACAGGTGAATTATAAAAGTCACAAATAATACAAAATAATGTACTCAAAATGTACTGTTTATTTTTATTCTATTGCCGCTCTATTGCTTATTTCACTATAGTTTTGAGTGCTTGCTTGATAGAGAACACGCTTGTAAAACAATTTACTTCAGGCGCTCAGAACATAAGAGAAAAGTAGACTAAGCAATAAAGAAACACTAAAATAAAAAAATAAATATTTTGAGGACATTTAATTTGTACAATTTGTGTAATTCACCTCAGTATCTAAAATCTCGCGTGGTCGTGTCAGAAAGCGTCTAACTAGCACGACCATGTTAAAACTATTAGAGTACATTTTTTAAGATGTGAAGAACATAAAAGTACATTTTTTAAATATATTTGTATTGCCAAAGAAATAACAAAATTATCCTTAGTCGTGCTGTATAGTATAGTACCACACGACAAAACCTATTACTGTTCTCAAGTTTACTGCGAGTGAGATTACTGGTATTGTTAGTGTTGTTAAAATAGTGGCGAATATTTGTTGTTATTATCACAGTACAAATTCCGTCACAATCAACAAAAGCAAACCTCAGTTAGATGTAGCGCCATCTGGTTAATCTAAAAACAGTAGCTTTTATCAACACTTGTTTTAACTAAACATTTATTAATATAAGCAATCTAATCAATCCAGAATAACAGAAAAATATAGAGTGTAGGAATAATACAAGATATAAGAAACTGAGAAAGCTATATATTATGCTATAAAACAGTTCGACAAAATTACAATCATATGGTCTCGAGTACAATCATTGAAAACATTATATAAATTCTGTGCTTAAAGTTGTCAATGAAACAACTCTAATTTTTCGCCATCGGAATTGTGTCATTGTATACCATATTACTTAAAAGTAGATCATTGTAGGTACAGGAAAATAAGAGTTGTATCATTAAACTCACGGAGGAACAGAACTATCCATAGAAATGGTTATACTGTAGGCCTCATCACAAAATAAACGAAAAGTGGTGAATCTAGGCTCAAAGTCATCATAAAAAATATGTTGAAAATCTATTATTTTTTTAATTTGGTATTTATGTGTATTATTTAGAGATGTTTGTTATTTTCATAACCGTTTTTTTACAATAAATTTGACTTTACTTTTACCCAGTTTCAATATCTACAATAATATTTTACAATACAATTTCTCCTTTACTATTTTTATGAAAGCGTCGACACAGACTGATATACTTGAAAATGAAAAACGATTTATTGGTTATCTTATCACATAATTAAAAACAATACAAAGATTGGGCCCTTCTAGTAAGCAAAGGAATATACTTGTGTCAGAAGGCCCCGCTCTTCCAGCAGCAATAAGAGGTATAACCTAATAAGATACCTACTTATCAAAATCAGTAAAAGTTAGTAATATAATACTTCTAATACGGCTTCCTTATTCGTATCTAAAATAATGTCTGGATGAATTGATGGTTCTGTGGGTTAGAATCTATTCTATGTCCTAAATGAGGACATAGAATAGATTTTGAACATTAATAGATACAAACTACAACTCTTTTATTTTCCAAGACCAGAGACCGTGAATACCACCCACTAGATTTCAACTACATAGTAGACCATTCTTGATCTAGAAATACGCCAACTCCTGACTTAGATATATACAGACAATATTGCCACAAAGCCTCAATTTCACTTGAGACATATACAAGTAGTTTAAAGGAATCTTATACCGGGAAGCACTTCAAGGGCCTCATTTCAATTTGCCCCGGTTAGATAGAACTTAGGTCTATGGTCTATTCTATTAAGTGTGTGTCACAAAACAAACAAACAATATCAACAATTTCTTTTGTTACATAAATAGATAATAGGAACCTACCCAGTGGAAATAAAAGTATAATAACTTGAATCATTTAAAAAGGCTATTCCCATTAATACGTGAATAGTCCTTGTAAATTATTGAAGCAAGTGCCTTTAGAGCCACTGCACTACATAGTATAAAACAAAGGTCGCTTCCCGCTGTCTCCCTGCCCCTATGTATGCTTATATCTTTAAAACTACGCTACGGATTTTGATGCGGTTTTTTTAAGGGCATACTTTTTACAAAATAAACATAGTCAAGGACTAAAATTAAGAAATTTTAACTTTTCCATTCCGTTACGAAAATTAACTGTACTGCTATAAGACAAATGGTGGTATCTCAGACCAAACTCTTGTAGCAAGTGCAACCATATTACTAACGTGTGAGGATTGAATCTGCTTCAGTTATTGAATTAGAGTTACCGCCTATTGGCGTATGAGGTCAGTTTATAAATGTAACACTAATTTTCGTAACGGAATGGAAAAGTTAAATTTTCTTAATTTTAGTCCTTAACTAGGTATGTACACTTTTTAAAAAAATATGCCCTTAATAGGTAGTGATTCAAGAGGAAGGTTTATATGTATAATAAATACATGCTGGTTTATGTACGTGTGTTACCGAAGTGAAGCGAGGGCGGGTTGCTAGTTATAAATAAATAAACTATTTGTAAAATGAAACATAACACTTTCCGTTAACAGAACGAAGTGGCATAGGCAAGCAATCGCGACAATCTGTTAGAGATATTAAATCACAATTAACGTCGTCACTGCTTTCAACATGATATGCTTTAATATGTTCACTATAGTCACAAATCCGTAATTTGTTACATAACAGTAATATTGACTTTAAATCAATGTTTTTCACAAGTATACGGCGGGTAATTATAAATACTGGCACATCGTTTACATATTTATGAAGCAAAACACTTGATGTGTCGTAAATTATGCCGTTGATTTCATATGACGACGCAGAACAGTAATCATTCTCCAATCCATTGGGAATATTTAAGTGATTTTGTTTGCCGATCTTAATATTATCTTCCAACCCTTTTTCAGAAAGAAATCTTGCACAACTTTTCAATTCACACCGTAATGCAATGGAATAAGATAAATTTTTGCGACACGTTATTGACTGTGCCACACGTTTTAGATCTTTATGCTTAGCTTCAAATTTAAATGCAGAGAAAAATATAGGTGGACCGGACTTTTTTATTATGGACGGGTAATGTAATAAGAAATGATATTTTGGTTTCAAATGAGTTTGGAATAATTCCAAATACATAATATGGTGTTCTTTGATAAGTTGTGTTAAATATTCGACATGTTCTATCGAAATAACTTGACTTGTTAAAATTTCAGTCAACTCTAGTAAGGCCAAGTAATATTTCCATATTTCATCATCTACAATGACCAAGTCACCAACGATGTAACGAAAATTTCGTACAAAGCATAACATTTCGGAAGCCGAAATAATAATTGAACCATTAGCTAAATGTTGTTTATTAATAGGTGGGGGGTGATTGTTCTCCATTCTGCTGTAATTAAAATATTTAATTCTAGAGTTCAAGTGTTCTAGTGTAAAATAACCTTTGCCTAATAATGATTTAACTATAGCTGCCATGCTATATCTGTGAACTCCCTCACAAAGGTCGTGCATTACATCGACACTTGTGTTATCAAACATATGAAATCGTTCTAAACTGTTCCACACACAGTTTTCTTTCAGACCCATGTTGTTTTCTAAGTAATAATTGTAATCCTGTTTATTGCGGATTTTATTCTGATTTTCAATTACTTCGGTTTGACATTCTGTTTTGTTCATCGTACAAATTCTGCAAAACATATTTGCTGAAAAACTCTCTACACAGCCTAAAATTGAATTCAAACCTAGGTTGTCGCCGCACAAAACTATCAGTGTAAATTTAATATTTATTACTTTGTTAACGTGAGAAATGTTGATGCCAGTTGTTTCAAGAAATTTTAGTTCAGATAGTAATGGTTCAAAAATTTTTTGATTTCCAAATTTGGTTCTTTGATTTGAATAGAAAAGTAATGTTAAAAATACATTTTCCAATTTGCTGGCATATTGAGGAGGCATACTGCCTAAAGATGTATACACGGCACCTATTTTATGTTTTCCTGCGTGACTACCTAAGGGGTTACCGCTTTCGAAATCATCGTAATAAACATAAAGAGGAATTAGTGTATCTGAACAATTTTCCATTTGTATTTTCCACAGAGTTCCATTGACTACACTTCGTAATATCCCGTTATCCATGCTTAATTTTCTCTGGTAATCTAATACAGTATTTAGAACGTTTGGTAATTCCAAAAATATTTTTAAAGTTTTCCTTAATGGCAAAAGATACATAAATTCCTCTTTAAGTTGCATTAAGACAGTATTGCTCCTTTTGTGTTGTGCTTTGGATACACCAATTTTTATTTTAACAGGTTGCACAAATTTTCCTACCCCATTAAAATAATTTATTATTTTATGTTCTGTATCAAAATAATCAAAACAGTTTTCAACCGCTCCAATAATACTGTTTATAGTTTTGAAACAGTTTTCATCAAGCATATAGTTACTTTTTAAAACGTTAATCGTTTTCTTCAGGGGAAAAATAATATCCGCTAGCAATGATTTGAAGCTGTCTACTAAATGTTTTACTTTACTTCGAGGAATATTAAGCATACTGTATAAATTTATTACAAACCCAACTACATTTGAGTTAAGACTTTTCTTAACTTGATTTAACTCATCTTCTAAGGTAAAACCAACATCACAAATTGGTCCTGTCACTTGTGGCCCAGTATTTGTGACCGTATTATTTAAATTTAAAGCTTCACAATATATATTTGAACCTGTATCACCCATACTTCGTGTTTCTTGAGTTACATCTATTTCATTACTATCAAGTTTACGCTCTTTGAACAATTTGTGAAAAACAGTTAAATGGTCTTTCAGGGAATATTTCGTATCATAAGTTCGTGTACAATTAATTACAGGACATACAAAATAGTTGGTAATTTTATGTACTATGTCTAAATGCAATATGTACATTTTAAAGTTCTGAATAGTTTTATTACACTCGGGGCACAACATATTGACGATATTTTAGGTTGTATATCTCCTTAACTACAGGTTTAAAATCTCTACGATATGTGGTGGTATTTTGTCAAATTTAGTCTTAATTTCATATACTTTTATCTGTATAATTAGATAAAGGTAATCTGCTGCCTGTGGGTACTTAGCGTGTAGCACGTGGTATATTTTGAACAATGTATCAAATGCCGTAGCTGCGGACTGAAAGACGTACTTTACATCGTCAATTATAATGTAAAGTGCCGCAAAATTGTGCAAGCTCCCAAGTACAAGCACGTAAGGCTGGACAGATTGTTTTCGGCTAGCACAAATCTCCTTTTGGTTTCGAATCACTTTATCGATGTCACCAGCACTCTGAAAACAAAGTACCTATAAGTACTAATCAATCATAAGCACAGAATCACTTTATCTGCATACACAATTGACAACAGGAACGTTTTTAAAAGGTGTTCTGAAAAAAATCATGCTTATAGAATTTTGTCTCAAAAGTGTTTTTTAAATTTTTTTTGATCATTATTTACTGAGAAAATAAATAAACAAATATCTGCTATTGGCTAAAGAGCTTAAACACCATATATGGTACAACTGACGTCACAGCTAGTGCTAGACTTGAAAAAACAGAACGCGGTTACAAACAAAATGACGTCATTCCGACCACTATTCCAAAGCGGGCGTAGCAAACGCTGACAATATTCAATATTTTTTCTCGGTAAATAATGATCAAAAAATATTTAAAAAAAAATAGTATACTTTCGAGACAAACTTCTATAAGCATGATTTTTTTCAGGACACCTTTCAAAAAAGGTCCTGTAGTAGTCAATTCTTTGAAGTTTGAAAGTTTAACTATGAGGAAGAGTTTCAACTTACATTGGTTTGTACAAGGAGGCTCTCTATTGCCTCTGCTGAAGAAAATTTAATTTTTCTCGAAAACCGTCCCTTAGGTGGTACTAAGTACCCTAATAAGGCCATCTGCACTGGTATTTTTTTATCTAAAAAAAAAATAGTTTGTAGATCTACACACATCAATAATACCTACGCTCAAGACTCATGATGAGCTCAACCAATTCACTAATGGAATATTCCACATTAAAATATAAGTATTCAAATCAAATATGATAATAATTAAAACATGACTTTCAGTTATAAATAATCAACGCTATTTATAACATTATGTAACTTTTTTGAAATTATGTAATACATTACGCATCTAAAAATAATTATATTTATAAGGATATTACCTTCATCAGTTAATGCACCTAAAGTTTCTAACAATGAAAGCCCGGTTGCATTTTTAACCTCTTGTTTGAAACTATTGAGTTTTGTGAAGAATCCTTGCCAGTTTTTATAAAAATTTAGAGACTTCTCTTTATATAATTGGTCAAAGTCTAAATTAATCTGAAAATAAATTCCAGTAAAAATGTAAAGCATTTTTTTTTTATGTCTGCATCATAAATATTAGTACATGTTAGTAATTTATAGCTTAGCTATAGGTTCTAAGGTGTACAGATATTTATGCTGCGGACTGTACTTACAGTTGCTCAAATATTCAAAATGTTATTGTTGTCATGTCCCATTAGAATACTAAGACTTGCTGTCACCATTTGATTCGCGACTTATCATGAACTTTAATGAAAATGATTAATTATTAAAAAAAAATAAAAAAAATATTATGCTTGTGAGATAAACCTCTATAAGCATGATTTTTTTCAGGACACCTTTTAAAAAAGTTCCTGTTGACGATTAATAATTTAATTACCAATACATGTCCTTTAGGATTTCTGAGTATCGTCCATTTCTGGAGTATTTCATCAACAGTAGCTATCGCAATGCTGTTAAGTTTGACTCTGTATTGTAGAGTTTTGATCCATTTTTCCACGACTTCATCCCATGGGTCACTGTGTGTATTTAACCAGAGGACATCATCATCGAAGACAAAGTCTGAAAAAATTTTTTTTTGTTGGAATCTTTAAGTTTAAGACAGGCTTTTTTTGCTCAGAGTGCTCGTAGACACGTCTCGCCCAAGAAGAGACAAGCATTACCTACTCCTGCATAAGGATGATGATGCAATGCTGTGAAGTGTTAGATGGTCTTTTCCGAAGCGCTAACTAGTAGATTCACTCCATATTACCGACGTATAAAAGAGCCCCCATGTGGCCAATTTACTAAATAAATGATTTGAATTTGAATTTAATTTGATGTATTGTTTACTACCCTAATAAGGTAGCCTAGACTCAACGTAGATTTTTCAAGCTGCCTGGCGGCGGCGCAATGCGCCATTCACCAATACGTAGCCTCTGTAAATTTCTTGTTTACTTATTCATAGTCCGCTTCTAGGTACGCGAACGTATGTATAATTTAGGTACTTCTATCAAAATACTTCGCAAAAAGTTTGACAGGTGATGGCGCATTGCTTATTACATAATATTTGACAAATCCAATGATCGTAAAGGCCGCCATCGGAATTCAAGCGGCCGCCTGGTGGTGGTAGCTCGTGGAGGGGGATACAGCGGGGATATCGACCAATCAGCAACCGTCACGTCACTTCCGAAACCACGCTCTCTCAAATATTGTTTATGTAGGCTTCGAATAAGGTATTACGCTTAATAAGCGTTTTATTGGTAGGTAAAACGCCGTTATTATGGTCACTTTTCATTTACATCATCACAAGCTCCATGATGAAATAAAATAAAAGTTCAAATCTACCTAGGGCACAACCTTCCTCTTTCTCTTCGTCTTGATTCCCGGAAGATTGTGGTCTTCGGTGTCTTTCTCCGGATACGTATAAAAGGTTGCGCACTTTATCAACTAATTTGCCCTTGGCTGGAATATACTTTCCAGTTGTAGATTTTGATGTGGGGACGGCTTTCATATAATAAGTGGCTATGTTTTCACTTGGGAATAATGTTACTATTTTTGCTGCTATCAGATTGTAATCTTCTGGTATTAGTTTGCTGAAAATAATAAAATGTAGGTTATGAAAAAAAAATTATATCATCTGGGATATCGAATCGGCCAAATATGAAAAAAACCTGTATTTTTATGAGGCCAATCGAAACGGTAAATGATAAGAAAGTAGTACATGAAGAGGCCGAAAATAGCGGAAGTATAGGGGACGACTTCATATACCTATTGCCTTTTCTGCCGAGTTAGACATAATGCTTTTCACAACTACTACGAGGAATTAAAACAAAAACTAAAAAAAATAAGTGAAAGTTCTACAACTGTCAAAGTGCTAATGTTATCAATGTTATGATATTATAAGTAAATAATATTTACTTAATAATACATATTATTAATTAATCTAATTATATATACATATAATAAGTCTGTAGAAAAGTTGTCTGTTATTGCCATTTTTTTGGAAAATATAAAAGCAGAGAACTAATTGAAGTGATACAGCAGTAGATTTTGTTTTTAATTGATGTCTCTGTATGTCTGTTATGTCCACATATAAATCAAGATCTACATCTAATATTTTGTAAAACACAATGGTATGCTCTGATTGGTCGATTTTAATTTGTCATTTCTTTTCATTGGTCATCTGGGTTGAATCCGGGACCAATCAGCAAACACGCCAGCAAAAACATTGTTGGCCAGTACATTAAAGTCCTATTTTCTGACCCCTTACCCAGACCATCCATGGCAATTGTTCAGTTCTAAAAATCACAGCGTTGCCTTACTTTATGGCACTATTGTAACGTGTTCGTCACGTTTACATGTGTCTTATTGTATTATTAGCTAAAAACATTAAATATTACACCTGATTTGTGATTTGGTTGTTTTGACAGCATCGATTGTGACAGCTGTCATGTCATAGATAAAATTTTCGTTTCAGATTGATTGATGGACTTTCGATTTTTTCCACAGATCTTCTCACTTTGTTATGTCGGTCATTTGCATCTGCCTTGACGTTTTGTTCCGTTCTAAATTAATCACTAGAATAAACTGGCAATCTTTGTCGTTGGGGATTTGTAAAGGATATCCGTTTGGATTGGATCTTGCTCTTCGTCTAAGGTCAGCCATGGAGCTGCACCATATTTTTTCATCAAACTAAATCTCTTTGTTAAAAGTACATAAATGCACGTTTTATGGTGTAATTAACTCTTAATTGAGTATCTTCTATTGTGTACGCTGTTATTTTGGTAAGTTTCTCGTTTTTCGTCGTTTAATGGTTCTTCTAACCTGCACGCTTTGCAAGCGGCCTGTTACTTAATTCGTTTTTTCAATGAGCAATTTCCTCTTTTAAGGTTACGTCGTGAATTTTCATCGATGTGTCGGATTTCTTAAACACTACCGGCGAGTTTAAGGCGTCGGGTGTTTTTTCCAAGGAAAAAGCGGTAAGTTTTTCTCTTTTTTGCATCCTCATCTCACGGTGATTATGATAGGTCAGGGATCAGAAATTAAACCTTGCTTCTCGTTTGTCCCACAGCTCGCTGAGCGCTTTTTTTTTTTATTCCGAGTTTTTTTCTACGCTTGGACTACGTCCACGCGCCGCCATGTGCTACGGCTGGGATCTTCACGCCTAGACTGTAGCTATAACTTTTACCTAAATTATTTCCGTTCCTTAATAATGTATTTCTTGAGTTATAACTAATTATTATACTGGATTAATTCCGGAGGCTCATGGGAGGTCTTATTTCCTTTTCTTTCCCTGCATAACACCTGCTTGTGCGTGTTGCTTTTCATTAAGCAGGCTTTATCCTCTCCCATGAGGTTTTGGTGATAACCTCAACTTCCTCGTGTGGTTACCGAGTTAGAATAGTGCCACTCCATGTCTTCCCATGGATGTCGTAAGAGGCGACTAAGGGAATGAAGCCTAGTACCTAGGGTAAGGCGAGGGGCTTATTACCATCATAGCCTGAAAGTAGTTTATTTAACTTTAGCTTCAAATATCATCGTCCTTATGGCAAGACGTTAAACCGTGTCTTTTTACTACGCCAAGGGTTGAATACTTGACTCTAAGTTGGACCACTGGGGTAGTAAGTTAACTAGGACCCTCTAGTATTGACAGAGTCCTAGGTTACCTCGTAATTTTTTTTCATTTAATTTAAATTCAAGGTTTTAATAGGCTTCCTTGAAACTATTTAATTTAATGTAAATTCAATATTAGTTCATTCCCCATTGTGGAATTTCTTTTAACTTAAATTTTATCAAAACTGGTTTAGCCAAATGGTCTAAATTCCTTTCTTAACGCTTCCTTAGGTTTTAACAGGCTTATCCTGTTCAGAACTATTTATCTTACTGTAGCTTTCACTCAGCTACAAGGCAAGTTCTCTTCCACCTTAAACTGCCAGGGTTCTAACTAAGGAATATTTTGTTTTTTTTTGAAGCCGTACAAGCTTAACTTGATACGGTCTTCCTTTGTTTGATGTGTAATGTTTTGTTTAAGACCTATTTAGGTTATTGAATAGATTAAGATAACTTTAACTTGTTATAAGTAAACTTAACATCTGATGTTTACGCCTGTACTAGTTATAGATTCTAAATAGAAGCAAGACTTTGAGAAAAACTATCTTTTATTGAAATTAATCCCTCCTTTGAGATTAAAAGGACAATCCTTCACTGAGGATCCGAGGTATTTCTTTTTTATATTTAATTCAAACTAACAATTAGTGTCCTGGCGCCCGATAATTATTTTCTCTTTATCACAAATTCGGACATTAATTAAATTCACCTTAAAATTCTAGTTATGGAATTAAAACCATACCTTTTTGCTAAACATTTATTGTGGAACAAGTAATAATTTAAAATCATTACAACCCTACCATATCTTTACATTACATTTGTCGCAGCCGAACAGGGACTGTACAATTTCTTACTATTTTCTTACTGGGAAATTTTCTCTTACCAGTGAGTTATTTTCTCATGATATGTAACATTTTCTCTTGCATATTAACTTTCTTTTATCGGTCTAGATAATTTTAAAGACTTGTATTTTTATTGTCTTGTATTTACAAGTTACAGTCAATACCTTATAGACTTGTAATTTTTTCTCGACTTAAATATTTTATAGTCTTGATAGTTTTGACTTTATTGTCTAAGATAGTGAATCTTTTTCTTGCTTCTACCTTAATCTAGTACAATTGTTTTTATATTGTATTTTGTTTTGATGTTGACATTTTAGAAAACAAGTTTGGATAAGTGAATTGTTTTTACTGTTGTCATGGCTAATAATAATAATACTGTTTCTGATCCTCATTTGAGTGAACCATCAAATTTGGAGTCAACAAATTTACAGGGTTTATCACGTATTGGTGACTTAATCACACTTTCTGAAACTAATGGTAATTTTAATTCCAATAATATTACACATACTGTAAACCAGGATCGTGACTTAATGACTTTGCCTAACTCGTTAAATTTGACAGCAGTGCCTGAAAATTCAACTTTGTTGGATAGTTGTGTTCAGCCTCGTGCTACATACAATAAACATCACGACTTGTTAAGGAGCCGAATCAGATTTGATGGAAAGACCTGTGTTCGTGAATTTCTTACACGGATAGAAGAATATCAATATTCCAGATCAATTGATGAGTCATATCTGGTCCGAGCCTTCTCTGATGTTTTGTCAGATTCTGCTTTAAAGTGGTTTCGTTCTGTGCGCTCTCAAATTACATCTTGGTATCAACTCAAAGTTGAATTGCTTAAGCGTTTTGATCGCACTGATTTTGACTACCAATTGGAGTTTGACTTGCGTACGCGAAAACAAAAACCTAACGAATCTCTTTCAGAGTTCATTATAGATTTAATTGATATGTCAAGTAGACTGACATTTCCAGTAACTGAAGCTGTTTTAATTGACATTGTAAAACATAATATGCTTAAATCACTTACTGTGCATTTCATCGGACGTCACTTTTCGGACATAAATAATTTGATAAAATTGGGAAAAGAGATTGATTCATATCATTCTACCTCTTCACTTACTACACCCAAAGTTTTTTCTAATCAACCCAAAGTTCCGAAACGTTTCAACCCGGTTTCTGTAAACAAAGATCCTGAGGCCAAACGTGTGTTGTGTCTCAAATGTAAGAACGTTGGCCATCATTATAAGCAATGTAAAATTAAGACTAAAATTTGTTTCAAATGTGGTCAAGCTGGTGTCACTAGTATAGAGTGTCCTTTGTGTAATGAGAAACCAAATAGTTCTGAACTTGCAATCCTTCCAAAAAACGGGTAGGTGTCGGTCGAATACCGCTTCGTAAAGAATCGAAATGTACTTCGACCGGTGGTAATGTAACTTCTAATAATCTTTCTCCCAGTTGTGAAATTTCTAATAACACTAATTTACCTACAGATAATTTTACCTAGAACTTATTCTGGTCACCGATTTATACTCTCAGTGATTGATGTTTTCACCAAATATTGTTGGTTATTTCCTCTGGCTAATGCTACTACAAAATCAATTTGCAAATATCTAGAAAAAGACATATTTCTTAAATTTGGATGTCCTAATATAGTAGTTTGTGATAATGGCACACAGTTCACTTCTCAAAATTTCAAAGATTTTCTTACTAGCTACAACATCGAAAAGATTTTTTATAACACTTTGTATACACCTCAAAATAATCCAATTGAGAGGTATAATAAAACTATTGAAACTTGTATCTCTTGTTTTGTTAAAGATGATCATAGGACTTGGTCTAAATTTTTGCCTCATGTTCAATTAGCTTTGAATAATTCTATTAACTTAGCGACTGAATTCAGTCCTAATTTTCTTATGTTCGGTAGAGAACTTATTTATGATGCTGCCTTGCATCGCATTAGTAATTCTTTTGATAATTTAAACGATCTTAATTTGGAGGATCGACATTCTTTTGCAGATTCCTTAAATGTTTTAAAGAACATTTATGAGAAAGTTTCTTTATCTTTGTTAAAAGCATATCGTCGTAATGCTACTTTCTATAATAAAGGGCGGAGAGCAGTGTCTTTTGCTGTTGGTGATATTGTTTGGAGGAGAAATTTTGTTCAATCTAATGCGGCTCATTATTTTTCAGCGAAACTTGCACCCAAGTTCGTCAAGTGTCAAATTGTTACAAAAATTTCTGATGTTGTTTACATTTTAAAAGACCTTTCCAAAGGTACCTCTGGTCGTTACCATGTCAAGGATGTTATTAAAATTTAATTTAATTTGGCAAATTTATATTTTATACTTTTTGGATTGTTTGAGTTTTCTTTTTTCCTCATGCTAGGGATGTATGCAAGGGATGTGTGCTAAGTTATCTATAGAGGATCCGTTAGGTGAAGTATGAATGTATATTTGTGAACTCTTAACTATCCAGGAATTATTTTATATTCAAAAGTTTGAACTTGGAATTTTTGGTTTTTAATTTCCAGACTCTCTCATCGCAACAAAGATGCTTTTGTACATTTTGTTTATATTAGTTGTACTAGTACCATACTTTTAGGTGTACTTGTACACATTATTTTTAGAGCTCGTAATTTAAGCGTACTCTAATTTTTGGTTTAAGTTTAGGTTTTAAGCAATATACCTGGACTTGAAACTTTTTCCTGCCTATTTCCTAGGGTAGAGCAGTGAATTTTGGACTTTACTTTTTACCAGTCTGCCTTCACAGCTGGTATTTTTGCTTTTGTCCGTGGACGCACGGTTCTTTTGTTGGGACCTCTCAAGTTTTGTGAAGAGGCCTAACGTTTTTTCAGCTTGCTTGGTTTTGGGGAGCAACGCTGCTTTTTCAGGCTTGTCTCGCCTTGTTGGACAATGCCTACTTTTTGGTTCTATCCGCCTTGTTGATAGAGTCCTTTTTTTGCTTTTAACACGACCGCCTTGTTGTCGTTGTTATTTTTTTTCAGCCTGTCCGACTTGTTGTCAGTGCTGCCTTTTCAGTTTTGCTTTTTGGGATTTCGAGCCGGTGGCTTTAATTGCTTAACCGCGCATTTGTCCAATCTCAATTAGTTTAACTTAGTTTGGTTAGTGGTTTTTCTTTCAGGGATCCTGTGTCGGTGGTTATTGCTACTTAACCGTACTTTTGTCCGATTTCCTGATGGATTAAACTTAGTAGAGTTGTTAGTTAGTTAAGGTTTTATTTTCGGAATTCGTGAGTCAGTGGCTATAACTGCTTAACTGTTGCTTTTGTCTGAATTTCTGAAAATGAACTTTTCATTTGATAAAGTTTGAATTCACTTTGGTCTTTTATAGATTTTTCTGGAGTCTTGAGTCAGTGGTTCTTATACTTAACTGCACTTTTGCCCGACTTCCAGTAAAAAGCTCTAAATTTATTGAAGCTTTTGATGCTTTGTAGAGTCAAAATTTCTTGTTAAATTGTTTACTTTAAGTTAGTTGTTGGTTTTCTGGGATCTAAACTTAAGATATATTAAGTTAGTCTTTATTGAATTTATAATGAAAGTTTTTGGACTTGTAGAGTTTTCTATTTGATTAACCTTAGTTATTTTTTTTCCTCTAAGTCTTGTAGAGCTTCGACTTGTAGCTCTAACTTTTCCTTTGGACTTTTAAGTCTACTTTTCTGCTGGATGTTTTGGTTTTTTCTTTCATAAGAAAGGGGGTAATGTAACGTGTTCGTCACGTTTACATGTGTCTTATTGTATTATTAGCTAAAAACATTAAATATTACACCTGATTTGTGATTTGGTTGTTTTGACAGCATCGATTGTGACAGCTGTCATGTCATAGATAAAATTTTCGTTTCAGATTGATTGATGGACTTTCGATTTTTTCCACAGATCTTCTCACTTTGTTATGTCGGTCATTTGCATCTGCCTTGACGTTTTGTTCCGTTCTAAATTAATCACTAGAATAAACTGGCAATCTTTGTCGTTGGGGATTTGTAAAGGATATCCGTTTGGATTGGATCTTGCTCTTCGTCTAAGGTCAGCCATGGAGCTGCACCATATTTTTTCATCAAACTAAATCTCTTTGTTAAAAGTACATAAATGCACGTTTTATGGTGTAATTAACTCTTAATTGAGTATCTTCTATTGTGTACGCTGTTATTTTGGTAAGTTTCTCGTTTTTCGTCGTTTAATGGTTCTTCTAACCTGCACGCTTTGCAAGCGGCCTGTTACTTAATTCGTTTTTTCAATGAGCAATTTCCTCTTTTAAGGTTACGTCGTGAATTTTCATCGATGTGTCGGATTTCTTAAACACTACCGGCGAGTTTAAGGCGTCGGGTGTTTTTTCCAAGGAAAAAGCGGTAAGTTTTTCTCTTTTTTGCATCCTCATCTCACGGTGATTATGATAGGTCAGGGATCAGAAATTAAACCTTGCTTCTCGTTTGTCCCACAGCTCGCTGAGCGCTTTTTTTTTTTATTCCGAGTTTTTTTCTACGCTTGGACTACGTCCACGCGCCGCCATGTGCTACGGCTGGGATCTTCACGCCTAGACTGTAGCTATAACTTTTACCTAAATTATTTCCGTTCCTTAATAATGTATTTCTTGAGTTATAACTAATTATTATACTGGATTAATTCCGGAGGCTCATGGGAGGTCTTATTTCCTTTTCTTTCCCTGCATAACACCTGCTTGTGCGTGTTGCTTTTCATTAAGCAGGCTTTATCCTCTCCCATGAGGTTTTGGTGATAACCTCAACTTCCTCGTGTGGTTACCGAGTTAGAATAGTGCCACTCCATGTCTTCCCATGGATGTCGTAAGAGGCGACTAAGGGAATGAAGCCTAGTACCTAGGGTAAGGCGAGGGGCTTATTACCATCATAGCCTGAAAGTAGTTTATTTAACTTTAGCTTCAAATTTCATCGTCCTTATGGCAAGACGTTAAACCGTGTCTTTTTACTACGCCAAGGGTTGAATACTTGACTCTAAGTTGGACCACTGGGGTAGTAAGTTAACTAGGACCCTCTAGTATTGACAGAGTCCTAGGTTACCTCGTAATTTTTTTCATTTAATTTAAATTCAAGGTTTTAATAGGCTTCCTTGAAACTATTTAATTTAATGTAAATTCAATATTAGTTCATTCCCCATTGTGGAATTTCTTTTAACTTAAATTTTATCAAAACTGGTTTAGCCAAATGGTCTAAATTCCTTTCTTAACGCTTCCTTAGGTTTTAACAGGCTTATCCTGTTCAGAACTATTTATCTTACTGTAGCTTTCACTCAGCTACAAGGCAAGTTCTCTTCCACCTTAAACTGCCAGGGTTCTAACTAAGGAATATTTTGTTTTTTTTTGAAGCCGTACAAGCTTAACTTGATACGGTCTTCCTTTGTTTGATGTGTAATGTTTTGTTTAAGACCTATTTAGGTTATTGAATAGATTAAGATAACTTTAACTTGTTATAAGTAAACTTAACATCTGATGTTTACGCCTGTACTAGTTATAGATTCTAAATAGAAGCAAGACTTTGAGAAAAACTATCTTTTATTGAAATTAATCCCTCCTTTGAGATTAAAAGGACAATCCTTCACTGAGGATCCGAGGTATTTCTTTTTTATATTTAATTCAAACTAACAATTAGTGTCCTGGCGCCCGATAATTATTTTCTCTTTATCACAAATTCGGACATTAATTAAATTCACCTTAAAATTCTAGTTATGGAATTAAAACCATACCTTTTTGCTAAACATTTATTGTGGAACAAGTAATAATTTAAAATCATTACAACCCTACCATATCTTTACATTACACTATGTTATTTAGAAGGTATTATTCCTTATCATTTACCCTTTCGATTGGCATCATAAAAATACAAGAGGAGGACACCCTCTTAATATATATATATAGGGTTAGGGAGAAGGATGGACAAACTTCAGGGACACTCTGTAGGTCATACTCATCAACTTTTATTTTGGGACCACCAACATCCAAATCGCGAAAAAATAACAGCTGTTCCATACAAACTTTGAGAGCTAAACAGCCGTAATGTATGGAACAGCTGTTTTTTTTTCACGATTTGGATGTTGGTGGTCCCAAAATAAAAGTTGATGAGTATTACCTACAGTTAATCCCTGAAGTTTGTCCAACCTTCTGCCTAACACCCTTTAGGTATATAATTAGTTACTATAGTACAACTACAATTCTAATACAATTTATTGACCTCATCATCATAACTCTGTAGACATTTAAGTATGACAAGATTTAGGTGTTTTTTAGCACAGTCAGCTTCAGAAGTAACCATATGACAAATTCGAGCAGATGTACAGTATGATGAAACTAATAAAAGCATCCTAAAAAAACAACTGTTGCTACCTATGAAGAACAGAGTTTTGACAATGACAGACTATAAAAAAACTACTCTAATACAACTATACTACTTTTAAACTACAATTATAATATTTATACAATAATCAGATATGATATTTCTGAAGATATTTAAGTAAGTTAAGAATTGAATTTGTAACTAGAAGTTTTACAGAGAAGGGCAAAAATTAATAAAATGCCTCGTAAGTCAAATTAAAGAATAATTTACCCGGGACATACATACATGCATAAGCCATAAGACTACAGAACGCCACAGACTCTCACCCTGACGACACACTCATGTGGGCAATGGGCATCCTTGTATTGGAGGTTAACATATAAGTGTTTTGTTTGTACTAAGTTTTGCCTAGGTACAGTCGAAAGCACTAATATCTATACACATATTGCATCAAATAAATATATTTTTGACGTCTTGGGAACATATATATATTTAAGACTGTCTGTACTTGGCCATTAATAATATATTCCTTTGTTCTAATACAACTACTACTATACATACATACCTACTAATTAAAATTTATATTTACTTGTTGACAATATATGTGTATATATGTTTGATGACAATGTCCACCAGTATGTTACACTTTTTTGCATTAAGCATTTTGTTTTTTTTATAATAGTTAAGCACACTGTTCCCATGGGCTGATGTTTGCAACAGTGTGTTTATATCAAAATCAGGCAGCGGGAGCCTATTAAGATCTTCAAAAAGTTACTAATGTCATTGAGACATGGAAGACTTGAATTTATGTCTTCTAATATCATGCTACTTTTAGAAGAACTGACATCTGTTGTTGTCCTCGTTTCTGTTTCAGCTACAGAATCCAGCAATTCATGGATGTGGGTTTTTAATAACATTCTTTGTCCTATATGAGGACACAGTTCTTTCAGATATGCATCGGTTAAATCTTTAAATTTTTCAATCAAAATATCATTATCTAAAAATATAAAATTTAATAACATTATAAGCACAGTCTACAATTATATTTTTGGAGGTAAGAGCATGTTCAGATAGGTATTTTAGTCCAATCAGATCACAGCGTCCCCAAAATGACCAAGTGCACTTGTCAAGTCTCAGCTATCCATCGCATTCCTGTTACATGAAGTGAGAGCAAGATGGAAATTTTCATCTTACAAGTGTACTTGATCGTTTCCAGGTCCATAGCAGCGGCGGTCAATCGCAATGCGTTTAGCGCAAAAGAACCGCGCGCTTAACGCACTGCCGGCGGCAACGGAGCGGAGCAAAATACTTCAAAGTAGTTCAGAGGCAGCTATGCCGTTTAGATCATTATACTCGTAAATCAGTAGGTACATATATAAAATTCGAGTTGCGCCATTTCGCTGCATAAACCGTGCCGCACCGCGCCGCTATCTATACCTTCCTATAGCCGGTTTGAACTTTAAAGCCTAAAACGTGGCGGACGGAGACAGTTTTTTGAACGAGACCGCGCCGCCTCCGGTCTCTGTAACTTTGAGGCTTAAGGCATAATAAGGAAAGGCGATTGGAATCGTTATATGGACGCTTCACGCTGGAAGTAGGTAATTACCTACCACTACCCGGTCAAGTAGCTTGCTTGGGTCACGCTACTATATAACATAATTAAGTATATTATTAAACATTAATATTTACTTGAATAACTGAGAATTAAAACTTACCAAGGAAATTATTTACTACCTCAGGTGGCATCAACCAAGAATGAAGCAAGTTGCTCGTTTCTTCCATTTGTATTATATTATTTCTTCTATTTGTCCAGCCAGAACCAAATTGCACAGATTAGAAGAGTACCTGTCTTTAGCAGCCACGATCCACATTGGAAATGAAATTAATGAAATGAAATGCAGACCGTTGCAAACTCAACTTGGAACTTAGTTAGGTACGCGAACGGCGGGAAGCGGGAAGGGAACTTTCTTGTGCATCACTCACTCACTGTCGCAGACCCAGTCGTGTTGCCAGTTTATAAATTTTATTTCCCGATAAGTTTGTTTCAAAAATATATTTTTTTTTTTGTCGAACTAAGTAGTTTGTTTCTGACTTTATAGTATTATGCACCTATTGAAAGTAAGACTCGATTTTCTGCGAATCAATCGTAATTAAAGCTAAGGTAGGTATCTACTTATTAATTATTAAACATCATCTTTGGATAGATCACAAAGTATTAATATAATCTATACTAATATTATAAAGAGGAAAGATTTATATTTTTGTATGTATGTATGTAACGAATAAACTCAAAAACTACTGGACCGATTTCAAAAATTCATTCATCATTAGTGTTGGATTGTTTATAGTATCCCTTATAACATTGCTTTTAATGTTTACCCATTATGACAGATAGCAACACTGCTATCGCCCCTTCCTTTTTCCGCCTTCTGGGACGATGGTTGCTTTCTTCGTTGTGTTAAAATGTTTATTAAAATAAGTGACCGCTGTGACCGTATATATAATAAATATTATTACTGCAACGTCATGCGCACCACTGTGTATTAATCAAGACCTGTGCCTCTCTCTCCGTTCACTTCCACAAACACAAATAGTGCTAGTGCATTCACATGCTCATTCTAATAATTAGAAATATGCTACAATTATCGCTGAACACTATCGCTAACATAGGCTATGTTTTATTTTTCTACGCGGACGAAGTCGTGGGCAACAGCTAGTATAAAATATTTTTGTAGATGTTTATTAATGAACTTTTCTTGTACCTATAGGAAAATATTTTTTTATTGATAGCGCTTTCAATGTGTTTATTGATCTATATAAAGTTCCTGCGTAGGAAGTCATCAAATTTTAGTTAAGAAAATTCATGGATTCCCGTTTTCACTGTTCACAGGACTTTTACACCAATGGCATACCATGAAAATGGCAGACCAGTATTAATTGTACGTGAAAATATTCCGATTAGATAGAACACCAATATACAGTCAGTACATCATACAGTGTTTGCTTAGCGTGGATTCGACCAAACTGAAATAAGGTCTTATACCCAGATTAAACGCCAAATTTCTATAGACTAATGTAGGAGTAAGTCTTATTCCACTTTTTAGTCGGATAGAATTAGCCGAAAGATATGTTAATCGTGACGTTGTCTCTTACAGATAAATAATAAAACGGTGGTTAACAATTTATTAATCCAGGACCGTACTCGTGTTCAAATCATATTATGATTTGAACACGAGTACGGTCCTGGATTAAACGTTTTTTTGTGTTTTACAAGAAATCTTCATCGTAGGAAGAAAAGTGCTCTGACTGAAAGACAAATAAAATGAGACTGGACTGAGATTATTTTTTGAGGGTGGGGGGTTCTTTGTTAATTCTTATTAATTCTTCTAAATTCCTATTAATGAAAATACGTGTAGTATTAAATAAGGAACCCCCATCCCTATAAATATACCCATTTTATGAAAATATTTTTTACAGTGGCAATACCACAAGAAACTAGTAACGCTCTGCACACCGTTAAAGATCTTACTGTTTTAAATGGAGCATTATTTCTTTATTTAAACATTTTGAATCTTCAATGTAGTAGTTTGGACATTGTAGAATATAAAACTAAGAGTTAGTAAAATCAAGCCAAGAATGTACTTAATCTTGACGTAAAACCGTGTTATTTTTTTGATTTAAGCTTCTTGTTTCTCGAATGGAGCTTGTAAACATCAAATCAAGAATTTGTAAAATGAAACCAAGAATGTACACAATCTTGACGTAAACCCATGCTAATTTTTATATTTAATATCTTCTTGAATTTCAAATGGAGTTTATAAACATCAAACCAAGTATTATTAAAATCAAGCCAAGAATGTACTAAATCTTGACGTAAAACCGTGTAATTTTTTGATTTAAGCTTCTTGTTTCTCGAATGGAGCTTGTAAACATCAAATCAAGAATTTGTAAAATGAAACCAAGAATGTACACAATCTTGACGTAAACCCGTGCTACTTTTTTATTTAAGATCTTCTTGAATCTCGAATGGAGTTTATAAACATCAAACCAAGTAATATTAAAATCAAGCCAAGAATGTATTAAATCTTGACGTAAAACCGTGTATTTCTATATTTGAACTTCTTATATATCGACCGTAGATTGTAAACATCAAACCAAGAAGTAATGGTTTACACTTAAAAACTTAACAATCTTATAGGAAAAATTTGGTGTTTCTTCTTTTAACTTGGAGGCATCTTTGGTTTGATGAAGGTTACTTGAAACAAATACGTTTTTCAAGAACTAGCATATTCATACTAAAACTGTATAATTTTTTGCTGCAAATAAATATTTTTTTAACTTAAATCGTTCCTATTTGCTATGATGATATATAAAGATGGAACTGAACAATTTTGGTTCTTCTTTGAAAAAGTATGATCCCTTTAGCTAAAGACACTTTTATTAGATGAAGCGTTATATTATTCTATGTAAAAAACAGTGTTTGAGAGGGTTTTCCCTCTTAACTTAAAATATATTTTCTATCTGTGTAATGAGGGTCCATAGTTACTTGGTCGCGATGATCAATTGCGATATACGGACTATAAACAACTGTTGATGAGAAGTAATTTTGACAAGCATAAACTACGGCCCCGGTGAACTCAAGAGCGGGAATGAGAATGTGCCATAAATGTTTAACAGCAATTTAGATTGTTTCATTGCCCCCTAGTCTATTACAGGCGTTGAAATTCATGAGATTTTCCAATTCTCATTATTTTTAGCAATATCTTGTAAGTGATCATCACGTTATCAATCACTTATCTGTCATTTATTTTATTTTATACTATAGATATAGATGTTAAATTTTGAAGATATTTAGCCATATCCACGTTCCTTAACAATTTCCTCCGTGCTAAGTAGTTACCAGGTGGATTTTGTTACTCATTATTATTTTGGAGGAAACAGTGCAGGCGGATGAAACGGAATACCTAGCTAATGATAATAAAAGAAGTATAAAATGCAAAATTGATTCACTGAAGTAATGGTGAAGAGTATTATTTAGGTGAATTCCTAATTAAGTTCTTTACTTTGTTCAGTATGTAATGTACCTACTTTACCGTACCACTCGACACAGCAATGCGTCCTGTTAAAAAGTTATAGGTACCCTTAAGCTATACCTAATCTCTTAATTTCTTAGTTTTTTTTACCCTACCTTCATAAGTTCCTTCCCCTCTTCCGTGGACGTGAGCGCAATGAGCGCATGCTCGCAGGGCTTCGGGCACACCGTCGTAGGCTCCGACAGCACGTCGTTGCACAGCATTATGTAGTTGTTCAGCGCCGCGCCGCAGCCCGTGCGGTACGCGCAGCGCGTGCGCGCCTCGTTGCACGGCGAGCCGGCGACGCGCGCCGCGCACGCAGCGAGCAATGCGGCGAGCAGCCACATCACCTGCAGGCAAGGGCATACATGAACCAACATCTCCGGAAAATAACAGTGAGAAGTGTTGTGTCTAAAATAAATAAAACATGAAAAATAAACTAAGCTTATAACTCTGTTTTTTTTTTTCATTTTAGATTTTAGAGTAGGTATATTAACAGCATGTCCAATGGGCAGTTTCAAGAGAGCTGACATACAAATAGAATAAACAGTAGAGACACAAAATTATAACCAAAAAATGGAATTAAATAAAAACCATTAAGTATTAAAGGTACGAGGGGTTTAAGCAAATGAATCATTAAAACTGTGATAACAATCGGAAAAGATGATTTTCTATATTATTTTCAAATAATCACATCCTAAGTACGCTTTATAAATGACAACGTCTATGACACAGCAAATGTAACATCTCAACTCAATAATAAATAAACCTTTAATAATAATAAACAGTCCTCGACGACATGTCTGGTGTTCTCGGAAGGCGCAGCGCGGGCGCAGGAAAACAAACAGAGCCGCGTCACGTCCTCGACTCACTCGCTACTAACTTACACGCCAACTCCGGTACCGTAACCGTGGGGATTAGGGCTGGCACTTTCTAAAGCCATATTGGTTTAATGAAAATGTAGGATAATAAAATTTCATTCACCAAACTCATCAGATGCAGCGCAAGAAAGGTCAAATTTGAACACGATGTAGTATTAGATGATGTATAATTATTAATTATGAGTAGTATCTCTCTGCCGATACGCCGTGACTTTATTTTATTGCCATAACTAGGTAAACAGGCAGATGGGATACCTGTAAACTGGTTATCGTTGTTAATAGACATTAGTTAGGAACACAAAGGGCGCTGCCTTTGCGTTACTAGTCTTCAAGAGATTTCAAGACGCCTGTCGTAAACTATTTTGACGACACGTTGGCCTAGTTGGGAGTCACCCTGCCTCCGAAGCCAGCGGTCCCGGGTTCAAATCCCGGTAAGGGCAGATATTTCTGTGATCAGCACGAGTACTTGTTCCTGAGTCTTGGATTTTTTCAATGTATTTAAGTATTTCTCTATCTAAGTAGGTATGTTTATCGTTGTCTAGTACAAGCCTAGAGCTTAGTTTGGGACTAGGTCAATTTGTGTGACATTGTCCCGTGATATTTATTTATTATTTAATATTTTGTAGTGCAGAGAGAAAACCACAGCAGAATGTTCACTACAAATAAATCCTTATTGCTCAGTGCTTCGGAAGAACCGTTCTTGAGAAACGCTGAGCAAATTATCGCAAATACTCAAGAAACATAGTGCGTTTGACAAGAGTGGCGACGACAGAATGAAGTCGTTAACAAAATGCTTAGAATATGAAGTAGACTTGATAAGCGTTGCTAAGCGGAACTAATCTAATAACAACGTGATTTTCTTCCTACTCGTATTTGCACTAACTTCATGACTCGTGACGTGACATCCTTAGCTCGAGAGTCAGGGTCGTCGCCCGTGGATGCAAAAGAAAACAAAATGACAATTCGAGATGTCCACTCCCGCGACTAAGTGTTAAATTACAATAACAATGTGTCGGTGACAATGTAGTCTCTATTTGTATAACAATAAAGGCTAGCGACGGCAGGTAAATGTCCGTGCCACTGTTTAGTTTAATTATTAGACGAGGCGCAGCGGCTGAAGTGATATTTTAATGAACACGGAACGCTTCACGAGTTTTCAATTTACTCTGGCATCTTAAAAATATAGACACCTACTCGTTGCATCATTCATAATGCTAGCCCAAACCTTTTAAATGTGAGCACATCCAAGCGCAAATACTTGAAGAAGGTATAGATAGAATCAAACATGATAACTTCAAAGAACTCGTCGTGCCGCGACGATCTACGTGACGTCCTGACATATTTTTTCTTTCACGACATGACACTTAAACTATCTAATAATCGAGATCCGAGAAAACCCTCACTGTGACATTTTTACCTTCGTAATCCAAACGGACGAGCATTTAGCAGCTAGGTGTGAAAAGCAAGACAAGCCAACAGAAAGTGGTCAAGTGCGGGCTGAGAGTGCAACGGAATATTAGGTATCATTTGAATGATACTGTACTTGGAAAAATTGCCGAAAACCTCAATTTTCTAAGCGATAAATTAAACTAACACCGCTAATTTTATTTTATCTTAATAATAAGTTAGGGAGGGAAAGGTGGCAAAGGTGAGAATACCAACTGTTTACCAGAACAGACAGATATCAATCTGAGTCTAACGTTCTTGAGTTGGTAGGTACCAGACAATAAAACACTCAATAATATCCATCATACATATATGGAAGTCACAGGCTGCCGCAGTCGGTTGACTGGGGCAACGAAAGAACTACAGATGAAAAAAAATCTAAGGTCCCTGATAACATCAGAAAAACCCGCAGAATAAGTTTCATTTTCGTTTAACCCGGGGATCATTCTCTGTAGTTCGGGTCTTGCGCCTGCTAACCAGTGTTTAAACACGGGCACTCCTGCGCACCTCATTATTGCGTGTCGTTTAGCGCCAAGTGATAGGGCAAACAGCTACTGGCTTCGGAACCAATGTTTGCTTTACTAGAATTCTTCAAAGTTAACAATTGAGAGCCAAACGCTCTGGTTTCTGCCCAAAATGGGCACTATCTTGAGTCGATGGCACGCGATGTGTGAAGATGGCAAAGACTGCGACGTCAAATGATCTAGTTACAAATTTCCAAGGCAAGGCGAACTTTAGCAAAGTTACACTAATGTTATAAATGAAAGTTTGTAGGTATTGATGGCTAACGCGGGAGAAAATCAAACGGCCGCCCAGACTAAGTGTTCATACTTACTTATAGGATTCCCCCGATTTATATTTGTAGCAAAATTTAATTTATTAGGAGCCACAAAATACTAGCTGTTCAGTAAATAAAATTTCTGTCTGCATTGCAGCTGTTAATTACACAGAAAATGTTATATTGTTAGTAAAGAAAAACAGAGGAAAGGTAACTAAAGCCTAAACCAGGCCTGCTTATATCATCAGATAAAAGCTTGAGGCTTCAGTAGAATGACAGCGGAAACGTCGTTAAAGCAACTAAGTAGGTACTGTACCTAATTATAACTTTACGAGCCTCGAATTTGTTAATATTAACAGTTAAAGCTCCATTGTTTACATGACGACAAAACAAACCTACCAAAAAAAAAAACGTATCACAACGTCTCTTACGAAACCAGCGAATGGCAATTACATGAAAACAAGTGATTTAGATAACGCTATCGCCGCTTTTGTGATAAGACCCTGCATTGCGTTATATGCCGTAACCAGAACCACTGACCTACAAGGGTAACGGCTAATCAGCTAAAGATATGAGAATAGCGGGGCTCAGGTTATACCAGTAGAAGTGAATACGTACCTATCACAAAATTTGCAGTGGAAGCGTGAATGTGGATGTTTGGAGACTGTTGTACGCTATTTCAATGGGGTTATCGCGCTTTGATTGTCTTTTTTATAATGTCACGTACACAACCACTTTTAATTCACGATTGACGTTTTATTTATCCTTAGTTTCCGCAAAAACTAGCGCTGAAAAAATCAGAATATCGTAACATTGCCTGCTCTTGCTATCCGTGAGCAAACTTCCTAATTAAAACTAAAATGTTGTACAAACCGCATAATGCGCAGTCAAATGTTTAAACTAGCAAAACCAACCATGTTTGTGAGACAAGGCACACAAAATTATTTAGTCTATATCAAGTGTCTAACGAGAAGAAGAAAAGTTATTCAATGGAACTACCCTGATCATACAATTATGCGACTATTTATAGCTTCGAAACGATAGCAACGCAAACCAAACTAAACCAAATAGCTCAAAGCAAGTTGTTGTATAAAATGCTAGCTGATAACCCCTGCTAGCGGCCTGGTAACAGGCAGTACCTAACTGAAATGATCTTCAAATTGCACTTCTTAAATAGATAACAGTGATGCAATTCCAAGTATCTGCATCACGAGAGGAATGACACCTGAATGCCTATCTCTCTTTCAAGGAACCGTTGCAATGCAGATGAAACCTAAGACGTTTGCGCTTCATTCCCACTAGATACAGTTACTGCAATAAAGTGCCATAACACTCGGTCATGATTGCGATGAAACTGACGCCAGTCGTCTTAGCCTTCTTGAGTCAGTTAAATAATAGAAAGAGAATAACGACATTCGATAATGGGACAACGTTTTGACGTGTTTATAATGGTGGTTGCTGGGTTAGAATAGTGCCACTTCATGTCTTTCCGTGGATGACGTAAGAGGCGACTAAGGGAATAAGGGCTTGTAGTACTGTTAGGTATGTTAGGCGATGGGCTTGCAAACTGTCAGTAATACACTGGTAAACATCTTACCTACTTGTGCAAAAAGTCTTTTTAGAGCTATTGGTATGTCTTTAGCTCTGCCTACCCCACTCTGGGGATGAAGGCGTGATGTAATGTATGTATTTATACGTATTACACTGTAGGTAGTTATTTCTTATCAATTGACAGTAATACCGTTTTAGAGGGAAACTTAGGTACATCAACAAAAGGCGTGCGTTTCTAACAGAGCAATAAAATATTAAAAGCCAAACAATAACCGATTGCAAAGAAGAATTTCATCTCTATCGACACAAAGGGAAAGTAGCATAAGTAGCAGTAGTAGACCCACTCTAAATTTCCAGTATTAAAACATCCTCGAAAAGAGGGCGTAAAAAATAATTTTACAAAAAGTAATCTCCATTGCAAAAGCCGGTAGCCGAATTTAGAAACGTGGCAGACAAAAAAAAGGATGCTAACGTAAATAGGGCTCAGGTAGCCGACCTTAAGGCTCTTGTAATTGTCCAATTGTGCGTTCAGACAAAACACATTAGCCACTATTAGGCCTTGCTTTCCATGAGGAACCATTCCACTGTAAATTTAAAGTTTTAACCACGCCGATCCCTTTATAATGCTAAACTTGTTTGTAGTAGGTAAAAAGAACGGTAAAAAAATTAACCTCAATTTCTGAACACGAAAAAATCCCGATCCCAGGGTTTCGTGACGTCTCAATACGATGTATGCTATCATAAATCACCCAAAAGGTTGGTCTGAAAGACAAATTCGTGACATGTGGCGTGCAGCTGCAGGAATACACATTGAATCGACCATTTATTATGATTTGACAACGTGGAGATGCGATATGTGATCGTACAAATAGGAAAGAGTAACTCAGTTAGTATACACGGGTACTTAAAGTTTGTTTAGTTGTCGCTCTCATTCATCTATCGTGGATGTGGAAGCACCAAACATTCTGGCGAAAGGAGATATTTATAATAATCTTGACGAAACAAAAGCCGAAAACGCTATAAACGGAAAGAGGTCGGTCCCACACGTGACTGAAGCCAAAACAAACGCCAATATCGCAATCCGTTTGGTAGCACTCTCCATAAATCGATCGTTAAACGCAGCGACCATTTTACAGATTCGAAGTGTGACACCTCGTAAATAAACTCTTTAATAACAGTATTTATGAAAATATGAAGTCTAATACAAAAACGAATAAAGTTATCACATCACCAAGGGCAGAAAAAAACTTCTTAAACATGTAAAGGTAAAGAACTCGTATTGAAGCGGAAACCGCTATAATTTAGTTCGTCTCTTGTCATATTAATTAGAGTGACGTTATCATATCACATTAAGATGAAAACAAATATCTCGTGTGGAAAAGTAGGAATAAGATGAAGTAGGCAGCTTAGTAGATTTATGATATGTAACCTAATATGCTTGAAGACTAGACGCACTTAATTACGTGAGTAAACAAAGCGACGTGACATCGGAAGCTCGACTTATTGGATTACTTCTACAAATGGAGAGGAAAACAAACTATTCGACGAAAGTTCTAAGATCCGTATCCGTAACTCGAAAACTAAAATCTAAAATACGAATATTAACAAGTCTGAGTGTTTTGTTTTAACATTAGTGTTCGTCATAATTTACCATGAATACTACGCCTGGTTTCTTCGTTATTATTGCCTTTCAAAGTCGCCTTCGTCACTTGTTTTGTTTTATTACTATCAGGTACCTTTCATGTATTTTGGTCATTGTCCCTGATTTGTTCGGGTTTTTAACAGCAATCCTGATAATTGTCATTGAAGATAGGCGAAATTCTTATTCCATCTTGTAAATACCCATTCTACAACCTGTTCCCCATTTGGTAATGGCAAATAACTATTTAATTGTACTACTTAACCATTACTGGATATGTTACAAGAAACTCGACGCTAATTTCCTTGAATTTCTCCATCCTACTTCAAGATTTATTTTATCCACCCGTACAGTTCGACTCTAAGATTGTCGCAGGTTCGGCGCTGCCATTAGCATGGGCAACGTGAAGCCATGAGGCTATAAATCACTTGGCGCCGAATGCCAATGAGCTCTATTTTATGGGTCGTACGTACGTCAAGCTTCCCAACGCGACAAACAATCGTGTAGATTATAATTAATACCTGCCCAATCTGTGCGATTTCTAAACCTTAATATTGCGCCTAAAGCATGCCCAATCAGCCATTTAACGATTCTCTGTTGTGATCTTAATTTAGAATTTTCATGCATTGAACTCATTAAATGCTTAATGACTTAATCAATTGTATCGTTTGATTAGCTCTTGCTGAAACTGAATTGGATTGTTTGTGATCAAGCCGATGTGGGTGAATGCTCAGATAGAACATTTCAATCTTTGTCGTTGGAAGTTTCGCCAGGAGGAGACAGTCGCGGATGCAAGGGGGAAGTGACTCGATATATTGATAAAACCTACCCTCAGCCAAAAAAGCCACCCAAACAAAAAACCTTAATCCAAGATTAAGTTGACAAAAGCATATTATACTTATGATAAGATTGTGTCCGAACCTAACTTGACTTGATGTGTATGTAGAGGGCAAGGTCGCAGAGTGATCATCTCCGAGTTGTCAACTTCTGTAATGATCTCGTGCTCACCATAAAAGTCCACATCAACAATGTCAGCGAGATAATATATTTACGTCAATCGGATTGACCATCTCATTAGTTCAGTCCACGTCCCAGATACAGCTAAGGACACAAAATAGTGAGGACATCGCATAACAATCAGTACATGTCACATTACAGGACGATTTGTATGCCTTATCACGTGAACACGACTATGCAAATCTGATTTATGATGCAGCGTATTAACATTCGCAATACCTGTTATTTGCACCTCGGCTTTCATTGTTTCATAGATTTACGATTGCAGTGCAATGCTGTTGTTGTGCATTAGAAACCAACGTTTTATCGTTCTGATTTACAATGACGTCTGCCTTTGTAATGTTTAAGAGTCTTCTTGCCCTTCTACTGCGATAAGTAATCTTAATTATTCACTTTTAATAACTAAGTAACTAACGTTGCTTAAATATTTATTTAAAGTATTAAAGCAGTTTTTTACGGGTTGATTTCGACTTTATAAGAGTCTAATTTAACAGAGAAAGCTAATTTCACAACAAACAGCATATACACACCGTACTACTCAAACAAATCACTGCAAGTGGAATGCAATCATTCATCAATCTATTTTTAAATACATTACAATAAAGTAAAATCGTACGTACAGCTGCAATACTCGCTCCCGCCGTAGTCACATGGCTCGCATTCGTTGGAAAGTTTAGAACTCCGGCGTTTCCTTAATTTTATCGAGGTTCACTGCATTAATCACTGAATAATAGAGTTAGGTTGTTTTGAACACTGTTGGAGAAGTTTTGTGCCCAGTTTCATTTAATGTTATTGTTTTGTTGGCGATGTTCGGACGGTCGTTCGATACCGCGCGGAAACGCGTTGGTCCGGCCCGCGCGCGCGCCTTCGATTGAGTCGCTATACGACTGCGCCGCGTCGCCTGAGTCGCCTCGCTCTCCCGCCATAGTACATACCTACCACCAGATGACAGCTTCATTCTTCCCGCCCCGTTCCCTACTCCCTTCACTCGCGCGCGTTTCACTCAACGGAATAGATACGTTTTTATTTTATTTTATTCGACCAACCGGTCCATCAATGTTCGAACTGTCTTCGGCTCTACGGGTATTCTGATAAATAAATGATTAATGCCGGTAATATTTTGTAGTAGGTACTGACATGTGAGTTAGGTATCTGGTTAAAAAATTACAGGCTTCGTCCACGAAAGTAGACGTAAAGCTTCTGACAATTTTCGTCATCTGAAAACCGTTAATTTCAAACTTCTCCAAGAATGCTTCTCTTATTTAATTGTCATGGTGAAGGTACGTAATTAAAGCATTACCGATTATTTATCGACGCCTTGCCGCTCTGAATCTTGAGCGTGTAGCTACAGAAGCCCGTGCCAGAACCTGGTAAGGGCCGGTGCCCTTAGGGTCCATTTTGGCTCGACACGAAGCCACAACGAGTTCTCGAGAAAGTCATTATTATTAAGACCTTCGGTCGTCGAGCCGTATTTTTTGTTCGCCTCGGTCAATGTTTGTAGTGTTTAAAAAAAGTTTATTTTAAAATTGCGTTGATTGAGTTGTTACGGGCTTGCGGCGGGAGTAATTTCATGCTTTTGCCTGTACACTTGATACCCACAAAGATAGCTCGCGGCCTTAATTGGTGGATGCGCACATTGCTAATTGGACGCAGCGCGGCTTTGGAATAGAGGCTTTGATGTTTTGCACAGATTTTGCGCTTTTTTATATAAGAGCCCAAGGAATCAGAAGTGGAATCAGTTTAGCTATAGCTACAGCGACATACAGATTTCTACTTTTATGCATGATTGTGAAACTTTTTCAGTCATCAACTAGACATTAAAATTTCAGACCCCACGCACAGTGAGACATGTCATATCACGGCGGAATGTGATTACACATTACTCACGTTTGACCAAGAGAAACTACATAGGTTTTGTCCTCTAGGTAGATATAAGTATAGCAAAATCTGAGTGCCGAATCTCTGTTTCTTTCTTACCTATAAAGATAAAAGAGATATCGCGGTATTCAAATTGAAATTTAGGAAGTTCTACTTCACAGTATCTACTCGAGACAACGAAGTTAAAGTTACATTGACTTCAATTGAATGCTAAGGTCAAAGATTTGTAAAAGAGGAGGACAAGTAACGATTAGACACAGTGTAGGTACCTCTTCACCTCTGGAATTCAAATTCCTACAATTACAGGACAAAATTAGCGAAGGATTATTTCTTGGTCGACACTTACGCAATCGTGCAATTTTACAGAAAGTGGCGGAGTGCATCTTTGCAAATACTTTGTTATTTACCTATATTTCTCTCGGATTTGTGCTTATTTGAACTTTTAAGGATCTCAAGGGTGCATCCGGGAAAATTCTCTAAACTTGGTGAAACCCCGACGTGATAAGCGGGTCAGGTTCGGGGTCGAGGTGAAACTGATTGATTATATGTATTTAAAACAAACATTTGCGTAAAAATGTGTTTATAACTCTTTATCTCTTGAAAAAAGCGGCCCAAATGCGAGTCGGACTCGTCCATGAAGGGTTCCGTAGCAGCAAGACGATTTATGACGAATAAAAAAAAACTACTTACTAGATGTCGTTCAAACCAATTTTCGGTGGAAGTTTGCACGGTAATTGTACATCATATTTTTTTTTAGTTTGATCATTCTCTTATTTTAGAATTTACAGGGGGGGCACACATTTTACCACTTCGGAAGTGTCTCGCGCAAACTATTCAGTTTAGAAAAAATAATAATTAGAAACCTCATCATTTTTGAAGACCTATCTACAGATACCTATCCATAGACACGTATGGGTTTAATGAAAATATATTTTGAGTTTCTGTATGGGAACCCCCAAAATTTATGGTTTTTTTTTGTGAAATTCTTAATGCTGATTACAGAAAACATCTACTTACCAAGTTTCATATTTCTTATACTTTCGGAAAAAAAGTGGCTGTGACATACGGACGAACAGACAGACAGACATTACGAATCCATAAGGGTTCCGTTTTTTGCCATTTGGCTACGGAACCCTAAAAACCAAACATGATACAAAGGTATGAATAATTACTGTACAAGAACCTACGAGCCCTTTCACACTAGCGTTTTTGTCGGCGGAGCGGGAACGCGACCGGAACGCTGCGAGCACGCGACGGAAACGCGGCGTGATTTATAATAAGAATTGAAAAACGCGGCGTGCACGCGACCGTGCCGCAGCGGATAAAAAATCGCGACGATGCATGACGCGTTGTGCAGGTCTTATAATAATCACGCCGCGTTTCGGTCGCGTGCTCGCAGCATTCCGGTGGCGTTCCCGCTCCGCCGAGAAACCTCAAAAACGCTAGTGTGAACAAGCTCTACAAGTAAACTAAGCCCCAGTTGCCCGGAACACACGCACAAAGGTAGTTTAGACGTCGATTTTCCCGCGGCAGTAATAAGGATCACATAAGGATAAATTATCCCTCGGCACTGATGTACAACTCTCTCTTTACTAGAAGACTTTGAAGGACAGGAGACATCATGAATTACGATGAAGAATCAATCTTGAACATTTGTGGACGTTAAGCCGAGCGTTAACTATGGTCCACATCACTTGAATTACACGCGAATGCTCTCAGTGAGGACGCTTCTTTATAAGTACTTGCCAATTAGCTACTAGGTAAAAATACCACAAAAATATGGAAGCATCCAAAGTTCTATTTTATCCAACCTATTTTTGGCTCTTGGTACGCTTCCATATTTTTGCATCAGACTGAACAATAGGTGAACCTCGTTCGAGTTGAAAACGAGTTTTCCCAAAGATACTTGACAAATTTATTTCTAAATCCGTAAAACCCCAATTCTGTTATATTCATGAAACCATTTCTGAGAGACCAATCTATGTAGTATGATCATCATCATCATTTCAATCGAAACACCTCAGGCCTCCCCCAAGGTTTGCCACAAGGACCGGTTCTGCGCCGCTTGCATCCATTGGATGAATGCTGTTGATATTGATGAAATTGATGATGGTGATAAATTGGTCACATAGAGAAATAAAATAATCAACTTCAAGTCTACGCGTCGAGCTCGTCTACTTTTCTCTAATTGTACCATGTCTACTCTTATTTTGCTTGCCATCCTATCTTCCATTAGTAATTTAAACTTACATTTTAATTCACCGCTGCTAAGCCTGGGGAAAATTAAGCCACTTACACCAAGAAAAGAAGAAGCTGACCTTGGGGACGGCCGGATGAACTGGACCAGGGTGCTGGGCTGAGGCGGGGGGAGGCGTTGAAGGAGGAAATTATAAAATGTTACTTTATTTTAAATGTACTGAGAAAAGTACACTGTTGCATATCTACACTAATAAACTCAACGAATAAACTCAAAAAATACTAGACCAATTTCACAAATTCTTCCACTAGTAGAATGCTATATTGTCACTGAGTAACATCTATACTTCATTACTACATAGTATAAAACAAAGTCGCTCCCCGCTGTCTGTCCCTATGTATGCTTAGATCTTGAAAACCACGCAACGGATTTTGATGCGGTTTTTTTTAATACATAGAGTGATTCAAGAGGAAGGTTTATATATATAATACTTTAACCCGGAGCGAAGCGAGGGCGGGTCGCTAGTATATTATAAATGTGAAAGTAACTCTGTTTGTCTGTATGTCTGTTACGCTTTCACGGATAAACCTCTCAACCGTTTTAGATAACATTTAGTATGGAGATAGTTTGAGTCCGGGTACAGGACATAGGGTACTTTTTATGCCCAAAGATTAGGCAGTTCCTAAGGGAATAGCGATAAACGACTTCGACGCGGACAGAACCGCAGGAAACAGCTAGTAGGCTATACATATTTTATTTTTCTACGCGGGCGGAGTCGTGGGTGGTTGAGTTTACATCTTACCATTTTATGAAATATCAGCTCCTAACAACTTTGTTTTCTAACCTTTAGGATAATTTGCTACATAAGTGCAGTAAGGCGTACATTTATTATCACCAAACGATCCTTTTTTAAATAAATATAATTCAGAGGCTACTTTTATTACTAAAGTAATGGCAAATTGACTGAAGAAAAGACCTTGGTGTAAGTACGTCGGTCACTTGTATGCATGTATGTAAACATTTTATTGTACTAACAACAGTAATTCAAATACACTATTCACAGAATAGTAACGTAAAAAGGCGAACTTATCCCTGTAAGGGATCTCTTCCAGCTAACCTTTGTGTGATTGAGGAAAATAAGAAAGCAAAAAGTGGCAACGAGTAGACATGAGTGACTTGTGGACTTGTGGAGCGAGAACATCGAATATTTTTTTAGGGTAGGTTAGTACCTACCCTAGAAATCATAGTTGTTTGGCCTGGCCAAACAGTTGTTTGGTCTGGCCCCTTTTCATATATTTATGTATGTTCGCGATTATACCATTTTAAATCGGTAACTTGTTTTTAAAAACCACATTATTCATATTTTTCGTGCGGTATCCTTTCGGAATAAATATAAAAAGGTACCTATCAACAAACTTAAGACTGAAATCAGAGGTACCTACGCCACATACAGCGCCGGGCAAAATAAATGCTTTGCTTAATTGAAATACAAATTATAAAATACTATCTCGCAAGTATTTAAAATACGAAATACAAAATATCTGTACCTAATATATTTGAAAAATAAAATACAAAATACAATATTTTAGCTATTTTTTTATGAAATACAAAATACAAATCACATTCGTAAAAATAAACTTTAGTAATTAATACAATACACAGAAGCTTTAAGCCTTATTTATTCCGGGAAAAAAACCGTTAAAGAATGGAAACGACAATTTGACGTAGGTACAGTAATAGACGCAGTTGCCAACTTTAAAGATCGTCGTCATTATGCGTACGAAAGCTATCGAGCGCTATTTTCTTCAGAGGTCGGTTTCACGAAGCTATAAGTTACAAATTACAAGCAGAAGTCTCTTTCTAACTCCTGTTGCTAGAAAGAGAGTTCCGCTTGTAATTTGTAACTTGTAGCTTCGTGAAACGGGCTACAGAACGCAACCATTAATAAGATCTCTATGAAGGTTAAATGTATTTATGTTAAAATGCATTTTGAAGCCATAAGTATTTGAAATACTAACAACAAAATACCTTGGCGTCAGGTGTTTGAAATGCGAGTTAAATTTTAAGCAAGTACTGAATTGAAATATGAATACCAAATACGTTTTTGTATTTTAATTTCAGTAAAATGTAGACCAAACTGAACTTCGATATTACTTTCAGACATCTATTAAACATGCTTTTGTACTGTTTTGTACTATGTAGAATTGTGCAGAGCAAGCTTAAGATTGAAATGAGAAAATTTAGTTGTGCATCTCTTTTCAGGAACGAAGAAAAGACATGCAAGACGTTTTGTTTCTTTACTACCTTCTTGGAGAATGAGATGTAAAAGTTACGTACTCAATACTCAATACTCAATCATTTATTGCATTCCACAAAGCTTACAAGATATTAGGTAAACTTAAGTTTTAGTTACTATGTAAAATAAATTAAAAACTTAATTGTGGACCCTGTTGGGCACCGCAACATTGGTGAGGAGAGGACGACTTGAGTACGTACATGCTATAAAGCTCAATTTCTTAAAGTTTACATACACAGTGCAAATTATAGGGAACTTTACTTAATATTCTATATTATACTTTATTTATGTATTATTATAAATTTATATAGATATCTATTCTGCTTAAATTATCTACTTATCTACGTAACGTATTTCAGGGTAATTTTCTAGCTTTTTGGACCTATCCAACGACACTCCATTGTAATGCTATATTTTTCGTGATTGCTGCGTCCAACGACGGTAAAACCGTTTGTCTGGCAACCCCGGATTACTAGACAAACTGCCAGCCACCCGTTCTTGATCGACATTAAACTACCAACGTAATTTGGGTAATTGATACTGCAATAATCTTAATTGTTTTGAAGCGAGTTTTGGAGGTTTTTTTAATAATCTTGTACTTTTTTCTCATATTTGAGATTAGTTGCTGTACCTATTTCCCTCGTTAAAACACGAAAACCAATTTGAGAAAAGGCAAAATACTGTACTTGCGTATGAAAGGTTATGTTCTCTGATTTTCGCTCACTGCGTTTCCGATTACACAACAATGCTCATTTTTTTAAATAAAACACAGTCATAAGTTTATTATTATCAAGCAAATTTTTCAAAACCAAATTAGGTAAAGCCTGACAAGATTCTATTTGGCCCTATGCAAAAAAAAGCATTCTACAGGCTTAAAGCACTGTACGCTATAAGGGACCATTTAACAGAAGATGTTAGAATTGTTGTTACTGAGTCGCTGGTACTGTCTCTGTTTAATTATTGCGATGTAGTATATGGCCCAAGAATTTACGCAAAGACAGAGAAAGCAATCCAAAGAGTACAAAACGCCTGTGCTAGATATTGCTTTAGGATACCTAGACGTGCTCATGTGACGCCGTATCTCAACAGAGAAGGTATTCTGAAAATGAAGCAACGGCGTGATTTGCATTTTGCATGCTTTGTGCAAAAAACCATCTACGGGAAAAAACCAGAGTAGGTATCTGTTTAACAAACTGAAGTGGATGCATGGAGATGACAGTTCAATAAGATCTACCCAGAGAAACACTATATGGATTCCTAAACATAAATCGGCTGGTCTCAAGGGAGGGTTTACATATAAGACGGCTAAAATATGGAACACCATACCACCACCGTTAAGAAAAAAGATGTCATCATAACCAAACCTTGAAACGACCTTTAAACAAAAATTGAAACGATTAATCATTACTCAACAACTTTGGCCGTCAATCTAAAACATAAATGGGTGGTTGGTATATACATATATATGATAGGTTATGTGTATATTTGCATTCCTCTGGCTATTGTAATGTAATATATAAAGAATATTTTTTGTCACTATTTGATTAGCTATTATTCGGTAGATACTTGGTACAAAAGGGAGCAAACTGAAAATCAGCGCTGCGCAGCAGTCCTGCGAGACTACGGCCGGCACCAGCTGAGTTTGCTCCTTTTGCTGCAGTAAAATATATATATATATATATATAAATATAAACTGTAATTTATGTGTCCAGCAGCAATAAATATTTTTTCATTTCATTTCATTTCTATTTCAATACAAACTTGTTGCACATACGTCAACGAAAACGACTCGAAAGTTTGAAATGGCAGGATTAAAAATAAATATCTACTTCTCTACCTCTCTTATTGAGAACTCCACCAAACTTTCTTCCTCAATCTTGTTATTGTTATTTGCTTTTCACATTTAGGATATTCGTAGTCTGGAATAGGTTCTCATAATAATATGACAGCTTTTGACATTGAACTTGTTGCTATGTTAAGAATTATTATGACTACAAATAAATAGATATCTCGCGCGATTCACTGGCCAGAATTCTAGAACTTTGCAAGAAGTTCGACGTGATGATAGGTAGAATATTCCACTTGAAAATAACATGTTTTTCGGTAAAAATTGGAACATGTTGTCAATTTTACTAAGAAGAAATCAAATTAACATAAAAATACAATTAAAATAAAATATATTTTTTATATTTATTCAAGGGAAATAGAAACTTAGTCATGGTAACATTTGAATGTCAAAATATGACAGTTCAGTTCAGGATTATGAGCACAGATTAGAAGGTACCTATTTACGTCTAAAGTGGTCTAAAGATTTTGAGTTTTATTTATCAAAAGCGGCTTTTTTATTATTTATTTATAATAAATAATTATAAGCGCCCAAGTGGCCTGCTAATAAATACCTTAGTCCTTAAACACTTGTGAGTGTTACTAGTGTTAGTGTTACCTTAAGATTACAAACATATAAATGACCTTAAATCCAAGAAAGTATCTTATTAAAGATTTAATGAACAAACCGGCACCATTTGACGTTTGGTTACAAGGAACTATCGAACAAAGTGTTGGTAATGATATTTTAATCATTTCCGACACATTTGGAAGAGCGAAAATAACTAAATGCGAAAATGCAGATGGGGTTATTGATAAAGAGTCATTACAAAAAGGTAAAGGTACAAATATTATTATTATTTTATTTATTTGCTCTTGTGTTTATTAGAAGTTTCAACACTTTTTCCTGCTTAACTATGCATGATATATATATTTTGAAATTTTATTAATTGTTTTATATAATGCTAGGTTAAGTTCTATTATTGTCATAAGCATTATTTAAAAAAAAATACTGACTGTTGAGTTTTTGTGGCGCTTCTTCTCAGCAGTGGTCTTTTTGAAGCGCTGGTAGAATTTTGTCCAGCCTACTTACTGAATAACCAACTTTTATCTTTTTAGGTAAGTTGTGCCAGCAGTGAATTGAATTTTTAGTTGCATTTCGATTGCCTTGCCCGTAAATTGTAACAAACTTCAAAAACCGTGGTGTCTCCTAGTAGATCATTGAATTAAGTGACAAATCCATAGTTAAAATAGTAAGAAGAATTGAAGGTATTTTACAGTAACAAAACATTTAAAAGTTTTTTTTATAAATTTTTCATTAAGTGATTTTAGTTTTTCATTGAATGTTAGTGTTAACCTTGTACTGATAGGCTAGACGTCAGAGTTAACTTAACTGACTGGAAATTAACTCCTCTACAAGGAAGTTTGTTGCTTTAACTTTACCTCTGCCTCAGAAGGAAGAGATGCAGCTATGACTGTCATGTGGCTTTTGGGCCCCCATGCTTTAAATACTTTTAATGTTGCTGATATATTTTGATTGGCGAAGCTTTTATCACTTCTTCTTACCTGTTAATTCTAATATAATGCTTTCACATATTACAAAGAAGTCATAATTTTATCAATACTTTCACACATTCACTGACAGTATTGTTTTTCTAACTTTCCTCAGCTGGCACAGCTTGCCTACTGTAAGAACGCACACATGCATTTGAGGCACTGATTGAAAGTCAGAATGCTTATATGCATTGTAGACATAAATCACAAATCGATGGCATAGTGCCATGAACTCTTGACTTTTTATATTTTTATGTAGATACACTTTAAATTTAATTTGGCATCATTACTAAAGATACTGGTTTCTTGTTAAAATTAGGTTTTTGTAAGTTAGGAGTTCATGGTACTACACTATCGAAATGATGCTTTATGTGCATTGAAAAGGTATGAATTTTGGCAAGCTTGTTTCCAGGAAAATACTGCTGTATTCTTGGAACAGCAATCAAAACTAAAAGATTACCAGAAGTGCAAGCCATCAAGTTTGTTGACTTAACGTCTCAGCCACACATGAAGGAAGTTTGGGAAGATGAAGTGAGGGAGGCAAATTTATTTCTTTTAGGGAAAATAAAGCCTGCAGTATAACACAAACATTTTTATTACATTAAAACTGGTATAATCCCTCACCTATATAACAGATATAAAATGTTTAAAATTTGTGACTGCCCAAATATGTGTTGGGTTTTATTTATATGTAAAACATAAAAAGTATGTCATATGATGTAGATAGTTAAATAAGAAGCATAACTTTTAAATACATGCTAAATAGCTTTAATACCCTCCAACACCTCTAAGAATACATTGCACATAAAACTACATTCCCCCAAGCATTAAAATAAATGGAATGCTTCACATTGTCATAATAATATTTCATCTCCTTTAATAATATACTGATTTTCCAAAAGGCACTTTAGGGTACAATGTTATTTAATCAATTCATATTCTTTACGATGTTATGAACTTAAATCTCCTTCCACTACACACCATATGCATATGAATTGTAAATACTAAATACTCCCGCTCATCACATTACATTTCTATTAACACCTTTGACACATAGACAGCCAAACATGCTTATTTCTATACAAAACGAACCCGCCTAACAGGATGCAGGCTGTCAAAAGTGTTAAATAACAATTACCATCGTCATCAGTCTTACAATTTGGCATCAGATTTTAACAGTGGCCCAAGTTTTTGGGCGAGCATAATGTTGCCAGCGATTTTAAGTTTTCCCTTCATAAAGGCAGTTTGTGGGTTAAGAGTTCCAGCGGCGATAGCAACCAGGTCATCATCTGAGACTGTCATAGTCACTTCAGGCTTGCCTTTCGGGGCTCCTTCATGGACTGCTGGAGTTTTGAGGTCTAGAGCTGTAATATAGAAGAATATTTATTATACTGGCAAATTTAAGTGAGGTACACACAGGGATTTAAAGACTATACAAATAAATGAAAACCAAAAGTATACTTATTCTAGTTTGTGGTTGTCATTAAACCAATAAGAGCCACACTGTTATACAAACAGTGAAATAGGCTTGATTGAAATATGTAAACAAGAATAAGTAATGACGAGCCTGTAATATTAGAAATGTTTAGTTTGTCTCAGTTGAGATTGAGTTGCCGAATTAGAATTGATAAAATACACTAGGAATAAAATATGTATTTTTTTTTTTGTTTTTTGCATCCTAGACAATATCTATAAAAACTTACGAACGAAAATTATAAAAAAGGACCCTGTGGCATTGTACCAAAGTTTTATTTTTTAATCTTTTAGCAACATGCAAAATAATCTCGTATTTATGCAAATAGTAGAAAAATAAAAACACCTTAACTGAATAATTATGATTCTCTTAAATTGTTGTACGTTTAGTGATCCACTGTTTTATTTGTCTCTCAATAGCTTGAAGGTTAGCTGGAAGAGATCCCTTAAAGGGATAAGTACGCCTCTGTACATTATATCTTTAGTGTTGTTGTTACTTTTTTATTTTCTGTTTGTGCAATAAAGTGTTTACATACATACATACATACATAATGTACTTTGTTCCTCTCGGGGCAAAACCTGTGCCCATAAATAATAGCTTGAAAAAGATGATGGTGCCCTTGAGAGTAAAATTGACAACATGATACAATATTTGGCCGAAAAAATAGTGGTTGGTGCATTTGTTACCAGTTAAGAATATTATAGTTTCACCCAGGGACCGGCCCACTATCCCATTCTAGGGGTTTCGAATGGGTTTTCATAAGAGTTTTACTTAGAAAAGCCGTATTGCTTAAAAGCCGTTCGATTTGCATTTAAAACCCGCTATCCCATTCAAGGGGTTTCAAATGGATTTTATAAGTCTTTTACTTAGAAAAGCCGTTCAATATGCTTTTTAAAGCGCTATTTATAAGGGTTATTTGTGCTTTAGCTGTTAAGGTTTCCCTTATAGTGATTGGTTAGTTTAACAAATAACTTAGTCATATATTTCGTTCCAAGAGGTTATTCTTTTAGTGGGGTATTCTATTGAGAGGTTAGTCTTTCAAAGGCTTTTATTGGTGAATGGGTGGGAGGGTCAACTTTTTTTGCTAAACAATACACATTATGTCAACTTACTCCACTGTTTCACAGTTTTTCCATTGTCCAAGATGTTGTAGAGGAACACTCCGTTGATAGATTTGGCCTTGGCCGGGTTCTTTTTGACCTCCGCCACGATCTTGGCGAAGAGCGCGTCGCTCTTGAGAGAGCCGCCGGAGGGTTGCGGGGCGGCGGGCGCTGGGGCGGCGGCTGCCTCCACTTTCTTCAAGTCTATGTAGGCTCCTGGAAGAAACAGCGAAATTATCTCGACTTGATCTGTAATGACTGAATTTTGTCAGAGTTAAACAACTGAACAAATTCAGTGGAACTAGCAAATAGAATAAAATCTACCTTTTTTCTTTCCCCAAGGCTCAAGCTGTCCATGCCAGATTTCATTAAACCCGAAATTGGTACCTATGGGCATGGTAACTGCCATCCGGGATTACCGAGTCATCCTTTTGAGCCTAAACAAATTGCTAATATGTTTTCAAAGCTTTTTAGGGTACATTCACCTCTAGGAACATCATTATGCGGTGTTAAGCCACATCATGTCCAGTTTGAACCACGTGTCTCCGCAGACATGATCACAAGAATAATAAAGAGGATGACCAAGGGTAAATCTCCTGGATATGATGGGCTTAGCATTGAACATTTGCAACACGCTGGACCTCATTTGCCACGAGTTTTGGCTTTACTTCTTAATGTGTGCATATGTCATTCTTATTTGCCTCCGGATATGCTGCGTACCATTATTGTACCGATTGTAAAAAACCGAACAGGCAACGTCTCGGATGGGTCCAACTACAGGCCAATATCACTGGCCACTGTTCTGGCTAAGATATGTGATAGTGTGCTTAACTCTCAATTAGGCAAATATCTAAATTTGCACGATGCCCAATTCGGTTTCCGGGCGGGACTTTCTACAGAAAGTGCTATCCTGAGCCTTAAGCACACGGTCAGGTATTACACTGACAGGAAGACGCCGGTGTATGCGTGCTTCTTGGACCTTTCCGGGGCGTTCGACCTTGTTTCCTATGACATACTGTGGACTAAGTTGGAAGAGGCGGGTATGCCACCTGACCTGATTAATATCTTCAGATTTTGGTATGGCAATCAGGTAAACCAGGTGAAATGGGCGGGGGAGCTGTCTGAGCCATACAGATTAGAGTGTGGAGTAAGGCAGGGAGGATTAACTTCCCCTAGCCTCTTTAATCTGTATGTAAACGCGCTCATAGAGGAACTCAGCAGCACACATGCTGGTTGTCATATTGGTGGTATCAGTGTCAACAACATTAGCTATGCCGACGACATGGTGCTGCTGGCTCCATCTGTGGGCGCACTCAGGCAGCTTCTGTCAGTGTGTGAATCTTTTGCAAATACACATGGGTTAATATATAACGTTAAAAAAAGTGAGCTCCTCATCTTTAAGGCCGGCAGCAAGTGTCCAAATGAAGTTCCACCTGTGACGTTAAACGGGACTGCACTAACAAGAGTGAACCAGTTCAAGTACTTGGGACATTATGTTACCGAAGATCTTAGAGATGAGGCTGATATTGAGAGGGAACGCAGAGCATTGTCAATTAAAGCTAATATGTTGGCTCGTAGGTTTGCTAAGTGTTCAGCCGCGGTAAAAATAACACTTTTTAAATCTTATTGTACATCTATGTACGGGAGCAGTTTATGGGTCAAATATTCGCAGAGATCATACAGTGCTCTGCGGGTCCAATTTAATAATGGATTCAGGGCTCTGATGGGGTTGCCTCGCTACTGTAGCGCCTCGACTATGTTTGCGGAAGCTCGCACCGATGATTTCCATGCAATTCGTCGAAAAAAGGTTGCATCACTTGTTAGAAGAGTGCGAGGCAGCTCCAATACGATCCTTGAAATGATTGCAAGTAGATTCGACTGTCCTATACTCTTAAGCATGTGTAATTTAGTTAAGTCGAATTTAGAGTTTAAGTTTTAAAGTTGTTCCTCAGTACTAACATTAGATAGTAAGATAACAGTGTATAGCATACTAACCAATATGGGTCAAGATACCCGAAATAAACGTTTTGAATTTGAATTTGAATTTGAATTTAAGCACGAAAAGTTCTAACGCAAGTGATCCCATGATGAGGATTAAGTGCTTTGGACAACACAGCCAAACTCGCTACTACCTACATTTTAGTACATTGTCGCATTAACGTATTACAGTGACTGGCTTAAAATTTGTATATTGATACTACAACAAGGTATGTACTAAAATGGGTAACCTATCTAATATACTAAAAACGTTTACTGTAACGTTTTTGTTTCGGTTGTCTGAATTATTATAAGTTTAAGTTTTTTTTTCTGAAACTGTTTCCTTTCCTGGATTGTTATAATAAAACAAACCTAACCTAACCCTACAGGTTTTGTAGGTATCTCTTTAAACATTTTGAAAAGCCAAGTAATGAGTTCAGAAAAAACGGTTTTCGAACTTATGAAAATTTAGACAAACAAAACATCGCAGCGCGCAAATGTTTTTCGTACTTGTGATGTGATAGGTTACCACTAAAATGTTCATCTGCGTGACTTTGACCGTCCCAGGCGAGGAATGGTCTCGCTCGGTTACCTGCAATGACGACGTTGCCGGTCTCCTTGACGCGGGTCTGGAAGTGGACGCGCGTGCCCTCGAGCCACATGTCCGTGGCGAGCGTGTGCCCGGGCAGGACCGGCTTCACGAAGCGCGCCTTCAAGGCCTTCACGTTGGACGGGTTGTTACCAGCGTACCTACGGAAACAAAACTCAAATTTAATTAAGATGTTGATTAATACACCCAATCGACATATGGCAGGATATGTAAACAGTTTATTGTACAAAACACAGAAATTCAAATACTTTATTCACAGAATAGGAACGTACAAACGGTATCTCTTCCAGATGACCTTTGGGTGATTGAGGAAAATAAGAAAGCAAAAAGTGGCAACAAATAGACATGCATACAAAACAAAGTTTAAAAAAACAATATGAACTAAATTGTTGGTTGATGGTCGACCGATCAGCCAAATTGAGTTTGTCAGTCAATTGGTCAATGATTGATCAACATTATTCCTTGTCATTAATAGAAGACTGATTAATGGGCACCCTAAAATGTATGGTAAATCAATTAATACTTGTTCTTCCATCAAACATTTTGCCACATTTAATTGCATTTCATTGCCGCTAAGGTCTAAACAAACCATTTTATTTCACAACTATATTTACAACCTCATGTTTCAGATTTGTAAGTAAAATATTTCACCGTAAAAATACTTACTTAGCGAGAACGTGTCTCGCTGAGATGCCAAGACTCGCCAGTCCATGCAGGATAGGTTTGGCGTGTCCCGCGGTGGTCGCCACGTTCGGGTCGATGTGCAGAGGGTTCAGGTCACCGGACAGTCTGTAAATAGTAGTGACTATTAAATTAACTTTATTAATGGACATTAATAAATATTTAAGTGTTTTAATTAATGTTGTTCTTTCCAATACCCCCTATACATGTACGAAGTAGTGAGTAGAAGCCAATGGGATATACCTGACCTGTACAAAAATTAAGTTTTAGCTAAAAGTAGTTTTCAAGGAAGTCTTAATAATCTATATTTGAATAGATACATCGGGGTGCAAACACAACTTGACACATTGTAAAGCAAGAAAGAAAAACATTTATTCGTGACAAAGAATAGAGAAATACGCATAAGAATTATGTAGTCATGAAATGGTCCCAACTCAGCGTAGTACTGGCATTTGTCAGCGCTGGTCTTCCGTTAGAACCACCAGGTGAAGCTACGGTAGTTTACAGACGCAAGTATTTAAACATGAAACCATTTTTTTTTTAAAGAGTGAAAGCATCGACTGGCTGTTCACAATGGAGTGTTGGCCCCTACCCTGATGTATGGTAGTGAATGTTGGGTGTGGCAGGATAAGCATGAAAGTCGTATAAATGCAGTAGAAATGCGCTCTTTGCGTAGTATGTGTGGTGTAAAACTGTGTGATAGAGTAAGGAATGAAAACATCAGAGAGAAGTGTGGTCTGAAAGAAGATGTAGTGACTAAAATTGAAAAGGGCATGCTTCGATGGTTCGGTCATTTGGAAAGGATGGATGAAAAAAGATTGACGAAAGAAATTTACAGTGCTAAAGTGAGTGGAAGGGTCGTAAGGGGGCGCCCTAGGCGTACTTTTTTGAATCAAATCGGGGAAATACTGGAAAAGGGCCGAATCTTAAGTACCCGAAACCGACGTGCATGCATGACTCGATGTATGAATGTGGAAGAAGCGAAAGAGCTTTGTCAGGATCGTAGCAGGTGGAAAGAAGTGGTCTCTGCCTACCCCTCTGGGAAACAGGCGTGATGTATGTATGTATGTATGTATGAAAGCATAGTGTACAGTATGTCCCAAAAACCGACGTCAAGCCAGAAATATGTTATAGGGCATCTCTATCGATTTAACCCCAATGTATGTTTTTTTTTTTATGTTAAGGAGAAGGCACACTAGCACTCAGGCCACCTGATGGTAGGTGGAATCTGAGACCCATAGACATTTGAATTCTCAAGACTATAATCCCAAGACCTCAAATGCGTTGCCAACCCTGAGGACTAAGATGGAATGCCTCTATGCATCTCTCATCTCTCTGTTCAGGATTCTTTGTACTTTCGAAAATATTGATCATTTTAATTGGAATTATTGTAATTTTTCCCATGTCCATGATTCGAAAAACCCTAAAGTTCATGTATTATTTCAATATTTTTTCAGTGGTTTCTTACATCGATAGAATCATTATGAACTTAGGATGGTTTTAAAGCTACTTGCCATTTTTTTGATGACATTTTTTTGTATAATTACAGTTTGTTTTTCCATACTAGATGAAAAGAGAACTAGGGTTCACTTAGTAAGGAGAAAGTAACTTTGTGTGATTACACAAAAAGTTGTAATAAAAAAAATGGGAAGTATCGATGTATGATTCTATCGTATAAAAATCCACTGAAAAAATATTAAAATAATACACGAACTTAAGGGTTTTTCAAACCATGGACATATGGAAAAATTACAATAATTCCTATTAAAATTATCAATATCTCCGAAAGTACAAAAAAAACCGCTGAACATATAGGGGGTTAAATCGATAGCTTATGAAATGCCCTATAACCTATTTCCGGCTTGATGTCGCTTTTTGGGACACCAGTAACTTCTATCACTCCTTATTTTTAAATTTGGTTTCATGTTTAAATACTTGTGTCTGTAAACTACCGTAGCTTCACCTGATGGTTCCAACGGAAGACCAGCGCTGACAAATGCCAGCATTACGCTGAGTTGGGACCATTTCGTGACTATACTTCTTATTAGTATTTCTCTATTGTTTGTCACGAATAAATGTTTTTGGGAAGCCAGTAGTTGCGGGGGGGGGGGTACCTGTAGAGGGCGGCCTGGTCGGGCGCCGTGGCCTGCTCGACGACGGCGTCGGGCGCGCGCTTGGGCGGCGGCGCCACGTCGGTGGCCAGCTTGGTGGTGCGCGGCCCGCCGAACCCGCCCTGCCCCAGCACGAATATGTGCTGCTGCGTGCGGTACAACAGCTCCTTGTCTTGGTAGATCTCGCCTTGGAAATTAAACGAACCAATCACAATGTGCAATGTCATCAAGACCAACAGTCAAAGCTGTGGTTTGAAACACGTGGATCACATTTAGCAAAACTGAATATATCAATATGACCGTACTTTTTATTGGCTAGTGAAGTAAGGAAGTTGATGTGGCCCCTGGAGGATTTGAATGTTCTAGAGTCGGTTATTTGCCAGCGCGTAATTAGGTAACACTGCAATGGTCTGCCCCCTAACTTGAACCGTCGTTGAGATAATATCAAAACCCGTTTTTCTTCTAAACTATTTACGCTAAAGCAATGAAACACAGTCTCAGCAGATTGAGTACCAGAAAAAAAGAACAATAATTATTTACATGTAAAACTGCTGAAATAATTGAATCGTATCGAAGCGAAGTCTGCAATATCCACTTCAACTGAAAAGCGTACAGAAGATAAGTATTTCTTATTTACATCTCATGCAGCAGCTTCCAATCGCTATTAGTTACATGTAATTTTAAACAATGAACTAATTTATAACCCCTGTATAACAAAAGTCCTGAGAGAACTTCAATTTTCCGTAAAATATCAAAATGATTTCGGATTTTGCACGTTTTACATATAAAGTGTAGATGTTGCTGCTGTTGCACTAATTATAATCGAATTTTCTGCTTGGTCAAAGGGATATTGTTAACTCTGCCTCAATAACTTGATGATACTGTTTTTCTTACAATTTTATTATTCTATAAATATAAATTGACGTAGCACTACAAGACTGCATTCAAAGTTGCTAGTCTAAAAAAAAAACAAGCTGTGTTTGCAAAGGTACACGAAAAGAATCGTGTGACCTACAATAAGTACCTATTAGCTCTAACCACGTATAAAATTAATACATATCTCCCATCAACAATGTAACAAACATGATCAATCAACGTCAATTATCTATCATCGATGATAAAGTAAATTCCCAAATTATATAACGGATCTATCGTAGAGGTTTGATATTCTGGGTACACACAAACTATCAAATGAACATACATCATGGCGAAGCGGCCGAGAGCTCTCGAAAAGCCCCCTTGTGGGGGACTTAATCCGTATGCCATGATCTCTAAATAATAGGAAAAAGGGCCTCGCTAATGCATCGCCCACGTTTAGATTATACGCCATTGGATCTCAAAAGATCGCGGGTCAAAGTGTATCCAAAAGGGCCCATTTGTTCAGTGATAAGAGACTGTAGACACGAGATTGTCCTTAGTACTCATTAGAGTCCGTGTTGACAGACATAAGTTCATCCTCACTTCACAACACATATAATGTATACTTATTTTGTAAAATGAAGTCAGTAAATACATACATAACATTACACCTTTATTCCCAGAGTGGGGTAGGCAGAGCTACAGAAACACCAACAACTTGATAATTCTGTAGCCACATTTTGCACAAACAGTCAATGAAGTCAGTGTTATAATATAATGTCAATTACGCATAAAATACTGTGTCTAAACTCATATCGTAAAAGTACACAAACTCTCTAACGAAATTTACTTTTTGTCACAATGGTTTTTAAAATCATTAACCACCTTGAACCTAAATTGCAGTTGAAATTTACTGTTTGCAGTTTATACCCAACGACACGAGAACTGTAGAATTTTGAAGGACGTTACAATATCAGTATAGTGAACTTAACGCAACCACAGAAGATATAATTAGTTACGAGAACAGTTAACGTAATGGTGGTTGTTACAAGGTCATTTAATTACCTAAAGGTTTCTGAACACAAAATGTATTACTATGCAGTGTGGATAAAAAAACTTTCTGATGGGAGGATTGAATGTTTACTGCTATTTGTTAAATAGAATCGGAAAGCACCTTATAATAGAATCGGATCACATGGGGCTTGGACAAGATGCATAACGTAACGTTGGCGATTTTCGAAAACTGTCAAAACCTGTGTGGCCAATGCGATCGTCGCTTACGTCAATCCTACAGACATTGTCAGGTTTTGCAGACGTTAGCGTTTTGCGTCTTACTATCCCCTAGTACCGTGTGATCAAAATACTTACTGTTTACTACAGCGACGGCACTGGAGCCCTTGTCGAGGACCTCCGCCACGTAGCACCTGGTGGTGAACGTGCCTTCGCTTTTCGGGAACTCGCCGACGAACTCGATGTACTGCTCTCCGTGCAGAATCTGCCAGCATCATTCAAAAGTTAGAATCTAAAACCCGAGTGGGGACTACCTAGTGTCACGCACACGTGTCATATTCATATCCTATCTTACTAATTATAATTGTGAAAGTTTGTAGATCACACTTCAACCTTTACAACGCTATGTATGTCAAATACATAAGACGTCACTCAGACGACAATGACTGAAATCCAGAGCTCCAGTCAACCTTGCCTCATAGTCTCAAGTCGATTTAGCGCTGGCAACCATGACGGAAATACCCATCGTTGGCGTTGAACCAGCAGTAAGGATACGTTCGTCAATGGCGTTGAAAAGGTTAAACGGCTAAAAGGGTTCGAAAAAAGTTAGCATACAGATACCATAGACACTACATACTTTTTATCCCGGAAAATTTGATACTTCACGAGGGAAAAGGGATAGGTGACTTCTTAGTTCTTAGAGGACTAGACTCCGCAAATATGCGGAGTACCGCTAACGTAGTGATGTAATTTCACATACTGTAAGTTGTATTATAAGATTACCATTAATTTACGATACCAAATTGTCATTTAATGTTCTATAACCTATCAATGCACAAATCCACGTCAATGCATTTCAATATAACTATTTCTGTTTACATATTACTTACTTTGCTGTGTAAGCGAATGACAATCAGTCAAAGTCAATCAAAGACGCATTGTATCTTATCTTCGCTTATTTTTAATCTCGATAAAGATTAACTAAAGAGTTTGACATGTACGTAATAAATGATTACGAAAACACGAATTTGAATCAGCATATATGCAGCATGACGTCAATTTTGTGTCAACGGCACCAAATGTACGGGGTCTACCTTTGACTCTCTCTTGGCAAATCATATGAAATCCCGTTTCTTAGAAACGGTCAATTAGGGAGCTAGAGTGGTTCTCTCTGACATAAGGCCGGATTTACACTTGCAAGCCATATACAAGACTGAGATGCAGATATTTGCCTAGCTGTATTACCTATAGTTGCATCTCGAAACTTACAGCAATAACTTGCAAGTGTAAACGCAGCCTTACAAATACTGTCGCGCCTAGCGCGAATCACCAAGGTAAAATCATGTCAACTCTAGTATTGTCAATCTATGTTTGCATTGTGGTAACACTGCTTGTGCTTGCTGCTGCTTGACTAACTGGTTTTTGTATGTTGGCACCGTATATAGTTTTTTGGCGGAGAAAATTAATGGCGTGAAAGAACTAGGAAGGAACTAGGTGTGAGAGAGTGGAGGGACTTCACCTCCACTCTCTCACACCTAGTTCCTGACAAAACATATCTAGCGAAGCAGATTATAATTATTATCTAGTTTGATTAACTCGTCTTTCTATTCTCAATTCCCAATTTACGCTTTGTGGTTCTATGTTTATTAGACAGTTTATTTTACCATGTTATATAAAAATGGGCGACAAATACACTGGCAGACGTCAGGGATAGTGTTACAGCGACAGAAAGCCGAGTAATAATTAATAAAGAGGCTCTATTGAGCACGGAAAACCCTTGTCTTTGACGTGTTTCCGAATTGTCTATGTTTTGATAGCTCTTATTTACCAAAATACGTCAAATGTAATCGTTTTACCCTGTAGAATAGCGGCCCAGATTTAGCGCATTAATCAATCGAATTTTGTCGGATTATCCATGAGTACTAACGCTGACTGGGAAAACAACACAAATATGTTTATTCCGCTCAAAAACATGTCGTGTCGTAATCAATACATCAGGGCCGAAATTCTACACGGTAAAAGCTTATTAAATTTTTACGTGTTTCTGTATTGTCAATGTCTTGATAGCGATTATTTACTTGACAATAATGGCAGCCGAGTTAAAAACAATACCATAACACATCAAAGACAATATAGAAAATACAGAGTTGAATAGAGGTCCTGAACTGTGTTTTTACCGTATATATACTCTGTAATTTATTACCCTTTAACTAGTGCACTACTATTATTTTTAACCAACTCTTAACATCAATTAATGATGTCAGTAGCTTTTCAATCAACATTGACTCAATTTTATTTCATACAACGTGACCCAACAGACAATGCCCTGTCCGTTCATTTTCGGGCAACTACTTAATCAAAAAAAAAATATAAACCTTAAATTGGATTGGATTGGATTATTAAAAGCATTTTATTTCAAAATTTACAAATCTGTCCAGCAATTCTCAAGTGATGACCAACGAACACAATTGCATTGTTATTTACGAGTATACATAGATTAGACCAAATTGTATAGAATTTTGCCAAGCCTATTGTCGTATTAAACGTATTGTCGCTTTAACGTAATATTTAAATCGACTTCTAAGCGTTTAAAGCGACATGGGACTCTAATCTACCCGATAAAACCTAATTGATTTTGATATGTTACCGTATCGTTTTTATCCGCCATTACTATCGAGTAAATAAGACCTACCATAACACGATAACACGTCAAAACATGTTTGTTTAGATTATCCCAGGGTATTAAAATGTTCAGTTATTTATGATGATCCTGACCATAAAATACTTTAGAAAATAGTTGCTAGGTAAATTGGCATTCGTTCACTACAAGTGATCAAAACTTCAATGAATGAGCATGTACATCTACATGTACCTTCTTATCTATAAACAACGTGCTCGGCACGTATCCGAAGGATTTTAAAAGCGTGTTCCCGAGTTCATTTGAAGTTAAAAATGTTACATTAACCGTCCGATTCGGCTTTATTAATTTATTTATTTTTCATACAAATTAAATGGATTATTTTCACTTCTCCAGGAAACAAGCCTAAGAACGAGCAGGCAACGCGTCTAGTAATTAACACTTGTAACGGGAAATCCCCTTCTAAGTTATGAATGTGAGTAATTCGCCCCTTTCTCACTTGTAACGTTGGAAGAACTAATCGAAGAAAGATAATAAACTGTGACATGAGTTTCAATCATAAATGCTGGATAACTTAAAGGTGCGGCTCACAAGCACCGTATTTCAGATACATTGTGTCGTTACACAATCGGCGCACTTTAATCGTTGCGAGTTGATGGTCCGCTTATTTATCCGCATGATGAACAGAATATCTAGCGATATGGCTGTACACGTCTATGGCGCCAAACGAACAGTGATGACCGATGTTGGTATCAGTGGTGGTATACTTCACCTCTTATGTAGTAGTGCCCTTTCCGAACAAACGACGAATGTCAAGTTTTTTTTCCATTAAAAATGAGCTGATTTTGGCATCTTTTTATTAAGACCCCATGCCGTAACAACGTCCATCAAAAAAATCTATGCTTCACTTCACCTTTTTTAACGTAAAGGCCTACTGATAGTTCCTACAGACTGTACTGAGTAATAGGTACAGTAGAATTATTTTGAGTTTAATACTGACAGATGGATTGCCTTCATTTAATTTTCAGCTCTAATCTCATACAAATAAAATAGTTGTTACTAAATCGGTAGACGTGGGTAACATTATTCTGAAAATTGCTTTATTTGTATGAAATTAAAGTTGAAAATTAAATGAAGGCAAACTCTCTGTCGGTGGTAAACTTACAGTAATGGTAGCTGAAATGAAAAAAAAATTAAAAAAAATTCTTGGACACAAAAAAAAAACAGTTAACAATCACATATTTTTTCTTAACCTACATACATTTTTTAATTATGGCCAAAATGGTCTCCGCTCAGCTTTATGCCTCTGAATGCTGTTACATTCAATGACGCTGATTTTCAGTGAGGCCAGGAGAGTATGGCGAATACATTAAAAATAAAAAATAAACTATATAATAAATAAAAAATGGCTAGAATTAGGAGATCATTTCAGAGAGATTAAAGACAGTAATATTAAAATAAAATTAGCTGCATGGGTACTCTCTACTGCAGCGCACGGTCGAGCTACGCACGTGCAATCACCGATTAAAGTAAGTAAAACGATTTTGTTCACAATACGATTCGTATTAGGTCTCTCAATACAACGTTCACTGTATTTCACGGTAACTTTAGAACTCATTGAAGGTTATAGTTTAAATCGTCGTTGTGTCGAAGCCCTGCATATTCGTGGTCCGCAATGTGGATGCTAGGCAATAGGCGTCTCTCCGTTTCTAGTTATAATTATTTAATGTAACTGATATTTGTGTGATGAGCACTGGGTTCAAATACCGGTAAGGGCACGAGTATTTGTTCCTGAGTCTTGGATGTTTTCTATTTATTTGAGTATATATCTAATATATATAATTCTCGTGTCACGGTGTACGTTATAGATACATCGTTTATTATTTATCGTTTTTATGGCTAAAAATTCATCCACAACAAGCTTCGTCAAATATATACCAAGAATCATAAGTAACATGCTTCGTCAAGAGTTTACAATAGTTAATCAGCAACATGCTGCACGTACGTTTAAATGCTGTACGTTTGATGTACGTTATTGAACTCCTCAGAAACGGCTGGACCGATTTTAATAAAATTTTGTGTGTATATCGGGTAGATCTGAGAATCGGCCAACATCTATTTTTCATACCCCTACGTGATATGAAAAAAAATAGAAGCGGGCGAAGCCGCTGGCGGGTCGCTAGTATCTTATATAATCATATCAACAATTGCTTTGAAATATTCCTTAGGAAAAAGGTGGCCACTTTTTTCCGTTAAGTTGCTCACTCATAGTTCGATTGTTGTTAAGTTGTCATATTCTCTATAAATTGTGTATTAATTTCTACAACAATAAAGCGCTCTTTAGTTTTAAGATGACACTTTAGTTTATTAGAAAACAGAATAAAAGTAGTGAGGGCGATTCAATTGCACTCTTAGGATGATTGCCTTGAGATAATGTCTACCTATGAGTCTAAGAACCGACACTATCAGGTTGCCTGTATGCTCGTTTGCTTATAAAAATGTTTGTTTTGTTGATAAAATGAAACCTAAAATGAGCTTACATTGGTGAAATCAGCGTGTTTGCCGGGAGGCATGCTCTGGGCCACGATGGGGGACTCCAGGCACATTCCAGCGAGGACGAAGAAGGTGGGCAGCGCGACGAAATCCTCGTGGCTCTCGTACAGGAATTTCAGATCGCTCGGGTTTGCTACCGACGCACCAACTGAAACAATCATGTAGTTGGGTCAATCAATTATTTTTGTCATGTAATTTGTTCAAGGGACGTTTTAAAAAAAAACGCTTTAATTAAAACAAAACTTAATTGATTCCTTTGTGTAACGAGAGTTACCGATATAGTTTGTATGACTAACTTTCGTTACTCAAAGGATGCGATCGCGATTTTTGTTTTCATTAAGCCTTTTTTGTTTTAACTATGTTTTTTTTTATAAACGACTTTTAAGTATGTACGGCGTGAAAAACCAAGCATTTTCTTCAAAATATCGTTTTTTTTAAACGGTATTCAATCTGTATTCGTATTGTACTAATTGTACTTCATAAAAATATTTACGAAGAAACTATTCCAAAGACTGGAAAGCTTCACCGATTACACTTCTATATAAAAAAAGGCAACTTGCTAAACATAACTCGATAACTAACGTCCGGCAGTCAACGTATATGCTGTTTACAATCACAAATAAGTAATTTACACATTACAGCAAGTAATTGAAAAATACAGAGAATATGGAAAAAATACTTTACCTAGCATTGGGACACTAAAGCCTTCGACTCGATCTCGCATCAAACTCTATTAATGTTGAAAGAGCACGACAGTTAACCAAAACCGGTCGCTATACAGTCGAAAACTCGCCTACGCTGAAGACTATTTATACCTTATCCAGAACATATCCTTGAGAAAACATAAATTGGGAGAAGTTGAGAAACGCATAAAGAAAGTATGGAGCGGTTATGGGTCATTAAAACACATATTTAAGTAAAATTATGAGAGTAAACTTAAAAAGATAGCGATTAATTCAGTCATCCCTCCAACTTATTTGCGGATGCCAGACCTGGGGACCACCCAAGTAACAAATTAATGTTGTATAATGGGCAAGTAAACGTTTTCCGTTTTAGTACTAACGAACTAACAGTACAGGTAATCCAAAGATCCGCAGAACGTAGCATGCTTGGCATCAAATTATTAGATAAAATAAAAAAAAAAAAAAACAAAATTATTAATGCCGCGGAACTAATCTGCCGAGTGAAATGTACCAGCATGGGCCGGGCACACGGCGCGAACAAAAGACGGCCGCTGGAGCGAACAAATGCTGCTTTGGTTGGTACCCGCGCGACGGGCGGAGGGCTCGCGGCCAGAAATTAACATCCCAATATGACGAATACAATGAAGTAAAATAAAATGCATATTAATAAATTAATCAATCATTATGTACTAAAGTATAGAACAATATAATATTTTTTTATTGATTATTTACCTTTACCGTTATAAATGTACTAGCTGTTGCCCGCGGACTCTGTCAGCTTAGAAAAGTATAACATAGCCTGCGTTATTCAGTGATAATATAGCTAGCATTCTACTGGTAAAATTATTATTAAAGTAGGTACAGTCGTTTTTGAGTATATTCGTTACAAACATACAAAAATACAACCCTTTCCTCTTTATATTATTAGTATAGATAAATACAAATTACATGGTTTATTTAAATTGTATAAATATTAATGCTAAATCGGCAAAGAAATAATGCAGGTTATGTAAATTAATGTAATATTTATTTGAATAAATGTGTATAAATACGATAAAAATATTGTAGTGTATTTGTACAAGTGTTGAACTGATTGCATTTTTTTGGCATTACGCCGTCGGGTTAAAACAACTGCTTACTCACGATTAGTTAGTAAACAAGCAGTTGTGTTACTTTACTTGTTTATATGCAATGTCAGATCACGTGAATGTTATTAAGGTCATACATGTCGCTATTGTATTCGGAACACATTAAAATTTTAAATATAAGGGGTACATAAAGGTTAGATTCCAATAAACATGTTTAAGAAATTTAGCTTTTAAAAAAATGTGTACGTATGAATCATTATTATAAAATCCGCTTAGCGTTCAATGGTTTTATGATCTTACCTCCCAGAGCATATAAAGACAAATCCTTAGCGTTGTAGCTGTATGTGGTCCAGTAGGTTTCACGGTCCCCGTCCATCTTGCTGCGATCCTCAAAGTCCTGAAGACATTATTATAAATATAAAACCGGTCAAGTGCGAGTCGGACTCGAACACGAAAAGTTCCGTATCACCGTACAATATTAGGGTCGAGCAAATAAACGCCTTTTTTAAACTTTTTTTTTATTACTTGTTGTTATAGCGGCAATAGAGATTTTTTAATATCATAATCATAATAAAATAACAACCTTTGTTTATTTATTTTTTTAGTAGAAAATTTCAACGGTCTTCCTATTACGGTACATGACTTACAGTCCGCTGACAGACAGACGGACAGCTGACAGCTATTCGGAGGCTTACTAATAGCGTCCCGTTGGCACCCTTTGAAGTCAGTGTGAAGTATGGGTAATTTATAAAATTGACAGAATACAAGTTTAAAAAAATTACAAACTCATTTATCGCCAATATCGTAAATGTGCGTCAAAAATCATATTTATTTATTTATCGCAATTAGACATAGGTAAATGTTACCTACGTATAAATTATAATAATTAATAAAAAACACGCAGCTCCTGCCTAACAAAAATATATAAAACATAGGTAAACAAGTGACATTACACAATACCTGTAACTTATCAACCAAGTCCAGAGTGACTTCAGCCATCTTATCAAAGTGCTTGGCATCCTTCATGTCCACGACCTTTTCCCAGCTCTGCTTTACTGACTCTATGGTCACAGGATCAGTTGGTTTCTTTCTACAGTAACAAGGTGGTATAAATAAGATTGTGTACTAATAAAAATATAATGTATTTTCTGCTCCTTTCTGCTCATGCACTTCTAACTTTAAAGCAACACAATTGTTATTTTATTCATTTTATGGAGGACAAATAAATAAAATATCAACAACTTTAATTTATAACTTTATTAGCGACCCGCCCTCACTTCGCTTCCGTTAATGTGAGTTTTCTGTAACACCCCTAAATAAACTAGAATTTACATACATACATAACATCACGCCTTCATTCCCAGAGTGGGGTAGGGTAGGCAGAGCTACAGAAACACCAACAACTCTAAGAATATGTGTTTATAATTCTGTAACCACATTTTGCACAAGTAGGCTGAGATGTTTACCAGTGTATTAGTGACAGGTTGCAAGCCCATCGCCTAACAATACTACAAGCCTTTATTCCCTTAGTCGCCTCTTACGACATCCACGGGAAGAAATGGAGTGGCACTATTCGAACCCGGAAACCACACGTTAACTAGAATTTATTGTACATAAAATCTTATTATTATTATTTTATTTTATTTTGGACAGGCAGTTGACACTGATACGAGTGTGTTCAAACTACTTTTCACTTAGTATGATTGTCAAACTATTTTTTAAGCTGGTTAACACTTGTCTTATAGAGTTCACAACATCAGAGGGTAATTTGTTTCACATTTTTACTATCCTGTTTGCTATAAAAAAAAATTGCTGACATTTGTGTTGTTTTTTTTTTGTGTGTTTAAACTTGTGTCCTCTTGTGCGTGTGTTGGTGTTACGAGTAAACAAGTCACTCAGATCAGGACAGTCATTGAAGTCGTTTAGAATTTTGAAGGTTTCAATCATATCTCCACGCTAACGTCTTTCCGTTTGGGAGGATGAGGTTGAAGCATGAAAATACTTTTTGCTGGCCTTATGACCATCTTAAATTGTTATGAAAAATATTGATGACTGCTGTTTGGGCGAAATATTTTTCAGTCAGAAACCAAAATGACCAAAGAATTATTAGTATTTTTTGCAGGATAATTACCATCTGATTCACAAGTCAAGTAAACCATATCTGTCAAATAAATTTAGCCCTTTCCCTTTCTTACACTTGAAAATAGACAAAGTGAGGACCGTTATTATTTGACAGACGAATCTGCTTGTCGAATGTGAAACAGGCCCTTAAAGTAATATTTACACCAGTTACTTTAGGTTAGATTTGTGACTAGAATAAAATGCTAACGGCCATGGAAAAGATATTCAAAAAGTACCTAAGGTAACAACACCAGTATTCAACGCTTTTAGCTGACAGGCAACAATCATCGACAGAATTTAAAGATCATGGGGTTATAAATTAGTTGTTGCAAAACAAATGAATAGCTCTTATCTTTTTTGAATAAGACTCAGTGTCAAACATTGGTGCTTTGTCGAGAACTGGTGTTGTTCCCTTATGTTTCCTAAAACTGCAAAATCCCAAAAATAACTAACCTTAGTGGAGCTCCTTGTGATCTGACCAAGTGAGTCTTAACACCAAATCCCAAAGTTGAGTCAATAACAAGTCCTGTGTCTTCAAATGACTCATGAGCCATGTATGCCTGAAAAAGAAATGACACAAATAAAGATTTATTTATTAGTTGTTTTTTGTTTGGTACTGTCCAACGTTACAAACATAAGATACTTACAACCACAGGAGCAATGAGTTCAGGTTTCATAGCTTCATACATGCTCGGAGGGAGGATGTCCTGTGTAAGTCGAGATGCAGCAGTCGGTACAATTGTGTTCACTTTAATGTTATATTTCTCTCCTTCAATAGCCAAAGTGTTAGCCAAACCGACTAACCCCAATTTGGCAGCACTAAAAAGAAATTTATTGTTATTTAACTGAAGTAGAAAAATAAATATTCTAATAAAGTTACCTGTCAACGGCACAGTTATTAGAATTGGCTTATTGATAAAAACAGTTAGACATAAACATGCGAGTATTTTACAACCATATGCATAAAATCTTTACCTATAATTAGCTTGGCCAAAGTTGCCAAAAAGCCCCGAATTGCTGGCTGTCATGATAATACGGCCGAATTTCTGCTTCTTGAATAGTTCCCATGCTGCTTGTGTGGTTTTGAAAGCACCTTTCATGTGAACAGCTTGCACTAGATCCCAATCCTAGAATACATAGGTATAAATCAAACAATTTGCCCTTGTGGTTTCCGGGTTAGAATAGTGCCACTCCAAGTCTTCCCGTGGATGTCGTAAGAGGCGAGTAAGGGAATAAAGGCTTGTAGTATTGTTAGGTGATGGGCTTGCAACCTGTCACTAATACACTAGTAAACATCTCAGCCTACTTGTGCAAAATGTGGTTACAGAATTATAAACATATCTTTTTAGAGTTGTTGGTGTTTCTGTACCTCTGCCTACCCCACTCTGGGAATGAAGGCGTGATGTTATGTATGTATGTAAATCAAACAATACCACGACCTCTGTTAACTGTTAAACAATATATCATAAAGGTATAAGTGTAACTTAAAATTACATGATTAGTTTGGACTTTTACCAAATTCACAGTTCATTCAAACTTCCAAGGTTAATACGTCAAGTTTTAAGCTGTTTACATTGTTATGCAATAATAATATCATTTATATAACAGTTATCATTCTGATTACCTGATCTGATATCTTGGCGAAACTTTTATCTCTGAGAATACCAGCGTTGTTGATAAGAATATCAATTCGGCCAAAGTTGTCAACAGCAGTTTTAATAATCTTTTCTCCTTCAACAACTGAATTGTAGTCAGCAACAGCAACCCCACCTAAGTTAATAATAGACCATGTTAAATATGAAAATAAATAAACTCTTAAATACTTAGATTTTAACACCTTATTCTACAGGGCTTACCTAAACAAGAAATAATGTTATTACCTACTAGCTTCTACCCACAAGTTATTCAAATTGATTTTGATTAATTTTCATAATACTTTTAGGTACATATTTTTTTCAAGCAATAACTGAAAGTATGCAAAAGACTGTCATAAAACCAGTCATAGGCAGTTGTGACCCTGTTTCTGAGCAGGTTGACCCCACCACTCAGAAAAGTGAGATTTTGTAATATGCAAACATAGCAACATTTTATTACCATACAGTTTTATGGTTACTTTATACCTTTATATTCACACTTCAAACCTAGAATAACTTACAATGTTAAGGATTATTACAATAAAAATATCTTATAATTCCCAAAATCTGCAAATGTGGTAGTGTGATAAACATATTTATAAATTTATAGGGTGATATGACAATAACCTGATTAGTTTTACTGTAGATAAAAGCCTCAAAAACATGTTAGTGATAAGTAACTATCTGATATGGAAATCCAACTTTTAAAGGTGAAAGAATGTTTACCACAAATAAGATAAAATTAACATATTTTCTTTGGTCCTCCACTGGTTTAACTGAACTTGCAGTGACCAGTATTATATTTTCGAAATATTTTTAGTAATAAAGGCCAATCTGTGAAATGTTTAAGGCTGTGAATCTCTCTGTTCTCTATAGAGATAAGTAATTGAAAATCAGGTTCTCAAACTAAAACTTAATGCCATTAAATATTGTTTTTATGTGACACAACTTTGTATAGGTACTAAGCAATGAGAAATAATAAAAACCAGAACTACAAACAAACATGTCATTGTACTAAAAAAGAACAATAGTAACCTTTGTCCTTGATCTGCTTGACGACTTCGTCGGCGAAGTTAGCCGACTTTCCGGCGCCGTCTCGGGCGCCCCCCAGGTCGTTGACCACCACCTTGGCTCCTCGGGAGCCCAGCAGGAGCGCATACTCTTTCCCAAGGCCGTTACCGGCACCCGTCACCACCGCAACGCGACCATCGAAACGTAGCTGCTCCATTCTGCACGGAATCCCAACGCGAAATGAAACAAAAGTGATAAGTCACGCCACTGTACTACGCAACGCACAGTGCCTTATCGTTCGCTTAATAAATATTATCTAGAGTCAAAGTCCAATGCGAAACTTGTTTTGTTAGCCCTGCCTCAGCTTATTTCTTATGACTTGACATGCACAACTCTACTCGCAATCAACATTCACCTCAAAACAAAGTTTACACCATTCAATGAGATTTAATAATTTTCCTTCTGGCAAAACTATAAAATAAACGTCAAGTGTCAAAACTTTTGTTCGTTAACGTCACGCTAACATCACAGAACTATATATAGTTCTGTGGCTAACATGCTATTGGTTAAAATAAAAATAATAGTAACTTCTTCCTTGATAAGCAACCAATCACAGATTCGATACATGCATTTACTTTACACAATGATTTACACTTGGTTTTGACTTTATAACCGAATTCAAAAATGGAGGAAGTTTTATTTTCCACTGAATGTACTTTTTTTAATGTTTATTTTTTCTAAGAAAATGACAGAATCTGAATCTGATTTTGAGATCCCAGGGAAACAAAGGGAACTTCTCAAAAATAATTATAGGCATACATGTAGCGATTTTAGTATTTCCAGTAACCTCTCATGGTTCCTCTCATAGACATATGCAATGTGATAAGTCAAAACTTTAAAGGCGTGTCTGCTGCGCCAAAAAACTAACAAAACATGTTCGTTTAAGTGGAATGGAAATTACCCTTTGGTCTGTTGTTGTTTTACATAAAAAGCTGTGACTTTCGTGGCTAATGTTGTAGCAGTTAAGCGGACTACTCACACACCTGCCGCTGAAGTAATCTCGAAAATTGACCCTGAATAATTGCCTCTTAATAGGCTAGTTGACTCTGTTTTAAAGTAGGTCTCAAGTTATTAATTATTGTCCGATTAGATGAAAAAAAATATTCCCATATTTTTTTAGGACCTACAAAACCGCAAAACTTTATTTTAAAGGTTTAGTTTTCGTTAACAGGCGAAAACGCTTACAGCCATATTAGTCTATAGATTATCTGTGCTGTGACGTCATACGGGCCGAAAACAAACATTTGACATTTGACGAGAGCATTTGACATTAGATAAACAATTTATCATTTTCGAAACCTCGATACTTTTATTAATAAAAACCATGACTTCCACTAGTTTACATGGAAAATATAGTAATTAACGTTATTGTATATTCCGAGAATGCAAGAACGCATCAATTACGACCCCAGGGAAATTATGGATTAGAATGCCCAGTGAAATAAATATGCGAAATACATGGCTAAAACTTGCTAAAAAGGATCCTGACTTTATCGACTGAAACAATTTTTGTTTTTTTGCGAAGATCACTTTGATGTTAGTATTTACTTAATAAGTTATTCAGTTTCTACAAAAACTTTTATCTTCAATAATAATAAGCTCGGCAGAGCAGAAATCTGGATTCAAGGCAAAAAAATTACCGACCATCAATGTGTCGATTCTTGGTAAGTTTCCATCCATGATTGCTCTTATCAATAAAACTAGAAAGCAGTAACAATAATACACAGATTAGGTTTTTACTAATGTTAAAACGACTACGATCATAACACAACCTCAAAGTCCATGAGTCATAAATGTCAATGTCATGTACCATTGCGAATTTCACTCGTATAAGAACCGACATGAAGTTTGCTTAGAGTCCTATGACGTCACAACAAGTCCGACAGCGTTTTCAGAGTTCAAATTAAAAAATAAAAATGAACAATTTTAAATAAAAAATACGTAGCCATCTTACACTTTTAATATCTGTAATCGATAAATATTGGTTTCTTAAGTCTAATACTACAGAAAATATTAATTTATTAAGCCAAATTTAATATGAGGCAAGTAGCCTATTAAAGTCAGGCAAATGAAAGAAGAGAATAAAAATTCACTTACGCGGCAACACTGATTGTCAAAACCATGGTAATGACATATAGTGTTGCCGCGTAAGTGAATTTTTCATTCTCATCTTTCATTTGCCAGACTTTAGTTATTGTGTTTAGGCAACTCTACGTGCCAATAAAATTGCCCCTGCGACAGGAGTGTGAGCAACGCGCTTTACTCCTACAGATAAGGAATGAGATCGACGGTCCCTACCAACAAAGTCGGATCTGCATTTTTGCCATTTTCGTTTTATTACAGTAAAGTAATTTTAAAAGTGTCTTTTTTCATATCACATTTAAATTTTTCTATTTTTCTATTTACTTTCTATGATATTCAAGGTAAAAATGTCGGATGTTAGTAAAGCTTCCATTTTATATAGTCGGTTGTGACGTCACGACATTGTTCGCGGGGAACGGAGGGGGAGCGACGCTGCGGAACTGCCAGTTACCACTATGTTACACGGAGGAGACGACTATTTGCACGCAACATCAAAAAAAATGTTTAACTGCGGTTTATACTCTACAATGGCAAGCAATAGGTCAAAAAGGATCTTGCGAACGGCTTAAGTTGCAAACCTGAATTCCACGCCGTGGAAAAAGGAAAATCTTAACATTTAAATTCCAATCGCAACGATCGTTCAAGGAGTTACTTGGTAAAATAATTGTTCTACGTACCGAGTTCGTATTTTTTTAAATAATTACTGATTGACTTATAACAAAGTTTATAATTTTGTTTAAAAAAGGGGCTTTCTTTACTTTGGTTTCATTATTGGGTATCTCCAAATAACACTGTCAGATGTGGAAGTTACGACATTTTTGATTATACATTTATTGGTGTTTTATGTCAGATGTGGCACATCCGACATTTTTGCTTGGAAACTATATTGTTCCTAATGTTGGTAGTGGTAGTTATGACTATATTCATTGCACGATAATACGTTTAATACGTCGTAAGTAGTACATCCAACTTTTTTAATTGGACGCTTCGTTGCTGCGTCAATGTCGTAAGAGTAACATACCACAGTTTTGATTGTATGTTGGATTTTTTTTTGGTTGTAAGTGACACAACCAACAGTTTCATTAGTAGGTACGTTATTTTATAAATGTAGTAAGTGCATTAACCGATGCAGTTTGATTGTTAAGAAGAAAAGTAAATGATTCTTGTATGTATATCACAATAAAATGTTTGTTTGTTTGACAAGTGTAGGCTAAACATAAATTTTTAATTAAATTTACAGAAAGTTAACTAACTAATTAGGAGTATTTTTTGATTCTATTCAGAACATGCTTTAATAATAATTTTAAAAATATTATTTGTTACTTGTTTAAAGTAACCGTGAAAAAGCTATTCTGAAACACAAGGAGGAAGAGTTAATTCAATTACAAGATTTATTGGGCGATGTTTTTAATAACGAAAATTAAGTTTCCGTGCCAGATGAAGAATAATTGGATAATTTTATAACACGGACTTTTTTTCAAAATGCGACACACCAGGAAATCGTCCACGTCTAGAGCCAAAAGACTAACTATGATTTCCGGGTTAATTTCACCAAGTGATAGTAACCAGACCGCAGTGGTGTGATAAAATTTGGAATTGTTGATAGAAAAATCACCCCAAATGTCTTCAGATAATAATATAAGCACCATTATTCAATCACATCTTAACAAAAGTTCTTAACAGTCGTTTGTCGGATGGCAACAAGGTGCGCGCCTTCAATGGGTGGGTGATGCCACTGCTCACTTACTACTTTGGCACACTAAGGTGGACTCAGACTCAGCTGAACGCCCTGGATAGAAGGGTCCGTCTACTGTTTAAATCACAACGCATGTTGCACCGACGTTCAGTTCGCCTTTTATGCGATTATACAACCCGCGGAAGTGTGGAGGTTGAGGCATTTTGAATGCTAAGAATCTCTATAACTGTGAGCTGTGGAATCTCAGGGATTATTTCTCTGGCAATGAGTACGGGATGCATCGTCATGTGGTTTCAGTAGACAGAAGTCTTTCGCCTCTCTCGTTGGCAAACGAGAACTGGCGCAAATCAACGGTGCTTAGCACTGAAAACCGCAAGAACGTATAGAAGAGGAAGGATTTGCATAAGCGCTTCTACAGGGCCTGACGTAGACTTTTTAGCGTCCGCAAACTGGCTACGATTTGGTGACCCCTTTGGAGAAACCGAAGATTTTGTCTGTGCAATTGCTGACGAGGTCATAATGACGAACAACTACCGGAAATATATTCTGAAGGTCAGTACCGTCGAAATTTGTCGAGCGTGCCGTCGTCCTGGTGAGTCCCTCAAACATTATCATCTCCCGTTGTTCTCATTTTACCAACGGCGAATACTTGCACAGACATAACCTCGTAGCGAGGATAACTTGCTCTTCAATATGGTCATGTTGAGTCCGAAGTACCGTAATATAAGTACACACCAGCGCCAGTTCTGGAATATGGTCGTGCAACGTTCTATTGGGATCTATCTGTCATCACGGACAGGACTATTGTCGCCAATTTTATTTTTGTTTATGTTATTCCTTGTCTTAAGTTTAGCCTTGGCTGACGCTGTAAGTGCCGTGTTCACCAACAACTAAACGGACGATTAGCAGTTTAACGGGTGTCAGATGTATTGATTAACAGCTGATTAAGACTTAACCGTCCGATTAATTGTTGGTGAACACGGCCCTAAGTCCGCAAGAAATTGTTTACATAAATAAACCAAAAACGTATTGACAGAGCAATGTCAACATCGGGCAGTGCTCGTCGAGGTCTCGATCTGGCTGACAAGGACAAGCTCAGCAAGAACCTTGATTTGGCTCACGAGGTGACTGCTATGTGGGATGTTGACTCGACGATCATTGTCCCGATAGTTGTTTCGGCGAAAGGTCTTATAGCGAAGAGACCAACACCTTAAGGAACTCTCACTAAATGGTTGGATCAAGGGCCACAGAAAGCAGTACTCCTAGACACGGCACGTTTAGTGAAGAGGTTCCTCTCTCTGCAGCCCTAACCACCGGTAGCTTGAGCCCGGCCCTGCTGCCAGCGGTTTCGTAGGTAAGGTTATTTTTTTCATTACTATTGTTTTTTTACTTTTATATCTTAATATTAATTGTAAAAAACGTAACCTACTGATTTAAAATAAATATCCAGAATTATTATAATAAGTCAGAAATCGTTTAGTGTAATAAATTAACCCTTAATTTTGCAAAAATTCAAAAAGTCGTGAATTCAAACCCTATTTGATTTTGAACCAGCATAAAAAAATTTCAATCCAAAAAAAACAAATAGTGAACATTATGTTATGTCAAGTATACTAGACACTATCAAATTAAGGGTTAATAAAACAATGCTTATTTCATCTGGAAGTTAAATTTAAATCGTAATGGCTAATATGTATTTATTATAGTACAGTCAAGGGTAAAAATAAATATACCCGCATTAAGTCCTAGAAGTATGCACACGTTAACTTTATTGCTGAAATAATAAGGTCTGTGTACATATTTCTGAGACAAATATCGGTGCCCTTGACTGTACTGTCAGATCTGTCATGGTAGTTGTTTTAAATTTGATTTTACAAAGTAGAATTTAAGTGATCACACATAGTTACCACAAAAAATATTCACTATGCCCGTGTAAAAATGTCGCTTGTGACACAACCGACAAGTTATACGGTCACTATGTCCATTTCAAAATGTCATTTGTGACATAACCGACAATTTATACAGTTTGAAACCCCAACAAAACTGTCGTATGTGTCACTTCTGTCAAATTTTGCTCATGATGTTCCGGTTAAGAATGTAACATATCACGTTTCAACAGCTTCCAAAAAGAAAAACATGTATATTTTTATGCATAATTCACAGTAACCTATCAATATATATTCTCGCCAAATTTCATGTCAATATTACATAAAATGTCCATAATATAGACAAAAACGTCTTAGATTGATCGTACTGAAAAGTAACAGTTTTGCAGATCCGACTTTGTTGGTAGGGACCGTCGAGATGAGGTTCACTCTAATCATTGCTACCAACATAACAAAGTTAATCAAACCGTCATGTCAGTTTAAAGCAAAATGCTTGTGGGTTATCGTTTTTGGGATTTTATGCGAATAAATTACTCACTACTCAGTTAAAGCGGTGGCCCACTTATCATACAATATTTTACAAAGTTCTTCTCAATGTCTATGTTACATTCAAACGTGGAGCCCTCTTGGCAGTGGGAAGCCAATACAGATCACATCAATGACCCTCTAGCTGGTAACTGAAATTAAACACTTATATGATTAATTTCACGTTTCTGTAAAGTCTTATTAATAGATTAACCTTTTTTATTTTACAGTAATATATCACGAGGGTCAGTGGTCCCTGAATAAAGTTTCACCACTTAACAACTTGCACTACGACAGGGTAAAATTGAAGCAATACGCATCCAAAATAAGGCAAGCACTGGTCAGTAGCGTATCTGCGAAATCCTCTCTTAAATACGCTGTGAAGTTCGACCACCAACCACTGTTAAAGTACTGTGAAGAAGATTCAGATGCATTGAAGGTGAGAGTTATGAAATTGCTTGAATTGGTAACTTTAGATGCGATTTAGGAGCACCTGCTTAGTACTTTACGTTGTAATTGGTATGTTGTGTTCTTGGGGTCTGATTATTCGTTTTGGGTACCAAGTACTAATGGTATGTTAAGCTGGTATGTTCATGTAATGTATTTTTATTATTAATGTTTATGTGTTTTAGATATGCGTTGCCACAACTACCAGTGGCAACAAGACTAAAGTGGCATACACTGGCATCTTACTGTCCTGGGGACTAAGTAGCAGCCTGGATGATGCAATCCATCTGCCTTATCTGCTGGAAAGAGGAGAGCGGAAGTTAGCAGAAGCTGTTAAGACTTGCCTACAAAAAATCTTTGATTGTAATATGAGACCATTCAATTTTACGCAGGTAAAGTAACTCTACTTCTGATCTGAATTCCTGCCACTCTGTCATAGTTATTTGAGTAGCATCCTAAATAAATCTAGGTCCTAGTATGATCCTTGATGAGTTCCAAGTATTCTATCATGTATACTGACTTTTCACTTCTTCTGCAGTATTTTATTTACATGCCCACTGTTAGGTATATGCCTCTCCAATTCTTTTCCATTTTGCTCTATTTTGAGTTAGTCTGGTCCATAGAGGACCAGCACTCTCTCTAATATCATTGGACCATTGTTTTTTCACTATTTAAAAGGTAATTCTTATTTTAGGCCTATATAATAGACTTTATTTTATTTGTTTAAACCAGAGCTAAGCGAGGGTGGGATGCTAGTGAGGAAATAATTGAATAAATCCTGTTAGAATGTTGTCAATACTTTTTTTCAGTATCAACTGCTGATGTTTGGGTTCAATTTTGTGGAGAGTGCAACCTCTCGCAGCACAGACCCATTTGTGCTGTCTTACACTACACCTCAGGCAGATGTTAAGGATAAACTAGACTTTAAGTTTGAAGTTGGAGATGTACACATTATGTGGAATGGGTGTGTATTTTTAATAAGTCTACCTAATAAATTAATAGTTATTACTTTGATCTTTTGAAATATTTATTCATTAACCAGATGACCTTGGTTTTTCAACATTTTCTTGACTTTCGCTTCTTCATACATCGAGTCATGCATGCATGTCAGTTTCAGGTACTTAAGATTCGGCCCTTTTCCAGTATTTCCCTGATTTGCTTTATAGTTAATGTGATAATCAGGGGTCGGAATAGGCAGTGCCTATTTGCCTAAACTTCGCGGGAGAACGTAACTAAGAGTGGTTACAACCACCAAAAATAATGATTTATTTTTAGTGAATGCGGGATTTTTTAATAATACATTAATGTGGAAATTGATACTTAAACTCAATATTACATGCTAAAAACATTTATCGTATACAATTTAACATGAACAAATGACATTTCTGGTTTATTTCTGATGTAATTAAACTAACAAAGTATTTCGTAATATATAATATTTTATCTCATTACTCCTTTAGCTGTGTACTTACTACCTGCATTATGCGACCCCGCTGATAATGGGGACGCTCCATAACAAAGTGCACGAAAGTATACAATAAATGTTTTTAACTTGTGATATTATTGTTTTCCCGCATTCAATAAAAATAAATCATTATTTTTGGTAGTTGTAACCGCTCTTAGTTACGTCCTCCCGCGAAGTTTAGGCAAATAGGCACTGCCTATTCCGACCCCTGGTGATAATACTGGATAATGTCAATAAAAATCATGTAATGTTTCCCCTTTTTTCAGATTAAAAGATGAAGTGAATAACATGTCAGAGCTTATTAGCCTGGTGTATCAGACTCTACAAAGCCAAATTGTGCACACAATCAAATTTGACGTATCTGTGTTGGATATCTATAAAATAACATTGCCCAAGGGAGAAGTCAAAAGCAATGGCATTGTCAAAATGAAATCACCTGAAGTGGTGAACTCAGTTTTCAAAGTGCTAAATGAAATCATTTGTAATGAGTCTCCAATTGAAAGTTGACTTACAAAGTTCAAGTGTTGTTAATTTACAAGCTGAAATGTTGTGTTTAGTTGGGCTAGATTGAAGAAATGGATTTTGATAATTATTAAGTTTTAATATCATATCCCTACAAAACAATTCACTTAACCATGTTTACCATATCCCTACTTGTCATTCATAACTTGTAGATGGTCACCATGGATGTACCTTTAGTGTTTACAATAAAAATTAAACCAAACATTTGTTTTTTAACATTTACTCTCATGAATTACACCTTACAAATGTGTTTCGCATATTGTAACCTTACAAAATATTACATAATTACAATGTGCTAAACTTAAAATAACCTATTATGTAATCATGTCTTTCTTACCTTGCAAGCAGTCCATTTCATTGATTACATTTTAAACACTCCAAATGATTGTATGTAATGCTGATAAAAATTTAATATCATATTTTTATATTAACCATCCTGTCTAAAAATTGGAGTCTATATATTTTTTCAATTCAGGCCCGATTCGACCAAACTTTTATACCGGGGTAAACGCTTACTCTAAGATTAGTAATGTCAAAAAATTACAGTTTTCTATGGCATTTTGACATTACTAATCTCAGAGTAAGCTTTACCCCCGTGTAAAAAGTTTGGTCGAATCGGGGCTCAGTTTAACAGTAATCCAAAGCAAGGAGTTTAATACGAAGTTTATGAAAATCTAGTGACATCAGATAATAAAAATAATACACACATAGCTAACACGATAATATTATTCCTTTACTGTTGTACAAAAATGGTTACTTAAACTGTGGAAACAAAAATATTTCATTTCACTCAATAAATATTTAGACGATCAAAAATTTTTTTTTTAAACTAGGTATACATAATTTAACTATGACATTATATAAATAACAAATTCAGAAACATAAAATATTTGGGTTTTATTATATCACAATAAAGGAGATGATCTCCAAACCAAACCATAACATTATATGAAGAAAGTGTTAGTTGCGTTGGATAGGTTTTTGGTAAATAAATGCGGTGTAGACTTGCGAATATAAAATTAACAATTTATATAAGACAAAAATATAGAAAAGCTTCATTTCACCATCTAACATTGCACTTATATGTGGTCTCAATTTGTAACACTTCTAAACATGTGTCCTGTAATTACTGAATTTGTTTGCTGCTATGCTATGAAGATGAAGAAGGGGTATGCAATACTGACAAATGTACAAAGGCTACAAACAGATGAACAAGTTTTTTTTTATAGTCAATAAGCATTAATATTACTCAAATAGTGCGGTAAGCACAACAGTTATTCCTCGTTTGTTCAGTGACTATTTCACCTAGACTAGCTTGAATGAAAGAGATACACTGCGGCAGAGGAACAAGACGAGATGCTACCCACGCAGTACACCGTTACGACTAAGTCTACCGACCAGCCGTAATCTCGTTCGTCAAGTGCCCACATGATTGATTCACTTACAGTAAAAAACATTATTAGAGTTTGAGACTTTAATTACAGTACTAGTTTACTTTACTTCTAAATCGAGTCAACCATTTGTATCGCCAAGTAGTAACTTTACGAAACCGTAACGCTAGAAAAATGGTATTTAGTCTTGCAAATGTACAAAGACAATAATTATTCATTATATTTAGTTAACGTTAGCACCCCCGAAAATTACAAAAGAAACATTAATTTTTGTCAAGTAGCATTAAAATTTCACCTATTACTTTTCATTGTTTATTTATTATTAAGTATAAGTGCCCGAGAGGCATACTACCGTTTTGAAACGATTTCAGTGTCCAGACGCAAGCAATTTTGCAGCATTCAAATGAAACTAATACATAAACCGTCTTGCTGTAAGTTTCGTACCATTGTTCGTTGCACACAGCTACGCCTTTCCTGGGAACAAGGAGGTTTAAAGTTAATCCAATATCTTGATCCTCGTGTTATATAAACAGTGATTGTATTCTACACACACAGCTAAGCCGAAGTTCTAAAATTTGAAGTTGGATCATTAGACAGATAGATAGGGGAAGATTTTTGACTTTCAAGCCCTCGAAATTTTCTGCCGAAAGTGAGCAAAAATGGTGAAACCATATTTCTCTACCCCCAGTGTAAAGGGTTTAAACTCGATTTTATCCAAATAGTGGATTTTGCCAGCATTGTATGCATTTCACCAGGACGAATGTTTTGTGCTTGCTCTCGTGGCTGTACGACCATTCGTTTTTGATTATCATAATTTAACCTTGCACCAGTTGTGCGAAAGCGTTAAATTATGATAACTACTCCAATTCGTCGGCATTCCTATATTGTCAACTTCCTAACTCGTCCACTTTCCTATATTAACCTCTTAACTCGTCCATATTCGTATATGGTCCATAGTGCTAACTGGTCCACATCCCTATAGAGTCCAGTGCCAACTCGTCCACATTTCTATGGTGTGTGGTCAACTCCTAAACTCGTTCCCTACTCTCCACAAATCCCATGAATGCCACGGGTGTGTTAAAATTTGTTAATTTTACAATATCGTCCTTTAGTACGGTTACCTATCATAATGTCGAAATTCGTTACTCCGAATATTATTAGCCCGAAAACGTTTCCCTTTTTTCCACTTCGCGTAATTATTGTTTGCCCGAAATTACGTTTCCCATATTATTATGTCGCAATTTCATTTCGCTTATGATTCGAATCGCCACTTATTGAAATCCCGAAGTTTCATTTGCCAACTAATTTATTTGGCGTAAAGTTTTACTTCCGAAATATTACTTTTCCGCTGTGTCAAAACATCGAATCGCATGAGTTTGCAATGTAATTTGCGTAGGCGTTAATGTTATTAATTGGGTGGGTAAGTTAATAAAATTGTCACACTTGCACTACACTTTTCTAGTGCCAGTTTGTTTCCGCGGGGTCGCAGTTCTAACCTAACCTAACCCACTTTTCTAGCGCCAGTTTGTTTCCGCGGGGTCGCAGTTCTAACCTAACCTAACCCACTTTTCTAGTGCCAGTTTGTTTCCGCGGGGTCGCAGTTCTAACCTAACCTAACCCACTTTTCTAGCGCCAGTTTGTTTCCGCGGGGTCGCAGTTCTAACCTAACCTAACCCACTTTTCTAGTGCCAGTTTGTTTCCGCGGGGTCGCAGTTCTAACCTAACCTAACCCACTTTTCTAGCGCCAGTTTGTTTCCGCGGGGTCGCAGTTCTAACCTAACCTAACCCACTTTTCGTGCCAGTTTTTTTCCGCGGAGTCGCAGTTGTAACCTACTTAACCCACTGTTCTAGCACGAGAGTCGCAAAAACCAAATCATAACACAAAAAAGCGACAAGCAACAAATTTCCAAATGCCGGGAATAATTAATAAAATCTGTTGCAATTTTTTTTATGGCATTCGGTGTAATGATATTAGGGGAAATGAAATTTAGGTGTAACGTAGCATCGGAATTATGAAAAGTGGGGTAACAAATCAGTTGTCAAACAATAAAGTTGGCAAACGTTCTTCGGGCTATTGAGTTTCGGGAAAACGTTAATTCGGGGAAACAAACCAGCGGCGTTTCGTAAGAATGGTAAACAAAGCAGATGGATTTTAAAAATTCGGGGAACTGTTTTCGGACAAGTGAAAATCGGACAAGTCAGTTTCGGAAGATCGATAGGTTACCCTTTAGTACAAATGTCGTTATCGCGGGAGCAAAAAACCAAATCTATCATAGAACACATAATAACAAAATGTCGGTTAAAAAGTATAAACAGAATATTCTGCCAATACAGTCTATACCGCGAGAGGTTCTTCATATCTAGCAAAAAGTTATTGCTGTAAAAAGGTCAATCAATATAGGAAAGCCTGGGCAAGACGCATAATGTTAAGGGAATACGTAAAAACCGTTTATTTCATCTTAATACACCTCATAATATGAGGCGAGATATTTCACTTTGTTCCGATAGGGTTCACAGCAACCAATGCTTTTTTTACCGTATAAAATAAAGTATCATAACTTATTTTCTGTATAAATGATTATTTTCTGTACATCTTATTTTATTCGTTTTAAACATACTAAAATATACAATATTTAATTGCTCCTTAAAAACTTGTCCAGTTTTTTTTTTTTTTGAGGGACCTACGTAGTTAGCCTCTGATGGCTTTGACTACTTCGCCGGAGAGAGGGCGGACTCCTTATGGGAGTCCACGCTATAAATGGGTTTTACACTAGCATGTCTAAGGGCGCCCCTATTGGGCCGACCTCGGACTTAGGACGCTAGGGGAGAATTTCAATCGAATTGGGGTTGTCCAAAGTTTATTCACTAAAGTGTCTCTTTACACAATACCACATTTATATAAGCAATTAATTACACAATTTAAACTGTAGTTATACCCTTTTACACATTTGCATTTTTGGTGTAAAAGGTTATATTAAGTAAGTTATAAAAGCCAATATCTCTCTTGTCATTGCAAAAAACCGGTTAAACTAACAGTTAACTTATAGTTTACGATGTTGACTATCTAAAATTAAAACTAAAAGTATACTTTTTTACGTTTTACTGTTAAGAAAACCGATTTCAAATGATGTTATTTGGCTCTCCTGAACAATTAACATTTTTGAGATTAACCTCTTTACACTGGAGGTACAGATTTTTTAAATACGAGCGATAGAAAATTTAAAAACGAGTGGTCCACACCATTCGTTTTCAATTCTCAATAGAAAATTGTTTTGACATCTCACAAACAGAGATGTTAAATTTTCAGACAAACTTCAAATTCCCATCATAGACAAAGAACCTTGGCGGAGTAAACGTTTCATTTAATTGTATTAAAACACTGAAAGTTCCCATAAATAATAATATTATCGCCATAAAACACTTTTGAAAAAAAAAAGGGTAATCTACTTCCTGTGTACCGTTGTACGCAGGAAGTACACGTAAATATAATTAAGTCAATCACTAGCTTTCGAGAGAGGGCTTTCAAAAATACAGGTAATGCTACGGGGTTGATGCGAAAATAATCGTGACATATTGTCGTGTGCTACAAATATTAGCACTATATCACTTTTGAGCAGTCCAAAGTCAAAAATCGCCTCCGGTGTTGTATAAAACGAGTTAAAACACCACTGTCGGATGGAACCGTAAGAATGTGTACTTGAAGTCGGACCTGGCAGGGGCTCTCAGTGTGTGCAGGCCAGCACCTAACAGCAGCCGCCGCCCGCCGCGCCGCCCGCGCCCGCGCCGCCCGCGCCGCTCGCGCCGCCCGCCGTCGAGTGCTGCGGCCCGATCTTGATGCCGTTCGCCTGCCACACAAACAAACAATACAATCACCAAACTCCATACTACCTGACTTCTCTTATTTTATATTTATAACCTCAAAATGCATCGTTTTGGCTTAAACGGCCGCTTTCTGGTGAAACAACTAAAGACCAATTTCGCACACCATTTTCCTGATTTTACATTATGGATGGTTTTTTTTAATGATATAATTGTAATATTAGGCAAAAAGGGAGCATTTTGAGTTAACCAAGACAAGTCCGAGTATACTCATTTACTTTGCACCAACTAATTGGCCAATGCTTCAGATGAAACGCCATAATATAGAGCTGGTGAGGCTTGATGGAGGTAAATTCGAATGAAATTATAGACTACTAGCTTTTGGCCGCGACTCCGTCCGTGTAGAAGTCGTTTATCGCTCCTCCCTCGGGAACTGTATAATTTTCCGGGATAAAAACTATCAAATGTCTCAAACTATTTCCATACTGAATTCCATCTAATTCGGTTCAGCAGTTTGAACGTGAAAACAAACACACAAACCACTTTCGCATTTATAATTATTATGGATTTACCTTATTTTAATGTAATAACACCTCGAGCAATTCGCTTATGTAAATGCATACATATCTTTGTACTCCTACTACGGGCTGAATTAATGATATACGTTATACAGTGAGATCTAAACGCCAAGAACACATTGACCGAATGTAGAACAACCGCGTCCCTCACGCTCATAGACAACGTGATTATTTGTAAGACCACAAGAACAAAAAGATCCGAATGTACGTCAAAATGGAGCCTATCGCGCGTTGCGCATAAGTCAACCGCATGGTTCTCTTGAACATTGAATTATGGACTTTCTAGTAGAGTTTAGATGTCCACCACCGGCAAGATATGTCTGGTAGCTTCTAACATTATTATTATTATGTACCAGAATTGCAAGTTTCATGCAAGCTACAGTCGGACATTTATCGCAAGCGTTTTCTTGAATGAGGAAACGGGTCCTCAAACGAATAAACACTTAAGATTAGTTCACACCGAGACGCGACGGTGCGCGCACTATTTAATAGGGCAACTCATAATATACTTTTATTTACTACACAAAAAGGTACACATTTCATTGCGAGAATTCAGAATATCTTGCAGCACGCAGCGTTGCGCCTTGAGAAGCCTCGTGGCGTAGAGTGATGCATCGTTGGAACGCGGGGCGCGCAAGAGCGGCGCTGCGCCTCGCGAGCAACCTGCGGCCGCCGTGGTAACTTGTCTCTACTATATCCGCCTTGTCTTTGTGTAGAATTTATGCAGCTCGGTGCACGAAACGAGAAGCCACGTTCGCTGCACCGCGCGGCGTTTCACTGCGCAGCGAGGCGTCGTGCTGTCAAGGATTTCACGATGCGCGAAATCCCCGGCCTCTTCCAGTACCGTCGCGTCTCGGTATGAATACGGCGTTTTCGTTTTTGAAGTTGAAGCTCACCTCATTGTTGATGTCGAAGACTCCCTCTTGTATTTTCTCGTAGATCTCTTTGGCTGTGTTGATGAAGGCCTCCTCGACGTTGGCGGCGGTCTTAGCCGACGTCTCCATGAACACCAGCCCATGCTCGCGCGCGAACGCCTCGCCTTCCTCCTTCTTCACCTCGCGCCTTGACTCCAGATCGCTAGCAACAATCATAAATTATACTAAAGAACATTAACATAAGTAGAACAAATGGCTTGTCTAAAGTTGTAGCTTGACATTGGTTTTTGAAAAAGAATACACTTAGTAATTAAATTGGCAATATGATCCAATTTTTACACAAAAACTGCTACATAATGTGGTGGTGGTTTGCAACTTTTATTAACCACATTAAAAAAAGTTTTTTATCAACACGTTTAAAGAACAAACTACCAAAAATGGCATATAATTATAGAGTTTATCTACACACATATGTATCATAAGTCCTCTATTACGTGTTCAAAACCCGTAGGAAATGACCAGCATTATTACAACCAATTTTACTATGAGAACTTTCTTATCTGTGGTAGTAAGTGAAATCTGTACTGTAATACTGTCTGGTCTCTATTCTATTCTAGTATTCATAGATATTAAAACTGTTATCGACTCGAAACGTCAATTCAGCATGTTTATTTAATATGAACCGCACGACGTATCTCTAGTGACTTGAGAATAGGGACTTCATTTGTTTGTCCATGATTAAAAAAAAACATGCGTCTTGACGGAGGATCGAATTGCTGCCATTATTGTTGTCATTTGTTTGTTGGTTTTGCTGTTACGAAAGTAGGATAATTCTAAACTTATGATATGTGTGTAGATAAAGTAGTGTATGCAACTGTGCATAATTAGGCCTTAAAACACTCATGTGATCCTATTATGAACCACACTCGTATTTCAAGGCCTCTTATTATGCATCAGTTGCATAAACTACTATTTCACATCATATAAAGTACTGAAACAGACTGTACCTATTGCAATTAATACCTGATAGATCAATGATATCACGTCATAACGTACAGCGGAAATTATGGAACTTGTGAAGAAATAGATGACTCATTAACAGACACAACATTCTTTATATTTGAAACTTATTCATCGTTTATCGGTGACTCGTCTAGACCACAAATCAAGGTACACGTAAAACAAGCATATTAATAGTAATCAGCGGTCTATCGCTTTTACACTCTATGGAAAAACAAATTATACTGACAACTGTTAGAAGGAGAACGCGACAGCGATAGCCAGTCAAGTACTATTTAATTTTCTGGTTTTATTATACTAGGTACTTTGTTGTGAAGTTTAATCAAAACATAACAGGATTTATCAGATGAATAAAAGTTACGTTTTCCTAGTCTCTATTAAAAAACGAAAAATATTATTTGGGTATGACTTACAATAAGGAATTTATTTACTAAATAAAATATACTGTTTACATTGCTTCTTTACAAAAGGAAACTTCTCTAAAGTTTTAAAATCCAAAATTTATGTAAAACTGTATAATAATAATAGCCTCAACAGCTTATCAGTCAATCTCACCTCTTGTTCCCAATTAGCATAATGACCATGTTGGAGTTGGAGTGTTGGCGCGCGTCCTCGAGCCACGTGGTGAGGTGGTTGAAAGTCTCGCGCCGGGTTATGTCGTACACGAGCAGGGCTCCCGCGGCGCCCCGGTAGTACGAGCGGGTTATTGACCTGGAATTGTAATGAACTAATGAGGCAAATATAATTGAGTCATAAAGGTAGGTCAGGTATAAAGGCAGGTTATAAAACAACAATAGAACCTAATTTCTTCATATACTTGAACACAAAATGCTAAATAGCTGTGTAGATGGCGAGAGTAAGACATCTTTAATCCCAAAGAGATCACCATAAAGAATTTCCAGATTGTGTGTTAGTATAATTGTGACAAAAGGATTATAATTTTGTTTAAAACAAAAACAAAAAATACTGACTTCAAAGTTCAGTCCTAAAGTTACACAGCACTATAGGTGAAAAACTTAAGCAAATTACCTGGGCCTCTATTCAGGTGCGTTAAAACGATATCGTGTTTGACACGTTTAAGAATCGTTTATGTCACAGTCGCCATTATTGTAAATGACATAAGAGTTATCAAAACGTTAACAATACGGAAACAGGTCAAAAACGATATCATTATAACGCAATTGAATAGAGGCCCTGTTGTAAGTTGTGTACAAACATAATATGGAACATATCACAATTCAAATGTAGAATGTCGAACGGTCTATACAGATGCATTATAAGTAACATCATGAGGTCCTTTACTTAAGTTTTTCAAGTATAGTCCTTGAGTGTTATTGCAATAAATGCATTATTATGTCACATATCAGTCACAATTACAAGTTCATGATAAAGTGACTTTGAAGATAAACTACAAAGAACATTTAAGAAAAATGCTGCACCTACCTAAATATAATTAGTGAAATATTAGTGATTCATACATAATCATAACCTTAAGCTACTAATGTACGTAGTTATTAACTATATCAACAAGAAGGCCACTTCTTAATTGAAGGAGCTGATTCTTTGTTGGTAAATAACAGTTTCTTTTATTAAAAAAAATCCACGATTTAAACACAATTTAATTTAAAACAATAGAGTCAATAGATAATGTTGTGGAATGACAATAAACTATCTGTGCTTAAGTTCAATGATTTTGCCAGTAATATACCTAAGTATGTATATTCAGTAAACTTCTAATCTAATACATTGCCCTGTTTGTTATTGTTATCATACAACAAAAGAATGCCCACTAATGAACTCTTGTATCTATTCAAAGAATAAAATAAGTTGGCATAACAAAGAACATAAATAATATGCTCTGAAATCTTGTTTGGTTTGCTTCAAAAACCAATTCTATAATTTGACAGAGTTTATTTGGTGACCTTAATACCTCTGTGCAAAATCTGCATGTTGCTCTATTTCAAAGAATAACAAAAAGGTAGGTATATTTTTGTACAAGTACAAAACCTTTGTTCCATTGTGAGGATAACAAATAGTGTCTCCTACCGGCATAGTTTCTTTCTGGAGTTTGCTAAAAACTATGGACCAAACTTCAAAATCTACAAAAAACCATTCAATTGTTAAACTCAAACCTGCCAGATCAAGGGTCATACCAAAGTATTTCCTAAAATAAATTTACTACAAGTTGGCCTACCTGAAGGCTTCCTGTCCAGCAGTGTCCCAGATCTGCAGCTTTATCTGCTTGCCATCAATAGTGATCATGCGGGCCCCAAACTCCACACCAATGGTCAGATCATGCACGGGCTGGAACCTCTTGTCCGTGAACTGGAGCAACAGGCAGGACTTGCCCACACCTAATCAAGATTCCAATTATACATATATTATAAGCATGAAAAAAAAAAAAGAAAAAGAAAAAAAAAAAATGAAAGAAAAAAAAAAATTAAAAAAAAAAAAAAAAAATTAAAAAATTAAATGAAATGAAATGAAGAATGAATGAATGAATGAAAGCAGGATTAATGCAGTTGAAATGAGAGCTCTAAGAAGTATGTGTGGGGTTAGGATGATAGATAGAGTAAGAAATAGCCAGATACGAGAAAAATGCGGATTGAAAGAAGATGTAGTGACTAAAATCGAAAAGGGTATGCTAAGATGGTTTGGTCATTTAGAAAGGATGGATGAAAGAAGAGTTACGAAAGAGATATGGCGAGCGAGAGTGAGTGGAGATGTCAGTAGGGGACGTCCTAGACGGACGTACAGTGATCAGATTCGCGAGGTACTGAATAAGGGCCGAATCAAAAGCACCCGAAACCGACGTACGTGCATGAAGAGATTGATGAATGTGGAGGAAGCGAAGGTTGTATGTTTGGATCGGTGCACCTGGCGTTCCATAGTCTCTGCCTACCCCATTGGGAGACAGGCGTGAAGATATGTATGTATGTGTATAAGCATGTTCACATTATGCCCCAGTGTGGGAGTAGGACAGCAGGTGAAATGTCTGGCATAGAAGCATTTTATCTTACTCTTTAGGATGGGGAATGCATTTGCAATCTCGATAAAGTAAATATTTATAAGGCAAGTGCTTGTTTGCGTTTTTTTGCAAAGATAGTAATGAGGATATCCCTACATTATTAGTTTAATATTACATACCTGCATAAAAGTAGAACTAGAATTCAAAATCTTCATATATCAAATAAGTACTAGGAAAACATTAGTAATGAGTATATACATACAAATAACTACTTGCTTAACCCCATACTTATTGACATTTAAGAGACAATTATCTTGTTCCTGTTTCAAGTTGTGTATGTAAAATAGTTCTTCAGAATAACTTCATTAACTAAGTCTGAGTGCAGCCGTTGGATGTTGAACATTTCCAAAAAACCACCATACCTTACATAAGTAATACACCCCTAATAGTTTATTTACATAACATAATTCAAAGTGACAATTCTAAGACAAAGCAAGTGTATGGATAATAAACAAAGCAAGTCCTTGAGACTTCACCATTTTGCTGTATCCACTAATAACATGCTTTCCCCCTGATAATCACCGACGGCGCATTCAAGATATGCGCCTGAATATTAAACGCTCTGAAACGAGCGTGGGCGGAATACAACAAGAGGTATAATATAGATAGATAACACTGATCCACGCACCCCACTTACCGAAAACAATAGGTACACTAATGAAGTTATATGATCTCTCGTTATTAAACGAGTCGCACTTCGCGACACTGACAACATAATTTACATATAATACTGCGACACAAAAAAATAGACAAGTTAAAATATCAGGAAATAAAATCAATACCTGTGTCGCCAATGATGATGTATTTGAACAAGTAGGCGTAAGCCATTTTTAGCTGTTGTTCTTTAGGTCTAAATGAATTACGATGAAGAACAAAGTCAGACCGTGGTTAACAGCACAATTGTTGTTTATTTAAGACGTAGTTTTGAGAATTTCACAGCTGGTCAAAGTAAATTGTCATTGTGGAAAAACTGAAAACTGACTGAACGAACGAACGATGAACGATATCAACTATCAACGAAACGAGTGAATAAAACTAAAGGCGTTTTTCCGATTCAACTGTAATCTCACAAGCATCGAATGGAACAAAATCACGTTGCCGCTGAGCCAATGAATGAATGTGCATGAACCATTCATTTCGCTGCAGCACTATTTTGAAGAGTCTGTTGAAGTAAATGTCAATTTGGATTCTTGTTGTTATTCATCAGAAAAAATATTACTCCTTTAGCCTTTCGTAATGTTATTTAGACTATTTATTGCCAGTAAATAATTATTGTTTCGTTTACAAATAATACATATGTGTAAATTACTTACCCAGCCAGCACTCATTGGTAACCTTAAAGTTAATTAATGTTTACAATGCCGACGAATTTAGTGATATCGTAGACATGGATTCCCTCGGAGACGGGGCATGTATGAGAAAGCCTTTAAAATTGAACTGTGATGGTGATAAGAGTAAAAATTGCAAAGGGGTGCCAAGACAACGGAGTTTGAATGAGAATGCTGAAAATGTGTTTAATACGTCGGAATCGGGCGACACAAATTGCGTTTCGGATGAGGCGCAGGCGAGGTATCCGAACTGTTCAGCCGGCAGCGAGCCTGGGCCCTCGAGTAGGCTCGCTGGCGGTAGCGAGGTGGGTGGTAACAAAGACATAAATAGTGCAATCCAGCCTTCTAATGTCAGAATGAACAACAGTCACCTAGAGGCAGCGAGTAGCAGCAAGGTTGACAGTGGCTCGCGCGACAATGGCGTCGTGGGCCCCGAGCTTCAACCCTGCCAGAGGCACAAGGTGTGTCTGGAGAAAGCAGGCACCAGTTACAATCTGACCCTTCCCTCTACAAGCACAAACAGGCCTTGTGATTACCCTTTTGACAATGCCGTATCAAGAGAAAACCGCAAAAGGCCTTCTAGCTTGAAGTTGAACAGACCAAATTTGGATGCTGATGATAGTTCAAGTGACACTGGAAATGACGACTATTCCTTAGGTTCTGAGGATGGTTGTATTTACACTTATAGAGGTGGGGAACATTTGGCTGATTTGCCTAGTTCATTCTTCAGTCTTGATATGGGTTTGCCACTGGACAAGCATCTGCCGATACTTCCAATGTACCAGCAGCAGGCAGGTGGTAATGCTAGAGAACAAGGATCAAGAGCTTCAAGCCCTGATATGGACTTTTTGGAAATGGACTTTGACCCAGGACCCTCTTGTGAGGTGGACACTGGCGATGAATCAACTCCAGATGCTGAAATGGAAATGGCAGTTAATATGCCTGAAGAAAATGAACCAGTGCTCAGAGAGCCAACTCCTGAAGTGGTTCCTCCTAGAAATCCAGAGTCAAGTAGACCAGTTAGTTCAACATCACACTGCCCTGAGCCGACAATTCACAGCTTGAATTTGCCTTCTACAAGTCAAGGCATAGCCAGCTCACCTCATAGTATTGTAAAAGAAGACCCTGGAAACAACTATACATTTGGGCCATACATAACACATGTCAATGTAAAGGGTGAGCCACTCAGAGTCCGCAGAACCATGGCTCGTGGGCCATGCATGGTGCCAGTCAGTCTGCATCTTACCAACGGGGACTTAGTAACACCTAGAGAAATGTTACCTTGTAAGTATAACCATGATATATTATTCTTTGTGAGTCATGCTAGGAATTTATTTAATTTGAAGCTTAAAGGTGTGTGTATATAATACAACATGAGATTGTTTTGGTAGTGCTATGTGTGTTTAATTTTTGATACAGGGTGTTCTTATTACTAAACACTAACCCCTGGAACATTGATGAGTTTATTCATAACTTGTATGTAAATTTGTTCTATCTGCTTACAAGCTCTTAATTTTTTTTATGTGCTTTTTAATAGACTTGTGATAATCTAATTTAAAACTTAACAGATAATGAGAATAATGAAGAAAACGAGGCTGGTCCCTTAGCACACAAAATCAATCAGGGTGAAGGCGCTGCTCAGGTCTCGGCTGCACTTTTCCACATGACCATGGCTAAGAAGCTGATGATAGAGAAGAATAGGTCTGATGTTGAAGAGAGTGAAGGAACTATAGTGGTATGTAATTAATTACATATTTGCTAACCCTAAGCTGATATAGTAAAGATAATATTAAAAACATAATAATGCAGCTAGGATCAAAATTTATCCTATGAGTTAAGCCGTAGTATAAAGTTTAAGGGCTGCTTCTTATGTAACTGGAATCTGGGTTTTCAACATTTTTAAATGCTATATCTGACCTCCATGGTAAATATTAGAACTTTTCTTGAATACTTACTGGTCTTTTTATAAAAAAAGCTCATATATACACTAGTCTTTTGTTTTTGGCGAGTTTCAAATGTCATCTCGCTGCAAGAATGGAACTTGCACAGATCAATTAACTTCGCCTTTTCGTAATTAAGCTCCATCATAAACCACTGTGTATCACTGGTTTAGTGACTTCAATCGTGGACGTAATATGCTCATGGACCAAGTGCCACAAAATATTAAAGCTGTGTGAAAGCTTATAATGCATGACCATCATGATGTATCGCAAGATAGAGGCGACTCTCTGCAACAGTGTGGGTGTTTCAATATGAGCCAAATCATACAAAAGTAACTCATGCAAAAAGCACCTTAAACCAAATGATGGCCTGTTTTTTTTTGGTATTAATGGCTATGTGGTTACAGTGCCACTAGAGGATCGTAAAATGGTTAAATCAACCCATTATTAATACGTAAAAATAACCAGCAATGCAGAATCATTCTTCACCATGACAATGCCAGCTGCCAGCTGACAATACATCACGCGAAACGAATCGATTTTTGGAAGGTTAAAATATATAATTAATGGGATTTGGCACCCAATGACTTTTATTTATTTCCAAATGTAAAGAATAAATTACATGGTCAACGATTTTCGACCCGTGATGATGCCGTCAACACGTTCAAACAGCACGTTTCGGATATACCTCAAGAGTAGATAGTGCTTTAAAAATTTATTTTTTGACGTAAGGGACATGCTATCTCAGTAACTAACCGTTGTATGATAAATTGAGTTATTTGTAGTTAAAGAGTGGAAAAAAGTAAGTAATTGGCTATTTTTAGTTACATGATACGTAAACAAACAACAAAACTATGAATTTTAAAAGAAAAAAAATACAGTTTTTTGGCTCTCCTGAAAAGTAGCCATTTGTCCGTTACGTCAATTTAGATTACAATCGTCGATATCAGTTAAGCCGTAGTATAAAGTTTAAGGGCTGCTTCTTATGTAACTGGAATCTGGGTTTTCAACATTTTTAAATGCTATATCTGACCTCCATGGTAAATATTAGAACTTTTCTTGAATACTTACTGGTCTTTTTATAAAAAAAGCTCATATATACACTAGTCTTTTGTTTTTGGCGAGTTTCAAATGTCATCTCGCTGCAAGAATGGAACTTGCACAGATCAATTAACTTCGCCTTTTCGTAATTAAGCTCCATCATAAACCACTGTGTATCACTGGTTTAGTGACTTCAATCGTGGACGTAATATGCTCATGGACCAAGTGCCACAAAATATTAAAGCTGTGTGAAAGCTTATAATGCATGACCATCATGATGTATCGCAAGATAGAGGCGACTCTCTGCAACAGTGTGGGTGTTTCAATATGAGCCAAATCATACAAAAGTAACTCATGCAAAAAGCACCTTAAACCAAATGATGGCCTGTTTTTTTTTGGTATTAATGGCTATGTGGTTACAGTGCCACTAGAGGATCGTAAAATGGTTAAATCAACCCATTATTAATACGTAAAAATAACCAGCAATGCAGAATCATTCTTCACCATGACAATGCCAGCTGCCAGCTGACAATACATCACGCGAAACGAATCGATTTTTGGAAGGTTAAAATATATAATTAATGGGATTTGGCACCCAATGACTTTTATTTATTTCCAAATGTAAAGAATAAATTACATGGTCAACGATTTTCGACCCGTGATGATGCCGTCAACACGTTCAAACAGCACGTTTCGGATATACCTCAAGAGTAGATAGTGCTTTAAAAATTGGTTCATAATGGAGAACATTTCGAACAACCATATTTAGTCATATAAATTTGTTTATTTTTTCTATTCCGGTTACATAAGTAGTAGCCCTCGTACCACAAGGTTAAATAGCAACAAAAGTGATGTGTTTGAAAGCTCTTTCTAAATATTATTGACTGGTAGTTTTAGCATCATAAAATTCATAAACCACTTATCACTTAATTCAGATTTTCCAAACACCAAAATCATATCATACAGTTCTTCAGACCACTTAAATAGTAGGTACCTACTAGCTTCCTGCCATAGATTTGTCATTTGTCATTTGTATCACGGGGTTAAATAAACACACTAAATAATCAATTGCCTCGGTGAAAATTCAAATAATAATTTAACCCTTTCTATGCAGAGAGACTGACACAAAACCGCGAATACAGGATTAACAAATAAATTCTGCTTAATAATACTGTAGGACAGTTAATTACTTCCCTAAATTTTTTTCTTAGGTTTGGTGGGAGAGATATCATATTGTCTATAAACTAAACGACTTAGAGGTATATTTTTGGATCATTTTGTCAAATTCAGCAATTTTATTGTTTTTTAAACAAATCGTTCCACTAAATCTACTCTGCCAACCTCAATTTTAAATAAATCATACCATAGTATGATCATACATTCTGTTTCATTCATTATTCTATTTCCGCATTTATTGGCTCATCAAGTGATGGTAAACAAATGAGCCATGACAATAGTTACGACAATGCGAGCGAAACAAAATGTAAAAAGAATATAACAAAAAATCCGATTACATGCTAGTCAGGCTTGTGCAACGAGGATTATTGAGTATTTGTTCCTGAGTCTTGGATGTTTTCTATTTATTTAAGTATTTATTTCTCTCTAAGTATATTTATCGTTGTCTAGTACCCATAGTACAAGCCTAAAGCTTAGTTTGGGACTAGGATTTACTCTGCATGTCTAATGCAATGAATTTCAATTCAATATTCTTTTGTGACGTAGGAACAAAATAAAATGAGTTAATCTAGAATCCAAAGCAAATAATACTCGCGGCCATTAATTTAGGTGGATTAATACAGAATATGGTTATGCACATGCAAAACTATTTTTTGACATAGTAAAATTACTGTTAACTAGGTATATTGTTGAGTCTCCATACAAAGAAATCGTAACTTTCCTGGGGTACATCGCACGCTAATTAAAAGGTAAAGAATAGATACCATACGTTTTAAAATGTTAAGTCAAATAAATGTATAGATAATTAATTATCATAATATAACACATGTCATGATTATTACTTTTAGCAGATTTAACACAGGAGTAGTCAGAAGTTGTGATGCTAATTTTGTCTCGTCCTCCAGTCGAGCGAAAGTGGGTCGGGCGCGGGCTCGGCGGCCGGCGTGGCGGAGCCCCCGTGCTGCATGGTGTGGTCGGAGCGGGAGGCCTGCGAGCGGCAGGTCACGCAGATCGGAGTCTCGGCCTGCGGCGCCACCGCTGTCGTCAATGTCTTTGTGAGTTTTTATTTAGAAAGGGGGTAGACCGACAACTCTGAGTTGCTGGTGTTTATGGGCGGTGGTGGTTACTTCCCATCAGGTAACCTGCATGCGCGTTTGCCTCTGTATCTTATAAAAAAAGGTTTATATTAGAGCTGGATTATTAAATTCAACAGGATGTTGTGGGTATGTTCCCTATGGACTCCAAAAACGAAGGATTTTGAAGAAATTTTCAGGTTATATTAAAATTAGGCCAGTGGGTGTTTCTGTGAAGTTTGGTAACGATCGGCTCAACAGTTTTTTTAGTCGCTAGTTTAGTGTAAAACAGTATTTATAAGGCGATTGAGCTTTGTGATTGATAATCGTCACAATACCTTTTACACTTAACATTTATATTAGGCAAAATTAAATTAAATTCTCTACGACATACATATAATAAAGGTTTTTTTTTAGGTTGCTTTGGGTGTTCCAGTAAATATAGAGAAAATCAATACGGCCGTTGGCACAAGGCAAAGGGCAAACGACGCTCCAATACCCAGGTAATTGTATTTCAAAAGATATTAAGTAGCTTTGCTCCGATGCCTTTCCAAATCACTTTAAAAGAACTATTTATTCTGCCACAAAATAATCACTTCAATAAGTATAACTATCAAAGAACTAACAAATTAACAAAATTTCAAATGCTTGTTATTAAATTCGTTCGTCCCTTATATAAGTTTATAATCTACATGGATCTTTATTGTTTTAATACTTTGAAACTTAGTCTTACTTTCCGCACCTAGGAAATAATGTACTATTTCTTAACTGGCCTATCGCGTTTAGTTTTGTCAACTTTCTTTACCACTAAGTACTCATTACAACTCTACTTTTCCGTTGTGTCTCTAGGTACTTGTTATCCCGGTCCGTGGCAGGGTGCACGGCGGCCGACCTCGTCAACGGCATCCAGAAAGCCTCCGAAGGCCTGGTGGCGGCGCGGTTCTTCCCGATGTACCCGGAACGAGCCGTTTCATTGTCGCATTGGTTAGCTGATTGGATATCAATAGGTGAGAAACATTGCTTTCATGGACTACTGTACTTCGTTTTATTTAATATGAGAATAAGTGCCCGTATTTTGCCTTTAACAAAGTCAAAATTATAAATTAAAAACAATCGTCTCTACTTTAAGTAGGTAGTTAATAACAATAATTAGAATATTTGCACAAACATTTCTCAGTATTGCCTACGTTATTAAAGGAAATGTGCGAATTTGACCGTTAATATTCTCATCTTAAAATAAACGAAGTACATATACAGGGTGACCCGCGAGTAATCGCTTTTGGAGTCAAGGGGTGATAAAGTACGTTATACTGAATAGGCCTATGAAGTTTTCATTCAACTACTCACTTAAAAAAAAAAAAAAAAAATAATAATATAAAATATTAAAATAGGTGTGTTCCTACCTTTACTATTTGTAGTACTATCGTAGTATTTAATGTCAGAGCAGTTCAAGATCAAGGTCACTATCAATGATTACTCATTGTTGACACATGCCAAACTTACCGCAATTTACTTAAAATATTCTTCAACATATCGAGAAATATGAAGTGCGTAAAGGTTTTCTTACTGCATCATACCGTTTGTTAATCCATTTGATCCTCATTCTATCATTATGAAATGATTAACCACGTTCATAAGTTTCCCGTTTCTCGATTTCAAACACTGCATTCTCATAAATACAAATAATATACATAATAATAATACCTATGTGTACTTACTAATATTTATTACTTAGTATTTTAATAAGTTTCTATTTAAATAAGCAAATTAAATTGTTATTCAACAAAACTCAAACAAAATATGAAGTATGATGAAATGACAGAAAGTTACGTGACAGTAAGCATAATTTACTTTTAACTAGACAGCTTCAGGCGTTTTTCGTGAAATAGGTATTGAATAAGTAGTTTGAACCCTAAACTATCGTTGTTTAACGACATTTTATGAATAGAACCTCCTCGAAGTCGGTGGCGCGGTTTAGCGTAAGCACACCTACCTACATAAGTTCAGCTACGCACTGGGCGACCTGACCGCCGAGTGCGTAATGACCTTGATATTATTCATTAGTTTTTTAACACGTTCCCTGGTCCGTTTGGCCTCAATGAGGGGACTACATTGTGCTGTTTGATTAACGGACAAATAAAAATGAGACATTTTTGGTACTTTTTTATTATGTTGACGTAAATAATACCGAGTACAAAAAACACATAATGCATAGTCAGAGTGCAGATGATTTGTCACTTTCGGACCTTAAGAACATTGATATAAAATCTAAAAGTAACGAATCATTATTTGAGTGGACAATAGCGAAAGAAGTTTAAATAATAATATTTATAACCGAAAAGCGTTAAGGTGCACTTACCGTAGAATAAGATTTAAAGGCATAGACACGTTCACTGTCCCCAAACAAAAACCCATGTTCATGCATGACCCCACATTGCGGGCACCCGGACAGGGAACGTGTTAAAGCGAAAGCGTAAATCTATACCCGTCCGAAAATTTCAATACGTTAAGTTAAAAAAAGGAAAGAGTACAGTTCTTGCTAATTACTAGCCGTACACAGTTGTCAACTTGCGTAAACTGGACTCCAACGACACCAACTGGGCATCATGGTCGCAGATTATACATGCAACAGTGTGCGACAGCAACATTGTACGACCATGATATTTTAGCTTACAGAGCCGTCTCTTTTCGGCACACTGAATCCCAAAAAGACTGTGTATAAGAGCTATCTGTATGTTACCTTTTATTTTATCGCTCCTTCTATGCCTTTAGTTCTTATTCTTTGGCACTTGCACAGGCGACCAATCATTGTTCCGACACACCGGTGACACTTCACTATGGGTGCCACAGGTGCAGTATATTTAACGATTGGTTTTACACGTATAATAAGTCCTCTAACCCTAGTTTTTTTTATCTGAATTCTTTTCTGAAGCAATACAGTGCAATTGAATAATATAGCTTTTGCATCGTTGCAAACGCGCGACTGTATTGATTCAGCATCGCTACTAAACTTACGCGCGACACTGTTTTGGATAGACAAGTATAGGAAAAGTGAAAAAATTAAAGAATTTTGCATTATGACTGTATCGATGCTGCATCGCGGTTGTAGCAATGGCTTAGCGATGCTGTATCGCGACTGCATCTCTGCAGATTTCTGCCGTGGGGTCGATGACGCCCGAAGTAGTATGACAGACAGATGTATTGAAGAGTCATAACTACACCTTTTTTCGGTCAAAACAGTTAGTTTTACAGGGTGGCTTCAGTACTTACCCATCGATAAACTAATTGAGACAGCAGGACGAATACGAACTTAACCGACAGTGTACGATGCGTATGATTATGCATTACATAATGAGCCTCTGATATACTTGGTAAAACAATATTGATTTTGACATATTATCGTATTGCCAATGTTATGATGACTCTTATTTACTTGAAAGTAATGGCGGACGAGTAAAAACAATACGATACGATACGGTGTTAAAAGCAATATGGTTTTACCGACAGGTTCTGTAGCTATGCAGGATCGATATGGCTCGCATTTGGATTATTCGTCGGACTTAGTTCCTTTGACAACCTATGGCTACATGGGTATTATTGCTTTGCTTTATATGCGCAATTAACAGACCGCACCTAACTACCCTATTTTGAGCATTATTTATGAACTATTATAACTATGATATTAACATTTCTTCTGATAGTCTTGAAGTTCATATTACACTTATAGCTTTATTTTCCTCAAATCATTGTTTCCTTCTTTCTTCCCTTATTTATGATTCCTTATCAAAATTAATAGTCCTACGTAGTGTCTCCTTCTTCTTCAGTTAACCTAAAATTAAAATCAATTAGTCTAAGCATAGGTACAACAACAATTTGACAATGTACGTAAGGATCGAGAATATGTAAAAAAGTGATACATTTCCCATGTTTCACTTGACCACATTCAAAATTCCGCCACAAACCGACTCCATCATCAGATCAGGTCTTAGATACCATAAAATAGCATTATCAAATTTTACTCTTTCAAATTTCGTGTACCTACATAATATCACGCCTTCATTCCTAAATTGGGGTAGGCAGAGCTACAGCAACACCAACAACTCTAAGAATACTCGTTTATAATTCCTTAATGACATTTTGCACAATCGGGCCAAGAAGTTTACTAGTGTATTAGTGACAGGTTGCAAGCCCATCGCCTAACAGTACTACAAGCCCTTATTCCCTCGCAATTGAAAGGTAAAAAAGTAAGCAACAGTGTTAGCATTGTTGTGTTCCGGTGTGGGGATACGACAAACGGTGAAATTACTAGCATAGACGCATACCATCTTAATTCTCAGGTTTGGCAACGCATTTGAGGTAATAGGATTGCAACTGATAGGATAAGAGTCTTAAGATTATAGTCTTGAGAATTCAAATATCTATGGTTCTCAGATTCCAGTTACCATCAGATGGCCGGAGCGCTTGTGTGCCTGCCTCCTCCTTAGCTGTGAAACCATAACAAATAATCAAACAGGCTAACAGAGTTACTTTCGCATTTAGTACTAGTGACCCGCCCTCGGTTCGCTTCGCTTCGGTTTACGTGTGTTTCTGTAATACCCGTACAGAAAACGGAAATTATTATGCATTAAAAGCCTCCCGTGAAAAAAGAAATCTGATATTGAAAACCGCATCAGAATCCGACGCGTGGTTTAGGAGGAGTCAGCGGATATGCAGACAGACAGACAGATGCAGAAAGCGACTTTGTTTTGCACAATGTAATAAAATAGCAATAATGAAGAAAAGATAAAGACGAGTTAATATGGAATATGGACATGAATAGTAAGGAAGGCCCATTTCAATAACAGGACTTGTAACATTTGAACTAAATGTTTTCAAATTGACTTGTAACATTTGAAATAAATGAAAATACTGGCGCACAAACATTATGTAAAGCTAAGAACCGAGCAAAAGCATGTCGGATCATGCTCAGTGTAGGGTTCCGAAGCAGCTAAGTACTACAAACATAAAAACCGCGCAAGAGCATGTCGGACCATGCTCAGTGTAGGGTTCCGAAGCCGCTAAGTACTACAAACATAAAAACCGGGCAAGAGCATGTCGGACCATGCTCAGTGTAGGGTTCCGAAGCCGCTAAGTACTACAAACATAAAAACCGGGCAAGAGCATGTCGGACCATGCTCAGTGTAGGGTTCCGAAGCTGCTAAGTACTACAAACATAAAAACCGCGCAAGAGCATGTCGGACCATGCTCAGTGTAGGGTTCCGAAGCCGTTAAGTACTACAAACATAAAAACCGGGCAAGAGCATGTCGGACCATGCTCAGTGTAGGGTTCCGAAGCCGCTAAGTACTACAAACATAAAAACCGGGCAAGAGCATGTCGGACCATGCTCAGTGTAGGGTTCCGAAGCCGCTAAGTACTACAAACATAAAAACCGCGCAAGAGCATGTCGGACCATGCTCAGTGTAGGGTTCCGAAGCCGTTAAGTACTACAAACATAAAAACCGGGCAAGAGCATGTCGGACCATGCTCAGTGTAGGGTTCCGAAGCCGTTAAGTACTACAAACATAAAAACCGGGCAAGAGCATATCGGACCATGCTCATTGTAGGGTTCCGAAGCCGTTAAATACTACAAACATAAAAACCGGGCAAGAGCATGTCGGACCATGCTCAGTGTAGGGTTCCGAAGCCGTTAAGTACTACAAACAAACAAACTGGGCAAGAGCATGCCGGACCATGCTCAGTGTAGAGGCACATAAAAATCAACAAGTAATAACTAATTTTCTATTTAAAGTTAATTGGTGCCGTCTTAGATGATTTTAGTAGGTATAAAATCTTTAATGGCCTGTATCTCAAGATACCAATGATGTCTACTTAGCCGTGATAGTTTTCCTTTGAAATTCGTTAAAATAATATGCTCTTTCATTTAAGTTTTTTTTCTGATTTTTAGTAAACAGAAAACCTAGCTTGGTATTTATACCACTTACTATGCATACCATTAGATTTCGCTCGTGACTTCAACAGCGCAGAAGTAGGTTTTCGTTAATCCTCGGGAACTGTTCTATTCGGGACAAAAAATACCCGTGTTCGTATCCGGGCTATAAAATATTCCATCGATTGGTTGAAGCCTTATACTCTGAAAATTTAACAAACAAACACTAAGTAGGTACTAGGGCAGTAGGGGTAGCGAAAATAAGTAGGAATGGTTATGATCAATGTAATACTTTGTGAGACAGACAGACACAAATTCGCATTTATAAAATTCAGCGGAGATCCTATTGCCACTTTCCGATTGTATTTTCAGATTAGCTCTAAGTCATCCAAATGTTGCATTGTCTTCAGATACTATTATACGCTAAAGCCCGCGCAGGTCGGCGCAGAAGTTGTTAATCGCTATTTCATCAGGAACTACAATTTCCGTCTTCCGATGGTAAAGTAGTTTGTGCAGTGTTTAACTATCTGGGATAAAAAATACCCCAGGACCAAAACTGGGGTTAAACTATTTTCTTATAATTTATATGAAAATCGGTTCAGTCGTGTAGCGATGAAGGCCACATAACAAGACATACATAAGGTTTTATAGACACTGAAACAACAATTTTAGAAACTAGCTAAAATTGAACTCCGTTCACGTAAAAGCCGTTTGTCGCTCTTCCCTCGGGAATTATGCAATTTTCCAACATAATGTGTACCCTATGACCCTCTTCGGGTCTCCGGGCTTCAAGCTATATCCTCAACAGATTTTATTAAATTTGGTTTACCGGTTGATCTGTGAAACCGCAACAAACAAACATACAAACAGACTAATAGGATTACTTTCGCATTCTTAATACTAGCATGGAAGTACGAATCAGTTCGTACTCCAAGAAAAAGAGACTATTTCCACTATTTCCACATTTCATCAAGAATGGTTTAAGCGTGTAAACTTAATATACATACACCCAGACTAACCAGCAAACTAAATTTGGCATTCGTTTTATAATAAAAGACAGAGAAGACAAGATATTATTACAATAGAGGAGTAAACAGCAAATCTGTGCCAAGCTGAGTGAGTAGGTACTTAACTACATCGTTCCGGTGTTCTTGAGCAACTGGCTGAAACGGATTCCGAGATAGTTCCTTGGAGTCCCGACTTGCACTCTCTTCGTTAAAAGCTTGCATTGGAATACAGTCCCCTTCAATTACTTTTTTTAATTTCATACCTTTGTGCTGTAACATTAACAAATATTTGTTTAAGATCCTTGTATAAAATTGGCTATCCACTACTGAACTTAATTTTTCCACGTAAGGATCACCTTGAATAATTTTATGCGATATTAACTAAATACTCATCGTAATACTTACTGTATATATATTTATGTATACTTTTTCAAAAACAAAGAACAACAATGTAAAATTCCTGTGACATTTGTCACATAAAAAGTTCTTCTTCTTCTCTTTTATGGCAGCCACAGGGCTTGTGCCACATAAAAAGTTAGTCGATGTGTGTCATTTAAGTATGACATGTCATCCATCGTTAATCAATATCACACGAAGAGGTTCATCATAAGAATATCATTTTAGTTGTAAATCTTAAAAAACAGAAACATCTTTGAAAATAATGGTAAACTTGCTGCGCGTAGCCTCGACGAAAGTTGCCTGCGCGTTAGCGCCTTGTGTTTGAATGTAAGCGCAGCCATGCCGTTGATGCGCTGGAGCGGTGCGGTCGTAAAGGGCCAGGATCTTCACGGTTCTCCATGCTACGTATGCCGCTTGTTGCAGGATAACTTAAAGATGTAAGGCAACTGTTGCGAGGTGCGTCGCAGTTGCCTCCGGTAGCGCTTAATTTCCTCATTACCGTCAACTTTAGCCAACCTACGGGCTTGGGACGATCATAATTATTTGTCTTCTGTCTGTTTTCAATTTTAAGACTCTAGAGGGCGACTGAGTGCATGGCTGCGTCTACAGCCTTAATTAATTTAATTAATTAAATGAAGGTCAGTAGTGTACTCGTTATTAATGTTGAGAAACTTCTCTATTCCTCTTTCACTACATACTTATAAAGAAGTTTAAAAACATCTTCCTTTACGTACTTAGAGAAAGGATTCTACGCCTATTTTGCCAAGATACTGAGGACTATGAGGATTTCTGTAATCGGTATTCGGTTTTAAATCGCAGTCTGGTAGGGTTGTTCCTAAATATGAAACTTCGGAAGCTAGGTATATCCTTTACACTCAACAGTTTTAACGCAATCGAAAGAAAGGGAAAGTGCTATTGTAGCGTTAAACTTCGATTTTAGCAGTAAGGCCGACTTTTCCGCCAGACTTTCATTAAATTGCCGTTGAAGTAATAATTATACTCTTATACTTAAATGAACCACTCTTGAAATAATGGTTTTAAAAGCCTTAATTACCGTATTAAGTGATCACTTGGTTTATGTTGCTCGGCAGGCGGTGAAGGTTTGTTAGCGTAATACCTCTTTAGAGGATCTAAAAATCTGTCATGACTCGCCTTGGTCTATGGTCGATTGATTAATGAGTAATGACGTTAACTGTTCATCTGCTAAAAATAATTCGGTGTTTTTTTATTAATTCCTGTGTAAAAAACGGTTTAGTAGTATGATTCTTGTTTTGATAACTTTAGGAAGTGCGATGGACATCTATGTCTGCGATTTTTACAGTGACGTAGGTTTAATGTGCTTAGTTTGTGGAGACTTAGTCAATCTTAACATTCAGTGTTTACTCAACTGTGTCTCATGTAATTTGAGTTTTAAACTGTTGATAATATCAACAGTTTATATTATAAACACAGGACATAAGAAATAGTAGTTATTCATCAAATAACTTTCAAGATTAGTAGAGAAATTAGGTACAATTTCAGGCGCAGTAAGTGTTTTTTACTTGTATTTTTACTTCCTAGGTACATTAACACAATAATAACTTTATCTGTGCAAGAAATAAACGTAACATTTCCAATAAATTATCTTTCAATTGCTTTTCACTGAGTAGAGGTGCCTATTAATTGAATTGTTGTGACAGAAGACAAACTTCAATTAATTCCTTATTAAAAATGGTGCATCTGTTATAAAAAATATTCCAGATTCAACCCTATTTATAATTGTACAGAGTTTAATATCCTTCAGGTATTGCAATGAAGATGTATCCTTTTTGACGATGTCAAAATTCCGTTGGTGTCAAGGTTAAAGTTTAATGAACTTTTGAGCTATGAATGGAACCCACATGTCCGTCATTGAGTGTATCGGTTATAAGGGCATAACCACACTAGGAAATATTGATGCTTAAATTAAATTATGAGAAAGCCTAAAATTAAAAAAAAAAAAAAAAAACTTGTACTTAGTTAGGTTCAGTTTGACCTACTCTATTACCCCTTAACTCAAAAGTCATTTATCGTGGGTCACCCTGTATACTATGTCGACGATTCCGTTCAGGAGATTTATATGCGATGTCTATGTAAAGGGAGCACTTGTTGCTGATTCTCTACCAAATAGAAAATGCAGCTAAGTGTGTTTACCGAAAAGAGGGAAAAAAACGGCTGAGTGCGAGCCGGACTTGAGCTTCAAGGGTTCCGTACCGCTTGACTCACACTTGACTGAATTTTCTTCTCTGTTGTTTGTCTTTACGGTTAGGACTATAATCCCACAGAATTGGATATTTGTGTTCAAATCCTAAATTCAAAATATTTATTAAGTAAATTAGCCACCTGAGGGCTCGGTAATATAGACTGAAACGACTACACTACGGACAAGACCATCATTGCGGAGAAGAAGCGCCACAAGGACCTCCGGCAGAACAATAATAAATAGTCGTTATAAAACAAACATTGCCTGTAATCTGACCAGGGCTTGAATACCGGTATTATTTTCATACAAATATACCGGTAGGTATTGAATTTCGGTACCTCGCTTATTATTGAATGTTTATGTCATTCAATGAATTTATGTAATAGTAAAGTGTAATTACCTAAATGACAATCGAAAATATCAAATAAATGTTGCGAATTAAGGAAGATATTTATTACAATTGTAATGAATACCAGTATCAAGCCCTAAATCTGACCTGGTTATTTTTAGGAGCGGTACCAATCGTAACGATAAACCTGCAAGTGGGGTGTGAGGGCGATATACCGGACGCGTGGCACCATCAGATGGTGTTCGGCGTCTCCTCCCGCGGCATATTGCTCAGCAACCCGATAGAGTGCGTCCGGGAGTGCGCTCTGTGGCCCAAGCTGACCTCCCCGTCAGTGCTGCTGGTCAGGTCGAGGGACGTGCTGGCTCGATTCACGCCGGATACGGACCTGACGCCGCTCATGGCTGTGCCGGACAGACGGTTCAATACTTTTAACGTTCTAGGTAAGTGGGCGGAATGTGTTGGTTAACTTCTTTAAGTTTCAGGGTTGTAGCATCTTTTATTTCTTTTTAGTAAGTATTTATTTACATGAAAATGGGTATATACGTAATAAATATCTACTTTTAGGGCTATATGAAATATTTTATTGTCGTTAGGAGTTTTTTTTTTTTTAATTTAATAATTTTAAGCAGAGCTGTTTCTCAATTTCGTATAGTAACAAAATATTTGCTTAGGTTTTGCACATGTAACCAAATAACATGAGATTTAAATGCACTATGCAGGGTGAAATGTAAACAGGGAAGAAGTTGATTTTCCTTCTTTATTTGCTTTTCTATCAGTGTATTCAAATTTATCATAATAACTTTGTCACTGATACTGCGCTGAGCCAATAAAAAATATCTCAGTATCAATTGCCAAAGTAGATTCAATCCTCTCTTGTTAGTAATAGGGTTGTGTTTGCTACAGGGTTTTATTTGAGATGCTGCTACTTGGCTTAACATGGCAGGGTGCGAAATATCTGACAAACAGGATGGAAGTTGATTTTCCTCCTTGATCTGCTTTTCTGTCTGCGTACTTATTAAAATTTAGTATAATTACATTGTTAGTATGCAAACATTCAACAGAAAGATAACGATAAGTATCACAACGATGGATTGGCAAGGCATCCAGAGTAGGTCATATCATAGGGTAAATTGATGGCATATGATATCATGTTCATCGTTGTATTCAATCGTTAAAGTTATTCTTAACCGAATTTTACCCTTTAACTTTTAATTTTCAATCCTAAAACTTACCGAAAGACCCACCGTGGGTCCAACAACGTAGACCGACGACGTGGCCGACTATGGTTGCGGGAAATCGATGAAAGCAAGTGGTACAAGGCCGGTCCTTTTGGCAAACCTTGGGGGAGGCCTATGTCCGTCCAGCAGTGGAAGTCATTCGGCTGAAATGATAATGATGATGCCCCGTGTTGTTGCCGGGTTAGAATAGTGCCACTTCATGTCTTCCCGTGGATGTCGTAAGAGGCGACTAAGGGAATAAGAGCTTGTAGTACTGTTAGGCGATAGGCTTGCAACCTGTCACTAAAATACTGGTGAACAACTTAGCCTACTTGTGCAAAATGTCGTTACAGAATTATCAAAAAGATAAAAGTGGTTTATTCAGTAAGTAGGCCGCACGGGCACTTTTACACGTCAAAACTCTACTAGCGCTCAACTCAACAGTCAGTATTTTTTTTTTAATATTGCTCATGACAATGATAGAACTTAACCTAGCATTATATAAATCAATTAATAACAATATTTATATCATGCGTAGTTAAGCAGGAAGAAGTGTCGAAACTTCTAATAAACACAAGAGCAAATAAATAAAATAATAATAATATTAATACCTACCCATGACGATGCTAAACTAAATGAAATAAAAAAATAAATAAAGTTTCGATACGTTCTCCTACAGAAACCGTGTCCCCTAGTCTTAAAGAGTTGTTGGTATTTCTGTAGCTCTACCCCACTCTAGGAATGAAGGCGTGATGTTATGTATGTATGTATTATTTACCAGGTCAAGTTGTGAACGTGATACGCGAATGGCGCTCGTCCGGCTGGGCCGCGCAGGGGACTCGCAGCCGGTACATCCGCGTGCCCGCCGCGTACCAGGCCGGCGTGACCGTCGCCGCGCTCACGGGCACCGACGCCCACAAGCGGCTCATGCACGCCGCGCAGCTCCCCATCCTCGCGCCGCACGTCGAGAAGTTCGGGGTAGGTTAGACCGAGCATGTGATTTCAAATGGATTGAACAGTAGGAAACTGGCCTTACATACCCTAAGGGATCGGATGGATGAAGTAACCAAACGGGATAGTTATTTTAGGTGATTTGTGATGATATTTAACAGCTACACCAGGCTTGTTATCGTACTGGGTTTGTCTGAAACGCACAATTGTATCCATTGAAATGATGAGATGAATTTTGCTGGAAACTTGTGTTATTATTGGTAGGGACAGATAAGTTTCACAATTAACCTTCGTATAATGCTGCTTATCTTGTCCTACAGGTGTATCACCATACCCTGTACGATTCTACAGGTGTATAAACTATTTTTGTTATAGACAATAAGTCGATACAATGTAATGAGACCCTTACACTTAGGTACTTGTTTATTTGTCGAATGGACGCTATGAAATTTATAGTTAAGGGTTATACAATGGAAAAGGTATGTATCAATATCAGATTCTTGTAACGTCTTAGTTTGTTTTTTTTCTGATGTTCTAATGATATTTACTTACAAAAAAAAGTTATTCGAGTATAAATCCTGCAGATGCGTCTCAGCGTTGGATATTAGGATATCACTGTAATAAATATAACATCGGTATGTACAGTCGAAGTCATTGATATCTATACAGCTCTGGCGTCAAATATATGTATAGACAAACCTTATTGTTAGCGGCATTGAGGCGTATAGATATTTTAACGTCTTGGGAACGCGTACATATTTATGCCTTTGATTGTACTTGTATTAATTCACTATCCAAATAACTCTGTACCCATATATTATAGACTTCTACGGGCGAGTGATCATGTTTTAAGTCTTTCTAAATGTTAATTAACTTTCCCACCACCACACTGTTACTTAAATGTTTAATGAGAATGACAATGACTAATAAATCTCTTTAAAAATAAATTAAGTTAAATTTCTTGCACTACCAATATCTATCAGGGACCACTTTCAACAAACCAAGGTAACTATTTCGAATGATAATAATTGTCTTCAATACACCAAACTAAATAATTCGTGTTTATACTTTTGATAATAGGTTAATTTTGTTTTAGATTAATACTATACATTATTCCAAATTAGATGGGTTGGGTAACATAAGGCAGCTTTACATTACACGCAAAATTCATTCCAACAAGCAAGCTGTTAACATCTTCAAAAATAAATATTGCAATTAAAATCTTTCTTAACAATATTGATACTATTTTTAATTATTTTAGAATCTAGTATCATTAAGAACTTAATAAATGCACTGAACGTCAAATACGTGAAACAAACCGTTGATAGACATTGACGATCTGTTTTACATTTGGGTGAATCAACTTTTAAAGTCCTCCTTTTCTACACGCTAATAAAAACTTACTAGAATATGTGAGATTGATAATGGTTTACACATGTTAAAATTATTTAATCAGATTTTCGGATTTCACTATTCATAATCATAAACCAATTCTATAATTTGAAAATGCACGTTTTTCATACAAAACCCGGGGACAACGTCGTCCCCTGCGTTACCTGATATATTTGTGTAAATCATAGAAGAATTTTTAAAATTATCAGCTAGAAAGTAAGTTTAATTGTCTGATTTGTCTGATGTCTGAAACGACACTTGAGTCTAACAAAAATTAGCGCTTTAAAGCTTAATATTTCATAAACGGATTACTTAATTAAAAAACTCAACCCTCCCTCAAACCCATAATATTTTTGAAAGACCTATCCAACGACACCCCAGACTTGAGGGTAGATGAGAAAAAAAAAATACATCCCCACGTTACGTGATAGGGAGGTACACAAAAAAAATATTTTTTTAGTTTTTATTGTACCACTTTGTTGGCGTGACTAATATGCATATTCATGCCAAATTGCAGCTTTCTAGTACTAATAGTCAGAATCAGAATCAGAATCAGAATCAGAATAATCTTTATTCAAGTAGGTTTACAAATAATAAGCTCTTTTGAAACGTCATAGTAGCGACTTAGCCTAAATTGACTGCAGGTTCAAATCGCGACCGATCAGAGAAGAACCTGTAAGAAACTCTGTCGGATGTCTTTTTTTTTTCGACGTTCGCAACCTTTTGTCGTAAGGACTAAACATTTTATTACAAGCAATTCAGTCCCAAGCATTGTTATCATTAATATAGTCTTTAATACTATAATATGCTTTAGAAATTAGTTTACGCTTAACGTAACTCTTAAATTTATTTACTGATAGTTCAGTAACATTACTTGGGAGCTTATTATAGAACCTAATACAATTACCCATAAAAGAGTTTTTAGTCTTTACACTAGGCTGCGGACGGACGGACGGACGGACGGACATGGCGAAACTATAAGGGTTCCTAGTTTGACTACGGAACCCTAAAAAGGTATGCTTTTGAGATGCATGAGTTTTTCAAAACACCCTTTTCAAAAATACCGGTTGTCAATTCAGTGGTACGTCATTCTAAATTTACAAAAAAAAGTGTAGATAATTTTATATAAGGGTTTAAATTAAAATATTGTTTCCTAAACTTAGTTGGCAGCTCGTTTGGTTGAACGGTTGTTGCGTGAAATGTATTTTTGCCCAATGTCACACAACCCATCCCATATGGAATCGACTACAGTATAATTGAAAATACGAGTATAATAAATTGTACAATAAATATTCATCTCAAAAATTTGAGGGCAGTGACAAAACTGTTGGTACCAACCAATATATAAAAAATAATATGGTGTTATGCCATTCAGTCAATCTTAACCTTTTGATCGCCACGGTCGGCTGCAACTTTACTTGCCCTAGACGCCAACGACGTTATATGCCGCAACAGCGCCAATAGAAAATGTATGCAGCTTACTGAGCGGTCGGCGTCCCTGGCACAAATATCTGAAGACGTGATCTGCCGGCTTTGGCGGTTAAAGGGTAAGTCGGAATATGATCTTGGTTGAGGCGTCCATCTCAAGATACCACAAAGTAAACGTAAAGTCGTAGAAAACTGTCTTTTCTCATGTATCCCGAGATGGACGTCTCAGGTTAAATCATTTTTAATTCAGCCACCTTTTCAACGCCATTGACTGATATATCCCCACCACTAGTTCAACGCCAAAGACGGATATTTCTGTTATGGTTGACAGCGCAAAATCGACCCGAGTGTCTATGAGGTAAGGTTGATATTAGCTCTGGTTAAAAGCTGTCATTGGCGTGTGAGTGACGTCTTTTGTATTTGACATAGCGTTGAAAAGGTTAAGGGCTTGACGTTTTGATGTTAAGCATTGCAGGCTGTTGTGCTGTATGACATCGTCTGGGCCGAGATTCTACACGGTAAAAACGATATTGTATTTGACATGTTTCCGTATTGTCAACGTTTTCATAACTCTTATGTCATTTACAATAATGGCGACTGTGACATAAACGATTCTAAAACACGTCAAACACGATATCGTTATAACGCAGTTGAATAGAGGCCCTGATCTATATCGTCTCATCTACTGGTTATAGAGTAAATAATATATATAACCTTCAACATGGTCAATGATGACAAGTAAAAATGAATCGTTTTTTTACCCCCAAACCACAATAGTACTGTATAAAGATGATATCCTTGTATAGCTATATTACGGAATAGATGTAGCAACTTCTTGTTATGCGTTATTAGGTCTAATTATGGAAATGAATTCGCGCAGCAGAGATTTGCTTTTCACATAGGTTGTGAAATAGTGAGAGCCCGTGACGTCGTACAAAGTATTTGAATTACTGTTAGACGGTTATGCTTGGGACATTGTTGTATCTGTATCTGTTCAACTGCTAGTTTTGCAAACTCCTAGTTCTTATACAATCAACACACTTCGGTTATTTTGAAAATCAATTAAAGATGGACCACTTGCACTAGAACGTATTGATGTGTATTGTGAGTGATACAACTGGAATTTATTTCTATATGAAGTACTCGTATATGAACGACATCGTCAACCACCCAAGCTTTTTTTGTTTTGTGCTTGTATCCGATTAAACCTATAACGTTACCAGTAAAACTGTTTTATATTTATCCTATCCTATCCTAGTAAACGAGCAATATTTGTATATACATTTGTAAGCACGTTCTCGAAAACGTTTCCAACGATTTCGATAAAAATTTAAATAAGGGCGATTAATCTATCCTGTCAAGTTGTCATCATCCTGAAAATTCGTTTTAAAACCGAGCGACGCTCGGTCTTCCCGGTGTTAATCATTAATGCCTTAACATTTTGAATGACGTGCCCAGACGCCAACTGAGTCGTTCAAAGGGTTAAGTAGTTCTAAATATTGTCCCATGAGTTGTATTCCTTCTAGGCTTATATTGGTTTCAAATTCGCTCAAATGTTTATTTCTATATATAAAATAATAATAGGAACGTAGCTAGCACTATGTATTGTCAATAGAAGTCGTTCGGCTAAATTTTATTAGCCACATACTCGAGTATGCTGTAAATATAAAAGACATTCAAATATGTATTAGGGCAATTGGTGCTTACTAGTCAAAATTATATTAGCACAGTTATGTTACTTTTGATCAATTTACCTGGTCCTGAAGTTTTCCTTAACAATACATTTTGGACCTTACTGAATACTCGCCTTTCTTACTCGAACATGTTGGCATATTTTGTAAAACTACGTCATTGAGGACCCAGCTTAACCTAAACTTTCAGTAACTAACCTTCCTGTATACTTAAATCCAACTCCACAGTTGGGAAATTCAACGTGTTTATTTATTATTGTAATGTTAAGCAACACATTGTTGGGATATATTGATACCCGTTGCGTTTTTTTGCTTGCGAGCTATGATATATTAATGTTGTCCCAAATATTAGCCCTGATAGCACGAAAACCAACACAATGGGTAATCATGGAAAACATATTATATATTATAATGTTAACCTTTTGACCGCCCCTACTTTTTGTGCCCCTGACGCCAACGGCGTCATATGCCGCAACCGCGCCGATACAAAATGTATGGAGCGTACCGAGCGCCCGGCGTCCTTGGCACGAAAATCCGATTTGCCGGCTTTGGCGGTTAGAGATACATCGGATTGTAACCGAATTTGAAAATAAAAGGAGTTGCAATCCAAAAATATTGTAGATAATGAAAAAAATATCTTAAATTAAGTATTGACCATAAGTATTATGTGCATTCATTTATGAATCATGGCGTGCAAAAGCCTTAAGGTATCTCATAGATGGCTAATAATAATGATTAAGTTTGTTGAGTCAATGTATTACGTACTCGTGAGCAGGTACCTGCACCTGACCAGACAACGTAACAATCAATGTAAAAGCAATGTTATGTATAACATTATATTTTTGGAAATATACTATGATAGAATGTCCTTGTTTTATTTACTTTCCTGTGGGTTATTATAAATGTTTTTTTCTGTGCCTTGTTGAACTGCTTCTTGTCTAGAAGCATGTTACGCCACGAACGGAAAAGGGGTTTTGAGGGCATTTGTCAAAAAATAAATAGATCCTCTTGAGGAAAAAATGTATTTAATAAAAACTAAAAATGAACAAAAGTAACCGCTTAGGATGTTTTAAAATTAACAACAGTATTAATTATGTCCCAAAAATGTTTTATTCAACGTCATGTCAAATACAAAACTGTGATGAATAGTATCAAGATCTTACGAGCACATTTGTAAGTAACTTTTACGCTGACTAAATCTTCACACCACTTCACGTAATGTTTCGTACCCAATTTATTGCTTGCATTATATGTATATTTGTAAATTTGAAATTTGTGATGCTATTGTATTCGACACAATGAAGTGAAGTTCGAAGTGAAGTTGAAGTTCGGCGATAGAAGTGTTGTTCAAAAAAACAAGACTTCTATCGCCGACGACATGCCTGGCGTGTTAAAACTGTATTAAAATATCGCTAGTTGGAAAACATTGATAAAATCGTCTGTACTTTAGTCAAATATAATAATAATATTGTAACGTGTTCTTTGTAACCTTTTGAACACCGAAGTCGGCAAATAACGACATCGTATTTTCGCACGGGAGACGCCGAGCTCTTAGTTCGCTCCATACATTTTTTATTGGTGCGGTTGCGGCACATGACGTCGTTGGCGTCAGGGGCACGTGCAGTGGACAGTGGCGTTCAAAAGGTTAAAAACAAGCTATGTTCTAAAATAAGTAGTGTTTTAAATCCACGAAGCGCGCGTGGATGTTTTGAATGACACGTGCGAATTTTCGTATTTTTATACTTTTTGCCATTGTTAGGGTAGTTGTGTAAAAAAACCTTGTGTCTATGACTAAATTTCTACATCATAAGTAGACCTCCCTCTTAACTTTAATACAAGCCGTTATACAACATCCTCACCATCACCAGTACAAAATTTAGTATACCTATAAAAAGTGACTTTTTCGCCGCTATATTAAAGGTCATTGGTACGGCTCAATAGCAACCACCGTCGTGTCGTTGACTCGGTCAAATAGGAACAGCAAATGTAAATAAGCGCCCTAGTTATATTTGCTCTACATATACATTTCCATTGATATACAAAATATGTCCATTGTGGCGAGTACCACGTCACGTGCAAATGTCTATGGGTCACAGTTTCCACTTACCATCAGGTGGCCTGTGTGCTCATTTGCCCTCTCGATGCCATAAAAAAAAAAAAAAAAAACATACATTTTTGCCCATTGTCGTTTTTTATTAGCAGCGAAAAGGTTACATTTTTACAATCATTTCATCAAACCACTAATACACTCCACATTAATAAATTTAAAACATTTCTTTATGATTTTATCATAACTATATCGTATTAATTGCTTTGTTCCCAAACACGACTCGGCACTAGTGCAGTTGTAACACTATAAACGAGTTAATTAAAACGGTTCTACCTTGTAAAAATCATTTTCTAAACATCATATTATATCACTTCATATGGAAAATCACATGATTTTTTATCTAAAGTGATACAGGGAATAAATTACCACTGAAACAACTCGCATGGGATTAAGAACAAAGAGTCCATATTTATTAACTTGGGTTTTATTTGATCGAATTTTGATCGACAGTAAGTTCCAACTGCGCGATATTTTAGTGGGTGCTTACAGGGTAAGGGCGGTGCAGTTCAGTCAGTTACTTAAGTCTCAAATTGAGAGTCTCTACGTAACTTACCAGTTATAACTCTCATTGACTCCCAGTAAGGAAAGTTATAGCTAGCTTATCTTAACTGTCATGAAATAAAGGTAAACAAATCAATGCCATCACCATTATTAAAATCACCCTGTTTATTAAAATACTTATAATATTATTTATTATTTCAATAAATATAGCAGCCTTCAATAATTACCCATTTTATTAACTCTTCATACAACTAAGATATATACCTAACGCAGTTTCCAGTTTTATAATAAACAATAGTAAACGTTATGACTTAGAAGTGTGGTAAATATCAACAATGCCCATTTGTATCATATTACTATGTATAGTCCGTCAAGTTCGCGCGCGAGCGCTCCGCGGGAACCGCATGTTGACGAGGTTGCAGCTGACATGCACCAATCATCGACCAAAGCTTTTAATTCAAAGATCATAGGGTTATCAATTGATTTTGCAAAACAAATGAATATCTCTTATTTTCTTTGAATACGAGTCAGTGTCGAACATTGGTCCTTTGTCGAATACTGGTGCCGTTTCGTTATCTCATTCCAAACGTTACTAAAATTAGTTCAGCGATTTAGTTGTAAGAGCGTGACAAACAAAGTTACGTACAAATTTATGATAATTACATGGAGTATATATAGCTGTTGTTGTATTCCCTCAGGAATTGTTCATAATATTAGTAAATACATACATACATACATAACGTCACGCCTCCATTCCCAGAGTGGGGTAGGCAGAACTACAGAATTACCAACAACTTTAAAAAAACTTTTTGATAATTCTGTAACCACATTTTGCACAATCAGGCTAAGGTGTTTACCAGTGTATTAGTGACAGGTTGCAAGCCCATCGCCTAACAGTACTACAAGCCTTGATTCCCTATATTGAATATTAGTATACATTGTTAAATTAGATTATGAGCAATATAAAAAATAAAGCCTACAGTCGAAATAACTCTTTCAAATGATTAAATCTCGCGATTTTGATCAATTTGGCATAATATTTCGCATTGTACACAGTGCAGGCGACGAAGAAACTTTGCCCCGAACCCCGTTACCCCGTAGGAAGATCGCTGACGAACTTGTCGGACTACAGTGAAATATTATTTGAAATAAATAGTTTGGCTTTATTCCTTTGCTGTAGGTTTTAGAATATTGATATTGTATCATACAGTAAATAATTACTTAATAAAATAATTATTGTTATAACTCTCTTCCACAATTCTACTGAAACAGAAATCAATCCTTGCTACTAACTAATATTAACATCGAAACGTGGCGCTTCCATTAAATCCATATTAATTAATTAATATCATTTCATGTTTGTGACTTCAATGATTAACAAAGACATATAACCACGTAAGTTTAAATTTCGATTTTCATTTAAAACAAAACCGAACGTGATAGTGGAAGACAGCCCTAAAATAACCAACCTTTCATCATATAAAAATTAAAATGTGATCAGACCTCGGTCGGTACATAGTGCATGAAAAAAAAAACACTTTGAACATTGAGCATTTCAATACTAAGTAAGTGTCGATGCATATTACAACAGAAAACTATATTATACTAATGAATTGAATAGCCTATTGACTCAGTTCATTAAATTATTTATGTCTCCATATCAAACCACATTACCTCAACCATCAATATAGAAATCAATGGGTTCTCTTATAGATCATATCGATCAACCTCACAAATAATGCGGGCGAGAGCTGGCTGGGTAGCGCATTGGCTCGAGCGACCAACGACTCGTACAACCGGGCTTCCTCTTGCGCGTACAACTTCGGGACCTCGAGTACCTGATACAGCTGTTTAATTCGTTCTATGTGCGCTGTCTCCGGGCTGCCGTAGCACGCGGCGAACACTGTGCGCTGCGCCGGAGTACAGCGCGACAGAGCCGTCACAGCCAACCACGAGCATTTGGCTTCTTGGATGTCTGTACCCGCTTTTCCGCTTACAGATTCGTCCCCATAGCAGTCGATGTAGTCGTCCTGATAAGAGGATGACGTGGTTGTAAGTAATATAAATAGGTACTACTATATACTTATTCATTTATCTAAAAATAATTTTGGTAATAAACTAATTACGGGGCGTTTTTATGATTAAATTCTCTATTAGCTTTCGCCTGCAACTTTGTTCGCATGTAATTAATTCGCCGGTTAATCTCTCATAAAGACTCAAGGAATGTGATCATGAAAACGTCGGCGTAACAGACATCAAAACACCGAAATATCATCACAAACTTCCATACCATTTTTTATATAAGGAAAATGCTACACCACTAGGTAGGGTAAGCATCCTACCAATTATTGGCACCATCGACTATAGGATGTTAGTATGCCGTTGGTATGTGCAAGTTTCCCTACAATAAGGACCGTATCGTTAATTATGGAAACAAATAAAATGGTGTAATCTGTATAAATACTTTTTATTACAGAAAAAAAACTTAAACTACGCGATTCTTAGATCTTCAAAGTGAACCATAAAAACTACTTTTAGTTATTTATTGATCCCCTTTGCCAGTTTTCTCACTTTGCTTTTGATGCTCTTCATTAGCCCTTGGACATCGCCTGTTTTGAAAGTTTTGTGGGTACGGATCCAGTCTTTTTTAATTGGTCCATGTTATCTGTTGGTTTAGCTTGTTTTCGTAGCTTTGCCTTCATCAGAGCCCAAAATTTCTCGATGGGCCTGATCTCAGGGCAATTCGGGGGATTTAATGATTTCGCGACAAATTCGACATTATTCTCTCGATACCAGTTCAACACATGGCGAGCATAGTGACACGCAGCTAAATCAGGCCAGAATAATGTACGACTCCTGTGCTTTCGAATGAGTGGTAGTACCCGTTTTTGAAGGCATTCCTTCTTGTACACATCCGAATTTAAGTTTCCCGTTACGAAAAACGGAGACATTTTCATGCCGCATTGACAAATAGCTTGCCAAACCATCACTTTTTTCCCAAATTTCTCGCAAAAAATGGATTTGTCGTCTTTAGAGACCTTCGTACCTTTTATTACGGTGTAAAACTGCGGTCCGGGTAGGGTTTTATAGTCAAGTTTGACATAGGTTTCATCGTCCATTATAATACATTGTTCATATTTAGTTAAAATTTGGTCGTACAATTTCCGAGCCCGAGTTTTCACAGAAGACTCCTGGGTTTTGCTGCGTTTAGGCTGTTTTTGCTTTTTATACGTTACAAGCAAGTTACGTTCCTTGGCACGCTGAACCATTGCAATAGAAGTACGACATTTTTTCGCAAAATCCCGAATCGATATCTCTTTTTTTGAGAAAAATATTCGCATATCTTTTTGTCCAAATTAGGACATGAAGGGCCACGTTTTCTACCTCGACCAGGTAAATCTTTTAAATTATTATTCATACTAAACCTTTTTATCGTATTGTAAACAGCTTTCAGGCTAACCCCTTCTTCTGAAGCAATCTTTCTCATAGTTATACCTGATTCTTTACAGTATTTGGTCACAATTGAATGTCGTTTTTTCTCTGAGAGACCCTTCATCTTGCAATGTATACGAATTATACAATTTTTATAGTAAGTTTTAACACTTGACTGTATGCTTAACAGATTGACATATGACAGAAAAGACAAAATATTGTAACTTTTTTTTTAGAGCAATTCAAACTTGTTTTCATAATTAACGATACGGTCCTTATGTTTCCATCATTCTGAGAGGGTCGAGCAGTTTACTTAATTTATTAAGATTGATTGGTACATGGCAATCGCTGAAACTTGAACTTGGTAGCTTACGATCAAGAGTCGACATTTGGGTGCCAAATAACTAGGACACATGACTGAGGGTGTGGGAGGTAACGAACTTGATACAGAAACCTAAAGTTACTCGGTTTCTCTCTCAATTTGCCATAATGTAAACACGTCTTCCCAAGTAGTTAATATGCAGTAGTATGCAAGGCTATAAAGGACGATATGAATTCTTTATCCGAAAACTTTATTTCTTGGTAATGTTAAAATGATTCTACGAGTACATATCGACCCTTTAATAGTAAACCAAGTCAACATCGTATCGTATCCAATTGATTAGTAGGAATAGTACTCATGTTCCAAGAAGATTAAAGACTACTTTTCTATCAAACCACTCGATCAGATAAAAGGTTTTGAAAGGGACGATATTATATAAAGTACCACGTACTAAATAAACTTCTTTGTCATCAGATTTTACAAAAGAAAACCGTATTGACGAATACAAAGTGAATTCATCTTTGTTATGCTAAAATAAAATAAGCATTGATAAAATCAGTGATGCATCTCTCAGACTTATCTAGTCGTAGGTATCTTCTTAAACTACAGTCTGTTTGACAAGAACGTGACCGGTATATTTTTTATTTCATGAACGTGGCGCGGAAAAAAAGTACTGGCTGAATAGAGTGGTCATCTAGCTACAACGCTTTGTAAAAAAAAAAACTTTTGACAGTTTCCCGCCAATATAGGTCATTTTTCAAAATGAGTGCCGCGTTTGCTTCACGTTATGAAGCAGTATTCCTTTGTTCACACCCGAAGGGTCCCAAAATGTCACGTGATCAGGCCGCCAAGTATATGAATATGAGTAAGTCGAAGGCGTTTGTGACTAAGTGGATGAAGCGATATTCCGAAACAAAAAACGTCGACGACTTACCAGAACGCGGGATAACTAGAGTGACCTCCTTTGTACAGGATAAACGGATTTTGCAAATATTCTCGAAAAATCCTGTATTATCATTGCGTACAGGGAAGAAAAAATTAAAGAATAAAGGCTTAAATATATCTCTTGCCACAATAAGACAGCGTTTGATTGAAAATGGATTGAAATATCGAAGTACAGTGAAGAAACCTCTCCTTACTGAAAAACATATGAAAAAAAGGTTGTTATGGGCAAGTGAAAATAAAGAACGGGATTGGAACCAGGTATTTTTTTCCGACGAAGCTTCTTTTTGGGCAGCCAACTACTCGACTCGGGCACTGGCACACTCGACGCTCAAAAAATGAATAAAATTTATGAAAAGGCATTGTTGCCCTCTGCTAAAACGTTGTTTCCAAGCTATAATGCTTCTTGGATCCTGCAAGAGGACAATGACCCAAACACCACAGTCGGCTCTGTAAGTACAACGTGGAAAGCTGAAAATGGCATCGAAGTTTTGGATTGGCCCTAACAATCTCCCGATGCTAATCCAATTGAAAATGTTTGGGCTTGGATGAAGCTTCAATTACGAGAAAAAAATATAGCTGGAGTTGCTGACCTAACACGGCAATTGAAGTCCGTGTGGAGGTCTTTACCTCGTAGTTACGCTGAAAGTTTGATAGAAAGTATAAATAAATAAAATAAATAAATCATCAGGGGACAATCTCAAAGATAGAAAGTATGCCTAGAAGATGTTAAGCTATTGTAGATAATTCAGGAGACTGGACACCTTATTAAAAATAAAGCATGAATGTGCAATTGGTAAGCTATTTGTCTTAATGATGCGAGTGTCACTTTGTACTTAAATTAAAACAATACGGCGGGATAATAGACCTCAAAGGCTCTATTTCTAATGTTCCATCGAAGAGGTTGGATGGATGGGCCGATTTCAACAAGCTAGATGTGGTTAGATTCGTCTTAATGACGCGAGTGTCGCTTTGTACTTAAATTAAAACAATATGGCGGGATAATAGACCTCAAAGGCTCTTGCTAGGGTCACGGAAGTAAATCACAGTCAAAGCATAAACAATAACACACCTGCATCTGGAAGAACTTCCCGATCTCCACGCAAATCTCTTCTGCCTGCTTGTGCATCTCCGGGTCGGCGTTATTGGCGAGCAGCATGCCGAGGCAAACGGGCAGTTTGTACGTGTAGAAGGCAGTCTTGTATTTGACGATAGCGTTGTACCGCTCTACCGTGAACATAGTGTAGTCGCTCTTGTGGCGACGCGCCATCGTCACGTCGAGGTGCTGGCCGATGGAAGTGCGGAACAGACTCTGATGAATAACAATAATCATCTCAAAAATAATCTCCTGTTTTAACACTTTTTAATCTTGTAGAAAATTTGGTATTGGCTCTTGAGATACTCTTTTCTGTCATAAGAACACTTGGGTTCGCCTCGTGTGCTTAATTCAGCAATCGTATCTTTAGAGGCTTCATTATGTGACGTTAGATTAAGAACTGCATATTATGTAGACCTTTTGTTTTTTGAAGAGGAATGTTTTGTGTTGAAGTAACGAGATCTTTATAAGTTAAAGTGCAAAAAAAACTATGTAGTCGTATTTTGGGTTGAAACATAATATCCGACACCAACTAATAACAGCTATTATATTACCTGTAGGTAAAGTTTCATTTGGATAGATACAAAAATAATTGGTTCCTTAGTGTCTGCATAAATTTGTGGTATTATGTTGTGTAAAAATAAAAAGAAAACTAGTTTATACTGGACACCAAGGCTTTTAAGAAGTGTAAGTTTAAGATGTGTAAGTTTACAAAACACTAAGAAACAAAAATGAAAATGTGGTCTAATGAAAGTTAACTATTATGAATAGAATTAATAATTATCTATATACATACATAACATCACGCCTTAATTCCCAGAGTGGGGTAAACAGAGCTACAGAAATAATAACAACCCTAAAAATACTTGTTTACGGTTCTGTAACCAAATTTTGCATAATCAGGCCAAGATGTTTACTAGTGTATTAGTGACAGGTGGCAATCCCATCGCCTAGCAGTAAAAATAATCTTTATACGTATAAAAAGAGAGGTAAGGAATGAAAACATCAGAGAGAAGTGTGGTCTGAAATAAGATGTAGTGACTAAGATTGAAAAGGGCATGCTTCGATGGTTCGGTAATTTGGAAAGGATGGATGAAAAAGTGAGTGGAAGGGTCGGAAGGGGGCGCCCTAGGCATAGATTTTTGAATCAAATCGGGGAAATACTGGAAAAGGGCCGAATCTCAAGTACCCGAAACCAACGTGCATGCATGCATGACTCGATGTATGAATGTGGAAGAAGCGAAAGAGCTTTGTCAGGATCGTAGCAGGTGGAAAGAAGTGGTCTCTGCCTACAATACAATACAATACAAATACTCTTTATTGAACACCAAAAATAAAAAATAAAAACAGAACACCCCCCCTCTACCCCTCTGGGAAACAGGCGTGATTTATGTATGTATGTACGTATAAAAAATATTATTCTCATTACCCTTCCCACTCGTCTACCCTTAAATATCATGAGTTATGTAATAATTTACTCAAGGGCATAGATTTCCCAAATGAGCTTACTGAATTTAGTGATAAAATGTGTAGCAATAGTGAGCATAGAACTGTTTTGGACAAAATGTACAGTACAATTATTAGTACCTTAAGGAATGCGGCTGTGGAAAGTTATTGCGAGGGGAAAAATAGCAAGAAAAGGTATGTGATGGGTTGGAACAAACATGTTAATCTCGCTCACAAGGACGCTAGGCAGCACTTTCAGATTTGGCTTGCTCATGGCAAACCATCAAGTGGGCATTTTTATGTTCGCATGGTCCACCATGAAGCGCATTTTTAAGTCAAGACTAAGATGGTGTCAGGACAACGCTGATCAGATTAAGATGGACGTACTGGCCTCTCAACACTCTAAAAAAGACTTTCGCAATTTCTGGAAGCAGACTAATAGGCTTAACCCCAAACCGTGTAATCCACTTAGTGTTGACGGCATTAGTAGCCCCGTCGACGTTGCTAACATTTTTAAAGATGGCTTTAAAGTTGAACCACTGCACCTTTCTGCTTCATGGAGTCAGGCTGGGGCTCGAAAGTCGCGTCATTTAGGTTCCGGACCTCTTATTGGGTTTGATGTTTTAGAAGTTACATCTGTTATACGTAATATGACCAGAGGAAAATCTCCGGGGCACGACGGCATTAGTATTGAGCATCTGAAGTATGCCGGTGTTCATTTGCCGCGTGTACTCTCGATAATTTACGTTTTGCATTCGGCATTCCTATTTGCCTGATGACTGTATGAAAACGGTAGTTGTGCCAATAATTAAAAACAAAACAGGGGACCCGTCTGATAAGAACAATTATAGGCCCATATCACTAGCCACCACAGTAGCCAAGGTGCTGGACAGTTTGCTTGATCGACAACTTAGCAAACACCTACAATTGCACGACACTCAGTTTGGTTTTCAGGCTGGGTTGTCGACGGACACAGCGACACCTTGTCTCAAGCATACTGTTCGGTACTACACTGACCAGAAGACCCGTCTATGCGTGCTTTTTGGACTTGTCCAAGGCTTTTGATATGGTGGCTTACGAACTTCTATGGCATAAATTAAGAACCGAAACGGAGGTATCTGATGAGGTTGTTAATGTTTTTGATTATTGGTACAAAAACCAAGTGAACGTTGTAAGGTGGGCTGGTACAGTGTCCGGGCCGTACGGGTTGGAGTGTGGAGTGAGACAGGGTGGTTTGACGTCATCTCGACTCTTTAACTTATACGTGAACGCCCTGATGCGGGACCTCAGCAGTACTAGAGTTGGCTGTTGTGTAGCGGGAAAAATGGTGAACAACATTAGTTACGCTGACGATATGGTGCTGCTGGGGCCTTCTGCTTGTGCCGTCAGCAAACTGTTGGGAAAGTGTGAGAGGTACGCCGCCGCGCACGGACTCAAGTACAACGCGACCAAGAGCGAAATACATGCGTTCCATGCCGTCATGCGCAAGCGAGTTGCCTCTATAATGCAGCGCGTACAGAACAGTGCCAACGGCGTCCTGGGTGTGATCGCCAGTAGGCTGGACTGTCCTTTTGCCAGGCATTGGAATAGCCTTCATGTTAGATTTAATCCTAAGTTAAAAACCTACTAACATAGTTTATAACCTAGTTATTTAAGTCGTTTACGAACCATTTGTTTTTATTTTTTATTTTTGTATTTCAATTTATATAATTTAATTTAATTTAATTTATTTTAATCTATATTAACTTGTATGGATCATAGTTGTCTGAAACAAAGGTTATTTAATTAAATTTAATTTAAATGTCTTACAACAAAATGAGTGTTTCTTCTTAAGAAGGAAAACTGATCACTGCCATAGCCAGGCCAGCTAGGGGATACTACTGCCCAACTATGTATTCATTCAAATCACCAGTTAACTATTTCAAGGTTACGAATAACTAGTGTTTTGAATGCCAATAATTGGGTGATTTACTTACCTCATTAAACAAATCGACTATCTTGGTATAGTGGTTGTTGGTCCCGAAGTGCGTCCGCAGCAGGTGGAAGATGGAGGTGTAGATGAGCAGTGCGTCGTTGATGGCGCCGAGCCCGACGTCGGGGCAGCGGAACCAGCACGGCACGCCGCGCCGTGTCGTCGACGCGTCCATGATGTCGTCCAGCACCACCAGGTAAGCTTGCAACTAAATAATCATATATTTATAAGCGGCTCCGTTCCGTTAAGGGTTCTTCTTCTGTGAAACTACAGTGTATTTTCATTTACCATAATAGTATCGTTTTACATCGGAAAACATTAAGGTAGTGTACCTACGTAAGTGGGAAGAACTGCCCAATTTACTAAATAAAATATTTTATTTTATTTAAATAGTACTTTATACACGGTGGTGACGGGGTCGCAATCACGAGTCGACCAAAACACCATTTATAAGAATAATGGTGTTTATAACAGGATGACCACCAAGATGAAGTCACTTACCATTTCAACACACCATCCCATAACGTTGGCCGAGTAAATAGATTTTTCGTTTATGTTCTCTGGTTTTTCTAGCATTTCGTAAGCAAACAGTGTCGTCAGTCCTCTAGCTTTTTTTCCTCCAGCTAAATTGTAATCAAGTACCTAGGAAAAGAAGAAGAAATTAGGTTAGGAACAGCACTTTAAAAATAAATGACCAGACGCATTTCCAGAAAAAAGAGGGTGGCTTTATTTCTGTGTAGTCTAAAATGCGAAGAACAATCTGGTTATAATTAACAGATAATTTGAATATAGAACATTAGGTACCAATTTCACCATAAGATGTCAAACTTAATCACACTTGACATTAGCGAAATCACTGCGTATATCGCGGTGGACCACCATTAATAAAAAAGAAGAAGAAGAAAATTTAATCAATGTTGATTGACTGTTAGGTCATACATACATTTTGACAACTGTTAATGCTCTAATCGTCTGTTAAGTGGTTAACTTTGTATGGTGAAATTGGTACTAGATCTCACAATAATGTTACAAAAACTTTTACACTTTCATGGATCTTGATTACTTACCTTTTTTATCCAATTCCTGACTTCAGGCACTTCAGAAAGGTCCTTGTTGGCTGTGATAGTGTTTAGGACTCCCGGAAGATGATCTTGAAAGGATTCCTTTGACTTTGCTTGAGATACTTTGGTAGACATTGTGGGCACACTATAATGTTGTACACATCTGAAAATGGAAAACAAAAAATGTTTATGAAGTCTAAATACAAAATATGTAGGTATTAAATTGATGGAACAAAAAACTTGTAATAAGAAGTGGACGGAAAGGGGAGGTCTCTGTCCACATGTCATGTCATGTCCACAACCCTGGACAAACCTGATGCTAAATTTTTGAGGATGTAACACGATATTCACTTTTTTGCATTGAGATGTTAGGAAAAAGTGGAAAACCCGATTGGATAACATATCAGACAAATATTTGTGGCAGCGTTTATCCTCGATGCTGAACAAAGAAGGACTGTAAACCAGTGCCACAGCATCTTATAATTTAAATATGAATGAATGTCTTATCATGTTTTTCAACAGCAACAACTTCTTATCTGGTTCTTTACTATTATTATGTAAAAATGGTGAGATAAAATCAACCAAGACAACATTTGTATATTTTAGGGTTCTGTATCTGAAAAGAAAAAAAAACGGAGACCCTATAGGATTACTCGCGCGTCTGCCTGTCCGTCCGCCTGTCATAGCCAATTTGCTCCAAAGTACTGGACCAATTGGTCCACAAACAAACCAAAACTAAACTTCAATGCAATTGCATTGAAATTTGGTACGCATAATTATGTAAGTCCAGAAACAGATGTGTTACAGGGATAACTAAAATGGTTTTGCAAAACTAGGTATATCCTGTGACATATTAAATGAAAGGGTGTTGTGAGAACCTCAAATATAGTATAACTGTAACATTAATAGTTTTTAATTTATTTAAGAAAACATGAGAAATTTTACCAATCCCCTTATCTCCTGAACATACAATTTAAAAAAAATACAGAATATATTCTACATCTTCAGATTACAGGAAAAACTGTCTATGGTATTTAAAGTTCTTTAGAAAATCTCACAAAAGCTATGGAACCCCCTCCATGCAAGTTTAAGTCTCATTAGTTTGATTTTTAGGTTCTGAAGTCAAACTAGGAACCCTTATAGTGTTGCTGTCTGTTTGTCCATCTGTCAGTGGTTTGACATTATACAATACATATAATATTTTATTATATTTTATTTTTATACTATAGCATCAAATGAGGTATGATTGGATAGCCCTTCAAAAATCAATATTTACTTTTAAACACAATAAGTGACATGTCTGGAGTTGCATGTCCCCTACAGCCGAAACTACAAATAAAAATGTCTGAAAAATATCTTACATTACAATAATGCACATATAACTAATTTAAAAGGAAAACTAACACAAATAAGTGGACTTGACCAGTTCTTAGAGATACAGGCTACTAACTTTAAATAGAAAATTGTTAACTCAAAGAGACACTTTCTTTAAAATAATTTTTAAATCATTAATGGACTAGAAACAGTGTTCTATGCCTACTTAGCCAAAAGTTGAGAGTTTAAATTTTGCTAAGGAACACATTTTTGTTAGATGAGTATGAAAGTTAGAAGCTGGTCAATAATATTTCTGTGGCTGGAGTGAATATGTTGAAACTCGTTGAAAAATAATGAAGTAATTTGAAGTGTATGCAGTTTCTTCTAAATGAAAATTTCACCAACTTTTCATCTTGACTTATCAACATATTCATCCATGCACGGATTTAATACCTGTATATTATTAAACGCAAACTTTTTATTTGTAGTAATAAAACATACATCAATACATTTAAGAACTCTGCTAGGACAGTGGCAAATGGATACAAGCAATACTGCTTGACGTCTATAGACGTCACCACCCATGATAGTGTTAACTATCAGGTTTAGGAAATGACTCTTCAGTAGAGTCAAGTTCTTAGATACGTATACACTTTTAGACCTTATCCCATTGAAATAAGTTGCAAAAATGTATATTTAAGAACCCGACTGTACATGAGGCACAATGAATCCTAGTTTAGGGCTTGGTCAATTTGCTTGAGCATAAAGATGGCGTAACATTTTTTTATAATTCAAAGCTAATAAGTACCTATATTAATCCTGAATAAATTTCAATTGATAAATCTAATTCTCATTATGAATAAACTCACCTTTTTATCTTACTCTTATAAATAAACTTACATATCTTTATTTTTTCTGCTTACGGCGCATATTCTCCTGCTTATTATTCGGAGCATGTTTGAGGGGTTCATGTTCAAAAATCAAATAATTGGTAATGCCCTACTGAACTAACTTTCTCTTCCTTGATGATTGAATTCCTGTAAATATAGAGATGTCTTAACTGAAGGAGTTATAAAGAAATTCAAGATAACATTATAAGTCAATGAATACTAACACTAAACACAATATATTTTGCATTAGTTTCATAAATCTAATACGAAAAATTACTGGCGAGCAACTTCTCCACACAACATCCAACCAACCGCTAATAAAGGTAAAACAAACTGACAATTTTCTGTCAGACACTAATCACTGTGTCAATGTCACGTCATTGTCACGACCAAAAAAAACAGATCAAATCAAGTCACGTCGAAGCCGCTATAAAAGTGTCTCGAACGTATTAGGATTGTTTTTACTGTCTATGGTTTTATTAGAATTTAGGGACGATGACGAGGGATGTACTTGGCTTAATTATGTTATGCCACAGTGTTATGTATACAATTATGTGTTCTAATTTTAACGGGTACGAATACATTAAAGACACTAAAAAGACAGTACGGCTAGCACATGATGGCGCGCGAGTTACGTCGAGATAGACTACCAGTCCTTGTCTAATTAGAACGTTCAGAAAAAGACAGGTAGTCTATCTCGCGGGCGACAAAACTTGCGCGCCGTCATGTGCTAGCCGTCAGGACGTAGTCAATATGCGTAACAATAATTCGATTTTATTTAATACAGTTAATTCTAGAAAATTAGGATGTTGTTATAAGCGTCCTCTGTTGTTCAGTAGATGTACTTAAGGAGATGTATTGTTATTTATCAATACATGCTACAAGGTAAAAAAAAAGTTTCTTTTAAATGTGTAATCACTTATTTATTTACAATTATAATTAATCGTATACTACACTTCGTTCGTTCATCAACAAAGACGAACGAAGAAAATTAGGAATGCGCTGGTGAAATCGGAATATTTAATCATCTTAGTAACAGTTCTGTTGTCGATAGTATCAAAACCTTAATATCGAATTGGTTACAATTCTACCTCAACTACCACTTGCCTTTACATGAGTGTCACCTACCGTCCAATAGCTGAAATAGGTGTTCTTATTATGTATTTTAATTCTTACTTTGCTAATCAACGCTAGATGGCACTCCTAATACTTATAATTAAAGTTTTTGTATGACAATGTTCCCAATGGCCACTCTTTAATTAACCGACTTCAAATAAAATAATTATGACTATGACTTTCACGCGGCGTTGCTTGCGGCGAGCTGAAAATGTCTTCTTCTTGGAGAAGATTAGCTGAACACATCACATCACAGAGGGATTGTGACTATGAGAACAAATGAAAATTACATGACAATTGTGAGGGTTTAAGGGTAAAAAACCTACGAAACCTGGAATCTTCCGGATTTCTTGGTAGGTTTGGCTGTGTAATGTGTCCGCGCGGCATACTGAGTGAACATACCTATCACTACATAGTATAAAACAAAGCCGCTTCCCGCTGTCTGCCCCTATGTATGTTTAGATCTATAAAACTACGCCACGGATTTTGATGCGATTTTTTTAATAGATAGAGTGATTCAAGAGGAAGGTTTATATGTAGGTATAATACTTTAACCCGGAGCGAAGGGAGGGCGGGTCATTATAATTATCAATATTATCATCAACTGATGATGACTTGGTAACGTGACGACACTCTGCCTACGAAGCTAGCGGTTCCGAGATCGAGTGCCGATGTATGGCTGGTTTGAGCCAATATTTGTGCGATGAGTGCGAGTGTTGGTTCCAGGGTCTTGGGTATGTTCTATGTACTCATATTCATGTCATTTTATGCATTTATCTTAATGTTTATCGTTGCCTAGTTACCTACAGTTGCCCTAGAGTTTATTTTGCGTCTAGATCACTTTTCTGTGACACTTTGCTTTCTGTGGCACAGTTCTACAGTGGGTTAACGAACAAAGTTGCAATAATAATTCACATTATTATTGACAGCTGACGAATGACGGTATTGTTGATCTGGGTAAACCTTTCGCATACATACATAATTGAGATATAAATAAAACAGAGTTTTAAATAATCACTTTTGCTTTTAATAATATCATAAAAAACATTCTCATCATACATTTAACAGTCTACACGATCAGTCAACTCCTGACCACTTCAGTAACTCTAAAAACCTTACATGCAAAAAGGAGATGGTGCAATATTACATTTAAGTGTTAGTTAATACGTAGACAAACTTTAGCTCCAGTCAAAACTTAGTTTTTTCATAATTACAAATTTTATCACAACACATCTCTATACAGTATTCCGTTTAAAACTCATAGAAATGTTCGAACTATTCATATAAACTTATAAACTTAATCCCTAAATTTTGTTAATTAAATCAACAAAAACACTAAGTAATTCATAAAATAAAAAGTCCAGCTTTTTGTCCTAAATTAGATATGTCGTCTGAAAATGTTGTCCAAGATTTTGAAAAAGAGCTCATGGGGCAGGCCCCGGGTGACCTGCTGAATTTGTGTCCTAAGGAGATCGTATGTGGTGTCTTCGTAGACGGAGTAGGTGTGTGGCAGTTGGAGGGTCTCGTATAGTTCCTTGATTTTCTCAACACTTTCGGGGTCAGAGTTGCCGTAGTGAGCTTCGATGACCTGCCTCTGCGCAGGAGAAGCCCTTTGCAAAGCGACGACAGCAAGCCATGTGCATTTCCCGTCTTGGATGTCGGTACCGTTTTTGCCTGTGACGGCTGGATCTCCGAAGCAATCGAGGAAATCATCCTGGAAATGAAATTGTTACTTAGTCCAAGCAACACTAACAACAGAAGTTTCTAGAGTAAAAAACTCAAGAACTAACCAAGAGATTTAATTAAATTCAATATATTGGAAGATTGCAATGCACCAGGCTGCTGTGGGAATATTCAGATGACGTCTGATAGGGATGTTTGGAAGAAAAAGACGTGGTGCGCTGACACCAAATAATTGGAATGGCGATGATGATGACGATATTGGAAGATTAAAAGCTAAGTATCCATGGTTTAGTGGTATAGTGATGGATCTCGTTTTTATCATTCATTTTAGAGTTAGAGAAATCTTTATAGTTTTATCCTACAAAGTTTGTTTCCAATACTAACCTGGATTTGGAAGAACTGTCCCATTTCCAGCAGGATGGTCTTAGCCTGTCTGTGGGTCTCTAGGTCATCGACTCCAGACATGAGCAGGGCCAGACCGACAGGCATCTGGAAGGTGTGGTATGCCGTCTTGTACTTGGCGATCGTCAGGTACTGTTCCATGGTGAACTGGGTCAGATCTGGTTTGTCCGTCTTGGACATTGATTTTTCTAGGAACTGGCCGGTGGAGCATTTTAGGAGCATCTGAAAAGAAAGCAATCGTTATTAAGTTATTGAAGAAGACCTTTTGTTTGTTGTTTTTCACGTTTCAACGTTTCAATCGATTGACGTGAAATTGGTACTGAGATAGGTAGTTTTTATGACCGCGGAGATAGACATAAAGTTCTTTTTATCCCGGGTAATTTGGACTGTCCCCTGGGGAATAGAGATGGAAGATGGAAACGCAAAACCAAAAACAATGCAATTTAAAAGTGTTACAAATATTTAATCAGTTCCGAGTCTGAATTAAGCGTTTACTGTCACTAGTGTTGCTTTCCTTTCCTTCTACATTTTAATTATCAAATCATAGCGGTGCTGCTTTGATTGTATCCGAGTCAAAATTGTAGCAGGTTGATTCTTCGGCGTTTTAACCGCCGTCATTGTTGTCTTTGCATATTATTTCAGATAAAATTAACACTCCTTTAATTAATTTACAAGAATTATTTATAAACTATCCCTGGTACTGCTTCTAGTTACATCAAAATTTGCTCGTAGTTATCATTATTTAGGTCAATATATTGAAGACAACAATGACGGGCGGTTGAAACGCCAAAGAATCGCCCAGCAACGCAAAGAGAGTAGCTATGCGGATATAACATACCTAAGTAATAACATAAATTAATCGATTATCACCTTTTAGTGCATGGATAAGCAACACGTGGTGGACACGATAGTATTATCATAAACGTTTAGCGATCACTTATAAAACTCTGATACCTACAGAAATTACAAAATATATTACTGCGTTTTAGGTATGTGGTGTGTGTCCTATATCGAATACTTATCTTCTTTATAGGTAATGCATTATCTCGGTAAATAACTTAATAAGGCACGCATTTAGAGGTATTTATAAGAAAATAATATATTCCCATTTATGGTATTAGTAAAAGGCCTTCCCTAATAAGTACTTACACAAATTACCTTTGCGTAAATACTTATTAGGGAAGGCCTTTTATTTATACTTACTTATTAGGAAATGAACGAAACTTTTGACTGTTACACACGCAATACCATATAATTTATTATGGCTTTTCACTTGTGAGATGCTTTGGAACTTCGTATCATCCATTTCTTTCTATCTATATTTATAACTAAGGCGAGAGAAAGAGACTTTTCTAGCTAAATATTGAACTTGTAGAATCCCAGGTTCCGTTTCAATTTCCGATGTCATTATTAACTGTGTTATGTCTCGGGTTGCCTAAAGAAAAAATATGTTTGAAGGAACACTTATTTTTTGTATGAAGTTAACATTCAATTAAGTACGCTATAAAACTAACCCTACTAATATTATAAACGCGAAAGTTTGTAAGTATGGATGTTTGTTACTCTTTCACGCAAAAACTACTGGACAGATTAAGGTGAAATTTGAACGCTTATACCTTGGATTAACACATAGGCTACCTTTTATATCGCTCGGGAACTGATTTATACGCGTACGAAGTCGCGGGCGGAAGCTAGTAATCATATAAAATAATTTAAGGTGATCTCCACGTTACCAAGGATCTTGGTAGCTTGAGTTAAGAGCATGCCGCGAGACAGTACAAACTTACGGCGGTCCCAAAAAGGGGTTGCCGGAATATAGGTCAAGCAATAAAATCACTGTGTTTTGCTAAGGTCACATGGAGCAAGTACCTACGTCCAACCCACTTTATATTTTTAAGTCCTATTGCGTAATAGTGCGTACTATAACATGACTTCTTAAACATAGTAGTTTCGGATCATTTAAAATTGTGTTGATGTACTTGCCCCAACAGACCATACATCGTCACGTCATTGTAAAACTTACCTCATTAAACATCTCGATCACGTTCTTATAGTACGGCTTCGCGTGGAAGTGCTTCTTCAGCGTGGAGTACATGGCCGACTGCACCAGGATGGCGTCGTTGATGGCGCTGAGCCCCACCTCGGGCCGGCGGTGCCAGCTGGGCGCGCCGCGCCGCATCTCCGTGTTCTCCATTAGGTCGGTCAGGAGGAGTTGGTGAGTGTGGAACTGGAATATTATAGCAGCTGTAGAATTTTGACTAATCAGCCTTCTATAGGGGATAATAATAAAAAAAAACATAAGATTATAGGAGTGTGTTTTTATGCACGAAGTCCCACTCGGTCTCTGTGGCGCCGACGTGGGTTAAAAATATTTTTATAGGATTAAGGAGATGTTGAGATTTTTTTACTGAAGCATTAAGAATTAAAATTCTAATTTTCAATTTAAAAGCAAAAATCTTAATTTCATTTTTATTAATTTATTTATTTAATCTACTCTGCACAATACAAATAAATGCAAGTACAAATGGCGGAGTTAATGCCTAAAGGCATTCTCTACCAGTCAATCACATACATTTTTACCTACAGGCAGAAAAGCCACATTGAGAATCAGGTACATTCGGCTAAAAATAGATGTATCCACTTTTGGACCTTTATTACAATGCTATAAGGTGAAAAAGTGGAGCAATCTCTTTGTAGTCGACTGTACCTACAGTAAAATCTGAGTGTTAATTAATACTTGTTTTGGTTCTACTGTAAATACTTATTTAACAATTCTAGTTATCGGAACAAGGGAAATACCTATACAATACCTATCTTCATATTGAATTACACCAACAAACTAACATGCTACTGGTGTAACAGCAGAGTAATGCAAGTGCAGGTATTGTTGAACGGTTGTTTAATTAGAGTCTATGAAATTATTTACAAGTTCTTCTTTCCTTAAAAAGTTGTAAATGCAAGAACGCAGTAACTATTTAATGCCTTATCGTGACTGTTTTACGGTCGTAAATGATTTTAAGTACCTATCTACTAGGCAAATGCACGCATTGGCTGCATGTTAATGCGACAACTTACGAATCACTACATAGTATAAAACAAAGTCGCTTTTTCTGTCTCTATATCCCTATGTATGCTTAAATCTTTAAAACTACGCAACGGATTTTGATGCGGTTTTTTTTAATAGATAGAGTGATTGAAGAGGAAGGTTTATATGTATAATACTTTAATCCGGAGCGAAGCGAGGGCGGGTCGCTAGTAGGATCCTAGTAGTAGTAGTAGTAGGGTAGTAGGACCTTTCCGCTAGAAGCTACGAGTATAACTATAACTCGCTCCTACTAGGTTGGAAGTGTTGGAACAAAGCATATTAATTTGGTCACCCACCAATTTATCGATTTCACTTCATCGATGGTATCATTTTATTTTCTGTTCTGTGATTTATCGAACGCTATTTCCTACTGAAACCATGATGTTTCCAGAATAGCTTAAACATTCATTAGGTACGTAGGTTAGGTTAGGTTAGACTTGTGACTATCAAAAAAAGTTAACTTATGCAGCGAGAAATGCCTTTTGATGAAATGAAAATTTTGCGTAACGTTCGTTGAAAGGTGTTTTGATACAATAATAAGTAGGTACGTGGTTAATTTCTAGTCAGAAAACTCAGACAGTAAATATGGACAAAAAAAGATAATCAAGCGATCTAAATTCATGCTAACCAGTTTAAAACGATACCAAAACTCCTCGTATTTCCATTATGGTCATTTTATAAGGCGCAAATACGAACGGGCGCGACTCGCAAAAAGTGGCCATGAACGCAACCGGTCTCTAAGCAGAGAGACAGAAACCCACATTCGATTGTAAACATTCGGAACTTATATTTAAATCCGTAAAATAAACATTTCTGTCGGGAAATTTAAGATCACCTGCTGCTGTTTATGGATGATTTGACGATCGTTGCGGTCGGTGTTTTTTGAATTATTATGTTCTACCTACATTAGCGTTTTTAATATCGCACGATTTCCACTAGGTTCGTGTAGTAAGGTCTACAAAGTATTATTGTTATTGTTATTTTATCCATGAATTCCAGCTACACCGACGCTCTTTTTCCAGTGTTTTTCTCACTTTTCTTCATTAGGTATGAGTATAATTTTTATTGTGTAGGTAGGTACCGGGTTAACCGCGGAATAAGTTAAACAATGATTGATCACCTTAACCAACCTCTACAAATTGACGTTTAATAGTGTTTGAAAGACACAAGCCAAACTTGTTGTGTTTACGAATATTTGTCAGCAATCCATTGTCACGTAACAACCGTTCATGTAAAGTGAGCTAAGAATTTTAAACAGTCAACAACGCATGAGCTTGCGGCGATTGTTGTTTAAAGACATTTCCGAGCATAGAGCATGTTTATAGTGCATAGTCTCGTTCCTCTATTCATTTCGTTTTAGTCCATCTTGGTACTATATCGAAATCATATTGTAGATGTTAAGTAAATATGGACTGCCACGTCGTATTAACACAAAAGCACGATAGGCTAGAGCCAAGTAGAAAATAGGCCCTGTCGTTAAGTCAATTTAATTCGCAAAAGAAAGGCTGGTGCACAATGATACGAGATATTTTAGTACTAAATTAATGCAAAAATACCTGAGAATAAAAACAATTGAACCCGCAGTTAACTCATTAGTCATTACTCACGTTGATAATGTAAATAAGGATTTAAGTACGTACACTTGCAGCTATTGACGTTTACCTATAAACGAAGGAATGATTTAAGTTTGTATCTTAAGTTAAACTTAACCTCCTGAGGCCCACGTCAAATTTTACTAGTTCAAAAAAGAACCTTGTGTAAGTCAACTAAAGTCTAAAGTCACTTTGACAAATGTCCTAAATTTAGGCCGTTGGGTCTTACGAGGTTAAGTTATCAATCACGTACACAACTAACAAATAAATTATGATAATGGAATTTTATTTTGTGTTTGAAATGCACGGTTTAAACAAATACGGGCTGTTTGTCGTGTCAACTCGTGTCGTTATCACACTGTATCCATGGCGAATGATAACGAACGAACAAATTCAAGCTGTGCTAAACAGAATTCAAGGTCTGCATGTTATTCAATATTTAATGCTATCGCACATATTGTTACTTGATTAGCGTGTACTCGTAGACAAAAAATATTCCAATGAACTGCGTGTTAAATAATTTCATAAAAATCTATTTTAGTAAATAGTACACCCAATAAAGTGCTATTAGGGCTGTGAGCGAAACTGAAGTTTTCAATCAAAACACCTAGGTATATTGCTCTTTGTTCCTAGGTACCAAACATTAGATATATGTCCGATGCATTGCCGCCTTTTAAGTCTATCAATATAACTGTCGAAGTTGATTCAAATGCAATAACATTTCAAATCTCAAAATACTTACAGAAGAAACCCATGCAAATGCAACAGGACTAAAACAGATGTTGTCAAGTCGAATTCCTAAAATAGACGCTACCCGTTCAGCAACTCATTTCTTGTTCCTCGTTTTAACATGCATAATGACTTAAGAAGAACTAGGTACTTACATCGATATTCCAATATAAGGCAAACGGTTCCTTCATAACCTACCTACTCAGGGGCCTTATTCTACTTTGCCTACACGTATTTCGCCGCCATTACTGTCAAAAAAATAAGAGCTATCATAACTTTGACAATACGATATCATGTCAAAAGCAATATGGTTTTACGATCACACATCTAATTTGATTGTATTAGCTAATTCTCGCTAACTATCTTATTTACTTTCGAATAATCATTCCAAAGCGCTTTAACTTCTTTAGCTGCTTGAAAGACGTGCACTCATCCACCAGCTACACTAAACTATTAGAGGTAACACTGGGAAAAACGTGTTTTACTAATTTATAGTATATTTAATTACCATTTCTGTACACCAGCCCATGACGTTCGCCAGATGCACGTTCTCAGGAGTGAGGTTCTGAGGCGACTCTAGCATCTTGTAGGCCATCACAGTGGCCAACCCTCGGTTCTTCTTCCCATTCGGAACGTTGTATTGCAACAGCTGTAACAAAAGAACTATATAGGACAAGCTTTTTTAAACAAAGAATTCAATGAGGTCATCCATAATAATGGCTAGTTCTTTATTTGATCAAGTGCATGCAAAATTTGTCATCAATGTTTTCAATTTAAAGGGCTCGACTTTAATGGCGTTCAATGATGTCACCTTTGTTTTAGCATTCATTCAAATAATCAACATACATACACACATGTGTATGTTGGCGTACATGTTAATCTTAAGTTTATGTACGAAATTTCTTGTTATTGTTATTTTTTCTTTGTGCAATAAAGAGTTTACATACATACATACTTATACATACATACATATTTGTTATGCTTGCGATAACATACATACTCGTCGCTTAACTCTTCGTAGGTATGCCAAACAAAAATAACCCACGTTTTAGTCTCTTCAGATTTCCATACCATAAAAAGGATAGAAAAAAAAACAAAAGATGTCCAAAATTTTGTCCTGGATCCTTCACATGGCATATGAAAGGTATTATTAGGTACCTATAGAATGATTCAAAATTAAATATTTATATCCGTTTACCGTAATCTTTCATTTTAGCCAGCAACTGAGCTAACAAACCGTGAAGAACTTGATTTCGATACGGTTTAAGGATAAAGTAAAATACAGATCCAGCTCAAGTTGCATATTATAAAGTAACAAATAAAGTTTCACCATTGACCGACAGTAAATATTGAGATATAGGTACCTACCGGGCGACACAAAGCGTTTTTTTGTAATTAATATAGGTATTAAGTGGAATTAACGATTTATGTTTTGTTTACGAGTATTATTGGCAGTCCAGTATTAAGTTGATAGTCACAGAGTAATTATCAAAGTTGTCATGCAGCCCATTTAAAGTACAAACAACTTCGCTTGTCTGAACAGCTTTCTCCGCTCACAAGGACCATACAAGATGAAGGCGACGTATCAGTATACGTATAGGTAGTACCTACCACTATACACCAGGAGTATTTACAGTTACTTGGAAGACAAAGCCTGATTCGATCAAACTGGATTTGAGAACTGAGGATGCTAAATGCAAAATATTGTGGATCAAACTTTAATTCAGTTTTTGCGAATCAGGCTCTTAACTTATTGAACTGAAAAACCTTTCTATAATATTTTCTAAGCATTATTACATTTCAATGTTTGATCTGATCTAAATCTGCAACTAAAAAGTATTCTACATCCACAAGCTTGAGGTTACAACTGTCTTTAACTTCTCTTTATTTAAGTAACTTGCGAAAAACGCTACTACCAAAGTTCCCAATTGTTGGTAAACTCAAGCTCAATATACCCACTGATCGACTAGCACAAAACGTACCTTAGCCAACCATTTGCTGGCTTCCGGCACGTCAAGATGCTTTCCAGAGTCAGTGAGTTCCCTCACGATGTCCGGGAAGCAAGCCATGAATTCCCGGGACTGGTTTTTGGGAACCGCCAGTCCTCGGGCTGCCAGGGGCATTTGCTGAGGCGTCAGGGTCGACAGGAATCTAGAGACCAAAAACATTCGCTCACAAACACGGCTAGTGTCGTAGTCGAAGTTGTGGCTGTAGATGCTGTGTCTCCTTCATGATGTGGACAACGTGGTAGTTACAGAAAAGATCAGTAAATAAACAAATACAAAATCATGATCACGCAAATTCTGCCCGCGTTTAAAAAACCGAATTTCAGTCAGGTGTCTTTTGACAAGTTTTTTTTAGAAAAGAAGGTAGGTAGGTAGATAATTTATTATCTAAATAAGAACCAAAAACAGTTCTCGGTTAAATATGTTAAAGTGGTACTTATTTGTCACGATATTTCATGTAACGGTTATGAGATCGCAAGTGTGTTCACGCACAGGGCTTGATGTAAGATGAGACGACGCAACAGAGATAAAGATGACATGTCTTTGAAAAAGAAACAAGCAGCCGGCACCTGCTCGTTGTAGGTATAAAGACTACAAAGAGAGACAAAAAAAGGGTAGCCAAATCCATTACCTATAGTAGGAAATTTATAAAATGTCGGAATCCACTCGGGAGAATCCACTAAGGATTCCGACATTTTACAAAATTCTTACTACCTCTAACTTGTTTGAAAGGCAATAATAACAAGTTTAAACATCTTTTTAAACGGTGCCAAACATTAATAAGGTTGATACTCGTAATTTTAATAATAGCGTCGCTGTCATCAGGAATGATCTTAATTAAATTTGTGCAAGGTGCAAAAATCGATTTAAATGATAAATTAACATTAACCCACGTTTAGTTCAAACAACAATGGATTAAGAACAAATGGTCCACGTAGGTTCTTAATGAGCATCGTTAGCAGTAAGAATGTACCTACATGCACTAACCGATCATGGCGTATAAGCATGATCGCCGCGTTATCAGTAAAAATAAAACAGATGGCATGAATATAACCTACCAAACAACCAAACAAGTACTGGTTTGAATAAAACTTGAGAAAAAAAACTTGACTGAAATTCGGAATTCGAATGTAACAAAGTTTGCGACGTGTGCTAAAATAACGTCTGCGCACGGAACATTGGGTTCACTGACCTGTGATATTTCTGCAGTTTGAGTAGCTTCTTCGGGCCGGTTTCTTCGTTGGTCGGGGCAGCTACCTGGTCCAGGCGGGGTGCCATGGCGTCAGAGTTGGTAACGCTGGTAGTCTTACTGATCTGCCGTCGGACCTCATTCTTGTAAATCTGCACGATCTTTTCCAAACTTTTCGAAGTCGAAAACATCTTTAAAATTTTAGTCTAAACAAATAATCTCAAAAAAGTCCGGCGTAGTTTATTTTTGCTCAAACTAAAGTTTCTTTTTAGTTGAATAGTAGAGAGTATATTTTAACGAAGTCTCCCAATCGCGTACGTCTGACCAATACGAGCACGTATGACCGACTGATTCTTTGTTGTGTTTAGCCTCCTTGCCTTGCCTTGCCGGCGTTGCCGGTTTCACTACATCCAATCAAAATACGTTGTAGTGATGTCTGTTGTGTTTACATCCGATTCATCGACACCAACGAATCATTTGTTTCTCTTCCTTCTTCAAAGTGTTTCTCAAACAGTGTATTACCTAGAGTTGACTATTGATAAACACTGTAAAGACCCGATCACTTATCTCGCAAACATGTATTGTTAATAATCTGGAAATAAATACATAACAGTTTTAAGAATTGGTACCAAATTAACCCCCCGTCTGCCTTGTCACAGAGAGTTTTTTTTTTACTTTTTTTTTCGGACTTCATCATAATACGAAGAGACTAGAACTTGGTACCTCTGATCTGACAGATGAGGAGTTAAACAAAAGTATTACATTTATCATTAAGTTCTAGTATCTGTCAAACAAGATCATAAATAGGGCATTAGAACAACAGCATTTATTTACAGCAGCGGTCTGATTATTCCGCGCATTTCTCACGAGGAGAGTAACCGGGATTACATAACATGGGCCTATACTATCCGCAAAACTAAGTGGCGAGGCGGGTCATAAATCATCGGGATCGTGCTATCTCTTTCACACCTGCACGGCCTTATGGAGCGGGCCGAGAAATAATAGTGCTGGAGGGCTAGCAAAAGTGGTCCGCGACTTGTACCGCGAAAGGTAGCGGACATTTATTGCCCGACTGGGCACTTAGTCTGCGGATAGTATAGAGTTGTTTGGGGACTTCAAATAAATAATTGAAGCTTGAAAGGGGCCATACAATGTTGTAATCCCTCTAGGTATATATGTTTTATATGCTCACAAAGTTTCGCGTAAAACTGCAAATTTTGTCAATCGGTTTTTGAAAATAGAATGTCTGCAAGGAGTTTCAGAAGACTACCGAGGGCGTTTTAGTGGGCAATTCAGTAGTGCCAATGCTACCCTCAGAAAAATTAGAACAGCACGTTGCAAAATCGTTATTTTGAGGAACGTGCGTCGAACTACAAGAATGTTTCGACGAATGTTTTTTTCAAGATAATCTTTGTTAATTTTGTGTTATACACTTACTTAGTTCCTAATCGATTTTTGGTATTTGGGAGTTTTCCAAAAAAAGTGTACATCGTTAAAAACAAAATTAAAAAATAACTTTTTCAGCCGTATATTTCGATAAGACGTTAATTTTCGTGACGAAATGGAAAAAGTTAAATTTACTTAAGAAGATATCAAGAGCCGGAAGAAGGCAGTCTTACATAGAGAGCTTTTGATGTCCAATTTCAAATGTCGCCCAGGGTAAAGGGACTATTCCATCACGTAAGTGCTATACTCGTAGCTAAAGTATAGCTAAAACGGTGACACCTTCGAACCGGATACTAATTGTTTACTAGTGGTTCCATAAGGAGGTATTTCCCATAAAAAACATCGGTTGTGGTTGCGGGACTATCGATATCGCATGCTATCGAGTTTAACCCACGCCTAGATGCGGCTGCGTGCGCAGCAAAACAAACTAACTGCCGCCGTTCTAGGCATGCGCAAAATGCTTCACTTAAAAGAAAAGATGGATATGTGTCTTTGGTTCACAGTGAAGTATATCACTCTTTTAGTTCAATAGTTCATTTTAGTTCACTGACTTATTGGATAAATTTGGGTAGTGTAGTTCGTTTTCTTTCACTCAGTCATTGAACTAATGACTGAGTTGATGTTTATTTTGTATTTCAATTCATTAAAATCTTTCTTCTGATTCGTTAGTTGCTAACATTTATCACATCGAACCGTTACAAAAAAAATGCTTGTAATAAATAATAATAATTAAATATAATACGATTACTACGATTTACCACAGATTTCCCTTCATACTTGATCAGGCTTAGGACTGACAATCTCGTGTTTCTAATTTATATTTACTTAAAACTTAGATTGGCGTATTTAAAAATCTGTGATATGTACAATGATTTAAATATACATTATTTACACTATTTACAGCCATACTTTTTATGTGTTGCAGCTAACAAACAATAACTGCGACATTTTTTTTGATGCCAGTCTTGTGCGTTTTTCAGTAAGAATGTTCCCTGCTTTGGAAAATATTCTTTCACAGGGTACTGATGTAGCCACAATGTTCAGACGCTTTAACATAAAATTATATAGCATCGGATATATAGAGCGTCGCTGGTTCCACCACACAAACGGGTCGCTTGTCCTATTTAATATGGGTTCCTGAAGATATTTTTCTAATTCTACAATTCCAGCTGCTGTAGGATTAGTTGGTGTTAATTTTGCTACTTCCTTATCAAAATCTTCCCATATTGAAGTAGACTGAGGTTGTGCGTTCTGTTGCATGGAAGTTTGAGTCTGCGGCTCACGTTGGTTTCCGGGTAGTGGGCGCTGGTTTCCAATCCTTAACTTCAAATTGCTGATAGCACTTTGAGCAAGGGATGGTTTGCGAAAGCCCTTATCCTTAAATCGCGGATCTAAAATAGATGCCTCTGCGTGTAGTGGTGAGAGTTCCGTATAATTAAATCGCCGGTCTAGCTCTATGTTAATTATTTTTACCATTTCTTGAATAGCTGGTATCGTATGTAGCTCATTTAAAATCTTTCTCGCATTTGTTGTTAATATGCGGCACAAGGGAATAACTTTGGACAGTGTTACATTTTTTTCTGAACTAATTTCTAAAGTTACTTCGTAAAACATTTTCAGGATTGGGATAGCTGCTTCGACTGTTGCCCAGTCACTGACACTTAACATTAAGTCCGCCCTTGTGATAGCGAGAGTTGCAATAACGGCGTCTTTTATTTTAGTGATGCGTTGGAACATGTCATAAGTTGAATTCCATCGCGTAGAAACGTCTTGTTTTAATTTCAGCTGAGGTACGTTCAACTGGCTCTGTATTTCACGAAGTTTACTTAATGCTTGAGAACTTCTTTTAAAGTATTCTACAACGTGCTTAACTCGAGCTGTAGTTTCAGCAATCGCTGCTAGCGCTGATTGCACACACAAATTGATCGAGTGGGCGAAGCATGGGATATGGCGCCAATCTCCAGCTCTTATCGCGGCGGTTATATTAGCCGCATTATCGCTTGCTATTGCAGTCACTTTATCCTCAACTTCCCATTCTCTCATTATATTTTTTAAAAAGTCCGCTAAATTGGCAGCTGTGTGTCTTTCGGCGTATTCGACACAACCTAGCATGATCGACTCGAGCTGGGAGTTACCGATATAATGGGCTGTAACAGCGATAAAACTTTCATTGTTGACTGAAGTCCAGCCGTCGGTAGTAAGGCATATAGCGTTAGCAGCGGCTATTTTTGCCTTAGCTTTCTCCAGTTCTTTTGTGTACATTTTGGGTAAAAGGCTTTCCGAAACCGTTTTACGCGTCGGTAAAGAATATCCAGGACATAACATCGACACGAAGGTTTTAAATTCAGGTTCTTCTACAATAGAGAAAGCGTGGTGGCCTTTGGAAATCATCTTTAATAACTGCTCGTCAAGCTTTTCTGCTCGACGAGGTCCCATTGGCTTTGTGCTCTGCACGAACTCTGCCATGGATGGTTGGGTTTGGCCTGGGGTAGCTCTTGGGATCTGTAGAGGAAAAAGGTGTGACACCCTGTTGTCATTTAGTCCCGTTGTTGCTATAGGTGTAGAAGTAGAAGCGACTTCTTCAGCTACAATCCCGGGAGCTGTTGAAAGCTCCATTGGTTGTCGTTCCGGAACAAGCGGCACGGTAGGATGTTTGTTCTTCATGTGCCTACTTAAATTGCCAGCATTGCCGCCAGAAATACTCAAAATATGGGAACAATAAAAACACTTAGCCTTTTTCCGTTCAACAACTTCTGTAAAATGGTCCCAAACGGCGCTTCGTTTCCTTGATGACATTTTCGAAACAATGATACTTAATTATATTACCTACAGTTTTTTGAACACAACTATTTAAACGAGTTATCTCTACAGTTCAGAACTATTTATATATTTACATGTACGTATATGTAACGTAACACAATGTTTATATTTACAACAATTTTTATTACACAACACGCCAAGTCGCCAACACAGTGTTAATTATTTACAAAAGTTTTTATTTTATATTTACAACAATAAAAAGAGTAATTATTTGTCTCGGCACAAAAAAAAAACAAAAAACGCACGTGACACGTCACGAACGAAGCGCATCAATTTCAAAACTAAGTATCAGTTATCTAGTTATTTTCAAATTCAAAATTTTCCCGTTTAGTGTTTACGTTTGTTTATTATTATGTAGAAAATTGTATATCTGATATACATTGCGTTTTATTTAAACGTTTGAAATTAATTATTTTAGTTTAACACGCAATGTATGTCGGTCAGTGTGATTTCCGTACCTATCGCTTTATGTCATAATTGCTTTCCAATGAACTATTGTTAGAGCAAAATAAATTGAAAGAGATGGCATAACACGAATGAATACATAACAGACAACGTGTACGAGTAGCGATTCCGATCGGATATCTCTCTTGCTCACGCCAGTCGCCACCCTGTTCCTCGGTTCACACTCGGCGGCATTCGGCTCCAGCTCGGTAATCGGTGGGTACAAGGACGAGTGCCGAGCTAAGTTCTAATCTGTGGGCCGGGCGAATGTTGGTGGTTCGAGTGAGTGAACGACGTGAAGTAAAAGAAGTATTGAAGCACATTAAAGAGAAATGAACTAAAGATTGAAAGAGTGATATCAAAAGATATACTTCATTTGAAGCATTCATTCATGAACTACACATGTCTACGCCGTTCCCCTCGCCTCCGGTGGCAAGCCACGCGGGCGACGTCACGTAGGCACCCAGTAACAACAGCCGATAGAGCCGAGGGGAGCCGAGTCGAACCGAGCGCCCCCGAGCGCCACCCAACCACCATTGCACACCATGACCCAAAATTACGGGCACCGAGTGCAGAACATCACGTATGCATGGTAGATTACGAAATAGATTTATCTCCACAACGCTGATTTTAGACGGTTCGGCAATCTTACAGTAGGCCAATAGTTCCAATAGTCATGGTTTGTATAATGGTTGTTTTGAACTCAGATACTTTTGTAGTTATGCCAAATAACATTGTTTTCCGGTTGAGGTGATTTGATAGGCTTTTTGGCTGCTCGTACCGCAAAATATTTGTTTCTTTAGCCATGTCACTTACGAGTCTTACTTTCGACTTACCTACGAGCCCTACGACTGGTTACAGAAATTAAGAGCCTGCAGGATTTATTCTTACTAGTAAGTGACATCCCCCTAGAAACTTTTCTTCAGGATATCTTCTATGTGAAGTACGTAAGTATGTATAGTATGTATGACAGTCAAGATTCAAGATAAGTCTGACTTTAATCTAGACGTCTGTGTCATACTGAATACTCGTACCCTTCTATTAAGGTGATCTAGTTAGGTACTGATACATGCCTTGATCTAGTTTACCTGGACGGGCATGTGGATCAAGCTACAGCTATTCTTGTCACTTAAGGCACTGCATATAATCTAATTAATAATACATAGAAAAAAAACGAAAGAAGGGTAAGGGTGCTTAAACGAAAACTCACCTACCAATCGAACTTTTAAAGATATTCAAAATAATATATTTAAGCACACCAAATGAAGAAGGGACAATATTTCCCGAAGTAAGAATTATCGTTTAGAAAATGAGAGTTTCAAGTGGGCCATGGCAATGTTTGTTTTTTGTCCGGCGGGGATTGATTTCGCGGCAATAACAGATGAAAGCAGTACCTAATAGCACGACATTACCCAAGCGCGTTGCCTAACCGCAATCGGTTACAAAACGTTCTATTTTCAGCAATTCAGAAATTAAGTGCAACTCAAGAAAATTAAGTTTACTAGTTGTTTTTGTTTGCGAGGACACGGAATCATTGAACGCTGTCGTGTACGATTCGTACCAGAGGTTTATTATTTTTCATCTGTGAATATTAAGTATAGTTTACTTACGGCAACCGCTCACACAAATATCCCTTATAGTATCCCGTTGTTTCCCTTTTTTTTGGTCATAATGTCATTGTTGACATCATTATTGATAGTCATAATTTTTTATATCGCTGAAATCGTTATCATTTCCGTTTTTTTTAATATGTAACGTGAAGACAAGGTTAGGTTAGTTTTCATGTCTATTCGGAATAAGTAACAGTTTCTCCAAAAAATACGTTACAACTTGCGATAATTATGACGGAAAACACATTATGACTAAAATAATTATGGCAGATAATATGGAACAATTCTTAAAACTCCGAATTCAGCTTCAAAATTTCTCGGATGCCTGATGTATGCGAGCTGATAGTTGTTACTATCTGTGCTTAACACTAACCCTTTTCTTACATTATATATGTATACGAGATATATAGCGTATGTCAGTAAGTAGTATTTCGATTTGCACGGAGGATGGGAGTTACTACCTACATTCCGACAAGCTGGTGTGCTATCTCATGGGATTAATTTGTCGGAATATATAAGAATAAACCAATAAAATCATTCTATTTATTTTTAAACGGGGCCCAGTGGGAATAAAAGTGGTCAATTGAAAAAAAGAAAGGAAGAAAACAAGTTTATTTGGCAGGCGTTTTGAACAAAAGTACAAATAATATCAACATAACATCACTACATAGTATAAATCAAAGTCCCTTTTTCTGTCCCTATATCCCTATGTATGCTTAAATCTTTAAAACTACGTAACGGATTTTGATGCGGTTTTTTTTAATAGATAGTGATTGATGAGGAAGGTTTATATGTATAATACTTTAATCCGGAGCGAAGCGAGGGCGGGTCGCTAGAATTATATAAAATAAAACAGCGTACAAAAGAACCTTGAAATCACCTTGTACAGTCACCAGCATAATAATTATATTATCCAACATTGGGCTCAAAAATATCTGACAAGTTTTTATTACTGGAGGCATAAGAGCGTGTCAGATATTTTTAGGAGCAATGATGTATAATAAATGAATTCTGGTGACTGTACATAGTTTAAAACCTACCAAAACATTTGACACTCCGCTAATGTGTCAAAACGTTGCAATACGTTTCGTTACGCTGGTTTTCAGTGAAGTCAGAGAATGAAAAAACTACAGTTAAATCAATTGAAGATTCATCAATTGTCATGATCCAATTGGTAAGAAATTGGGAGGTTGACGACGCCGGCGCGGTGACGTCGATCACAAGACGCCGATCGACTCGGATTTAAATCGAATCCATGCTCCGGAAGATAGTCAAGAGTTGGTACCTTTGCAAGGACATTCATCGTAAAAATAACATATATAGATAACTACCGCAACATGATAGCGGAAACCTTGTGACAATTGTCCAAAAACAGTATTAGGTATTTATCAGATACGAGGTGATCAAGTCTAATAAAATACTACTCACGACTGATAAACATGATTACACGAAGATGCCACGTGCATAGCTGCCTACTATGTGGGACGAAAGAGCTTTACGTCGAGTTGTAACAACTGCACATACTCGTACGATTAAAGTGCTAAATCCAAAGATTTTCTGTATACGTAGTCTACATTCATATACTATATGTACGTTTGGACCGTTTAAAAATCGTTGGATGTCTAAACTCAAATAACGTGGAAAATGGGTTTTTACCCGACTGTTCGTTATGTTTTTCGTTGTATGTTTGTATGTATGTATGTATGAAAGTATTTTTCTTTTGGCACGCTCTGTAGCATAAACTGTTTGACGGATTTCAACATATGATAAGAGCTTAGGGTCCAAATTGCTCGTAATGAACGAATGAGTGAATGAAAAACCGTTCAGTTCGTTCAACAACTGGTGGTTAATGCTAATGCGTTTTAAAAAAGAAATATTGTATTTTATTCAAAGTGCCTGACGGACGTCATTTTTGAAAACCTGTTTGGGTGAGTAGGTTCCTAATTGTATTTCAATATTAGCAAGAGTCGTACGCATATGTATTAGCTTCCAGATACAAACCCTAGCAAAATTTATTACCTATATTGTATAATATTATATTCCTTAATAGATTTTCACGCGCCTTCAATTAGATAATGATTATCGGTAAACTTATAGACTTGTAGAAAAAACTAAAATATAAGTGGGTTCAGAAACCACTTTAATTTTTTTGTTCCGACTCCAGCGAAAATTATTGATAATAATAACATAATGATGAAATTTCATTTTTCATATTTGTCGGCGTTTAATTCTACATTAAACGCCGACAAATATGCCAAATAATAGCTTTGTAAAGCCTGACAAGTTTCTATTTGGCCCTATTTCAATACAAACTTGTATGTATGTATGTATGTATGTATGTAAACTCTTTATTGCACAAAAATATAAATATTACAATTATAATACTAAATTAATGTACAAAGGCGAACTTATCCCTAAATGGGATCTCTTCCAGCTAACCCTGAAGCAAATGAGTAAGGACAATGCATGGGGTTGGACACATACAAGTTTGCACAAAAAGTAAAAAGAAATGATGATACTAATATAAACGTACATGTATAATACACACATATATATACATATATACATACATATACATATATACCTACATAAATATATAATATAAATAACAACTCTAATCATTATAGGAACCTGACTTCACGACTCATTCAGCCACAAAGTTTTTAAATTCCTCTTTAGAGAGACTACAGAAGGGGACTGCCTTAAGGACAACGGAAGTTCATTCCACAGTGTGTATTGTATTGAAATAGGGCCAAATAGAAACTTGTCAGGCTTACTACCAAGAGTGCCCGAGTGAGTTAAACCACGGACAGACGGACATGGCGAAACTATAAGGGTTCCTTGTTAACTACGGAACCCTAAAAAGCCTTTCAGCCTTTAGCTCATACTTATATCTTTATTTATACCTTATTGCACTGTACGTCCGAAGGCAGACTTAAGCTTATTTCCATTTTGTATTCAGTCCTAACCGTTAATTCAGAACCAGAGATCCTTTTAACAAAACAACTATATTAGGTTTATATCTAAGTATACCTATAACTTGAGTCATAAGAATGTGGTTCCTCTATTATCGAAGTAACACGCATTTACATCGTGCAGAAATAGAACCACTTAAAGCACTCTCAAGGTTAAGATCAAGGCGTTATAAACATCAAAACAAATGCCAGGCAAAATCAACTTACAATGTATGCAACATATAGCTCCTTCTGCAGAAGGTAATATTTTATTTGTTAATCAGAGGCAGCAATGGAATGTTGACTATTAACTGAATCGAATACCGTTTCTTTGTTGTTTTGTTATCTTGTGACGATATAAGGCTTGTATTAGTCAGTCGGTAGGTAATTAGTTTTAATTGTTTGCAATTATGAGAGTCTTATATTACTTCTTGGGATAAGTGAGCAGGTTACATAATTGCGTGAGGAGCTCATTTTGAGTATTTATTGTTTTCTTAAGTGTATTTTTCAAATAACTGAGTTGGCATTGTAGTAGTAATGAAATGCTCAATGACAAGGCTGACAGGCTTGACAAAATGAAGTCTATAAATTAGTACTAGCGCGTTTTCGTTAAGGACAAAATTAAGAAAATTTTACTTTTTCCATTTCGTCACGAAAATTAACTTATCTAAATGTATGGCTAATTTTCGTGACGAAATGGAAAAAGTTAAATTTTCTTAATTTTGTCTTTAACGATGTACACTTTTTTTGGAAAACACCCACTACCTACTTGAATGACGGCGGTAAAATTTAAAATCAAAATTCTTTTTAAAAAATTACATCATGAGGGGTGTATGAAAATCCATTACTGGCCGCGTTTTAGGGTTCCATATCGGGAGGGCCCAAACGGAACCCTATTGCTGTCACTCTCATGTCCGTCTGTCCATCTCGTGTTAACAAAAATTCATACAAATTGTAAAAAAAAAATGTTTTAAAGGAGGTACTTCTTCCACTCGAAGAGGTAGGGTAAAAAAAAATGTATCAAAACAGCATCAACTCAAAATAAAACTGTATTTTTAAATCAACTTTAATACCAATGTGTTTGGACTTAAAACAAATCTAATAGTTTTTTGAATTGATACTGTTTTGATCTAGCAGTGCGAAATATAGTATTTTAGTTATAGAAAAACAAAAGAATTGAGAAATCACCAAAATCAGCCTTTTTACAAAATTTTGTTCCTATTTTTAAGATGTTTATTATTACGTATATTTCACTAAAAAGTACAAATATATTGATAAATCATATTTTGGTACGGAACTCTTAATGTGCCTTACCTTACTTAATTACCTTAAGGCGGTTGCTGGATGAGTGTGAGTACAGCAACCGCTTGCTTCCCGGCCTCCACAGTAGTATTATTGTGCTAAACTAGAGTCGGCTTCTACTTACTATCATATCGTTCGATATCAAATACAGATTTGTAGTGAAATAGGGCCAAATATAATCTTGTCAGGCTTTAACATGCGAGATTTGTCAAAATTGTATGTACCTATGCAATTGACATTACATATCGAATAAAATGTCATCTCGTGAGATAGTAGAATTGAATTGCTTTGGGTGGATTCCGGTAACCTTCGGGGAGGGAAGATGGCCAATTGAAAAATGCCCGGCTTTTAGTTTTGATTTATTCTGTTTACTGATTTACTCTATTCACTAGATATTGTCGAAATCACTGCGTGGACCGCCATTAATTCAAAATTAAGACGAAGAAATGGTTTGTTTTTCAAAGATGTTCGAAATTTAAATGTGATATCGAATTTGATGTAATTATTAAGCAATAATAACATTTTCACAGATAAGAAATTAGTTATAATAAAATAGTTTATCTTTATGCTAGTCGTAATTTGCGGTTTTTGAACGCATCATACAGGGTTAATATGTGTGTAGATAAAAAATAAAATGAAGAATTCTGCGCACATAACCCAAGTCGGTGCATAATCCCAGTGTCTGTAAAGTATCAATCACTATGCGATGTGATTTTTAAGATTTTTAATCTTAAAGATTTTGATTTTTAACCTTTGTAGAAAATCATTTGTTGCCCATTGTAGTGTCAGCATATAACCAATCAAAGAATGTGTATAAATATATGTTACACAATGTGATATTTAGCTGTTTTTATTTAATTTTGAATTAAATTTAATAACCCTCTTCACGTGACAAGTGCAATAGGTTTTCAATGTATCGGCTCATTGAGTTAGAAAATGAAAGACTGTGTGGGAGGACGACGCGACGGCGCTAGTTAGCAAGCTGTTGCAATAATGTTCAATGCTCGTGTTTATCGTTTCTTGGATACGTGTACAAGTCAACTTAGTGACGACACGTTGGCCTAGTTGGGAGTGACCCTGCCTTCGAAGTCTGCGGTCCCGGGTTCAAATCCCGGTAAGAGCAGACATTTGAGTATTTGTTCCTGAGTCTTGGATGTTTTCTATGTATTTAAGGATTTATTTCTCTATCTAAGTATGTTTATCATTGTCTAGTACCCATAGTACAAGCCTAGAGCTTAGTTTGGGACTAAGTCAATTTGTGTGAGATTGTCCGGTGATATTTATTTATTTCCCAGTTTCAGACTATTTTCTAGACGACATAAATTTAATAAATACTTTAACTTATACATTAGTTATGTCTTAAACATAAAATAAAATATTTAAAAAAATCCCTTTCATTAACGTAAAAATCACTTTTCAAATGGTCAGTCAAACTGAAGTGGGCCTTTGGGTACCTAAAATTATCATTTGACGCCAACTTCAGTTTGACCGATCTACAGTTTGAAAAGAAATTATATGCGTTTTGTATTTATTAAACATTTTATTTTATTTTATACTATTTACCGAACCTAATATGCTTTCATGTAGTCAATGAATAAGAACCACAGGATATTTCACGGTCGCCACAAGCAACTCCGCGGGAAAGTTAAAGAGTATTTTAACCATTTAAATGAATCGAGATATGTACCTATCTCATCCTTGAAATAGGTACCTTTGAGGACTTTCCGTGCCCATCAGTGGTCTTCATTATCAGTTGCATTTCAATGTGAGAACAAATACTGGTCATGTTACTGAAAATACTAAAATCGCTATCGTGTGTGTACGTGCCACCTACTTGCCTTGGCATTGCCTAAATTCTCCGGATCTCTTCATCAGATACTGATTTGGCGATCGCATTCGATCCATTCACAATTGACGAAGTAATCGGGTAACAAACAAAAAAAAAAACAACAGTCTTTGAAAATTTTTTTTTGAAGTCGGTTAAAATCGAATCTAAGAAGGAAGCAATGAACTCTTTAGATCGCTCTTCGCTTGACATTTCAAAATGGCGTCGGACACGATGACAGTCGCGGCTGTGTTTATCATAATTCACCGAATTATTGACAAAAAGAATACGGAATCGCCTTGGTGGTGGAACGGCTCAGCAACTTTATCAAATTTGTATGCACCTCGCTCACAGACAAGTTAGAACTAGTAGTTCTGCCCGCAGCTCGCTCGGATACACGTCCAAATTACGCGAGGCACATACACCGAGGCGCCTTTGAGCACGGTCCGACCGCAAGTTATCCACAAGTTTAGAGTTGTCGGTATTCAGTACAGTCGGCTCTGCCTACCCCAGTCTGGGAATGAAGGCGTGACGCTATGTATGCTTTCTTGAAATAGTGAAATAGTAGCGCAAGGCCTTGTTCTACTCTGTCTTTTCCCTATTGTTATTGAATTGTCATCGATGACAATACTTATTGTAAAACCATATGTAGAAAAAAGCCCTAGGTCGTTACCTCTTTTTCCAATTACTGATATAAAATCATAAACATCATCATTATTTCTCTCAGTAAAATAACATCCATGCTTCCATACTAATATTATAAATGCGAAAGTAACTCTGTCTGTGTCTAACTGTCTGTTTGTTAAGCTTTTACGGATAAACTGCTCAACCGATTTACATAAAATTTGGTATGGAGATAGTTTTAGTTCCGAGGAAAGACATTGGATAGTTCCTGAGGGAATAGCGATAAACGGCTTCTACGCGGACCGAGTCACGGGAAACCGCTAGTAGTGCATTTTAGCTAGAAGGGGTAAGCGGTAGATCATGATGTTCAAACCTCAAAAAATGTAATCAAGCCACGCAATATAAGTTATAAGGTTTCCCTCTCTTCACTACAGGCATCAATGTTGTTTGTTGTGGTGTGTAATTGGTAGAAGGAAAAAATATCTAGCTAATTACAACGCAATGGTTGTTGTATTACGAACGTTATTTACAGGTAAAGAAACGTAACAATACGATTATTAACACATGAGGTAAAACCAGTCACTTGATATATATAGACGGGTCTTCCTCCACGCTAATAAAAACGAGTGCATTTCTAGAAGTTAAATCAATAGGAACTGATCGATTTTAAGGAAGAGCTTAACCTGGTATTAACGATGTCATTGCTAGGCAACGAGAAGGAACTCCATGGAATAGAGGGTAAAGATTGCTGTGGATTTACTTTTTGAGGCTAGTCGACTCCCATAACTTGCGTTAATCCTCGAATTAGCTTCACTGTCGACCAACAAAACCGCAATAAAAGTCATCCGTCGAATAAACAACTGTGATTGATTTGTGAATTTTAACCGTAGCTCTATCTCAGTATTATCAACATTTTCTTACAGTCGATTCAATTGCCGATGATGTCGGAGTTGGCAAATATTTAGTTAATTTACTAACAATTATAAATTTTGAGGCCGCAAGAACCTTGTCTCCTAATCAAAATGTAAAGGATGCGGGCAGAGCAAGATAGTTGTAGCAATGTGCTATAGGCTGCCCTTGAGCCCTAGCCAAGATGCAAAGGCTCCTAACGTTTTTCTTTTCTATCGCTCAAAATGTATGGGATGACATTCTCCTGCGTTTCGATAAACCACGTGGCCGACTGTCATCCCATACATTTAGAGCGATAGAAAAGAAAAACTTTAGGAGCGTTTGCATCTTGGCTAGAGGGCCCCACATGTAAGTCGAGTTCTCGATTTATACACTTTTGCATTTTATTCTGTTTGAATAAGGTCCAAAAGTTGTATACTTACATATTTAAGAACTCGAATGTATGTACAGTGATGGATGTCTTTTCCCTGGCATGATGATGATGACGACGACGATTCACGTTCTCCGCATTAACTAGCACTCGCTATTAACAATGCTGCATGGTATATGGTTTAAAGAACCATATCTTCGGTGAAACTGCAATACCGCGTAACTAACAAAATGAATAAGTTGCAAAATACTTCTTAACACGTAAGTCAGTAAGGCACATCTTGCAACTTATCGAAGTTGTTAGTTACGCGGTATTGCAGTTTCACCGAAGATATGTACGTAAACTCTTTATTGGTCAAAAAAACCATTACAATTAAGTACGTACAGTCAAGGACATTAATATCTATACAGCCATCGCGTCAAATATATGTATACATGGACCTTGCCGGTGGTATAAACGTACATATATATTTTTGGCGTCTTGGGAACGTATTTATATACTTATGCCATTGACTGTACATAAACTTAAGATACAAAGGTAGTCATCGGTGGTTAAGAATATTATGAAAACAAAAGTATGTAAGTTGGTTGTTATGCTTTCAAGACTTCGTGCGACAGTTAAAATATTGGCACAAAGGCGCTATGACGCATGTCGCGGGTTCTTAATCTTTATTATATAGTATACACAAAGTCACAAAGTCACTTTTAATGTTTTTCTGACTGTCTGTCCATATCATATCCATTAACTCCTCCTAAACGGTTTTCACCATCAGTTAGTTCACGGAAGGTGTTTGTAAGTATAGTAAAGTCCGGTTTATTTACGGGTGTTACGCAGAAAACTCAATAAAACCTATGCGAAGCGAGTGTCGGTCGCTAAGGGTGAGAGACTTGTTTTGTAGAAAAATTCGTGCCTCACCCTATATGTACAAGTATGGTGTCCCCTTGTTTTACAGAAACTCAATTCTTAGAATGTATCACTTCGCAGAATTTTCATTTCATAGAAAGGTAATTTCTGCTGAAACCTTAATGTTTTCAGATTATCTTAAGCATAAGTTATGAGTTACGTAGGTTAAAGGTAGGAAAATTCTGCGAAGTGATACATTCTCTGAAATGAGTTCTGTGAAACAGTATATAACCGTACAAGTATATCTTATATATAAAATTCTCGTGTCACAGTTTTCGTTCCCATACTCCTCCGAAACGGCTTGACCGATTCTCATGAAATTTTGTGAGCGTATTGAGTAGGTCTGAGAATAGGCCAACATCTATTTTTCATACCCCAAAGTGACATAAAAAAAAATAAAAAAAAATGCTGCGGGCGGAGCCGCTGGCGGATCGCTAGTTTACATATAAATAAAACTCTTGCGTGATTGGCTGATAGACAACGCGCAGCCTAAACAGCAGCAGCTAGAGGAACCTGTGCTCGTTTCTTGGAGACTTCAAATATAGAGAAAATATTCCTTGGGTATCTTAGGGGTGCACCAAGAAAGTTTGTTTTGGAAAATCGATCCACAACGCGAACAAATACGGTAGCGGGAAACTTACTACGCGTACGAAGCTGCAGACTTCGCAATCATATAAACATTTGCGTGATTGATTGACTGACGAGGATGCTAAGCCTAAACCTCTGACCCTAGGGACATGTCTCGTCTACCTTAGGGGTGGGTGCGCTAAGAAAGGATTCATGGAAAATCGACTCCCAACGGGAAGAATAAAGCGTTAAGGTTTTTAAAAAAAAGTATGTTTTGTGTGACTTGAGTCCTTTTATTACTAAGCAACTTATGGCCGTATTAATAAACTCGTCTCAGTTTAAATGCCCATCTCAAGATACAAGATACGTCAAACCATAGAACACTGTCGTCTTTGACGTATCTTGCGACGGGCATTTAAACCGAGATCAGTTTATTAATACGGGCCTTAGAGCCGTATTAATAAACTCGTCTCGGTTTAAATGCCCATCTCAAGATACGTCAAAGTGAACGTCAAACCATAGAAAACTGTCATTTTTGACGTATCTTGAGACGGGTATTTAAACCGAGATTAGTTTATTAATACGGCTTTAAACCCCAGGCGGCTGTCATTTTAATAATTGAATAATAATATTTGACTCTAGTTCCTGTTTGGCGTATTTGACGGTAGTTCCCGGTACGGAGTGTTAGCTCCAAAGAGGTCGAAAGTCGCGGGCGTCCTCTAGTATGTACTAGTAGAACAATATATTAACATAAGGTAATGTAGCGTAGTTTGTTTGTTTACATATCTAAACTAATTGGTTCGTCAGCGTTAACCTCCAGTAACGTATAAATTTGATGAGCCACGAGTCCCACTTTTGTCAAATTACAAACGCAATATGTTCAAATTGAATCCGGGTTACGAGCCTACGAGGTTATCAACCAAACAAAAGGTGTGTGCGTATTATACGAATTAAATAATTGATATGGATTAGATTAGGCTAATGAATAATGAATAAAAGCGCGATGATTGATAAGTGGTCGGACACGACAGGGGATCCGCCCACATTATGTTAGCTTTACAACGTATTTAGCGAATTCTCTGAACCGACAGGTCGACCTGCAATCTTCATCATCAGCGTGAGATGAACGCTCGAGGTAACCGCAGCCAAGGTCATGAAACAAAATAATAATAATTGTATCATTTGTAATGATTCTGCGATGTTAATCGTTGGGTTTCGCGCCGAGCGGCGCGCGCGCCGGCCGCCATGTTAGCCGCCATTGTGCGCGGCTTCCGGAAAAGCGCACGGTTTGGGGTCACTGAGTGTACATCAACTTGGACGTTTCTTGTTAGACTAAATGAACCAGGACAATCGATAGTGCCTTAATCGATAGAGTATTTCAATATTAAAATTAGTAAACCTTGAACATTTATGACACAAATGATTCACAACAATATGGGGTTAGACAAGTTGCATTCGACAATCGTTAGCGATTATGTTTTAATAGACAATTGTATGGAATTGAAACAAAATGGCTAACGATTGTCGAATGCAACTTGTCTAGCCCCACAGGGCGTGATACCGAAGAAAACGGCTAAGTGCATAGTAATAGTATAAGCATTTTAAATTTAATGTCTTTACCGATAGAGTACAGAACGCTTCGACTACTACGTTGCAGTTAGCCACCTTCTTTGATATTACGGCAGAATATATCTCTGTACCCTGAGATTGGTGATAGCGTAGGTACCTACAAACATAATCACTATAATTATAGTTTTAATGTTTAAGATTCTTGGTAAGCCATGAATAGTTTAAACGTTCGCGTTCCATAAATAAAGCCTACTCCAAGTGGGAATCGAAAGCTGGTCTCCCGGTAGATAACTAGATACAGTTGGCACTAGGCAGAAAGTCTATACTCTAACAAATGTCAGAACTATCGAACCAGTCAGTCACCGCAAACTTTTAGTTCATGAACAACTAACCTATTCCGAGTAATATTAGCAATTACTTAAGACTTTCCTCCCACCTCAGCTGTGATATTAATAGACATTATGTACATACGCGAAGATATTAACTATGTACGTATTGCGATGTATGCGGATGGTGTCTCGTTACGTATTACAGCGAACTAAACTTAATTCATTAACCTATTGTCTACCTTTGTTTGCTCGGTAGGTACACAGTAACAAGGAAGGCTAACTTTCCACAACGTTGTGTCATAGACAGTGTTCAGACTGAATAATTCTAACAAAATTTCCTAAAGCTAACGGTCTGGTCCCAAATCTGACAGTTATAGTTCAATACCTATTAGTTTTAATGAGCACAGTGAATTCGTTGTCCAACAATGACAAAGGTATTTTAATATGATCCAGCGCATAGTATCGCTTCGGTCAGCGCGGGGTCGCCATGGAAAATTAGCGAACCGTGGCGATGGTGTGATTCGCTCACATCAATGCTCTCCTATTGTCGTCCCCCACTAAATGTGATTTAACTGAATTATGGAGTAGAAATGTCCACAATTTATTTTGGACTGTCCAGTGGAGCGCCCGCGCAGCTCCTGACAAGTGACGATTTGTGTGTTTTTTGGACTTGGACTGTGAGAGTGCTACGCGCTACGATCGTAGCGACTCGCGCTAGGAAAGCTTCGCAAGTAAGTTTCTTCGTAGAGGTTTCTAAAGTTAAAGACGTGTTTACGCAATATGTGGCAATGTCGTGTTGTTGGATTTTTGAAGTGGATTGCTTTAAAAGGCATCAAAGTTCATTAAAAAATACTTTTTGTGCTAAATTAAGTAAATATTTAAATAATGTTTTGACATAGTCTTTCTCTCGTAACACCCAGTGCGAAAATATTGTGAATTGAAATTTAAACTCTGTCTGTCTGTCTTACACATATAGTTAGAAAAAAAATAACAGAACGCCTTTTAAAAAAACATGTAACTCCAAAGTTAGACAATTTTAAAGTATGGCCAAAAATGCGGAATATTACCTGGAATAACTTTATGGACGTAATTTTAAATTGTCTAGATTTTTGACAGATTTATTCTCCATGACCTGTGGTATTAGCAACCCTTAAAAGTTTACGTAATAGTGAAAAAGAATGTAGCCCTATAGGTATTTTATCTTTAGAACAGCAAAGGAAAGTGCAAGACCCAGAACCCTGTCACGTCGTACTAAAGTATGATATATTTATATATTAGCTATATTACTATATTGCAGCAAGATCCTGCGGTTATACTCGTGCGTTTTTGACTTTATACTGCAACTAAATATTAGAATAATACATACTGCTAGTGTTTTATGGCAGTATAGGAATAACTATTTAATAAATGCTTCGTTACCACAGTTCTATTCAGTGTTCTGCCCTCCAAATCTAAAAGGCTGCATGACCGTTGGAACTCTGTACGTTATACTGCTTTTTTCTTTTGGAGAGCAGTGTTGCGCGGCAGGGCGTCTCCTGCGCGCACGCAGCGTGCTGTGACGCATTACGCAACCGCACGCGTGTGTGGCACGTGCGTGTGGTTTATATTGAATGGAAGGTAGTCACCGATGAGTAATAATACCGCCACCGCAAAACTATTATAATTTTAGGAAAGACAAGGTTCTCAGGTTCATGGAATTTGGTATGCCAATCACAGCCCTAATCTTGTGAGATAGAATGCAAAATTCGACGGACTATTTTAATAAAAAGATTGGTTGCCAAATATGTGTGAAATTAAACAGTGGTAAGGAAGTGGAACAACAGTGGGCTACAAACTATATAATTGTGTCAATACAAAATTTGGTTTCGGGACTGTTTTATTGTATGAAACAGGTTGACGATGTGCAAGTATTTAAATAGTCGGTGTAGCTCGGAAGATCTACCCGTAGTTTAAACCTTTTTCAATTTGGGTATGGTACGGTCGACTCACAAGCACGGCCTCTATTCTACTGCGTTATAACGATATCGCATTTGACGTGTTTTAGAATCGTTAATGACTCGGTCGCCATTATTGACAATGACATAAGAGTTATCAAAACGTCGACAATACGGAAACACGTCAAATACGATATCGTTTATACCGTATAGAATCTCGGCTCTGAGCTGCATATTTTAGTACCTTGTAGCAGCTATTGATATACTAAAGGACCATGGCCACGATTGTATAAACACTGGTCCCACTTTTCCAAAATTGTGCAACAGTGATGAAACCTATGTCATATGAAAGCTTTTGGCGTGTACTTTATTTCAATATATTGCAGCCATGTTCAAATCCAGCGCTGAAATGGCATATGGTACGTTTAATAAAAGGGTGGGTAGCTAGCTACTGCAGAGTGATACGATTTTCAAAAACGCACCAAAACACTATTTTTGTGCTGGATTTAACCTTAGCTGCTCTAAAATAAAATAAAGTACTTCAAGTCCTTTCATATGATATATAATTCATCACTGTTGAATTATTTGGAAAAAAGTGGACCCAAAATACACATACATACATACATACATAACATCACGCCTTCATTCCCAGAGTGGGGTAGGCAGAGCTATAGAAATACCAACAACTCTAAAAAGACTTGTTGATAATTCTGTAACCACATTTTGCACAATCAGGCCAAGAAGTTTACTACATAGTGACAGGTTGCAAGCCCATCGCCTAACAATACTACAAGCCCTTATTCCCTGAGTCACCTCTTACGACATCCACGGGAAGACATGGAGTGGCACTATTCTAACCCGGCAACCACACGGGCTGCCGCAAAATGACATGACGCATGATCTTTTAAACCACTCTCTCACAATACGATACCGACATGGTACTAAAATGTAGAGATCTTATGAGTTCGATCCGTGTTCGTATTAACTTATAGTTAGTATCAGATACAAAAAATACAACTACGAATAATTTTTTAAAAAATACAATTAAATCTAGTTTTAGTATTTTAATACTAGGTAAGCAGCGATTTGCGAAGTGTATAAATTTCTCGAAAGCACCTACCTGCTAACTAGTGGATTATTTTAAAGATCTTTTCAGGAGTTATCGTTTAAAATAACAGCATAACAGTCATACATAACATGTTAGTCTCTAAAGTCAAAGCGGTGATTGCAAACAGGCCTCATATACGCTGGGCCTCTATTCAGGTGCGTTAAAACGATATCGTGTTTGACACGTTTAAGAATCGTTTATGTCACAGTCGCCATTATTGTAAATGACATAAGAGTTAACAAAACGTTGACAATACGGAAACAGGCCAAAAACGATATCGTTATTACCTTGTACAATTCCAGCCCTGACGGGCAAATTAGTATTATTGTACCCTGTATTTTTTAACGTTTGTTCGAATTTTGAACTAATAATAATTATAATAATAGTCATACATAATCCTCGGATCCATATCGGACACGGCGTAGAAGCGCTTCTTAAGGAGTAGCAACAATAAATCAATCTTAGGCCGCATTAAGAGACCATTGCTGCATCGGTTACCTTTTCAATATGCAACAAAAAACGAAATGATTCCCGCATTTACATTTGTAAGTCCCTATTGCCTTATGAATTACGCTATTATCTAAAATGAGGAATAAATACCTTTAGCTACATATTTACGTCTAATTCGGTAAACTTTAAAAACACACTGACACACACGTTGGCCTACTTGGGAGTGACCCTGCCTCCGAAGCCTGCGGTCCTGGGTTCAAATCCCGGTAAGGGCAGATATTTGTGTGATGAGCGCAAATATTTGTTCCTGAGTCTTGGATGTTTTCTATATGTATATATATTTAAGTATGTATTTCTCTATGTAAGTATGTTTATCGTTGTCTAGTACCCATAGTATGTACAAGCTTTGTTTGGGACTAGGTCGATTTGTGTGAGATTGTCCCCTGATATTTATTTTAACTGTTTGGAATTGGACCATAGACCACTGTCTCGCATATCTAAGAATAATTAATTATATCCTCTGTGCTTTATCTGAGACACGGCCATGAAATCCATAATTTACCTTTTTTCATTAATCTCATTATTGAAGTAGCGAACCGTGGTTTAAACCTCGCAAACATTTGCCAATTACCCCGTTATCATCACGTGCAAGAGCACTGTTACAGATTAGTGCAAGGTCAGTAAACATTAAAAGAATTATCATTTGTTCTCACAAGTCTGTACGTCCGAAGTCTAAGTTGTATCAGGTAAATGTCAAATCAACCCAGCTAGCAATCTTACATCTCTTTTGACATGCATAACAAAACAAAACTATAGGTGAAAAACTTAAGTAAAGGACGAAAGCTGGGATTCTACACGGTAATAATGATATCGTCTTTGACTTGTTTCCGTATTGTCAACGTTTTGATAACTCTTATGTCATTTACAATAATAACGACTGTGAGTAAGTTTTTCACCTATAAGCTGCCATGACTTGATCTTGAACCTCTTACCCAAAAAGAGGGGTGTTACAAGCCCTTTTGTCTGAATATTTTGATCCAAGCGTCGTCGCGTAGGAGTAAGGGCTGATTCTTTGATAAATAGGTAATTAACGGAACACTGACACTAACTAAACTGTGGTGCTAGACAAGTTGCATTCGACGATCGTTAGCGATTATGTTTCGATTCAAAAATGTATGGAATTGACGTAAGCCACCGATACAGTAACGTGACACTTACATACGTCAATTCCATATATTTTACAATCGAAACATAATCGCTAACGATTGTCGAATGCAACTTGTCTAGCACAACTGACACGGCGGGGGACCGCTAAGTACATGGAATAATATAAATTACTCGTACCCCAGTTATTTACCGGTCCCCGCCGTGTTAGTTTAGTTAGTGTCAGTGTTCAGTTAACTACCTACTTATCAAACAATCAGCCCTTACTCCTACGCGACGACGCTTGGATCAAAATATTAATACCTACTTATAAGTAAAATTATAGGGCCACTACTTATTATTTATTACTTTTTAGAGTTTTAAAAGAGGTAGAAACGCCAAAAATATAATGGATTTCGCTTCTGATGCTCACAGCTTTTTTGTATTTGTTGATACTTTTTAAAAGTGTTTTACCGTATTAAGTTATTCTGGAGGTTAAATCTCAGTATTTCGAAAAAATACCTACATTTACATTTATTATCAATCATTTATTATTTATCATTTATCAATAAATGAACATTGCATCTGTTTAATATAACTTAACTGATTGCATTATCTGCACGATAAAATTATATAAATTGATACATTTATAATAAAAAAAATATGACGTGAAACACCGTCGATATCATAACACTTATATCCAAGACTATAATAAATAAATAAATAAATATCAGAGGACAATGTCACACAAATTGACCTAGTCCCAAACTAAGCTCTAGGCTTGTACTATGGATACTAGACAACGATAAACATACTTAAATAGAGGAATACCATACTTAAATATATATAGAAAACATCCAAGACTCAGGAACAAATATTCGCGCTCATCACACAAATATCTGCCCTTACCGGGATTTGAACCCAGGACCGCTGGCTTCGGAGGCAGAGTCACTCCCAACTAGGCCAACGTGTCGTCACTACACTTTACTATACTTTACTATATTTATATACATATTCTGTGTATAGCCAGTACATAGGTAAAAACCTCGCTATGGCGAGTAAAATGTTCACTTTAAACACACACATAAAAAGCACCCGCACGACCGTTGTTTACTGTTATGTTTCGTGATTTGATTCTAGCCTTTCAGTGCCAAAAAAATCCACAACATTTAACAAAAAATAAGGGATTGAGTTATATTTCATTAAACACTTTTGTCAAACCATTTTCAGTGAATTTATTGCCATATTATAGGTAAGCTGCTTTTGACGACACTTTTGGGGGTTCATATACGACTTACCAGCCTATAGACGTATTCAATAAGTAGTTTAATGTGATGTTTATAAAGCCTTTTATAGCGTTCTAATTATGACTCTAAAAACAAGTACGATAAACATTTTTTTTGTGTAACTGATACTAACCAAAAATACAAAAAGAATCACCAGCTACGTGATCTAAAAAAACACATTGCACGTTTAAAACAGGACAGTAGCAACTCTAAATACAATTGTATTTTAAAATCAACTTTAATACAACTGCTATGAATTTAAAACAAAACTAGCAAGATATTTGAGTTGTCACTGTATAAATGTGGTCTCCTACATGTAGATGTGCTACTTACCTATACATTAACCCCCTAACTAATAAACGTTGAATATGCTTTGTCCTTATCTGTCATTGCGACACTTGAATTCGACAGATAAGGACAAAGCATGGTATAACTATTCTAAGCTTATTCAACATTTATTAGTAAGGGGTAGATAGTTACACTAGGTAGTTTTTTTAACTCGACCGCCTTTACTGTCGAGTAACATAACATCTCAAAGGTAATGGTCTTACGCAGTAAAATAGAACTCCAGTTTAAGTTAAGAAGCACCACCTCTTTCGACCACTAGAAACTATCAACAACTATATATAAATGTAAACCATTCGTGAAAAGTTTCCTAAATGATGGCGAAAACCGTATCAAAATCCGTTGCGTGGTTTAGGAGTTAGCGGATATACAGACAGAAAGACAGAAAGACTGAAAGACATACAGCCGCCGTAAGTGACTTTGTTTGATACTATGTAAAGAAAGATAAAGAAGCGCGTTGATTGATCATATTATAGCATTCAAGGTCGCGGATGTGCTACGATCTTGCTACGACGCTGCTACAGATTGTTAAAGGTATTTTTTTCGACATCGTTATTACATTTTATATTACCATATCATGTGTAGCAAACAACGCGTTAATTTAAGTTTTTTCTTAACATACATTCAAATTTATACAATAACTAGCGACCCGCCAGCGGCTTCGCCCGCTGCATTTTTTTTTTCTTTCATGTCACATAGGGGTTTGAAAAATAGATGTTAGCCGATTCTCAGAACTACCCGAAATGCATACAAAATTTCATAAGAATCGGTCGAGCCGTTTCGGAGGACGGGAACGAACATTGTGACACGAGAATTTTATATAATAGATTAAAGTTTAAAGAATTGGGAAGCACTTACACCTTTGATTCTCACAGATGTTCCCAATATTCCAGGTTCAGTTATAGATATTCTTGGTTCTTTCGTCATATTTCTCTTTAATATGTTCTAACAATCTGTATGTTTGTTATGTAACCCTGGCCTGTTTCCAATAAAAATAAAATGATGGACGTATCAGGGCATTTCTCAACTACCTCCACCCCGCCCGCCGCGATGCCCGGCGCGCTTCAGACTGCATCGCAAACAACGGCCACGGCGCTATGGCGGTTTTGTTTACTGTTTGAATTTTTTAATTCGTAATATCTTTTGAATGGAAAGTCCAATTTAAATAATTTAAAAACTATTTTATAGGTAGTTAAATGGTCTTGACCATAAAATAATTTATTTGGATAAGGATTAATATAAACACATAAATAGCATGGTTTGAATTTGGTTAGCATTTTCATTAATGTTTGAAAAAAGTTGTTGTAGTGACATAACTACAATAGTTGGACATATGCTACCGCGGAGTTTTTTGTAGACATTATGATATTCTTCAATATTGTTGTATTGTTCTACATTATTTTGTTCTATCGCTAATAGTTTCGGCAGCGCATTCGACGAAAGACATTTTAAGACTCATTTTTCTACACCTTCGGATACATTGTTCAAATTTTACCAAGGATCCCTATTTTTTTAAAATGAAATGTAGCCTATGTCAAATTGGAAGAATGTAGCATTCTATTGGTGAAAGAATTTTTTAAATCGGTCAAGTACTTATTGAGCCTATTCATTACAAACATACAAACATACAAAAATAGGTACAAATCTTTCCTCTTTATAATATTAGTGTAGATAAAGGAAAACTACAATGATTACAATTACTCAAAATCAAAAGTTGGTAATATATGACAACGTGAAATCATTCATGCATACACGTTTCAATCCAGTGCCAGTAACGATTTCTACCTAACACATTTATATCGATCGTTTGGTCTAATAATTGAGTAAAGTAACTTTTTTGCTCTAATAGAAAGGCTTTTGAAACTAAGCCCACCAAAACTATTTTTGTGGTCACCGTAAAAATTCAACCAAATTGTGAATTAGTGTTCGGTTCTATAGTACAGGGTGTGTCTTCGGGATGTCGCAAGGCTCGGGATGCTTTTCCCACGGCCGATCCTAACCCATCCCACATTTCTACAATAGTCCACAGTTTTCACACCGTTTCGATGTGCGTCATTGGTCATCATGAAAGGAGATGTGACAGTTAGGAGGTCTCACATCCGCATGTCTCTCTTTAATTGATGAATGATGGGAGTGACCTACATCCACATTGTTATCTTAAACAATTGATGAAGCTAACGCTATGCTTAAAGGATCATGTATTTGATAAGGGAGGAGAATTTTGACTTTCGAGCGCTCGAAAGTTTCAATCGAAAGTGACCAAAATCGGTGAAACCGTATTTTTGAAATACGAGCGATAATAAAATTAAAAAGTCCACACGATTCTATCATTAAAAAAAATATTATTTCGACATCTGATAAACAAACACAACCACAGATGTTTAATTTTCAGACAAACTTCAAATACCATCAATCCTCTCATAGACAAAGGACCTTGGCGGAGCAAAAGTTTCACGTAACTAATGATATTATCGTCATAATAACAATTTCTAATTAAGTCGTATGTTTATTTTATATTAAAAACATGAATAATTAAAAAACGATAATAGTCTAAGTACTTCCTGCTTACAATGAAACACGTGCATATATTTAGTCAATCACTAGCTCGAAAGCTACTCGAAAGTAGGGCTTACAAAAATACGGGAGAATGGGTGCATGCGAATATAATCGTGATATATTTTCGTGTGTTAATATTTTCTACTAATCGACTTTGATTTCGAGCACTCGGAATATCATTCTTTAACATATTGTTGTATTGTCAACGTTACGATAGCTCTTATTTACGAACGTCTTATGAACGTAGCGAAAGGTTTTAAATAGTAATGTATAAATGGTACCTGTGAAGAATATACTACTCTGAAGTACTCTGTAAACTATTGGATTTTTAATATAATTTTTTTTCCTATCGCTGCATGCATTATTCGTTTACTGCTATTATTTCGGGAGACATAATTTTTTTAACGAACTTATCCATAACGGAATCTTCGATAAAACTATTGCTGTCCTTCGAACCTGCAACTATGCAAGTGCAATTGTAAGATTACAAGTCAAAAGCAATACTTTTATACCGTGTAGAATAGAGGCCCAGTTAGTAAGAAATTCAACAATTTTTTTGAACTAGCTTTTATCGGCCACTACGTCCGCGTAAAAGTTGATTATCGATTGCTTTCTCGCGAATGTCCGAATTTTCTAGATGTATAAAAAAAAAAACATACCAAATTTCACGTTTATTGGTTGAGGTGCTGAGCCATGAAGACGGAAAAGGCAAACAAACACACTTTCGCATCCATATTAATATTAGAACCGGGCAAGATCATGTCAGACTATGCTCAGTGTAGGGTTCCGAAGCCGTTAAGTACTATAAACATAAAAATCAACAAGTAATAACAATTTTTTTCTATTTAAAGTCAATTGGTGCAGTCTTAGATGATTTTAGTAGGTGTAAACACTTTAATCGTCTGTATCTCAAGGACCAATGATGTCTACTTAGCCGTGATAGTTTTCCTTTAAAATTCGTTATATGCTCTTTCATCTAAGATTTTTTTCAGATTTTTAATATTTGTAGTTTTGGCTGTAGGGGGGGGGACGGGGGGGGGGGACACTTGAGTCTAGCAAAAATTACTGCTTTAAAGCTTAATATTTCATAAACGAATGACTTAATTGAAAAACAGTTTTAACAAACCCCTAATATTTTTGAAAGAACTATCTAACGACTACAGGGTAGACAAGACAAAAAAAAAACATCCCCGAGTTACGTGTAGGGGAGGTACCCTAAAATTTTTTTTAGCCAAATTGCAGCTTTCTAGTACTAAGAGTCTCTGCGCTAGGCTGCGGATGGATGGACGGACATGGCGAAACTATAAAATCAAAATCAAAATCAAAATAAAAATGTTTATTCAGTAAATAGGCCCCCATGGGACTCTTTTACACGTCGGTAATATGAAGTGAATTTACTAAGGGTTCCTAGCTTGACTACGGAACCCTAAAAATGTAAAAGGTTCTTTGTTTGTACTTTGCATATTTCTTATACTTTTACAGCTAACCTGCTGAACCGGTTTTGACGAAATTTAATAATGGAGATACCCCTAGAAAATGGTACTTTTTATCGGAGAAAATAGGGAATAGCGTTAAACAACAGCTTGTTTATATTATAAGTAAGTCAGGTTAACGATATAAGAAACTTCTAATTAGCGCACAAAATTAATGTTAATCTGATTTGGTCTAACTCGGGTTTAGATTTGGTACCTATTTAAAATTTATTGTGTTGATTTTATACATGGTGACTTAGTGCTTGCGGCTTTAAATGTAGGTCTCGATTTTACTCCACGAATGCTACTTTTTCTGTTCTTGACTGACTTTTAAAATAACTTAATTTTCGTAAGATAACTTAATATTAGTAAATTAAAACGGTAAGATACTATCACCCGTGGTTCTTGGTACAGGGGGCAATCAATCAATCAATCATTTATTTTACATAAAACATGGTATATACATACATACACGTCTTAGGTTAATAATTAAGTATCACATATTTTGCCAGCGGGGTAGCACGTAAAATGTTACAAAAGAATTCATAATTACTGCCATATTTTTTTTACACAAATATTTGAAATTAAATTTACGAAATTAAAAACATAAAATATTTAACAGCATGTCAATCTAAGTCCAAATATAAATAGAGGGTAGCTTCGAAGCTGTCCACTACATTTTAAAAAGAAATCTAATTTTTGTCTTCGACGTTTAGAAACTCATCCACCGTATAAAAAAATTTTGGTATTAGCGGTACTTGAACCTATCTTTGGTTTTGATGTAATGAGAGTAACGATAACGCACCTTGTGCATTGAAAATACTATTTATTTTGTATGAAATTATATTCGTTTTTTTAATTTGTAGCACTATAGTTCCATTTGGGAAGTAGAATCGTACATTTAAAGCCTAAATGTACCCTGTATGTCCGTTTCAATCTGCAACGCATCTGATGATGAAGCAATTATCAAAATATATTTTTATTAATTATTATTCAGAATATAATCATACCTAATATTTGTGATGTAACTCTAAAAAGACTTGTTGATAATTCTGTAACCACATTTTGCAAAAATCAGGCCAAGAAGTTTACTAGTGTATTAGTGACAGGTTGCAAGCCCATCGCCTAACAGTACTACAAGTCCTTATTCCCTTAGTCGCCTCTTACGACATCCACGGGAAGACATGGAGTGGCACTATTCTAACCCGGCAACCACACAGGGCTAACCTAACCTAACCTAACCTACGTAATTAATATTTAAGATACCCTGAAAACATTATGGTATTAGCAGAAAATAGCGTTTAATTAAATGAAATTCGATGAAATGAGACATTCGATGAAGTGATGAGTTACCGGGGATGAGTCTTTCGCCCCTACCCTAAGCCATATTGTTGCAGCACTAAATCACTTTAGCCGAATGAACACAGCGCCGGCTTTATAGCTCATGATCAGGCTAGAGCAAGATTATCTTTCAGTGATCTTTGGTCTCTTGCAATTATTTTTCAATTGAAGTACAATAATAAAAATGGTGGATCTAGGTGGTCTCGTTCTACCCCAGGGCTGGCACTGCTAAATCTTCGAAGCGCTCTGGGTTAAATCTAAGATTCTAACTAGGCAAAGAGTGCAAAATCACATCAGACAGACAACAATTTCACGATACAGATAACAGTATAAAATTTGGACGCGATGTCATTTAGTGGAAATGGCTGGACGAGGACATCGCTCGTGCACAATACGCCGGAAGTCCACATCCGTTTTTCATCGGCACATTTGGTGAGCGCCAAAATTTTCATAGGGCCTCCGAGCTTTGTCATTCAAATTTTCATATTTCGATGAATCGCGTCAGCTAGGAGCCAAATTGTTTTGGGAAGTACGCACTTGGACAAAACAAGTCGTTTTCACTTCCACTACCATTTAATACGAAACATTGACGACACGTTGGCGTTGGGCAGATATTTGTGTGATGAGCGCGAATGTCCTGAGTCTTGGATGTTTTCTATGTATTTCTCTATATAAGTATGTTTCTCGTTGTCTAGTACCCATAGTACAAGCCTAATGTTTAGTTTGGGACTAGGTCAAATAGTGTGAGATTGTCCTGTGATATTTATTTATTATTCATTTTGTATTCTTCTATAATTCATCGAGTAAGTTCCTCTTTATGCTGGAGAAACGTGTAAAGTGATTCGCTATTTGTTTATGCCGCTTGCATGCAAGCATGTCGGGAGAGATAAACTGTATGATGTCACAGAGTAGACTGCATAACGTCAATAGGATCATGCAATCAATGCATGATATACTCTGAACGTTGCGAAATGTTTTAAATACTTATACTTATATAACTGTTACCAGTGAAGAATTTTGGTAGCGGTTCAAAAACGATATCATTCATGGCTAATTTCTTTAAAGGAAGTATTTTTATCATGGCATTTTTCCCCACCGCTGCCTACACGTAGAATTCGTTTATTTCTATTATTTTGGGAGCCATCTATTTTTCACCAAATGCTTATCTTCGAACATAAAACTATGGCCACCCGTCGAACCGTCCGATATGTTAGTGCAAAAAATTAAGAAAATTAAAATTAATGTTATTTTGCGTATGTTTATTGTAAAATTGTGCACGTTTCAATGAAGTTTTATGCCTTTAGTGTAGGTACTTTAGTAGGTGTGGTATAACACGGCAAAACGGCTAATGAGCAATAAACAATTATGTTTCGTCTAAATAAAGGGCATTTGCAATTTTCCAGCCCCAATTTCACGCGTCTGCGCAAGGTAACGGTATCGATGACTATGCCGGCTCCATTACAAATAATGTCCGCAGATCAATAGCGGTACAGTTACGCGTCCATACGCATTTTCTATTTTATTTACTAAATAGCTGCTTTGTGTTTGGTGCTGTGAGCACGCAACCGGCCCGTAACGTACTCGCCGTTGAAATGTGTTTTGTGGTCCAATTAAATAGGCTAGTATATTATAATTAAGAATAATTATATGATCGCTTTGTCAATTTATTAAATGGTAATTGAAAGATTTTGCTTGAACTTGGGGTTTATCTGCAAGATCGAATCAAAAAATCATCATTTCACTACCAATGTGTGACTATCAAGTGTCATGAGACACGTAGAAATGTAAAATATGATTTCTGTCTGATCTGTGGTGCTAGACAAGTTGCATTCGACAATCGTTAGCGATTATGTTTCGATTGATAAATGTATGGAATTGACGTAAGCCACCGAGATAGTAACGTGACACTTACGTCAATTATTAATACACCTTGTCTAGCCCCACTGGGCCTCTATTCTGCCTTTGACGTGTTTTGTTGTTTTTCGGCCGCCATTACTGTCAAGTACATAAGAGCTATCGTAACGTCGACAATACGATAACACATCAAACGCAATATCTATGTAATAAAAATGAATCGCTGAATGTGTTGCTAAGCGCAAATCTCGAGAGCAGCTGAACCGATAACGCTAATTCTTTTTTTATTGTTTGTGAAAAGTACTGCAAAATCCACCGGGAAAGTCAGAAATTTGCAGCGGGGCGAAGCCGCTGGCGGGTCGCTAGTTCATAATAATTATCAACAACTTTATAGTTACCAACCCCACTCTGTTAATGAAGGCATGAAGTTATGTATGTACGTAAGCAATATTTGTTTTATTACGTTGAATAGAGTCCTTGTAGGGTTATTATGACATAGCTATGTAGTACATTTTACGGCGAGTCTGTCCTTTACGCTCACCGTAAAATAAATTGCATAGCTATTTCATAATAACCCCCTGAGCTTCTACATCACAACATTCACAACCGGTACCTAATATAGACGTAAGAATTATTAGAATTAAGTGGCAATAGACAGGGCAGATTGCTCGAGGAATGGATTGCCGATACCTTCGTTGACAGCACTGTATCTAGCCTGGTGATTTGCGAGCAGTGGACGTCTTCAGACTGATATAATGATTGCTATCTCTGGTGCATAGATCGTATGCTTTAACCTACCACCAAGCAACAGTGTTCGCGTTATTGTGTTACGGTGTGGGGATAAGGGTTCACTAATGTTTAATTAACCAAAAAACGTTTCACAAACATACCTATCATTTGGCAAACTGGCATTTTTCCGAAACTGTAAATATTTCAAGATTTTTATAATAACCTAACCCAACCTAAATTCTGGTCTTGAAACCAACCAACCAAAAGGGCTAGAAACGTATTTGCAGTCTTTGAATTGTAGTCTTGAAAACAATTGTCTATGGGTCTCAGATTACCACCAGCCCCCCATTTCAACATACCGACAATGACATGTCACAGGTGACATTTTTATGTGCATTTTTTTATGTTACAGTAGAAGGCACACGAGCACTCAGGTAACCTGATGATAAGTGTAATCTGAGACCCATACACATTTGAATTCTCAAGACTATAATCCTAAGACCTCAAATGCGTTGCCAACCCTGAGGACGAAGATGGAATGCCTCTATGCTACTAATTTCACCGGTTGTCTTATCCCCACACCGAAATACAACACTGTTGCTTGGCGGGTGGTTAATGAATAAGATGGTGGTAGCGATTCGGACGGTCCCTTCACAGGGTCCTACCTCCACATACACATACATACGTACATGCATGTCGCATTTTATATGAAACCCAGTGATGTACCAGTGTGTTAACTTTGCAATGTATACCGAATTGTCACCTGTCAAGATGGTGAAAAAGGGAGGCCCCTATTAGCATAAAAAAATAAGCATGTCGAAGCAGCCTAGGGGATTTTGAACACCCTTGTGCCTTGTCCCGGTGTGGTTGCCGGTTAGAATAGTGCCACTCGATGTCTTCCCGTGGATGTCGTAAAAGGCGACTAAGGAAATAAAGGCTTGTAGTAATGTTAGGCGATGGGCTTGCAACCTGTCACTAATATATTAGTAAACTTCTTGGCCTGATTGTGCAAAATGTGGTAACAGAATAATAAACAAGTCTTTTTTTTGAGTTGTTGGTATTTCTGTGGTTCTGCCTATCCCACTCTGGGAATGAAGGCGTAATGTTATGTATGTGACTTTTGGGTCTATTACCAGTATATTACCACTATCGGTAGTTACGAGATTATCATATATGTACATATGTTTTGAAACATCCTGTTTTGCTTTCAACACGGTTTATGTAGCAACTGTTCTGGCTTCAGACAATGCCTTACAATGACAATATTGTGACATGATTGAAAGTAATATTTTGCAATGAATCTTAGATGCATTTTGTATCTAACTGTATTAAACAAGGTTTTTAAAAATATACAAAGGCGCGTTTGTACTCTTAGAGTTCCATATTTTCTAAACTGTTCCCCAAATCTTAAACTGATATTTACGTAATACAACAACAACATATTACAAAAACACTAAATTAAAAGAAATTAATATTAAAGCCAGAAATATTGTCAACCCTAGAAAGCTATGTGATCTCAGACTGACAGGGTGACTGCTATAGGGTTGACATTATTTTTGGGTTTTTTTTTTGGGCATTTTTGTAACACGTAGTATAAAGATATCCAACATTACTTTATTGGTCATCCATTGATGGCCATTTTTGCACCTTATCGCATTATAACAAGGTTCAAAAATGAATAATTATATCTCTTTGTAGTCGACTATGCGTGGTATAAATACTCAGGGTATGTGTCTAGGCGGCAGATGGTTAGGTATTAGGTAATTAATTGATATTCCGTGACCTGAGGAGGCACTAGGACGTTCTAAAAACCAATACCTTAGTTTGACTACGGGACCCTAATAATTAAGTAATTATCATAAATGTAATTTACTCGAATAACCGACTCTTAAAATGTATGCAAGGAATTGACAAAGGTGAACACACATGACATCTATGTACATATATATTATACATACGTATTTTCTTGTAGAGGCGACCAAAGGAAGGCTTGTAGTAATGTTAGGCGATGGGCTTGCAACCTGTCACTAATACACTGGTAAAAATCTTAGGCTACTTGTGCAAAATGTGGTTACAGAATTTTATCAACAAGTCTTTTTAGAGTTGCTGGTATTTCTGTAGCTCTGCTTACTCCACTGTGGGAATGAAGGCGTGATGTTATGTATATATATGTCTGTATTTTGTTGTAGGTATTTATGTATTTTAATAGAATATTGGTTTTAGGATAGTGTAGATATTTATCTATTTATTTATTGTCATTGTTTTTTTATTACTGGTTCTCTTGATACATTATTATTAAACTACTGTACCGTCCTGAACCTGCGCAGAACGCAACTTGTGCCCCCCAGTTGGATAATATTAAATTGTGAACCTTGTAGTTATCACTAAAGTATAACATTGTGCCCTAAATGCATCCGCTGCATTGTGTTGTCGACATAATGTCCAATGTAACTAAGCTTTATGACCTTCTGAAAGTAGGTAACGACTTCCATAATTTTCCCGAGCTGCAGCCCGTAAAGATGGATAATTTATAACCATTTCAACCCAGAGATAAAGATAGGTTTATTCGTATAATAGAAGCGACGTAGCTAAGGGATAGAGTACCTATAGTCAACGATGGAATTAGCTAAACAAAAAATGCGTAAATGTATTTAGAATTGGTCGATATAGAAGTTGTGGATTGGTCGATGTCCAATGCTCTTGTTGTTATGCTAAAAAGCGGCCAAGTGCGAGTCGGACTCGCCCATGAAGGGTTCCGTAGCAGCAAGTAACATAATATAAAAGTTCGTTGTAGCTTTGATCAATGTTTTTATGACGTATTAAAAAAAAACTACTTACTAGATCTCGTTCAAACCAATTTTCGGTGGAAGTTTGCATGGTAATGTACATCATATATTATTTTTACATTTATCATTCCCTTATTTTAGAAGTTACGGGGGGGGGGGACACACATTTTTCCACTTTGGAAGCGTCTCTCGCGCAAACTATTCAGTTTAGAAAAAAATTATAATAGAAACCTCAATATCATTTTTGAATACCTATCCATAGATACCCCACACGTATGAGTTTGATGAAAAAAAAATTTTTGAGTTTCAGTTCTAAGTATGGGGAACCCCAAAAATTTATTGTTTTTTTTCTATTTTTGTATGAAAATCTTAATGCGGTTCACCGAATACATCTACTTACCAAGTTTCCACAGTATAGCTCTTATAGTTACGGAATAAAGTGGCTGTGACATACGGACGGACAGACGGACAGACATGACGAATCTATAAGGGTTCCGTTTTTTGCCATTTGGCTACGGAACCCTAAAAAGTACCTTGAAAATAGAAATGGTCATTATAATTTGTCAAAAGTTTTGTTGAATAACACCATTTACTTAATGTTTACAGGTCAATGGCCCTATAGTCGGAACTAGGGGATGCTCGCAACTTCGTTCACATTTTTTTTCTTTCCCGCTGGGCGTTAAGTTTTAAGAAATGAAATTTTCCCAAAAAATTCAAAGTCCTAGGCTCCGTGGTTTAGATTGTGCGTTGTCCGTAAGTTAGTCTGTCGTCAGGCAGTCACGTAAGAGTTGTATTTGTCGACACCGAGTGTCGAGTGTTAAGTGTCACCTTGTATACTTATCATAAAGTCATCGGATCCACATTACAAAGCAAATAAAAATTACTCCGCTTTTTTAGATAAATACGATTAAAATTATAAGTGTATAAGCTCACGCTGTATAAAGCCAGTGGAGGGAGAGTTAATTTAATTAAATTATTATTTTTCGATGTGAGATTTGATACAAATAAGTTGTGTGTGTAGTAAGTAACGATATAATTACTAGCCTATTTATTCGTATCACAGTTTGAATTTATATAAGAAATTTCCAGTATTTGAAAATACTCGTAGTTAAGGCAAAGTATAATCCGTAATTCCGTATACAGATTTCGTAACCGTACTAAACTTATGTAACGCTCGTAAACTGTTTTATATTTCCGTCCACTTAACATGACTGGGGGGTTATTACCGGTTAAACCGGTTATTAACCGTCTTCTGCATACAAAATTCGGTTTTTACCCGGTTATTTGCATTCCCTAGTTGTTATCATCCTAGAGCCTCTGAGTCTCCTCACATACAATCAGGTGGCCCGTGTGCTCGTTTACCTTCTCCACGTCATAAATAAATTTGGTTAAACCTTGGTCTCGATGGTTTCAGTGCATTCAGTGAGTGCAGCGGACCGGCAAGCATTTTGCAAACGCTGTTTCATAAAACTATGATTAGCCTGAGCACATGACTCATGTTTGTTTGGCCGTAATTGCCTTCATAAAACTCAGTTTGATCACGGCTTTGTGTTAACTATGCTACTGAGTATTTGTATTACCTTGGTGAATATCACGGGTGATGGGTGATCACGCCCTAACTAGAAGTCGATGTTCCTGAAAATTATGCCAACGACCCGGAAAACTAGGCATTGTCTTGTTCGGTTTAAACTCAGATTCAAACTGGGCCCGCTGGACCGATCGTATTCGATACTTTTCAGACGACCAGTTAACGCCCTTACGAAAAACAACATACCATCTTCAAAAAGCATGAATTAACTTCTTTTAAAATGAGTCCAACTGAATTCGGATTTTGGTTAAAAATATTGTGGGTCGCCGACTTCAGCTGGATACTGACCTATTACTCGCACCTATCATTTAAAAATAAGTTATTCTTGATTATTGAAGACGGTTTTTACTTTTTTAAAACATTTGTTTTATTTCAAACCTAGTGATCATCATCACTGTCATGTCGTCCATGTATATTAATTCCTGTAATATTTCAGGAGTTCCCTTGATTTCTCTAAGATCCCATCATCAGATCTGGACGTGCTGGGAATAGGACCTTTATGTAATCGGGGAGCATACCTACATAAATAAATACGGGTGTTCTTACACCCGTATTATGCCCGTTTATGTTGCTCTTGCAACATATCGTCGCTTAGCTAGTAATACCGCACTTGTCACAATTGGTTCTATATAATGTTTCCATTGTAGTACATTAAATTAACTCACAATTATAGCGCATTCAATCGTTGACTTACGCGATAGGTATTATTGACTAAGTTAGGATATTATTACCTACTAACCTAACCTACACCTATTCTTGTTTTACCGCAGGAGGGTTGTTTTCTATGCACTGATTGTCATTCAATGCTGAAGCTGCCAAGAATGCTTTGTACAAGAACTGCCTGTGTATGGGATGTAAATCGTAAATTGGTAGGCATTACATCCTCGGTGTGGTTGCAGGTGGCCACATGAGTGGTAGGTGACGGTGGGTAGCGCTGCAGGAAGATGAAGCCGCGAGGGGCGGGTGTCATGCACGCCTTCACTGCGGTCACCATGCTCACCATGGCTAACGGTAAGCCCAGGGACCAAGGGCCAGGGCAAATCAGTCACTTTTATATATCTGGTATAATCACCAAGCTGTTATGTCACTGCGTGTTGCTGTTGCTGATTTACTTGAAACGGGATAATCGACCGTTAATATTGTGGTGTTCATCCTTATTTTTGACTTGGAGCCAATTACACATTGATGATAGTTTAAAATAAAACGCGTAGTTAAATTAATGTAATGATACTTACTTAGTTCTATACTTTCGTTTTTATTATCAGACTTCAATAATACTTGAGTAATCATAATTTTATATCGTTATCAGATTTACACATGAGTACCAAATTTTGGCATGATCCGATAGGTAATCTAATGTGAGTTAAAACTGGATTATACAAGATTTTAAACAAATATACTTACGAAGTGAAGTCAATAAAGCTTGAAATAATAAATAACCTTATTCATCACAATATGTACCTATATACTTACTATTCTACGTTTCTATTCTCTACTGACTCGAAATGTATTTAGTTAATATAAGCGGCGACACGATCCTTCATCAGCTTACGTCAATCTTATATATCTTGTACATTATAAATCGCTAACTTAGCCTTATGCATCTTGATTACGTAGTTATAACTTTTGTTATTATCCATTGATCATTTACTACCAATAATATTACGAAAAGGGACTAGCGGTGCGAAGACCATCAGCTTATAAATAAATAAAAATCTACAAACATTATTAATTTTCTAGCCCAAACAACATGTAACCAAGGAATGGGACGGGTGATGTACGAGCGCCTCCCAAATCAGCAACTGCACGGATTTGACGATGACGTCGTAAGTATATTATGCACTGCAGTGTACAAATGTTTTCCCCACCTCTGATAATATTCTAATCACTGAGTAAATAAGGAACACCTTAAGTGTAAAATGCATTATTGATAATTGTTATGTTTACCTAGGTTCGCGAGACGGCGCCACCATTCCGTGTCCTTGAAAAATGTCAGGACTTATGTTTACGCGATCGATCTGGGAACAGTTTAGTAAGGACGTGCCAATCTATTGACTTCCAACCTGGAGCGCGTATTGCTGCTTTTAGTCCTGAACCCGAGTACGAGGAATCAACGTGCTACTTGACCAGGGAACAGGCGGCGCCTGAAGGCATCGGTACTCTTATGATTGTGCCGAATAGCGTTCATTTCAACGAAATTTGCCTGACCTGTGAGTGCCAACAGAATCCTATTAAAAATCTAATAATCACTATATGTCTTATATCTACAATTATAATTTTAATCTTTCTTTAGCCAATCGTCCGGAACGGGAATGCCCGTCTCGTCGCTATATTTTCGAGAGACACGCTCGTAAAAGATTGAAACTTCCAACGTCAGACCTGAAGGAGATAATGGTAGCTAACAGGACGGAGTGCGAGGACAAGTGCTTGAATGAATTCAGTTTTGTGTGCCGATCTGCTACTTATGACTCAGCGCTCAGGACTTGCTCATTAAGTAGATTTACCAGGAGGACCCACCCAGAACTGCTGGAAGACGATCACAATGCTGATTACTTGGAAAATACTTGTCTAAACGGTACTTATGGGTTAAAGTTGTTTTAAATGATAAAATACTTGTTTAAAATTAAACTTATTGCGCCAATGTTGTTGCAGCTGAGAGGAGATGCGACGGTCTTGCTGTCTTCATAAAGGAAGAAAACAAACGCCTCGGAGGACCTTTCGAGGCCGACGTCTTCTCCAACGTTACATTAGACGAATGTCAATCTATGTGTGTTCGAGCTGAAAAGTGAGTGACCTCTTCGGGATTTGCGACTACTCAACTGATAGAATCAGAATCAGAATCAGAATAATCTTTATTCAAGTAGGTTTACAAATAATAAACTCTTTTGAAACGTCATAGTAGCGACTTAGCCTAAATTGACTGCAGGTTCAAATCGCGACCGATCAGAGAAGAACCTGTAAGAAACTCTGTCGGATGTCTCTTTTTTTTTTTTTTTTCGACGTTCGCAACCTTTTGTCGTAAGGACTAAACATTTTATTACAAGCAATTCAGTCCCAAGCATTGTTATCATTAATATAGTCTTTAATACTATAATATGCTTTAGAAATTAGTTTACGCTTAACGTAACTCTTAAATTTATTTACTGATAGTTCAGTAACATTACTTGGGAGCTTATTATAGAACCTAATACAATTACCCATAAAAGAGTTTTTTATTTTATGGAGCCGCGTGAAGGGCACTGCGAGCTTATATTTATTTCTGGTATTAACATTATGTATGTCACAGTTCTTTCTAAATTTAGCGATGTTTTTATGAACATAAATAATGTTTTCATAAATGTATTGACTGTGCATGGTCAATATATTAATTTCTTTAAACTTATCTCTAAGCGAGTCTCTCTGGCCCATCTTGTAGACAGCACGAATAGCCCTCTTCTGCAGAACAAAGATGCTATTTACATCAGCAGCACTACCCCACAGTAAAATACCATATGACATAATACTATGGAAGTAACTAAAATAAACTAATCGAGCGGTATCTAAGTCTATTAATTGCCGAATCTTATTAACTGCAAAAACTGCTGAACTGAGTCTACCCGCCAATCCAGCAAGATGAGGACCCCATTGGAGCTTGGAGTCTAACGTTATACCAAGAAACACTGTATCATTAACTAGGTCTAGTTTGTCATTTTTAATAGTTACAGTAGTTTGACTATTTTTCACATTAGTAGTCATGAACTTTATACATTTCGTCTTTTTTTCATTCAGTAATAAATTATTAACACTAAACCAATCGACTACTTTTGATATAGCATTGTTTACATCGACATTAAACTGCTGTTGTCGTTTAACTTTGAACACAAGTGACGTATCATCAGCAAACAATACTATATCATGGTTGTCCTTTATAAGGTAAGGTAAGTCATTTATGTAGATGAGGAATAAAAATGGACCCAATATTGAGCCCTGTGGTACGCCCATTGAGACCAATGACCCAGGTGATCGTACTCCATTCACGTCTACCCTTTGTATTCTCCCGTATAAGTACGTTTTTATTAAGTTTAGCGCAGTACCTCTAACTCCATAGTGGTGTAGTTTCCTGATCAATGTGTCATGGTTAACGCAATCGAAGGCCTTGGATAAATCACAAAAAATACCTAAAGCATCCTGTGACCCTTCCCAGGCATTAAAAATGTTTTTAATCAACTCAACACCAGCTTCGGTTGTCGAGCGACCCCGAGTAAAACCAAATTGTTTATTGTGTAATAAATTATTATACCGAAAATGTTCCGCTAACTGTGACAAAATCAATTTCTCAAATATTTTACTGAAAGTGGGTAGTATGGATATTGGTCTAAAATTTGTGGGGTCAAAAGTACTACCCGTTTTGAATAATGGAATTATCTTACTATGTTTCATAAGATCAGGAAACTCATCACAATCAACACAGTGATTAAATACGACCATTAAGTCAGATGCTATGACTTCAATTAAGGATTTGAGTACATGGACCGACACTCCCCAAAGGTCACTGGTTTTCTTTATATTGATTGAGTTGAATGCCTTAATTACATCCAAGGCAGTAACGCGCTTGAATTCAAAGTATATACTGCATTCAGGCACGTTATCTTCTAAAAGTACAATGGCAGACGCAGGCGAAGAGTTCAAGCACTTAGTCGTGGACACTGGTATATCGGTAAAAAACTTTTCAAATTCAATTGCGATATCTGGATTGGAATCTATTATTTTACCATCTACTTTTAAACGATAGTCGTTAATGTTCTTTTTTCGGCGACCTGTTTCTTCATTAATTATTTTCCAGGTCGTTTTAATAACATCAGAACTATTCAAGATTTTGTTACTTAAAAAATTTCGCTTAGTTATACGGCAGTCTATCTTGAATTGCTTAGAATACTGTTTGACATGTTCCTTAAACTCCTCACTCGCGTTATACCTCCGTTCCTCATATAGTTGATACAGTATTCTTCTACGCTTATGTAAGTCCGCAGTAGCCCAGTCACTGAAAACCTTTGCACCACCAACCACAACCGATTTGGATGTAAATACTGCATCCAATATATATACTGTATCCAACACATATTTTGTTCGTAGGTATTTTTGTCGATCCATCGAGCATGACGCCATGACGCGCCAGTGCGTTCTCTCCGAAGAAGACTCGGTGTCTCAAAAGGATGACGTGACTGTCAGCGCATCGCTCACCCATCACTTTTATGACCTTGTTTGTCTCGACAATCGTGAGTTTCATTTGTTTTCTTTTCTAATTTATTTAACGGTTTGTTTAAAAAATACTAAATCACTCACTCAACTGACTATCTACATCTACATTGGCTTTAATGTTAATACCATGGACTTGAATAGGCATATTAAATGGGCTGACTAATGCTAACAATTAATTTGATTGTTAATCAAGTGCCCACCATAACAGAGCATGAAATCAAAACAAGGTTTTTCTCACAATTATGATCAGTTTCTCATCGATCAGCTCGCGGCACGGAGTACCCGGACAACAGTGTGACGTCACACTTGTTCTCTCCGGGCCGGAGGCCGGACACCGCCTTCCAGCGCTACCGGAATAGTCGGATCACCGGCGAGTTCCACTCCGAAATCACTGGCCGGTCCCTCAGCGAATGCCTTGACGAATGCCTCAGACAAACCAGCTTCCAATGCAGGTACTAAAACATCGACGACACATCAAACGTGACCTGAAAATACAGACTCATATTATTTTGTTGAAAGTACTATTGTTTTGTCGAGTATTCATTTCAAAACACGATGTTTTTATGTCAAACAAATTCGCTCCAAATGTTCCGATAACGCGCTTCAGTTTATTGTCCGATATTGGATGACACACAAAGCTATTTTTATTGGTCGTTGTTTACTGCAGATCTGCCGTGTACAGCGACCGCGCCAGAACCTGCCGACTCAGCAGATACAACCAGAAGGACGGCATGAGACTGCTCTACGACCCTGACTTTGATTATTACGAGAACTTAATGCGTAAGTGGCATGGTTTTTGTTATAACTTGCGGGATAACGGATGAGATCAATAAAGGTCGACAGTTTCAATTGGAAGACTAATAAAAGTGACCTGTGTTCCGTATGAGCTAGATATTGCTGATTCAACAAGTGATCCATTGATGGGCTGCAACGAGGCACGTGTTCTGATCAGTCGACCCAGTCCAACGACATTGAACCCATCAACGGTCTTAAAATAGACCGCCCTATTTGTGAGAATGTGCTTGATTGAATAATGGGCATAATAATGTAGGTGCCTATATCATGCCTGTATCAGTTACGTGTCGGGTGTGGTACTTGGCAACACTTTCATGTATTTAAGTTGACCAGTCTCATAGGTGCGTAAAACAGATATGGTAAGGACAAGTAAAACAATAATCTACTTAAGAGCGGTTCCCTTTTGCTTGACTTGAATTTAGCTATAAGTTTAAAAAAAAAAAACCATGTTTACCTAACTATGATTTGTGTGGGGAGGCAGACCAATTAGTGAGTGGGGAGGCGGAAACAACCAGCGGGTCGCAGGCGCCATGGGGACGGCCATCCACAACAGGTTCGCTGCATGGTAGAGGATGCTTGAGATGTCAACTTGTAGACGAGTATCACTGTATCACATAAGGCAGATTGAGAATCAAGATGTAACTGGCCACTATTATTAATAAGCCACCCATTGACGGATATTCAAAGAACATTTTTTTTTTAAATAGATGCAGTTTTTTTTCGAGCATGTCTCAGAATAGGAAAACGAGTAAAATTTAGAGAATTTATATATGTTTATTAGTAGTAATTAGTACTAACCTCTTCCTTATGATTAAGAAACATGCTAAATTAGTTCACCCGATGTTATCCATTCTTTTATTGATATATCACAAGAGTACCTTTGTACTAATTAGAAAATAATTTGCTTATTACCATTAATGATACTAAAACCCTACTTTCGGCTCTCGAGCAGATCTGATAATATTTCGTGGTGGACAATTACGCGTAGTGGCCAGTTAAAATAGTATATACGGTTACTGAAATCATACAGACCGTATTTTTATCATTGCCTTGGACATAACATCGCTTTAGTGTGGGCTGATAAGATCATGCTGTTGTCAATAGTAATCTGCCTTAGTCCTATCATCATCCATTATAATTCGTAGTCGGTAGTAATTTACGTTTTTATGTAAGTAGTTATTTTAACCCCTAGATAGTCGTGATGTAGTATACCGTCGAATTGGTAGATTGGTAGACTTAAATTATTCCAATAATTAGTAGGTAGCTACCAGTAGTACCTAAGTAGTTCAAGTATTTATTTAGATAATATTTGATTGTGGTTGTTATTATTACTTTTACATAATTCATTTTAAATTTAGTACGCATTTGGTTTTCCTTATGGTGTCTCATTAGTATCATTACCATAACTAATTCATCCTGAAAAAGGAAATATGGGTTCAAAACAGTTTTCGATAAGTCATAAGACTCATAAGAGCTCTTTATTTAGAAATAAAGAGCTCTTATGAATGTTATGACTTTCATTTCGTGTGGACTTACGTGATCCAAACTTTTTTCTTCTTTGTTCCTTACAATTTTCTTGGTCAAGTTAATGGAAAATTGAAGATATAATCCGTATATACCTACTGTTCATGCTGTATTTAGAAGTAGAACTATTTTTATAATGTGCATGGTTTCTGAGTAGATGCGTAGTTGGTAGGATATTCCGCATGCGTATATTGTTCTATTGATCTTTTATTGTTTCTCACCTTGTATCTACATACCTTAATAATTGCGCTTTAACCATTCAAGGAGGTAACGGTGATCGTGATCGAGATCGTGATCGCGATCGCGACCGCGACCGCGACCGCTACCCGCCCGGCGCGGACCGCTATCCCGACGACGACCGCTACTCGGATGATGAGCACTACAGCGGGCGACCGGACCGGTACCCCGACGACCGCTACCCGGCCGGGCCCGACTACCCGGATCGATACCTACCGGGCGACCGCTACCCTTCTGACCGATACCCTGACGACAGATACCCTCCTGGAGTAGGACCTGAGCGCTACCCTTCTGATAGATATCCAGTGGATAGATACCCTAGTTCAGATCGCTATCCTCCAATAATCGACCGGTACCCTACTGGCGTCAATAGATACCCTTCAAGTGTAGATCGCTACCCAGCTGATAGATACCCTTCAAGTGTCGATCGCTACCCAGCTGATAGATACCCTTCAAGCGATAGATATCCAACCAGTGACAGGTATCCTACGGCTAACAGATACCCATTCCTCGATTATCCAAGCACTAACGACATTGGCAGATACCCACCGCAAGAGCGTTATCCTGTTAGTAGATATCCAATAGACATCTACCCTGAGAGATACCCGGCGGAGCGGTATCCTTCTGATAGATATCCCATTCGAGGCAGTAGTAGTGGGAGATACCCGTCCAGACCCGGGTGGCTTCCCAGCCGATATCCTGATAGATACGATCAGGACAGAAATCCTGGCACGAGCGACTGGGGACGGTACCCGTATGGTAGCCGTTATCCGGTGGGTGTGAATCGGGACCCGATACCACTCGGCGGAGACCGTTACCCAGACCTCTATGACAGATATCCGCCGACCGGATCGTCATATCCTGGTAAGCACAGTTCCATTCATATATAACAAGTACAAAAATTTAAAATTTTATTTTTCGGTCTGCTTTCTTAATCACCATTTGTAAAAGCAATGATTTCATAGGAGGTTCCGGGCGCGGCGGTTACTTCGGGGGGTCTGATTACCCCGGGGTAGACCGCTATCCAGGGGGTGTGACTCGTCCAGGAGCTGATAGGTAAACTATTTAAAAATATTTACTTACTTTTTAACTTGGAACAGAAAGTGCCTTAGATTGTGTTCAACAATTGTACTTATTTACAGGTACCCAGTCGAACCAAGGCCAAGTTATGGTATAAGAAGACCTTTAGAGAGACCTGGAGTGTACCATGGAAGTTACCCACCTGCCGGTATCGACAGACCCATTGGTAAATTTGTGTTTTCGAAGATGCTAAATGCTTGTTACTTATCTTTTAATCATGTGTGTCATTCCTTTGTCATCATAATATATCGTACCAATTCAAGGTGTGGATGGATACGGAGGTTTCGATCCTGATGGTCCTATTGGTCCAGTTGGCGCACCCATTGGGCCTGTAGGAATACCCATTGGTAACCCACTAGGAGGCGCCCCTGTTGGTGGTCCTCCAGTCGGCCACCGGCCGTGGCAAGGCACGCGATGTGAGGAGGATAGTTTCCGGCAAGTCGGCAGACAACGCATGCAGCGGCGATATGTGCGGCGCTTTACTACGGCTCACTCTTTAGCACACTGCCAGAGGGAATGTATCGAAGCGCGGGATTTCGTGTGTCGAGCTTTCAACTACAGGTCAGTCAGTAAAATCATATTTAATTTCATGTTTTCGGGATTCAAGCTCCTAAAGTGGTGTTTATTTTTTCTGCAGGGATGTGCCTTACGGTAGTGAGCCTCGCGATAACTGCGAGCTCAGTGACCGAGACACGAGGGAATTGGATGCTGCCAACCCTGCACATTTTGATAATACGGCCAAAGAATATGATTTCTATGAGAGAGCACTTGGACGTATTGCTGATGACTGCTTGGATGGTAATATTTTGTATAAACTTCTACAACTTCAAATCAAAACCCATCAGGGCGAAGGTTTGAGACTCCTTTTGTATTTTGCAGTATCACAAGTGTGTAACGAAGATGGCATGGAATTTACGCTGCGGTTGCCAGAAGGTTTCTTTGGTCGGATGTACACTTACGGCTTTTACGATCGTTGCTTCTTCAGAGGAAATGGAGGAGTGTCTAACGTGTTACGGATCACTGGGGCGCATGGGTACCCTGAATGCGGCACTCAACGAGTAAGTAAACCTTTTCAGGGGTTATACACATTTGCAAATAGCAACGGATTGACTGAAACTTTCAATTGCAGTACGGTGACACAATGACGAACATTGTGGTGGTCCAATTTAGCGACAACGTGCAAACTTCAAGGGACAAACGGTTTAATCTGACATGCCTATTTCGTGGACCCGCTGAGGCTGTAGTGACGTCGAATTACATTGGAGCCGGGTGAGACTGCATTTTCAGTGATGCTGTCTATGTTGATGACATGACATATATCTTACATTCTGTTTACTTCGAGTACCACCAATTTTTCATCCTATTGGTGAACGTGTAAAAAAAGGGTTATATGACTTACCTGAGTTACATTCTAAACAACGGTTAAGTTTGTAGTCTATTGTTGACAGTTTCTTGTACAGTAGAATGAGGGTATTGAAGCATCTATTCACATGTCATGTTTTCAAATAGACACGGTAACCCATTGTTGGATTAACTGTTAACAGCGTGACTGAAGGTTTGCGCTTCTAGTTAGCTTCGATGGATGTGACCGGTTGGAAACGCCTAACTGTACTTAATTAAATTGAAATAGAGCTGCGTTTTCATTGTCAATAACGGTGAACTGGCTTCGATTGGTTTATTTAGTATTTTGATTTTTGTGTGCTGTGAATATTTTTTTCGAGTTTTGTAAAAGTCTAATTTATTCATTCTGGCTTCACTTAGGATTGGCGGGTTTCATTTTGAGTGCTGTTATTTCACTAACAGCTACTAACAAGTAACTTTGAATGAACTCTATTACTCAGATCTAAGTAGTTTTAAAATTATTTTATCAAATAAGTACTTTCCTGGAGTTCATTCAAAGTCGGCGTGTATTTAATATAGACAATCAACTTCATATTTAACCGTAGATTTGGATACGATCTCGTTGACAGGTCAGGCAGCCCTATCCCGATAGAGTACCTGCCGGAGGAGAGCTCTCTAAACTCGAAGGTTCGCCTGATGATCCTGTACCAAGGCCGCCCGACCACTACCATCGCCGTCGGAGACCCGCTGACCTTCAGGCTAGAAGCCCAGGACGGATACAACTATGCTACCGACATCTTCGCTACAAACGTCATTGCCAGAGACCCTTATTCTGGTAGATCTGTGCAGCTGATTGATAGAGGAGGGTAAGTGAACTGCTTCTTGTGCATTCTATCCAAAACCATCGAAAAAAAATCGTTGCTGTGCTAGTTTGAAAGTGGCTACGCACTACATCTGGAGCCATAAAATATACTCAAACCCTTTTTTTGGATCCAAATTGAACCCGGTGTGAAAACACCTTAAGGCAAATTGAGGTGCGGTGTGTTTTGCCCCTTAACTTAAATCAAAACATCTATAAATAGTTGTTATCTATGTATAATTATAGATACCTACGACATTTATCTACATTGACATTATTCAAAACACATACACACGATGACGTCCGCGAAAACAAGTTAAGTAGTTCAAATATTAACACAGTAAAGATCTAAGTATGTTCTGCATTTACTAAATCTGTCTGTAACTATATAAGTATTTAGATGTTTCTGTTGTTTATTTTGGTATGTCTAGATGTTTCTTTTGTTTATTTTCTTTGGTTTATTTTGGTACGTCGTGCATAATAATTTAAAACAAAAAGCCGTATGTTATTAGAACATATTTATACTCTTCAAGAGAAGTAGATATCCTGAAATATTATCCTCCTAAGCCGGTTGTTATAATTATAAACAACACTGTTTAATTGGCGGATGTGACGCCTTATTGCAGCGAACGATAAAGCGCGACAATGGCTATTGTGTTTCCATGACTTATATAATGTTTTATGTGCTCATATTTACTATAGGAATACTGAGTAAATAGAAAGACTGTAATCTCCTAAATTGGACTTTATTCCAATTCAATCTGCTTAAGCACGCTTACTTCGATATCGTAATTATATTGTAGACTATAGTAACTCTAAGGGCAAAAAGATTCTATATATTAGAGCTTAAGTATAGTGTACTTTCGTGTCAAAATGTATAGAACTGTCAGTTATTTTAAGACTTAGGGCTACTTGCAGGACAAAGATAAATCGAATTAGTGTTCAATCTGGAGTTAAGACTGATATTTCCCTACATTTTTAATCAGCTAAACTGAACTGAAGCCTAAATCTAGATATAAATATATTTTGCAAGTGGCCCTTACTGCTTATAGTTATCGACTAATTATAACGAACCTTGTCTTCCTGCAAGTAAAATCAATCCTTACATAATCGCTCAATTCGGAAATTTGCGGTTTTTACATTTAAATGCTATTGGATAGAGCATAATATTGCGAGTAAATCTACCAATAACAGGGTTTATGTTGGACATGTAATATTTTTTAAGATCTTTGTAAACACATAATGCAATAAATGATATAACTATGACCAATAACAATTTAGACTTTTAACTAATCAGAGACCAGCATTCAAAAAGTCACACGCTCCAGTCGGTTGGCCTCCCAACAACGCACCGTCGTTTCGCTGTCCTGTTGGTCAGAATTACTTAAGAGGTGTTGTTATATAAGCGCCAATATGTAAACTTTGTGCTGCAGGTGTCCAGTGGACCCTGACGTGTTCCCAGAGCTGGACAAAGGCCGCAGCGGGGACTCGCTAGAGGCGCGCTTCAACGCGTTCAAGATCCCGGAGTCCAACTTCTTGGTGTTCGAGGCGACGGTCAGGACCTGTCGGGAGGGCTGTCAGCCGGTAAGCCTGTGCCTACCCAAAACCAATTAACAGTTTTGTAAGAGCCCCGGAGTTTTCTACCAAACGATTGGGTATACTTTAATTCTTTACATACTTTGTGCAGACAAAACACAATCGGATAACAAAATAGAATTAACACGAATTCAAATTTTCAGTGACCACGTGCGTAAGGTTTACGTAGGTGATGGCTACAAAAGCTTTGCAAAGTGACAATGCCTGTCCAGGAAATGTAGTGACTGGTATTAGGGTAATCTGGGTGATAAAAATCGCGAAACGACTCTAACGATTCCAATTTTATGGTTTCTAAACGCATAAATAAGTAACTAAGTTTTGGTTTGTGGACAGAAAGCTTAAACAGACTCTAATGATGAGAGCTTTTTAAAGTCTTGTTGCTCTTGAAAGATAAATCGCTTCATGAGGAAATCCGAAAGAAAACTCTAAAAACTGGAGAGCATCCAAAACCTAGGATTTTTCCTGCTAATTACAATCTCTTCATTTTGCGAGCGCTATTTTTTCTGATACAAAGCATGTCAAGTAGTAAACAAGCTGCATTACCTACGTCAATGCCGTTAAGATACCGATATTATCCTATTTAAAGCTGTTATCGAGCTACATCCAGTTATGGGTTATCTTCGGATAGGCATAAGGGTTATCATTGTATTGATGATAAATAACATAGATGCTATTCATGCAACTCGTGTTGATACCCCTTATGTACTGTATTAGTAACTTATAATTTAATGCCGACATATTATATTTGTATCTACTATATGACAGTTAACGTTATGAGTAAGATATATTTTTTAATAAAAAGGTATGTTACTTTATAAAATGAATACCTAACACTGTTCACAATTTCACTCAAAACATAATTTATCATAATAGTGATTGATTAGGCTACTTTTAATTTAAAATACTCGTATAGACGATTCTTGAATGATTGATAAGCGATAAACGTAGCGCGACGCTCTAAACTTAAACTCATTTCAGAAGAAGTAGTTTACACATTTAAAACTTTGCCCTCATCATCTTTATAATTCTGTCTTCGAATCCTAGAATGAATTACGTAGGTACCTCTACCTTGAAGGTAACGTAAAATATGCTCGTAGAGAAAATGAAGAATTAAGATGATTTAAGTATGTATTAATTGAAAACAGTATTTACCTACTTATTAAATTTCCATCATCAATTAGAATACACCTGTTATATGATAATTTAAAAATTATTTCTAGAAACAGGCTGTTGTCGTCGTAATTAGGCGATGTTACTTTCATTTAATGAATATTTTAATTCTCAATAATACTTCTAATTCATAATTAAGTCTTCAAATAAGCTTTTATAATAATACGACTTAGATAATAATGATGTAACACTGTCATGATTTATAGATAAACTTTTAACCGCGCATAATGGATATATCACTTCTGAATGATAGTCGCGTGATTAGTTGAACTTTCGAGACCTAACACTCTCTTTGCCCCCTTATCAATATGACATGTTACATTTGTTAATTCAATTATGATCAAGTAATTAAGTACCTACGTCATTGCTCATTGTAAATCAATCGTCTAGATTTGTACTTGTTAGGGTTCCGCAGTCAAACTAGGAACCCTTATAGTTTCGCCATGTCCGTCCGTCTGTCCGTCCGAGACTCTTAGTACTAGAAAGCTGTTAATTTGGCATGAATATGCATATTAGTCACGCCAAAAAAGTGGTACAATAAAAAAATATAATAAAAAAATAGGTACCTCCCCTACACGTAACGTGGGGATGTATATTTTTTTTCTCGTCTACCTTCCCTATAGTGTAGGGTGTCATTGGATAGGACTTTCAAAAATATTATGGGTTTGTATAACAGTTTTTCGATTAAGTAGTCCGTTTATGAAATATTAAGCTTTGAAGCGCTAATTTTTGTTATACACGAGTCCCCCCCCCCAAATAGACAAAAACTACAAGTACTAAAAATCTAAAAAGAAACTTAAATGAAAGAGCATATAACGAATTTTAAAGGAAAACTATCACGACTAAGTAGACATTATTTAATTATAATATAATAATATTTAATTATAATATAATAACCACAGAGTTAGGCAATACATCACACATTGGTTCTTGAGATACAGACGATTACAGTGTTTATATGTACCTACTAAAATTATCTAAGACGGCACCAATTGACTTTAAATAGGAAATTAGTTATTACTTGTTGATTTTTATGTTTGTAGTATTTAACAGCTTCGGAACCCTACACTGAGCATGGTCCGACATGCTCTTGCCGGGTTTTTTGCTGTTTAGTGTGTGTCTCCTATGTGACAGCATTTTGTTATTTTCAGGCGTATTGTCCAAGTCATTCGGGTCGATCCGAACCTTCTTTCGGCCGGCGGCGACGAGATGTCAACGGGACGCTCACAATCGCCAACGACACTACTGAAGCTGTTCCGAATGAAGACTCTCCGAAGACCAGTGACGACTCTGAGAAGCCAGAAACCCCCGGGGATGCTGTATACAAGGTTTCGTTCGACGACGCCAAGGTTGACTCCTATTTGAAGGAGGAAGTAGAGACTCCGAGTCACGTCAGGAAAATGATTGAGGTAAGAGAAAACGTTCCACGATTTGACAGAACCTAAAGTAAGTAAGTTATATTTGTAACCGTGTAGGTAGGTAAATGTATGATAAGAGAGTCCTAAGGCATCGCCCTAATTCACCGGATTTTTAAGAAGGAAACTTGTCCAGGGTTGTGATGGTTTATTAATCGTTTAACAATTTTGTTGTTATTCTCGCCTGAAGCTTTTTCCATGGTTAGGTATAACTGTCTTCTTAAGCTCGGCTAGAAATACTGACAAGCAGCAAGATTATGACCATCCGACGCATTTAAAGTTTTGACACTATCTAATGACTTGTTCGATTTATTAGGTATTGATTTTTAAGAAGGTAATTTGTGTAGGGTTTTGAGGGTTTATTAAACGTTTAAAAATAGTTATTCTCTAGTTTTTCATGGTTATTTCTGTCTTCATAAGCTCGGCTAGAAATAGTCATGCAGCAATAGTATGACCATCCGAAGCATTTAAAGTTTTGACACTATCTAATGACTTGTTGTTCGATTTGTTAGGTATTCGACAACCGCAACGAGCTGCTAGAAGAGAACGGGCCCGCAGACTCCGCGCCGGTGGTATCGGCCGTGGGCGTGTGCGTCTCACCGTACCACTACCGCGCCCTGCTCGTGGCTCTCTGCGTGCTTCTGTCTCTACTGCTGGCCATGCTTCTAGCAGCGCTGTATATTTACAGGTAAACATAATTTTCAAAAAAAAATGACATTAAGATATTACTTTATGACTCTGAATAAAATGCGAAATTAAATATAGTGTTATTAATTTATCAATCAACAAAGTTCCTCCCCACTATGCTCCCCGCTACATCATTTTACCTAAGTAACAACCCAACCAAGCTACTTTAATTAGATTGGCGCGCTCTCGTTGATTGAAAATAGCAACGGCCCAATGACATTTTCACCTCTATTGACACGAGAATCCCCAAAACAAACTTGATTGTCCCATAAAACCCTAGAACTAAGACAAAGTCGTTTTTGCTGGTTATTGATGTTGTTTCTTTAAGGCGTTACTGGCGCGTGTTGCGTAAGAACATCCACGCGTCCAGCGCTGCCCCGGCGCTGCGGCCCGTGACCCCGGGCCCGCGGCCCTCGCGGCCCTCGCTGTTCTCCGCGTCTCACTTACACAAACCCTTTTCACTGAGGTAAGGATGAATGACCGATCATCAATAAGGCACATATCGATAACAGGTTATTAAAATTCAAATTAAGAACCACCAGTACAAAATTCACTCAAGACCTGCCAATTAAGTACACATGAATAAGAGAGGCACAGTAGCCAGATTTCTTGAGACTCTAGACTTGATTTTCTAACATGACGTTAAAAAGTTAAATGTGACAAAGCCCTAGGGTACAACTACTTACAGGCGGACACCTAGAGTGTGAGTAAACTGGCAATAATTATAAACTTTCAATATGGAGTTCTCAATCCGGTCAAATTCCAGTTAACTCTTTCGTTACTCCCAACTTCTTAATAGCTCTCTCGTCTGGCTAACTGTCAGTAGGTATGAGTTTCATAGAAAAACGACAATGGCCGATAATTATAAAAGAACTGGTTGCACTGTACATACTATTTTCCGAGTATGTCGTATATTCTCTAGTATTTCTTAATTTAATGCTCGCATTAAACGAACTTAAGCGCCTACAATGAAACTAGTAGCAACAATTGTAACGTCGTCAAATTAATTCTGTGTTGTTATTTCAGCGGCTTGGGGCGAACATTTGCCGATGTGGGAGAGGAGTCGGGCTCTGCAGGCCGATTGGCGAGCGCCTTTGACGACGGCAGCGAGCCTATCTACACGGATCCCTCTCTATTCGAACGCTCGCGCTCTCTCCGATCTCTACATTCTCTTGACTTGAAGCCTGAACGACGTCAACATTAAAAATAAAGACAATATAAAACTATTCAGTGAAACGCCCAGTCTGATTAATATGTATTATTACTTAAAACCTTACTAAAATAGTAAATAGACCATGTTTTTACTACAGATTAATATTTTACCATAATTTTAACTGCCATGAATGTGCTCAGATTTCCGTCCGTAATATAGTTATAATTATAACATCCAATATTGTACTTTAATTATAAAAAGCTTGTTGTAAGTCACTACTAATAAATATTTACAGAGATTTTCGTTACCTTGTTTTAATTTATCATTAATGTTACAGATTGAACTTAAACTTGCTTCATTTGCAAGATATTTTTATCAGTAAGAAATGAAATATCAAGGTTTTGTCTTCACTATATATATTTTATAAAGTTGTCCTTAGTATTAAAATAATATACAAATACTACATATGATAAGGCGCGGGAGTTGGTACACTCATAAGTGGAGAATCTAAGTACTCCATTTCAGTAGCAGTAGGCCCAACCGGCTCAGTTTGCACAGTCATTTTCTGTTGCATAGTCTCATACAGTTTGTGTACTGATTCATTATGCTGTGTGCCAGGTTGCAATGCTTTCATGAGTGTCTGGACCCTGGTTTCAGGCAACTTGGGATGTATGTACCAAAGAAGCTTAAGCAAATGTCTAGTAACATTATCTTTAGAGAGTCCAGCAAAGAAGAACTCATCAAACAATACAGTGCTGAAGTCCTCTCCTTGGAATTCATCTGGCAACTGCACCAACAATGCTACCAAAGCATGTAAAAATGGATCCTCATAAGCTCTGCCATCTTTACAACTACCTAGAATACTGAGAATCCTAAGCAAGGCTCCACGGTCTCTTAATTTAGCAGCATGTAGTGTGTAGTACATAGCAAGGACACCACAAACTGAACTCTCTCTCATATAAGCCTCACATGCATCAGGAGGGGGCCCAGAATGCTCTATAGTGGTTATAGCTGATTCTCTCTCATCTGGAGGGAGTTTGTTATGTGTGGCACGCACTTGGTCATCTACCATGAGTGACATCAACGCTGGCAAATATTTAGTAACTACCTGGCTGTCTAATTTTGGTTCTTTGAATTCCTGAGAGTCAATCATTACCCAGGCACTAAGGCCCAAAGCTAACATTCTTAACAAGAGAATGAGTATTGGGTTGTCTCTTGGGAGGCCTTCAGTGTTTATTAGATGCTGAAGAATTTTTATCACAGATGTGGCCAAAAAGTTGATAGCATAAGGGTCACATAATGTCATTGAGAGGTCTCCCAACACTTGCTCTTGTCCTCTTTTAATGCTATCTAAGAACCCTTGTAATTCTCTTGACCTTTTTATATCTACATTTCTCTCCCTGATGCAAGCATCCAAGCACCAAGTGAATTTGTGGCATGGGTCCACAGAAATAATATCTTGTATCTCCAAGTCATGAAGTGCCATTAAAAGTTCAGCTCTTAAAGTACAATAGTGAACATTTCTTGTCCTTAAGAAAAGAGTTCGAAGGAACTGTAGCACCATGTCATACAGTTTAACACTGTTACCAATCATGTGTGCTAGTTTTTGTACAACTGCACCTTGTCGTCTCACTTTTGGAGATGGTGAAAAGAATAAATTATTAAGGTTTTCATGGTCAAATAAAACATTCTCCTTTTCTCTGATATACTGGCTTAGCAATGGGGATACTTCATCACCAAATAGAGACTGATTGTCCTGCCATATTTGTCGTTTCACTTCAGTGTCTGTGTCATTGTACAGTTCCCGGTCTTTAACAAGAACTCTTAGAAACTTGTCATCAATATGAGGTGTATTCTTGAGAATGCTCATGATGACAGGCCTCAGCGCCTTAACCCTTACGACTGAGAAACTTTTATTTAGCAATTCTTTTAGTTTCTTGTCATGCTCTCTGTTCTCTTTGGAGCCCATTTCATTGATATGTGATATGAGCTTTTCCCTCAATTCTTCTAAAACTGATGTATGAAAGTCCAGTCTGCGCACTCCGTGAAGATCGAGTAACGGAAGCATGGGCCTTAATGAAGGCAACAGGATACCGTTTTCAAGTTGAAACTCTTCTATGGCTTTCAATGGATCCGTGCAACTCGTGAGCGCGTCTCGGAGATAAGCTTGACCAGGCACTCCTACATCTTCCAGGCCCGTGCCAGGCAACTTACTAGACGATGCCATAATTTATAAAAACAAATAAACAAACAATAACACTAAGTTTTATAAATAAAATTAGCAACAAACAATGCTACAAGTAAAAATGTCACTACAGTTACAGATAACGCTATGAATGATGCACGTCACGTCAACGTCATTCTGGTATAAAATACAGTTTAGCCAACATACGTGGCGCTGTTACTGTTTGAGCACTGTTAAAAAGCAATCAGTTCTTGAAGAGGCAGTAAAAACAAGACACGTACGGTTTCACTTATTATTAATATTAATTCATTTTGCTTGACATTGACATTTTAATATCAGTATTTATTTAACTATTTAGCATTTAGCATTTTATCTCGGCGGAAAATCTATGGTGCGAATAATGAATGCTCAGTTGTTTTACAAGCCCAGTCGAGAACAAGTGGAACAATAATGCCTCGTTTGATATATTAGTTATATTTGCGAATTGTGACACGCGCGTCGTTGATAAATCTGGATTCCTAAAAACACAACATCGATCTAAACTATAAGAGGAAATTATATATTGTGAGAAAGTCGCTTTGAGACTGAGTGTTAAAGAATGTCAGACAAACAGAAAACGTAATAATTATCTTCTTTGCGTTACAAGGACCTTTTACACATAATTATATTGTACTTCAATTTACTTGTCACCTCCACAGGTTGCTTTGCGGCGACGTGAATGGCAATTTCCTAAGCTTGTTTTCGCGCGTTGAGTCAATTGATAAAAAAAACGGTCCATTTGATGTACTACTTTGTGTTGGGAACTTTTTTGGAGATGATAATTCACAGCTTGATGCCTATAAAATGGGCTATAGGAAAGGTAAATTCTCTCATCCTTTATGTTCTGTAATGATTGTTGTGTGGGAAATATAAATACATATCTTGTCTTGTTTTTCAAGTTCCAGTTACAACATATGTCTTTGGCCCAAGCAACAGTGAACACTGCAAGTACTACTGCGAAGAAGGATCTGAGATTGTCCCCAATGTTGTGTATATGGGTAAAGTATTAATGAACAACTGAATTACCATGACTAACCTTCTGGGCCTCTATTCTACTGGGTGAAACCATATTGCCTTTGACATTTTATTGTATTGTCAACATTATGAAAGCTCTTATTTACTTGACAGTAATAGCAGCGGAGTTAAATATAACATCATACACATCTTCATATCACACATCATCATCATCTTCATGTGATAACATGTCAAAAGTATTATGGTTCTGCGCAGAAGAATAGATACCCTGATGTATATCTGGCTCTTATATGATGTAGCAGACACTATAATAAACTTGGCCCATGTTAAATCCTTGGAGCATTTGCAATTGAAGATGCGGCAATGTTCCGGTTGCCACTGATGCCCAAGGTGTTACTAATTATTGTTCTTCAAATTCCTTTTCAGGGAAAAAGGGCATATTTACAACAAGCTCAGATGTTAAGATTGCCTACTTGAGTGGCTTGTCTCGCAGAGAACTGGGGAAAGACATACCAATGTGCACATTTGAACCAAGTGATTGCAGCACCATCAGGGACTCCTGCCTCCGATCTCAGAGTGAGTACAGAGGGGTTGACTTGCTGATCACTACTCTGTGGCCTGCTGGTATACAGGAAGACGACTTTCAAAAGGTACTTGAATTTGAGGACCTTAACCCTATGGTTAAGGCGCCCGAGGCGCACATGTTGGGCGCTGTATGTGAACTTAATCAATTAATAATTCATCTTGCATTTTTTTGAACTGATGAAGTAAGTAAAATGATTCTTTGTTATTATGTTATGTATGTGTGTGTACTCTTTTCAGATGGACATTGAACAAGATAAATTGTCTGATTTAGTAGCATGGTTGACAATGCATATCAAACCAAGATATCATTTTGTGCCTTCCTCAGATAAATATTATGAAAGGCAACCCTACAGGTACCTACCTCACTTTGAAGATTTTGAAATTCATGTTAGTAATATATGACATACGTATATAATATATTTATTTACAGAAATTTGAGTGTGCACCAAGATTACAGAGAAGGTGCTACCAGGTTCATAGGATTAGCTCCCGTGGGCAACAAAGATAAGGAAAAATGGATATATGCATGTCTACTTCAACCTATCAGTAAAATGCGTATGACAGACCTTTTGCAGGCCACCACAGATGAATCAAACTGCCCTTTCGATCCTGAGCTGTTAAGACAGCAACAGCCTGGGAAAGTTGTGAAGGTATGTTGAAAGACTCAATTTATGTTTTTATTCTTAAGCCTTATTAATAAAGAAACTAGATATAATAACGAGAAAGAAAACAACACTTTCACACACAAGATATTTTTACCTTCATTTCAGTTTACGGGTAATGGTCAGTTCTTTTACAACATGGATGCACAAGACGATGATCAAGGCAAAAGGAAAAGGAAGGGTGGTGACAATCCAGAAAGGAAGAGAAAGGAGTTTGATCCAGGTTTGTAATAATAGAACTAGATTCTTGGAAAGGAGAATTTTACAGACTGCATTTAGATAAACTGTGGAATGTATGTGAATTTATTATTTAATAATTGCTTTTTGGCAGATTCATGCTGGTTCTGTCTATCATCTCCAACAGTGGAGAAGCATCTAGTGATTAGCGTGGGCACGCACTGTTACCTCGCGCTGCCAAAGGGTCCCCTGACTCCAGACCACGTACTCATACTGCCCATAACGCATCACCAGTCATTGACTAGAGTAAGTACTTGGGGACTTACTCAATAAGATTTTATCTATTCTCCTAAAGTATGGTGACAGGCACTATTAGTGCCTGCCTAGTATAAGAAAAGACAAACACTAATTTAACTGCTTGTAATTTAAGACCTTAAAAAGAATCTGGTAATGTCAGTTTAGATAAGTTCTTAACCAAGTGGTGAAAATCCTCTTCTTAACTCATAATCAGAGCACAAAAAGAGTGAGCTATTCTTATGTCATTAATGTAATTTGTAATTATTAGTATAGATAGATACACCCTGAAAATAAATATTCAAAGAAAACAAAACTTTATTCATTGTGATTAAATTAAAATGTCAGTGTATTGCAAAACTGTACTCACTAAGCTATTTTATTTATTCTAAAATTTCTATTTAATACTACTCATCAGTTTTTCTATATTATCTATTTTAAATGCATTTCGTTTGATATCCACTTATAGATAGAATAAGATCTTTCTACATCAACTGAAGTGAGTGGAGTGTGATTGTACATTAAAATACTATCCACGTAAGGGAATAAGGGCTTGTAGTACTGTTAGGTGATGGGCTTGCAACCTGTCACTAATACACTGGTAAACATCTTAGCCTGATTGTGCAAAATGTGGTTACAGAATTACCAACAAGTCGTAAGTAGAGTTGTTGGGAATGGAGGGGTGACTTTATGTATGCATTTATGTAGTTTTTTCCACTTAAGAAGGACAAAACAAGATTACGAGAACGCATAAAAAAACAAGATTAAATAGATCAAAACCCCCGCTGTAATGTCAACCCAATCTATCAGAGCTGATATCTCTAAAGCTTAAAATAACGCTTCCAACTGGGTCCATTCATTTGTAAACTGCGATGCATAGACAGACACACAGACACGGCACATATACACGGACACAGATATACAGAGACACACACATACACACACACACTAATACGACACACACGTCAAACATGTAACACGGGACGGGGGTTAATAACGTTGGCGGGCGGACTGTATCCAAAACCCAAGTTAATTTTTATTCCAGGCCCCCGATGAAGTGGTGGCGGAGATGAAGAAGTTCAAGGAGGCGCTCCGCAAGGCGTACGCGGCCGCGGGCAAGGCCGTGGTGTTCTTCGAGCGGAACTACCGTACCTCGCACATGCAGATACAGTGCGTGCCAATGCCGAAGGCCTGCGAGGGTCAGATACTGGAAGTTTTTCAGGTAAGTTACTTTTAAACTGGTTTTGTATCAATACTGTAAGTTAACTACAGAGTAGGTAAGTAGCGGAACAATCTTAATGAAGCTTTTAAAAAATATTAATTATTTAAAGAAACGTATTTGTGAATGCCATAAATGGCATCTCATTATGAGAAAATACTGCAATACCACACTTTTTCTATGAACTTTGCAAAAGCAACTATGCAAAGTGTTTATTTTATTTTGAAAAAAATTCACCATCATAACGGCATTCTTTATCCTCCATGACTCGCTTCACCACTGCATATGACGTTGCACGATTGCGTGAAGTATGGTCGACCAAGAAAGTCCTTTATCACTTTTGGACTTTAACTTATTATAAATAGAGTCGTTGAGAACACACTAATTATTCCTCCGTCTCAAACAGGAAGAGGCGGGCATCAACAGCGTGCAGATAGAAGTGCTGCCCCCGTACTCGGAAATATCGCAGGTGACGTTGCCAGGCGCGCCTTACTTCCACGCGGAGCTGCCCTCCGGAGACCAGATATTCGCCAAGACAAAGCAGCACTTCCCTCTGCAGTTTGGGAGGTAATCATCAATATTATTTTCTCTGTAGCACAATAATGGCCCCCAACCCTTAAACATCATGCGTTTAAATGCGTAGAATGCATGAATACGTAACAAACAACTCGAAAATGTTACCAGCACACTATTACGAGGTAATTTAATCTTTTATCGACAAAAATGCATTTAAGGGTTTTAGAGAGAATGACTACCGAGTACCTACTTAACCCAATAAAATATACCGTGTAACTAACAAATTCAATAGGTTGCAAAATGTGCCTTATTGACTCCTTGTTAAGGAGTATTTTGCGACTTATTCAATTTATTAGATACGCGGTATTGCAGTTTCATCGACGATATCGAAAGTGAAACGCTATCTTTAAAGTACATTTCCAAATTTGAATTTTGACAAATTATAAATTTGAATTTTACTTAAAATGTTTGTTTGTAAGAAAACCTATGCAGTGTCTTTAAAGATTTTGTCAAAATTCCATAATAAAAAAAACAGCTGTTCCATACATTAACGGTGAATTAATTGAGAGTTAATGTATGGAACAGCTGGTTTTTTTTTGGCGATTTCGTTGTTGGTCCCATCAGAAAAGTTGTTCAGTATGACCATCTTATTCACTTTTGGCCATTCCGGATCATGACCCCAAAATATCCCAGTATTGTTAAAAATAACAGTGAATCGTTAATTGATACAGGGACGTATTGTCGAGCCCCGAGCTGTTGAACTGCGAAGACAAGGCGGACTGGCGGCAGTGCCTGCTCAGCCGCGAGCAGGAGGACGCTTACGTGGCCGAGTTCCGGGAATCTTTCCGCCCCTTCGACTTCACGGCGGAAGAAGATAGCGATAGCGATTAAGTGCGATTTAAGTTAAGTTTTCAATATTTATACACATGAGTATACTTTAAAAAATAAGAGTATATTGTAAGAAACAATTTCTGCAATTGTATAAGAAAAGAGAAGCCTTTTAAAGACGATAGAAAACAGAAGAGGGAAGGGACTACTTGATACGGCACGATCATTTCATACAAATTATTATAGAAGAAAATGAAGCAGAGGGCGACCCAGACGAAGTTACTTTTCGCAAGTGAAAGAGATAGTTAAGGTTGTGTCGCATGATGTCAAGAATAGTAAACAGTAGTCAGGAATGGCCGGAACTCCACCGACAGAAGCATAGCTCTTAAGATATGATGACGATGTTTTGTATAGGTACATATTTGTGAAGTACTATGTTCTTGTAAATAATAGACGTAATTTTCAAGTAAATGATTTTTATTTTCGTTCATACTGTCCTAATAACTCATTTGTTTGCTTTATAAAAACATATCTGTAACAAACAACATGTTAACTAACCCTTACGTAACCCTTAAGTACGTGTTTCAAGGTAACATAACGTTAAAAAATGATATGGTATATTGACTAGAATCCAAATGACAGGTCGAATGTAAAAAATCGAAATACTTAAATAATAAATAGGTTGTTTAAGATCTAGTTCGTTTTCGATCAATTCAGTCCAACGGACTCTTGTCTTTGTAAAATTCAGAGGATTCGACGGCATCGAATGCAATCCATAGCAATCGGAACTACAGTTTAAAATGGTTAAACCTCATGATGTCTCTTACGTCCTACTTTATCCCGACCGACTAGCATTAGGTATTTGTGTTTAGTATATATAAAATAGATCTCAATTAAATATAGGGCAGTCTTCGTTGGAATTACGAGAGTCAACGCAAACGATTGTAAAACAGTAAAAATTCACACAATCCACTTAAAAAATATTTTATCGAATACAAAATGTCGTGTCAAGTGTCCAACACTCCAAACTAACGCTACCGATACAGTTCGAATGTACATTAGAGTTAACTTCCTGCCGTATTCACCAAAAAACTATAGGTAAGTGTATTGTCTTGTGTTACCGTTTACTGAGGATTGTTTTATTTACTAATATTTAACTAAGTTTAGGTCGGTATTGGTTTATGCGCTTTACACGAGTGTCGTTCACAGGTACAAGCGCAGGGTTTAGGGAGCTAAGTCGTAACAAAATGGGCTTAATTATGTTACATTACGTTAGTCGTATTGAGGACATTAATATTTTAGACATTTATGTGTAAGTATGAAGATATAGTTATTTGTATTCATAGACAGTTCCCGCGCGAAGACCGCCGGAGCGAGCCGGCACGCGTCGCGGGGACCTAGCGTCGAGTTACACGATATAAATATGTGAAACATCTTACGTTATAGAAGATTGCCAATTGAAACAAACATTTCTCATAAACTTTACAACAATAAACAATTATAATGAAAAATACCTATGGGATATAATTTCACAATTACATCCATAACTAGTTTTAAGACTTTGGTCAATAAGGCATTAAGTTTAAATATATATTTTAATTTTAATTATTGTTCTTCTTAAGTTTATACATTCGATAGTAAGTACACAGTAATTACAATAATATTTACAGAGCGACAGAGCCAGGTCGGAGCCGGTCGGAGCCGGTCGGCTGCCCGAGTACAAAATCGACAATCGTAAGTGGCACTAGGAGTAGTCATTGGCTATACCTACCTATCTATCTACAGTCGTATGTACACCACTAGCAAGTAGGTACGGAAGTATCAAGTTTGGCAACTGTTGCAGCAATTTGTTTCATTTAACAACACTCTTTGTAATAGTCCTAATAAATAACAACAACGCTATTAGGCATAGAATTTTAGCCCCTTGGTAAATCTGGGCATAAACATTTCAACAGGTAAGGAATCGAAGGAGATTCACTGGTAGGGCTTCAGCCGGTCGCGGTCGGGGGCGCGGCTGTAGCGCCGGAACGACTGCTCGGGAGGTCTGCCCTGGGTGCCACTGGAACAACGATGTTAATTAATACATTCCTTCATTAATTAACGTATCCTGGAGGTCAAAAAAGTACCAAGTTTTAGTCTCTTCTGATTACGATATAGGTAGTCCATAAAATTAAACTTAAAAAATACAAAAAGATATCCAAATTTTGAGCACGGATCCGTGCCTAAGCATGCAAGGGGTTAATATAACTAACATATCTAACCACGTTGCGTTTCTAAGTGAGTATGGAGTATGGCGTATTCGTTTTAGACAGTGTAACTTTATTCTTAGTAGCATGTACGTTTAAAGAAGGTAACTGCGAATATTAAGAAACGCCACATGGCGTTTTTGTTGCGTCTAAGTAACAAGTACATTTGTATAAAAAAATAACGAAAGCACTAAATAACCGACCTGAATAAGGCTCGGTTTTATAAATATCCGTTAAACAAATTTCCATCAGGAATGTGAAAAATTGTATGAAGTTACTAAAATATGATCGGATATATACTGACGGGCCTTTCTATAACCGGACGATAACTCTTCCTGATGAAGTATCGCAGCAGATGTTACCAAGGCAAGGTGCCGATAGAACAACTATAAATCAGTAGCGACGTACTAAAACTACAACGATGAGGGCAGAAAAAACAGAAAAAGAGGGGAGAAGGGGAGTGCGCAACAGTGATCAGGGAATTAGCTTTTGTTTTGTTGAATGAATAGCCTATCTATTTCTTTTGGATATTGGTTGGTCATTAATTAACTACCGAAAATATTGGTCAAAAATTATCATTCTCAGGGAAATATTCGTTTGCAACATTGCACGTAAAACAACAAGTTTAATAAAAGCTTTGATAAAAAAAAAAGAAAATGTGACAGAACAACTTAATATGGTTTAATGCAAAGTACAATAGAGGCGTGGTGTGTGTCAATTTGAAGTGTCGACTTTAACGATATTTTTCTTTGCTAGGAAGCTGTGCCAAAGTTAAAGATCACTTCCTTGGCCAACATTTAAATTAAATGCGAGCTAAATCTTTGCTCCTCGAGAAAAGATTTGGAGCTAAGCACTCCCTGGGTTAGTCCTAATATAATCCGGAGCTAAGCTAAGCTAAAGCATGCAATTACAACTGAAAGTTATAATTGGATCGATGTCTAAAGTACATAATTGATATCTAACATCATGATTAACGTGGCATTGGTGGAGAATCGAGCATGAGACGACCGATAAGAGTTTCTTACGTTATGTAAATTCTGTCCTTTTTTCGTAAGTTCATATTAATTTTCGATTAGGTTATTTATAATCAATACTAATAAACCGTTGATCATGCAGGTTAACATAATCCGAAAAAGGGTTTTGTTCTGCGCCTGAATCCCCGCCAGGCAAGACAGCAGCAGCCCCCGGTAGGCTAACATTTATTAAGATAAACATTGAAAAGCCTGAAATAACACAATATCCAAACGTCTTCCATCCTATTACCGTAACACATATCTACATTCTAGTATCTAGGTACCTACAATCACTTCTCAACGTCAATTAACAATGTTGATTTAAGAATTTACTTTTGGGAAATTAAGAGCAGCACATGGCTCACCATACTTGGTGTGACTGTAAGTTCCCGTGTTAGTTCAAACGCGACGTTAAAACGGTAAGGTATAAACAGTGGCTGTACCTAATTTTCCCTACATCTCGACCGTAAAGAACTGACCATAGCAGTGGCGGATTCAGGGATTTTTATTTTGGAGGGGCTTGACTTTGCTGAGGATGGGTTTTATCAAGATAGACACTAAAATACACAATTTTGAAGCACTTGCGAGCTGCTTGATTGTATGCCACTATACTTTCAAGACATTTTAGCAGCCCCGTATTAACTTTGTCCTCACAAATTCTCTATTGTTTTTGCTTGATGGGGGGCACGAGCCCCTCAGCCCCCTGGATCCGCCACTGGACCGTGGAGGCAATTTCTCGCGCTAGTGCATGTTCTAGGTGTCTAGGTGCTCTAGGCAGTCTACCGGAGCATGCTGGAGCGGCGTCCACGCACAACATCGCTTACGTTATTACACGTTAATCTGGAAGGCCTCCCGCGGCACCTTCTCGTGCCGCTTGCGCCGGCGGCCCTCGCACTCGGTGTCGTCTGAGAACCGCGACGGCGGGTGGATGTGTTCGTTGAACGACGGGTAGTTGGATATGCTGCAACGGTTCACGATTTAGTTCTATGGCGGATGGGTTTCAATGTAACAGGCGAGATGTAGGTTTATCTATCTATCTAGGTGGGAGCCACGTTACTTACGACTTTGGGTTATGATATCAATAAAAACGCGACATTTTGCAAGTTTTTTTTGTACAAAAGCTAATTGAATCTCATCAAACTTCCATGGTCTTAGCCCATAAGGACAAGTTAGTCTTCGGTTTGAGAGATTATCATATGAATTATCTTAATATTCCCAATGGTCATGCCTCACTACAACGCCCCGAGACCAGATCTCTGCCTCAAGAAGCTCTGCAAAAAACTCAACTTTTTGGACCACTCTGACTCATAACCTAATAGGGCAAATTGGAAGAAGCTTGGAGAGACATATAATAGTCAACGGGAGCTTTCAAATACACCTACCTAATGTGGCAGAAGACAAAAAATATCGTGGGAAGCAGTGTTGTATACTGAGCGATGATAGGTTACAGCAGATACAGACTTTGCAGAGTTGATAGGGCCTAGTGTTGAAAAGTTCAAGAGTGTGTGTCACCTGAATGTGGTCTCGTCGTTGTGGCTGCTGTACCCGCTGGAGCTGCGCACGTGCCTCTTGCCGAGCGCGCCGGCCTTGCCCTTGCGCGACGGGAACGCCTTCCGCACCACGCCGCCCACGCTGTTCTCGGACGACGATGACGACTCTTCGCGCTCCACGCTGGTATCTGGATAGTATAACGAACGATGGCATTAAATTAAGAATGCATAGAAAAAGCAGCAGACGGTAGTAAGCAAGACGCTGTAGATGACTTATTTTTACTGGCCAGTCCGTGGGGACATAAAAGGCATTTGATTTAGAAAAGGTGGAGTAATAGTTAGGCATAGTAATTTTTTGATCTATGATGTAAAGGTGTCGTAATAAAAATCCAAGCTTTCCGCCCGCATGTTAAATTGAATTGTGCACAGTTTGCGCATACATGTTTCTTGTAATGTATTCCAGGAAAAAGTTACAAGAACAGAAAAAAAAATTTTTTCAACAATCTTTAACTCGTTAGTTTCGTCTCGATAAGCAGCTGATGATTGTGTAATGGAAAGTAAAGTCGGCAACGAAACTTTGTCAAAAAAAATGCGTTCGATGCGTGCGACGACTGAGGCGTTCAAGATTTCTTGAACATCTTTTTAATAAGCGAACTTCGTTATCAACACATTCAGTGCCCTATAATCAACACAAAACAAAATATAGTTGTGTGTAATGCGCCGGTTTACATGCAGTGGGGTGCGCGGGCCGCAGCCGCGCGGGCTCGCAGTCGGAGTGCGGCGCGCTGGCGTCGTCGCTGGCGTCGTCCTCGTACTCTGTAATGGGCAGGTGCAGCGTTAATATCTTCTTCACCTCCGAGTCCGTCGACCCCAGGTTGTCCGACTCTGCAATGAGAGAAACGTGTCAGTTGCGCGAGCGTGAAGCGACGGTGGCCGGGGAGATATGACTATCCAAACGAGTCGGGAAAAAATACGTGATGTTATGTTACGGAAGGTCTGATTCTCATGCAGTGAATTGGTTTTGAAAGTTAATAGTTTTATTGAAATTGAAACTGCATCAAGGAAATGCAAACAATTACTTGCGTTAGTAGAGTCATTCTGTACTTATGAGACGATCCTGTTTCATGTGGGTATCCGCATTTTGTAATGAGTGTCGAGGCTTGCAATTAATAGTTTTCCTATACATAGATAAGTAGATTTCGATCAGTTGTAAACCCCTTAAGCTTTTGGACGGGCAAGCAAAACGACTGACTGACTACATGGACATTTTATTTTACTTAAGATGAATAGTCATATCTTTCCGGGAAAATGTATGAATGAAACAGAAGATAAAATGACGAGCAACACAATAATATGAAACGCTCATGACTTGAGACTAAAAATTTAAAAATAAATAAAAATTCATTTCACCAAAATGTTTATAGGGCAGATATTCAATTGTGTTATAATGAATGAATGGTAGGTGTGGTGTGATGATTACAGGTGAAAACTACGAATGCGTTTTTTAAACAAAAACATGCCTTAAATTTAAATTAGGTTATTAATGTTCTTTAGGGTTATTATTTTATGGATTCTGCTTTGGAAGTTCTTTTAGGAATTCGTGGCCCAAATGAAAAAAAAAACGGAATCCTTACAGTTTCGTCATGTCCGTCTGTCCAAACATCCGTGGTATGTAGGTTTTTTTACTCTAAAACTACAAGACGTATAATTAAGGAAATTCAACTAATTTGGTAGTTAAATAACAAAATTTATTATTTCAAGGAGGGGCACTCCATGCATGTAAGCAGTTTTTTTTTAGCAAACATCCACATGTGGCGTAAATAAAGCCAGTTCTTTTAAATTATTTTCAACACGATCGGATATAAGTAGGTACCGTTTTTGAGTTATTGCCGAAAAACTGCGCTTCTTAAGAAAAAAACGTAAGTGCCATGAAGATACGCTCTTTTGCTGATGCACTTTTTTGTGTTTGTAGTACCTAACGGATTCGGAACCCGACACTGAGCATGGCATGGAGCATATAATATGATTTTGTCCATCCATATTACCACCACATAGAGTTTAGAGAATAAGGTTCTCTAGATATTTGACCACGTATTAATGAGTTTATGACTAGATTATATTAAAGAGTTGCTTATGCGTTCTGTTCTTAAATACAATAATTGTCTTGTGATCGAACCCAGTTGTACTGTTCTTCCAAGTTAAAAGTGGTTTAAAATAATTGTAGGATGGTTATATTGCAAGAGACGGATGCTAATATAGACGGGTATAACTACACAACAAAGCGGTATTAAAAAACTCAACAACTACGATAGGTATGTAATAAAATAAAAGCTAAATGGTATGGTATGATACATACTTTGTGCATGCTTACCTTTTTAAATACAACACCAGTTACGCTCCCACCAGGTTGCATAAAAGGCGATCATTTTGTCAAATTTAAATCTCAATACTTAAATTATAACGGGACAAATTAAACTCCAATAGAAGGTGCGTTCTACTTGAAACAAAATTGGTAATAGTCTAACTACTTATAGATAAGCTTCGTTTAGATTGTTTGCAGTCTGTTATTGTATATGGGAGGCGTACCTTGACTCTCAGAGTGAGGGTCGCGCAGGCGGTTCCCTTTTCTTCTCACTTTTGTGTATTCTGGTTCCTTGCCCTGTGTGAAGATCATGTAAAGCTTTCTTTAAGTTATACATACTTATGAAAGTGAAATAGTAAAGTCTAACTTCAGTAACGGTGTCCAAATTTGTATAGTCTTTTAGATACCCGAATACGTAGAAACAGCTTCTACGTATTCGGGTATCTACGATAACGTGTGTTCATAACGGTTGAGACTGTTTGAGTCATTTAGAAAGAAGAAGCAGTTTCATCTATTATATTATAAGTTGGTTTTGGTCAGTAGCCCGAAAATCTTTGAAGTCTACGAGGGCATCGATATGATATAGACATCTCTTAACTAATAACAGATGAATTATAATCACATGGTAAAGACAAGTATTGTAATTTTTTTATAGTTGGTTATTCCATAGGGAAAGGCTAAGGGACCTATGCCCATACTGCCATTCTTATCTGATTACTTCTTAATTTAAAAGGGAGGCCGAAGTCAAGTCTTCTCTTAATATTTTCTTTACAAGTATTGTTAAAGTTGCTCACCTTATACTTGTCGTTCTGCTTAAGGTCGTGGTACACGAACGAGCCGCGCACCGAATGGTAAGGGCCGCTGTACACGTTACCGCTGTAACTGCTCTCGCTGTATGTAGGTTTCGTAAGCTGGAACGTTGCGTATGGGCAGATGTCTTCGATGTATTCTATGTACAGATTTTTAGAAACGTTAGGGTTATAACATAACAGTCAATAAATAAAACAGTAATGAAATATAATTTTCTTTGCAACCTAATATTGGTCCTTCGAACCGTAACCTGTTTGTTTGTCCCGGTAGTGGCGGTCGATAAAATTATCAAATACGGAATAAATACTACGTTAAAAATTGAAAATATAGGTATTATCTAAACTAAGTTTAAAGTTTAGTAAGTTTAGGTTAAATAAAGTTTTATTGGAACTTTTTTTATTTAACTTTTTATTATTTTCTTCAGATTTTACCTCGAATAACGAAGCAAAAAGGATAGGGGCAATTGAAATTTCTAAATGTATTCAATAACTGTCACATTTAGGATGTTGATACTCGGTATAAATATTAACTAACTTATAGTCAATTTGATGGGCAAATCTAGAAATTAAAAGAAAGTTTGGGTGTTAATAGAGCGAATTACACATACAAAGAACACATGCGAAGTTAACACAATTAATTTTATATAAGTAATAGTGTAAGTACCGTTGGATGCGTGTTTGTAGTGGTGCGTCGGCGCAGGGTGCTGCGCGCGCGCCGCCAGGTACTGCTGGTCGCGGTTCACCTTGTTCTGCAGCTGCGCCACCGACGGCGACTCGCCCGCCGCGCTCTCCGTCGCCGCCGTCTCTGTGCCGCCCGCTTCTACAGACACAACATTACCTGACATTTTTGTCTTCTAATAGTTGGCGATTGCCAAGAATGCGCGGGACACGCGAACATATGACAGGGCTTTGACAATCTCAAATGAGAAGTTTTTCTATACTTTCTTATCATGCTGAAATTGTCGAATTTGATGAACTTAGCAACTTAGGCAATTGAGCAAATCTAAGTATTCAATTACTTAGTGTTTATAAAATGTATCATATGTAATACGGACTGAACCTGTTTCATATTTCTAGCTATAGACGTTATATGTTATACTGGTAATCAATTGGAAGTCTACGTAGTCACAAAATTAACGCAAATTAGTAGTTTACTCGGTATATTTATACCATAGATAATACTCACTGTTCCTCCTCACTAACAGAACAATGGCCACTAGGGCTCCAAGCACTAGCAACGACAGCGCCGCGGGCAGGATCACCCGCGCCCCGCCGAGAGACCGCGCGCCAGCCGCTGGGATCGGTGGAGACAGCTCTCCATCTAACACTGACCAAGGAATCATATCAAACTATTGAGTTACCCATATTCGCTGTGAATATTCACCATAAAGTATCGAAAATCATTGTAAATCCCGGAAAGTATTTAAAAAAGGCTAATAATTTATTTGCAATGGTTTTAATAAAAACTGGCACCCAACGTGGGACTTTAACTTGATTGAAATTTTCTTATTAGAGCTTTTTTTATGGTAAGTAGAAGGCACCCACGCACTCAGGCCACCTGATGGGAAGTTGAATCTGAGACCCATAGACATTTGTTTTTTTTGACATTGACATTTTTTTAATGTTTTTTTTTAGCTGTATCTAATCCACTCAGCAAAGGTAAATATAACATATAATCGGGGAGTTACAGTTATACCAGTAAACTTACTGCCACTCAGCGAGTGCGTGGTAAAGTTATACAGCGCGACGGCGTGTCCAGCGTTGTTATGTGCGGTTATTCGTAGCTGATACTGAGTGGCCGGTGTTAGGCCCGGCACACTGAACACTCGCTCCGTCGCCTGCACGCTGTTTGAGACTAATCGCCACTGAAAAGTCAAAATATTTAAGACTATTCTTAAAAAAAAAACAATATGTTTAGTTAACATACCCTCAATTATCTACATCTAATGTATAAGCGGATTGAGCCTAACTACAATATCAATTTTTAATCAAAGAATTTATGATTCCATAGCTGGCACCCAACTTGGGACTCAAGGCTTTTTAACTTTTGCTGATTTAAAATATTATTTATAAGTCGGTAGTAAAATATTAATATGTTCACGTGTTTAAGCTAAAAATACCTGAGATTGGCTTATCTCTCGATACTCAATGACGAAGTACAATATCCCACAGCCACCGTCGCCCCATGAGTCGAGCCATACCGTCACAGTGGTCGTGTTTAAGGTTATCATTTGAGAGTGCTTCGGTTTGACAGGTACTGAAACAAAACGGATGATATCGGACTTTTGTAACAGAGAAACAATACACCCATAAATCTGGTTGGTTAACTTATTACGTAGCAGTAAGCTGGGGGCTGCAGCATAGCATTTTATGTAGTTACCAACACCGCTCAGTTAAGCGTTATTAGATATCAAATATTATTTATTGGATCGATACCTATGTAACCTCATCCATTGGAAGTTTTTTTTTGTGCATAAAATCATGCATTTAACTATTTAGTATGTTCCCCCGTGTGGTTGCCGGGTTAGAATAGTGCCTCTCCATGTCTTCCTGTGGATGTCGTAAGAGGCGACTAAGGAAATAAAAGCTTGTAGTACTGTTAGGCGATGGGCTTGCAACCTATCAGCACGCTGATAAAAATCTTAGCCTGACTGTGCAAAACTTAGTTACAGAATTATCAACAAGTTTAGAGTTGTCGGTATTCTGTTGCTCTGCCTACCCACTCTGGGAATGAAGGCGTGACGTTATGTGTATGTGTATTAAGTATGTTGAGTTAATCTCGCTTAAAGAGCTGAACTTTCGATTACAACGATTTTACAACCCCACCGAGTTTGGACTTGTTAGTTTTGGTTTAGTTAAGCAGACGATGACTTCAAAAGCAAACATACCTGTGCCCTTAGTGAACGCGTGAACGATATCGCAGGGTAGGCCGGTGCCAATGCGGTTGAAGGCGGTGATGTAGAGCTGATAGCGCGTGCCGCACCACAGGTTGGGCAGCACGTGCTCCGTCGCGCCCGCCTCCACCTGCAGCTCCTCCCAGTCCCCGTGTTCGCGCTTGTAGTTGATCACGTAGCCTGCAACGGCAAGAAGTGTTAGAAGGCAATAAGCTAGAGGCCGTGTATGGCAGTTATTTGAGGCGGTTTTAGTAGTGAACTACCCTGCCTACGGGTTTTTTTCCTGAGTCTTGAATGTATTCAAAATGTACCTATGTATATTTTGTTCGTCTGTCTACGTTTGTCTTGTGGGTATTGTGGGTAATACATAAATTTTTATTACTTATTTACAATGAACTAGATAAATGAATGCACTTTTCTGCAAAAAAAGAAGAGTGAATTTGAAATAAAACCATATTTCTAGTTAAAGGAAACACAAATAGGTAAAATAAAAACATCTAGAACTTTTTGGCGGTTCTTTTCAGCAACGATAGTCAAGAGGTAGAGGACTGCATACTTCCTTCGAGTTATAAAATAATATCTGTATTGTGGCTCTCTCTAGACAAGATGCACTGCGAGAACGTTATCGTTATATTTGAATCAGAATGGAACAGGTCCCAGAACAAGGAGTCAAACGTTACCCAAAATGGGGCTCCCGCCGTCGCCTTGGTCGGTCCACTGCAGTTGCAGCGAGTCAGCGTAGGAGTCCACGACGGCGAGCACGGGCGGCTGCGGCGGCACCTTCACCTCCACGCCGTACGTCACCTCGTCGCGCCCGTGCGCGTTCTCCACGGAGCACGTGTAGTTCCCGCTGTCTGCGTATTGGCTCATACTGAAAGGGTTACAAGGACTTAAGAGCGAAGAAATTTTATTATTTGTTATGACATATGATATGTTTTCCGAGGCGTTGATAGTCGCCATCAAAAATATCGGAGTAGACATGGCTCATAATATACATATCTGAACATGCCTATAAACTTTTGAATTGCCACTATACAACGTTTACATAGGTTTTTGTGTTTGCTTTCCAGCATCAGCCCTGAAAGCAGATGGGTTTTGGGTATGTAACTTTAAAGTCTATCCATAAAAGTCTTTTCCTACTTTTGACTATTGGCAACAAACTAGGCCGTAACCGTTTATTCTGATATCATTTTGCGAAAATACACTTTTTAAACTTATGAACACACCTGATTATGAGGGTGCCGTCAGCTGTAACATTTTTCCTCAAAGTGGATTCCAGAGTAACACCGTTCATGCTCCAAGTGGTCGAAGGAGTGGGGGAGCCAACTTTGTTACAGGACAAAGATATGTTCTCCTTCCAAGGCGTTACTATGCTGCGGCTGAATGAGGTTATTCGTGCTGGAACTGAATATTTAAAAGGTTGGACAGGTTTCTACAATTTGGAGACTAAAACTTTAGTAAATTTCTTTTAAAGTGCTAACCAATAGGTACTTGACTAGGTTATAGCTTACCTGAATCTGAAGGCAGCACAGTAGCTACTCTAGTTGCTTCTCCCTCCCCTAGTCTAGTCGAAGCCGAGACCCAGAACTGGTGCGTGGCCCGCGGCGGTGAGCGCGAGGTCTCGTGCGAAAGAGTACTTGGAGACAACATGCGTTTGTGAGTGCCCTCCTGGGGAAGCAAATCAACATGAAAAAGTAAGCCACTTTCCTAGACTTCATTGAAACTTGGATACAACTACAGATTTCTGGTCAAAGCCCCACCTCTCGCCCATCCTCTATGACGCTCATGTAGAGAGTATATCCGACCAACACGCCGTTAGGGGAAGCAGGTGGAAGCCACGATACCAGGATCTTGTTACGCGAAGACACTACGGCCTTAATGTCCGCAGGAGCAGATGGCACTGCAATTGATAAGTCATAATAGTAGGTAATTCCTTATACAACTTAAAATCGTTATGGTACGTAAGAGCAATGACATACTCCTGTTAAAACCTCATTATTATCTTACCGTCTTCTTCCGTGTGACAATAAACGGGTGCTGCTCTCACTCCGTCACCAGCCGCTGTGAAGGCGCATACAGTGACAGAGTAATTCGTGTACCGACGCAGACCCGATAGCGTGGTGTGCATGCCTGAAATCTGCTTCGTGACAGCATCTTCGCTTCCTTTTTGAACAGAGAATGATTAGTTTATAATTATTGCACCATAGTTTATTCACTTAACGGTCTTCTAAATGGAAATTAATAATCCAGCGGCATCCCGAGATAGTGCTAGGCCAAACTTGTGTTGTCTTCAAACTTTAGGTTAAATATGATGGTAAGTATTGGCAGGGAGGATGTTTAAAGGGCCAAAATAGAAGATTAGAAAACCTCTTTAAATCTTAGATTGTTCATAAACAGCAAATACAACGGGTATTTCAACACCAATGGCAGTCTATGGTACTTAGCGTGCCTATCAGGCAAACGGCAGAATAATACATAAGAACACTTCGAAAACCGTTAGAGGTATTTCATTGAAGACTATTGAGCCAAATATATATTTTTTATAGTACTTACCATACCAGTCTGTAACCGGAGCGTACGTCACCCTGTACCCTTGCAGCGCGCCGTTACGCCCGCGCGCAGGCGGCGGTTCCCACGAGACTCGTACAGACTGAGAGCTTAGCGCCGAGCATTGGAGGAGGCCCGGAGGAAGACTCGGGACTGTCGGGACAAATAGTTATACATCTTTAAATAACGTAGGGTGTCTGATTGGGGATGCCCAGAGGCAAAAATTTAGTTCTAGGAGTATATGTATGCCATTATACTTATATAAATGCTAACACGTTGCTTCAAGGTAAAGATTGTGGGAACTCGATAGATTCGGTAGGTCAGTGTGGGACTTTTTGACGGTGAATATGTTAAGTATTGACCGCTGGGTTGATATGATGTTGACGATGTTAAGTATAGGTTAGTAGAGCTCTGACAATCCTGTCAAAACCTTCGTTGAAGTTAGTTAAGTCGAGTGAAGATTGGTAATATATTTGTTTGAAGTATGCGGATAGCCAGTGTTTTGTGGTGTTCTTAAATAGTACATTGTGCATCAAGGGAAGTAAGAAGGGGATAACTAACGAGAGGCTTTTAATGACTGGAATTCTGTTATCCCCTTATTTCCCGTGATACACACAATATTTTTCATCACATTTGCTAGGAAGCAAAAAAAATTGAATTAAAGAAAACAACACCCAAAAAGTCAATGGCACTCGCTAAAAGAGATTGCTAACATGACACGTGTCAACTATTTCTCTATAGTCTCTAGTTTTCAAACTTCACAGCAAGATTGAACCGATATTTTTTTTAATTAAATTATTTTTTGAAAATAAATGATTGTAAATGTCTCTGAAATAGTAGTAAATTATAAAAATGACGCAGTTAAATGTAGGTACCGTAAAAGTTTTATATACAGTAAAATTGGCTTGTAGCCAAGTTTTCTACATAGGAAATAAATCTTCGCTGATTTTTAACCTCCTTAGTCTGAAATGACGTAGGTACAAAGTGGGTTCTAAATTTTAAAACTAAACTCATAACTAAAGAATCGGGAGGTAAATTGGCTATAACTGCTTTATACGCCTGCGTCAGTAATAACACCCTTTCCGAGCAAGTGGGATGAAAAATTGCTTCATGTAACTATCTAAAGTTTTTATACTACCTATACCAAAAATAGTCCTTACCGTCCTCCATGGTACTAGCGGTAGTAGGCGGGGAAGCCGGCCCGGCGCCGCGGCTGTTATACGCCTGCACGACCACGGCGTAGGCGGCGTGCTTCTGCAGCCCCGACAGCGTGGTGCGCGCGCGCGCCGAGCCGGCCCCCTCCACCGTGCGCACCGTGTACGACGCGCCGCCCGGCCCGCTCGCGCTTAGCACTGTGCTGTTGCTGTTCAACTGAGGAGCGGTGCATTTATACAGAAATTTTGCGATGAATTCTCGTTATTTCTAGGACGGAATAAGCAGGAGTGTGACAAGCAAGGAATTAAGTCAGCTTTGAAGTGTCGAAGGTCCTAAAGTTGTGTAAAAGCGTTTTAATGTAGGCATGAGCAATTTCTCTTCCACTCCTTAAGTCCTTCCCTACCAGAGCTTAGTATATTGATATTTCCATCCCAGAAATGGAATGTAACTAAATTAAATCAGGTAAATTGTTAACTTTGAAGTGTAAAAAAGGATTTACCTCCTGAAATCCCACGTAGTAACCGAGGATGTTTCCGTTCCAGAGGTCCCGTTGCGGTGGCTCCCAGCTCACAATCAGTTCCGTGGAACTCTTGGCTTCCACTCTCACATCTAACGGTGGCCCGCTCGGCACTGCAAATAAATCTTGAGTCTGACCAAAACTTACCCACCAAAATCGAAGGCATTAATATCTATACGTACACCCTTCACTGGTACTCGTATAGATATTTTTGAAGTCCTGGAAACGTATATTTATGAGTTTGACGGCATGTGCCTAATAAAAAGGCATGCAGAAATTCTAAAATGTCTCCCGATGTCTTATTCCCCGCATTTAGCGAATATAATAATGTATTTAAAACTCCAAGTCAAAGAATTACCTAACCAAGCAAATAAAAAATAACAAAGCCTTAATTCAAACATCTTTATTTTAAACAAAGAACAACTTTCTATATAAGTTTAATTTGATAAATTACGTAATGATGGTTAAAATTGAACAGAATGAAGTTAGTCCGCGCCCACGAGTTCTCAAGTTGTTAATTACAAGTTTTAACGAACCTTCCTCGGTGGTGGTGACTTGCACGAGCTGGCTGGGCTCGCTCTGGCCGAGCCGGTTTTCGGCGATGATGCGGAGGTGGTAGGACGTCGCAGGCTGAAGGTTCTGCACGTTGGCTGACGTCACGCTCCCCGGGACGATTACCTTTTGAGGCGTTGTTGGCCATGGTTCTGTAACATTAATATACTAGCGAAGTCATTTTAAAAACAATGTAGGGTAACCTATCGATCTTCCGAAACTGACTTGTCCGATTTTCACTTGTCCGAAAACAGTTCCCCGAATTTTTAAAATCCATCTGCTTTGTTTACCATACTTACGAAACGCCGCTGGTTTGTTTCCCCGAATTAACGTTTTCCCGAAACTCAATAGCCCGAAGAACGTTTGCCAACTTTATTGTTTGACAACTGATTTGTTACCCCACTTTTCATAATTCCGATGCTACGTTACACCTAAATTTCATTTCCCCTAATATCATTACACCGAATGCCATAAAAAAAATTGCAACAGATTTTATTAATTATTCCCGGCATTTGGAAATTTGTTGCTTGTCGCTTTTTTGTGTTATGATTTGGTTTTTGCGACTCTCGTGCTAGAACAGTGGGTTAAGTAGGTTACAACTGCGACTCCGCGGAAAAAAACTGGCACGAAAAGTGGGTTAGGTTAGGTTAGAACTGCGACCCCGCGGAAACAAACTGGCGCTAGAAAAGTGGGTTAGGTTAGGTTAGAACTGCGACCCCGCGGAAACAAACTGGCGCTAGAAAAGTGGGTTAGGTTAGGTTAGAACTGCGACCCCGCGGAAACAAACTGGCACTAGAAAAGTGGTCATGAAACCCATGCGATTCGATGTTTTGACACAGCGGAAAAGTAATATTTCGGAAGTAAAACTTTACGCCAAATAAATTAGTTGGCAAATGAAACTTCGGGATTTCAATAAGTGGCGATTCGAATCATAAGCGAAATGAAATTGCGACGAAATAAAAATAGGGGACATAATAATATGGGAAACGTAATTTCGGGCAAACAATAATTACGCGAAGTGGAAAAAAGGGAAACGTTTTCGGGCTAATAATATTCGGAGTAACGAATTTCGACATTATGATAGGTAACCCAATGTAGTGAGTAGAGAAATAAACTAACACTAGAGAGTGGCCATTAAATGTCATTATAGACGTATTATCACAAGTAAGTATCGTGTTTAGGTTCATCCAAGCTTCGCAATTTTATGGTAATTGTCTATTATATTTTCAAGAAGAGTTATTTCACCAATGACATTATTTTATGCACACGAACCTGCGGCTTCTTTGTACTGCACTATATAATTTATAATCGGGCTGTTGCCAGCGTAGGGTTGCGTCCACGAGATTTGAATTGATCGCGATTGCTGATCTATTATCCTTATGTTTTTTGGCATTTCCGGCACCTGTCAAAAGATGCGATGCATGAGTTCAATTTCTATTTAAACCAAATAGAAAGTTAAGTAGACAGGTTACACAAAAAAACAGTACCTCTTGTATGACAAGATTAATGAGCATCTCGTCTTGGCCGTAAGCGTTGGATGCTCGGCAGGTCAGAGCGCCGGTGTCTTGTCGGTAGGTCTGCAGGATACTCAGCTCTGATACGAGCCCATCGTCCAAAACTTGCTCGCGAATTGTGTATCTGCAGGCAAATAACGTCCAATCAAAACTTTGCGAAAACAATTTCGCTTTATAAACGAGTTAAAACTTAAACCGTTTGCCGGTAAGGGAAAGTGCTACCAATTTACGTACACTGGCGTGAAATGGAAAATTCTAGGTAATATAATTTCATTGTTGTTTTCAATTGGTTCTGTGCCAAATGTTGACGGACTTCCTGGTCTCCCGGCACGACGGTTTCAACTACTAACAAGGCCCCGACCAGTGGGACCCCGACCAGAAAACCACAAATTAAACTAGTGAAAATTATACTTTACTCTACGATAATTTAACTTTTAATCAAATCAAATCAAATCATTTATTTGCTATCATATACATAAAAGGTAGGTACTTAATACTTAGATATACTTGTACAATATAAGTACCTATAGCAGAAAGGTTTCTATACTATTACATTAAAGTAATTTATAATAAAAATAGAAATAATATTCACTTGTAACAATCAACATCAACACTCATGGTAATAAACTGTAACTTAACTTGATAAAACCTAAAAAGTTTAGTTTGAACCCCAGTGGCTTTGCATCTGATAACTTAACTACCTACGTCTCTGTGAACGTTACCCAAGTCGTATAGGTTTTCTTTTAAGAGGCTGTATACGAAATTTTATTATATTATTTGTGATTTTACAGTTAAAATACTGCTTTTCTATAAGTATGCACATCATTAAATATCATTTCAGTTATGATTGAATAAGTAAATGAGTTACGAATGAATGAGCTACTTTTTTATTTTTGTCGAGTATTATTATGTGAGCTTTAGGTTATAATTATAGATTAACATTAACATTACATATTGCTATTTAAAAAAAAAATGGATGTTTAAGGTAATGGATTGATTTTGAGCTGAAGTTTATTACTATTCGTTTTAATTTTATGAACGAGAGTATTAAGTAGTCAAAATCAAAAAAAAAAATGCCCATTTTTTATAAAACTTTACCATGTTAATATTTTTTTTACTTAAAAAAAATTTAAATGTAGGTGGTAAAAAGTAATTCATACATTTTTTAGACGGCTTTTACGGCATTAAATTGTTATTTTTTTATACCTTTTAGACGTCAAAACGATTCGTTAATATGCGATATTCTAAACCCCTTACAGCATATGTCACAAAAAAGTCGCCGGTTTCAGGTCGATTAATCAAAATAAAATTATAAATACAAAAAAGTAGCTCATACATTCGTTGAAACTCAAAATTATCTTCCATTTTGTGCATTCAAATTTGTAGAAGTAAAGTATTTCAACTGTAAAATCACGTTAATCAGCGAAATCGGCAGAATTTCGTATACCCTGAATTCTTTTTCAGCAGGCTTGGATTGAGGCAACACGATATTTATATTTCTGAGTGCATACAATCTGGACCTATTTAAAGCTAGGGTGATAGGCTTCATCTGGGTGAGCTCGCTTCATCGTAGACTAAATCTCCATCCTCCGGTGCCGGCTTAGATGACTTTAGTAGGTTTCACTTTAATCGCCTGTAGGTATCTCAAGAACCAATGATGTCTACTTAGTCGTGATAGTTTTTCTTTTAAATTCGTCATTAGCGCTTTAAATCTAAATATTTCATAAGCGGATCCCTTAATGAAAAAAATGGTTTTACAAACCCAAATATTTTTGAAAGACCTATCGAACCACAACATGGGGTAGACGAGAAAAAAAAATACACCCCACGTTACGTGTAGGGGAGGAAGAACATTTAAGATTTTATTTTACCAATTTGTTGGCGTGACTAATATGTATATTCATCCCAAATTACAGCTTACTGGTACTATCAGCCACTGCGCTAGGCTACGGACGGACGGACGGACATCGAATTTATAAGGATTCCTAGTTTGACTACGGAAGCCTACAAAAGAATTATTTTTAACTAACTTCAAAAAAGGAGGATGTTTACCGATTACTCCGTCAATTGTGGACCGATTAGATGGTGAGGAAGACCACAATATCTTCAACAAAAAAACCGACTTCAGTTGGACTAACCTATTAAGTAGGTACCTACAATTTTAGAAGAAGTTATTATTGCGTTTTTGAAGAGGGTTATTTGTTTGTGACAAATGGTGTTGTCTTACCTCTGGTCGAGGTGCGGCGCGATGGTGTGGTGGTGCGGGCTCCGCCAGCCCAGCTCGAGCGGCGCGTCGCCGGACGCCGCGCACTGCAGGTGCGCCGCCTCGCCCGCCGTCACCTGCACCGTCTTGCTCTTCATCGGAAACCTCGCGGGCGCTGAAATACAACGGTCAAATACACTGTGTCCCTGGATAAGGTGCACAAACGAATAGGGATGAAACAATATGCAATTTCACCGACGGACAAAAATTTATGCGATTATTTTTTTTAACATTTAGTCAATAAAATCATTGCTGTCAACCCTATAGGAAGAAAGTGAAATATCTCGCCTCATATGAGGACTGTTGAGATGAAATAAACGGTTTTTTAATCGTAGAACATTTCCTGTGTCAATTAAATAAATTGCGTCTGGCGTATTTTTGAGTTTTTTTATTTTTATTTTATGGACACAGTAAATGTTCCAGGATAAAAAAACCGTTTATTGGATCTCAATAGACCTTATATGAGGCGAGATATTTCACTTTGTTCCGATAGGGTTGACAGCAATCAATGATTTTTTAACAACAAAAAAAAGGCGCAGGTTTTGTATTGTTTGTCAGTGAACAAACATCCCTATTCGTTTGTTCGTCTTATCCAGGGCCTCACTGTATAATACAAACAAGTAAGAATAAGTTTCAAACGTCGCATACAAATTGTTAAGTAGTCCGTACTTGAATGAATAGATAAATATCAATGGAGAATCTTACGCGATTTGAAATAGTTCCAAACTTGGCGCTTGACTTATATAGTCAACATTAAAACGACGCTGGAAAGGTTCATTGACTAACGGGATATTTTGGGACTTCTATAAAAAAAGTTAAAAAATAAGTTTGACAATCATACTGAGTGAAAAGTGATTTGGACATATCAGTGTCAAAACTGCCTGTCCAAAATAAAATAATAATAATGTATGTATCGTTAGATTCAGCGATTTTTTTACGTGTAACGATCCGGGTCACAAGGAGAGAGCGCTTCTTTAGTACGTCAGCCATTCTAAAGTCTAAAGTTGAGGACTTACAGGGTCTTATAGAACAAATTTTCATATTTTTTTTACAAATTACCATGTATAAAACAAAAAATTTGGCAATACCGAACATTTCATTCTTATAATGGCACCTAATCCCGAATAATTTCATTATAATCTATTGTAACGCTTAAAGCATATCAATCTTGGAAGCTTAAATTTATGGGATTGTTCGTAACTGGAGGACTGTCCAGGATTCTAAATAATAATCCTGTAAAGAGTAATTAACCCAACACAGTTTATCAGCCGTTCGCGTTCCTACTAACGGCCCAGAATACCTTGAATGGCACGTTAGATCTTTTTATACCTTTGTGTCCGATTCATTAAGAACGATTGAAGACCGTTTTCCCTCGTCGGTCAAAAGTAGTCATTGTCTAACGAGACACTTATCACATAAACAAGCATATTTAGAGTAAACCAATGAAAACCATTTTGTAGATTTTCAAATCATGGCCAAGCAACATACAACATATTTCGATGCACTCAATAATAAAAAAAAACTTTTTTCCCCAAAAAAGAATACTTTACATCGCTCTACTGTAATGTTTGTAAAATTGACGACGGTAAATTGTCTTCCAGCGTAATGCGAGAGAAATAAATAATAAGATATATAAAGAACATCCAATACTCAGAAATAAATACCTACTCGCGCTCAACACTCAATTATTTGCCTTTATCAGGGATCAAACCCTTTGTAGAGAGGATCACTATCACTATATGCTAAGCGCCTCGTCAATTAAATAACATTTAAAAAAAAAATAAAAACGTCGGTTACGTCTCCTTCAGAAAGTTAAGTAACTTTGTTTCTTTACAAAAGCGCTTTCTACTTGAATAAATTATAATTGATGGGTGGCTTTTATGTGGTAATACTCCCAGCAGAAATATTCTTTAAGCTAGTTTTATGTCAACAGAATAAGGGACTTGTTAGAAAACAACAATTAGGTTTGTAAAACCAATCGGTCCGACTCCGAAGCGTCTGGGAAGCATTAATCCGGTCCGTTATACCCCGAAGTTATACCTCTTGATTTGTTTTGAACGATAAAGGCCCCTCGAACGAAGTTTAATTAAACTAACTTATAAGTAAGAACTCCTTTCGGTTCTCAGAAACGCTTTAAATAGGTATTTGTCCCTGTATTCTGGGGGTCTTTTGTGGTCCGCAAGAAAGGTTTCTCGCTAAGCAGAGGTTAGATATTGTCTAAGGCGAAGAAAAAAGGTTGAAAGATTTATGAGCCAATGTTTGTGGCGTTCAGTAATATTTACGGGAAAAATCCTATTACTACTATACATTTTCTGTGATTTAGTGCTCGTGGCATTTACATAAATTGCCTAGGCGAGAAAGCAATTGAATACTTAACTTTATTTTATGTAAAATAGAGAAACGAGTAAGTGTGTCATCATATTGATGGTATATAATCAATCAGGCTGCACACTAGCACGCTACGCTAAATAATATTTCGGTGCTTCTGTAAATTGCGTATTCTTTTTATTGTTCATGTAATGTACTTGTCTAAAATAAGCATTCCAAACGTAAAAACTACGCTGCTGAAATAAATTCTGTATTTCATAATAAAAGTAAGTATTTTAATTCCGACTGTAACAAAACAGAAACAAAGAAATGAAAAGCTCCCCGAGCCTTCCCCGGGGACTGAAATACGCATTTTGGCCGCGAGGCAGGATTTTAAACCCATTGTCTATAAAATTGTATTAGTCTGCAAAACTGTGGGAAAACATTTATTTATATTAATGTATTAATGGATTTTCTTATACAAAATTTGCTCGAGATAAAACAAAACAGCCAGTCCCAGTAGATGCGAAAAATAAGTTTCATACTTTATTTGCGGCAATACAACCCGAAGTGCTTCTATTTCCGCGCCGTCGATAAACACCGATCATAAAAAGATAAATGATGGCTTGAGCTCGTTCGCGTAAAAGGTATGTCGGCGAAGTCTTCCGCAGAAGTAAAGCTCGTGTCAAACCGAAATAAACTAGCGGGAAATACAATTACGGTTGGAAGCGAGGAACTGTTTACAAACTGGCCGCGGACGTGCTCGCCCGGCCATCCGACGATCGAGTCGTGGAACACTTACGGATGTTAGCCTTACACGTTGTTGCAATCTAAGCACATAAGTAAATGATTTAAAAAGCGTAAGTAATTAATAAAAACACAAGCAACGAAAGTACCCGTTTTGGTTTACAAGGGGTAAAGAAAAAATCTATGAAGTAGTTTAAAATATAGTGTGGGGAAGCAAAAAAACCAATTATATTAAGAAACTTAAATCATTTATTCACAACGATACAACAAAAACAAGTAAAACAACGTTTAACACAAAATTGATAGTTGTTGTTGTTATTAGACTACCTAGGTTTGTAAAACCAATCGCAAATAACCAATCAGTCCGACTACAGAGCGACTGTGAAGCATTAACCCGGTCCGTTATATGCCTCAAAGTGGCATGTAATCTAATTTACACACTACATCGTGTCATACTTCTCGAAAGAATTGTAAGTGCCCGTTTTCTTTGTAAAGGGCTTTATTCAAAATAAAAAGAGATATCTTTAGAAAACTGCTATCAGACCTGAAAAACTACTTAACAGTTATAAAATGCAGTCTGCAGAGTCCGATAGTATTGAAATTGTATTACTTTCCGATATTTGCCTTTCAACAGAAGCCAATAACGCTGAACACAAACACGTACATGGCAAACTTATTCTTGTGGAAACCGACTGTCTCGTTTTCCAATAAAGAGGAGACGTATTGCGCTGCACGGTCATTGAGTTTTCTGCTCAGACGCGCGCCAGTCACGCCGCGTCTTCCGACCGACTCCCAACTAACGCCATAAATAACTATCCATTACAAGATATACGTACCTACTCTATTAGAGAACTTAAAGGTAGTTTTTAAATAAAAAACTTCACTTTTGTACAAACTGATTACAAAAAGATATTTTGCATTTATAAAGCGAGGAGGAAAGGACGAGCGCGCTTTGAAGTGACCCGGGTATAATTTTAAAGTAGCGGTGGCACTCAACACTCATCAGACGTGGCGGAGTGGCGCGAAAATGGACTTCCTCCGATATTACATAAGTACAATAGAATGCTGCCAGTTCAGCAATTTGAGCGAGTTATCGGGCGCCGCGCGGAATTCTATAGAATTAAATAAAGTTCCCGCCGAGGGAGGAGCGGTTGGATATAAAATTATAGGAAAAGTTGCCGACCTTCCGTGATTCGAATGATAATTGAAAGAACGACAGGCTGCTAAAGGAATATACGTGTCAGGACTATTAAGCGAAAGTTGATCAAAAAGCTTATTGGGTATTTTGTCATTATCGTGTTGAAATAAAATAAGGAAACTAACGGATGAATCAGTCAAGTGTTAAATAGCCAATAAAACAAAAGCCGTCAAGAAAAATGCCTTCAATAAAATACTTTGATCGCCTTTTCGCACGCAGTCGCAACCCTGTTCCGCTCTATACTTCTAAGAGGAGTTCAATTGTTTTCAAAAGGAAGGATGGCTCGGCGTGCTGTATAGCAATAATGACGCGAAAGAATTTTCATTTGAGTACGGTCGCTTGTCCCGACCAAACTCATCACGCCGATGGCTGCCATCAAGACATTCCACAAGTTTTCGCAGACGGTTCGACAAAAAGATGCCGCCGTTACCGAGTCATACCTACTGAAAAAGACATTTACCCTCCCCCTCCAGTTTTACTGGCTTTTGTTTAATTACGTAGGATCAAACACCTGTTTAGGAAAGGTGCAACAAGGAAAATATACTTATAAAAAGGTAGATTTCCTAATGGTTTTCCTCCTTTGTTAATTGTATTAATAAAACAACTCTTAAGATTGATTTTATTTATTTAGCTTTTACCTGTCTGCTCAGTTTTTTATCGGTATTCTCTTGGGAACTGTAAGAATTTATGTATTGATAAAAACCGGGCAAGTGTATGTTGGACCATGCTAAGTGTAGGGTTCCGACTTCCGAAGCCGTTGTTATCTACTCGAACAAACGCAAAATATTCATCTCAATTAAAACCCAGTGTGAAAAAATTTACCATTCTAAGTTATTTGGTGCTGTCTTAGATGAAATTTTAGTAGGTATAGACACTTTATTATTATATTATTTATTATTTATTTAATAAGTACAATATTAAAAATAAAATTACATACATTGCCTCACAAAACTGGACTAACAGTTTGACTGTGGGAGCGGCAGTCTCTAGGTAAGGCTTAAATTAATTAAATAGCAGAACTATGCTGTACACAGTGACAGTACGAAACATAAACAATATTATATAAGTAGATCTAGGTAATGCTTTTTTAATAGTCTCTTGAATTTATTCTTATTTTTCTCACGTCTAATGGCTTCAGGCAAACTATTGAGTAGGTATGGGATACGCTTTTTGAGAGTTCTGTCCCCAAAGTAATTATTTATTCTAGGTACGAATAGTTTACCAGTCGCCATAGCCTTGGTGTTATAGGGATGATCGGAGGGTTTTAATGAAGAATACTCTGAGTTATGTTCCAGACAGCCATGGTTATTAGTGGCAAGTAGATACTTATGTTTCATGCTTACAGGTAATATTTTACAGATTTTAAAAAGTTGTTGATAGTTACCTTTGTATTTAGTCGCCTATATCTCAGGAGCCCATCATAAGTCTACTTAATCATTAAACATTATATTTTACAACTTTGCCGGCGTAAACTATACCAATTTACAGCTCTGTAAGTACCAAGAGTTTTTGAGTAAAACCGTGGAGATAGAAAGACGGACTTGACAAAACCTGTTGAATCGGAACCTTAAAAATGAGGGTGCTGTTTGGTGTTAGATTTTGAATATATTGTAGTTCCACCACTTCCGTCAAAACCTGTTTTGGCAAACAGTGATTAACTCATCCCACAGTATTCAATTTTAAATAGTGACAAAGACGGACACTGACGGCTACTGAGCTACTCTCGCGTTGCCGGTCCCGAAGAGATTATAATACGCCCTTTTAAAAATCCCATATTGTTTCGCAGTGGGAGAAATTCAGCAGAAAGCTTACAACAAACTCTTATTCAACATACGCGCAAGAAACACAGAATACTCATAGACGAGCAAAGGACACACACAAGAAATGCAGGGAATGAAGTTCCTGCCGATGGCGAGAGCTACTCGTACTTCTTAATTCTTCATTTAAGAGACGCTGAATGACGCTAAAGTTTTTTTGTGGACTAAGTGGCTCAAAGCCTGTAAGTAATGTAAATGGCACGTCTCTGGGTGGACTCTAAGGAAACAAGGTGGTCAGAGCTGTGAACCTGATATGTGCTTTGTGAAGTAAAAGGTGGTGCCGTGGAGACAAGTTTAGCACCACCAGCTTTTTTGCAGCAACTACCATTGTTGACTTACCGTTGACTTTGAGGAAGACGAGTTTGCTGAGCCCCGCGCCGATGTCGTTGCGCGCCTCGCACAGGTAGTGCCCCTCGCTGTCCTTGGCTACGCGCTCGAACACCAGCGACCCGTTGTCGAGCACCCGAGAGCTGCCCTCGAACATGAAGTCCTTGTACTCGCCGGGAGTGTTACCTAATGTATTGTGATAGTCAGTTACTCTACGAAGTATACACTAGATAATAATAGTATAATGCCGCGATTACTTTAGCGTAGAGTTGAGCGTTTCCGCACCGTGTCCCATCCAGATTCGTAATTTTTGTATACCTATCCATGAGCCCAAATTCATCATTTTGTAAATAATTTAGATCGCGTTTAATTTTGCCCTTGAGTATCCTCCATGTCTGGTTCTGTTAAGTACCTACTAAGGTAATTTGAAATACAGATGTCATAGCCGTACTACAAGATTATCGCAGTTTACTTATCGACTGTATTTTGTCGGATACGAATCAGACTTGGTGCGAACACGCTGGTTTATCGCTTCACCCGCCCGTGGGCACTGAATAATTTTCTAACGAAAATAAATTGTGTGGACGTTTGGGCCATAACGTTTTTGCGATACCCGTTTGCGTTTAATAGTTTAAATATTTGAAATAGATACTATTCTTATAGCTCTGCAAACTTACCAACGGCTTTCTTCCAGGTGATAGTCGGTTTTGGGTAACCGTCAGATTGGCACTGCAGAGTGACGTCTTGGCCTGCGGCTACTGCCACGTCGTTAGGCTCCAATCGCCAGCGAGGAGGCACTAATTTGATAATGATACAATATGTTGAGATCCCAGGCAAATTATTATTATATTTCAAATAATTAAAGGATGAAAAATACATATGACAGCTGCCCAACCAATTAGTTGTATATAAATTAGTTCATTTTATCTCACAGCAGGTTACATTCAATAGCATCGTTCGTCCATCTTCGACGCTGGTTCTCATTAAATCCCAATTCTAACTAAAATATATAGACTTACCATTGACAGTAAGCGGAACTGTAAACCGCTCAGAGCCGGCCACGTTGGACGCTATGCACGTGTAGTTCCCACTGTGCAGGGACGTGATGTGCTCGATGACCAAAGATGCGCTGTATTCATCCATCCTCCTAGTAATGATGCCACTCGGCGCATACGGTGATGACGTCACAGCCTGTCCGTTTTTCTCCCAGCGAAAAGCAATCGGAAGATCACCTTCTAAGATCTGGCAAGAAATTGCCGCTCTCATGCCTTCCCTGAGTAAATTTGTCAAAGGCTGGATCGGTAAGATCTTCGGCTGAACTGTGGGTAGATAAAAATATGTTGCAACTGTGTCGATATAATCCAACTCTATTTCATTCCGAAATACAGACTAAAGTCGAGTGCTAAATTTTGATAGCGGGAGCTTTAATCAAATTTTAATTACGGAAACTAAATAGCGGTTTCAGAGCGAGCGGCGGGTCGTCCAATTATTGACCACGTGACAACGTCATAAGTGCCTGTGGTTTCCCTCTTCGAAAGCTGGTATTTCGTGCATAAATACATATATCTTGTTGACGCTGCGAATGGTTTACTTAAAATGTAATACATTCGACTATGGAACTCCACGTTTCAATGCACAAGGGGAAATATGAAAATGTTACACCCAGCGCTGGTACGGAAATTGGGCGTGAAAATATAATTAGGAATTTAAAAGTTTGCCTTTTTTGCTGAAAGTTCCCCTTGTCAGATAATTTGCTGCGTTGCGCGTCAGTCCCCTAGGAATAGTTTATCAAAAGTTTTGCTGTTTGTGTGAGAGAGTTTGTTAGTTCGTTTTTATTTTACGTTATAGTACAATAAACATTAATTACAGTAGTAAATTAATAATTAGTGCACACGACACTCACGGCAATATGAACAAAGATATGTATGTAAAGTGAAGAATAACCTTCTCTCAGTATGTATTCTTATTTATTGCATTAGTCCAGTTAACCTTTTCAACGCCTCACGACAAATACAAATGCGTCACACACACGCCAAACATATTGTATTAAAAGTTATGCAAAATTTAACTTTTTCCATATGAAATAACGTCCTTTTTAAACTGTACCTATGACAATCATAAGTGTCGGTGGCGTTGTAGGCACGACAGGTCATGACAATTTTAGGCATCGTTGGCGTTCAAAAGGTAATGATATTATTTTCATCTATGAAATATTTGTGGAGATGAAATATTAAAATACTTGGTACAAGATAAATGAGTAACTTCAACTTTGCGCAAAGTTTCAATTTGGATTCTAATCGAAACCCTTAAGGCTGCCTTTAAAATATGAGTTATAACTTAACTTTTCCAGCCAAACTTCTTTATTTACCGTTAATTAAGATAATTTCTCTTGCCTCTGTTCTCGACCACGTTGCGAGTGCCTCTGTGTGGCTGGTTGCCTATGTTATAACACAGGCTACTGTTGAAAATATTTTTTTATTGCCCTATTAACCGGGAAAAGCTGTGAGTTTAATGCTCCGTGGATGCCGCGGGAATGGTAAACGTGCTAACTTTAATGAATTACGGATGAGTTACTCCGCCCCTCTTGAATTTGTGATTTTATAGCGCTCTAAAGCTTACTACAGAAAATGAGAAAGTTTATGCCCAAATTTTGATTGCGTTTGACGTTAAAATGTTTAAGATTTAAATTTGGAGCTAAATTTACCATTTACAATTGTCTATAATGATTAAAGTGGTTCTCTGGCTTTTTGCCGACAAATCTTTGACAAATGCATCGTTTCGCTACCTATTCATTTGCCAACCCGTTTTTTTTTTCTGTAACTACAAATATTTCAGGATTTTTATAAAATTAACTTAACTTAACCTATAAGGTTCTACACGATGGTCCTGAAATAAATCTAGAATTATTTACATAAATAAACGCGGGTTATCAAATGATATGTTCGTGAAATGAATCATTTGTGAAACTTTGGTTGTGAAATGATAGGATCCCAATTAAAGTGGCACAACGCGACTGTTAAGTGTGTTTTATTAAAAAAAAAAGCGTTATGCATTCACCGTGTGTCAATTTAGTAACTCCAAATTCAAATCTTAAACGTTTCGCCACCATCGTTTTAATTAGATATTTCACAGTATTGTGTTAATTATGTTGAAAATTTGTGAGACTGACTATGTCGTACCGATTTTATTACTCGGCACTTCGCATTGTGATTCTTAATTGCTATAATTTGATAGAAAACAGCCTCGACGTAAACAGGAAGCGAATTAGCCTGAGTTGACAGTCACTGTGCTAACTCGCACTGTACACTTAGCAATTGGCCAGTCCTTGGTGGTGAGTAAGACTGATCTAGATCTGTAACCTGACTCCAACACTGTCGATAAGCGATTGTGTCTTATTGAAATTGTGTATCTGCTCCATAATTAGGGCCCATGCATTGCGAGAACGTTATCGCTATCGAAAATTAATACCTTAAGATTGACGTAAGCCATCAGGCGGTCGTGTCAAGAGTTTGGCAGACTTCGTCAATCGTTTACGTTTGGGTTATGCTAGATATCTATGGACCGTATTAATAAACTGATCTCGACTCTAACGCTCGTCTCAAGACATGTCAAAATTGACAGTTTTCTATGGTTTGACGTTTACTGTGATGTATCTTGTAACTCGCATCTTAGCCAAGATGAGTATATTAATACGGCTCTAAGGCCTCTGGGGACCTAGTCAAGAAGGATAACGCTAAATTAGAGATTTTCAAAAATCGACAAAATGAATAGGATCGAAGTTGGCGGATGATCGATTGACCGCTTATGTGAGCTCCATACATTTAGAATCTATAGAAAATAGAAACGTAAGAAGCATTTGCATCTTGGGTACGACCTCTGTTCTAACAAACTGGTGAGTGTGACTGACCTAGAATCTGCACCTCGACCTCGCGCCGAGCCGCGTGGCGCTGCCTGTTCGCTGCCTGGCACGTGTACGTGCCGGCATCTTCTCCCCGCTGGGTTTGCTCGACGATTAGTGTTCCGTTGGGAAAAGCTCGCTGACGACGATTAAGCGGTAGAGTTTGGCCATCTGTTGAAGTTCAAAATCATTAGGTAGTCTATTAAATTTAGTCTAAACTTACGAAATAATTCATTTTGATACATAATCCACCACTAGGATATATACCTTGCTTTCAACTATTATACTATATACTACATATATTCTTTACATTTAACTTATTTTGCCTTGCTAATCCGGATTGGATGCGCAACTAATACACTCGGTAACTTGATAATAATTAGATTCTTGTGTAAACAAACAAGTGTAAATACAAGGTATATCTATGCTTTAACAAGTAAATGGATTCATAGGTACCTTGGCTGATGAAGATAGCGACTAAGTGTGCATTTTAAATGATTAAGTTAATCGATTTTTTTTGAGGAACATTATAAACATCTATTGTTATACTGACCTACTTTTATAGGCTTACATTATTTTGCGTAGATACGTTTGTACGTACGAGTAAGTGGATAAAGTTTAATTTTGCTGCCCGATAAACTGCCTAGCTCGATGGTAGTTTCCCAAAACCAGGGTAAAGTAAAATTCTAATTGTAAATTGTCCGTCAGAGCCGCGAGTGCCGGCGAAACCCGGTCGAGCGCTGCAGCCAAACGACGTCAAACAAAATTCTGCCTGTTAGCGGACCAAAGTTCCCCTGAAAAGTGCCCGGCTGTTCCGGGGTAAACTAACGCAATAGGTGCTCTACAGTTTTTAATAAAAGTCTCATATTATTATTCAAAATATACTTTGTCACCACGTATTTAACTTCGGTAGCTTTGCTTCTAGCAATGTCTTTGTTAGATTAAAAAACAAAAACCTCCTTCAAAATGCCAGAAATAACTTCTTTTAAACACACGTAACTCATAATAACATGCACGTAATACTTTTTTAAGAGCTATCATATGATAGCTCACTCGATGTCATAATGTAAAAAAAAGGTTTTTTACCTTTGCTTTCCTTAAACGGAGGAACCTTTTTTTTTTTTATACCAAACTATTGCATATTTTAGTAAAAAGAGTCTCTTAAGTTAACCGCGGACAGACGGACATGGCGCAACTATAAGGGTACCACCTTGTTGACTACGGAACCCAAAAAATGGGTTCAAATAAACTGTAGTTTTTCGCCAGATATACCTACTATCCTCATTAACATTTATGTTATAACAATTTTGGCATTTGTAGGCTACATTTATTTTAAGAAAAGCGTCTTCTACGGTACGTATAGAATAATGTTTGAAATAGCTGCTGTTGCGGTCTTTCGCCACCTACCTACTCGTAAAGGGAGGCGAATTCGGTTTCCCATATATCCTCATTGAATCTGGATTCCGCGTGGCTCGAATATAAAGGTAATCTTTGATTCGCATGGGCAGCCAACCTTTTATATCAATACAGGTATCAAAAGCCTTCGGTCAGCTTAATGAGAGTGTTCTATGAAAAAGATAAGGCCCAGTTGTTGACAAGGGTCGCTACAGAAAAGGAGAATTGCTAAGGAGTGACCGGGGAACCTTAATTTAATCTTGCGCAGTAATTCCGTTAAACGCGAGAGGGAATTTTTACGGTCTTATAAATTTCAGTCCGAGTTTACTTCATTACGTTCTAAGGTCGCTTGGGCGGAACGAAGAGGGTTCATCAATCGAAACTCGCCAATTTGTTATTTTCCATTAAAAAATCGAATTTCTTCTGGTTCCACTAAAGAACAAACCTTTTACAATGTCTGGGAGAGTTATTTATGTTTGGGCTTTTAGTATAAAGTTTAACCACTGAGTTTAATTCGAACTAAATTATTAATGAATGTAATTTAAAAATTATCTGGTCAATGTACATAATTATAGCGTTCGAATTATACTTACTCTGAATGATTTCAATGAGGCTTGAATTTATAAATCAGTGCCTCGTATTGACAAATTACATTATTATGATTACAAGTAGTAAATTGTATTACTACGAATCAATCATATAATCATCAATATCATCATCATGCTTTTGTTTGTTGTTAAAGTTTCGCTCCGTAACCAGCGACTGAAGCATCCCAACAAAACATGATCGCTATCACTTAATCGATCTTTGAAATAGGTGCTCAGTAAGAGAATTACATTATCAGGGAAAGTATTCCGCGTCGTAATGCGGTACGAAGAGCTCCTGTTCTCGTAGTTTCCTTAGCGACCTGTTGCCACGAGTCGCGACCTCCCCGGGGAACTTAATTCTTTACTCTTTCGCTTGCCCGTTTTCTTAAATATATTGCTACATTGGTTTGTAAAGATTTTTAACAGGCTTGTTTCTTTTGTCTGTTTTAGGCATAGGTTTGAATCTATTATTGATATTGCTATTTAGTTACAGCACATTGAATACTAGTTTGTACCAGTGCGTATATCTACATAGAAATCGTTAGACGCTGGCCCTCGACATGAATTAACAACCCGAAATAAGAGTAGCTTATACCTATCGTTCTATCGTATCGTATTGCATATTATTAGGATTTCTATCATCCGTAGGGACCAATAACTTTAAGCAGCTACCCATGTACGTATTAAATATAAGTATTTATCAATAGCTTATATACGGGAAGTGGTACCGATGGTAACGTGGCAGGGGAAGGTATCATTTTGTTATTTTATTTGCGTTTTTTACATATAAAAAATATACAATTCTATTCATATGTATTATTATATCGATATTGCTTGCTTCCATGTTAAGTAACAAAATTATGTTTTGTTTTATTATAAAACTTTAATATGTTAATGTATAAACAACTAAGACGTCGAGACTTTTCAACGTAACGCAGCCACCGTACTTGAAACGCGTTAATGATCAGAAAAAATATTTTATCAAAAAAACAAAAAAATCTTCACATTTTAACTTCTCTCCTTCTAAAATTAAACGGCGTTTTGTATGAATAAAACATCAGGTTTGAAAATAGCCGGCTTGTCATTCAGCTCATGCAATATGAAACAGGCTGAAATTATTTTATACGTAAAATCGTTTCTTGGAACTCGGCTCGGCTTTAATCAACCGAATCTAGGGTGAATCGTACTAAAGTTAATAAATTAGACGCGTGAATAAATGTTACAATAAATTTAACGTTTGCACGATATTGACATTGCGATTAATTAAAATTCGGTATTTGGGTCATACACAGAATTAGGTTACCGACATTCCTGTGGACACACCGAAAGTTAACGTTTTTAAGGCCTAATTTTCTGGCTAAGCCATTTCCGCAAAAACGTGGTTAGGACTGCTTTAGACCTATCATATAAATTCATAACTTATATGCCCACAAGCTATTTAACTATTGACCACAGAAAGAGACAAGTTTTGTTTTTAAGAGTGTGTAAGACCCATTTGAATTTGATCTAGGTAACACAAAATGGTTAAAAAAACGTTAAGGGTCCTTAAATCTAGAAGGATTAATTTTGTTTTATTAATGTCAAAATGTATGAAACGGACAGGCTTAACTGTAATGAATTGGAATGAAAATGCAAATGAATAGAGAATATGCATGAAAATCAGAATTGAGTTTCATTTATATGATTTAGGAGAAAATGTAAAAGGCAAATAAAACGCAATACACTAAGTTTTGACCCGTTTATTAAGATTCTATATAGGATCGAAACTTGTTAAAAATTTCAAACTTATTTTAATGTTTAGATTGTTTTTTCGGCATCCTCATTTTATTTTCTTAAAATCACGGTATTGGCTTAAACATAGTAATTTATGAAATAAATGCATTTTTTTACTGCTGTGACATACGGACGGACGGACGGACATGACGAAACTATAAGGGTTTTGTCATTGCCATTTTGGCTACGGAGCCCTAAAAACAGGGATGCACAATGGAATTGTTCATCAAAATTTTTAATTGTTAGCAAACCCGTCACAGTCACGCAAATTACGAATGTAATCATCATCAATATGATAATCCGGTTGTGGCGCTAAGGACCGCAGATTGGGGTCGTTCCTAATAGCGCGTTCCGATTGCGCCCGTCGAGTACCCCCGTGCCGTGCGCCGTCTGGCTCGAGTGTTCACCGCAGTTTTCAGGGTTCGTTCCGGAATATCCAATCGGCTTGATTGGAAGGAAAAAGATTTCGGGTAAAATACCGATTGGAAGGTGTTTAGTTGGTAGTAAATTCAGGAGCTTACGATCGGAGAAAGTTTAGGAAACCAGAAAGGTTTTGCTACTACAACTTTGGCGTGTATTGAATTAATCTGGCTAAAAGCAAGACTAGATTATAGATTCATTTGAACCTTACAAAAGGATTACAAATCGTACTAGGTAGTCGTTTTCTATAAAGTGTGGACCCGCGAATGGTATGTATGTAACTATGTGAAATACTTTATTGTACCTACTCGTACAAACAGTATAATATTAACAAACACAATAGGTATAGAAAGGTTGTACTTCCAGTTAATTTTGGGCAATTGCGTAATATTTAAAAACATGAATCAATTCGAATCACCTAACCATCATCTTCGAAGGGTCACAGGATCATTTAAAAACTAGAGTTCTTTATTGAGTTATTAAAAAGGAAAAGGTTTACCTACTGACCCAATTCACGACGTATTCACACATATTACACCGTAAAACCCCGTTTTCTCACATAATTTGAGTCGGAAAGCCTTCGCTTCTTGTACTCACGGAACCCGTGCATCACCCAGCTTAAACCGACTTAATTTATATGTCAACAGCCAGATCTAAGGGCTTAGCGGCACTAAAATTGGCTGCCATGTATGCAGGTAGCTGTAGCCAGTGTATATCGGAAACCCAATTACAGCGACGACGGATTTATAGAGAGTCGGTTTTAAAAGCGATATTGTCAGCTTCCGTAATGTTTGATACCATTTTCTATTTAGTAATGCCTACTTACTGGCATGTCCACGTAAGCTATGCTTGTATTCCTAGCTCCTGTCTTAGAAATTTGTTCTACACACATCAACAGCCTCTAAGGATCATCCCTACATTATATTGTCATTTTAAAATGTATTACAATTCAGTATATTGCGAAAGATAAAAATGTAGGGATTTTTTGATCTTTGGAAATTTTTGATGTGAGTAGGATCCCTTCTGATTACCTCCTTATCATGTACAGTTTGATGCAGAGATTATCATGTTTTATTTAAATTTAATGCTTAAATAAATCTTACACGTCAGAATAAACGATCAGCTCAGTCTTTCCTTGCAAAGCTACGCGATCAAAATTGTAAGACAACCTTTGAAGTGCTTTGAGAGATTGGATAACTAAAATATTCAAAAGCTGTTGTTGTTTATTAAGGCACTGAAAATCGGTTTGGGTAAATTAATTCATTTCATAAACCAAGCGGGATCATGTTAGGTTCTGGCTGGAACCGGGAGTGGTGCCAAAATATAGCCACTAACTTACGGATAATTGCCAGTTCGACAAACTGAGTGGACATCGTTAACCTCTCTCTCTTAAGTTGTTATGTTATGAATGAGTAATCCTAGCTAGACACTAATATATAATTCTGTTTTTTTGGGATTTTATTATTTTAACATTTATTACTTTAGAGTTTAATGCGTGATGCGGCGTTATCGTCGTTCGGTTTGGCCGTAGGTAGGTACTCAGCCATCGACTAGAGTAAACGGAATTATCATAAAGTAAACAGTCTAACAAAAAGAATGTTTTTAAAACCCAACTGCAAGTTTTGATAATGTCGTCTATAGTATATTTATGTTAGCTACCCTTTATACATTATGTGTGCCGCTATATTGTTTTTGTTTGAATGAAGTACCCAGTGACGAGTGCGGAGGGCTTTTTGGACGTTGCCGCAGTCGGGTAATAACGAATCCAATTAAACTGAATGACGTCATGTATGTATGTAAACACTTTATTGTACAAAAAGAAAAACAAAATCAGTACAGTAAAATAAAACAGAAAGTCCAAAGGCGAGCTTATACCTTTAAGGGATCTCTTTCAGCTAACCCTTGAGATATGGAGAAAAGTGAAAGGTTGCGCTTCGAGTAGGCAAGTGTACACATTTATTTAGGAAAGGATCATGTCATCGAAATTATTATTGTCTTGTTGACTTACCTCGCTCCCATGTGATCGATTCAATTGGATACCCGGCAACCGGACACTTGATGACCAGGTCGCTGCCAGCCACAGCCGTGACCTTCGGCATCACCCGTATGAACGGCAGCCCATACACGTTCACCCTGGCAGCATGCACCGCCTTCCCTGCCGAGTTGGCGGCCACACACGCGTACTCGCCGCCATCTTGTTCAGTCACTCTGCTTACGTTAAGATGGCTGACAACGTCGTCTTGAAGCGTTACGTGTTGCCCGACCACAAACCTAAACAAATGAATGATAGGAAATACGAGTCATGTTTTTATTTTGTTCGATAAGTTACTAATATTTATTATTCATGCTAAAGTGTTTTTTTGTTCTGTCTACACTAGTCTATGCCCCATATAATTCGACGTGAAATTCATACTGTAATTTAATATTACCATTTTTTACTTTTTATGTCGGAAAATTGTATTGTTGTAATTGTTGTCGAGGGGATAGCGATAAACGACATCCAAGCGGACGGAGTCGCGGGCAAAAGGTAGTTACTTTTTAAATACAAACCATTTACAGATTTTTATGTCTAGTTTTAAGTTCCTAGGTGCAGTACACTTTTGCAGTGCCTCATAAACAGAGATCGGACAAATGGGCGTCATTACTCGCAATAGTGTGGACATGGCTCCATAGATTTTAATTAAATAAATTAAATTACATTAATTGATTACTTACCCTAAAAATAATATGCATTGCAGTACCTAATAATTAATAAATAAACGATACAAAGACTTCTTAGTGTGTAGGTGGTTTATTAAAAGCAAATAAACAGTAATTTTTTTATTTTTCCGTGGTTAGTTTATTCCTTTTCACGGCTAAAATAAATTTATGAGGTAAGAAATCAATTAATGTAATTTAATTTGTTTAATTAAAATTGGAGTCATGTCCACATTATTGCGAATAATGATGCACATTTGTCCGATCTGTGCTCATAAATTAAAGTAATTTTTGATGGAAATAAAGATGGAATAACGAATTATTCAAAGGAACACCGGTCACTAACAATTTCTCGTACTTTTACCTTGAATTGGTAGGTATGGGAAAGCCGTCAAGCAACCACGAGAACTGGGGTGGAGGGTGGCCCATCGCCACACACTTGAGCGATACACTCGGGCCTGGCTGAAGGGTCTGCTCTGAAAACCAGTACACTAGCTCTGGTTTGGATTCTGCAACAAAATATTAACAGTTAAATCAAAGTAACTGCCACGATGACTAACAGATTAACTGGCAGACAAGCTACTCCGATAGAAATAGGTCTTTTGGAAACCTTCCCCTGTAGTTGAAACTTCGTATATAACTTAGAGAAAACCTAAGGAGAAAACCAATATTATTCACTTTAATCTAAAGGGCGTGATCGATAAATTCGATGACGCATTAAATATTACGTGTAACAACCAACCTGTACCTCCGTTCAATCAGTGGGCCTAACATGCTGCCCTGCCACTGGAATTAGTGTCAAATACGTCAAACGGGAACTAGTGTCAAATATTATTATGACATTATTAAAATGTAAGCCATCCGGGGTTTAAGTTACTTAGTAATAAAAGGACTCAAGTCACACAAAACTTACGTTTGATTATGGAATAGACGAATTAAAGTCCCGAGCCTATGTGAAAATCTTGTCCTGTCGCAGCGTGTAAGGCCCAAGGGTCACGCAATTAGGTGTAACAATCGATGCCGGTATAAAGTGGCCACCCCACAACATCACCCTGTGCCACCGGTTACCCTCTGCCTGCTTCGCTCTCGGCAGACTACGCGTCCATCCAACTAATGTAAGCATCCAGCCTGTTATATCAACTGCCTCTCATCCTACGGTTTAAGATCTATAGGACACTGCCGCAGAGCGAGATCGAAAAACAAGAGGTGGGTAAGGACCAAAAAGTTGGCCACGGAAATTACCCATACAATTGTAAGGATACTGTTCGTCGTACAACGGAACTTTTTCAGTCTGACATGAGCTGTAAGGGGCAGGCTCTTACGCGACTCGGCTAAATATAAAAAAAACTAGCGACCCGCCAGCGGCTTCGCACGCTGCAATTTTTTTTTCTTGTCAATTTTTTTCTTTGTGTAAAAAGTATTCTATGTTACTTCTAGTACCTCCCAGAACATGTGTACAAAGTTTCATGATGATACGTCAAGTAGTTTTTGCGTGAAAGCGTAACAAAGATCCACGCTTTTTCATTTATACATATTAATACTAGAGACCCGCCAGCGGCTTCGCCAGCTGCATTTTTTTTTCTTTCACTTAGGGGTATGAAAAATAAATAGTAGCCGATTCTCAGACCTACTGCATATGCATATAAAATTTTATAAAAATCGGTCAAGCCGTTTCGGATGAGTAAGTATGGTAACTAACACTGTGACACGAGAATTTTATATATTAGATTAGTAAGGATGTCTTACGTTAATTAGTCCCAAGATTTACAATAAAATCCCTCCGGCCATGAAAAAAGCTCCTAGGTACTGGTTGTACTGGTCCTTTGTAAGATTACTGAAGGCGAGACTGATTGTTAACGCATTGTTCTTCATTGACGAGGTTTTTGGGTGAAATGTGAAATGTAATATATATAATTAATTATGTTGCGTGGAATAAAACAATATGTAATAATGGATTATGATGTATATATAAAATATGTAACTAATTAAATTGAATGGATTTATTATTAGTTATCACCGTCAAAAATTGTTATTAAGAATAAACCTATTTCTTCTTTTTTAATTAATGGCGGTCCACACAGTGATTTCGCCAATGTCAAGTGAATAGAGTAAATCTGGAAACAGAATAAATCAAAAGTAAAAGCCGGGCATTTTTCAATCGGCCATCTTCCCTCCCCGAAGGTTACCGGCCATAAACCCATTTTATGTTTTCAAAAGTCTACGTCTTAATGTTGACCATTTCGTCGGTGATGACGTTTGTCCGAGAATTCTGCCACTTTGACGTTAGAAAAATGAAAGTTAGTGCTGAAACTAATGTTTGTAACAACCAAACACTCTTCCTTTGTCTGGAAGATTGGCAATTTTTGAAGTAAGAAACATGAAAGTTAGTATTTAGGACACCTATTTTACAAAAATACAACTTACTATTTATTAATTTTCACTCTTTAACGACAAAACAGTTTTCTCGAGAGTAGAAAGCTATAGAAAGTATTTTCCTGCTTAGTTGAAAGGCGAGCTATTCCAAGAAGCGACCAATAATCTTACTCAAATCAAATCTTGGAGCAGACATCTTAAAGGCATTATCTTTTTTCGGTAATATCGAAACCGTGCCAAGCGTTATTCCATTTTGTATTGTCATATTTCCTCTTCCATATAAGCCTGTATCGCTTGATTTCATTCCGGTAATCCCTTCCTGGCCGGCGCGCGGCCGGGAATAGATTCCGTTTTAATTTTCATGTCGATTAAGCGGCATGAGGACGGCATTATGGGACAGGCGGCGGGAGCCGCAAATCCGGCGCGGGGCCTCGACGGCACGCCCAGACATTTAGATACGTATTTTTCAAGGAAATTTACGAAACAGCTAATATCCCAATGAAATTTTACCACTCTCATTGGACCCGTCAAGCAACCTAAGAAGTTCAAACGTGGCAATAAAATAAATTAAGACTTGTGCGAGGCCCAGGGAGGGCCTCTATTAGACACGGTGAAATCATATTGGTTTTGACTTGTTATCGTATTGTCAACGTTACGATAGCTCTTATTTACTTTACAGGGCTGGAATTCTACAAGGTAATAACGATATCGTTTTTGACCTGTTTCCGTATTGTCAACGTTTTGATAACTCTTATGTCATTTATAATAATGGCGACTGTGACATAAACGATTCTTAAACGTGTCAAACACGATATCGTTTTAACGCACTTGAATAGAGGCCCAGTATGCTCGCCGAGATAAACACAATACGATAACACGTCAAGGGTAATATGGTTTTACCCTGTGGAATAGAGGCCCAGTGGGGTTAGACAAGATGCATTCGACAATCGATAGCTATTATGTTTCAATAAACAAATGTACGGAATTGACGTAAGCCACCGTGATGGTCACATGGTACTATCTCGGTGGCTTACGTCTATTCCATATGTTTTTCAATCGAAACTTAATCGCTAACGATTGTCGAATGCAACTTATGTACTTCAAAGTAATAGCAGCCGAGTTAAAAACAATACCATAACACGTCAAAGGCCAATATGGTTTTACTGAGTTGACTAGATTCCCATAACCACCGTTCGGGCTTGTATATACTTGTTTCAAACAAGATCGGCCATTAGAAGCGTCCTTTTCTGTTTTCCCGTTTAAATGAGACAATGGAAGTGGATTAAATTTATGTCATAGTTTCCCCGCGGGTGCCATGTGCCCGGGATTTGAAGTAAAACGCAATAATACAACGGTCCCTTCATTAGGGAGACGCGGAATTTTGCGACAGTTATTTTATAAAATTCGCACGACCCACATTTCAGAGTGATTAAGTGTAATGACATTGTTAGTATAATCACGTACTTTTTACACGTTTGGCAAGTGTTTATCGTTTTAAGAGTGCTAATGAGGATGTAACAGATCTTTGCAGCATGTAAAACGCTACGTTATATTCTTACAAGGGCTATATTTGACATGATTTTGATACCTACTCTCGATCATGTATTAGATTTTATGAAATAAGTACCTAGGTCAGCCAGCCTCCATTTAAAGGTGACACGTTTAAACCAATGTTTGTCTTCTTAGATTTGCATAAACCGAAGTCAAAGGTAAAGCAAAGGTGTACTCGTGAAGCCTAGTCTCGCGGCTGGCAGGAACAAATGAGGTTTGTTAACAGAAGGTCAACGACTCGCATAATTTATTGAGTGAGGCCGTCTCGAGCACTCCCCAACACTTAATCTGGGCCATTCGGCAAATCGTGCGGTTTTTGCGAAGTGATCATAACGTCTACTCGTATCCATCGAAATTGTTTTACAGCTTCATAGATAGCAGTCAATGGACTTATTTTGCATAAGGTGAAAACTTAGTTCTGCTTTATTTGCTTTTGAGCTTTACGGAAAAATCTGATTAAATTTTACGTCCTGGGTTTTTAACTTCCACTAGCGCCTCGCCCTGTTTGCGCTCGAATAAAATATCAATGTATGTATGAAATAATAATAATAATAATAATAATAATAATCACAGGACAATGTCACACAAATTGACCTAGTCCCAAACTAAGCTATAGGCTTGTTCCATGGGTATAAGACAACGATAAACTTACTTATATAGAGAAATATATACTTAAATACATAGAAAACATCCAAGACTCAGGAACAAATACTCGTGCTCATCACACAAATATCTGCCCTTACCGGGATTTGAACCCAGTACCCCTAGCTTCGAAGGCAGGGTCACACCCAACTAGGCTAGCGTGTCGTCGTAGCGTGTTTGTGCGTGTAGTGTGTGTATGTATGTGAACACGTTATTGTACAAACAAAAAAGACAACAATTATTGAAAAGACAAAAAAATTGCAGGCATGTATAAAGCCAAACTCATCCCTTTAAGGGGTCTCTTCCAGTTAATCCATCGGTGTATTATAGTTCTAAACCTCACTATAGTTTGTCTTAGTGATAGAGAATATTCTCAATTCATTCACAACTAAAGTTAGGATACAAATACTATTTCTAAAACCATTCGGAGAAATGCATCTTAATATTAATCATCAGTAACATTTTTTTTAAAGTAAGTACATTATTATTAATTTATTATGGGTAAATAGTCTAAGTTTATATTGCATCTATAGAATACAAACAATTTAATCTATAAAAAATACTACAGCAGCCACAAATTTACCGAAAGTTTACGAGTACATCGCCTTTTCTTCCAAATTAACCGATTATCAATTGGGGGTGGTAATGTAGGAATGTGCTTTAATGACAAATCTTTAAATTCAAGACCCATCGATAGGTAAATAAGCTTTAAAATATATATATTGATTTTATTTGTACTTAACTAAGTTGAAAGTTAAATATATACGTAAGTTTCAGAGTGCTGTGCTGTGCCCACGGACGCGTCATTTGCAAGGCTAAAATACGAAGTTTGTAAAACGACAAACTTGTTTTAAACTGAAACTAACTAATTCTCGGTAGCTGATAGAGGCAGACAGGAATAAGAGCACAAACATTTTACTTTTCGCAAATTAATGCTATCTACTAAAACAATAAACTAATTAAACCCCGGATGCGAGTAAAAACAGATTTTAATTAATTTTAATAGGCTTTCCTTGCAGCAGGTTGTTCCGGACATAAACAAATTTATAGGAACAGACAAAAGGCAATTAAGTACTTCGAGTCAATGCCAATTACGGATGATTCGTATGGCCACTTTTAATTTACATAGCACTGCTCAGCGAACAATCTGCACTCATAAACGTACAACGTGCCAAAAGAGTACGGTCAAAGGTAAATAATAATTTTGACCACTTATTCATAACACATTACTCGTACATTCAAGGCGCATTGTTCGTCGTAAAATTCTCTATAAATCTTGTTCCCGCGCGTTTTCTACGTTAGCTCTTCTTGGCAAAGAATTTGAAAATAATCTCGGTGGTCTATAAAACCTTATTCAGTCTCTAGCCGCAAAAGCAAATATAGGAGCAATATATCATTTCTTTCTTCATCAATGTTTCATGTGTGGAAGATTTTTGATACGAATAGTAGTGGAGTGTATTTAACCGAAATGTTTATTTAATTTAAATTATCTTTGATCGTTACGTTGCTACATAAGAGTAAATACCACGTAGAATAAAAAATGAAAAACGTGTTCACATTATTCCATTTCCTTTAAAAAGCATCTTCATGAATGGAATCTTTCTATATTGTCCGTATAAATGCAGGAGGACAAGTCAGTTGTTGTAGGACAAATTGAATTGGATACGTTTTCTATCGAAGAAAATTGCTTGAATCGGGCTAAGGAACAGTTGAATGGATAATAGTAAAGAGAGTTAAAAGAGTAAGTATACTAACGGGATACCTACTAATAGTTACCCGCACGGCTTGTACATCACCCTGCTTATACGGAACCCCTGAAGAGCAGTGACACCAAATAGCGGGGAGCGAATTACTAATGAAACAAAGTGACTTATAAGTACTGCACGTGAAGGGAGAAAGAACCTTATGCGCTTATGATAGGATCTTAATTTGAAATTGAACGGCCAGGTATTTAGTGCGTCGGCTGGATGGGCCTGCGGCAAGCCTGCCTGCGTCACTGAAGCTCTTTGTTTGAGCTGAAGAGCTGGCTCTAATAGCTTGCAGCGAATCCGCGCTTAAAAATGAACTTTTAAATATTTTACGAGAAATCTGAACGGGAACCTGTCGTCCAAAGTCGAAAAATTACTAGCACATTCGACGCTGGAGGTGAAAAAATCACATTGCCGACGCCGTCGTCGCGCTCGATTTTCCCGTTAGTAATGTGTATGACGTAAGGTAACGAAAGGCTCATTTATCATTTTACGAGAAACCTATGAACATAACATATCCTATCAAACATATCAACAACCACAGCTACGATTTTCTTTCTAAGGAGCCATCTTTACTAATAATTATTAATATATACGTGAAAATATTATGATTTATTAGTTCTTTAAAATATATGAATCCAACAAGGCTTAAAATAAATGTTATGAAAATGCTTCCTCGATAACAAATAATGGTAAAACAAACTTCCCGGTTTGGAAATGATCAAACACCAAAAAAAGTTTTTTCTTTATGCAAGATAACTAAAGGTCAAATCAAAAACCGAGATTACTTTTGTTTTACTTTAACTCAATATCAATTTCCGAAAATAACTTTCTCCTGAGGATAGATGTCCGAAAATGACTTCCCGGCGGCACTTCGGTAACTCAAACTATAATATTTTTGTTTGTTGTATGACAGTTATAATTTGTTTCTCTTTTTGGGAGAGACAAGCATTCCTTACCTATATGAGGATTACAGCAAAAACACGGTACGGTCGTAGGTCACTGCCAAAACTTCCTCTCGTATTGTTTATGTAGGTAGTTGGATCAACTTGTGACAAGGGGCTTAAGCGGGACACTTTATGAGAAACTCTTGTTTAGGTATTCAAACGTGGCGTGACATCAAGCCTAGCTTGGATTGGAGGATTTGGAAAGTCACGATGTATTCCAAGATTTACATCTATTGTAAGTGTCCACGTTGAAGTTCACACGCTTTTATTACCGACGTAAGGAAGATACTCACTGAATGTTCAGCACTAAATGTTGTAAGTCTCTTTGTCTTTAAATATGTATATAGTTTTGTTTTTATTTATCTCCGCTTGTCAAAAATACCTCGTAACTAATTTTGGCTTCGATTAAAGTTATTAACTGTACCTTTCATTGTTGAGTAAATTTAGGTGATCATCTTTAAGTGGGAGATTAATCATTTCTAGTGTGTCTTTTAGACCATGTATCCTCTTAACTGTAAGTATTGTATCATGTAGGTGATCCTTAATAAATAAATATATTTTGGACATGTTTATTTTGCCTGCGTCTTTGTTAAAAAATAACTGACCTAAATGCAAAGCATTAAAGTAAGTAACGGGATGTTTCGCTGTTTGTACTAGCTGAATGGTTTCAGACAATGTAATGCAAGTTGAATTAGTTATATTGGAACCCGCAGAAGGAATTTGGGGAGCTTGTATCTAATCGCTTGTAAATTCTGGATTGTTTGTCAGAGTTGTAACCTCCCTGGGGCTCGTGACGAACTCGTTACTGCAACAAGCCGAGCTATCTGCTGCTGGGTACTAATGGTCAAGTTTACGGCGACTGGGAGCTAGTGGACTATTATGTGTATTGTATTTTGTTTTAAGTTTTTTTTAGTTTATTGTTTTATGCTTTTATATTTTCATTTGTAATTCTGCTTATATTATACTGCCCTCCTAGTCAAAAAACAGTATGTCAGATTCAATTGCCAAAGTAAATTCAATCCTCTATTCTTAGTAATAAGGTTGTGATTGCAATAAGAATTTTATTTGAGTTGCTACTATTTGGCTTAGCAGGGCAGTATATGTTGCAAACACAACTACCATTTGTAGGTATATATTGACATCACCTAGAAACAAACGCTTGTTTGTAATGAGATAACTGTTAGGCCAAATTTAATAACGTTAATTATACACATAAGACATCAAACATAACATAAGTAATTACCGAACGTTGGAAAAAGCGGGTATGTTACGCTTGCACGGTTAAACCACTAAACCCGTTTCCTGCGTCCTCGTAGAAGTCGATTATCGCTATTTATTCAGAAACCGACCACTAAGGGATATAACGCACCCTAAGTCCTTCCCCGGACATGGACGGGACGGGAAGGACTTTGGGAAATTTGTTATGGATAGCAAATTTCATCTAAATCGGTTCAGCGGTTTATCCACAAAAGTGTAACAAACAGACAAACCGCATCAAAACCAGTTGCGTAGTTTTAAAGATCTAAGCATACATAGGGACAAACAGACAGCGGGAAGTGACCTTGTTTTATACTATGTAGTGATAATATTAGAATAGATGCTTTAACAATGCTAATATTACCTCTGGTTCCAGTAAAGTTCCAGTCGACATCGTGTGGGTGCGCGCTGCGAGCGTACGGCGCGCGCCGCGAGCGGTTGGCGATCACCCGCGGCCGCTCGGACACTGCAAACACAAGCCTTCCCAGCAAAATAACCCCAAGAATAAAACCCCATTCCCGAAGAATACGATTGAAGACAGCTTCCGCAAACACGGGAGTTAAACTAGTGAAAGCGGCTCTTATGTTACGCGTCTTTGTGAATAGTAAATCTGAAAGTTGCGGACGGATTTTTGCTTTGGATTACTTTAAGATGTACACATTTTAAAATTGTAGTGCGCTGGCTTATTTCGTTGGTGCATTGGACGTACGCTATTCCTAAAAATAAGTAACGCTTTGAAACTGCCTGTTTGTATTGTGTTGTTTGTTGTATTTAAACGAACGGTAGGTATTTATTACTCTGCCGTTTTAAAAAATGAAAAACCTTTTTTCATTTTGATAAAATGTTTATTTTGCAGTTCACTATATACACAAAGTATGTACTTTAATAACAAAATGTATGTTGTGTTAGATTAAAACGTGTCGCTCGACTAATATTTACAAATTTTAGACCTTACCAACAATAGAGTATTCCGCGATGCCATACGCCTGGTCTCGGCTGTTGCTGGCGAAGCACTGGTACACTCCCTGGTCGTCCTTCTGCGATCCCTTGATATGTATCCTCAAGCCGTCATCTGATATCCGAACCCTCTCGGTCGGCTTGACAGTCCTCCCGTTGTGCACCCAGTACAACTTCTCAATCGGGTGCCCAGAGGCTTTGCATTCGAAAATAATATCCGAGTTTATTTTAGTTCGTAAAGCCTCGGGTTTTATGCGGACGGAGATAGGTTCTGCAATATGAGAAATGATTGCTTACTATGCACATTTGCGCTAGAATAAAAGGAACGGAAATTTTCATATTGAAATTTTGGAATTGAACGTTTATTTTAACTTGAATATGTAACCTAGCGATTCCGTAGGTTGAGACTTTGAATTGACATTGAGAGCTAAAGTCGATTTATTTACTGCTGTCATATCATGTCGAACCGCTCAGTTTTTGTACTCGCGATTGAAGAATAACTCTCATAAGAACAGGTAGTGAATGGCACCTAGTGCTTGGACACATTTAAAGAAATAAATTGTCCGCAACTTTTTGAGTCTCCTGCGTCTCCAAAACTGTATCTATATCTGTATTTTACATTTAAGTTATATTTAAACCTTATTCAAATAATTGAAAGAAATACTAGCGTTTCATGTCCTCATCAGTTACTGATGCAGCATTGACATAAATAAATAAATAAATATCAGGGGACCTAACCTAGAAAACTAAAAATTAACCTAGTCTCGAACTAAACTCTAAGTTTGTACTAGATAACGAGAAATCTAATTTTACAGAGAAATACATAAAACATATCCAAACGAATACTTGCACTCATTGCGCGCTAACGCGTCGTCAAACATGCTCATAGCGCTTATTTGTTAAGTAGTTAGAGAAACGTTATCGTTCCATCCTCGCACCGCACGTCTTATGTGCCGGACACAAGGGTGTTGTCTGTACCTGTGACTACGAGCGAGAAGTGCACGGACTCGCCGCCGGCGGTATTGTTGAGCCAGCATACGAGCCGACCCGCATCCTCGCGCCGCACGCCGCGCACGATGAGCAACGCGCCCTGCACGCGCGCGCGCACCCACATGGCCGTCTGCTCTATTGGCGTCAGCTGGTCGTGGTGCTCGCGAAACCATCTGCAACGAGGGAAATATTTAACTTTTGTTCGATGTCCTTGCCCATATCATAATCAAGTCTAAATTGTGGTAGAAAACGTTAGCTTTCAGGTATATAGCCCATCAGTAGAACTCGAGAAAAGACACGTGTTTATAGTTAAACGAACAACGAAGCGTGGCTCACTTTCTAACATAATACATTAATTTCTTAAAATCTAGGAAATTGAACTGAACCTAAGGGCCCTAAATGAACGTTTTCAAGAATGACGATCACTTTTTTAAAACGGGTAATATAATGTAAGTAGTCGAATGCAACTTGTCTAGCCTCTCGGGTCTTGGTAAACGGATACTGTGGGTATTCCACATTTGTTTAATTTAAAGCATTTATCAGCATAAGATAATCTAACTATATTATTATTATTCCCGTCAAACAAAAAGATTTTTGAAACCATATTAGCCTAAACCCAGGAAGCTAAACTTTATAAATCCTCGGTAATAGCTTGTAGCACACTAACACTAACTGCTCGAAACGTTCAACATCCTCGTAGTTTGCTCTCTAGTAAGTATAACATCGCCGGTATCTTGTCGTGGACGGGTAAGTGCAGATAAGTTGCACTTTATTAACTCATACAAGTCTTATGAAGTTTAATATTCTATAATAACGATAGTTTCAATTATTAAAACTCAAGTGCAATGTATGAACCAAAAGCTTGATCCTCTGGTCATATAACAGAGTTTCGTCCTGCGGCATAAGCAACAAGAAAAAAACTAATATAACCAAATAATACTCAAAAAGGTACGCAGAAAGCAATATTTTAAAGATAATTGGTCGTTCCGCGTGAATTCCACGTGATATCGGTGTGACTGTTTAAAATCATTTTTTAATATATTTTAAGTTTAAAGTTTAATATATTCACTACAGTGCCTAGCGTTTGGCCAAAACCTTTTATACAGTCTTAAAGATTATCTGGCTTATTAACAACGTAACGTGTTAAAAATGTTCGAAACTGTGAACCAAATACGTTTGTTGCCCATAATTTAAGTCAGTAAAATACATTGCAGTTTTTTACATCTTTATTACTACAGCTTCGACCGTAAAACATATTAAGCTATTAAAATGAAGACCAATTAACAATTACCAATACTTTTAACCGAAGTGACGTGGATTGTTATATTTTCAAGGACCAAGGATTGAAAGGTATCTCATGCGGAAAGGACGATGGGTAAAAATGTCCCCACCCACCAACAGTGATGAAACATGTGCCAGTTTATAGATCTTGGCAATATGATGTATTTTTTCTATGGCGACGATCACCATATGTATGGGGTTTTCTTGAAAAATCATAATCTTATCGTATGGAACTATGGAATTTGTTTGAAAATGAACTCGTATGTAGATGATTTGCCTTGCCTGGCCCTTTGTTTTCATTAAAAAAATCCCATTGATTTTGCTACGAAGATAAGTATTTTGTCTTTTATTGGGTCCTAATGAACATATAGACCTGCAGCCCGTTACTGTTGGAGGGGGGGGACGGGGTCCATACAAAATTGCCCATCACCCTTTGTGACTTGTAATATGAATAAATAATTGTAAAAATATTAATACTTGTAATTCAATATGAACTCGTATACTCGTAGTACACCGACCGGGGCCCTGTTTTAAAAAGCTACTATTTACAAGCGGAAGTCTCTTTCTAGCTCCCTTTGCTTGAAAGAGAGTTCCGCTTGTAATTTGTAACTTGTAGCTTTATATAACAGAGCCCTGCACATCCGAACCTATATGAAATGCGCGGAAAGAAAGGACTGCAAGCGGGTGCGCTTACGTTCGCCGAGTTAGGTACCAAGTCTTTTAGAAATAGTTTTGAAAAGAGTTGAAATGAGCGAGACATTTGCATTCTAAAAAATTTCCTTTAGGGAATGGGTGGCTAAGCAAGTTTATGGCGTATTTGAATCTTTATCTGAATCTCTGTAACTTGTATGATTTACGTTCTAACAACAGGATTGATTGCTTTGAAACTTAGCATATACCTTTGTTTTAGGTAACTGTAATGTACTTACAGCCAAATACCGAGAACTGTAATGCCTTCGCTGATATAGCTGCAATGAAATACCAGCAAAGCCGCGCCACGGGTATATTATACAAAGTAGGTAAGGTTTAAATTAAAGAGCATCCCTATGTCCAAATTCGGAGCAAAAAATATTCAACAACGACAAAAACTAGGAAACAAAATAAGCGAAATAACGTCAACAAATTAAAGTGGAAATTTAAATAAGTTGTATCACTGTTTTTAATTAAGAACAACGTCTCAAAACTGCTGTATTTGTTTATTTAGTCTGCGAAGTCGGCATCTCCCCGGAGACGTTCGAATGCTTTGAATTTGCTCGGCAAATTTAAACGCTGCTAAGTAACTAAGTTTTAATTTAACTGCTTTTTACGACCTCAATAAAATCGAGTTCTTAACGACCTTTTGTGAGGCGTGATGAATTACTTATTCAACAGAGTCGTCATGTAGATGTAACTTTTCAATTTACGTACAATCAATAAGAAAATATGATTATTACTATATTACTATACTAGTTCATCTTTTACGCAATTTTTAACAGTTATTTTCTTTGTAAAATGTATGCTAGTTTCCATTTATTTAGAACCTAGTAATAAGCCTTGAAATATCGCACATGTATGCAGGTAAAGACTTGAGACAATAATTTTAAATTTGCCCCAAGTTTCAATTTGAGTTTCCTGTTGAACGTTTCAAGACAAATACAGTACCCAAGTAAGTTGGAGACTACGGACGCCTGCCCAGGGGTTGTTTGCCCAAACATGGCCAACTTCGACGAGTAAACAATTCTTCTTATAAATGCGGGTAATGAATGATTAATAATTCATAACTATAAGACATTTGTGGAATTAGAATGGAAGTAGGCGCAGTTTGAACATCTCTCTTGATCTTGGTCTCATGACATAAATAGGGCTATCTACCTGCCTATCACAAGGTTAAATTTCAGTTACCAACTGTTGCGTTGTCCGAAATTTTATAAACCGTTTATTAACCCAACCCAACCGACTGTACATCCAACTGTACTGTAATTGATATACCTACAGAGGATGTAATAACCTACATGTTCTGTAGTTATGTCATTTTAACATTTTGAAAAGTTAAGGATTAGAAAAAAAAAGTACTTATGGACTTGCGATGGGATACCCTTAAATACACACACAAACATAACATCACGCCTTCATTCCCAGAGTGGAGTAGGCAGAGCTACAGAAATACCAACGCATCTAAAAAGACTTGTTTATAATTCTGTAAACACATTTTGCACAATTAGGGCAAGAAGTCAACTAGTGTATTAGTGACACGTTGTAAGCCCATCGCCTAACAGCACTGCAAGCCCTTATTCCCTTAGTCGCCTCTTACGACATCCACAGGAAGACATGTAGCACTATTCTAACCCGTCAACCACACGGGACCCCATAAACAGTAATAACAATTATGCGTCCCTGGGTAGGTGTAATTATATATTTTCCTTAATAAATTAGATCTTATATAGGTATGAAAAAAATATGTAAAGAAAAATTCCTACACTTACTAAGTTTGACGTTTTTACAGCGACTTGACTATATTTGACTTTGTTGAGAATAACACTTAGTAACGTTTCTCTTTGCTCTGCAAAGTTAAGATCGGCGTTGGTCTTGAACTCATCCCGGAATATTTGCGTTGCAAAATGCTAGCTAAAGTCTAAAATCCAGTATTCGTGATATTTCTGTTGGTTGAATCCTATTTAGCCGACTGATGAAGAAGGCAGGTAATCTATATAACAATTATTTTTAGTACCTTTGTGTAATTATGGTTGTTTGATGGCAAATAAGGTGTCGTTAGATTCGACTCAGTGTAGTGAGAGTCACTGGGTACCTACTTTATTATTGAACGCTAAAATGGTGGATTAAGATTGTATCTGTGTAACATGGGTATTAAAGTATACATAAAGACGACAACATCAAAACGGGTGTGTAATGCTTGTTACAATAACATTTGATATAATTTCACATGGTATAAACAGTATTTATATAATTTCAAGGGATATTATAATTTTACAACTTTTGATGTACAATTGCTATAACATTAAATAGGTATAAATTTAAATTGTCGATAAATATTTTGGCGACTTTAGGGAATAAAGGCTTGTAGTACTGTTAGGCGATGGGCTTGCAACCTGTCACTAATACACTGGTAAACACCTTAGCCTGTTAAGGCAAAATGTGGTTGAATAATTACGAGTATCAAGAAGTCTTTTTAGAGTTGTTGGTATTTCTGTGGCTCTGCCTGCCCCCCTGCTTAGTGAAGGCGTGATTTTATGTATGCATGTATGTCGAGAGAATGTGTTGCAACTTACCTTTACCTTTAGTTTAGTTTTAGTTTTTTACTTTTAGGCTTTAGTTTAATGAACTACGCTGAAAATCAGCGCCAAGCTGTGGACGCGAACCCCGGGCGGGATATCGTGCGCAGCCTGGCATACGCTGACGCGCTGTCCTTTTGCTACGAAGCATGTTATTTCATCCGTTTTTTTTTTTGTGTACATACTCATACTTGCATGTATTTTTGTGGCAATAAATATATTTTCTTTCTTTCTTTCTTGTAAAAAAATTGTACCTATTGTCAAACCTGTTGGTAAAGTATTATTTACAGCATACCAAGCGTTATTATCTAGATACCAAAATCCGGTTTCATTTTTCGTTATCATTAGCTATGTTAAACTATACTTGTCTTACGCTAACATACAGACAGGCTTAAGAGGGGCGACGGAGTTCCGCCGGGCCCTCCGGGAGTGACGGAACACTAACCTAACCTAACCTAGTTATAAAGCGACTTTAAACGACGATATTTTATATGTTGAAAGAGTACCTATGCCATATGTTTTTATATCAAAATTGCATTATATCAACTAATAATATACCATTTGTTGTTATAGGGATCGATACTAACCCCATCAAAACATGCAGTTGGGTTATATAAGCTTACGTTCTGAACTCTTCGTAATCTTTTTATAAATATTCGTTGCAATTATAATAATCAAATTTGTTTTATTTTATAACTTTTCCCTCAGATGGAATATTATATTACTCGATTTTGAACCACTCAGTAAATTTAATAATTTTAATAATACCTTTCAATGAAAACAATAATTTTAAGTAAATTGAATAATCTTAATATTTGCAATGAAATCAAATACCGCGTTACCTACTGTGCCTGTAAGATTATTAATAAACAATTTTGTTTCATGAAACACCCGTTAAAATTAGGTGTTGAATGATTTCATTACGAGATTCTATTTAAATTACCCGGGTTTTGGCGGCAAGTACCACCTACGTACGCGTAAATACATTTACGAGGGTATAATGCAATTTGGCGGGTTTGCGAGGCAAATTGCTCCTTGGCAGTTAAAACGAATAACGTAGCTACGGGATTATAAAATTGCGGCGAAATCTCACGCGGGATCAAAACAGATTCGCGACGAAATGGAACATCCTGTACCTACTTTGTATGACACTTAAGTACCTACACAAAAGTCAAATTGAAATATTCTTCACTTTGTACTCAACTGTATAATAAAAAACCGGCCAAGTGTGAGTCGGACTTGCAAACGAGGGGTTCTACGGAAAAAAAATGGAGACAACCTTTAATTTTTATCTCTATTTTATATTTATTATTCTTGGTTAAGGCTGCTATAGTTATAGACACTGAAAATTTCAAGTGTATATTTAGTACGGTTCACGAGATACAGCCAGATGGACCGACAGACGGACAGTGGAGGCTTAGAAATAGGATCCCGTGGGCACCCTTTAGGTACGGAACCGTAAAAAACACAATTAAGTTTTGGCTCGTTAAGGCATCCGAAATAAATGAGCATTTCTCAAAAAAATTGCCCTATTCAGTGACATCTACGGATTTTAAAAAAATAATGTAGGTAGAGAACATCAAACTATGCAATAATTAATTAATATTCTAATGTGCCCTAAAATATTTGTATGAAAGTTCCTTTTGCGTTGCCAAAAACGTATGAATATCGGTAACACAAAACGAACTTTCAATACAAATATTTTAGGACATATTATTAGAATATTATTTAATTATTGCAAAGTGGATGTTCTCTACCTACCTGCCAATTTTTTTTAATCTGGAGATGTCATTCAAAGTGTAATTTTTTTTGAGAAATGCTCAAATAATTGGCTACGACAAAGTAATAAAGGTACGAGAAATTTTAATAATCAAGGCAACTTTACAAGTTAATCTTTTTACTTCTAAGAGCGAACGCAACCGTTTTTTGGCAAAAATAATCCATTAAAGCGGTCGAAGGTTGACTTCATTACGGAAAGGCGCCACATTTAATCTATTGAGTGAAAAGCGTAAGGCACGTCTCGCTAAGTGGATATGGGTAAGTGTGTTCCGCTCAAATTCCCACGGAGCCAATTTCATTTCCAAAACCTTTTAAACGAATGACTTGTCGATAACGATTACGCAATGAGGAACGCCTACTGTAAAGGCACCACTTCCCGCATTTCCCGCCGCATGGTGAAATGCTGAAATGTCACACGTTTCACCTATTTGTATGCTTGCTGCAGACGCGAAGCTTTTAACTGAAGAATGCAACAGTCGTCCGTTTCGCTGTTACGCTGTAAAGTGGTTATCATTGTGAGTTTTGTTACGTGTTCAATTTGCAACTAGCGTCAGCAACGACTTCCAGGCACAATCTATTTCTAATTTTAATTAACAAATGGCTTTTATACCTTATTAGAGATTTAAGTCCATGGATATCACACGTTAGGACACGGGTAAGGACCAAAAAGTTCGCCACGCTAACTCACGCAATTAAATTTTATATGAAACTTTTCCGTCTTCGTTGTTTTTATGGTTAACTGCGCTGACCTATGGTCCAACTTTTTGGTACTCGCTCACATTTGGTCGGTAAAAGAGTATTTATAAACACATATAACATATACCCTTTTAATATTCATAATTTTTACAATGAAAAATATTGAATTACGCCATCGCACAGATTTGGTACAGAGCGTTTATATATGGACGTTTTTAATCCTTAATTTTTCTAACCGTGATACTCGTATAAAAGTAACAGCAGTATAAATTAAAACACGGTTCTTTTTTGTAAACTCTTTAAATAAGAGTAATTCAATGCAAATATCAACGGTTGTGCTTAAGCTTTATATATTCTCAAAGTATAAAAGAGTAAGGATTGGTGCACATAAAGGAAAAGGTTGATATACTTTTAATTGGAAGCATAAAAATGCTTTTAAAATACCTTGATTGTGAATGGGTTCACTTTGCATAATTCACTGGCTTTAAACACAGATTTAAAGCACATTACAGGAAAGTTAAGTGCTCGGCAGTCGATTGGGAACAAAGAAAAGACTATGTCTGTATGCAAATGTGTGTTTCGGGACGGAGTGATCGAGGCTGCGGTATTATTTACGACACCAAGGAGGAAAATTGCAGGTTTTAGTCTTTTGTCTGAGGGCTGAATGGCTTCAATACATGTAAAATGGATTAGCAAATATAAACCTTTTTATAAGTTCAGAAAACGGCAAAATAATAATGTGTTTACCTAGCACTCACAAAACTGCGTCAATAGGCATAGACCACGCTGGTGTGTTGGGTAGACAGGGACCCAGTTACGACACTAGATATTTGGACTTCTAATACATACAGTGGGCCGAGCAAGCTGCCACAGTACAATTTTTGACATAGGGTCGGAACTTAAACTTGTTTTGTGTGATTTAAGTCCTTTACTAATTACTAAGCAACTTAATAACTAATTTTCTATTTAAAGTCATTTTGTGCCGCCTTAGATGATTTTAGTACGTATAAACACTTTAATCGCCTGTATCTCAAGAACCAATGATGTCTACTTAGTCGTGATAGTTTTCCTTCTAAATCGTTATATGCGCTTTCAATTAAGTTTTTTTCAGATTTTTAGTATTTTGTACTTTAGGTTGTAGGGAAGGGGGGCGGGGGGGGCCCCCCACACAGTGGGGTAGACGGCAAAGAAAAATGCATTCCCACGTTACGTGTAGGGGAGGCACACTAAAAAAAATAATTTTTAAAATACGATGCGGACGGACGGACGGACATGGCGAAACTATAAGGGTTCTATAAGGGTAGTCAAACTGACTACGGAACCCTAAAAACGTAAACACAATATGGATGACTAAAATAAAAGTCGAAATCTACTACGCTTTTTTCGGATCGCTACCACCATTCTATCCTATAACCTACCGCCAAGCAGGTTCACATTGTTGTGTTCCGATGTGGATGTAAGTCAACCGGTGAAATGACTAGCATAGAGGCATTCCATCTTAGATCTTAAGGTTGGCAACGCATTTACGGTCTTAAGATTTTAGCTTTGAGAATGCAAATGTATACTTATGTCATTTTATTTATTTAATTAAAAATGAGTTTACATGACTTTACAGAAAAGTCCAATGCGTCATGAAACTTAAACTTAGTAAATTACATAACATCTGATACAATTTTTTACACAAATTATTGCGGATTACTTGAAAGCTGTAATTACATTACCACAGCCGTTTGTGGGCCTAGTATCCATCATCTCACAAAGTCTCAGGCATTCACTTCTCAAAGACGTCCATCGCGACGCAAACAGATCGCACTCTGGTGCCGACGCCAAGAGCGCATTCTTTAGTGCGAGAGCACGAAGCAGCGGACAGTTCTTGTGCGACACGGTGCGCGTCGATGGCACAGCCAACAGCTCGCGTCGGCGCGGCCTGAGGGCAATCCTTGAGACGTCAGGTACATGCAATCGCACAAGTCGGCTCACCAGTTCAAGACAGTTCGAGTCGCCACGCAGGGTCACAGATCCCACTTATCATCAGGTGACCTTCGCGTCTGCCTTCAACATGCCATAAAAACCAAGGAATGGTAGTACTTGTAAAAGTGTGTAGTTGTGTACCTGTAGGTGGGCACAGGCCACGCGTGCGCCGCGCACGCCAGCCGCACGTCTTGACCAGCCTGCGCGCGCCGGTTGCGCGGCTCCGAGCCCACGCGCGGGCGCACACCGCCCTTCGGCTCCGTCACTATCACGTGACCTGCAGACAACACCAAAAAGATGTCGATTTCGGTTGATTCCTAAGAAAGCACGTTAGTTTCTGTAGGCATACAGGCCTACAACGCGTCATCAGCGATGTATCTACGAGTACTCGTTTGTATCGAAACTATCGCGCGACTATACTTTATACGCGCCGATGACGCACGTTTTCTGCGCCACATATTATTTAACGTGTGCCAATGTTTACTAGCTGCGACTGAATCTCGTTAACGCGCGTCACCTGTGCATCATCAACGCGTCTTTAACCCATAAAAATATGCCGGGTGCATACGCTCTTAGACATCACAGAAAACATTGATACATTTCGTAGGTTTCATTTATGGAAAGACGACGCGTTATTCGGCGCTACGCGCAATAAATTCCAACATGGTGTTCATGTAGTGGCGTAGGCGTTCACGTAGACGCAACACGCGACACTCAACGTTAATCTGAATGGACTAACCATAAAAATTTGGAGAACGATCTATAACTGTACTTTCAAATAATACCATCGCCATTTTACGTATCATGACTAAAAATCATAATACGTAGCTTACCTTTAATCCAGAATTGGAGATTACATTTTGTGCAGTGTTTTAATCACTGCCACTAGGGATGCAGAGTTAACTAAAACTTTGCCTTGGATCGATGATGATGATGTAATCACGAGTGGTTTCATTCACTCCTATGAAGTTGTATGTAGGTTACATAACTTTACCTTACAGCGTTTAATTAATCTATTGCTTCTTAGATACGTACCAAAATAGTCGCTAGTGTAGACGTGGCCCGTGATCCGGTCCCGGACGCGGCACCGGAAGGCGCTCCGGTCGCCGGCGCGCACGGCGCTTATGTACAGCGAGCCGTCGTCTAGACGCTGGTACGTCGGCCCTGGGGAGGACAATCCACTTCAGCACGCTTATTATGATGCAAATGTAAAGAAAACGTGGTTAGGTACTAATTCTGCCCTGCTAACACAAAAGGCAGTATCTCAGACAAAGCTCCTAAAGCAAATGCAACCTTATTACCAACACCATAGGATTTAATCTGCTTTGGACATTGAATACTGCGTATTGGCTTAGGAGGGCAGAATTATACTCTGTGAAAAATAGATCATTAAAATAAAGTGATTATACAAACTAGTCTTAAGTTGCAGAGTAAATTGCCCGGGGTTACTTCGCTTATACGGCTTGCTGCTTTTCTCATTTGGTACAAAACAGATTGTGATTCAAATTCAATTAGAATAATTGATAACATTGAAACATTTTCCCGGTTATATTTTTATGCCTGCTTAATGCTTTAATCTTTTTATTGTAGTTCAAGAGAAATATTAACGAAACACTCTTATTTATCCAGCAGTTTTTAAATGGTGGGAGGGCTCCACGGTTTATTCCCCTTAGACCAGAAAGGTTATTTACGTTAATTCGGAATGTTAGATGTATTAGGGTAGGGGATAAAATTCAAGGACAAGATATAATTAACATTGAAAGAAAAACTAGTTAATACATTTAAAATTACGTTATTCTTATATCCAAATGACCGACAAAGTTTCAGTATAAAATTATAAAAAATTATTAACGTTGTTTATGAAGAAGTTTGTTGTTACGAATACAATATACCTATCTACTAGATTCCGAAGAACCTAAAGTAATAAAAAAGCAATGAAAGGGAGGACAACCAGGTAAAACTTTTTAAAGTTGAAAACAACCACGGAGCACGAGCCATGAAAGGGCCAAAACGGCCGAACTTCGTATACCAGTAACTTTTATTGCGGGAAGTGTAAAGATGTACCCTCAAAGTAATCAAGTGTAAAAGTGTAAATGTAGCTCTCAAGAAAAGTTATCACTACCGCGGGACTCACAATAGACCTAATCAAGGGGAAAGTAGGAGGTGCAGTAAATAAAGTAGGTATCCAAGCGAGAGCATCCTCGAGTAAAAAGGCAAAAGAATGTGAGCCAGCAGGACCGTAAACAAATGAGGCCTGTCAGACGTGCCGGTAAAAGTCTGATATTGCATTTCGCGGAGAACCGCAACGTATTCTGGCCGCGTAAGGTCGGAAGTTGATTTGCTTGTGACGGAAGACAAACAATTCAATAAAGTATCGCTGTCTAACTGTCTAACCAGTGCCTCGAAAAGCTCATCAGGTTTAGAATGCAGCGGTCGGCGGTCGGATACTAACGAAATTGAGTTCAATTAAGCAAAACTCGTCGCATATCTGTTGGTTGTTATGCAATATATGTTATAAAGATTTAATGATGGATTATTTTGGAATACATAATAATAATAATGTCCCTGTGTGGTTGCCGGGTTAAAATAGTGCCACTCCATGTCTTCCCGTGGATGTCGTGAGAGGCGACTAAGGGAATAAAGGCTTGTAGTATAATATTAGGCGGTGGGCTTGCAACCTGTCACTAATACACTAGTAAACATCTTAGCCTATTTGTGCAAAATGTGGTTACAGAATTATCAACAAGTCTTTTTAGAGTTGTTGGTATTTCTGTAGCTCTGCCTACCCCACTCTGGGTATGAAGGCGTGATGTTATGTATAATAATATTGTACCTGAACAATATGTTTGTGTCAAAAAGCTAATTTTTAATGAAGTCGGAAAATGGCAACAGTATCTCGGCTCTGCGTAACAAAGAATCACCGAGTTTTGATTTATTAGTTGTATGATAAGCAGATGAAGACTGGGCAAAAAACCCGGCCAAGAACGTCTCGGAATTCGCACATTTAGGTTGGTAATTGCTAGTAAAATAAACGTTATATCTGATAAACATAATCACTAAATTTCAATTTCATACGTAAATGTAACAATAAATAATTCTTCGGAACGCCATTTTATTAAATAAAAACGTTGACTTTTTTCTTATTCCTTTGCTTTCCAATATTATTATTTTTTAAACCAATCATTCAGTCATTACCTTACCTCCCACTTAAAAATCTGTGCAGATGACGAATGGACAGACGAACACGCGAGTGGCAGCAAAAGGGTTCCGTTTGAACCCATAAAGTAACGAAAACGAACTACAAAAGCGTTTTAAATTTATTTCATCAGATAAATTTTCAAGTGTTTTTTTAATGCCCTTGATATTAATATTATAATATCGCTCGCGACGAAGTGTCTAAATGAACCATTCAATTGACACAAAAAATAAAGTTTCAGTAAGACCTCTCTCTGACCTTGTCAACCAATTAGAGTCAAACTTTCATTCATATTCCTTGTTCCAAAAAATACAATTTTACGATAACGTTAAAACATTTTACAATATTACGTAAGCATCATGCTGAGAAACACTGAGCGTGTGAATAATTTTGAATCAACATGTTATATTCATATTCAATTTGTGCCCTAATGTTCACGTCCGTTAGCTCCTCTTCCAGCGCCTAAAGGCGTCAGAGTTTCATTTTAGAGCCGTGTATTTTTCTTCCAAAAATAAGATATGTGATGAAAATGTAATTGCGTACGTCGTGTCCCACTTGACAAGTATTTTGATGAGAAAAAATTCAGGGAGAATTTTCTTCAGAGCATTTTTGGTACGTTTACGAGACGTACTGGTTTCATTATAATATAATATTATTTGCTTGCCTTATTGAGAGAAAAAGTTTTACAAATAAATGTGGTTCATATTCCTAACATAATTATAGACGGAGTAAGTTACTAAACAATATCTTTATTAATCTCAAATATGCAACAAAAATAATAAGATAATCGAGTTTTACGAGTGTTACGACGTCAAGATACAATAATAATTATTATGATTCTAAACTCAATAACATAAAGTTTGCTGCGTAATCAGCAGTTCATTGTTAACTATGCCATGAAAGAACCAAAATTTTCTAAAGACATTTAGGCACGCGAACGGAGTAAATGTGCCTTTACATAGTTGGAGACTGAGTGCTAAATTGGTGACTTTTCACCCGAGTTAAATGCTCTGCTTTTCAAAGTTAAGAAAATAAATATGTTATTTTCACGGGTGTTTTTGCCTATTTTTTAACGGAGTTGCATCCGCGAACTACTTTTAGGATTCTGAACCCAAAAGTCAAAAACTTTAAAACGCGTTTTTGGCAGTCAGTTAAAAAAAAGACACCGATATAATGCCACGCCACCCGTCTATAACAGCCACATATTTCAGCGACATTTGAATATAGTTTTAAACATTCTGTACCCAACCATATTGAAAAAGAGACATTGCTAAGGACGCTGAAATGAGAGGTCAAAAAGTGGAGCTTCAAGAATCATAACAAAAGGGCTACATTGGCATATTTTAGAACGGGTATTTTTATTTTTAAGTGCCAGGCAGTTTTGATTTACGACTAATATCTATTATATGTAAGGAATAAATTTTGATACGGGAAAATATGCTTCGTTTCCGAGTAAATTAAATTTTAAATGGTTGACAAGATCACCGTCTCTCTTCTTCTTCTTGATCATTGAGAACTCTTATTACATTTTTCCAATTCGATAGAGACCTTCGTAAGAAATCAGACCTATTGTAGAGTACATTTTTGGCGCATTAATTGCAAGAATCAATAATCACATGGCTATTTCAAACTGCAACAAAATCGAATAAGAAAGAACATTCTAAAAAAATATAAATATGCAAATTTGTTCACAAGATGCTACAACCTTACCATGCATTTTTTAATTAAACAGCAGTTGAGCTGAAAACTAGTTTTTAAAAGGTTTACTTAATATATTTTTCATTTCCTAGAACGCCAAGGGCAACACACAGTTCTTTGACAGTAATAATCGAATTAGAAACAACAAAACGACCGTGTTGGGTAGACGTTTGCTGTATTAGATAACAAAGTAAATGTAAAATTAAGTAGCTAGATGTCCGTCTAAACTATCTTCAGAAAATTCGAAATTTGTCATGAAAAGAATTCAATTTTTTATCTAAATATTCTTTACTAAGGAAAAATGCGCCATCAAAATTTTATTTACGTCATCTCTCGGGAAATTGAAAGAGTCTTATATTTTACGAGGAAACACGATTAGCTTTACAGGCATTTTCTTTTTAAAAAATAAATCATTATATTATTAAATTTACAACGCTATTTCTAAGTTGCCAGCCTGTGAAAAAATGAAAATCTATAGAGCAAATCAGTTAATGGTAATTAAGTAGTTAAGATCGCAATTAACGGTACCTACAGCACTGTCTGATGAACTCTACTGTTCACGGGACATGGGCCATTAAGCGGGAGTCGTGTGTTAAAGTAAGATATATGTTTGTGTCACAATATAATAAAGCATAACTTCGTCCTTTATGCCCTTCGGACATATGACGCTCTAACGGTGGTGTAAGTTTGCGACCGCTAGCGCCATACGGGTAAGGACCAAAAAGTTGGCCACGCTAACTCACTCAATGAAATTTTCTATGAAACTTTTCCGTTGTGACATGAAAATTAGCCATACATTTGTAGGGATAATTTTCGTGTCACAGCGGAACTTTTTTCACTTTTATTGTTTGTATGGTTATCTACGCTTAACAATGGTCCAACTATATGGTCCTTACCCATACGCTGAGACTGCCGCGTTGCCCTCTGGAAGGCGATTTTGAAGCTCACCGATGAAAAACGACTAACTTTAAAAAAAAAACAGCGATTTAATTTACGAGCAGGAGGGTTATTATGACATAACTAGGCAATTCTGTTTACGTTCAGGGAAAAGGACAGAGCTATATAACTGCCATAGCTCTGTCCTTTACGCTCACCATAAAATGAACTGCATAGCTAGGTCATGATAATCCCCCTGGCCCACCTTTTGGATTTGATATCATAACGCCTTTATCTTATCAAATCCAAAAGGTAGAATAAATCGCTGCAAAAATTGTTTTAAAAGGTAGATATTTGTCGTCGGTGAGCTTCAAAAATCGCCCCCCTGGTTACCAGAGTCACTAGAGTCTGGTGACGCGGCAGTCTTACCTTAGTGTCTGAGCACACTGGTGCTGTCCTCGTTAAGCTATATGTACGTACCTACTCGTAGTTGGTAGTGACCCTGCCTTCGAAGCTAGCGGTCCCGAGTTCAAATCCCGGTAACGGCAGATATTTGTGTGATAAGCGCTTATATTTTTTTTTGTGTGTCTGGATGTTGCCTATGTATTTAAGAATCTATTTCACTTTATAAGTAAGTTTATTGTTGTCTAGTACCCAGAGTACAAGCCTAGGAGCTTAGATTGGGACTAGGTCAATTTGTGTGAAATTGTCCCATGATATTTATTATTAAGTATTTATTTATTATGCTAGTGGGTGACGGTGACGCGCTCCAATCAATGCGCGGGTATCAAAAAAACAGCATCACCACAGTTTTAAAAATTCATACAGTTGGGCAACAAATGTACGCCAACTCGCTCAGTTGGCGTTCTTGAACTGTAAGGGAAGGCGCGTACATGTTTTTGAGTGAGCGGAGCGGTTTTTATTACAACGGTACGCAACTATTCAGTGTACGAATGACGTACCTCGACAAAACCATTAAACTAGGATTTAATAATAATTAAAAAAAATGAGTTTCGCAATAAATTTAATAAGAGGAACCTTGAAACGTTTAAAAGCAAAGCCTCACGTAAAGATCTGGCTGTGCTACATAAACTATATAAATACATATTACTTAATAGTTAGGTACTTGTAAATAAATCATTGCATAATAATAGCGTTTAATATATTTTTCTTTTTGTGACAACCCTAGCACATCCGCGCGTGACAGCGTAAGTACTTACACGAGTGGCGGCGTCGCCCGACATCAAAGGCGTTCCACTACTGTAGGGAATTATATTGTAATACTGTGGCGGCACTGCCGCGTTGCGTTCAAGTGGCGCGACTGTCTCACCTGAATGTTTGAGCACGCTGGTGCCGTCCTCGGCGAGCCAGTCGGTGACGGCGACGCGCTCCACGCAATGCGCCGGCACCGCACACCGCAGCACGGCCGCGTTGCCCGCCATCACATACTCGTCAGGCACGTGCACTTCCCATGGCGTGTCCAGCACTAGGAATAATTGAAGATAAAGTTATACAGTGTGGATAAATTCTATGGGCCCTGTAGGGGAACCATCTTAAATGCTTTAGTTAGCTCATTTTACTGAAAGGTAACATTCTTTTATATTTTTAAAGAAAAAAACTGCAACAAAAATAAAATTTAAAAAAAGTCGCTATTTTATTATACGATAGGATCGGTAGGATTATTGTTCAGGATAAAATTTGTTTACAAAACATTTAATTCAGGGTCGTATTAAATGTTCAATAAAAAAAAAGTGAAAACTAGTATTAATTTTATTTTATCATTTATACGAAGAACACATAAACATGTTTTTTTTTAACGTAGACGGATATTAACAAGAGAAACGAATCTTAATGATTTAACTGATGTTGCTCAAAATGACACCCTTGTTCCGTTAAATTTTATTCTAAACAATAATCCTACCAAGGAAGGAATTAACCCTTGCTATTTTATATAGCAAGGGTTAATTAATTTAATTTTTTTTAGTTGGTGTTCAGTACTTTAACGTCCATGTAACTTTGTCACATTAGCACAAACAATTATATCTTAATTATTTCCGAATCTACTCAAATATCAGGGTTAATTGCGGACACAATAAACTAAACGTTTCCTAGCAAGGAATACCAAAACGCAGCACGTTGTATGCGACAGTGCTGCCCTCGACAGTCTAAAAAAGGAACTGATGTAACTCGTACACGCAAGCAACGGCTGCTGTATAAAATATATGATTCTCGGCTCAAAACCTAGATATCGCGACTCGAATCCTAGCAGCAAACAGGTCAACCAAAATCTATCGTAATACGCCTACGGAGACCAGCAGACGGGGGCCCCCAGGAGCTACTACGTTCCTGGAACTTGGTGAGTGTCTGTGATCTTTCCCCTGCTTATTTGAATTGTCGAAGGATTTACCCAACATAAAGTTTCGAACCGGATACCATATTACAGATGGTTATTTTGTTTACAAAATTGTTTGTGCTAGTGCTAAACTTAGTTTAAATCCGATTATCGTCGGATGACGTATGCGCTTAGCGCGGGATCTACCGCCGGCCATCGAACTAAACATCGAGTTTCCCACTACATAGCGTATTATTTTACGATAATACCGGTGTGGATAGCACGATCTCAACGAGATCTTTCTAATTATATATAGTTTCAAGTGGTTTTGAGCAATATTTACGGAATTACATTTCTTTTATTTTTTTTTTCGCCGAATCGGTACGGTAGCCAGTGCTCGCGCGCGCCCGGCCCACGGCAGCGTTATTGATTAAGGAAGATCGAACGCTATTATTTCGCACATAATTGTTAACATAAAGTATACACATTGGATAACATTGCTTAGTATACCTTACGGGCTTGGTACGTCTAGGTTTGAGGTACAGTGCCTACAACGTAGGACTGTGACGTACCTACTTCGTGCGGCCATTTTGTGTCCGTTATATCTAAGGCAAGAGCCTTACATTATCGGTACATTATTAAATATTGTATACAAACCCCGTGTGGTTGCCGGGTTAGAATAGTGCCACTCCAAGTCTTCCCGTGGATGTCGTAAGAGGCGACTAAGGCAATAAGGGCAGAGCTTCAACTCGAGTCAGAACTTTATATTCTAGGTACTAGGTAACAATGGAACTTGAACAATTACAGTTTGAACGTGACTTAGCCTTAAATAGCCTACAACGCATTGTAGATTGCACGGACAATATATTAGAATTTCGAGTTCGTGTAAAAGAATTAAATTCTATTAAAAAAACCTTTTTTCAAGTTCAAGGTAAAATTGAAAAGCAATCAGTAAAATTAGGAGATTTTAATAAGGAACAACACTTAGCAACCCGCAACCAGTTTGATTCGTTATACTATGAAGTTCAGATAACGTTAGATAGTATCAAGGAAACACGTAAACAAAGCATTACAAGTGTGGCGGACGCCTACGGTCATGATGCACTTGCGCACAAGTCACACATTAAATTACCCAAGTTGTCATTACATACGTTTACGGGTGGACTAACCGAATGGACTTCCTTCTTTGACTTGTATAAATCGTTAGTACACAACAACGTCTCACTAACCAATGTAGAACGATTTCGATACTTATTATTGTCGTTAAAGGACGAACCGTTTCATCTTATTAAATCTATTCCAGTTACCGAATCTAATTATGATAATGCCTTGCAGGTGTTAATCAATCGTTATGAGAACAAAAGAATCATTTCGACAAAACATTTCGATAATATTTACGATGTCGAACCCATGAGTGACAAGGCCATTGAACCTAGCTTACGTAACTTGCTCAATACTTATAATGAGAATATTACGGCCTTAGAGTCATTAGGATTTCCAGTGTCTAACTGGAGTTTTGTGTTATTAAATATAGTGTTACGTAAAATTACACCTAACATACGAAAACGTTTCGAATTATCATTAAATTCGCCTAGCGAAGTGCCTTCGGTAAACGAATTAATCGAATTCCTTAACAAGGAGTTATCAGCGACGGAGGTGATGATGTCCGCGCGCTCAGCTGGAGCACCGGCGCCCGCGGCCGGCCCGGCCGGGATGCCTTCTCGTAACGCGTATGCTGCGCGACGCGCGCTATCTCTTTCTCGCTCACGTTCAGATGCGCAATACAATATGCCGCGATCTCATGATTCTGCTTTTACGCGTTCCACGCGAACTATGAGTGTGAATGCTGCGACTGCGACTGCAGTCGACTATTTAAAAAAAATCAAATGCGCGTTTTGTAAAGATAATTCACATCCGTTATATAAATGCGATATGTTTCAAAGGTTAAGTTTAAGTGAACGAAAATATTTCATTACTGGAAACAAAATTTGTAATAATTGTTTATTCAGCGGTCACGACACTAAAGATTGTAAATCGCGCCACAGTTGCCGCGTGTGCCATCAGCGTCATCACTCTTCATTACATGAAGATTTACGCGTACATAACGTCGCAGTGACGCCGGAATGTACCACATCCCCCGAATTACATTCGGTAGCGGAACCTTCAGCGCCCACTTCATTACATGGAGTTACTGGGTTGTCTAATAGTAAAAATTGTACAGTTCTTCTTACGACTGCGCTCGTTAACATCCGCCCCGTGGATAGAATCTCTCAGCCGCGCTCAGTGCGCGCTCTCGTCGATCAGGGCTCGCAAGCCACGCTCATCACGGAATCGTGCGTTCAGCGACTCGGTCTGCCGCGCTTTGCCGCGCAGACCAGTACTACCGTTACGGGCATAGGTGACAGTAGCGAACAACCGCGTGGTTACGTGCTTTGCGAGGTAACACCTCATAACAAGCCGGAACCTAAACTTCTTATTGAAGCGCTTGTTTTACCAAAAATAACTAGCTACATTCCAAATGTACCGACTTCATTCGAACAAATTTCACACCTTCAAGGTTTAACGTTAGCGGACCCAGAGTTACATTCAACGCGCCCTGTCGAACTCCTGCTGGGGTCAGACTATAGCGATAGCATACTGCTCCACGATAACATCAAGGGACCGCAGGGTACCCCTGTAGCCATCAATAGTATTTTCGGTTATTTACTTAACGGTAGAATTTCTTACGAAAGAATGAGACAGGTTAGCGTCAATCTTAGCACGTGTCAGTTAGACGTCCAATTACAAAGGTTCTGGGAACTTGAGTCACCACCAGAAAATACGCACCTATCTAAGGAAGACATTCTGTGCGAGTCTATCTTTGTTAATACTCACAAACGTGACCCAACTGGCAAATATACAGTTTCACTCCCGTTCAAGGAGAACGCCCCCCCTCTTGGGGAGTCCCGTGCCATCGCCCTCTCGCGTTTATCCAAACTGGAATTCCGACTGTCACGTGACCCAGCCTTACGGGCAGACTACAACAAGTGCCTTCAAGAGTATCTTGACCTTGGGCACATGGAACTCGTCACTGGAGCCGCGCACGGCGACACGCCTCCTTACTACATTCCGCACCACTGCGTAGTAAAGAAATCATCTGCCACCACCAAGCTGAGGGTGGTATACGATGCATCATGTAAAACGACATCGGGTCGTTCGCTCAACGAAAATCTTTTAACAGGACAAACATTGCATCAAGACATAGTCGAAGTTCTTTTGAAGTACAGACTTCACAAAGTTGTCTTTACGGCCGACATCAAAATGATGTACAGGTATATCAATGTCACAAACGAACATCGTGACTTCCAACGCATCCTCTGGCGATTTTCTACTCATGACCCTGTGCAGGAATTTCGCCTGTGCACGGTGACCTTTGGGGTGGCCTCTGCGCCTTTCCTCGCATTACGTACGCTTCGTCAATTAGCAATCGACGAGGCGTCTTCCTTTCCACTTGCTTCGCAGGTGCTTCTTAATGAAGTCTTCGTTGATGACATAGTCACCGGTGCTGATACCGTAGCAGATGCCGTAGCTCTTCAACGTCAGCTCACGTCTATTTGTAAGGCGGGAAGCTTTGAACTCCGTAAATGGACGAGTAATAGTTCAGTATTTCTATCTCAATTAAATAAAGACGACGTGAGCAAAGTCAACGCACTTATTCTCTCAGCGCTCGATACCGACACTACTGTCAAGGTCTTAGGACTTAAGTGGAATCCCAGATCAGACACGTTTACCTATCAAACCGACGTCCCTACCCGAAAATGTACAAAACGAATTATGCTTGCAGAGATAGCAAAAATTTATGATCCTCTGGGTTTTATTAGTCCCATCACTCTATTCGCCAAGCATTTAATCCAACTTCTGTGGGTATCAGGTACCGGTTGGGATGAATCTCCTCCTCAGGGTATCTGTGAACTTTGGTACCAATTTATTGACGAGCTTCCATTGCTTCAAACCATAATTCTACCACGTTACGTGCTTCCTAGCAAATATCAAATACAGTTACACGGGTTCTCGGACGCCTCCGAAAAGGCATATGCAGCTTGCGTCTACATTCGCGTTGTTGACTCGGACGGTACCATTAGTACCCATCTTCTTCTCGGTAAAACAAAGGTTGCACCCTTAAAGCGCCTCACGATTCCACGTCTTGAGCTCTGTGGCGCTCTACTTTTGTCAAAACTTTTAAAAAAGATTCTCTCTACTTATAGTCAAATCTCGTTTGACCACGTTTTCGCTTGGTGTGACTCATCAATTACGCTCGCCTGGTTGCGCTCGTCCCCGCACAAGTGGCAGACTTATATATCCAACCGCATAGCGGAGACCACGAACAACGTGCCTGCCGCCCAATGGCACCACGTTCAATCTGCAGATAACCCTGCAGACCCTGCATCTAGAGGGGTTCTACCCTCTCGACTAGACCACTCTCTATGGTTTCGTGGTCCCCCGTGGCTCACAAGGCCACAACAAGAGTGGCCAGTTTCTAACGTTAATTGTCATACAAATGAAGAACGTCGCAAACACATTTTAATAGGTAGTTACGGGCAACCCAGCTTAGAATTCCTTGAGCGATTTTCCTCACTTCCAAGGATGCTGCGCATCGTCGCCTTACTCTTTCGTTTTTACCACAAATGTCGTAAATCCCAAAACTTTCAAACGAACTATGTAACGGTTCCAGAGACCAAACAGGCTCTGAATCTTATAATTTCACTTGTTCAAGCTGAACATTTCTCCCAAGACATAGCCCGTCTCAAGGATGACGACAGGTGTACCAACCGTCTTCAAAAACTTAAGCCCTTCTTAGACGAAGAAACCGGACATATCAGGGTCGGCGGTAGAATCAATCATGCCAACGTACCGTTCGATGCCAAACATCAAATTGTATTACCAAAGAAGCATCATTTTACTAACTTACTGATAGATTTTTATCACGTGACAAACCTGCACGTTGGTCCTCAAACTTTACAGTTTGCACTTGCCCAAACTTATTGGATTCTGTCTGCCCGCGATGCAGTCCGAATGCGCACTCGTCGTTGTGTGCGTTGCTTTCGCGCACGACCCATCGCGCCGCAGCCATCTATGGCTCAACTGCCGGCAGCTAGAGTCCGTTCAATGCGTCCATTCCTGCACGTAGGGATAGATTTTGCGGGACATTTTCACTTAAAATCCAGTAGTTTTAAAAAGGCAAAGGTATTCAAATCGTATGTCTGTGTATTTGTGTGCATGTCAACGAAGGCAGTCCATTTGGAATTAGTTCCAGAACTGTCCACCGAGTCGTTCTTAAACGCGCTACGTAGGTTCATATCCCGACGAGGTTTGTGTACTGACATCTATTCAGACAACGGCCGTAATTTCGTCGGATGTGACCGCTATCTATCCGAATTACACACATTTTTACAAAACGATAGCAATCATACAATGTTAAATAAACAACTGACTGACCTCGCCATTACATGGCATTTCAACCCTCCGTATGCATCTCATTTTGGGGGCATTTTTGAGGCAGCGGTCAAAAGCATGAAAACGCATCTTTATAGAGTCATAGGTAAACTTACGTTAACTCACGACGAATTTAATACACTTCTGTGCCAAATAGAAGCTGTTCTGAACTCCAGACCGCTCTGTACTCTAAGTAATGATCCTGCGGATCCACTCCCACTTACACCAGGTCATTTTCTCATCGGGGAACCATTAACCTCGTTGCCCGAATTTGACCTCTCGAACGACAACCCACACCGCCTGGTGAGATGGCAGATCGTTCAACAAGCGGTTCAACATTTTTGGAAACGTTGGAGTGTTGAATATCTCCATCAGCTACAGCAGCGAGGAAAATGGTTCCACGACAAGTCTCACCCACTCCTCCGCGACGGTTCTGTGGTCGTGTTGGTTGACAACGCGCTGCCACCCCTGCAGTGGCGCCTGGCGCGCGTGCAGCAACTTCACCCCGGCGCCGACGGTGTCAGTCGCGTGGTTACTGTACGCATCGGTAACACTCTTACTAAGCGACCTGTAGTCAAGGTCTGCCCATTACCTATTGAGTAGGTACCTTACTGGAACTAAATATAAGCATGTCTAGTCTTAAGTTACATACTTCTTTAATTATTTCCTAATAAAATAAGCACTATTTTATGGTCGGCGGCATGTTCAGTACTTTAACGTCCATGTAACTTTGTCACATTAGCACAAACAATTATATCTTAATTATTTCCGAATCTACTCAAATATCAGGGTTAATTGCGGACACAATAAACTAAACGTTTCCTAGCAAGGAATACCAAAACGCAGCACGTTGTATGCGACAGTGCTGCCCTCGACAGTCTAAAAAAGGAACTGATGTAACTCGTACACGCAAGCAACGGCTGCTGTATAAAATATATGATTCTCGGCTCAAAACCTAGATATCGCGACTCGAATCCTAGCAGCAAACAGGTCAACCAAAATCTATCGTAATACGCCTACGGAGACCAGCAGACGGGGGCCCCCAGGAGCTACTACGTTCCTGGAACTTGGTGAGTGTCTGTGATCTTTCCCCTGCTTATTTGAATTGTCGAAGGATTTACCCAACAGTTGGTTTGATTCCCGGGCGAGGCAGGCGAATTTTTGAAGATCTTTGAATGAAGTTCTGTTTCTTTTCAAATATTAGGGAATGTTTCCTTTCAATAAAATGAGCTAAATAAAGCATTAAAGGTAGCTCCTCTCCAGGGCTCTTTGGTTTTTTCCACCCTCTATATAACAATGTTTATTCTGTTTGGTAGCAAGGGTATGTTTACACGTAAAAATCTAACAGTGCTTCGCAATACGTGACCACTATTAAGAAAAAAACACCGGAAGAAACTTAACAGAAGATTTGTAGGTTTTGCCGGTGACACCATCTCGTGTAGTGTCCACCATCTTATTTTAAAATGCCGATAAGCAATATTCAGTGTACGAACGGTTGTTTCGGTGTGGGTGTTGGACAGCCGAGGAATGTGGACGAAGCCGTCTTTAAGGCACTTAAAGAAAAGCTATGGTCGTATGCAAGTCCTTGGGCCTCTGAGGGAACGTATCACGAAATAAAAATACTTTGCTTAGGTATCCTAAAGAGAATTTGAAAGACTACTTAAATTTACAATCTAAGTATTTCAAACAGCCTTGTTATGTAAGTATATACTAAACATTTCATATTTAATTAAATTTTTTCGCTTCGTTCAACTCGGCTTACAACCAATTAACTGACTGCTGTAAAGAATTAAGTATCTTTGTTCAGCTCCGCAATTGTTTAAAATTATGAGCTATTTATGTTAAGATGCGGCGACGTCGATAAGCCTAAAGGACTTCCACGCTAAGCTCCACGCGATATCTCACAGGTAGTAAATATGTATGTCTCGTGCGGGAGCCCTCGAGGTTCCGAAATACGTTACAGGTGAAACTATTCCTTAAGCCCGGCTAAGCCGCTGCGCGTGGAAAATCTATGATCATGATGTCAAAGATGGAATCACGTAAACTGAAAATGTTTCATCGTACATCTAGGTTATGACACACTCTTAAAAGTTGTCTTTCTATGGTCAATAGTTAAAAGCTTGTGTGCATATAAGTTTTGTTTTATTTGATAGGTCTAAAGCAGTCCTGACGCCGTTTATGCGGGAATGGGCTTGGCCCGAAAATTAGGCCTTTATAACGTTAACTACCGGCGTGTCCACAGAAAAGACGCTAACCTAAATCTATGTATAACCCATCTAACATCACGTCGGCGTCGTAAAATATAATCTCCATGCTTTCTTTTGCACAATATAGTGCCTCGTGATATACTTATAAACTGTAATAAACAGTCGCCGTTCAATTTCCAGAAGGATGAGTTTCCTACCTCCGACGCCTGAAATATTGACACGTGGCAACATCAATTTAGTAACCGTGATGGGTTACTTTAGTAACCGTAACCTTATTAGAATCTTTTTAAAGGTGTCTTTACTTTTTAGGAATTAACAAACTTTATCTCTGATAAGAATAGCCTCTTAAAAGGGCTTTAGCACTCATATCACAAACCGAATCGACACCACGCGAACGTTGTCGGGCAATGCTAAAGACGGCGATGGCACAAGTGGGTATTCTCGTTTTGGCGGGTACTGTTTACCATTAATAGAAAAGGATAGAATTTGAAATTACAATTCATCATCAATGAAAGCCTCCCTTCATCTCCAGGATCGCTATATGTGAGCCGGCAGCAGTACGTGGACGTATACGAGTCGTGTCGGAATTGTGTATAAGCAGCTCGTGCAGTAATTAGCGAGGTTGACTAAATTACCTGCATGCACGTGTATGTTCCTCGAGAGCACAGCGAACCCGGAGGCCAGCCGGAGCCGGCAGCGGTACGTGGCCGCGTGCACGTCGTGCCGGAACCGTGTCGCTGGGAACGGCGGGAACTGCAGTGAGCCGTTGGTGAGCACGTGACGGAGTCCCGCCAGTGACGACACCAGTGCGTTGTCGAGGAGCCAGTCCATCTGTAGGACAAGTCATCTATATGTTAACAATTAAAACTAGATTGGCGACTAAGTAGTAGCTCTTTTTTACTATTTGTATTTTTGGCGTAAATAATTGGACCGATTTGTATAAGGTCATATGATTGGTCAAAAACGTGTGTGAGTTAATTCTGGAGCTAAAGTGGACCCTACGTATACGTATTTATTTGGGTCGTGAAGTTCTTAACCATAACCGTCACGAGTGCGATCTGCAAAACGCGATACTATACACAGAAATATATAAAGTGTGTTATAATTGAGGAGCAATCATTGAAAAAGTATATATATTCTAATAAATTTTATTCCATACGACAAATGATTTGCGTAAAATTGGTCACAAGATTTCAACAATATTTACATGAGCTCCATATTATATTAATAGTGTTCATATCTATTATAAAGAGTGACGTAAAATGGTATGAGAAATATTTTTATGAAAAATAGAGGAGAGATTATGATATTAAAAGGTATGAGAAATATTTTCGGAGTTCCAATAAAGAAATGTGCAATTTAATACAAAATTCGGCGCACCCTTTACATGTTATAAGTTTTTGAGGGCAAGACATGGATCTACTATAACTAATTTTTAATCCGGGCACCACTTGGTCCCCGTAGCACTCTTATAAATTAACACGTTATAAATCCAAACTGGTAAATAACTTGGCCTACTTGTGCAAAATGTGGTTACAGAATTATCAACGGGTCTTTTTGGAGTAGTTGGTATTTCTGTAGCTCTGCCTACCCCACTCTGGGAATGAAGGCGTGATGTTATGTATGTATGTGTATGTAAATCCAAACTACAATGGTCTCACTTAATTATATAAAAAGTACCCTATACTACTGTGAGGAAATCACAAGAGTCCACTGGTACGTTTCGAAGTAAAAAGGATACGTAAAAAACACATTCGTGTCGACAATAATTTAAAGAATCTACTACTACAATAAAATGTTGCTGATTTTCCTGCTGAACACAAAACAAAAACAAAAGTGCCCTCAGAGTAATGACGCACGACTCAACAATTTTAACTTATTGCACAACTTTTTTGGCGTAAAAAGAGAAACTTGTTGAGATGTTGCGGTTTTTGCGACAGCTAATACGCTACAACGCGATATTTATAGCGCTCGGGGGAATATTCGGGAGCGTTATTCCGCTCCCCGGTGCGTCTTTTTCATGCAACGGTTAGTTACCAACTTTTATTTATAAGTAATACGGAAACTGCTTTTCATGCAAAATGTAAAACACGCTGGTTATTCAATTAAAATTAAAATCTCGCAATATCATTGTAATTTTACGTCTGCACACTTTTTATGTACCTACCTACATTTATTTAAGCGTGGACATGCTTCCGATAACTAGGTTGAATTCACGAACGATCAGGAAAAGACGTGGGAGGTTTACAAAATAACAGTATGCAGTCTGCATAAGCTCCAGTTAATTTGAATATCAACTGCTTTCGGTAATGTGAGAGGCACGTAACTGTAGCATACCTACTTTACGTAGTTTTGTAGGGCTGGTCATTTTAGTAGGTAAGTTTTATAGAAAGCAGGTCCAATACATTGATAGCTTACATAGGGTAGTGCGTTTATTTTATTACAAAAGAGCGACTGATCATTAAAATTTATGATGAATACCATCTACAGTCAATATATATATGAATTAAATTTGTCTGCCACACTCACAGTGCCGATAAAATAATTTTAAGATTTCTCGATATTAAAATATTAAAATGGGTGGTAAATAGCCGTACAAACGTTACATTATTTCCTTTAGGGTAGGTATATTACCTACGTGGACACGTCTATGGGAAAATTAGCTTATGTTTTGTGTTGTTTTAAGCCTCATCTACCGATCCCCTATACGCCATGTGTGCTTGCCATAAGCAATGAAATCTGTCTCACAGAAGGTCAGCTCCTAACTATGCAACGTGTAAGCGAGTAAAATTATGAATTTATGACGTATTCTAAACATCTTAACTAAACCGGTTAGTTAGAGTTTATTAAAAAGTAAGAAGACTATTTTACTTGTTACAACCTTGTTTAAAGTATTAAGAATTCTCAGTTTATAAAGAGAAATCTCTCCTGCTGTAGCCGTGCTATGTGCGCCGGGGCACGCCATTGAATATTTTAAAAGGCTCAACATTTCCAGCGCCTGACACACAAATCCCCAGACTTAATGTTAAAACCGGCCCTTTTTTAACACTGGGTTAACAATACCCTTTTCAAATGTAATTATTGATGTGAGTTTTCACGCTTGAGGATGGGACTTGGGTTTCTACCTATAATGTATTAAATGTAATGGTCATTGATAATCGGGCCGCTATTCGACAATGGTATGTGATATAGAAGGCCGTGTAAATCTGGGATCAAAAAAGCTATGTTAATACGGTTTAAATCTCATGACATCTAGTTTAATGACATAACCGGTCTTGCTAACACTACCGCTGTCCACCAACTGTTTCTTACGTAAGCCAAACACTACGTGGTTGAATCATATTGATAATACATTATAAGATTTAACGTAGAAATAGAATAGCCAATCGTTTTTTAGTTATATCAATAAAATATCGTCTTAAAATGAGTGGGCATAAAAACGGTCTGTGAATGATTTTTAAAACTTGCCAAAGAGAAACCTTTCAAAGAGATGACTACGAAAAAATACAGATAACCCTTTGAGCAAAGTCAAGACAATTTCGATACCAGCGTCGCTTTGAAGTTCCATTAGGCAACATGGCAGCTGACATTTGGCATGCCTTGCAATATTCACGGCTTTATATGCACGCACTTTGTTTCCCTATCGCCGTTCGCCTAGGTCCCCACCCGCCTAGTGTTTGCGTTTCCCACGCTACGACATACGCTTCTATTTCCCGAGAGAGGCAAAATATTTGTTTTCGCTTCTTTAAGGCGTATTCCCCGTTCCACGCCAATGCCTTAAGTCTGCGAATGAACAATGCTGATTTTTCAAGGCTGCGCGAAAATAGAAAGCTTTGTTGTTTAAGCTTTAATCTGAATAAAGATCAAAATTCAGGGATCACATAGCGGTGGATGTTAGCTATAAATAACGAAATATTATTTTAAATATATTTCATTTTTACACTGGCGATCTTATAACTATGCGACATATAACAATGTAATTTCTAATACGAAACCTACCTACCTACCTTTTTATTATAAAAGCGACCTATTTTTTCCACATATTTATTTATTTGCAATCATGTTTTTTTTGTGATCTACTTACACCTTGGCTTTGTCTAGTAATCTACTTAATAAGAGCACTAAATAGTCAACTTTTAACAAAGGTTCATGAGACTTGTAATTATAAATCGGTCAACGTAGAATGATCTTTGTGACAGCCGCATGTCATAATTTCAAAGACTTACTATGCTCCATCATTTGAATTATGAGCGTTGTCAGAAGTTTCACTATGTATGTATTTATGAGAAGTCAAAGAAACAGGTGCAATATATGTTTATATGAGGTTACGGGGATCGTTCTAGATTGGCCAACTATAGTGACCCTATTTAACTTCTGCGCAGTTGTGTATCGTCTCTGTCTATAGTGAGTAATGGAGCCGGCACAATGCGCCGGTCAGCTGTGAATGCAAAGGCACTGACAATGCGGTTACGATGAATAATTGCTTCCTCTCTACATGGGCGTCCTGTTATACCGCACCAGTTAATAGTATTATAATAAATATCTAATACAGATTCTCCGTGAGAATGTCAAGTGTAAACCAGTAACTATTACTGAAGTCTAGCGTCCCGTTCCAGTAGAAGGGACTTTGAAACAATATACTATCGAAGCACCTCATTTGCGTAAATTAAGACCAAAAGAAATGCGACGCTCACAGAAAAAAAGATTTGGATTTCTTACGAGTGACAGACCAAAACACAATTCATCATCGGTATTGTATTACAAAAGAACAAGAGTGGAAAATAAAGGGATCATCCCTTTGAAACTTACAAGTTTTATATTTTTCTTTGTACTTTTAGCTTTGATGGAACTTCGGCTTTGTTTGGGACGGCCGTGAGCAGTTCGAGACCCTCTGATGTAAGCTGCCGGGGTGGTGTCCGACCGAAGATCACAGCGCGAATAGATTCTTGTTTCGTCGAATTGAATTCCGCATAGTAAAAATATTTTGCGTAGATGCTACGTGATATTTTATAGCTTTATGTTTTAAAGGTTACTCGTGTTATCATTTTTTTATAAACTTAGATTGATAAGTACTTGTTTTGACTAATACCTGAATTCATAACGACAGTTGGCTAAACTGTCAGTTTTAAAAAAGGTAGTTGTTGCATCGCGCCATTGGAACGTACAGCCCTGCTGGGATTCTACACGGTAATAACGTTATCGTATTTGACGTGTTTCCGTATTGCCAACGTTTTCATAACTCTTATGTCATTTACTATAATGGCGACTGTGACATAAACGATTCTTAAACGTGTCAAACACGATATCGTTTTAACGCACCTGAATAGAGGCCCTGAAGTTGTGTAAAGGGAATAAAAGAATAAAATCGAAGTTCAAGTACTTGTGTATTATTTTACATCAGTGTTAACACTCCTATCAATAACTTCAGGTTTGTACATTATAAATACTACCAGTTATAATATTATAATAATAATTGTGGTAGCGATTACTAGCCGAACACCATCAAGAAACAGGAAATACGTAAGTTCCCTGGGCCTCTATTCTACAGTGTTATAACGATATCGCGTTTGACGTGTTTTAGAATCGTTTATGTTATGTCGCAGTCGCCATTATTATAAATGACATAAGAGTTATCAAAACGTTGACAATACGGAAACACGTCAAAAACGATATCGTTATTAAATTGTAGAATCCCAGCCCTGGTAGCCTGAGATTCGCTCGGTTTCGAAACGACTTTTCCGATAGCGACAACTTGACAGATCGATTTTTGCACCCGAGAAACCAAATTCGTGTAGCCTTCCATTTACATGCTTTTTCATTTATATTTGGTATATCTCACGTTAATCATCTATAATATTTAATGTACGTGAACATATTATAATTAGGTTAAAATTTTACAGCTATGGCTTTTTTACTGCTTCTACGTAATAAAGTCAAACGTTTTATGACCGCGGACCTGCTCAAGTAAAATAGAGCTCTCGAGGAGGTCGCGACGAGGATGTTATTGATCAAGACATCTCGGAGGTTAGAGTTGCCTCAAGTCCTATTTGTAGAGGGTCAGGACGTTCAATATTCAGATGCAAATATCGGACATATTTCAATCTTCGACTGGAAATATCGCTTCGGGAATGTTTGTTTGCTTTTGTCATATACTCTTATACAATTTCACATTTTACGAACGAGGTTAAACATGAAACTTTGTGATGTATAGTAAATTATTACTGTATAGAAAATTGGTTTTATACAAATATTACACTCGTAATAAAGATTCGTTGGTTTGACATGTGACGGTTACCCACTTCATTATATTTTTCCGCGACATACGAGTACCTAATAACAAAACCTAGTAAAGTTAAGGTAACTCATTTTCTAATAAACCTATTAAAATATACGAAACAATAAGATCAGAGTAAATATTATTTGGAAATTTAATTAAAACCTTTATGCAAAACTTTTCTAATTAAACATTATGCCTCGAACCATATTTGACTTTTGTCGAGAGATTCAAATTTATTCGTACAACAAAGGAGATCGATGGTTGGTGTATCAAATTTGTTGTAACAACGGCCTCTCGAAGTCGTAGTCTCGCACGAATTACAATTAAGGAGTTGACAGCTTCCCGGCTCGTCGTACTTCATTACGGGTAGTCATTAATTCTATTTATCTTAACCCGCGATGACTTACATCTAAAAGGGAATTACTACATTTACTTTTAATTAGCATCTAACAGAGTTTAATAAAACAATGGGATCATTTGTGAAATAACAATCGTGTTTTTAATCAAATACATAATGGGCTTAATTAAATTATTCTAGGCAGATTTTCCTCATTAAATCTGTTGAGACGATCCCAACAATTCCTAATGAGTAAATCTTTTCAGAAATTTGTTAGACGAATAGTTATTTAGAATTAGTTATTTTATTTCATGTTTATATTTAGTTTTATATATTAGTACCTACTTATGTTTTTTTTTTTTTTTTTGGTTTTGTCTTCGAATAAATATCTTTTATATGTTAGAAGAGCTTTAAATTGCAAGATTAAGTTTGTACGAGTAGTGCTAACGCAGCGAGTATCGAATTACAAAAGATGCAAAACATGTACTTTGTCAAATTACAAATATACTTTTTGAGTTACGAACAACTCGGAAAGCACTTAATAAACATGAAGTTTCCACATAAACCTTTGTGCATCGAGCCGGAGCGGGTTCTATAAATTTCCACGAACGGAAGCACGCAACCAGCAATGGTAATATTCAATTTCTTAAAAGCGGCGGCAGCACTTCATTAGCTCGAGGCTGCCAGCTGCGACCCGCAGCCCGATTGTTTGCTCCACGTCTCCAGCTCGCTTTGCACCCCTTCCATTAATAAAATAAAGCACAATCAGATTTTATACCTCTCATATTTGCCTGAGATTTTAATAAGCTTTCTTGCTGAGGTGGCAAAGGGTTGTATTCAATGTAACAGCGAAATTTAATCCTTACAAATATTTTTCTGTTTACCTATAGATTTTAAGTATCAGCTGTAACTAATACTCGTATTATAAATTAGTCATACTGCTAAATCAGTTAGTCTATTGGAACTGAATATAGAAATACTATAGAGATTGTTCGTAGAACGAGAACCGTGTCCTTATTGAATTAATTAAAACTTCATCTGCGTCATAATTGACATTCCTCTGAAATAGAATATTTCCAATGTCAAGTTATAGAATGAACGGCAGGATTTTGGCAGACCCGCCGGCAGGTAGGCAGTTCCCCCGGGTGCCGTGCCGGGCCCGCCTCACTGCTGATATGAAAAGTTTACTCGAAATTCCTCCTTGCAAGGACTTTTAATTTAACAAAATTTGGTTAAAGATTCAACGTGTTGCTGTCGCAGAATGTTGAACATTTGCTGCTTGTAAGTATTTATGTAGGTATTAAATTATGATTGAATAGGTACTTATTATATGTAGACATAACGAACTAAAAATGGTTAAAATTTGAGGCGAACGACAATATTATTTACTAGTTCCAAAACGCGATGATCCAAACTATCCTATCTATGCCATTATTAAAGGCCACTTGCAACAAAACAATATACAGTGTGTAAATGGAATACGAGCAATCATTTAAAGATGTTAAGACGTAGGTTAGCTCGACAAGTCATGTAGATGTAGTTTTTTTATGTTAAGGAGAAGGCACACGAGCACTCAGGCCACCTGATGGTAAGTGGAATCTCAGACCCATAGAAATTTGAATTCTCATGACTATAATCCTAAGACCTCAAATGCGTTGCCAACCCTGAGGACTAAGATGGAATGCCTCTATGCTAGTAATTTCACCGGTTGTCTTATCCCCAAAACGGAACACAACGATGCGAACACTGTTGCTTGGTGGTTAACGTATAAGATGGTGGTGGCGATCCGGACGGACCCTGCACAGGGTCCTACCATCACTAAATAATAATATAATTTCGTTAATAACTCTAATACATAGAGCGCAATTAAGTTTTAAAGGTCCCATCGAGCAGCAATGTACTTGAAACCTTGTCAGTCGAAACGGAGATGTAAGTGACAGTTAATTGGTTTATTTCTAATATATTGCGTGGCGAATTAATTACTATGAAAATAATAATACAACTTATGTTATTTAGGATGCATATTAACCGTCGTTAAAATATTTGCTCGTATTGGATTTACACACTGTATGTATAATACAGTATTAAGCATTAAATTCTGATTCAGTAAGTTGGCAGGGGTCTTTAACGTGTAACAGCTGTTTTAATATACTGGTAAACAGCTGACCTTTAATTAACCACCAACAGATGTATCCCTTATGCTGGACAGCGTAGGAAAATCCCACATGTGACTCCACAATTTTGAGCAAACCCGATGCCACTTGCAATGAAAAGGGTTACAATTCAACAGTCTGTGTAGTGATCCCAACATAATTGATCCTTAATTGAACAAAACTCAAAGTAGCTACGGTTACTATAGTTACGGTAAGAATTTTATTGGCAAGAGGGTCTACGATAAGAATATAATTTTAATAGAATAATAAAAGTCCAACTTAACTCACACACAAGGTTTTTTATACGACTATAGATATAAGATTTTTTAAAGTTGTTCCTCAGTACTAACATTAGATAGTAAGATAACAGTGTATAGCATACTAACCAATATGGGTCAAGATACCCGAAATAAACGTTTTGAATTTGAATTTGAATTTGAATTTATACTAATCGTGGTTTCCCTACCGTTATTATATTAACTTGAAATACTATATTAGGCATCTATCGATAAAGATGTTTATCCGTGCGTGTAAATATAAATCGCATATATTATTGTGCGAAATATTTCCCTAATCCGATATCTCGAGGCGCTATTATGAACGTCGAATCTGGCAAGTTTATGTTCGCAAAATGATAAATGGATGTAAGGAAGGGGCTTGTTGATAAACTCGACTCGAACTATATTCTGTATCTTTAATACCGAACATTGTATTGAAGTTTCTAGGCTCAGCCTAAGGCTTTGTAAATAAATCAAACGGGTTTCCCTGTTTTGCGATAATGTTGTCTATGGCAACAAAGCTGTTTATACACGTGTCGTGCTCTTTGGTTGCTACTATAGTTTTACCCCTTGGAGCTAATTGAGAATTTGGTAGCGTTACACTTAGCCAACTTGTCAAGAACCAAGGAATGTGGTTAATATTTTCTAGTTTAGAATGTGCCATTTTTCTTATTTTATGGATGCCGTTTCTGGAATATAGTAATTAATTAATTTAATTTAATTTCAAAATACAGACAGATGACCAAGGTTAAAATAATTCTAGAGGACAAGGACGCGTTGTTTCATTGTTCACTCGGAATAATCATTATTTTGAACGTGATTTAATGAGGTTACCAGTGGGATACTAGTTGCAACAAGTAATAATATTTTATTTTGTCAATTGGTTATATGTTGGATTCATCACACTATAGTGGTGGTTAAAATGCAGGTTGATCGAAAGTCCTAAAAGGTGGCATTAACACGTTTTGCTCCAAAATATCGAGTTATTCATAGTTTTATTTGAAGTAATATTTTAAACAACGCGAGTACAACCCTGGTGACAGAAGATGGTAATATCGTGTAGGGAATAAGACCGGTCCAAATAATAAAGACATATCTGTATCCTGACACTTTACATTTTAAACCTACTGGCTAATCAAATCAAATCAAAATCAATCAAAAAATCATTTATTGCCACGTAACATAAAACATAAACGTAAAGGTACATTACAATATACAAACAAAAATAAAAATAAACTAAATTACACCATACAGACATTTCACATTCACTCATCTCACAATCAGACATTCCAATCATACAAACAATATAATAAAGGAACACAACAGAGACACAAACATGGAGGTGGCAAAAGGACAAGGCTCAGCCTGTGCCACGATTGTATAATCGTAGCGCTGATTTTCAGCCTGCACCTTACCTCACTAGGCAATTTACGACGAAAGAGGTAAGTAGGGCTAGCAATTGTGATAGGGATAATAGATAAGAGGATAGGGTTGATAATTCTATGGACATTCAATGTAGTTCTAACTTTTTTGTATGTAATCGGCTTGCGGTTACGGACACAAAGAAAGATAATAGTATTGTACACAAACAATGGCCTTTGTGTAGAAGATCGGCTCGCTAGAAATAATAAAGACTATACCAAATTTCATCGAAATCGATTCATCAGCTTAGCCGTGAAAGAATGACAAACAAGCAAGCACACTTTTACATTTGCAATATTTAGTATAGATGTATGTAGAGTATGTGTGTCTATTTCTTTGGCACGCTCTGCAGCCTAAACGACTTCATGGATTTTCATATGTGGTGTCGTTAGATTCGTCTTGGTTATGGGAGAGACCTTATAGGCTACAATATTTAGACGAAAAAAACAAACATTTCAGTCGGGATTCCAAAGATTAAGTAATTTTTATTATATATTTTCATTACCTTATTAAAATAAATGCATATTTATCTTACTTTTTAACGATGCCCAAATGAATTAGAATCAGCCTCAATACTTTTTGTTAGAGCTCCCAAAACTGTTATGAAAACTATTTATGTAACCAAAGCGCGTAACATAACAAACAGTACGTAAATCATTGTTTACACATAGCACCTTATTCCGAGCGTTAAATTTGTGTACTCAGGGTGTCTTACTGCCTTTAACCACGGAACCTCGCCACGCTCGTTAGAGTGTTGTTATAGCGAAGTTCCCGCGGTTTTTTCCAATTTCACCGAATTATATTACAACGTTCCAATGCAGAACGTACTTAGTCCGTTCCGTAATTTTTTTTAAAGTACTTTGAGAATCTATGCTATTAAACATAATTTTGAAAACCGATAGTTTTAGAAATGCAATTAAACCTTCATTTAAACATGCACCATAAACATACACGGTAAAGTTAATATTCAAAACAAACTTCACCAGCTAAATCAATGTGATTATTTATGGTGCTATCGCCAGAAATATTGCCCACAGAGCACTTAGCGAAATGGGTCGTCAACACAATTATATCACCCACGCCAGTAAATATCGGAAGACGCATCTTCGATGTTGCCAAGTGCCGAATAATATCGAATAATCGCGATGAATGCCGCGTTTGGGCTAATAAAAGATTTAGTTTCAGACATCCCGCTTTCATATTAATGAGCATAGACAACGAGTGTTAGTGTGCATATCTTTATTTCCCAGTAGGTCCGTGCGACCGTAAACTTTCAGTAAAACTTCGTCGAATGGAAAAAGTTTATTTATATTTGAGTTGGGAGAGCGGGTTTCTGAATACCAAATCAGATTGGCGCTTAGAGGCGAGGCATGAAGCAAAAATTTATGTCGCTTACACCTTTCTACCCTTACTAAAATATCATCGATAAATTTACCGTTTGGTTGGCCGAGGTGTTATCAGGGTGAAGTTGATTTAATGCTCCCCTCACGCGTTTCACTTTCGTGTTCAAAAGTTGGGAACCCAATTTCAAAAACTATTTAAAAGTAAAAAGTTTACTTAATACATTTTGTAATTTTCCAATATTTGGTAAGAATCGTAACAATGTGAAAAGCGCACTCGAAATGTGAATGCTGTACAAGCCTGTAATAGGCTTACATAATAATGAATAATGTTGTCAGGCTATATTATAAAATGAATAATGGATATGTATGCTGTTGGCTTGTCTTTAATTAACAAATACATAAATCTTTCAAAGAATTTAATGGCGACCAGAAGAAATGTGTTAAAGGATTAAACATCATCTCGAATAGACCACCAAGTTGGTAGTAAAGCGTGCCGCTCACAAAGTGCTATCAATTGTAACATCGTGTATTGTTACATAAAGTGGCAGATTTGGCTCGAGGACATTTCGCTCCAGTGACATCGAGAGGGATCTCGGAACACAGGATTTTGTTTATTCCTTCACGAAAGAATTACGCAAAGAGAATCGGTGAAATATTTGGCTTAGATCTCACTGTCTCAATTTGTTATTGTGTCTTATTTCATTAGTCACTCGTCTTTGTGATGAATCTTCGATTTAATACGGCACCGAAAACGGGAGTAAACGGATTGTAGAGATTTGTTAAGTGGAAATGAGCCAGGTTTTATTGATGTTAGAAAGGATTTTTGTAATAGTAATGTGAAATCGAATAGATAAGTATGTTTACATTTACTTTTAAATGTTTTTTTTTTTCTTTAACTGAAAAACGATACTGTTAATAAAGTGAATAATTATTTTGGATTGTCGTGCGGAAACCTTCTCCTGTTGAATATAAATATCAGTTGCTTGGCAAGTCAACGTCAACTTTCAGAATGTTAAAAACTGCTCATCAGAAGTTCAGTTACTAATTGATGCTGGATGTATGATTGAAGATAAAACTTTTCCACAGCTATTTATTGTAGATTATTAAATTCAGAAATATAAAATACTTTAAGAAGTGTATGATGACTTGATGACCCTAACTAGTATTCAAGCTCTAACCAATTGTACAATCTAAATTATTAACTATCGCGTTAGGGTCAACGTCCTGCCAAGTCCAATTTCAGCTCGTTTGAGGTTTATCAGTAGATCTAATTGTGGTGCCGTGCTGGATCAATGGCCTCTCCAATAAAGTTAATCGTCGCAAACTTTAGGTTGAGTCAAGTTCGGTCATCGTCATCGTTCGACCATAATTTGGATTTAATTCATTGTTAAACATTGAATAAAAGTGATATTAGAGAAGAGAAGGCGGATATTAGATAAGTCTAAATTAAATTTGGAACAAAGGTTTCGAACCATTTCCTCCACGAGGCCTCGTGGTGACGGGTAGACTGCCACTTTAATATAAAGTTACTTATAACCGCAGTTAAATTATCATCGGGCTGGACGAGCTAGATTTTATTGTTTTAATATTATCATATAAAATAAAAGTTGAAAAAAATAACAATCTGTTTCAAAATGAACCAAAAGCCGAATTCAGTTGGACAGACCAATACCAATCATTCTAAAAGAAGGAATTTATTACTTTTTAAAGACGGTGTTTAGTTTTTTAATCATTTATTTTATTTCGTACTTTTTAGTGACCATCATAATACGCTGTTATGTCGTCCATGTATATTTATTCCTATAATATTTGAGGAGTTATCTCAATTCCTCACGGATCCGCTCATCAGATACCAACTTGGTGGCGATGGGACCACCCTACCAAACCCTATCAAACAAAAAAAGATTTTTCAAAATCTATTTACAATTGATTGAGTAATCGCGTAACAAACACGAAAAAAAAAACAAAATCATACATATCTACGTTCGAATAGATAACCTCCTTTTTTAAAGACGGTTCAAAGTCTGTGAAGAGTTCTAAACTATTACATAACATTACAAACGTAAAGGTTTCTTGCGGTCATCCTTCTACACTGGTTTTCCCGAGAGTGCGTTGTTGCCTTGCCTTTCGATGCGTAAGAAACTAACCTTGCCGTAGCAGGCGAAAGGTGAAATCACTGGAGTTGCGGCGGACTAAATCTTTACCCATCTTTAAAAAACTTCTTCCCGAGCACTTTTTGTTTATTGCTCTGATGTGCAACCACATCAGAGAAATTAATAAATTAATATTTATTTATAAATTACCTATTTATTTTTGTAACTCAGATACGAACTAGTATATCATTTATTTTTTATATTAGTATAATTATGCTTACTTCTTTATTCATTTCTTTGATAAGCGTATATTTATGTAGCCGCTACGTTTAATATCTAAATTTGTTTCTTATTTTTGTCGGCGAGAAGTTTGCACTACCTACTGTGTAAAATGTTTTAATTTGACATCATATCCCTTGATTGGTTGTCTAGATGAGATTGCTTATCAGCGATAAGACCTGTTGTTTAGCTGTATTATTTAAAATTATGCTGTTTTTCTGTATTGTTTTTGTTTGGTACACTGGTATAAAGTAAAATGTATTGTATGAAGCCTCAAGAGCGTGACCAAGGCTTTCCTATTGCATGTCCTCATATTTATAAATTAGTTTATTTTAAATCGGATAGTGCTTTAAAGCTATCTCAGTTTTTTGCTCATTTACAAGAGCATAATTGTATGGTCAAAGCGATTTTTTGTACTTTGTCTCCTGTTTATTCTTACTCCGGTTGGCATTATGTTGCCAAGACTTTTCCCCAAAGTATGTTTTTCAACCATTTTATTTAACAAACTATGATTTCACAAAAATATACATCTCCTTAAAATGTTGGCTATAATTATAACTTAGATATGAAAATAATGCTGTAACATGAAGCAGTTTTTTTCCGAAATGAAAACGTGGTAAGATTTTACTGTTTTCACTAGATGGTGAAACAATAGAGCACCCACCTGGTAATCTCCTCGGGCTGAACAGCTGAGCACGGCGCCGGTGCTGTTGGTGAACTCCACGTGGTGCGGCGGCTCCTGCAGCGTCAGCCGCCGGGGTTCCGGAGACGCGCGCACTGCTGTAACAATACCAGTTGTTCAACAACCTCTATAGGTGAAGAGTGTTTGTTGCGTAGAAAGATTCACATACGACACGGTGTCCTAGTTGGGAGTGACCGTGTCTTCAAAGCCAGCGGTCCTGGGTTCAAATCCCGGTAAGGGCAGATATTTGTGTGATGAGCGCGAATATTTGTTCCTGAGTCTTGGATGTTTTCTATTTATCTAAGTATTTATTTCTGTATATAAGTATGTTTATCGTTGTCTAGTACCCATAGTCCAAGCCTAGAGCTTAGTTTGGGACTAGGTTAATTTGTGTGAGATTGTCCCCTGATATTTACTTACATAACATCACACCTTCATTCCCAAAACGGGGTAGGCAGAGCAACAGAGATACCAACAACTCTAAAAAGACTTGTTGGTAATCCTTTAGCCACATTTTGCACAACCAGGCTAAGATGTTGTGTATTATTAGTGACAGGGTGCAAGCCCATCGCCTAACAGTACCACAAGCCCTAAACCCCTAAGTCGCCTCGTACGACATTCACGGGAAGACATGGAGTACACTATTCAAAGATTCACATGATGCTCCGGTATAAACTATATGTAAGCTCTACCCCATCTTTGGTAAAGGGAGGGTCAAGATGGTCGAACTTGTGTGTAGGTGAGGATAGTAGGGCAAGGAGAACCAAAAGCCATTTCTAGATACTTCACAAATTATTGTTTAACTCTAAAAGTCCACTGCATATATCATGGAATAACGTAACACGAACTAATGACGTTCCGCAAAGCATGTGGAGCCAAGGCCAGATGGAAAACTATTACGCTCACGACGTGCCATGCTTCACGATCCAGTCTCTCAACCGAAGTCTAGAACAAGAGTGTCAAACATGGCGGCGCACCTCCGGGATCTTTTTCCAAAACGCTACAATAGTGCTAATGGATACTCCGTGCCTTTCACTCGCTGAACGTACCGAAGTCGAGAGAAAGAGACGGAGCAAGCGTATCGTTCGAACTATGATCTTGAAGTAGCGGCCCAGTGCCCTGCGTTACGTCAGAGTAAGCAAGACCAACAGTATGTCTAGCTTGCTCTAAGAACCATATTAAAACCACACGCGCCATTATGCTCGTTATATATTATTAATGTTATTATTATTTGGGATTTATTAGTCTAGTTAGACACAAATTTGTGGCAGCTATGGAACTTTTAGAATGCGATATGCGCTAGTGCTACCCACGGGGAAAAGATACACCTAAACTACCTTAATAAATAGATTACTTTTACTTAGTAAGTGCCATTTATGAAAGTAAAAAGGTTGGCAATACCAAAGGAGTAGAAAAATGGGAATTATTCTATAAATATTATTTTTATAATCAAAGTAGCATGATGCCCTACATCTTATTGTAATAAAATATGATCTATTTGATAAGAAATGTATGACATGTAATATGAATTATTATTAATAAAATATGGTATGAATAATATCAAAGTTAGGGTTATAACTTACGGCTGCACGACCGACATGTTAATCATAATATTTATAAGTTTGTTTGTATCGTTTAAATGTCGATGATGGTCCAATTTTAAAAGGTAATAGTGGTAATACTTAAGTATCTCGTAATAGATAGAAACACAAAAGTATAACAGTCAGTCGATTATTATTCATGTTAGGTAGTTCTAGAGTCTATGCTAGATTTACACAGTAGTCAAATTAAGTGCAATATTGGGCAATGTTTTATGAATTAATGTCAGTATACTATATTCAAGTGTAATGAATGAAGCATAGAATGTTCATGTAACACTCAATTATTAGCAAATTATGATAAAGCTGAATTCATTTGGCGCAAGATAATTATAGCCTTTTATCTGTAGATAAGTTGATTGAATTGATGGATTAATTCCAATTGAATTAAAAAATATTTTACACCATTGGTTTAATGATAGCAATCATATTTAGCATTTTTCTTAGAATACGCTTCCAATAAACAATGTATGCTGTAGATTAGATATATTAGCTCTCAGTAACCATTCTCATCGTAAGAGCGGTTTCTGCTGGGAGTGCCCGAGTGCAATTTGAGGAGACTGGTTGCCATGGCAACCGGCTTAGTGAAGTTTGAAGTATTAGCCAATAGCGCACCGGCTTCACTCAACTATATCGAAACTGGTTATATAGGTACCCTATTGGTAGCTCGTAAAACTTTGCTCGTTTCTATACTCCATTATATTCTACAAATTTTTCGGCAAAAGGTAAGGCGATTTCCAAGTGTAGGTACCTACCGTTCACCCCGTCCTCCATCCATGTGGCACACGATTGTGGCCATTTCCAGGAGAAATTCTAATGCCTTGTCATGTGACATACTCGTAGTGCCATCTTTGCATTAATATGAAGATTGTATATCAAACAGGGCCGAGATTCTACACGGTAAAAACGATATCATACTCGACGTGTTTCCTTATTGTTAACGTTCTCATAACTCTTATGTCATTTACAATAATGGCGACTGTGACATAAACGATTCTAAAACACGTCAAACACGATATCGTAATAACGCAGTTGAATAGAGGCCCTGAATGCATGTGCGCAGTTAATACTTCACCTTCGGGCAGTTCGTGACTTTATCTACTGACAAATCTCGATTTATATTTAATTTGACTACACATAGTAAAACGTGTCAACTGGTACAAACACAGTTGAAATGTTTCGTAAACAATATTAGAAAATTAGTAACAATACACTAATTTATGTTTTAACACGTTGGCGCTAAACTAGTTTATTAAAAGCAAACAAGTAATAATATCAATCGACTAAGGTTAGGTTTGTTTATTTAACTATCGTTATCCCAATAAATATTACTTAACTTTAAAATAATAAAAATATACAACGTAAATTTGCTTGTTTTTCTGTCGAGTAGGTACAAATGGACGGAGTAACGAGTAGGCGTGGTTTTGTGGACAAAAACTGTAAAAGATTGATGCTAACAAAGGTTTATTTTTCCGCATAATTGGAGCATCCTTAAAATAATACTTTAAAAAGAACAATAAGTCATGCGTAATGAAAAAGTAGTCTTTAACTAGCCGATTCTATTCTTTATATCATGGTTTTTGCAATTCCTACTCTCGTCCTAAACCGACCATCACACGTTGTATGTGATGTACGCACAGGGTTTGGACGGAATCTTGTAAAATGGAGCTGTTATGGTGAAAGTATGTAGTAAAGCTAGCCCTACCACTACCCCGTATGAAAATAATAAAAGGGGATGTCGTAAAAGTCTCACATAACTAATGTGCGGTGAGGCATCTCGCCCCTTTGCGGCCTTTTACTGATAAAATTTAGAATGAAAACCGGAAAGCCGAGGATTCTTTTATTCATTCAATATTTACCAGAAACCATTATTTGTGTCAGGACAGACTCCACGCTTCCTTTCGGGAGTGGAACACCTTGAAAGGTCTGTCAGTGACAATACAATTTAATAAAGTTGGTTTGAGAAGTATTTACTCGTACCGTTCTTTATTACGGTTAAATTAAAAAAAGCGTTGCTAGTTTGATTCGTTGTTTAACTGTCTACTCTTAAAGACTTTGGTTTGACGCTTCAAAGTTGGTACGAGTACGAGTACTATGGATTGAGTTCGTCTAACTCTAACCAAATTAGACTTATCTGTGGTTAAGAATGCGCCATGGTTTGTATGTCAGTAGGTTAAAAATATTTTTACTTGATAAAGCGTTTTATAGTATTAAGGATTTTTATGGGTATATTTAATTTTATGTTTTTGTAATTTATTCTTTTTTTATTGTGAATTAAATGTATGTTATTGCATTAAATTATTTTACTTTGACTCTGTTAACTTCGATACCACTCCGAAACTGTAAAACTTAATTTGAACGTTTAAAAATGGGTACGAGTACATATTATATAATATAATCGATACACTTTTCAACGAACGTATCTTTACGCAGGATTTTCATTTCATCGAACACATGTCTAACCTAATTTAACTAAATAATGTTTTAAATATCCTGAAAACAACATCAATTCAGCATAAAACAACGTTTGATGGAATGAAATTCGATGAAATTATAGGTTACTTTAAAACATAGATGCAGTAAGGGTGAAATTCCAAACCCATACTAACAATCGTATTAAAGGTCATTAATTTACTGCCACTAATCCAGTCAGACGTGATAACAGCCAGATGCATCTGTTATCTGTCTAAGCTATAGACAGAGCAGAGGCGGCCGCAGGCATCAGCGTTCGATTTCCGTTTAATTTCACGACAACCGCGATTCTGCGACCCAATTGTACCTACAGCCTATATAGCCTTATTAAACCAAAAGGCGTATCTGCAATGGAACGCATATAGTATATGCAACCCGATCAGGCGACAAGAAAGGTCGAATTTCCTCCGGCAAATTTTTAGTAGATACGACCTTAGGTACCGTGTATGAAGCGCTATAAAGCTAAAGTAACAAGCAAAGGCATTTCCTGGAGTCTCGTCGGTGCCTAATTGTGCTCTAATAGAATGTCTGTGACCATAGACGCAGAAAATTGTCCAGGACTAAGCGTGAAAGGCTGTGATATCCTGACATAGGAAGAAAAACGTGGTACGGTATTACATTTCCTTAACAATAGAGGATCCGGAAAGGCTTTGTCTGACATGGCGTAAAAGTCTTCAAGACAAATAGCTTATTTTACACCGAAAACTTTCTCAATATTTTCGGTAAATCAAATTTTATTCTATTAGTGAACACAGCTGACTACATCTGGATTTAGATACGTAATGTAACACAATTGGGAACTCCAAATCGCTAAGATTAGTAGGTATGTCCACAGTACTACAAATTGGCTGCTGTTGTGTGTATAGGCATGAATAGTCGTAGAGCATCGTATTCACTAATGGGTGTTCCGTTCAAGGCATGATAGTTTAAATCTATATCTATAAGCCCATTACTTAAAGAATAACGACATTGACAACATTTTAGTATAAACATTTACATTACATTTAATTCGAGTATTGAGCCAAACGGCCGTTTGCCCATACCGCAAATATTTCATACGTCCATGGTGCTTGCCCGCATGCATCCATAATTTCAAGCACGTTCGACTGAAATGTCGAACGCTTGCTACACAGTCGTAGACGTCGTAGGCGCGTAGCACCCATTCGTAGTGATGTGCTACGACATTGGGTTTATATGTGGATCGATACTGAGGCTCTATGTCCACAAGGTGAAGCCATAATGCTTTTGACACGTATTGTCAACGTTACGATAGTTCTTATTTACTACAGGAATGGAGGCCGAGTTAAATACAACACGATCTCTCTCTCAAGACAACTAGAATAGATCTCTTATACGAGAGCCAAAACGAACATAATAATAATAATAATAATAATATCACGGGACAATGTCACACAAATTGACCTAGTCCCAAATTAAGCCCTAAATAGGCTTGTGCTATGGGTACTAGACAACGATAAACTTACTTATATAGAGAAATATATACTTAAATACATAGAAAACATCCAAGACTCAGGAACAAATACTCGTGCTCATCACACAAATATTTGCCCTTACCGGGATTTGAACCCAGGACCCCTAGCTTCGAAGGCAGGGTCACTCCCAACTAGGCTAGCGTGTCGTAACATGTAATAATTAGAACTATTTATGTTTGTCCAGGGCCTCTATATTTTTACTCGGCCGCCAGTACTTTTTAGTAAATAAGAAAAAGTTAATAACACGAAAACACTTCAATAACAATAAGGTTTTGCTATTAATTGTGTTCATATACTAAAACGTAGATTGTAAGATTAATGTATCACTAACACTCTTATAGACCCAGAGTCTGAAATAAATGTAATGAATTGTAATTTACCGTGCACAACATCAGCCCTGTACAATTATTTATCGAAAGAAAATCACTATAACCGTACTTGTGCTGCATTAACCGTTTTAATACCTCGTTTATTTGTCACGTTAGCGGCTTAGTACAAGTATTTAAAAACTGGGATTCCCAATTTTTGTAAAACCGACCCTCCATTTTGAATAGCATACGCCATTACTGTTTTCGCTATGTGTAGTACTAAACTTCAACGACCTAAAATGCACCAGTAAAACCTCCAGTATGCGGTGGTCGCGGTATTGGAATTTTAAAATTGGAATTCTTGTGAAAAAACGTGCCGGTACTGTTATAGCTAACACCTCCGCTACCTATGTAAACGGCCAGTATCATTTCCAACTCAATAACCGTTTTCTGTGTTATTATTTTTAGGGTTCCGTAGTCAAACTAGGAACCCTTATAGTTTTGCCATGTCCGTCCGTCCGCAGCCTAGCGCAGAGACTCTTAGTACTAGAACGCTGTAATTTGGCATAAATATGTATATTAGTCACGCCAACAAAGTAGTAGAATAAAAAGTAAAAAAAAAATGTTTTTGGTGTACCTCCCCTACACGTAACTTGGGGATGTATTATTTTTCTCGTCTACCCTATAGTTTGGGATGTCGTGGGATAGGTCTTTTAAAAATATTACGGGTTTGTAAAAACAGTTTTTCGATTAAGTAATCCGTTTATGAAATATTAAGTTTAAGTTGTCCCCCGCCCCCATACAGCCAAAACTACAAATACTAAAAATCTGAAAAAAAACTTAAATGAACTATCATTTATTTATTTATTTATTTATTTATTATTAAATTAAATTTCACAGCATAACAGTTTAACCAAAGCACTATGAAACTAAAATACAATTTAATACACCGAATACAGGTTAGGAAAGAGGTATTTAAAATATCACAGAAGAAGGGCGTATCATGACTAAGTAGACCTCATTGGTTGTTGAGATACAGACGATTAAAGTTTTTATACCTACTAAAATCATCTAAGACGGCACCAATTGACTTTAAATACAAAATTTGTTATTACTTGTTGATTTTTATGTTTGCAGTACTTAACGGCTTCGGAACCCTACACTGAGCATGGTCCGACATGCTCTTGCCCGGTTTTTGTATTTGGTGCCAGGATACTTATCCTATGAGAATAGAACCGATATTCATATTAACTACGACATGAGAGCATAAAAGATAAAAAAATACAAAATAGAAAAAGATATAGTATTTTGTAATGTGCAAGAACGAATAGAATTAAAGTAAATTATCGCAATAAAACATAATATCAATATCCAAGAACGCTTCCGTTTATTTCTCGCGGTCGTGATGTCATTGTATCTCATAAATATTTACATAACGCGAGTCAGCAGTCGGTCTGTTTGTTTATTCTCGCAGATTTGCTGATACAGAGTTTCTGCAGCCACGGCTGATTGAGGATAGCGCTTAAGACGATTGCGGCTTGTGCGCCGAATAAGGGTGTTTTTGTTACGCTAATGTGAGAGTGCAGCAGAAAATACAAAGGAGAAAGAATACTTTGTTGTTACATGATTAGCAAACATCAACTTTAACGAATATCCTATCCAACATTGCGTTTATCAATATCTGACAAGCTCTTAATATCTTCTATTTTAAGCTTAATGTAGTGTTTTTAAAGAACTTACATTAGTAAATACGTAGCACTTTTGATGAGAAGGAAATTATTATTTTACTACTCGCGTACTGTTCACCGCTGACATTGATATCGATAACGCTATCAGAATACCACCTATGGCATAACCGAAGCGTGATTTTATTTCTATAATGTATGCGTAGCCATAGTTTTTTATAACCATTATAGCATTGTTCGTTTTGGCGTTTAGAAACACTTGGCATCCAAATTTGTATATTAAATCGTTAAAAATGTTTTAATAACAATTGCAATAACGTAGATAAACAAAATTAATTGTATAACAAATATTCTGTTTAAAATTACATCTTTATTAAATAAAGACGAAAACTTAAAATGATGATAATATTCAACGACTTGTTATTTGGTTACCCTGGTTAAGCTCAACATGGATATCAACAATGGTATTTCTTAGAAAAGTTAGCCATTGTTTATATTTGTCATTATATTTTTAACCTTGTAAAGAAAAACTAATGAATGCAACGGTAATTAATTAGCTCTAAAGATACTCGTGCCTATTATTGGATCTAATTCGGCACTCGTACCTTAAGAAGCTTGTGTACCTGTATGCTTTGTTTTTTTTTCAAGTATGTATATTGCAGTACTTACAGCTGAGAGCTAAGAACTTTATATGGGACTAGATGTGGTATAAGATTGTCCCCCAGATAGCGGTAACTAATTGTCAAAATTAACAAAGCTCGTCTGATAAACCGGCAACTGCTTTACGCCACTGTATGCCGTGTGTATGGACCATAAAGAAATCTATCCCACTTCCCATAACCGCATTTATAACAAAGTGGGAAGGTGCGTGGGCGATCGCTCATTAGCGGTACAATGGGCGGCGCACAATAAGCGGGTATAATACGCCATATACCGGTACGTGCAGCGCGGTACTTTTACGTAATTATTAAAGGTCAAATTACGTAAGAATTGGTCACTTTTACATAACCTTATAAAATTGGAAGCGTATGCTTCATTTCTTTCAATGTAATATTACGACTAACTAAATAACTAGTCGTTATTAAATTCTTCAGCCTCAATTTGCTGGTACAGTTCTGTACTTCACCATACAAAAATAATACTCTTAATTGAAACATTCTCGTAATTGCATTTTATTTCGCAGATTAGGCCACGGCATCTCAAAGATTTTATTTCAACGATTTTTACACCACGGAACCCATTGTCGAAGCACTTTAAGGGTTATTATTTAGCATGTTTCCATAGTTGCAACACAGCTAAATCATCTTTAGTCAGAACATAAACACTGAATAACGGGAAATTAAATAGTTCTGCAGCGTAAAGTTATTATATTAAGCTTTGATTGCGGAGAAAATTACATGATATTTTCCTGCATTCCATTGTTACGTGAAGAAGGTACTTATGTTTTTTTTTTAAACACTATTTTCATGCAACGTAATCCTTTGCTCGTGGAGAGGAAATTTTAGTGGGCTAAAGCTAAGCTGTGCAATGTGCGGTATTACGGAAAAAGTTGCTATAGGAACTTTCAGCAAAAGTTAATGTACCGAAACATTTGACTGCCAGAAATGTTACGAGGGATATGCTGTAGTCTGTACCAGATTTTTTTTCTGCTATTTAGTGAACATCTGCTACGACTAGTGTATCAGATATCGATTCGTTGGCACTGAATGTGTTAAGGGAAATTAAATGTTTTGCTCTCTCTCTCTGCTTCTTTATGTTTTTGAGGTATTAATGTCTTATTTTATTTATTTCCTTCATTATACATATACCAGCCCCAGCATTATGGTCGTCTTTGTCGTGGTGGATATTAAGCATCCATCACACTTGCACTTACAAACTGGTCGGACAGTGACGTATGTTTATCCCCTTTTATCCACATCGATAAATAAGACCATAATAGATCCGCAGTGAACATAATATGATACGTTAAAGAGATTAACTAGGCAAAGGTATTCGTTGTACTGTGAGTAAGCTAAAACTATTAGAAACCGCTTGAATTTTCATTAAAGGAAATAACATTATAATTATCATAGTTGTTACCTACGAGTACCTTGATTATGCGCATCAGCTATGACTTTATACGTCTGACTAACTAAAACAAACCTTATTAGTGTCATTCGGTTTCGACAGCAAAAAATCTTAGCTGTTTTTTCTTTTCCATTCTACGGCTTTCTTTTACGCCATTTTGAAACGACCAAAGTGATTTATTTATGATCCCAGATTCGGAAAAGAAGTATATTTATTGTTTAAACTCTATTTATTTCAAATAATATTTCACTGTAGTCCGACAAGTTCGTCAGCGATCTTCCTACGGGGTAACGGGGTTCGGGGCAAAGTTTCTTCGTCGCCTGCACTGTGTACAATGCGAAATTATAATGCCGAATTGATCAAAATCGCGAGATTTAATCATTTGAAAGAGTTTTTTCGACTGTAGGCTTTATTTTTTATATTGCTCATAATCTAATTTAACAATGTACACTAATATTCAATATAGGGAATCAAGTACTGTTAGGCGATGGGCTTGCAACCTGTCACTAATACACTGGTAAACACCTTAGCCTGATTGTGTAAAATGTGGTTACAGAATTATCAACAAGTTTTTTTTAAAGTTGTTGGTAATTCTGTAGTTCTGCCTACCCCACTCTGGGAATGGACGCGTGACGTTATGTATGTATGTTATTGTTTAAAGTCTTTTTGTCTGAGTGTCCGTCTCCCATGTTACGAGTATGTCAGCGCCCAAACGGACGAGCTGATTTCAATACGACTTTTTGTTACTTGACTACTAAAATTTCGGCAGCGGTTCTACTTAGGTAATGATTCATAAATTAATTGGATCAATTATTAAGAGTTATATTCGCTTAAACAATCTCTTGTGGAATCACGTGTAAAGTTTTAAATTTTAATTTATTTTTGCTGTTGTCCAAACACAGCGATTACCGAAGTTTAACCGCAAACTTGCGGGTAGTCAGTACCTTATTTACTAGTCCTCTCCTACTGAAATACGGACAAACAAGTTTATTTCGTAAATACCGGCAGCAATACCGCGCGGGACAAAGACAAATAGGTCACGGAGGTGTGCCCAGAATGTCATCAGCGCGATATTGCGTCGCCGGCTGCATTCCAAGCCGATACGCATTTTTATAACGCCCGCACTATCTCAGACTTAATATGCTGGAGTGTTAGCGTTCACATTTATTCTGTCTCTTCGCAAATATAGATCTCACGAACAATGCACAGTGCAATAGGTCTTAAAAATGCCTTCGGTTTTAATACTTCTCTCTCATTCGCTCTCAGATGCTTTTATGCGAGCCTGACTATATACCTAAACCGGAGAGACTTTTATAGACTTCTCGAACTGGGCCTCTATTCCACTGCGTTAAAAAGATATTGCGGTTGACGTGTTTTAGTATCGTTTTTAACTCGGCCGCCGCTATTACTGTCAAGTAAATAAAAGTTATCAAAAACTTGACAATACGGAAACACGTCAATGGCATCGTTTTTACTGTGTAGAATCTCAGCCCTGTAAGACTATAAGTGTAATTGGATCAATTATTAAGAGTTATTGTTATTGTTAGAGTTATTTTAATCACTACTAATTGTGCGTTTACTTGTAAAATATGTTCAAGACAAAAAAGATTACCACGAATTGAACGTATGTATTAAATTTCAATGAGCACAGTCTACCTATGACATTCCCAACGAAACAGATTATTTATTATCTGCAACCAAAGCTTATGAACACACGATATTACGCACACCCTAAAGTACCGTAAACGAGGGTGAATAGGGACTAAGGGGTGAATAGGGACACAACCTAAAGCATTACTTGTTACAAATAACAACAAGAATAAAAAAAAAAAACGTTACGTTCTATTGGAAATTATTTTAGTCTTGTAATAAGTAACGTATAGTTAAGAGTGCGCCGAGGCAACGATACGTAATTACGAAAAAAATGCGTTCGTTTGATCGCCTGCTGCATTGTTTTTACTGAAGCTTTAGTTATGCAATTCATATGTAAGATATTTAAGGAATCACTCTATATATCATATACTTTAGAAACACGATTACTTGTACTTCCCTCGATAGAAAAAACATCCAAAGATACCTCTACATAACAAAATAAACACTTAGTACGGCGTAATTACTTCACGGAAGATCATCAGTTTTGGATTTACAACAAAACTACACGTCTTCTATATATTCTATACTTTAGATTTGAAAATGTGTTTTTATTTTACTAATATGAAGGAAATACCTAAATTCGCACGCGTTTCGTCCATATTAGCGAGAGCCGTCACGTTTCCCCCATGTCCGCATTAGTCAGGCTTCGGCCGTCGGAGGTGGAGGCTGTGTCGCAAGTTGTTTGGTTGCGTTTATCGCGATTTTTGTGATTATTCACTTTATTTTAAATGGGGAACAAACACAACCAAGAAAGGAAGAGAAGGGGTTGGCAAAAGCAGAATGCTAAACGCTTGCGTGAAGAAATGAAGTTAGTTAAAATCGTAAACCTACTGATAGTGGAGTAGTTCTAAGAAACCTGATTTGACAGTTGTCAAAATGCCGCGCTAAGGGAGGAGAAAATAAATCGGTAGCAACATAGACTGATTTTCGAGATGTATCGATTTGTATTACTAAGACTTTGTAATCGTTTAGTTGTAGTCTTGATGTTTTGGGCCAAAATTGGTTTATTTACACAAGTAATTTTAAACAACACGCGAAGTTCTTTCAATTAGTAGGTAGGTATATAAAAAATACACTTCTATGGTGAATATTTACCAAGATATAAAAATAGTTTAGCTAAAAAAACACATTTACAGGCAAAACAAGCTTCTTAGAACGACCCGAGGTTTTTTTTACTATAATCTATTATATAAAAATGAATCGCGAAATGTGTTGGTAAGCGCATAACTCAACAACGCCTGGACCAATTTTACCAATTGTTTTTTTTTAATGTTCGCTGAAGTCCAAGGATGGTTTTTACGGCGAGAAAAAATCGAATAATTTCCGGGAAAGTCAGAAGTTTGCAGCGGGCGAAACCGCTGGCGGGCCACTAGTTAATTATATAATATTGTTACTTCTTGGGATGGTTTCAATATTTCTAGAGCAAGACATCTCCAGAAATCTGAATACAAAGAGAATACTCCGTAAGTATACTCAGTACCTAACAACTATATTTCAACAAATGAGTAAAATTGCAAAATTATTCATATTTTTTAATTTATAGGGTTAATGTTCCAGTTGTTGGCACTTCGCTACAAAGCGAAGAGTTAAGGTACCTAATGAACCGGTGAGGTATGCGTAAAAATAGTAAGAGGTGTATAGGAAAACATTTTAATAAATTTAGTATGAATTTTCACATTATCTTTATATTTTTTCAATTTACAGAGTAAATGAATTGGTTGACATCGATTATAAAATTTACCACACAATGGAATTGTAAGTCCCAAATACGAATTATTTTTATAGAATGAGGATTACAAAATTTCATCCAAAAACTAATTCTGTTAATAAATAAATTATAGTTAAATCAAAACGTTCTGTTTTATTACAGGATGCCAATGGACCAAATTTCTTGTCTTTCAGTGGATGGAGAAATAGACAATGACATTGCTTACTCACACAGACAAAATAATGCCGTGAAGTAAAATCCGGTATTGATTATTGTTGTTTCTTATGTCCTAATATTTTTTTCTAAAGATACCTGCGTACATTATTCATTACATTATATACATACAAACATTAAGTAGGAACTTCTAAATATGTGATTGATACAGCAGTTTTAAGTTTTTAGTTTTTTAAAACATCAATTTAATTTTATACTTTATAGTGATCAGAATCAGACATTGAAGTTTTTGTGGAAATAATCATGGATAAACATTCGTACAAACTAAGATCCTTTTTTTTAAAGACGGTTAAAATACCAAAACCTTCTCCTATGTGAAACAAATACTTTTCTGAAAACCGCATTAAAAACGGTTCAGCCAAACGTGAGATAATCGCGGACAAACATACATACATACATACAGGTCAAACTGAGAACTTCCTTTTCTTTGAAGTCAGTTAAAAATAATATCTTGAAGAAAGGGTCCATGACTGGGATTTTTGCCCTACTCAGCCGTTCTTATTACTTTACATCAGGTATTGAGTTCACTTTATTTTGTGCTTAGAATATTGTCAATAAAGGTAATTAGGTTTTATTACATTTCAATATACAGTCACATTAAATCACGGGGTTGTTGAGCCACCATAGAACTCTGTCCTAATGACAGCGTCAAGTCACGCAAAAGAAATTATTTACGTCAAAATTTACCGTCAACTTTCTATGAAAGGGTTCTCCCGGTAACCTTCGGAGAGGGAAGATGGCCGATTGGAAGATGTACGGCTTTTACTTATGATTTATTCTCTTTAGCCGAACAATTTGCCCAATAAATATTATAAATAACTTAACACTAGCTAAATACACCTTAGATGTACAAACGACATTAATTAAAAATTATCTATCTATCTGTGAGTGGGTTCTAGAGTGGCTCAACAATCTCGTGATGTGACTGTACCTCATACAAGTAATTCAATCCTACCTTACCTACCGACGGTAAACAACAAATTTTAAAAAAATGTAGACTGAAAAAAGTTTTTAACTTCTTATAGTCAATATTTTAATAAAAGTATTCGGAATCGATTATGTTTTTTTATTTTGTAAACATTGGTAGCAACCTCCGCGCCTAGTGGATCGGCGCACGGCTCGTCAGGCGCGGCGCGCGGCCGGCGCATGGCTCCGGCTCGCTCCTTGCTGGTGTGCTATACGCACACATACACAGAGTGCATAAAATACCTAAAGTTAATGAGCGCAAAAAGCTCGGTGCCCCCTTAATTTTAGAATGATCTATCGACTTTTTTAAAGGAGGAATTTTGGCCGAGGTGTGTCATGTTTCGGCGATTTCGTGGCGGCCAGATAGCTGACACCGCGACTGTATTTTAATAGCTGTGTTAATTTTTGAGTTATATGTTGTTCTGTATGTTAGTCTGTAAGCTATTTGTAAATATGGGCCTTGTCTGAAATAAAGTTATTCTATTCTATTCTATTTACCTCGCAAGTTATCGAAATCCTACGGGAAAACTAACTCTTCCGACATCAAATACCTCCAAAAGTACGGTTATAGTAAAGTTAAAATGGTTTTACATACATACATACATACATACATAACATCACGCCTTTATTCCCAGAGTGGGGTACGCAGAGCTACAGAAATACCGACAACTCTAAAACGACTTGTTGATAATTCTGTAACCACATTTTGCACAAGTAGGCTAAATTGTTTACCAGTGTATTAGTGACAGGTTGCAAGCCAATCGCCTAACAGTACTACAAGCCCTTATTCCCTTAGTCGCCTCTTACGACTTTCACGGGAAGACATGGAGTGGCACTATTCTAACCCGGCAACCACACGGGGGAAATATGGTTGTAGTAATTGTTATGTACGGTAGACCCGCATTTGTAATTTACCCACCTTTTTCAATAAATCCAGTTTGCGATAGACCGTGTTTTACTTTGCATACACTACATTGGCGCAGCCGGTAATTTAATTAATAACTACGTATTATTTAACGAACGCGAGTATTAATTACAAGTATAATGCCGTTCGGAAAAATAGAAGCGTTTGAGATCGGTACACACAACTGGGACGCGTATTGTCGGCGAATAAAGCAATTCATAGCTTTGAACAACATTAACGAGGAATTGCATGTGGCTACTTTGGTCACGCATGTAGGTGTGGCATGCTATGAACTTATGTGTGATTTGTGTGCGCCGGATCATCCAGAGACCAAAACGTTCGATGCACTGGAAAGCATCGTTAAAAAACATTTGGAGCCGCAAAGGTCGGAGATCGCGGAACGACATGTGTTTCGGCAAAGGAAACAACAGCCAGCGGAGACCGTTAGTGATTACTTGCAGCATTTAAAGCATCTTGCGAAAACTTGCAACTTTGGTACTACGTTAGAAATCAACTTAAGAGATCAATTCGTCTCTGGTCTCCGCAGTGAGGATATGAGATCCAGGTTGTTTGCCGAGCAAAACATAGATTATAAACGAGCAGTGGAGCTCGCGTTAGCACTTGAGGCGGCGGACAGGCACGCGGCGACGGCGGCGGCTAACAGTGCCGTAGGCCAGGCCGAAGGCCTACATCGCTTCGGAACGACGGGAACGCGCCCGCACCGTGCTAGCGGTGGCGGCAGCGGCAGCGGCGGCGGGGGCCGCGCTGCGTCGAGCAGGGTCTGCACCCGTTGTGGCAGGGAGGGCCACATACCGGCCAAGTGCAGGTTTAAGAATTACAATTGTGATCAGTGCGGTGAACGTGGCCATCTAAAAACGGTTTGTACCAAGAGTGATGGACGAGCAGTAAGTTCACTGAACTTGCAGCAGAGGAACAATAAAGGTCAGTTTTTCTTAAATGACTCAGATGATAGTGAGTTGGACTTTTACAATATAAAGTGTGACGGTGGTGATAGGCCTTATTATGTTAAGTTAACAGTTGATGATAAGGATTTTCAATTTGAAATTGATACTGGTAGTAAAATCTCAGCTATATCAAAAAAATGTTATGACGATTTTTTTCCAAAACATATCATTCACAAAAAAACATTGCGACTTAAATCATACACAGGAAATGTTATCGAACCCTTAGGATACCTGATTGTTAATGTTATGTACGAATCTATTTGTGTGCAGTTAAACCTATTTGTTATTGAGAACGGCGGCCCGCCTTTAATAGGCCGTACATGGATTAGACAATTAGGTTTGGATATAACTAGTTTTAATAACATGACTGAAGGTGATGCAAATAAGTCGGTTCAAGCATTACTAAACGAATTTCCTGAGGTATTTGCTGGTGGATTGGGAACGTTTAACAAGAGTCGTATGCAACTGCACTTAGCGGACGTGACCCCCATGTTCGTGAAGGCGCGTGCGCTGCCGCTCGCGCTGCGCGGCCCGGTCGAGCGCGAGTTGGAGCGTCTACAGCGCGATGACGTCATTTACAAAGTCGACCGTTCAGACTACGGGACCCCTATAGTCCCGATAGTTAAAAAAAACGGTGACATTAGGATATGTGGTGATTATAAGGTTACAATAAATCCACGGTTAAAAGATTTTCATTATCCACTCCCACGCATAGAGGATATTTTTGCCACGCTTGCAAGTGGGGAACAGTACTCAAAACTAGATTTGTCCCATGCCTACCAGCAAGTACTTCTAACCGAGGACTCGCAGCCGATGACGGCGATCACCACGCACGTAGGAACGTTTGTTTATAAACGCGTACCGTTTGGGATCAAATGTGTACCAGAACATTTTGAAAAAAAAAAAAAAAAAAAAAAAAAAAAAAAAAAAAAAAAAAAAAAAAAAAAAAAAAAAAAAAAAAAAAAAAAAAAAAAAAAGGATATCGCATAGACAAGAGCGGTTTACATACAGATAAAAATAAAATTAAGGCAATTGTTGCGGCACCGACTCCCCAGGATGTTTCCCAGTTAAAAAGTTTTTTAGGACTGGTAAATTTTTACTCAAAATTTTGCATCAAAACAAGCGATATTTTAAAACCGTTGTATAGTTTACTAAAGAAAGGCGTCAAATGGTTGTGGAACGAACAATGCGAACAGGCCTTTAGTAAAATTAAAGAAGTGCTTAGCAAGGGTCCGGTGCTGGCCCATTATGACGCGGGGTTGCCGCTCATTCTCGCGGTGGACAGCAGCGCGTACGGGCTGGGCGCGGCGCTGCTGCACCGGTACGCCGACGGCTCGGAGCGGCCGGTCAGCTGCGCCTCGCGCACTCTCGCGCCCGCCGAGCTCAACTACTCGCAGGTCGACAAAGAGGCGCTCGCGATTGTTTTCGGTGTCACGAAGCACCATCAATATTTATACGGACGTCACTTTACATTACGGAGTGATCATAAGGCTCTCAGTTACATATTTGGGAAAAACAAGGGCATTCCACAGACGGCGGCTAGTCGATTGCAACGGTACGCGGTACGGCTTGCCGCTTACGATTTTAACATCGAGTTTGTGCCCTCAGCTCGCAACTGCTTCGCCGATATGCTATCCCGCTTGCCGTTGCAATCTATAAAGCATGAGGCAATCAGTAATAATGACATCAGTTATTTTAATTTTGTTGAAGATAAATTGCCCATAACGTTCTATGAAGTAAAATCAGAAACAAAAAAAGATGCTCTTCTTAATAAAATTATTGGATACGTAAAATTTGGATGGCCACATAGTTTAAAAGATGATGCAGAGAAACCATATTTTTTACGAAAAGATAATTTATTTATTGAATACGATTGCTTAGTTTGGGGTTATAGAATTGTCATACCATTTACGTTACGTGACACAATATTACAAGAATTGCACAGTGGCCATATTGGGGTAGTGAAAATGAAACAAGTGGCTCGTAACTACCTGTGGTGGGACGGCGTGGACGCGGACATCGAGCGTCTGTGCCGCGAGTGCGCGCCCTGCGCGGCACAGCGCGCGGCGCCGCCGCCCGCGCCGCTGCACAGCTGGCCTTGGCCCGAGGAGCCTTGGTCCAGATTAAATGTAGATTTTTTAGGTCCGTATCGTAATCGTTACTACTTTGTGATTATTGATGCACACTCTAAATGGTTAGAGGTAGAATCCTTGTCGAGTACTACGGCGAGTTTGGTTATCGCATGTTTACGCAAGATTTTTTCACGTTTCGGTTTGCCAAAGCGTATCGTTAGTGACAACGGCCCACCATTTTCCTCCACTGAATATAATGATTATTTAGCAAAAAATGGGATCAAACGTGTCTTAGTGGCACCTTATCACCCGTCGAGCAACGGAGCAGCCGAAAACGCAGTGCGTACAGTTAAACAGGTCTTGAAAAAAGCAACATTGGATAATGAAGATTACGACGTAGCATTGTGTCGATTCCTGTTCACATATCGTAACACAGAGCACTGCACGACTCAGAAGGAGCCGGCGGTAGCGTTGCTGGGGCGGCGGCTGCGCGGGCGCCTGGACCTGCTGCGGCCGCGCACGGGCGAGCTGGTGCGCGCGAGCCAGGGCGCGCAGCAGGCGCGGCGTGGCGGCGCCCCGCGGGCCGCGCGCCCGGGGGAGCCAGTGCTGGTCCGTAATTACAACGATAAAAACGTTAAATGGAAAGAGGGCATAGTGCTCGATCGAACAGGGCCGGTGTCGTATATTGTTAAGACAAATGATGACGTGACATGCAAGAGGCACATAGATCAGCTGATAAATAAAGATTCGAGAGCTCGACACTCTCTGTCCTGTATTGATGTTCCATGTGCTTCCAATGCTGGTTGTTCGGAGAACACCGGTATTCAAAATGATAAATATGCAGAAGAGGGTTGGTCGACGCCCGTACAGGGCCAGTCACCGACAGCAGCCAGTATAAGCGGTTCTCCCACCGTCGATACGATTAGGTCAAGGTCGCCGTCTGGGGACGGCGGCGCCTGCACCGTTGACGGTTTGGCAAACCCGGTTTGCCAGCGTCAGGACCCTGCTAAGCGTTATGAACCCGGTGTTAATTTACGACCACGTAAAAATCAAAATAAAAAAATATAGTGGGATGCACTAATTGTTCGTTGCCAACTGTTTCTGCTTTCTAGTAGTTCATTTAGATTTTTATGCTTTACTTCAGAGATTCCTTTTAACAAGATTAAGTTAGACTTTATACCTACTGATGTTATCGAAAGGTCAAATAAGTAAGTTAACTATAAAGGCAACGGATATGTAGGTAACAACCTGCACTGACTGTACACATAATAATATACCTAGTATGTTTCCTGTAGTATAATAGTTGGTTAAATAATTAAGATACGTTATACATATAGATAAGATAAAATATGAGACTTGGACTTAGTTAACAGTAGTCCTAGTTTAAAGGGGAAGTGTTATGTACGGTAGACCCGCATTTGTAATTTACCCACCTTTTTCAATAAATCCAGTTTGCGATAGACCGTGTTTTACTTTGCATACACTACAGTAATGAATAAATTAGTCAGTAGGCACAAGTGAGCATTAGTTTAGTAGGCCGCGGCTCGGCGGACAGCTGCCAGCCTGTCCTGCCTGGAGCCTCGTGATGCATGGGCCTGAGCTATTCAGAGCCGCGTCGTAACTGTAATAATAATTTAGCCTGAAAACATGAATATATGCTACCTGTCTTTGTCTCTACATGAAATATTTTTTATATTTCCTCGCACAATCACTGCTACCTAGTACATACACGTAACGTCAAGCGTTCAATCCCAGTGGGGTAAGTAGCGCTACAGAATTTCCAAGAACTCTAAACAAATACATGTTGATAATTTTGTATAAGTGGTGGTAGGACCCTGTGCAGGGTCCGTCCGGATCGCTACCACCATCTTATCCATTAACCACCCGTCAAGCAACAGTGTTCGCATTGTTGTGTTCCGGTGTGGGGATAAGACAACCGTTGAAATTACTAGCATAGAGGCATTCCATCTTAGTCCTCAGGGTTGGCAACGCATTTGAGGTCTTAGGATTATAGTCTTGAGAATTCAAATGTGTATGGGTCTCAGGTTCCACTTAACATCAGGTGGCCTGAGTGCTCGCGTGCCTTTTCCTTAACATGAAAAAAAAAAAAAACAAAACAGGCTAAGATGTTGATCAGTGTATTAGTGACAGGTTACATTTAGTTTATATATACATAGTTTCAATTTCAAAATTTAAATACTTTAATTGTTTCTTGTAGTTGCTTAGTTTACACCGCCTGCCATGAATTTGTCTCCTCAGTTATTTCTCTATCCAAGGTTGTCTGGAAGAGATCGCTATTTAGCGGCAAGACCGCTTGTTGTATACCTATGATTTAAATGTACTGTTCCGTGTTCTGTTTTTTTTGGTGTTCAATAAAGAGTTTTTGTATTGTATTGTTGCAAGCCCAGCACTACAAGCATTTATTCCCTTAGTGGCCTCTTACGACATCAATGGGAAGACATGGAGTGGCACTATTCTAACCCGGAAAACACACGGAATAGACCTTACGAGTAAAAATAGGGGTATTCTTATATTATATTCGTTATGCATTACTACATCGAGCTTAGAGATTAATATCAAAATTCAAACACGCCAACATTCAGTAACGTAACGTTGCCGTTGGATTACACATTAAAGTATACACACGTATGATGAAGACAGATATATATGCCTATCAAATTAAAGGTTCGTTTGTTCGCTACAAGTCAAATATTATGTAATCGATATAAATTAATTAAGGGCGGGTAATGTTCGTATTAATATACTCATCTGAATCTGCCTAAACGACGATCTATCTTCAGAGTGCTATTGAATGTGTAAGTAATTTTCTTTAAGAACTTGATGGTCTTGAGACTTATTAGTTGGAGAACTTATAGTTCTCGAGTAGTAATTATCTTTTAATTACAGTACCAGCCGAGAAAGCCACAAACAATCAGCCGTTTTCTCGTTTGTGAATAGGCTAGACGAAATTATATTTCATCTAAATGAGCGAAAAACCAGGGCCTTTATTCGTTTCGGTAAAACCATACTGCTTTTGACGTTATCGTATTATTTTCCCTACGTTATTTTGATATTTTTGATCCTTAGATATTTTGGATGCGAGTATAATCTCAATGGATTGCCTGGATTTTATCATATAGCTGATAATTAATACGGCCACTGAGTCGTATCGTAAAATTTGCTAATCTCATAACTTATTACTATCCTAGTCGGGTAAAAGTCAACTGGAATATGAGAATGCAGATCAACAATCGATGGCGGGCTGCGGCCGCGTCGCGCCGCCGGTCGCGCGCTCACGCGTGAAGCGCGACCTTTCACTCGACAAATTACGAACCGTTTCCGACCGTGTGACGAGTGTATCATATTTATAACTCCATCAATACATCAGCCTTGCCTACCCTTGAATTGAAAGTAAAGGTTTCAGCATGGCTTAACAAGCTAAGTAACGCTGTTAAACATACTCACACACAAATACACACACGCACATTCATCGATTGTGTTTGTAAAGTACAATTAATAGTGTTTAAAGATTAAATTTTAAAAGAAAATAATGATCAAGTGTATAAATAAATCATTAAAAAAGTCGCTTTTTTGTCTATAATACGTTAGAATGGAGAAAAAAGTTAAATGGGTTCGTTTGGTTTTTTTATGTTAAGTAGAAGGCACACGTGCACTCAGGCCACCTGATGGTAAGTGGAATCTGAGACCCATAGACATTTGGATTCTCAAGACTATAATCCTAAGAACTCAAATGCGTCGCCAACCCTGAGGACTAAGATGGGTGCATGGATGGATGGAGCATAGAGGCATGCTATTAATTTCACCGGTTGTCTTATCCCCACACCGGAATACAACGGTTGCTTGGCGGGTGGTTAATGGTTTTGTTTACGTTTTTGCCCATTTCAATTGACACAGACTGTACTAATGAGTGGATTTTGCGTGGGTTTAAAAATGGTGGTGCAAATGAAAAGTGATTTCAGTTTCGCCGGTCTCTGCCTGCTCGCAGAGAAAAATTGGAAGTCGTAGGGCCGCACTCATGAGCCAATAAATACCGATTAAATCGTTCCTTAGGAACAATTTTTCATAGAAAAGTTTGAAAAGGTAACAAGTTAATAATTTCTAAAATGTCTCTGAGTACGGCAGCTAATGATATAGGTACTACATTCTTTGAATACCAATGATAATTGGTTGGTGCTTTGGCCCGGTGCCCGTCCTAGAACAAGAACAAATACCACTGCCTGAATACAATTTTATTATTTTATTTATGCGTAAGGGTTTAAGTGTGTTTGATTTACACATCGATTGTAAAATATAAGGGTTAAGACGGTATTACATAAAAAAAACCCAACAGCTCATCGTTTACATTTACACGCGTCACGCACTGTTGTGTAAATTAATCCTTTTGTCTTCGAGCTCGGGTCAATGTTTGCATTGAATTAAATTCTCGAACGAGAATGCTTTACCTAAAAAATTACGGTTATTTCTAACAAAAAAATACTAAACTGTAGAACGATTTACTAATCAAATTGAAAACCTTTAATTTTCTTATACGGCGTAAACTTATTGCGTTTCTGCTAACCAAACCTTCAGAAGTATAGATTCAGAACAAAGAACAGTGTCAATGAAGTAAAAGAACATTTATGTATACATTTCGACCACAACGAGAGGTTAGAAATGTGGATAAACCTAATATGCAAACCTCCTTCTATTTAAATCGATTAAAAAGTCGCATTATTTCACGAAAATGGAATTTTAGGGTATTTTGGGACTAGAGGGTTTTGTGAATAAGCGATTATGACATTAGGCTATTTCGCTACTGTTGGGGTTAGCCGTTTTAGGGTATTTTGGGAATAGAGTATTTTGACACTCATTCGTAATGGGACGCAGGCGCAGTCCACTTGAAATCGGGTTGTATCGAGAGTAGTGTACAGTGAAAAACAAGGTTTTTGAGAGAAGGTGATTTTGAAATTAGGGTTTATTAACGACTAGAGTGTTTTGGGAGTATTGTCAAATCAGCCAGGAGGCTTTTTTTAGCTCTTTTAAATCCAAGACTCAGAGTCAATTATTGGCGTTCATCACACAAATATCGGTCTTACCTAATAAACTAACTGCGTCGTTAATAGTTTTTTTTTTAATTCGGCGAATAACTGTAAGTAAAATATTATCTGGGTTTTTTAAGTTTATAACACTTATCTCAACCATAATTCTAGATAACAAACTATTCCAAAGATAGATACGATTTCAGGAGCCCGTCATTAGTGGTGCATAAACTCTACTGTCTCTGGTCCCAACGACAGCCATTCACTTCACGATCTCCGCGTTAATCTTAACACTTCCCAGCAGGAATATAATACACGGATACTGCCTCAACTGAGATTTAACGAACAACACTGACGTACTAAAACAAGAACGTGACATATTAAGGGACCGCTCGTAACTTGACAAATCTGAGTTAAAAATGACATATGGGAGTTGATGAGTTTAGGAGTGCATGTATTTTGTGTTTATTCGAATAAAAAAATGATTAGATAAACCTTTTTTCTGCAGACGAACACGACTAAAATGGGTTAAATACTCTAAACTGAGCCCTTAGTGTAAGTTGCTAATGCAAAAAACGTCTCGAACGCGTTTGCGTTTCTCGTATAAATAACATGGACGCAAAAGCGTTCGAGACGGTTTGCCGCGTGAACAGCAAAGGAAAAGCACCGATGTTGCAAGTAGCAAAACAGAAAAGGGAATGGGCAGGCCACGTAGCCCGCAAACATAATGGGTGTAAGAAGGTTGTTGAATGGAGATCACGGGGAGCAAAACGAGTTGCAGAAAGGCCTCCAATTCGGTGGAGGGACGAAAGTTGTAGACGTAATGAAAGCTGCTGGTTCGAAGTGGATGTGGCACAGGATAGGAATGAATGGCCTAGACGAGAAGAGTGAGGAGAGGATCTTTGGTAGAGAAACACTATGAAGAAGAGATGAAGTTTACATGACAGCCATGTTGTATTATTATTGTTTTTAATTTCGCGTTATTATTAAATTTACATGAGGTATGTACAAGCTTTAGCCCGCAACTCCGTCCAAGGGAAAGCTGTTTATCGTATTTATTTTAGAACTGTTCTCTTTTACGGACTAAAAAACTATCTCTGAACCTTTGACATCGATCTGTTGAGGTGTTAGACCGTAAAAGTATAAGGAATGGAACAAAGAAACAAACACTGTCACTTTAATAATAACAAGGATTATTGTTTTTGTAATAGTAGGTAAAACATGGGTCATAATCTCATAATGGGTAGGTATAATATATTGGAAGAAAAATATGCAACAAATGTTTATTTTTAAACTAAAGCTGCTACTAAAAACAAACATGTTATAAAGAATGTCACACGGTTTTAATATAGTTTCAGTAGCAAGTAACATGGTTAGACAAAATTGAATTTTATACGTAAAATTAAATTTAAATAATTGCAAAAGCCAAGCGAGAATTGGGCCGTGTCGTCACTGGCACCTGGCGGCACGATTAATTAGCCAATTTAACGTTTCATTTTTGTTTAATTATAATTTATAATGCCTCGTTTCTTGTAAATAATGAAGAGTGACTTTTAATGAACATACCACGTTTGCCATACCACGTTGGCCTAGTTGGGAGTGACCCTGCCTCTGAAGCCAGCGGTCCCGGGTTCAAATCCCGGTAAGGGCAGATATTTGTGTGATGAGCACGAGAATTTGCTCCTGAGTCTTGGATGTTTTCTATGTATTTAAGTATTTATTTCTCTATCTAAGTATGTTTATCGTTGTCTAGCACCCATAGTACAAGCCTAGAGCTTAGTTTGGGACTAGGTCAATTTGTGTCACATTGTCCCCTGATATTTATTTATTATTACTATTATTTATACCAAAAAAAAATATGATAAAAACCGACTTATCAATTCGTTGACGGATAATTGACCGGCGGCGAGCCAAAGTTGTTCAGGCGGAGCCATATTATTCGTATTTTCTAAGTGTATGTATACAAGAGCACTATTCTACTACTTAAAACGAAATTGCTTTTCATATGTTATCGTAGTGCTTTTAACTTGGTCGCCATTACTGTCACTTGACAGTAACACTTCAGTGCTTCAGTGTCACTTGGCTCTTTTTACTTAAAAAGAGCAATCATATCGGTGACAATACGATAAGATGTCAAAAGCGATATTATTTTACCTTGTAGAATAGAACCGCTGGGCAATGTTATTCACCCCAGTAAAGCGGTTTCTTAATAAATGTTAGCATAATTAATTAGAAAATAACTTTGTTACGTTATGAAATATATTAACTTGTTATACCTACGCTTATAAACGTTTTAATTTATGGTAATCAATTTAAAATTCCCGGTGTTTAAGTTTTATAAAAGTCTTTTATGACTTGATTTATGTGTTGTTCAACCTACATCCAAACGGACTGAAGGCAATGTGTTCCATATACTCGTAAAGTACAATACATCTTTGTAGAAACGTTAGGGAGCAAATAAAATCACCCGAGTACCATTAAACAAATTGATTTATACTGGAAACGAGGAAACTCGAGGCAAGTTAACAGGGCTATCTATCTCCTTTCTAAACTCGGAACAGGTTATATTTGTCTTTCATATTAGCTGCGATGTTCTAATGAGGGTGCAAGCCTATTTGTCTTTGGAAAATCTAAAATCTACTTAGTTTGTTCCAAAGTTTAAATGATTGGCTGGTAGCACGATCAGATGTGGCGGTAATTAGTGGCCGAGGTATAGTTAACAGTTGATTTTTTGCTGACGCAGTGATTATAATGGTAAGCGTTAGAGGTAATCAGGTTCAAGTAGCGATAGAAAGTGTAAGTAACAGCATACCGATTCAATCGACAAAGCGAAAGATCTACAACTCGTCCAAAAAAAAAGAGAAGTGAGTCGATCTCTATGTGGTATAAAGCTGCCTAATTGAAAATGCACGCGATAAAATGCATTATGACTTAAAATCACCAGTAAATATTGATGCGAATAGTTTAAAAGTAAATACGTCTAAGATAATGAAATCCCTTACGATGGTAAATTTCAGGAAACAATAGCGGATTGACAAAGTGATCATAAAAAGTAAATTATACCGAAAGTAAGGGAACCATTTACCGTCCTGTCTCGAAATTCCACCCTGTAAAGGTACATTCTATTTGTACACGTGTGCTTGTGCTTATCCGGTAGTCAGTAAAAAAGATACGCCGTAATGGCAAATAAAAGGATATCCCTCTTACAAGAATGTGGAATAAAACTTCTCAGTAATACCCAGCCTTTTTATGAAAAATGAGTTTAATGTCAATAGATTCCCGAGTGTCGTGCCTCGTGGTTTTACAAAGATCTTTCGCATGTTTGAACTCGAACGAAATTTATATTTATTAATTAAAAGGAGAGTCATTATTCCCTGCTGAAGGAGTTCTTAATTAAATTACTCCAAATCGAGTGGGGCTTCTGAAATTTTCTTCGACGCCATATAACCTCAAATATCATTTAATTTCTTGTTTCCTCGGCCTCAATATTCTTACACATTTAAATTGTACAAATATGGATTCGCGTGTTCCACAAAATCGGTTGGAATCGTTTAGGTTTTTAAGTAATTATTTTGCGGTTATATTGATATCGTACTGTAACCTACTGGATTCAATAAATTCGTATAACATAATGATCATCTTCATCATAAGATAATGAAAATAGTATTTGGATACTTAACGCAGACAGATACCAATAATGGACTCTTAATCCAGAAATCATACGGTTATAAATTAATTGTTTCACATAGACGAATGACTATCTTGTTTTAAACGACAATCATGCATCCAATATTGGTCCTTGTTGCCTTTACCTTAGTGTCGTAGTTAGATAGTGAGTGCCAAATTGCCAATGGCCCAAAAATATCTTATAACCCCGCTATGCCATTTTTTAACAATTTCAATTTTCTCTCCTTAGTCTCCAACTCATTTAAATTTAAAAGGATGGCTTCGCACCGATACTTTATACTTAACGTAACATTAATCTTTATAGTTGCTTGCTTTATAATTGTAGAACATATGCCAAGGTTCGTCCACACCAGTGCTCAGAATACGCTGACGGTGGTTCTCTAATGTTTCACGATATCATCATTTGACAAACTTTGGCATTTTTCAAACTTACATTTGGCAAAGGGGTACTTCCAGCCGCATTATTTTTCAAAAGTCTAACCTAACCTAACATTGTTATTTAATAAGGCCATGTAACATACAGGGTAATTTTTTAATAGGTGCACACATTTTAATATTTGCTTCGCTATTGTTAATCAATAACACATGTGTTATTTTTACTCTAGCTTAAAAAATATTAGAGATATTGCCGATTCAATGATTCCACTAACTTAACGATATTCATGGACCCTCTAATGCAGGGGTGCGAGGAGAGGGGAGTGTTGTTAAGTAAGTTAATAAATGAAATTTCATATTTAGAATATCAGTAGGAGAGGGGCTTGTTGTCTGATAAAAGAGAGATAATTTGCAAAAAAAAAACAAAAACTTGTGCTATTGTCGTAATGTATTATATTAACGATACAAAATCATATGTTAAAATTTATGCACTGATAAAAAAATTACCCTGTATATACATAATTATAATATGTAATGGTTTAAGCATGAATACGTTTTTGCGAAATGAAAGTTTGTAAAATGATATACTTACTTAACAAATGATGATTTGGTCAAAAGTACGGACCCCTCTGACGGTGCGTATACGCCGTACGCAGTGACGTGATTTATGCGTCACGTTTTTATCGCATAGCGTCCACACCGCATTTTCCGCGACGCTGTGGCGGATCCTTAAGTCACGTAGCTGCGTTTACGATGCGTCAGTGTATTTCGAGGACAGGAGTAGACGGTTTGCGTTAAAAACGTGACGCACAAGTCACGCCACTGCGTATAAGCAATACCAGCGTAATTTGAGCATCGGTGTGGTCGACCCCTTAGCTAAATAGTCAGCATATTTTTGAGGAGAACTTTTAATATCCAGTCGGGTTCTTGCAAGCGTGGCTACACAAAGCTTACATTTTTGGCCTCAACGAGTTTTATTTTTCCCGTAAAGAATTTCGTCCAGCTAGAGAGTTTCAAACTACTGACCGAAAACAAAGGCTAAAGTCCAACTTTTATATAATAACAAGAGAGGGAAGCTCAGAGGATCCGGCAAAAATAAACGCAGCCGCCGCTCCGCACCTGTCTATAATAATTGACCTAATTTATTTTGGGTTGCCTTGTATATAGCTGGGCACGCAATATTTTAAATGAAGGTACTGCTAACGTAAACAATTAAGGCAAAGGGTAAAATAACAAGAAGAGATGAGTATTTTTATAAGCCAGTAGTACTTATATAACTAGTTTTCTAAAGAGAATTCTCGAAGCTAGAACAAAAGAGCGAATAAACGAAGCTCCATGGCCTCTGCAGTAGGTGTGCTGTAAATAAGTTGAACGGCTCCTTTGCCTAATGGTCCATTGTTGTCGAACTTGACTTGTTTTCTGGAAGTAATGCGTCGCCCTAACTTTATTAAAGAGGCTATTTGCAAAGTTTATGGAAAAGGGGATTGGTACGTTTGGATTTTGTAGGATTTTCGCTTGCGATTTCGTAACAAATTGGTTATTGACTGACAAAGGATGGGATACGCGAGCTTGTAAATTTAAAACCAACGCTACATCGCAGTAATCTACTTTGATCTTATGATATCTCATTAGAAGAGTTATCTCCTTAGAATGCTTACTTATTACCACATTTGTATGAGTTTGTTGTCAGTTTGTTTGTCTGTTCCATACAACGTATTTTTACAATCGATTTTAAACAATTTTCCCCATCAAATATAGACTTGATTTTTAACCACAGCTTAGAACTGGGTGACAATTCAATAACAAGGTGACAAAAATTAAATCATAGTATTTTTAAGATTTGAGTACCTAATACATTTTAAAATCGGAATACACACAAAGCAGATGGCATATTTAACGAATTTCGACATTTATTTCCTGTTGACTGACACCATGCCACTAAAAAAACTGTTTGACATGTATTTGATACGATAGCTGTGTATCTTCGTAATCTCGACTGTAATGAAAATACATTGGTTCCATGTGTTTAAAATGTAACTATAGGATTTGGTGTTTTTATGCAATTTCCATTTTAAAATTGAGTTTATTTCTCCCTGGGCGAAGGTGCACGAGTCGAGCTCGCCTGTTTACCTAGGTTATTAAAAACGGGTAATATCGGCGAAACAATTTTATTACTCCGTATATAAAGGACAGAATTGTGGCTTCGCTCGAGGTATTAGCCTCAGTAAACAAAGAAACGAAAAAAAAAATAGTTTTAAAAAACACACATGGTTTGAAATTCTTTTGCGAAATATTTATTTCCTGAACTTTAAATTACATCGTCAATATCTAACGATTATCAAACTAAATAACATTTTGCACTGGCTTTTTAAAAGTATATTTTGTTATCAATCATTCAAGCGTTTTTTACTCGCCTCGTATATGGGCCGCACTCCAAATCTAATTTCCACTCAGCCAGCCATCCATACCCTTAGGTATATAGCAGACTAAACGCTCGATGATTTCGCTTATCTGTGGCTGGCTGGGACTAAATAATGTAGGTCAATTACTTGTCTATTACGACAATCATTGAGACGCCCTTTCATAGTGTAAGGACGAGTTTGAAGATATGGTAATACCTAAAGTTCTGTCACAAAATTAGCAATGTAAATGAACTTATCGCTTTAGGTGAAATTTTTGAGTATTAAACGTTTCACGAAAATATAAAAGCCACATCGTTTAAAATATATAACGTATCGGCAACATAACCAAAAAGTAAATCGTCGCCTCAATCGCCAAACTAAACCAAAAAAGTCGACTAAATTTTTACTTGGCCAAAAGAGCGAGCGAGAGTACAATATTTCAATATTTTATTTTAATACTTTATTACACAAATTAAAATAGTGTTACAAAAGGCGAACTTTGTGCTACATGAAAACTTTACCAGACAACCTTGTCATTATTGGCAGACCTGAGGGCTTATTGTCTAACGCACTCGCTATCACGATCGTTTTCATTTTGAAAATCGAACGCTCGTCTGCATACAATATGAAAACAATTGCTCCACTTTGAAGCCGGTTGCGATTGCGAGTGCGTTAGACAATAGCCCCTCTGGTCCTTTCTTCACCTAATTTTAGGTACTAACATAGTTAATTAAGCCATACCAACAATATATGGATTTCGCTTTTTAATTATCTAAGTTATATTATAACTTAGTTTGTAACATGCACTCAGGCACTTTGATCCACACTAACATAGATGAAACTAGTTCACTAATCTCTAATATTTAAGCTCACACCACACATTAAGCCTTTAAAAAGAAGTGTGGAAAGTTTGGCAACAGACTAAATCGCCCAGCCGGAATAAAACCAATATAAACTTTTTAAAAACGGTTTATTTAAAGTTGTATATAGAGCTTACTATGAGTAAGATAACTATATAAATGAGCTAGAGCCCAACTTGAGGATATGTGTCTTCAGATTGTTATCATTTAAACCCACCACTTCCTATAGTTTTACCAAGAAATTTATCCGAAAACACCTCGATTTCATAATTTTGCCGTACCCTTCGCCTTAAAGGCGTTATCGTCGTGAATGTGCGCCTTGATTCCATACGAGCCTAGCAAGACGAATACATCAACTAAGTTCCTTGTTGAATCACTAGAGAACTTGCTGTTGCTACTATTAGTTTTGGTTGATATAGCTACTAACTATTTTATTAAATAACTAGCAACTTAAAGAAAATCTCTCTTGGTTAGCTATATTTTTTTTTGTGTACTGTTAGAACTATTGCTATTGTAAATATTTTAAGCTGTTAGAGTAGCCATATCTCTAAACTTTATAATGAGCTACCCACTCGTACGAGGAGTCTACGATAGTTAAGGACGAATACTTAGTCGAACGAATACTTAGTCCGGCGTATGCAGAGTTGCAGACTCACGGCGAAGTCCAATAAGACGGCGTCTTATTACAGCGCACGGCTGCAGCGCACTCGTGAGCAATTAGCAAGAATATGTCGGGGATTGGAGTAGTTGCAATACTTTTGTAGCTATAGTTGTTGGGCCATCGACGGCGTCTCAGCTACTATTATTGTGAAAGTTTTTAATACGCTGCATAATACGTGTGAATATGTTTTATCAATGATTCTATGCCGGCGATGGGCATGGATTTGCCAAGCACCCTGAGCAGAAGTAACTAATGTGCTGGGTGGATATTGTTATTGTAGGATAAAGTTGGTTTAGGGAAATTATGTTTTATTATTTTATTTTACTTTATTAATGTATGTAATCTACTAACATACGAGTAGACACCTGAACCCTGAAATTTTGATTGTGAAAGTTGTTAAAATAGGAATATGAAAAACTATTATACAAATTGGGAAAAAATATCTTAAATAATAATATTATTATTTAACATTGAAAACGCATGTAAATTTTCATAACTTTTACGTAGACGATGTAATTTAACTTAGATATAAACTAGGCATAGGTAATTAACTAACATTGGCAAATTCGGATAAGTGTCTTCCAATTTTAAACATTTGTAAACCTATTTTTTTAAACATCCAACTAGATACTAGTCTCACTAAAAATAAGAAGATACCACTTTAATTCTTCCTTATTTTTATACTTACAAAAAGAAAAAATCCCAATAGGTCAGTATTTAGAAAACATTTCCTAGCACGTTGATATCGTCGTTGACATTCGTATCGTCATGACGCGTCATCGAAAAGTAAAGGTTAAGTCTAGATAAAATAATGTATGGATACGTGAGTGTGATTTTGTTTTAGTGATTCATGCTACGAATAGATTCGATTCGCAAACGTTACGTATAATTGAAATGTTCGTGCCAGAGCTGCTCTAAGGTTCAATTTCAAATGCAATTGTCGTCCATCTGTATAGAAGTAGCGAATAATCAAACGACATCGTATTTTATCGTTTAATCCTACTTTTAATGAGTTTAAGTTCCCATTAAAAGTAAATTGAAAACACAGATTAATACGTACGAACTACATACACATACACAAATATGCAAATCGTCGATGAAACTGCAATACCGCGTAACTAACAAATTTAATAAGTTGCAAAATGTGCCTTACTGACTTACTTGTTAAGGAGTATTTTGCATCTTATCAATTTGTTCTTTACGCGGTCTTGCAGATTCACCGACGAAATGCAATAACAAGAAGTGATATAACTATAGGTATAGTAATTACAAATGAAAGTTACATAAAATGTCGTGTTGTAAAATTTCAAGCATAGTATACGTGTCCACTTTCAAAATTTCCAAGCTAAGACAATGGGCGAAGATTGGACGACTTCCAACCGATAACTTAAAGGAGGTCAAACTCGCTTTACGGCTTTGATGCTTCAAATACTTCTGTTATGCCGTCATAGTTGGGGATGTTTTTAAGTTTATAAATGATCTTAATTCTGATGAGAAATTCTGTTTATTTCATTTTCATAAATATATTTTTTGCGCCTTTTTATTATGAAGTACCTACCTATCGTCTAACTTTGTAAATATTTATTAACCGTAGATTAATAACATTGTATGTGTTAAATAATTACTTTTGACATATTTTCTAACTTTCCGCAAACATATTGTACGGTATATTCTTATTATTTACGAAAAAAAGACATGAAGTACAAAATGCAACTCCCGCTTACATTTGTACCACCTCGATAACTTTTTCCCGACATAGAAGGGTAAGAACTTTGTATGAAAATCAATTACGGGCCGCTTTTTGATCGACCTTCAATGTGCATGTTTGAGAAAAGTTGAGAAAGGCTCCATACAAGCCTAGGCCGGGAAGGGTAGTTGCTGCACTCGTGTATAGTGCGGCCTTGACTGTAACTCGGCCGCGCTAAACCATAAGTACTAGTCGAGCAACTGCTTGTTTCCCGGTAATGGACTATAACCAGGTTGACTAGTCCCGTACCGTACTATAGCAATTACGTGCAAGTACAAGTATCTTGGACACTGAACACAAATTGATTCAATGGCAAATATGGAGAAACTTTTACAGTACGGATTTTTTAATAACTCATGATACCTACTTTAATGAGTTTTATTCCAGTTTAAGCAACGAAATACAGCAAATGGTTATAATAAAGTAAATCATAATATCAGATCGCCCAATCGAGCCCAAACTCAATCCAAAGTTCGCTATTGTAACGCTAAATGTTGTGTTAAATTGATTTATCCGTTGAGGTCAACTAACCTATATTCGAACCCATTCACAAACTTACCAGTCCGATTAGGTTTTCTTGCCTTGTCTAGTCCACTAACATTATTATGAGTGGGAGAGGAATGGGAATACGACCCGGGTTTTTATCAAATTGGCTTGATTTAGCGGATCCGATTAGGGCATGCGGAATAAATCCTCGTTTCGCCGAGAATCGGGAAACCGCATTAATCCTCGAAACAAATGCCACATGGCTGCTACTGTCGCCATAATCATTTTGAGTTTTACTGAACTCTGCCGCGACTCAATGTGCGTAGAAGTTGTTTATCACTCTTCTCACGGGGACAGATTGAGTTACCAGCATAAAATTACCCTATGAATATACTAGGGTAACTGGGCATTTTCAATTAAGAAACGTTAACTATGGTCATTTTTTTGACTAAATTAGCCATATAAAAGTAAAAAAACTGACAAAAGTTAACGTTTTTTAATTTTCCTTAACTAGGGTACACTTTATAATGAAAATGCCCAACTATCAATACCCTATGTACTCGCATATTTCGAATCAATCAGATTTGCGTTAATCCGCAAAGATAAACAAACAAACACGTGGACGCGTCAACGTGGCATCTGAAAGGCAAACGAGTACACAGACCTCACGATGGTTCGTGTGCTCTAAGACCTAAGATCCATGGAACTTCAAAATCTTTGGATTATAAATGCCAACCCTGAGGACTACGATGCGGAATTATATTCTGTGTTCTATTTATTACTGTCTGTGAATAAATTAAATATGTATTGTATAAAGAGATGTGTCGCTATTCCAGAGTTTCTTGCGGCACTTTTTCTCCATAATGATGATCTGGTTAACGCTAGTAGATTCACTCCATATTACCGACGTGTATAAAAGCCCTCATGTGACCAATTTATTGATACAAATTTAAATTTCGAATTTTCTAATCAAAAAATGTAGATGATCTCCATCTAGAACCGCGTTGTTTCCGAGAATTCTCAAAAAATATCCAGAAGGGCGCATCTCTTATCGTCTATTATGCCTCAATGATAGTAATTGGCTGGCTCTTACCCTCACACCAAACAAACTGTACGAACACAGCTGCAGCATATTACGGTCTCCGTTTTCCTTTGTTGACATGAATAAGGGATTCGGGGATTCGACACGCTCGACGCTGCTGAGTGTAACATAGCTCAGTACCACTGGGAAGATTCATATGCACATACCTTATCAGAATTGCCAAGTGAACATATCTTCCGAGCTACTGCAATACCAGAGGCAGTATCTAAAGCTGTCGAGCAATTAAATCGGACTTTCTGAGAGTTAGAAGACGGTGCACGAGAAACTGAGTACACCGGGCATCTTTGTATATACATACCCGATGAATATACATGGGAGCACCTGCTCTCTGCTCCATTTAACGGTGGAATGCGAAAGTTTGTGTGTGTGTACGCTGCAACGGCTGGAAGGATTTGGATGAAATTTGGGATGGAGATAGCTCTTACCCTGTGTTACGGACGAATCGCTCGCTTTCGTTTTTTACGCTAATAGAATCTTGTTAGATTCGAATTAGCGTATTGCGTAACTATTTCATAAGATTTTTGTCTAGTTTGTAATGTTTTATGGAATGTGAACCTTTTATTTTATTGCCGCTCGTCCCCATAACCTATAACGACCATGTTTGTTTTATTGTGATCCCCGAGGTACCCGGCCTCATATCTAACCTTGGTCCTGAAGGTCGGGTACTCTCCGAAAGCATGGGAGGGTTCCAATCAGGAATAAACTGGGATTGGGCCCTCCCGAAGCTACTGAATGTCCTACCACCGGGAAAGTAAGAATGTTACAGTGGTAGGACATATACATATAGACGGGCGGCAACCTAAGCTTTAATATGCACTCTTTCATAGAGAAATCGATAGGCAGGTTCTAGAAAGAGAAATTAAAATTGTATAATTCATAGAGGATCTCGAACACAAAAAAGAGCGAATTGGTGCCGTGTGCAAACGGCTCACTTTACGGTAAAGCCTGGGGGTATATATACCGGAACACACCCTCAGTCATTGTAGTTGCAATAGAGCAGTAGTAGCAGTAGGAGCAGTTGAAGAGTGAACCAGAGGAACCCAAAGGAGCAAAAGTGAATCAGAGCGAACATTCGGACGAACATTCCGAACGAACATTCCGAGCGAACATTCGGACGAACATTCCGAACGAACATTCGGACGAACATTCCGAACGAACATTCGGACGAACATTCCGACGAACATTCGGGCGAACATTCCGACGAACATTCGGAAGAACATTGGAGCAAAATTGGAGAGAACTTCTTGGCAACTGAACCACGAACCGCAAGGAAGAACTCATCCTCGAACCCCGCTCATTGTCGAACCTCGCTCATTCTCGAACCTCGAACCTTGTTAAGTTTAGAATCAGTTTAACTTTGAACCTTTAACTAGAATCTTTTGCTTAGAATCGTGTAACTAGAACCATTAACCATAAAATATACAGTCCACTGAACCTGAACCCTTTTTTAATTAACCGAACGAGCTACGTAGAGACACCGTTGAGTGACCATCCTCAATATCGCTTGGTCCTTCGAACCGGATCTGAACCACACCATTGAAATGGTTGTTACGCGATCCCAGACCGATCGAACGAACGCACAGGAACGACTCCTAGAACTGGAGACTACAAGATCTGCACTACCATCTACCGAACAAGCCGTAACCACGTCAACAGTCACTGCTGCGGTGCAGCAATCGAACCTAGCTGGACCCTCTGCTCCGTCAGACCTTACCCGGAGTGCAGTTGACCCGACTACCATCGTCGACGATCCACTGTTATGGCGTACCGATCTCGACCGTCGTTTAAATGCGCCAGCACACGTTCCCGGTTACGTGTGCTCGGCTGCCCGCGATCATACCGATGCGCCAGCACATGTCCCCGTCCCTGGACGAGACGGTTTAGGCCGTTACGTGTGCTCGGCTGCCCGCGAACGTAATGCCGCCGCGCCAGCGCATGTCCCCGTCCTCGGACGAGATGGCTTCGGCCATTACGTGCGCTCGGCTGCAGGCGGAGATAGGGACGCGCCAGTGCCCGAAACCGTTTCACGAGGCGATTTCGATCGCTACGGGCACTTGGTCGCCGCCGCGCAAAACCCACTCGAGCCTAACGTCACAGCACCCACAACGTCGCGACGCGATAACGCGACTTCACGAACCGCTTTGAATAAAACCGTAGTATTCCGCCAATCGTCTGCAACATCAAGATGTTCGAACAACACAGCGATGCGTATGCGGCAAGCCGAATACGAGGCAGAGCAAAGAATGCTAGAAGTCAGCTATCGAGAGCTGCAACTTGAAAAGCAAATGATCCAGAACAAACTTGCTTCGCAATTGGACATTTTGGAAGCCGAAGGATCACAAAGAGGCAGCGTATTAGGGCAACCTGAGACCGAACAACAGGTTGACTCTTGGCTGGCGCGATGCGCATTCAACGCGAACCAATTGAACCCTCCGAACCCATTGAACCCACCGAACCCATCGAACCTGTTCGAATCGACGCCTCGACGCGAACCGCGGGCTTCGACTCAGACACCGACCCGCGAACGCAGCAACAGCGGCAATCGCGGAATTGCTCAACTGGCTGAGGCCATTGAAAAGATATCACGCCAGCGACCGCCGCCACGTCAGGTATATGAATTACCGACGTTTAGCGGGGTGCCCGGTGAATGGCTGCCGTTTCAGGCGGCATACAACGAATCTACGAAGGCGTATTCGTTTAAACCGGGAGAGAACATGGCGCGGTTAAGATCATGCTTAAAGGGAGCCGCCCGCGAGGCCGTTTTGGCACTGCTTCACACTGCAACCGATCCCGAACCAGTGATGCAGACCTTACGGCAATGCTACGGACGTCCCGAGATTCTCGTCGATAGAGCGCTCGACGACTTGAAGAGACTGCCACGACTGGGCTCGTCCGCTGCGGACCTAAACGCTTTCGCAGTGAAGGTTCAGAACATAATCACAGTCGTGGCGAGTGTTGACAAGCGCAAATATTTGTACAACCCGTTACTGACAAGAGAGATATTGGAACGCTTGAGCCCACACTTGAGATCCAGATTTTGCGATTACGCGGAACTGAACATCGACACGAACGACCCGGAGGTTGTCGTATTGACGAAGTTTTTAATGCGAGAGGCAGATCGCGCCTTACGTTATACGTACTCGACGGCCGCAATTGGGACGTCGACTACAGCAGTCCCGCCACCGAACCGCCGGGAACTGCGCTTTAACAAACCGAGCGGTGGCATAGCGCCACGCCGACTGAACCCCGTTTACTCTGCAGAACAAGTTGAACCGTGCTTAAGCTGCGGAGGAAACCACGAAACGACGCAATGTAAGAAGCTACAGGCACTTACAGTTGCAGCCCGATGGAGTTGGGCTAAGGAAAACAGAATCTGTTTTAAATGCATGAGCAAGAAACATCGGCGAGACCAATGCCGAGCTAAAGGATGCAGCGTAGAAGGATGCCCGCATTCGCATCATCAACTTCTACACATGAACATCCCGAACCTAGCACCGGCGCCGGCTCCTAAATGGCAAACGCAGGCGCCACGAATTCCCGCGCAGGTGCACCGAACGCAAGCGCCGGCGCCTCAGGCCGCGCAGAATCCACAGAAACTGGAAGCGTCAGGAGCGTCAGAGTTCGTCACGAACACGACGAATTTCGCAACGAACGCACCAACGGTGCTGTTAAAGGTGATCCCTGTAATTTTGTACGGGCCCAAAGGACGAGTAGAAACTTACTCTCTGCTGGACGAAGGATCGACCGTCAGTCTTATTGACCACGATCTCGCCTTAGAAATAGGCGCCACTGGACCGGAGGCGGCGCTCTACATAAAGGGCGTAGGCGATATGACGCAGCATCAAAGAAGCCGACAAATAGAAGTTGACGTTTGTGGCCGAAACGGTGGTCAGATGCACCGCTTGAAATTGCGAACCGTGCGCGGTTTGAACCTGCACAATCAAGCGGTGAGCAAGACGCTTACAAAAAACTATAGTCACTTGACGGGGCTTGACGAAGCATGTTACAACACTGCTGCGCCTCGTCTATTGATAGGAGCCGATCATTGGCACGTCATGATCTCAAAGGAGACCCGAACCGGGCGTGCAAACGAACCAGCGGCGGTGCTCACCGACCTTGGATGGGCAATCTACGGAACTACGCCGCGTATGATCAAGACACGCGGCTACGAAACCGCCCTACACACAGCAACGAGCGAAGACGACTTGCACAACCTAGTGGAGCGTCATTTCGCCGATGACTCTTTGGGGGTGGCCCTGAAAAATAAAGTCCGCCCCCAAGATGAACGTGCGACTCGGATCTTCGAGAACAAAGTCCGCAAAGTTGACGGGCGAAACGAACCATGGCGGGACGACGAACCGGAGCTTCCGCCTAACGTAATGAGTAGCGTTGCGACGCTGCGCATACCCCGCCGTAATTTCGTGACGGGGGGAGATGTCCGCCTGCCACTACAGATAGCCGAGACAGCGAAGGCTGAACAGCGGCGATGGGTGCGGACAAAAGAGAACCCGGCCGACGACGCGACACGCGCCGACTGCGAAATCAAAGTTAGCGATCGCTGGTATACTGGGCCTAACTTTTTACGAGGCCCGGAAGAGTACTGGCCACAAGAACCCGCAAGACAAAATGAACCCGAACCAGCCTCGTGCGCGCACACCACGAAGCAAACGAACAAGTTCCCGCTGCCTGATATAAGTCGCTTTTCGAACTATAAGCGACTTATACGAGCCACCGCATATGTGTTGCTCTTCATTGAAAGGTGCCGCAAAGAAAGAGCTACGTTACAGCCGCGGCACCTAGAAAGAGCAGAGCTTTTATGGCACAAGAAGTGCCAAGCAGATGATTTCGCCGAAGAAATAAAGGTATTAGAGCACGGGGGGAGAGTGACGAAGAAAAGCAAGTTATTTGCTTTAGACCCCGTGCTCGAAGATGGAGTATTGAAAATGCACGGACGCATAAACGCCGCTCCAGTGAACATGAACAAGAAACCGGCAATCTTAAATGGAAGACATCCGTTCGTGCGCCTGCTGATACTACAGGCACACTGTGACGCCGCTCATTCATCGCACGAGCGGATTGTGAACGATCTACGCCAGCAATACTGGATTTTACATCTGCGACCCACTGTGCGCGCAGTCGCGCATGATTGCCGTGCGTGCCTAGTTCGCCGAGCGCGCCCGCACGCGCCGGCCATGGGCGACCTACCGCTCGCACGCATCGAACCTCACCGGCGAGCATTCACCAACTGTGGGGTCGACTATTTCGGCCCACTGACGGTGACGATCGGCCGCCGCCACGAGAAGCGCTGGGTGGCATTGTTCACCTGCCTCACCACCCGCGCTGTCCACCTGGAGCTAGCAGCGAGCCTCACTACCGACTCTGCTATAATGGCACTAAGACGAATGGCAGCGCGCCGCGGATGGCCTCGAGTCATATACAGTGACAACGGGACCAATTTCCGCGGCGCAGACGTCGAGCTCCGGGCCGCCTACCAAGAATGGTTGCCGGCGCTGCGCGATTACGCGCTGCAGCGCCGGACCGAATGGCGATTCATCCCTCCCGGCGCTCCAAACCAAGGCGGGGCGTGGGAACGACTAGTGCGGTCTGTCAAAACCGCACTCACCGCGACACTGAACACGAAGGCGCCGAAAGAAGAGGTGCTAACGACCCTGCTAACTGAGGCCGAGAATACCATTAATGCTCGGCCTCTAACACACGTCTCTACCGATCCCCGAGACGACGAAGCCCTGACTCCCAACCACTTTCTGTTGGGGAGTTCGACTGGACTTCCAGCAACCGGACCATGTGAAGAAAGCGACCGTCGAACTTGGCGAGCCAGTCAAGCTCTCGCCGACCACTTTTGGTCACGATGGGTGCGAGAGTACCTGCCGGCGCTCGCTCCGCGACGATCTCCTAGCGGAGGCGAGCGCCCACTCCAAGTGGGAGACCTCGTCGTCGTCGTCGACGCCGCGCTACCTCGCAACGTGTGGCCCCGCGGCGTTGTCATCGAGACCTTCCCCGGTGCAGATGGCGGCGTGAGAAGTGCGGATATCCGGACAAAGGGAGGAGTGTTCCGGCGCCCCACGTCGAAGCTCGCCGTCCTCCCGGTGACATCGGATGGCTGCGAATAGATCTACGCCGGGGGGAGAATGTTACGGACGAATCGCTCGCTTTCGTTTTTTACGCTAATAGAATCTTGTTAGATTCGAATTAGCGTATTGCGTAACTATTTCATAAGATTTTTGTCTAGTTTGTAATGTTTTATGGAATGTGAACCTTTTATTTTATTGCCGCTCGTCCCCATAACCTATAACGACCATGTTTGTTTTATTGTGATCCCCGAGGTACCCGGCCTCATATCTAACCTTGGTCCTGAAGGTCGGGTACTCTCCGAAAGCATGGGAGGGTTCCAATCAGGAATAAACTGGGATTGGGCCCTCCCGAAGCTACTGAATGTCCTACCACCGGGAAAGTAAGAATGTTACAGTGGTAGGACATATACATATAGACGGGCGGCAACCTAAGCTTTAATATGCACTCTTTCATAGAGAAATCGATAGGCAGGTTCTAGAAAGAGAAATTAAAATTGTATAATTCATAGAGGATCTCGAACACAAAAAAGAGCGAATTGGTGCCGTGTGCAAACGGCTCACTTTACGGTAAAGCCTGGGGGTATATATACCGGAACACACCCTCAGTCATTGTAGTTGCAATAGAGCAGTAGTAGCAGTAGGAGCAGTTGAAGAGTGAACCAGAGGAACCCAAAGGAGCAAAAGTGAATCAGAGCGAACATTCGGACGAACATTCCGAACGAACATTCCGAGCGAACATTCGGACGAACATTCCGAACGAACATTCGGACGAACATTCCGAACGAACATTCGGACGAACATTCCGACGAACATTCGGGCGAACATTCCGACGAACATTCGGAAGAACATTGGAGCAAAATTGGAGAGAACTTCTTGGCAACTGAACCACGAACCGCAAGGAAGAACTCATCCTCGAACCCCGCTCATTGTCGAACCTCGCTCATTCTCGAACCTCGAACCTTGTTAAGTTTAGAATCAGTTTAACTTTGAACCTTTAACTAGAATCTTTTGCTTAGAATCGTGTAACTAGAACCATTAACCATAAAATATACAGTCCACTGAACCTGAACCCTTTTTTAATTAACCGAACGAGCTACGTAGAGACACCGTTGAGTGACCATCCTCAATACCCTGGATTAACACATAATTCTTCTTTTTATCCCGGATTTTTTTCAAGTCCCCGAAGAGTAAGTAAGAATGATAATTGAAATCTACCAGGATGAAGTCGCAGGCAGAAGCTAGTTTAAAACCTTGAACACTTTTAACTAAAAACATTCAATTTTCAATTATTATTCAACAAAGCTTTGTCTTACATAAATCTATGCTCAATAAAAGAGAATATTCACTCATTAAATTTAATTACAATATTTAAAGATCCTTTCATTAAGTTTTCTTTCAAATATTCTCATTTTCATAATAAGTGGCTTCGTTAAATGGAAATTTATTACCGCGCTTTTCCAAATTTAATTGAACTAAGAAATAAAGTACACAAAAGTGGGAAAAAGTGGGTTGGTTGGTGGCTTAGGGCGACCTCGAAGGGCTTTATCAGCGGGGGTATTCTCTACAACGGTACCCAAACCTTTTTTTTTCGCGTAGAAATGTTAATTACGCTGCTTTTATTTTAAATCAAAACCAAGTTTTATTCCAGTAATAAACAAAAAAAAAAAAAAGATTATCTTTATTTTACTTTCTTAAGGCGGACCCCTTGCATAGTCCTTACGGAGCCCTATGGATCACATTTTGAGAATAGCTGCTCTAATAAATACTCCAGGTTTGAACTAGAAGAAAACTCTCCGGAAAAATATTATGTTTGAGTCTTTTGATTCGCTATGTAAAATAGCACTGTTAATGAAATTATTTAAGATGGGCTAAGATGGAATGCCTCTATACTGGCAAATTCACCGGTTGTCTTGTCCCCACACCGGAACACAACAATGCGAACACTGTTGCTTGGCGGGTGGTTAATGGATAAGATGGTAGCGATCCGGACGGACCCTGCACAGGGTCCTACCTCAACTTAGTTAATCGATTTATTTTACCTGCAGATAAAATTGCTTTGTCTAAAATTAAACTAATAATTTTATTTGCATAAGTCGCACATTTAGAATTGTAGTGACCCAATTCAGAAAAATTCAGCTTTCGATTTCGAGCCATAAATTTAGTGTTATAGAAACCTAAGTCGAAAATCAAAATATGTGTATATTAGGTCACTATAATTCTAAAAATGCGAGGAAGAAAATCCTAAATGTAGTAGAATCTAAAGCGGCAATAATTATAATAAAAAATTAAGGCTTCAAATACAGAAAAAAACAACAACAATTATGCAGTAGGGCTAGACCTGCGAGCCTATTATGGTCGTGTTTATCGATATGGATAAAACGTCTGTCACTTTCTGACCAGTACGCAAGTGCGAGAGTGACGGATGCTTTATCCACCGCGATAAAGGCTACCATAATACGGGCCCAGGCACGCGAAGTTTCTATGTTGTACATAGTTTGTCATAGTTATGTGTGGAAAAACCAATGCATTTATTATTGCATACAGTTGCTCTACTAGGATCTGGAGTTTAACTTTCACTGAACCCGATTGTTATGCCAACGAATTCGACGAAGTGTTCATCGCGAAGGAATAACACCAGCAGGAGTAACTTCGCTAACTTTCCGCTTTGTCGGTAAACAACGCGTCCCGATGGAGTTATGTAAAATTAAGTAATACTGCAATTGACTCCGCGGTTCCAGTTTGATTTGCACGAGCAAGTTGTTTGCTTTCATTTGAATATTCAAACACAATATTTAAGCCTAACTTTTACGAAAGAACAACAACTAGTAACAATGTCTAGATCACGAACGCCAAGTTCTTTTTAGGGTTCTTTAGTCAACAAGGAACCCTTATAGTTTCGCCGTGTCCGTCTGTCCGTCTGCCCGCGGTTTAACTGAGATACTCTTGATACTACAAAGCTGTAGTTTGGCATTGTTATACATTTAAATTACGCAGATAAAGTTGTGAAATAAAATCTTCAATAAACATTGTTATTCGGGTACAAGCAGAGCAAAGGTATTTTTTACATTATGACATCAAGGATAGCTTTTAATAAATCATTATGTACATGTTATTATGAATTTTTACATTTGGAAGATCGTTTAGGAAATACTGAACTCGGAAAGTGTAATTTTCACTAGAGTTGTACAAACAAACAGCCAAAACTACAAATAATAAAAATATGAGAATTATCTTAAATTAAACCACATATGACCAAATTAAAAGGAAAACTATCACGACTAAGTAGACTTGATTGGATCCTGAGATACAGGCGGTTAAAGCGTTTTTACCTACTAAAATCATCTACATACGACATAACATCACGCCTTCATTCCCAGAGTGGGGTAGGCAGAGCTACAGAAATACCAACAACTCTAAAAAGACATGTTAATAATTCTCTAACCACATTTTGCACAAGTAGGCTGAGATGTTTACTAGTGTATTAGTGACAGATTGCAAGCCCATCGCCTAACAATACTAGAAGCCTTTGTTCCCTTAGTCGCCTCTAACGACATCCACGGGATGACATGGAGTGGCACTATTCTAACCCGGCAACCACACGGGGTCTAAAATCATCTAAGATAACGTTAATAGAATAGTTAATAGTGCAAATTGCGGTTACAGAATTATTAACATGTCTTTTTAGAGTTGTTGGTATTTCTGTAGCTCTGCCTATCCCACTCTGGGAATGAAGGCGTGATGTTATGTATGTATGTATGTATTGTTTTTTGTAATAGTTTGTTGTGTTTGTAGTAACGGCTTCGCAACCCTACACCTGAGCTTGGTCCGACAAGCTCTTCCCCGTTTTTTTTTATTAAGTAGGTGTTTAAGGTTTAAATCGCTATGGCCATTTTTTTATACATAATACTTTAATTGCCTTAAGACCTGTAAAGCTTGTTCCAGGAGCATTGGAATAAATTTCTAAGGCCTTCTGCCATATAGACCTGTTTTTTTTGTTTGTATTTTTTTTATAAAGTTTGTGTCGTCTTAGTGGTCTCCCACTGTATTACCGATATTCATTTCATCGAAAGTAATACATTCATCTAATTTTACCTTATCGAAAACTATTTTCTGCTAAAGCTATTTATTATTGTTATTTTCAGGTTATATTAAAATGTAGTAAAATTACAAAGGTAGGTTAAGTTAGACTATCTATTTACTTGTGACTATCCCGAAATGTTAATTCCTGCGTCTATAAAAGCCCAATGACATGAAAATTCTGCGAAGTGATACTTTCTATGAAATAAGTGTCGAAAGGTAATCCCATCTACGTAGGTTTATACATATTTGTGTACGTATAACATGGAAAACTATTGAATTATGGTCATAAATAGTTTTGAATTTAAATTTTAATTAAACCAAACTTATATTTTCTTAAAAATCTCAAGAAACTCAAAAAATAGTTTAGCAGTCATACACCTCCCTATTAACTTGAAAGAAAAAACCTTAACCTTTATAAAAAAAAATCTCATGCGTCAAATATACTCGCGAGTACAATTTTTTTTCCGATGCTTCTGTATAGGGTGGCGACAAATTTAAAAACATTCCATCTCAAAACCGTAACCTAACTTTTCACATAACTGCACAATACAATCAAAAACGTACCTAATATGTCCATAATCAATTATACTACACGAAAGAACACTTTACAAAGCCGCCCTCAAATTTCGAGCAAATAGAAAAACAGGCATAATGGGATATTTATTTTGTTCAATTTGGTTTTATTGGGTAATTCATTGCCAGAGGATAGCTGCGGGGCTTCGGAATTTGCCAAATCCCGGGTGAGCAGCCGCTGCCTCGGCCTGGTGTTCGAACGACTTTTTATTACACGACCTTTACATACAAATGGCTCTCAATAAAGAATTACTGTTTCATTAGACAAGATTTCCGGTTACTTGAGGTAATAACACTTAGAATGTTTGAACAGGATATATGTATCCTAAAGGACGCCGTTCATTTAAGTTTGGACAAATAAATAAATCACAGGACAATGTCACACAAATTGCCCTAGTCCCAAACTAAGCTCTAGGCTTGTACTATGGGTACTAGACAACGATAAACTTACTTACATAGATAAATACATAAAAAACATCCAAGATTCAGGAATAAATACTCGTGCTCATCACACAACTATCTGCCCTTACCGGGATTTGAACCCAGGACCGCTAGCGTGTCGATGTGGTCGATATTATTTGTTTAGTTTCAGATAATCTACTAGCCGGGTATAGCTAGCAGCTGTTAATGGAAAACCATGTGTTGTGCTATGATGGTATGCGTTTAAAGCTATCAACTTATATATTAAACATGCATACATATATGTATGCTCCGGAAACATGCCAGCTTTAGGTAACCGACATATAATAAGGAAAAAAAACACACCCCGTTTGTATAATCTTGCGACCGCACAAAAGAATGCTGACGCGAAAATAAAAGGCACATCGTTGAATTTAAAATTTTAACATTTTCAAACTTACGAGACTTTCCAGCGGTCACTAGGGATGAAAACTAACAACAGGATAAAAATGTATTCGTTGGACTTAAAATTGGGTTTCTGTTCTAGTAAGAACGTTAAAAATAATAAATTTGTGGAAAGCAATACTTTCATCGTTACAAACTGTGACTTAAATTCATACAAAAACTAATAAGAAGCCTTATTATGGCAGGAAACTTTAGGAAATTGCGCTATCGAGACTAAACAATATCTATGTGTCATGATGTAACAAAATACATAAAACCGGCATCAATTACCAAATGAAATTATTGCACCCGATTAGAGCCATAATGCGTTATACCATAACATATTGCCAAGCAGTAACGCGTGTAACCAAATTAACTAGACCCCCGTAACTCTTTCCGTAGTACGGCTTCAAGATGTTAACGGAGCGCGGCTGGAAACTTAAATGGGTCACACTTTATTGGATTCGCTACCGAAAGGTGTGAGAAAATTTACGAGGGTTTGGCAACCACGTTACGATATTTCTGAGCGAATATCGCAAAGCTTCTCTATTAGAGAAAATTGCGCGGCGTGTTAGGAATCAATGTATCGCTCATCAAAGGAGTTCGCACTCCGCTGGAGTCCTGAGAGAAAACATTTTGCGGCATTTGATCTTGGGTTTTCTTGCTAAAATGGTTACGTTTCATATCGCACATACAATTTCGAGATAAGGTTATTTAAACCCCTTTTGTGTACTTCCTTATCGCAATGAGATTCCCTTGGGAAGGATTTTTGGGGTATGTGACTGACGTACGCGTGTAAATATGTTTATAAATGTAGGTATTTTTATGAAACATAAGCTATAGAAAAAAACAAAGCCCTCAAAGGTACTTCGCTACAAATGTATAAAAGCGCAAACTATGTAAGTACGATGATTTTTTTGGCAGTGAGACTTCAGAGAATTCATCTCACGTGGATAAGGCATGTCAAGTATGCCAAGTGCACCCAGAACCAAGTAGATGCTGCGAGATGAGCGACGTAGACAAGGCAGGCCTAGACGGAGGTGCCAGACTATTTGGCCACGTTACATTCTTGAACAACTATGAGGTACAAAATAGAGAGATCTAGGGAAGCAGCCTTTACCTACAAGTATTTAGGCTAATTATATGATCAATAAAGTATGTGTAGCTGGCTTGACTTATCAAATAAAGAATGAGGACTCTAAGCAGAAAGTTATTGTAACCCTTTAACTTAACCAAAAAAAATGAGTTACAGGTAGAAGACGACTGCTACTTAATTAATCATGTGTAAGCAAAAAGCAGTTCTGATTTCACCAATGGTCACAATATTTTTGCATTAGACAATTTAATTACGAATCAAAAAGCCGTCCTTAGTTGTTAAGTAGGTACAACTAATTAGTAAGTAATTTTAAACTTTAATCTCTCAGTTACCTATACAATATTTTAACTCTTTGTTAATCTAGCTCGTTTTTTTTTGTGGCTGTGTCTGTAGTCCTAATATTTTAAAACTGTTCCGTCGTCGGTGTCCCCGAGGTACAATGCAGCTACTTATCGATTGCACGGAACGTTGCGAAAATTGCCAAGATAGAGACGGTCTCTTGTGTAAAATTCTATATATAATGGACTAACATTCAAATAGAAAATAGACACTTGTATGCTTGCTGCGCTAAATTGAGCCCTGTAAAGAGTCCATGCACCGTCGCTGATGCCACTACTACGTTAAACGTTGATCAGGGGGATTATTGCGACATAACTATACAGTTCATTTTACGGTGACCGTAAAGGACATAGCTATAGCAGTTATATAGCTTTATCCTTTTCTCTCAGCGAAAATTGAACTGCATAGCTATGCCATAATAACCCCCTACGGCGTGTATTCTACTGGGTAAGACATTTACCGTTATTGTATAGTTTTTAACTCAGCCGCCATTTCTATCAAGTAAATAAGATATAAGAAAGTGCGATATCATGGCGTTGCTCGTAGTTTCCTTTGTTTGCTGAAGATGTTAAAAGCTAATAAAGTAGATAAATGTTATTTCACCTGTTTCTACGTAGCTACTCGACACACCAATAAAGTGGACACCTGTGCATCGTCTATCACTGACATATAGGGCACGGGAGGACATTTCAGCGTTGACTAACTAACGTAGCTGTACAATTGTGGATTATGTCACACGGGAGCAACATGAAATATTTACGGCGAGGCCGTACATTGAATCCTAAACGAAGCGAAGGAAGCGTTAACGCTCATGTTGAAAATAATTTTGCCACCGTGTGACACGTAACTGGTTTTTACATTACCATGAGGAAAATAAAAGATCTCAGTGGAAGTGCAAATAGACGAAAAATAAATTGCAGTCGATTATGTGCATACTATTTTCAGATTTTATTGCGGTTATACTGGCAACAAAATGTCCTTGAATAGAAAAGTGCCGCTTTGATCCCTCCTAGCAGGGAAGAAAAGTCCCCATTCCGAATTCGTGATGTGAAAACTAAATTTTCTATCATATATCACTGCGTCTAACCTTTACTTACGTTAGGCGTATTTTTCTCGTACATACTCGTATAAGGCTCGTTTTTGTCCGCTAATAGGTACATACGCCGGCCGGTAACATGTGGCTGGATGGCGAAGAGATATTTAAAAGCTCGGATTCTTGTATATACGTACGCGTTTAGGAGCGTCCTCACTGAGAGCATTGGCGTGTAATAAACATTTGGCGACGAATATTCAAGTGGTGTGGACCACGTTCATGCTCGGCTCAACGTCCACACCACTCGAATATTACACGTGAATGCTCTTAGTAGGGATGCTCCTTTATTGTTACTTAATAATTACTCAAAACAGCGCGAACATGCGGAATGTGCGCGTGTTTGTGTAACAAAACCAGTTGGTAAGTACAGTTTATAATTACTGAGGTGTGAGCGCATATTATATGAGCGTGCAAAAACGTGCTTAGATGCGAGGCAAAACAAAAATGCTCTAAAGTGTATTTAATTTAGAACACCATTGCCATTAGGCCAAAGTAATTAAAACCACTATCGATTATATATCCGCGTGGATTAATTACTATACCCGTTTTGTAAAACTACTCTCTATTATTGGAATCTATAGCGATCGGTAAAAATGGTCCGCCATTTTTAATTACGGATCGACGCCATTGTCAGGGGCCCTCGACATTCTCGATGGAGGCTGATCGGCGCGCCGGCGCTGCGGCGTCGACTTAAAAAAAGCGTTCATTAACACTATGGGCTTTAAAACATGGCGGCCCTGATAATTCTAAAATGAACTGTGTTTATATGTGACAACCAGGAATCAGATTTTTCATCGCACGGTAAGATGAAAGAAAATTATGGAGTTGATATTTAAGTTAAAACGTTAGTCATATTCATACTCACTCATATTCTTAGTCCCGTCTTTTATATTTATCATGATTAATTATTTGAACTTAATTACGTACCAAGTTTAACAGACCATTGCGATATAGCTTTATCAAACTGGCCGCTTTATCAAGATACATTTATTAACCTTGTGTAAATAAATGTATGAGTATAAGTATGAATATCACTAAAGTTTTAAACTCCATTTTTTTTTCATCATACCGCGCGATGAAAAATCCGAGCTCTGGTGACAACCATTCCTAAATTAATTGCTAAGCAGTTAATGGCACGATGTCTAACAGGAGTTCCGATCCAAGTTCCATTCTCTCCTGTTCGGAGGCCTATAACGTGTATGACAATAACTACGGAACTTTAGAAGCCTTTGTTATTAACTTTCAACCAGGCAATCAGGAGCGCAATTCAACATTTACTAAGTAATACAGAAGACACTTTTTTTTTTGAGATTTACTAACAAGTGATATATTGTAGGATACCTACATCTTAAATAGTCTATAGTTGTGAAATAAATACGTATAATGCTCACTTAATTATAGGTATCTACAGCATGCAAAATTACACAACATCTTTGCATGAATAAACCATAACTATAGTTAACCATAATTTTAGCATAATTACACGTTGTTAATCGGTGTCAAGTCAAAAAGCCATATTAATTTAGTTCATGCGCTTATCTTGTTTTGACCACACCACGTCACGCGTGAGCGGTAGTCGTTTCTAAATGACAGTCCCCGATTTTATCAAACTCTAGTGCTTTATTTAATTACGCACAACTCTTACATCCTGTATGAGCGCACTTGATAATGAAAGCATGTAGTAGTGCTTAAACTAGATATTTAGGGCCGATAAACAGGCGGCCGGCATGCCCCGACGCCGATCGCTCTGATAAACCACGCCGCGGCACTTCGTGTTTCCCTCTTCACTCACTCAATGCAAAGAAGTAACATTCGCTGTGAATAACAATCAGCTTTGCTTAATTTTGCAGCGAATAAACTGAAAAAGTGAAATACCTCTACTTTACGGCGCTATGGATGAAGGCGGTATTTACTTAAATTGAGGAGATTTTAATTTTTAATTAAAATACGTTGCATTTATAAATGTGGGGCTTGAATTAATATCAGCCAGCAATTCCTATAGATGGAGCTGTTTGTTAGTAATTTTCATTTAAAAATAACTCACCGACCTGCTCAATATTTTTGGTCGTTCTCGCAAAGCAATTACAGACACTTTTTTCTCTACAAAGTTTTCCACTAAAGCAAACTCGCATGGAATCCTTTGAAGCTGTACGAAATAATATTTTATATTTGTGTCCGAAACTAGAGGACGCCCGCGATTTCGTATGCGTATTTCTTTTTTGCTAAGGTTAATAGTTTCTACACATTCCATTATGTAAAAACTACATCCATTCATATTTCCATTCTACAAGTAATATAATAAATGCGTTACTAAATCTGTTCGTTTGTTGGGCTTTCAAAACTAAATCGCTGAACCAACATAAATAATTTTACAATAGAGATAACTTGACCCCGGGAAAGGATATTATTTATTTATAGCACGAAAAAAGCATAAATGGCGAACTAAATGCCTAATGGCATTCTCTACCAGTTAAACAAATAATCTTACAGAAAATAATAAAGTGATGCGCTTAAAAAAAAAAGAAAATAAAGCAAATAGGTACTATAGCAGTTTTCGAGCGGTAAATATCAAGTTCTACGTGGACGTAGCAGTGGGATTACGTACTATAGTATCATTGGATGTTTCTACATTCAGTAGTAGGTATAGGCTGTGCGTTGTCGTTATCAGTGTTATCACTCAATCATGGAACAGTTTTATAAGTAGTTATAGATATGCAAATAACTATGGATTGAATATCATGATGTTACATTAAGCATTTCCCCGTTATTACTGAAGAACAAAATGATGTACTGTACTTTTCTGTTTTTTTTTGTGAAAATACTTTGCAAGTAAAGTTGGGAAACCTAAGTATGGGAGATACCCACCGTAAAAAGCTCTTGAGATACGAGAGCTTAACCTGTGGACTAGGTACCCGGATTTGGCTGAAAATACAAGCTAGGCAGTGCAGCAGGCAGCGTCTGAAATTTAGGTACTTACTCGTAGGTTATAAATATTCTATCGTACCGTCACCTTATCTTGTACTTATACTAAGGCGAGCGTGGACAAAGGATCACGTATCTTGCGCAGATAGCCACGTACAGTGTTTAGTGCTCTGCATATCAGATACAATTGGCCAAGTTGGCTGTAATGTAATCTAGTCAGAGTTCTGCACTGTAGAGGTACTGGTTATTCTTCATGATTTGATAGTAATTCAATAAGTCGATAACAATACATATAGAGGCAAAGTAGAATAAGGTAGAGGTGTTAAGTGTCGCCCTAAATATTAGGATAGTTTATATTTAAGTGTGAATATTATGATAAATTTAATTTCCGTCTCGTTTGTATAAATATGCATATGATTACAGTACTCTATTACAAGTTGAACCTACCTGAGTATTGGATTGACGTAAGAAGTGGTGAGGTCGCCTATAGTCTTCAGAATTCTTGAATGCTATTTATTGTCTATGTATGCAAGTACAAAATATACAATAGGACAAGACATTTTGAAAGGAAATTATCTGGGCTGGGATTCTACCCGGTAATAACCAGAGCTCGGATTTTTCATCGCACTGTAAGATGAAAGAAAATTATGAAGTCGATTTTTTTTTATGGCATCGAGAAGGCTAAGAGCACACAGGCCACCTGATGGTAAGTGAAAACTGTGACCCATAGACATTCGCATTCACAACCCTGAGGACTAAGATGAAATGCCTCTATGCTAGTATATATTAAAAAAACTTTAGTGTTATTCATACTCATACTCATTCATTTAAATAACACCAATAGATTACATAATAAATTAAAATGTTAAATGCCATGTTTGTTCATGGGCCAAAAAATAAAAATAATATGAACATTAAGTAAGCTCCTAAGTAAGTTTATAATATCGATGGAGCATGTAGCTATAGGAATTATAGTTCAAATTTTTGACAAGGAAAATTAATGTATCTTGATAAAGCGGCCAGTTTGATAAAGGTCTATCGCAACAATATACTCTGTAAAACTAGGTACGTAATTAAGTTCAAATAGTTAATCTTGATAAATATAAAAGACGGGACTAAGAATATGAGTGAGTATGACTAGTGTTTTAATTTTAATATCAACTAAATAACTTTCTTTCACCTTACCATGCGAGGAAAAATCCGAGTCCTGGAATAACGATATCGTCTTCGACCTGTTTCCGTATTGTCAACTTTTTGATAATTCTTATGTCATTTACAATAAAGGCGACTGTGACATAAACGACTCTAATACAAGTCAAACGCGATATCGTTTTAACGCAGTAGAATAAAGGCCATGGTTTTTTTTCTCGGTCTTACGAGTATAATTACAGAATAATGTAAACAAAAGTTATTTTAATCCAGAGAGTAATTTAATCAACAAAGTAATATGAAAAAGTATATTTGTGTTAAAAGTAATACGACCCGAAAGTTGGATTCGTAAATTCAGTTTCAATTTTCAGTACGACAAGTGATTAATATTTCCAAGAGTTATAACAGGTCTAAAAGAGTTATCTCACTCGTACCGCATACTAAACATCATACCTATGAAAATATTCATACTTATTCTTAAACTTCGCAAGTTTCTCAATACCTATAGAAAAATTCAAAACTCCTGTATGCATATTTATATATTACACACACGCGCACACACGCACACGCGCGCGCCCACGCACAGACACACACACACACACATTTGATTATTGTTAAGTATAGTCCTAACTTAACTAGCTATAATGTGTGCTATATGTACACATGCACGTTTGTATTTTGTTTTTCTCTGTTTCTTTTTTTAATAACATTATTACGGTATAAGTATTATAACATTTGAGTCTGTTTTAATTGCATATATTATTTTGTGTTAGCAATAGTAGGAATTAGCTGGAATTCGTTGTTATTATAATTAGGGTCGGAGGGACCCTGCTCCTATAAGCAGAGATCGGACAAATGGGCGTCATCCGGGTCCCTAGAATACTAAAGGGCTAGAATACTATGTATGCGGACTTAATATAATATTGCTAATAAAAAAATTCACGGGACTTCGGAATTTAAGTTAACATAAACACATACCTATTAAAGTTTTAAAATTAATTATTTTAAGTTAATTTCTATTTAAAAATCTACCAAATAGTATTTGATTTACCTGCAATTAATTGAAGTAAATAATAAAACGTTATAGCTACGCAAATTTACGTGAAGTTTTGTTTTGTTTTAATAGCTAAACCCTAAATATTTTTGCAATATATTACATTCTCGTGACGTTTTGTGCAATCCAGGAGCCCCGGAACTTACATTATATAAATCTTTTTTTAAGAAGCTCACTCCATATTTAAATTAATTTTTCGGCAAATTAAGAACTTTAAAATTAGCTTTGGAATTTCCGATGCCCGGGTCTCTATTCTACTGCGTTACAACGATATTGCGTTTGACGTGTTTTAGAATCGTTTATGTCACAGTCGCCATTATTGTAAATGACATAAGAGTTATCAAAACGTTGATAATACGGAAACACTTCAAAGGCGATAACATTTTTACCGTGTAGAATCTCGGCCCAAGTCATATGTAAATGAAGTTTAGTTATACGTTAATTTAGAAGTAAACTTAAATATCAAATTACCTACCAGATAAATCATATTGCTTTTGACTTGTTGTGCTATTGTTTTTAACTCGGCCACCATTACTGTCAAGTAAATGAGAGCCATCGCAACGTAGAACAATACGGTAACATGTCAAGCAATAATTGTTTTACCGAGTTAAACAGAGCCCTTGTTAATGACTCATTAGAGGAATATAGTCCATGGATATCACGCAAGGACCATTGTCCCGTTAAAAATATATTCTATGGTGGACTTGACAGACGCACTTGCAGTTAGTTCCTCGCACTTGCGTCAAGTTACGAGTTCGTTTTAACTAGCTTTAAAACGTAGTACCACAGTCGTTTCTCTAAAGCACTACAGACTGCTTGCAGATTTAACGAAAAACAAGCCTTTAAGTATTCTAGGGACCCGGATGATTGCAACACTTTGGCTTTATATTGAATAATATAAGGGTCATACACACTCTTAAAAACAAAAGTTGTCCCTCCTGTGGTCAATAGTTAAAAGCTTATATGCATATAAATTATGTTTATATATGATAGGTCTAAAGCAGTTCCGACGGCGTTTTTGCGGGACCATTCCCGAAAGTTAACGTTTTCAAGGCCTAGTTTTCTGGCTTTAGCATGGGCTTAGCCAGAAAATTAGGCCTTGAAAACGTTAACTTTCAGTATGTCCACAGGAAAGACAGTAACCTAAATCTGTGTATGACCCATAATGTCAGGAGCAATGAAAACGGGTAACTTTTTATGGAATTTCTGTAATAGTAAACACACACACATGTGTCACATAGGTGATCCGTTTTTATCGCTTTTGAATGTTTCTATAGGTATTGAGAAACTTGCGAAGTTTAAGAATAAGTATGAGTATTTTCATAGGTATGATGTTTAGTATGCGGTACAAGTGAGATAACTGTTTTAGACCTGTTCTTGAAAATATTAATCACTTGTCGTACTGAAAATTGAAACTGAATTTACGAATCCAACTTTCGGGTCGTATTACTTTTAACACAAAGAGACCTTTTCATATTACTTTGTTGACTAAATTACTCTCTGGATGAACATAACTTTTGTAATATACTCGTAAGAGCGAGATGAAGAGTATGAGAGTATTTAGTAAGAAAAAAAAGGACAATATCATGTGGACCCAACTAGGCTGAGACTGTATCTTGGGACCCTGTGAGTCAAATCTGGATCTCTGCCGTTTGGCCAAATAATTTTTCGTCGTATGTTTTATTTGAGCAAACGCTTTTTTCCAAAACTGTAAATATTTCAGGATTTTTATAAAACGAACCTAACCTAACCAATAGGGTTCTACGCGATGGTCCTGAAATAAATCCTGAAATATTTACAGTTTCAGAAAAAAATGCGTTTGCCTAAATAAAACATTTGCCTAAATAATACAATTGACGAAAAACTATTTGGCTAATCGGCAGTACACGGTCGAATCTACCTCAGTAGAATCCAAATTATGTGGCTGCCAACTACACAGATATAATCTGGATCTGGAAAAGGTGGTCTATAGAAATCCGGTCACTCTTGGCAGGTAAACGGGGTTGTTGACTGGGCACACCTGTACATGTACCCATATGTACCCGTATGTTGCATAGTATTGACCTCAATTGGGTTCCCGCTAATTGCGATAATTCTTAATGCTTTTTCTCACTTACGGTTTCAAATGAGGCTATGTCAGCTTATAGACTTTAAATCAAACCATTTAACAGGGTTCTGTAGTCAACAAGGAACCCTTATAGTTTTGCCATGTCAGTCTGTCGGTCAGTCCGCAGTTTTACTCAAGACTCTTGGTACTACAAAACTGTAAATAGGCATAGTGATACAACTTTTAGGGTTGAGCGGACGGATAGTTAATTTTAAGTTCTTTTTGGTGTGCCGACCAAAGAACAGGCCACCTTTTTCAAGGAGAATTCTGGCAGAAGGGTGTCAAGTTTCGGCGATTTCGAAGCCGCAGGGTAGCTGACGTTTTTTTATCGTTAAGTACACGCAGGTACACAGTAAAGCGAAGTACCAAATAATTTAACATCATTACATAGAGTGAGATATCATTTGATAGCTATTATAAAAATCATTAATTACACGATACTACATTTTTTTTGGGGGACCGTATACGAAGTTTATATTGAATTCGAAAAGTTTCAATTATTTTTTTTCCCCGAGAAGCCAAAATTGCAAATAATAAAAATCAGAAAAATGGATCATACACACTCTTAAAAACAAAAGTTGTCTCTCCTGTGGTTAATAGTTAAGAGCTTGTATGCATATAAGTTATGTTTTTATATGTCTAAAGCAGTCCTGACGCCGTTTTTGCGGGTATGGGCTTAGCCAGAAAATTAGGCCTTAAAAACGTTAACTTTAATCTTATATAAAAACACCATAAAACGAATTCATAATAATAACTAACACTGCGAATAAAGTATAAAGAGACATGTACTCGTAACAATACAAAATTACATTACATAGATACAAAAATAACAAGACACAGAGAAATTGTTGCGAAACGGTCCCAACTCAGCATTAGCTAGCCGTAAAGCCAGCGCTGATCTTCTGTTGGAACCGCTTGGTGAAAGACGGAAAGTGACACTTAACACAAAACAACGTAAAAAGAAAAACAACACGAGTAATCCTGAAAAGTATACGGTTTAGAAATAAAAGACAGTATGCCAAATGATGATTAGGCCAAAAAAAATTATGCCAGATGAATGTAAACCGTCGCGTATTATTGTGATTGCAGCACTCTCGATTACTGCAACTGTTAGTTGTTAGTCTCTGTCGTCTGTACGTGCGAGATACCACCCTCATCTTAGGTCCAATATTTGCGTGAAGTAATATTTAGTAGGTCAGACATTATATTACATTAGTTATTAACGAGATATTTAACCACAAAATAAATATTCCGGCGAATAAAATTAGGGTGGCTTGAATTACGAAACCTAATTAACAGTGGTGATAAATATTGATGAAGAACCCACGCACAAAATAGGTCCTTAGAAGGTCCGAAGGCAGTAAATCAGTAATATCTCGCTTAAGCTTATATTTGCTCTGGTAATATGAATACCTGATTATCTCACCATGTCAACCGAGAGCGATGTCCACTGCTGGTTATAGATACTCGTAGACAGCACGCAAAGATCACCATAAGACATGTCATATGATGTAAAAAATATATCCTAATTGTACTCTTACCTACTTTGAGCGCCGCTAATCTAAATATATAAAAACAGTACGGCTGGACTTGGGCACTTGAAAGGAGGGAATATTCCTTGGATAAGCTAGGGGTGCACTAAGGGATTTTTGGAAATTCATCCCCTAAGGGTTAAAAATAGGTAGAGTAGCGGGGAAACGAAATCTACGCATACGAAGTTCCGAGTGCCCTCTAGTAACTGATAAATTACAAGTAAGTACATAGTAGTTTTAAAATACTGTAAACATGTTACGCGTTTCCTTTTTTATGTGCGTTAGTTGATTGCGCAGTAATAGGAATCTTGACCACGACCGTTGTAATATAATTATCAGTTCAAAATTAAATACGCAATATACCTACGCTATTAAATTTAAATGATCGGGAATATAGTGCTTTTAATGTAAAACCGTAATGTTTTTGAAAAACTGTTGGTACGGGTCCCTTTGAAACGCATACAATATTTTCGCATAACATCCTTTTAGGCTGAAATTTCAGAATTTAATAAACATATATTGTGTAGATTAGTATTTTATAATAATTAAAATAAAACCGTTTCAATTGTAAGAACCGTTTACAGAAAAATGTTTTTATGCGAAAAGATAGTTACATTATGCGTAAAAAAATATGCCATCCAACAGCGAACCCTGTTGGTATTGGCAGTCCCTCAAATTCAGAATAAACGCGTAATCCTTTTTTACCAACACAATAAATTCAATGATGTTCTAAAAATGCGTGTAATTTAAGGGCTTGCACATTGCTAGCCTTAAGGGATGACTTCTTTTAATATTTACAGATTATATATTTCATATAAAATAGGTTGACATTTTGTTAATATTTCTGCAAATGATAAAGATTACAGGGCGGGAAAGGTCGGTTTTTCATTACGCAGGGTGTTAACGGAAGAGGGTGACCTCCCTTAAGCTATTTATGAGCCCAATTTTCCCAATTTCATCTCAATATTCGACTAACCAGTAACGAAATAAGAGTAAAATAAAGATAGGTTTACTTGTAACGTTAGTAATTCGGTCGCTGTGGTATTCATTATATGTATAACTATTACAGTAGAATTATTTCGAGTTACCGCTGACAGATGGATTGCCTTCGTTTAATTTTCAGCTTTAATCTCATACAAATAAAATAGTTATTCCTAAATCGGTAGACGTGGGTAACAGTATTCTGAAAATTGCTTTATTTGTATGAAATTAAAGTTGAAAATTAAATGAAAGCAAACTCTCTGTCAGGGGTAAACTGACAGTAATCGTACAGGGCCTCTATTCAACTGCGTTATAACGATATCGTATTTGACCTGTTTCCGTATTGTCAACGTTTTGATAACTCTTATGTCATTTACAATAATGGCGACTGTGACATAAACGATTCTTAAACGAGTCAAACACGATATCGTTTTAACGCACCTGAATAGAGGCCCTGTTCTTACTTACTTACATTAAGCGTCGGTTATTAGTTCATTATCTATCTCTTTGAAAAATTTCATCGGTCAAGTAGTTTAACTGTTAAAGCAGAATAATCGCTACCACTATATTATTAGCCATTAACCACCCGCAAAGCAACAGTGTTCGCATTGCTGTGTTCCGGTGTGGGGATAAGACAACCGGTGAAATTATTAGCATAGAGGCATTCCATCGTAGTCCTCAGGGTCGGCAACGCATTTGTGGTCTTAGAGTCTTGAGAATTCAAATGTCTATGGGTCTCAGATTCCACTTACCATCAGGTGGCCTGAGTGCTCGTGTTCTTTCTCCTTAACATAAAAAAATAAATAAAAAAAAAAGCATTTTAGTGGTGGTAGGACCTTGTGCAGGATGCGTTCAGATCGCTACCACCTAGTAGTTTAGCCTACCGCAAAGCAGCAGTGTTCGCATTGTTGTGTCTGGTGAAATTTCTAGCAAAGAAGCATTACATCATAGTCCTCAGGGTTAGCTACGCATTTGGAATCTTAGGATTGTAGTCTTGAGAATTTATATTTCTAGGGTCTCAGAAACCACTAACCATCTGGCGGCCTGTGCGCTCGTATGCCTTATCAGTTGTCTCTCTACTTCTTGTCAAAAAATAATAATCAGGAATCCACGCAGTCTCTCAACATTTATTTTAACTTTACAGAAAACAGAGCTACAGCGTGATGATATTTTAACAACTTATCCCGTTATACCTATTATAAATGCGAAAGATCGTGTGTGTGTTAGTTTGTCACCCCTTCTTGCTGCAACAGCAGCAAGCTCTTTATCAATTTACAAGTTGCCGAAGGAATAACGAAAAACGAAATCTACGCGGACGAATTCGTGTCAGAAGCAAGTAATAAATACATGTGAAATCTCATTATGCCACACAGACCAGCGTCAAGTTCAATTAATTACCACTAATTTCACCTTCCAAATTGTGATATAGACTAAAAAACTTTAATATGGGCGGCTACAAATATAAATTCACATTAAAATAGTCAGCGTCCGTAACCTTTACACTTCTCAATTAATTATCTGTTAAATCAACAAAAATCCCCTTAAATTGGAAATTTATGGCGCCAATCTCTGATGCAAGTTAACGGTTCTTAATTTAAATGTTGGCGAGGTGAGAATTACAAGGGACGACAAGCTAAGCTGGTTAGGCGTGTCGGCTAATTTAGAATTACAAACTAATCATGATTTATCTTCAGTGTTTGAAACAAAGGATGAAATGTTTATTTAATAATTACAACAATGGATTCACAGTTAGGACCAGAACACCTACATCGTTAGCACAAAAAGTGCGTGCATACAAAGAAAATAAATTAGATTAAGCACACGTTAAAATTACAAACTAAACTAAACATGTATCGGAAAATATATTGCATTCCATATGTAATATTTCTGTTTGTACCAGACCAATATAGCCAAGGAATGTGAGCCAAGGCGTCATGTATTTTCTTACTCCAAAATTGATCTAGTCCCAAACTCAGCTCTAGCCTTGTACTATGGGTAATAGACTTGTATAGAGAAATGAATCCTTCATCACAAAGGTTTGCCCATACTGGGAATCGGACCCAGGACCGCTAGCTTCGTAGGCGTCTACATTAAAGAACCCATATTTGTAATTTCACTTTTATACCCATTGCAGTGAACATTTTAAAAGATGTTCATTATGTAAATAATACCATGGAACACATGATACCACTCGCTGTATAGAGCATAATGCCTCTGTTCAAGACTCTAAACATAAGCATTATGCTGTATATTTGTTATGGCAATACTGTCATCATTTCACCTTTCACCTTTCACTCATGTTCTCTCTCTCTTTTACTTTCATCTCTAGAAACTGCACACACACGCTCTGTATATTTAAATTCAATGCTTTATGTATTGTCAATAAAATCATAATAAAAACAACAGTACATTTTTAACTTAAGACTAGCTTAAGCCTAGTCAAAAAGCCCCCCTCGAGTCGCGAATATTTAAATTAGTTTTGATTAATAAACGCAGTTTTAGGTGAATATTTTTTAAATTATAATCCCTAGAAACATGTCTCATCTCAAAAATTTGAGCAGTAATAATAAACGAGCAAGCTACTTTTTATATTTAACCTATTTAAATCAACTCGTGTATTAAACGGGTTTAGGTACTGAGTATACCCGTGGATCCACCGCATACCGCACGATGACGTATACGTTGACATGACCGCAGCCTAACTGACAACTTCCATCTGCCAAAATCTGATAGATGAAATTACTTGTACGGTTTAGTCGATACCGCAAATTTGACTTTGATTTTGTTTGATTTTGTTTCATATCATACTGTAGGCAAATTATCGCCATAGTAACATATTTTCAAAATTTTAATAATTGATTACTCGTATTGAAAGTCAATTAATGAAGTAACGTAGTATTAAGAAAAGGAGAAGGCTGAATAAATAATTTCACACGGTGGATTTCTTGTCAACATATCTTTTAATTTACGTTATTCACGTATTCACTTTATTGTTTAGTTAATGGCTTTCACTCCTTTAGGCTTGTGTCCGTGCGTTTATCGCGTGACTAAACGTCGTGGATAAAACATCCGTCAGTTTCTCACAAGTACAGTGCGAGAGTGACGGATGCTTTATCCACGATAAACACACGGCCAGAATACGGGCCCTGAGCTCGATTTTTCTCGGTAAACCCATATTGATTTTGATATGTTATCGTATGTCGTTACGTTACGATACATGTCAAAAGCAATATGGTTTTACTAAAAAATATAGAGCCTTGATAATGGTGAAATATTCTATAATATATCACACGCAAGAAAAATTCGCATTGTTGTGTTACGGTGTGGGTATAAGACAACCGGTGAAATTACTAGCATAGAGGCATTCCATCTTGGTCCTCAAGGTTGTCAACGCATTTGAGGTCTTAGGATTGTAGTATTGAGATTATAGTCTTAAAAATTCAAATGTCTATGGGTCTCAGATTCCACTTACCATCAGGTGGCCTGAGTGCTCGTGTGCCTTCTCCTTGCCATATAAAAAATTATCGGTTATTAAATATTTTTATCTTGTGTACTTGACAGAAGCACTTAGAGTTAGTTCCACGTACTTCCGTCAAGTCACGAATTTACTAAACTAGCTTTAAAAACACAGTACCTCAGTCATTTCTCTAAAGCACTATAGACTGCTTGTAGATTTGGAACAAAAACAAGCCTTAAATATTCCATGAAAAGAACGCCTGCTAATTTCCACCGTTAACAAGTTACCTAGATAATAGAGGCCAACAGCGACTTTACGGGTTTTTATCCTTAGGAAAACCTTTATGCTTTCTGAGGAGTACAAGAATGCTGTGAAACATAAATTATTCTGAGCGAAACATTCTCGGCGAGATTGCGTGCGAGCTAACTCGCTTAAAAACGACTTAGAGCTCGTAAAGGTGAGCAACGAGCGTGGCGAGCTTTAAAATATGCCGCCAACAATTTTGATTGTTCTTTTATTGTATAAAAGCCGGAGCCATTTTTGCTAAAAGGATCTGAATGGATCAAACCTTTTGAAACGGTGCGAACGATTCTTCGATTTCCAATCATTCCCAAGCAAATATTACTCGACGTCAAATGATTTTTTGTTTTAATCTGAATTGATTACATCTATCCAAGCAGCTTAATATCATGGTATAAGGTACAAGTAATATGGAGCGCGGATTAAGCAGTAATATGACTCTTCGACCATGGGTTAAGCGATTTGAAGCGACCAATTAATCACGTTTCCCTTTAAAACAATAATCTTATGTTGTAGCCATCTGTTGAAGGAACGAAAAGAAGAAAGCTCGAGTCATCCCACAATAACTTTGCACAAGATATTAAACGGCATCCCACAAAACACCTGTGTTCTTTCATGTCACTCAAACATGACATATTGGTCTTACGTGGATATTTTGTAGAGGTTTTTTAACTACTCCTATTTTCAAAATGGGTAAACCTATTAAAAGTGGAGTTCAAAACTTATTTTCTAGATGATAACTCATTTCTAAAATGTAAAAGAAGAAATGGAGTGCGTCCGTACGCAAAAGGAGCAATGATTACAAGAAATTCTAAACACTACGAAAAATCCGCAACAAATTCTTGAAATTTTATTACTACTTTCTGTTTTATTTTATATTCATCTTTTGTGATACACAAGAATAATGTAGGTTTCTAAAGTAGAAATATTTTTTGAAATCGGTCCAGTAGTTTTTGAGTTTATTCTATACAGACGTTCAAAATACAAACCTTTCCTCTTTATAATAATAGTGTAGAAGTAAGTCTCCATAGATACAGTTGGGATGGTCGGGAAATACATATCGCCGCACGCGTAGTACATAATAAGGAAATATATATCGCGACGCGTAGTACATAATAATTAGAGTTATACTTGTAAGTATCAAAACGTGTTGTGTGACCGTAAACCAGTATTGCCACAAACAAACTTGAGATTTCTACTGTTGTCACCTCATTGCAGAGTTATTATGGGATGACTCTATCTACTAATATTAGGAAACGCATATAGACAGAGATGCTTCTAATTTAACAGATATGAAGAATCTACGACTGCAACAACGAATGGTAGTGTAAAACTCTTACACTGTCACATTAGTTGGTCACTTTCTGTCAGATGCAAATGTCACAATTACAGATAAAGACAAAGCATGACATAATAAGCTACTCCACGGTTATTCCAGGTTTATAAGTTAGTTAGGGGTTACTAAAAAATAATTATTCATTGTATCTAAGTAAAGGGGCAAAACCTAGTATACCTACGAGTAAAATGAGTGGTGGTAGGACCCTGTGCAGCGTCCGTCCGGATCGCTACCACCATCTTATCCATTAACCACCCGTCAAGCAACAGTGTTCGCATTGTTGTGTTCCGGTGTGGGGATAAGACAACCGGTGAAATTACTAGCATAGAGGCATTCCATCTTAGTCCTCAGGGTTGGCAACGCATTCGAGGTCTTAGGATTGCAGTCTTAAGATTATAGCCTTGAGAATTTAAATGTCTATGAGTCTCAGATTCCACTTCCCATCAGGTGGCCTGAGTGCTCGTGTCGTGTCCTTACCATAAAAAATAATAATAATAATAATAATAATATATATACATATTTTGCATATCGAAATGGTTCAGCAATTACAGCTTTTTATATCAGTCACAATCCTTCATAATGCCTTGAGCATACATACTTAATTTTATGAATTGTCATACTCTGACTACTCATCATACTAGTAAACTTCTTGGCCTGATTGTGAAAAATGTGGTTATAGAATTATAAACAAGTATTTTTAGATGTGTTGGTACTTCTGTAGCTCTGTCTTCTCTGTATGACTAAGTCATCTAAGCCACCTTGCAGTAAAGGGCATCATGCTTGAAGCCAATTATTATTATTACATTTTATTACTCACTTTTCGCATCTGTCTGTCTTTCTGTCTTTCTACTTGTATATTCGCTAACTCCTCCTTAACCACGCAACAGATTTAGATGCGGTTTTCACTATCAGTTGTATAATTTTTCACGGAAGGTTTACATAAACTCACATAAATTGTGAAACAAAGGGCGGGTTGCTAGTTTTATATAAATACCTAAGTTTAAACCTTTACCTACCCGTGGGCCGTTTGAGAGCAGCGTGGGCGACGCAGCAACAAGTCCGCGCAAACACAATCTCGCCGAGCGCCGTAGTTTCTCAGGGCAAGCAATACTCAATTCAAAATTCAACCACTGCAGTGAAAATATTATTTTACTCTACTTTTCTACCTTAATTATTTATTTGGTTGCCTAAACACCTGGAAATATATTAACTTACATAATATTCCAAAGGGCCAGGTGCCAGATGCTTTGCGTGAAACTTTTCGCGAATTGTTTAAAACGTAGGTAATTAAAATCAACTAATTAGGGTTACACAATTGTTAATGTACTTACAAAAGTGGTGCATTACCGACTCACGGACAGACATTAATAAGCATGAAGTGCCGAACATACCTGAAACATGAAAATTGTAATTAATATAGTGCTTGTAGTGTGTACATATATCATATTGCATAGTTTGATGTTCTCTACCTAGTTGCCATTTTTTTTATTCTGGAGTTTAACACAAACTGGCAAAACTTTTGAGAATTGCTCAAGTAGGATTTTTAGGATCGAATTTCATGTTTGTTGCTAGGCGCCACGTCGAATAAACCTCCGAAATAAGAGGAGGGCGTAATGTGTTTGCTCAAAAAGGGTCGTGGCGTCAATTTGCTTATTTGCTCAGTGGCAAACGTGACGCCTGTGACACGAGCGGGCAACGACCCGCCACGCTCCCCGTTACGGGTTTTGTGCAAAGGGTCAGTGAAAAATCGCTAGTTAGTTCACAGTAGTACTTTTTATTCCACGCCATCGGTTGTCAAATTGACGTTGCACAATTTCATCAATGTATGGAAAATGAAGTAGTGGGACGGCACTTCGTGAATTGAAAATGGGGACCTCTCTAACATTCAACAATTATTTTTGTGAAAGCTGGGAAAATATCGCTTCTTTTCTTGCAACAAATATTTATTTTCTAACCGTACTTAACTTCACTTACCTACTTGTCTACTCCATATTGGAAATGGGTTTAGAGAAAAGAAACAAACTGAACTTCGAAACGAGCGTATATTGAAAGAGAAAAGTAAGCGACCAAATAGAAAAGGGTAGGGAATAAAAATAGATTATGATACGCCATCAATATAGATTGATGTTTGATAATAACAATACTCTACATCGTTATGTGTAAAAATATTATGACTATAAAGAAGAATAGAATAATGTATAACAATGTAGTGTATTTATAACCAGCCTAGAGCTTAGTTTGGGACTAGGTCAATTTGTGTGACATTGTCCTGTGATTTATTTTATTTATTTAAAATATGCATTATAATGACGATAAACAGGAATGCATAACAAATGTTCATACGCCATTATGACGACGGATGTCAATGCTTTCAAACTTAATGGCCAAAAAATCCAACCCAAATGTACCTACATCAAATGTCTACCTCAACTAATGACATTATTCAAATTAAAATAAACACCTTCAGCATCAGCTAACATTATTTTAGTCATTTCATTCTCATATTTAACACACACATTACTTTAGCAACTTCTTAGTGACACTCCATCCAAAGTTTGTTAAACAGTCTCCGTACAGTTTGCGTAACATTTGCCGTCACTCGCTGGAATGCTGAATGAAAATTAAATACTCGCGTTACAAACGTTGTTTCGCGTTCTTTTCGTACCTATTTCTTAGATATTCCGTAGTCATTTATTGGTTGCAGAATATTTGTACCACAATTCTTCAAAAAGCTGTATGGTATATTTATTATATACCTATACCTTATTTTTGCAACCGCTATGAAACATTTTGTTGAATATTCTTTCAGTTGAATTACTAGCCCCATTGGCAGATTTTCGTAATAAATGTAAACGTCAGTATTGATTGTCATCATTATCATATCGGTCGATAGACATCCACTGCTGCTGATCATAGGCCCCCCGCAAAGTACACCGGCGGTATGGGAAGATCCCCAAAAACCTATAGATACTAAGTAGGTAGTATCACAAAAATTTAATGCCGTGGGGAACCCTGGTGGAAAACCTATTTCCAGCAGTGGAAGGCTTTCGGCAGATATGATAGTGATTGAAATATTTCTTACACGTTGATTTCAATTTCAATACAAGAAACATTTTTTTTTAATTAACATGCGGGTCTTTTTCACGTAATCCCAATTCAGCGGATCGTTTCTGAAAGTCTGATAACGCACCTGCGATGTATCTTGTGGTGCGGATAGGAGATGTTGACTTATCGTCTTTTGACTCGCGTTAGATTATGTAGCAAATCCCGCTAAATAAACGTATAGAACTGGAGCAAGGACCTCGTTAGCAATAGACTTTACAGTGCCTGCGACGATTCCACGTTAGTAATAAATAATACAATTTATCGAACTCTTTGGGAATCTATTTCGGGCTTTTACAGGCCGGTATAAAGTGGGGCTTACGGTATCTCACCCAATCGTGGCATGTCGGTAAATAATGGTATCGACTCGACTAGCCTATATCGTATACCTATAAATATGTAGTGTAGGTTAATTGATTGTTATGTGTTTTGTGTATTGTAGATTATAAGTTAAAAGATTATACCGTAACTCACAAGGTAAAAAGAAACTTCATATATGTTATTTCTACTGTAGTTATTCAAAAATAGATAAGGTCTGATGAAGCAAGTACGTCAATGGTTCAAGTGGATCATATTTTTAGGAGACATTGAGTTTGATGCACTTGCCCCGTAGACACACGTCATTTCCTCACAACTAACAAAAGTTAAACGAAACCCTTTTCTGAGAAATGCTTCGACTTAATCATAACATAATGTTTCATAAAACATTTGTCAATACTTCAACGGTTTTTTTTTATAAAATAACTTGAATAACAGGGCGTTTTAGACGACGATATCATAGACGAATGCAGCGCGTTACTTAACGTTCTGAGCCCAATTTACCTACGCCAATGCATTAATAATCAAACAACTGCATCCCGCTTTTAACCGGGTCGCATGAACTCCAACCGGTTTAAAATAGAAGCATTGATTGGCCCATTGACTGGGATTATTCGCCACGCGACGACACCGCAATCGAATGAAACCAGGCTAATGAAATGTCTGTCAAAATACGGAGCGGCTTTAAATTAAAACTTGATAGCATGAAATGTTCTGTTTGAATAACATTTCAGTTTTGTTTTTGGAGCTAGTTACCGTAATATAGAACGTAAAATAACTTTTAACTGGCCAACCATCATTCCTTGATGAATGGATGACAGTCCCAGTGGCGGACCAGCTTCCAGGAAGGCCTTGATGAAATTCGACAAACTGGTTAAAAAGAGAGTAAGACGGCACGATAGCGACACCATCTCATCTGTCGCAACATAAATTTACGCAAGATATGGACGAACTTTACTTATTCTTACAGGGCCCTTTCAGATATACTTCGACCCCTTTAGGACCTTTTGTGCAATTACCCCCTCTTAAACACCTCAACTGTTCGAATGTGTAGGTTTCCTCCCGATGTTTTTCCTTCATCGTAAGAGTATCAGGTAATATACTTAAGTAAGAAAAACTCATTGGTACATGGTGACCTCGGGGGTTCAAATTCGGTACCTCACGATCTCGAGTCGACCCCTCAAGCCACTAGGCCACCGACGCTCTCGAACTTCACTTAAACTCACCGGTTAATATAAGCTGCGTCGTGGAAACTTTTAATTACCTATTTTACATACTTAAGTATTCTTATTTTACGTACAATAAGAGATAAATAAAGATATATGAAAAATAAACAATTATATTTAAAATAAATGGTGTTTTCTCAATCCCTACACACACATTTATGCATATATACAAATAAATGGTAGATCATTCCACATACTGCCCTTCATGTTCACGGCCGAGGTGATTCGCCTGCAGGAAATTAAAACACAGTCATTAATTTCCCTCACTGGACCAAGTTAGTGCTGAAAGTTATCAAGACTTTATTAATGAATCAAACGCTGGAGCGATAAAAAGCAGGAATAATAAAAGGGCAAAATTAACGCCGAAGCTAAGAGAGGAAGCCAAAGGAAATGATTTTTCTCCTCTCTGATGAGAAAAGTTTAGAGCGCAGACAAGATTCTCAGAAGAACCTCTAAAACTGGTTCTCTAATGGAGTCTAGAGGATTTATAGGAACTTAATTATTTAAAAAGTACGTCTTAAAGTACAGCAAAATACCGTGGCTATTAACATAAATATTATTCTTTTCCACGTAAAGACGTAGAAAAAGTAGATTTATTTCTTTAAACGGCAGTCTCCGCCCCTTCAAAGTTATTAAGGCGACTGTTTTTTTTTGTACAGCCCATACCAACTTATTGAGATAAATGGACTTAAACTCGGTAGGTGTACTTTAATAACGCCGGAGATCCTGTTGTCACTCTCCGACTATCTTTATCAGACCATGTGTAAGGTCCCATAATATTGCATTTTCATCGGGTTTATATACACACACATCTGTGTAGGTAGGCGCATTACTGTGCCATTTCTTTCATTTATGTAACGAAGAATGGGTGAAATTTGACATGCTACTCGTACATTAGAAGTAACTATATTATCATCAGTATCATCACCATATCAGCCGAAACACATCCACTGCTAGACTGGCCTTTCTTTTTAAACAAAGTACTTACTGAGATAGAAAAATGTACTCAATGTATACTTACATAAACTAATACATGCTTATAATTTGTCAAACTAAAGGATAAAATTAAATGGCAGCACGGCAATTGAGCGATGCCTGTACAGACTAAACTAAAAGTAGCTTATTTGGCTGTTGAATAATAAACAATATAAATAAATATCACGGGACAGTGTCATATAAATTGACCTACTCCCAAACTAAGCTCTAGGCTTGTACTAAATATTAATTATATGGAATAACTTCAATAACCATGATACACAATCTAAACATTTTGTTCGGTTTGAAGCAATTTTATTTTTTTACTTATAATTTATTTTAGAGCCGCCATTTTTTTTTTCATTGGTTTTAACTTTTAAGCCGTGTAAAAAATAGTACAAACCGTAACGATTATTAAATATGTTCAGCGAAAATTATTTACAACATGATATAGGTACCGTTTTTGAGTTAATACCGAAAAACAAAAGATAACGTTACGTGATATGTGTACTTTATATGATTGTGTATGTATGTATTTTCTTTATTGTAACATACAGTCATAAAAACTTAACAATGACTCAACAAAAGGAATAAGGTAAGCGCCGCCGTGAAGATACGCTCTTTTGCTGGTGCACTTTTTTGTGTTTGTAGTAACAGCTTCGGATATACACGTAGAATAGGCTGACATGCTCTTGCCCGGTTTTTATTATAGTTAATATATATTTATATATTAACTATAAATTTTGTGATAACGCCCGAACCATTTTTTTAGGATATAAATAAGTAAGTATATTAACATTTCATACGCCGATATTTTATATTTAATTTATTTTTTCATTTACTTCATTAACGGTAAAATTTTCAGGAGTATCGCTAAAGAGTCTACGGAGGGAATTCGACAGGGTTTTTATTTACACCCAGCCCTTTCAGACCCTGCTGATGAACCCTTTGCGGTGTTTCCCCGTGACGGGGGACCCATACTAATTACAGCCTGCCTCGGAGATTAGAACCGCAGCCTCACGTACTGTGCCGGGGAATAATGATTCCCTTTCTGTTACGGTTATCTTGGTGAAATTACCTCATTACGGTTGAAAATATAGTTTGACGCTATTCGTCGCTATTTTGTAGTAGTCGCATTTAAGGTAACCAGTCTGGTAAGAACTTTACGTTTAAACTATCGCAACCCAAGACCAATACAAGCTAAAATAGTCGACTTACTAAGCGGAAATCGAATTATCGATCTCTGGCTTCATAGTAGCTCTATTCCAACAGCGAGATGTAGGTACACTGAAGATATTACTGGTTCACAAATGTCAGCTTCTCTCTGATAATCAGAAATTTGGAGCACGTGTAAAACAATAAGTGTCTGAAATCCACGACGTCTCGCCCCCCTATTCAATGTTACGTACATTTACGCAACCGTTCATATCGTCAATTTGAGTATAGGCACGTGGATCATTACACACTCTTAAAAACAAAAGTTATCCTGTGTTTAATAGTTAAAAGCTTGTGTGCATATAAGTTATGTTTCTATATGATAGGTCTAAAGCAGTCCTGACGCCGTTTATGCGGGAATGGGCTTAGCCAGAAAATTAAGCCCTAAAAAAGTTAACTTCTTGTGTGTCCACAGGAAAGACGAAAACCCAAGTCTGTGTATGACCCACTTATAGGTTGTTCGACGATGTTAAAGACATGGCTTGTCGTTGCGGATCGAAACCACTAAGTATACCCCGTAAACACGCCATATCATGTTCGCCTTTGTATTTGTTAAGTTTTTATGACTGTATGTTACAATAAAGAAAATACATACATACACAATCATATAAAGTACACATATCACGTAACGCTATCTTTTGTTTCGTCAAATCTTCATTTCTAAAACGTAAACATTGCAACACTTTACAACAGTAACACGTAATTCATTTCGTTTGATTGTACGGTTTCATTGTTGTATAATACGTAACACATTTGGGGATCCGGTAAATACGAATTGGATAACGCAACGAGAACGTAACGTAACGTGTTGTCGCATAAATGTTATATTTACATACGAGGCGATGCGTGAAAATGATTGATACGGTTTTAGTAGGAAGTGTACGGATTCCTTACTCTGATGAGCACATTCATCATCTGGGTGACAACCGCCGCCATTACTGTTTACGAATTGAATAAATACGATTTACGAGTGCAAATACTAGGCTATCTACAGTCGGTGCGTGATTAATGTCTCAGCGTATTTTCGCTTTCGATTCAATGTAAAGCCAATGAAGGTTAAAGTTAGAAGAACGCGTTATGTAAGTTCTCGTTACTATGTATTGGAATATATGCCAACTTTGTACGTATACTGTATTAACTTGTATCCATATATCCATATATTATGGTTATTAATAGGTAATTTCTTAGCCTGATTGTGCAAAATGTGCTTTAATGTTGTTAACAAGTTTATTGTTGTTGGTATTTTGTAGCTCTGCCTACCCCACTCTGCGCATGAAGGCGTGACGTTATGTATGTAATAATTTCAGTGTTTGTTTTCGAGTAGTTACTCTTATTTTGTTTCTGACACTTTTCGACTTAAAAGAAATGAAATACCTATTTCAACGCGGCAAGCTTGTTAAAGTTTCAGACTTCAGTAACAAAAGGCATAAATCAATGTCTTAAAATAGTCCATTGTTTGGTATTGAATTTTCTCCTTTCATGTAAAGCGTGTTTCACTTATACTATTTGCTGTTACATCAAAGGTTACCTTTAACTTTGTTGTACCTATATTATTATTTATTACATGTTGTTTGCCTATTTTTAATCAAATCAATTCATCCATTAGAGCTAAATTGAGAGTTTATCAAGAGGACTGGTTCTAGAAACACTAAACTCTGAACAGCAAAAAATGTACAACGACATTAAAAGCGGTCAGTAATTGCGTTACTGTCGTCGGGCGATGTCAACGGAAAGAGGGTTCTTTTTAAGGTAGGAGAGTTCCGTCTTAGCTGAGGAATGTCTACTTGAATTCAAATTGCTTTATATTAGAGGTGGGTCTGGATTGAAACCAATTTAAATAATTCGCCGTCACTAAATTAGGTAATGAGTCGAAGAACGCCTATTTTACGGAGTTTTGTAAATCAGATTAATATTATAAACGTCAAACTGTGTTGAATTTTTTGTTTCTGATTAAACTATAAGCAAACGACGCCGTTTAGAGTGGCTACTGTTTAACGAAAATTGATTGGTGAAAATTAAATCAGGGCGACGTATTTTTACAGTGGTCGAAACGAATGCATATATGTGGTTTTCATTTACGAGAGGTTACTAGTAAGTTAAATAACAAGATACGATTGCGATCAAGGCAAAACTAAATTGTCATTAGTCATTTTCATACTTACGATCAAAATATATCCATATTTTCAGGGCCTCTATTCAGGTGCGTTCAAACGATATCGTGTTTGACTCGTTTTAGAATCGTTTATGTCACAGTCGCCATTATTGTAAATGACATAAGAGTTATCAAAACGTTGACAATACGGAAACACGTCAAATACGATATCGTTATAACGCCGTTGAATAGAGGCCCAGTAAGTATGAAAAGTAACAATTTGCCTGTAAAAAGTTTCTGCTGCTAAAACTTCGTGTTTACTGCACACTTAAACCACAGGGGGTTGCAAATTACCAGTCCACTTACTTCATCCTTACAGGCTAGAATAAAACTTTTCATTCGTTACTGTAATTGTGGTTGGCATTGTGAACATTAATGAGTAAAACCGCATTAAGTTTTCTTACAATATTAACTCACTGTAAGCAATGACAGTAGCTACAAAAGTACGAAAGTATGATAAATAATGAAATAAAACACCCTAAAGCTGTTTTATCGCGATACACGTAACATGATGTAATAAAAAATGACAAACCTAACAAAAACTTACTCTTACCGATGCACAACAAGCACTGACAAATATCTATCATAAGTTATCCAATACTCGTAAATGCGAGAATTTAATCAACGGTCCAAACATGTGGAGACCGACTCCAAAGCAAATCCCTCGCGTCGCTCGCCAAGCACGTGCCTGTATCTGCTTTATACTCAACTGAATATTTGCTACAACTTCATACAAAGGGACCAGAATACGTGACATGCGGCGTGTATTCCACTATCTTAGTCACTAAATACGTAGTCGGGAGTTTGTTTACTCCACAGACTTTATAGACACTAGCAAAAACGATAATTCCGCGGCGAGTGGTGACTGGTAATGTTATGCATTGACAGCAAAGTTACTGGTTCGTAACTGGCCGACCGTGACAGCAAAATTTTAAAAGTAAAGCACCTCTTCCATGTATTTGTCACACATCTGTATAGTCCGTTTGACGAAGTCCGTTATTATTAGTTTTGTATTACAACTACTTACAAGTAGGATTATTCGTCTGTTTATTGCAAATCGTCTCGTTTTATGTCAATAAATGCTTAATAACACGGATTAATACCCGATCTTAACGCTGTACAAAATCTAAACTGTCATAAAAAAATCATGGCAACTCCAATGAAATATTCGCACTATTCCACGTACTCAAGCGCGTACGTATACATTTGTACATTGTGTACAACTTACTGAACGCCTACACATTGTCATCGCAAAGCTGCTGACCAGGAGGTTAACTTCCTTAGTAATTATTATAATTAGTACCACTGGTCCCCGGGTAATACCGGTCTTATACTGCTTCTGTTTTCGTTTTACTTTGCACATTTAATTTGCAAGTTTATACAGAACGATGCTTTGGTTGTTGTAAGCGGGCAATGTTGGTATATTCCGTTTTCATTCCTGAATAAATTTGAATATTTATGGCTTCTGATACCCCCAACAATGTACACGAATATATTTTGTGACATTAGCGAGAAGTTAAAGACCTCAAACAGGATATTAAGGAACTGATTTGGGGATAATGCAACTCCATGTCTTCCCGTGGATGTCGTAAGAGGCGACTAAGGGAATAAGGGCTTGTAGTTACGCAAATTAATTTCGAGAGTGACACTAAACTAAAAACGAAACCATTTCAATAATGACATTATTGCGGTTAAAAATAATTTACTTTTGAATGAAATCCTTTTTTGCATAGTGTCACTCTCGAAATCAACGAGCGTACTGTTAGGCGATGGGCTTGCAACCTGTCACTAATACACTGGTAAACATTTTAGGCTGTTTGTGCAAAATATGGTTACAAAATTATCAAGAAGTCTTTTAGAGTTATTAGTATTTCTGTAGCTCTGCTACCCCACTCTGCGAATGAAGGCGTGATGTTATGTATATATGAGTTAGGGATTTTATGATAAGTAACGATTTCTTTCAATGCGTTTGATTTAGCGTTAAACAGGGCAGACAAAAGTCCTTTTTCTTAAATTGATTGCTAAAGGGCAGGCGATTATCTTAAACAACGTGCTTCGGAACTCGACGGACGCTTTATTAAGTGGGAGTTTAAGTTGTCACGTCAATGTGTACAAAGAAAATTCTCTCTTAGGTTGCTTTACCCATTACGTGAACCTGCTTGTATGTCTTCGCTCACTCGACGAATTTAGTGTGGTTTGGTAAAATCCTATTTGCGTCAAGCAAATGACGAATAGGCTAGTATTATTCCATTTTTGTTTTGTTTTTGCGGCAAAAAAGCTGGGCGTCCTCAACAGGGTGAAGCGATACTTCAATGCAGAACAAATTTTAACCCATACAAGGCCCAAGTCCGACCATGCATGGAGTATTGCTGTCGCCTCTGGAATGGCTCTGCCTTGCTGGACTCGGTTGTATGGGACGGGGTACCTACCACCCATACTTAGTTGCTGTGCCTAAGATCAAAACCAAGCGCTTCGAATCTACTTTCATAATGCACACAGCCTAGATTAGGAACACCCTGCCAACGTCCGTATTTTCGTGTGCGTTTTACCCGCTGTCCTTCAAAAATAGAATTAATAGGTACCCAGCTGAAAATCAGCGCTGAGGCCCTGCCCAGCTACAAGCTGAGCTGGTTAGACTTTTCGGCTTTAGTACCAAATATTTGTTTCTTTGTTGTTGTTTTTTAATTGTGTACCTAGTGCATAGTATAGTTCTTTGTAATTCATTATTTAATTGTAATTGCACCGTGTGGTTGCCGGCTTAGAATAGTGCCACTCCATGTCTTCCCGTGGATGTCGTAAGAGGCGATTAAGGGAATAAAGGCTTCTAGTATTGTTAGGCGATGGGCTTGCAACCTGGTTCTAATACACTAGTAAACATCTCAGCCTACTTGTGCAAAATGTGGTTACAGAATTATTAACATGTCTTTTTAGAGTTGTTGGTATTTCTGTAGCTCTGCCTACCCCACTCTGGGAATGAGGGCGTGATGTTATGTATGTATGTATGTTGTAATTGTATTTTAGCCGAATAAAAGTTTCTTTGTTTCTTTCTTTCTTACCTTCTGGGTAAGCTCGTTTTATCGTCGACCCTATCCTGACTTTCTGGTCTCGACTAGGCTCAAGAGCAAACACATTATGTATAAAAATATATTCTATAACTTTATTATCGTCACGTTTTGAATTGATAATAAGGGGTAACATTATTGACACGATTTCAAATAAAGACGGGCTGTTTAGCACTTTTTTAAACCATTTAGTCCCAAAAAACGAACGCATCGTAATCTCGATTCGTGTCTATCGCTATCCATGCCTTACACACGTAGTGTAGTGTGATACTTATTTCTAAAACGCGATATTTTGTTTTTTTTTTTTCACGTGTGGTTTAATTATTACGACTTCGATTTTTACAAAACGATCGTTGAATACGACTGAATGTGGCAACCTGTATTTTCATCGTTTAAACAAAGGCGTCTCCACACCGCACAACTCATGTTTATCTTACGCAGCGATGGCTGGCAGGCGATAAAGCGCGCCATTCCGCGAACTCGCGCCGCTAATGGCAACACTGGATGACGAAAACGCTCCGTTTATGATAATCGCTGTATTTCATGACCACATAAATGCGCGCCACGCCGTATCAGCGGGTTGGGATTTTTATAGATATTGCGGCCCTCAGCAATGGGCCATTTGAAGCATCCTACATAGTTATTTAATATCCATTCCGCCTTTAGTTTCTCTGAACGTTTAGTTGGTACGTGGTAGGTCAATGGCTAAGCTCGTGAATTTATCTGTGGATTGAAAATTCAAGTCAGAGGCAGAATAATATTTTTTGGTAAAGTTTATCTATTTTTTACGTTTAGGTCAGTCCAGCAATAAAAAGTTGTAATAGGTTATAGTTTTTAATAGGTACGCATTCAACAAAAGTGCCTTACTTTGAATTACAAACATAATAATCTCTACTAAATCTTACAATAAAGATTCATGAAAAGGTAAGTTGTTGCCAGGGCAAAACAGTCATACTACTTATATTATGATTGCACTTAAATACGTATGCTTGAGAGTATTTGTAAACAGACATTTGTTTGCTGACCTGTTTTTGTACTTTTATTACAGTCGATATCTAAAGTAAAATATCAACGGAATGTTAAAAGCAAAAAAGGACATAAACAGAATCAGAATCAGAATCAGAATAATCTTTATTCAAGTAGGTTTACAAATAATAAACTCTTTTGAAACGTCATAGTAGCGACTTAGTCTAAATTGACTGCAGGTTCAAATCGCGACCGATCAGAGAAGAACCTGTAAGAAACTCTGTCGGATGTTTTTTTTTTTCGACGTTTGCAACCTTTTGTCGTAAGGACTAAACATTTTATTACAAGCAATTCAGTCCCAACCCAAGCATTGTTATCATTAATATAGTCTTTAATACTATAATATGCTTTAGAAATTAGTTTACGCTTAACGTAACTCTTAAATTTATTTACTGATAGTTCAGTAACATTACTTGGGAGCTTATTATAGAACCTAATACAATTACCCATAAAAGAGTTTTTTATTTTATGGAGCCGCGTGAAGGGCACTGCGAGCTTATATGTATTCCTGGTATTAACATTATGTATGTCACAGTTCTTTCTAAATTTAGCGATGTTTTTATGAACATACATAATGTTTTCATAAATGTATTGACTGTGCATGGTCAATATATTAATTTCTTTAAACTTATCTCTAAGCGAGTCTCTCTGGCCCATCTTGTAGACAGCACGAATAGCCCTCTTCTGCAGAACAAAGATGCTATTTACATCAGCAGTACTACCCCACAGTAAAATACCATATGACATAATACTATGGAAGTAACTAAAATAAACTAATCGAGCGGTATCTAAGTCTATTAATTGCCGAATCTTATTAACTGCAAAAACTGCAGAACTGAATCTACCCGCCAATCCAGCAAGATGAGGACCCCATTGGAGCTTGGAGTCTAACGTTATACCAAGAAACACTGTATCATTAACTAGGTCTAGTTTGTCATTTTTAATAGTTACAGTAGTTTGACTATTTTTCGCGTTAGTAGTCATGAACTTTATACATTTCGTCTTTTTCTCATTCAGTAATAAATTATTTACACTAAACCAATCGACTACTTTTGATATAGCATTGTTTACATCGACATTAAACTGCTGTTGTCGTTTAACTTTGAACACAAGTGACGTATCATCAGCAAACAATACTATATCATGGTTGTCCTTTATAAGGTAAGGTAAGTCATTTATGTAGATGAGGAATAAAAATGGACCCAATATTGAGCCCTGTGGTACGCCCATTGAGACCAATGACCCAGGTGATCGTACTCCATTCACGTCTACCCTTTGTATTCTCCCGTATAAGTACGTTTTTATTAAGTTTAGCGCAGTACCTCTAACTCCATAGTGGTGTAGTTTCCTGATCAATGTGTCATGGTTAACGCAATCGAAGGCCTTGGACAAATCACAAAAAATACCTAAAGCATCCTGTGACCCTTCCCAGGCATTAAAATGTTTTTAATCAACTCAACACCAGCTTCGGTTGTCGAGCGACCCCGAGTAAAACCAAATTGTTTATTGTGCAATAAATTATTATACTGAAAAACCGAAAAAAACGCCCGTAACATTCAGAATGTGAATTTAATTTATAAAAAAAATGTCCGCTATATTTGCAGATAACATTATCAAGCGTGTCTTTAAATTGATATCGCATAAATATTCAAATTTGTTTCAATAGAATAATATCAAAACCCTTTCGCGGCGTTACTACTTGTAACTGAATACATTTACATAGAGAATCGCCGCAACCTTCTGATAGGGTAACATTGAAATAGTTATTTAAATTCTGCTCACCACATTTCTTTATCTCTTTGGGCCTAAGTTTTTGTCATCAGTTTTTGGGCTTTACTTTTCTATTTCGTATATTATTACATAAATATAGCAAATTGAATTGAGTTACACGTTTTTGTGGTACTTTTATTTGGGAAAAAACTCGATTACGACTTTTAGATCTGAATCTGATAAGATAAACGATAAAGTCAAATCCAAATAATGTTTAGTAATAGCATTTTTTTTTAAAGAGAACATAGCTTACGTCAATTAATCAACTTCTTAATATTAACTTTTCGATATTTCCTTCTTTAGTTCTAGACTTTACAAAGTAGGTACAAACAGATTAATCGGCTCTAGGTACTTAATCGCTGTAAATGACCCATTAGTATTTCCTAGAGGTGCAGACTCCCTGAATGTTTTGGCGCTAATAAATAAAGACAGAGCTCGCGATGCCGTTCTTAAATTGTGCACAATGATTGAACACATCAAGTTCAAATACTCAATTTCACACAAGCAGAAACCAGACGACATTTTAACTTGGAAAAGTGCCCATTACATATTCATAAACACTGTCCGGGTAACTTTTAATGTGCCACTTACAGTGGGGACGTGTAAATGCCGTGATACGTACACAGCCGCGTCCCACCGTGCCACACAACAGTTATAATGACGCGACGCGACTAAGTGGCAAGTCCACCGCGATCCGCAGGGATCCAATCCTTAAGTAACTCAGCAAACTTGCTTCAAACTTTCGGCTAAGTGCCTTAAAATTTAAGTCAATTTCGTGTCCGCGCCAATGTCGTTTCCAAGTGGATTTAAAATATTAATGTTGCACCGCGGCAAGGTTCGGGAGCTAAGTGTTGCTGTTGGTGAAATTTGCTGACCAACTCTGGCATATTTCAATGAGGTTAAGCTAAATTGAGTTGAATATATGAAGTCAACATTTCTGTTTTGGGGTAGCTGTTGCCGGTGACCACGTAGAAGTCGTTTAAAGCGGTTAAAAGTACCCTATGTGAAGGGCATAGGGTACTCTGGAATCTCTGGATTAAAGCTACCTCCTTATCAAATTTCATCGAAATCTTTTCAGAGGTTTACCCGTAAAAGCGTAACAGACAGACAAAGTTACTTTTGCGTTTACAATATTAGTATGAACTATAAATTTCAGTTTTTCCCTCTGTTATTTACCACTTTTATTAAATTGATTTAAACTGCTGGATTTCTCTTAAAGTTTTAAAAGTTTTAATGTAATGTTACTTTGATAAAATACGGTTGAAAAGAGTTTGGAATAAAATTTGAAAAAATGCATAATTACTTACTCGTAATGATGGTAGTAACTGGTGAAGTAGCCAGTTACTTTGTTTTACTTTCTACTTTTTTGTAACATAATATATTGCAATGCAGATTTAACTTTTACACGGAAAAATTAAATAAGAAAAAGGTTGTTAAATTTTGTACTGAATATGTATTATTCATGATAGCTCCCTGAAAAAACTGAAAGCTCTTAATCCGATACAAAGTTTCCCGAAGCCCGCAATCCCGTTTGATCTCCGGCGTTGTCTCCTTCGAGCGCATAAATCTATTGTACCTAATGCTCATTTTGCTTATCAGCTGAGAAACAGATACTCCATTCCTGACTGGAATTAACAAACTTTTCCTATCGATATTCAGGGTCGTGATGTCGTATTATGGATCTATTTTATTTTTTATTTGAAGACCTCAACGTTGTAAAGATACAGTAGTGTCGGTTTAAATACAATATAAACTAAAGGTTATTAATAAAAACATACAAAGAAAATAGTTATTTGTGTTGCGAGTTTGGGTTTTTGTTGCGAGTGTCGATTTTGAATCCTTAGCAAGCGAAGGATTCTAGAATTCAAATTCTGAGTGCATTGAGGGATTCAAAGACACGAGATGCAAATAACTTTGGTCTCGTGTACATACAACTTTTCACCTCAGCAGAAAGAACAAGCAACCTTAAGGTAAAGAAGACAACATGGTAACGATTATGGTTCCCTGGCATTGCAGTCCGTATGTTAGAAAATAAAATTAGGATTAAATAATTCACTTATCTAGTTAATTTGCACTGGTACACCAGTACGACCTTTTCCTTAAAAACATCATAGAAGGAAAGATAGAGGGAAAAAGAGGCAGAGGAAGACCAAGAAGAAATTACTTTGAGCAGATAAAAGAAAAGGTTAAGGTTGGGTCGTACCAGAAAGTCAAGAAGTTGACGGAGGACCGGAGCGGTTGGCGATTACTCCACCGACAAGAGCATGGCTCTTAAATAAAGTATTAGAGGGAGAGAGACACGATATCCAAATGCATTGTTCTATGCTATCTATCAAGAGTTTATCTGGCGATGGAGCCGAAATAGGATCATCACTAACATAAGTAAACGTGGACCCATCTTGTTCAAACTCTTAAGATTGGCCACGATAAACAATTGAAATCAATGATGAATTAAGTAATGCAACGTTTATCAATACAAAATCGACCAAACTAATAATGACTATTGGCAAAACGTTAAAAATCACACGAAAATAAGTAAATCAGAAAGCGAAATAATCGAAAATTTTGTAAAAAACAAGAAAACCTCACTACGTTTTTCTTGAAAATGGAGTTTGAAACTACAAATAAGTTATATACTAGGTCCTGCGTACTCCTTTTACAACAGAACAATGCAGAAACATGATATTGACAAAAAGCTTCCATTACCGTTTTATTAAACCGCGCGTATTTTTACTACCGAGTAAATTAAGGTTAGTTTGTATATGTAGGTATAAGAGATTTATTATTCAACGGAAAATCCAGCCAGCGAGGAAGCTAGGAAGTCTTTGAACAATAATAACAAAGTTATCCTCTAAAAAAAAGGCGACTAAGGGAATAAGGGCTTGTAGTACTGTTAGGCGATGGGCTTGCAACCCGTCACTAATACACTAGTAAACTTCTTTGCCTGATTGTGCAAAATGTGGTTACAGGATTATCAACAAGTCTTTTTAGAGTTGTTGGTATTTCTGTAGCTCTGCCCACCCCACTCTGGGAATAAAGGCGTAATGTTATGTATGTTATCCTCTAAAACATTTGTCAAAGTGTTCCTCTGATTATGTTAATACAAATGATACTGATGTCGGTACCTATGTAAACACGTTGTTGCACACAAACAAGTTGACAAATATGTAAAAAAAAAAATATAAAGTAGGTGAACATTTTAGTACCTTGTCACAGCTATTAATGTACTAAATTCAATCAATTTTCCGTTAAGTACATTATTGTGACAAGGTACTAACATGTACAGCTACTTTGAGATCGACTCTTCAAAGTTTACCTTTCAGTTAACCTTATCCGTGAAACATGAAACCTTCATAAAACCGAAGATCCATTTAAGATCTCACTTTATAGTTAAAGTCCGCTTTGAAAGTTGATATTATTTATAATAGGTACAATTAATATTTTAGTGATCGTAAAAAAGGCAATAACTTTTCGCCACTGGAAACGTGACGTTTCTAAACGAGCAAGCAGCGCTCTGTGACTTGTTTAAATGTAGCATAAATTAAACGCAGGCAGGACACGATCAAGTAGAGCAAGTTTAGTTAGCTTGCAGATGGCAACCCAGTTGACAAGCAGCAAACTTCGCCGGCCGGTCATCGCGATTCAACGCGGGACGTGAGACTGGCAACTCTTAGTGAATTTTGTTTTTAATTACAATTTCAATATTCAAACGTAAGGTTCCACAGACTTTTTTTTTAAGGACCCAGTTATTCTTATCTTTTTTAACTGGCGTATTCGTCGAACTGCAAAGTGTAGGGCGCGCGGCGAGCTGGGCTGGAGAGACCGACGCTTAATTACCAAATCCGCTATGCACTTGCAGGTAGCCAGCTGCCAGTCCTGACGATCATCTTCATTTATTGGTAGGTTGATCTCAATATTTCATTGAAAACTAACGTGTGAAGAGTGACAAATTAACGACGGCTGCACGAATATTGCCAGTACGCATAAATCTTTTCATCTGTGGGCTTCATTGATTTTGGACTGTCAGTGGCCCGTTACTCGAAGCTACAAGTTACAAAATCCATGCAGAACTTTCTTTCTAGAAAAAGGAATTAGAATCGGACTTCCGCTTGTAATTTGTAACTTGTAGCTTCGTGAAACGGGCCTCAGGACTTACTTGGACTGTAGGAAATCTGTTGGTTTGTGGAAAAAAATAACAATTTAACCATATACTCGATACAGACATTGGCCTGTTGTTTCACAACACTGATGTAGCATGGATGCTTGAGTGAATGAGATTGTAGGTACAGTCAAGTTCAAAAGTATGTATACACTTTAGTACCTTGTCACTTTAATCGCTTGGATAATTTCATATGGCAGTTTAAACATGACGTTAAATAGACAAGGTCCTAAAGTGTATACATACTTTTGAACTTGACTGTACATACCATCTCTTTTGGAAATATCACTATTGATGCCACAAGCTTGCGTTTACGTATAGAAGGTTATTCGTTTAATTATTTACCTAATCAAACATAATCACACTGAATATCCTCCTCCTCATTGAGTTACAGTTATGTTGAAATGCCAGCTCATAATAAGGTCATACTTCTGAAGAAAAACAAAACGGAATCCTTATAAGACGACTTTGCTGTCAGTCTACCCGTTTGTCCGTAGCATTTTCCGTAATATTACGCACTAATGCCTATAATAAACATCGATTGGATGTATTATGAGAACCGATACCGATACTGATATACCGATTATAACATAATGAAAAGTTAATGTTCTAACACACGTAACATCTAAACATACAATAGAGCATAACCCAATCATTCTTAACAACAGTGCAATAGAACAAGTACACACATACATACATAACATCACGCCTTCATTCCCAGAGTGGGGTAGGTAAAGCTACAGAATTACCAACAACTACAAAAAGAGTTGTTGGTAATTCTGTAACCAGATTTTGCACAAACAGGCTAAGATGTACACACATTTAAATATTTAGGAAGTCTTATTACCAATGACTTCAGATGCACCGCAGACATCATTCAGAGGATAGCCATGGCTAAAAAAGCCTTCAACAGCAAGAAGCATCTGTAAAGAGCTAAAATATCAACAAATGTTAAAAAAACGTCGGAACATCGCGTTGTACGGTAAACTTGGATTCTAACACAGAGAGGTAGAGAAAGGTTGGAAGCGTTTGAGATTTGGTGTTAGCGAACGATGGAAAAAAAATAGCTGGACGGAAAAAAGAAACCAACGAAGAGGTTTTTAATATGGTGAACGAGAAAAGACATATTTTAAAAACTATAGAATGTAGAATAGGAAATATGATGGGACTGTTGATGCGGTACGATAGTTTCTTTTTTAACATTTTGTAGGGTAATGAAGAAAATGAGAAAGAGGAAGACCTAGGCTTACTTACTTTAACCAAATAAGACTGAAGGCCAACGTCGTGTCGCATCAGGAGGTGAAAAAGCTGGCACAGAATAGAGAAAAGTGGCAATTACTCCATCGACCAGAGCCTGGCTCTTAAATTTAATGATGAATGTTGTAACTAGTTAATAGTCTAACGAGTTCAAAGGAGTGCTACAAAACATAGACACTAGGTATACATAAACACGCTTCACTGCAGAGCAAGCGCCTGCATAAGATAGGCTTGTCTTACCCAGGCAGATAATGCCTGGGTTATGTAGCATCTGATATAATATCGGATGCCTTATGTAGTTAAGGGCGGTGACTGACTGACATCTATGTAACAACGTATATACCTACATAGGGGATAGAACCTACGAATACGATAAACGATTATTTATAAACCACACGGACACTCGAAGTAGTATTTACTCTTAGTAATTATATAAAATATTTAAAAAACATCTACCAAATTATTACAAGACTCCCGAAAGGAAAAAAACCAGTATTCAAGCTTATTATTGTTTTATCAAGTTCCCAACATAAAATGAGCGCTTACTAAAACCACATTGTTTGAAATGATATAAAAGACAAGTTTGCCAACCTCAGAGCGCGATAAGACACCAGCAACTTCGCCGCGAACCCTTTCGCGTAAGTTATTTCAACTGTGAAGCCAGCGGCTGCGACTGAGCACGAGCTGTTTGCAACTTGAAGCTTGTTTTTCTATTCACTTCGATTTACAAGTTACAACTTATAAGATAAGCAATGTAATGAATACTTTTTTAAGAACTCGTTATAAGTAAATGTCAAGTTTTAAAAAGTCGCTATAAGTAAATATTAAATTTTCTTAGAAGCTTTTGCAACTAAATAATAAGTATACTTATATACTTAAGCTACGAAAGTTTATTTATTAAATAAGTAGTTAGAAGAGATGAGACGAAAAATTAAAAGGACTATATCGAAGTTAATAAGAGTCAGAATTAAATTTGAATTTCGAGCTTTGTTTTTAATATACCATGGGCCCTAGCCAAGATGCAAACGCTCCTAACGTTTTTCTTTTCTATCGCTCAAAATGTATGGGATGTCATTCTCGTGCGTTTCGATAAAGCTCATGGTCGACTGTCATCCCATACATTTTGAGCAATAGAAAAGAAAAACGTTAGGAGCGTTTGCATCTTGGCTAGGGTCCCTTACGTTTTAAGTACATTTTTTTTTAATAGGGGTTAAACAATTAGTAAACATTCTTGAACGAATTAAAATTATAGAAACAGCCACGTTCACTGCGGTGCGAGCCGTTTAGTGGAAATCGTATCGAAACCTTAATTTATAGATCTTTCTGTCACCTAATTCGGCATACATTTGAAATCCTTGTACGAAAATCACATACCTATCCTATTAGCAAAGGTTCTAGGCCAATGTGTCCTCGGGCACTACCCGCCTTTTGTTCAAAATATCCACGGAGTAACTACCTACACAGTAAAAATGGGTTAATACTATCGAACCGACCTAACTTGAGTCTTCGCTGTTTAAGGGCTTCCCAAAGCCGTATTGAACTATGGAGAGGCCAAGACAAGCCAGTTCGACTGACTAAACTTACCTTTGCTGCACAGCACCAGAATGTATTTGCACCGAGTCAAATTCAGAATAACCTGAGCATCTTTTCGGATTCGATCGGACTCCTGTAAGTCCGTGCGTGGCCTGTAAGCAGAATAGTACAAGGGGCACGTGGCACGTTTTACTCAAAAGATCTGTGTCCGCAGATTTACCGCGCCCGGGGGACGGCCACGCTCTGTTAGGAACGCAATTCACTTTGACACTTCGACTTTGTTGAAAATGATGAAATACGTCGCCGCAGAACTTTGGCAGACCGTCAAATACAAAATCAATAGTCCTGAGCACCTTATAACCTAAATAGATAAATAAATATTTGAGTAAAATTGTCCACAGATATTTGTGTATTTATAAAAACTGCTTGTTTCCGTGATTGATTGATTTTAATTTTGGATTGAAGGCATACTTAACTTATACCTACGTGTCGAACACAGAATCTTTAAAGAAAAAAAACACATTGAACAAACTGATGCGTAAATACAAGTAGGTAATGCTAGCAGGTGCATAATTAATTATGCTGACTAGTCGTTACTGTTACTGACAGTTTTGCGAAACCCGGAGTTGATTTATAGCTAGAAAACTTTTGTAAGGGATAATAGGTTCTTTCTTCAACGTCAAAATCCATCCAAGGGTTATGCCGTAAACTTGTGAAGCAACCCATGGGTACTCGTACGAGTATACGATAAAGACCAGTGTTTCAAATTAGGAAACAATAGAAAAACAGTTGGGCTCACTTTGGGGTTGCGGTGTTTGAGTGTTGACGCATATACTACACGGTCGTTGAGTGAGATTGAATCCCGTTGCGATGGTAGCCTATTTGTATTGTACACGCGTGAAACGGCAAGGTTAAAGAGACTGAGCTGTAGTGACATTATGGCGTTTACGTAGCCTCTAGATAATGCAAAATCTGAATAACATAAACTTGGTAAACAGTTGGTTTTTAGTCACAATTGGTACCGTACTTTTCTTCTGAAATAGCGTAACGTAAACTTATTGCTAATCAACCGCGGACGATAGTTCGTTAAACATCGCAAATACGAACTAGTCTATGAATAATAACCGACTAGTCAGAGTTGTCTCGCGTCCTTGTAGTCAAGAGGCATGGTTTGTTACCTATCGATTTCGGTTGGATGTTTGTTGAAAAAGCTTGGGCAAATTCGGTAGGTAATCCTATCTTCAAAAAAATCAAAAAATCAAAATCATTTATTGAGTTTCCATAAGTACATTGTAATTACAGTAGTTGGCTACCTCTTTTTAAGTATAGAATATACCTGTGCTAAGAGGCAGCCGCTCTTCCTTATGGGTAAGTAGTAAGTACTCAGTACAAAAATACTTAAAAATAAAAAGAAAAGACGGAAAAAAATATAAAAAAAAAAAGAAAAATACAAGATTACAATGTGCAAAATCATCAAAATTTGAAGACAAATTCAGGTTTGCAATTTAAATACATAGCCTATGACTTACATCTATTGTTCAACTGTGTGAGTGAGTGAGTGTATGTGTATATATGTGTGTGTGTGTGAGCGTGTGTGAGTGTGAGTGTGTGTGTGTGTGTGTGTGTGTGTGTGTGTGTGTGTGTGTGTGCGTGCGTGCGTGTGTGTGTGTGTGTGTGTGTGTGTGTGTATGTTTATCTGCTTATGCTGTTTTTAAGTTATTTTATGTTTAAAATTTACTTTTACACTGCTGTGTTAAAATCAGATGATTTTATATATTATTTAGATAATGTTTTTTTAATAGATTCTCGACTTCGCTATAACTTTTTGTTTTCAACCAATCGGAAATTTTATTTTTGCATTCATAATGAGTAAGGTGATAGATATTTATTTCTTTATTAACAATATTATATAGAATTGAGGACTGAGGGGCGAATTGTCTTTTTGCAGTGACTGTCTTTGTTTTAAATAAAGGTACAACATTTCGTTTTCTGCGTCCGTTTTGGGATTCGGGTCTGTATATTAATGACTTATGCGTTTTTAAAATAACATGCATAACATAAAGTTTTCTGACCGAAAGATTGCCACAGCACGAATATAATTCTTCAGTAGGGAATTTATATGGTTTAAAGTACATTTTCTTTAGCAAATGTCTTTGACATCTTTCTAGTTCCAGGCATTTGGTTTTAGTTAAACCACCCCATACAGGAATGCAATAAATTAGAATTGATTGAGCGAGTGAAATATATACTTTGTTTAAAAGTTTGGTCGAAGTTATATGTCTAAGTGTTTTGAAAACCCATACCAGCTTTCTGATTCTACCCATAAGTAATTCCGCGTGCAAGTGCCAAGACAGCCGTTGGTCCAATATAACTCCCAGATACTTCATATGAGCAACCTTATTTATCACGGAACATGTACAATTTAAGTTAGTCAGACTGTTGCATTTATGTATTTTAATATTAAATTCTGAGGTTGGTTGAGTCCTAACATCGGTGGTAAAACAAACAAAGTTTGTTTTATCAGTGTTTAGGGTTAAGAAGCTTAGGTGTAGCCATGCAGAAATTTTAGAGAGGCCCATCTCTGCAGCCAAACGTACTTCCTCCCAGGATTTGCCAGTGAAAACTACGGCTGTATCATCCGCATAAGAGAAAACATGGCCATTAGTGAGGGTCATGCTACAGACTTGATTTATGTAGATTAAAAATAGAGTGGGGCCCAAAACGCTCCCTTGAGGCACACCGTATTTTATAACAGTTTCATCACTGATGTGCTTTCCCAGCTTAACTCTTTGTGTTCTGTTTCGCAGGTAATCCTTAAAAAGCAACAAAGGAGTCTCTCTGATACCTATGCATTCTAGACGATTTATTAGAATGGGGATTGAAACCGTGTCGAACGCCTTTTTTAGATCAAGGAAGACAGTTAAGCATTTTTGCCCCGTGTCTACTTCTTTAGCAATAATTTTAGTTAGTGCCAGAACTGCGTCCTCTGTAGATATGCCCTGCTTAAAACCAAATTGATTACTAGAGAGTAGGTTAAATTTGTTAAGGTAGTTAGTTAGCCGAGAATTTAGTACTTTTTCTAATATTTTGGATATTGACGAGAGGACTGATATTGGTCTATAGTTGCTCGCATCTACTTTATTTCCACTCTTGAAGACTGGAGTAATAATTGCTTGCTTAAAGACAGTTGGAAAGATTCCCTGGCTGAAACAGAGATTAATTAGGTTTGAGATGATTGGTACTAATTGTAAACTAGCCATTTTTAAAAATTTGGTAGGAATGTTATCATATCCGGGGGCACTATCGGACTTGAGATTCATTAATGTCGTGTAAATTTCGTCGGGATTAGTTTCAAAAAGTACGAAAGAATTTATTTGAGTGCCTTGTTGTTCAATGGGGATGCTTGTTGTAGATATAGCGGGTCCTAGTAAAATTTTATCAGCGAGAGATTTACCTACATTAGAGAAAAAGTTGTTAACGTGATTTGCAGATTCATTAGGTGACGATCTCAGGTCTAGAAGCTCTGAATTTTCTGTTTTATTAGGTTTACGGTGAGTAATTTTATTAATTGCTTTCCACAAGGTTTTCGGGTTTTTATTTGCTTTATTTAGTTGCTCTTTATCATAATTACGCCTTAGTTTTTTAATCAGGTTGTTGCAATGATTCCTATATCTTTTGTATGTAACCCTAAGTATTGCATTATCAGGATCTTTTTTTAATTTGTATTGCATGTTGTTTCTGTTTGTGATGCATCGAAGAATGCCTAATGTTATCCAAGGTTTGATAGTTCTATTTCTCCTAGGAACAATTGATGTGATTGTATTTTTAATTATGCAGTTTTGTAATAGATCTATTAAATGACGGGCCAACAGATTAGGGTCAGAATATGTAAGAAACATGGCGAGATCACAATTTTTTAGTTCATTAAGTGCTTTTTCTAGATCAACTGATGTATTAATTTTAGGTAGATTTTTGTAATTATTTAATTTTGTTAGCTTAAGTAAAATCATAGAGTGGTCGGTGATAGTTGTATCCGTGACAAATATAGACACGCTGGTTTTATGTTTATCGGTTTTCAGAATAAAATGATCAAGACATGCTTTATCTCTAGTTGGTAATGAATGTCCCGGTAGTAATCCATGCATTGATAACATATTTAAGTAGCTCAATCTATTTGAACGTTCTTGGTTCGATTCATTTATTTTGGGGGCAATATTTATATTTAGATCTCCAGTAAGAATGATATTTTTGCAAGAGCTTAGTTTTGCTACATGACTATTTAAGGAGGTTATGAAGTCATTCGCATTTCTATTTGACGGCGAGCGGTAAGTACCTATGATTGTTAAATTTGGTAATGTCACTTGCAAACATGACGCATGAGTAACATTTAATTCTTTAATTTTATGCTTATGAATATTTTTTATATATATTACAACGCCATCATTTTGGTTTAGTAAGTTTTTTGTACAGTGAGCTGTGTAATCAAATTTAAGAGGAATAGGTTTATTGGGACTTAATCTGCATTCACTTAGAACTATAACATCTGCATCAAAGTTAAGGTTTGACAAAGTTAGTTCGAGGTCATCAATGTTACCGTAAATACTTCGTATGTTTTGTGATATGATTGTGAAGTCAGTCTCTCATCAGTCATCTTATGCCGACAAGCACGCGGGACAACATAAATTCGACGGTTAATAATACGGTTATTTTCCGGTTTTCGTACCCCGAGCACGAACTTTTTCCTTCTATCGAGTAAGTGACGTTAACGTAACGTCATCGAGAAAATATGTATGGCGATTGGAATCAGTGCCCCGTGTGACCCGCGTCGGTATACAGTGTCCTAGAACCTAGAACTTAGACTTATTTCTCTAAAGTTCGTGGGAGTATCTATGAATAACTCAACATTTGCGAAATACACAGGAATAAAGGCCATTACTCAAAATTAGAAATAGAACATGTCAAAAGCAGTATGTTTTTACTAATTAGAATGGAGCCCTTTTTACGAGTGTTAGGCCGGATTATAGACTATGGCTACTGGTAAAAAAAAAAACAGGGGACAATCTCACACAAATTGACCTAGTCCCAAACTAAGCTCTAGGCTTGTACTATGTGTACTAGACAACGATAAACGTACTTATATAGAGAAATACATACTTAAATACATAGAAAACATCCAAGACTCACACACATACTCTAGGCAGTAGGATGTTAAAGGTTTGTGAATTATTCAAAAACTTACCCAAGAAGCTGAGCAGCAGGTACGTGCAGAGTTTCATCTTCCCGAGCGGCCTGTAAACAAACGAACTTGGTTCAAAACTTGTGCTTGTTCAAACTTCACACCGTATTCGGCAGAATTTTTATCCTCTGCGGACTTTATGGTCAACCGGGACATATGGGACGCGTGTGGAGAGCCAAGCATGCTTCACGGCAGTAACAAAGCGTACGGCCTTATTAAGCATTATTTCACAACAGCAATCAAGCAAGCAATCAATTTCATCTGGCTTTATTTAATGAATAATTTTAACGCTAATAATAAAGGTTTTGTTTATGCTCGAAATTAAATAATTGATCAAATAAAGTCCGTTCTCATCAATGCTTTATCAGTTTAACGTCATGTTTGAAAATGCACTAATCAGTCAAAGATGTTCAATCGAGAAAAGTGTGCAGCTACTTATAAGGCTGACTGTACATAGGCGAACCTATCCCATTAACCTTGGAATGAATGAGTTAGGATAACGCACGAGGATGTTAAATAACAAGTTAAGCACAAATTGAAACATATTAATTTTTGAAATACACAAAATAGATAATGTTAGCAAATAATAACTTTAAGTAGGTACAAAAACAATTTCATACATAATAAAAATTATATGATATGTATATAAACTTAAGTATATACTTATACATATAATATTGATTTAATATACACCCATTAACCAGACTTACGACAACATTATATTATACTAGAGGACGCCCGCGACTTCGTACCTACGCGTGGAATTAGTTTGCCTCTACTCCTCCTATTTTAACCACTTAGGGAATGAATTTCCAAAATCCTTTCTTAGTGCATCCCTAAACCTCATAAGGAACCTATCAGTTTGGACTGTGCATTGATATCAGCCAGTCAGTTTGTTTAGAATTTTATATACAGATATAGCAAGGAATCTAGGATAGGTCTTTAGAACAGGGTTCGGATTCTATACGCTAATAACGATATCGTCTTTGACCCGTTTCCATATTGTCAGTGTGATAACTCTTATGTCATTTACAATAATGGCGACTGTGACATAAACGATTCTAAAACACGTCAACCGCGATATATAAGTTAAGGTTATAACTTTCAAGACAATTTTCAGAGCATGAAACATGTCAACATGCAGTTGGCTATGCGTTGTTGCATATCGCTATAAATAATAGGGTTGGAACAAAATTGTCTCGCAAGTTTTCGTAACAAATGTCAAAAGTTGCTTAGTGAGGAAGTAATACCTTAAAATGGCTAGACAATCTATCTAGACGACATAATAACCCTTCATTTGCTAAGAACACTTAAACTTAGGTATGAAAAGAGTCTTTAAATAAATGATTTGATTTTTCGATTTTGAAAATTCTTTCACCATGATATATTATCACTGAGAAACAGGCTGTTTTATTTTTCTACGCGGGCGGAGTCGCATCATCATTATATCAGCCGAAGAACTTGCACTGCTATTAACATACATAACATCACGCCTTCATTCCCACAGGGGGGTAGGCAGAGCTACAGAAATACCAGCAATTCTAAAAAGACTTGTCGACATCCACGGGAAGACATGGAGTGGCACTATTTTAACCCGGCAACCACATGGGGTTACAATTAACTCCTTCAGTTTTCAAACTTATATATAAAAACTGGGCAAGAGCATGCTTAGTGTAGGGTTCCGAAGCCGTTAAGTACTACGAACATAAAAATCAACAATCTATTTAAAGTCATTTGGTGCCGTCTTAGATGATTAAAGTGGTTAACCACTTTAATCGCCTGTATCTCAAGAACCAATGGTGTCTACTTAGTAGTTATAGTTTTAATTTTACCGCTTTGTTGGCAAATATACATGCCAAATTATAGCTTTCTCGTAGTAGGAGTCTCTGAGCTAGACTGCGGACGGACGGACATGGCGAAACTATAAGGGTTCCTAGTTTGACTACGGAACCCTAAAAAATCGTCACTAAGGAACGACGTAGGTAATCGTCATTAAGGCGACGGGTAGGGCAACGTTTTTCCTTACTAACTTGGTGCAGTTTGTTTCTACAACCATTGTTTTAGCAGATATAACTTTTGGTTAAAATGGTGCGTCCACCTAATTTCGTCAAGTAAAGCATATCTGTCAAATAAATTTAGGTCTTGCTTACATTTGAAAATGGACAAAGAGGGCCATCTTTATTTGACAGATGAATATATTCGTCCATTGTGAAACGGGCTCTTAGTAGAATACAAATGAAAATAACATACTTGTACTAAAAACTTAAATTCATGAAGTCGCACTAATTAAAGAGATATTACAAATATCAGTGTATAGTGATATCGAAAAGCTGGTACCAAGTTAGTATGTAAAGACCATCGTCCCACGATCTTTGTTTACCTATCAACTTTTTCTTTATGATAATGGAGCGACACGATCACACAGGCCACTGATGGTAAGTGGAATCTGAGCCCTAATGGACATAATATAAATTCTCAAATCTCCAAATGCGTTGCCAACCCCAAGGACTAAGATCGATACCTCTATGCTAGTAATCGGTTGGTACCCCACACCGGAACACAAAAATGCGAACACTGCTTGGCAGGAGGTTAAAGGTTAAGATTGTCTTCTCCGCCCCAACGGCCATCAGTTATACAAGTTAGTTAGTTAGACGACACGCTAGCCTAGTTGGGAGTGACCCTGCCTTCGAAGCTAGGGGTCCTGGGTTCAAATCCCGTTAAGGGCAGATATTTGTGTGATGAGCGCGAGTATTTGTTCCTGAGTCTTGGATGTTTTATATGTATTTAAGTATATATTTCTCTATTTAAGTAAGTTTATCGTTGTCTAGTACCCATAGTACAAGCCTAGAGCTTAGTTCGGGACTAGGTCAATTTACGTGACATTGTCCTGTGAAAAAAAAAACAAATGCCTCTATTTTATGCGTTGCCGGATGTATAAAAGACGTGAATTGATAAAATATGGTGGTTTTTGAAATGAGAGACAGCATTGTTTACCCCCGTTTGTGTGCTTTTAATTCCATTAAGCTTATTTATATTCCAGCCCTCTTATTTAATTTAGCTGGAGGCACGACGAAGCCAATGATTTGTTCACAAAGGTTTTGTTGATAATGACAATTATATAAAAACATTCAATTAATTAACAAATTTAATTTCTAAAACTTTATATTATGACGATGAGCGTGGCAGTGTACTACACAATTATACAAATGTTAAAGTAACTCCGTCTGTTTGTTACGCTTTCACGGATAAACCGCTGAACCAATTTAGATGACATTTGGTACACAAGGTGACATCAAAGACGTGATCAAAAGTGATATTAGTTAATTAAGCATTAAAGTGAGATCCTAATAATATAGGTATGTACGTGTTTAGATGTAGTATTCGCACTTAACCACGCAATTATCAAAATTAAATAATTTATTGTTAACAGTGTGGTCTCCCTACTTGACAGAAAGAGATTTAAAGATTTAAAGATTTTTATTGAACATAATACATGCACATTTTAACAACTAAGATCGTAAGCAACCGCATTGTGATGTGATGTAAAGATAGAAACAACAAAACAAATAATTAACAATAACTGACTTGAATTGTCACTTTAACTGAAGTGCCATTTAAGTAAAATTTAATAGGATCCATAGAGGGTATGATTCTAAAAATAGGGTAACCATGATTTACTAAATAGGTGATTTAATTTAGGGGAATATTAACAAAAAGAAATAACTTTTGCTTCATGTAACTAATATTACTTGAATATGGCCAAAAACTGGTTTCTGATCACGTCTTCGATGTCACCCGTAGAGATATTTTAAGTCCCGAGGAAGGACATAGTAGAGTACTTTTTATTCCGAAAAATCGGACGGTTCCTAAGGGATAAGTGATCTAAGTGCGCGTTTTTTTAAAAAGAGGTAATCTTGTAATTTTGGTAAAACATAAATATAATTATTTCATCTTAAAAGTTAGCTGGAAGAGATCACTCTACTACTACTAAGAAATAAGGTCACCTTTGTAATAGAACTATTTTGTCAATACCTGCACTGTTTTTACAATGTATAATCAAGTATAACGGTACATTCATACATAAACAATAATTAGAAGGCTTCCATAAATAACTGACAGGCAACGCGCAGCATTAACTGCTAGTCCTAGAAACTTGAGGTTTGGACACAATATTCCTTGGATGCAGTAAAAAAATGCGTTTAACGGGAAAAGTGGGTTCTGGAGTTAACTAGCCCAAATAAGCTACTTATTGTCCATAGCAAAACATACACGCTCAAAGAAATAGCATAGCATTTGATTAAAAACGTATTTTCCGTAGGGACCACCACTTTCGGTGACCTGAAGTCCTGAACAAAGCCCAAACTATCGGAAGACAGGTATTAATGGATATAAAGTTGTAATGCCCCCCAAGGTGCTGGAGCGTGACATTTGTCAAAGTTCGCGTCGTCTCTTGACAAGGGTAACGCATCATGGCGATTTATTTACTTAACCAACTCCAAGAAGCTTCGACAACTTCCATAATTTCCAATAAGTTACAATCTAGATAACCCTTAATATATCACTTAGACTACGGAATGATAAGTTTGGATTTAGAAAATCTGTTTTCCCAAAATACCTGTCAGTTGGAAAGTGCTTCAAGCAGTTAGTTCATTTGCCACTATTTGCTTTCCGGAAGGACTTTTAAATTTAGAATTATTATAGTGCTACTGGCGAAGTTAATGAACACGTGGTATGTTTGTAATAAGCATAAAGCTAATTAGCTACGTCATAAGAATAATTTCCTGGCACGTTAAGCTCGACGCAAATGGAGAAGTTATTTTCTACAAAAAGTATTTCTACTGCAGAGGGAAAGCGAAGAAACACAGCGTACATTATTCTTGTACGATATATTAACGATACTTATAGCATCACTCTACCAGCCCTGTCGGTTGGAAGCATTTAATCACTCTCGTATTTGCTTTGAAATAAATAACTCTCTAAATTCGCGCATTAAATTTTATATCAAAAGCGGCCAGAAATACTTATCCCGGCTGTCACTCAATAAACAGCCTTAAAAGGTTTTCAATCTCGAAAATTAAAGTATAATATCAGTAAACCTAAGTGTTGGCAGTAGCAAACATTCCATTTGCGCGGTGCGCCTCCAGTGTGGATGGCCTCCCTACGTGTGGGGTTTGTTCGGGGATCCGGTGGTGTCGGTGGGCTCTTAGAGGGTATGGTGGGTCTGGCTGGAGTGGCCGGGTGGTCCTCAAATGGGTTAATCGCTCGAGTCGCTGGCAGCAGCTGCACCTGACGGCCTGAATTACGGTATTACGGCTGTAATACGTACCCTACAAAAAGCATTCGGCACGCCGGTATTTCTGCGCACTTAGCCTGCTTCCTTTGGGTGGTTTCTGCAAATTATGTTTGAGCTAATAAATAAGTATGGGTTCTCATGGATAGGACTAGAAGATATATTTTCTCAGTTAGACAAAACTTAGTCGGAGCCCAAATCAATATTTAGAATGATTCCTGGAAAATCGAAAATTTAAAAGCGTTTGTGGTTCAAGTCCTATTACCTAAACAGAGATGATCTCCAAGATTGGTGCTGAAAACTTTTTTTGCATATAAATTGGTATTTTTTTACGACCTATCTTTAATCGAAACCGATTTTTCTGTGGCGAAACAGAATAAACGCGTTTATGACACTTTTGAGGGCAAGAATTTCTACAGTAAATTTCTTGAAGGTTTAAATTACTCGACGAGACGACGAACATCATTAAAATATATGTAACGAGACAACGACGAACGTTGTCTCGCTATTGATACTCGTTAAAAGAACGTCATTAAAATAGCAAAGAAACAACGTTATGTTGCTCTTCTAGAAGCCTTTAGAGGAAATAATGCTGGAACTGGTGCTATTTAATGTATTATTTAATAGTGGTAAAAGCTCATTCGCTAGCAAAAAACCGCTAGCGAATGAGTTTATCCTTTTTACAATCGATGAATATGATAAAAAAAGATATGCCACATATAGCTTAGAGGTAGGAATAGAACTACGTCTTCAAAGTGACACCATTTAAAGAGGAACTAATTTGCCTAAAACGTTTAGTTTCAGTCAATCGGAGACTGAAGCGCATTTCGAACTAACCTGTGGTGCTAGACAAGTTGCATTCGACAATCGTTAGCGATTATGTTTCGATTGAAAAATATATGGAATTGACGTAAGTGTCGCGTTACTATCTCGGTGGCTTACGTCAATTCCATACATTTATCAATCGAAACATAATCGATAACGATTGTCGAATGCAACTTGTCTAGCACCACTGATCAATTTTCTAATGAAAAAAATTTCGTGTTAAGAAAAATGAAAGTGTTAATTTAATATTCTAAAAAATATAGGTGATATTTTTTTTAAGAGAATGTTTAATTTTGGCACACTAAATACAAAATAAAATCTCACTCTTTCAATACAACAATAGTAGTTATTGGTACGTGTTTTACTACCAAAAGTTTAAATTAAATTCCGCTGTGTCTATAAATCGGACCTTTGTCAGTTTGTCTTCGGTACCAAATATTGAAACCAATCTATACATAGCCCTATACCTTGTTAGTCCAGGAATGCTATATAATGGTGGACTCTACTCAATACCATGTGCAAATAGCAACGCATAGATTTAGGCCTCATTAAATAATTGTTTCATAACCCTTAAAGAGATAGATCATCGCATAATTTAAACATTTATTATTATTGTATCCCAAATAAATATTTTCACTAATAAAACCAATTAAATTCGGTGATAAATAGTTAATAACAAGATGGACCGCCTAATATCAGACCATCGTAGTCTAATAACATAATCTTAGAATATTCAATTCAAGATCATCATTTCATCAATATCTGAAATATTCATTTTACCATAAACCACCGACCCTGAATTTACAACATTCAGAGACATCCGCAATAGAATCAGACGCTTGGTAAATTGAGCCATCGTCCGTCACCGATCATATCCAGGCGGGGACAGATCGAGCCCTTGTACAAGAGCAATATACCCTGGATTATATGTATACTGAAACGATAAATTACAGAGTTCCGGAAGTGGTGATATTCTATAACGTTATAGAACCTTGACAATGTCTATGAACAACTTCGATTTCCTCCTGGGAGCCTAGAGGCCTAGTCAAGATTCAAAACGCTAAGTTAGCGATTTGCGATAACCGTTATTCCCTCGAGAACTTTTAAATTTTGCGACAGTTTAGGGTTCTAAATGCAACTTCAAACTTTTAGATTATAAAAAGCTGAACCCCTATGAACATATAATTATTTGCAAAGAAATAAGACTAAAAAGGTTAAGTTTGAAATTTAAATAGTTTTATCATCACTATAAGTAATATCAGTGGACAATCGCACACAAATTGTCTATCCCAGTTGAAGTCCTAGAAATCAAAATAGAAATGAATAATCATTATACAGGGTGTTTGGTAAATAGTGGATAACCCGAATAGGGCTGAGCACCTCATAAGCTATCGATTTAACCCCCATGTATGTTCAGCAATTGTTAATAGTTTCCGAGATATTGGTCATTTTAATCGGATTTTGTGTCATTTTTCCTTATGTCCGTGTTACGAAAAACCCCTAAGTTCATGTATTAATTCATTTTTTTTTCGTTGTTTCTTGCATGGTTAGAATCACTATGAACTAAGGAAGTTTTTAAAGCTAGACCTATTTTACCTTTTTCATAACGCCCTAAGTGCCCTCTATCCGTAGATCAAGGATTATCCACTCATTACCTAACACCCTGTAGTTACGTAGGAAGCATCCAAGACTTACAATATTTGTCCATACCAGGAACCAACTCTTCAAGTCGGGCCGCTAAGTTCGTAGGCAGGGTTACTACCATCACTGTAACTATCGTCGTATGTAACCTACACTTAAAAACGTAAAATAAATACTCTGGGCCAAGCGAACCATCAATAAACTGTTCTATAAAAGTTAAAATAGGTACTTAAACCTCTGGCCAAACGTGAATTCAGCCTCAAAGTCGGCGTCGGGGGAAGATAAATTGCTTGCGGTAATTAAAAGAAGGGCTGCGCTTAGAAAAAATCAATCGAGTGACGGTGGAACCCATTATAAACCCTTTGAGGGGATCCATTAGAGATCTTCCTGATCAGTTCCAGTCAAAGAGACATTTTAGTCTTTATGATGTGCAGTCATTTTTGGGATAAACGAAAGAGTCAACAAGCATACCACGTTATATAAATTTAATAGCAAACTTAAAGCAATAATGTACGATTCGTAGAGCTAAAAGTTTGATTTTATGTCTGTCGTTACGTTTCACTTTCAAATTATATTTATATGCTTTTTCGAAATATGGGTAAAGACCAAATAGTAGGACCATAGTTAAGCGTAGTTAACCATACAAACAACAAAAGTGAAAAAAGATCCGTTGTGACACGAAAATTATCCCTACAACTGTATGGCTAATTTTCGTGTCACAACGGAAAAGTTTCATAGAAAATTTTATTGAGTGAGTTAGCGTGGCCAACTTTTTCTTCCTTACCCATATACTACTATTCTCCAATGCGTTTAGCCGCTTCTTGAAAACTTCTAAGATATACCAATCACCACTTTACTAGATATCTACCGAAATACTTTTCACATCACCTATTCGGAAAGGAGACTTTTCTTCCCTGCTAGGATCAAAGTGGCACTTTTCTGTTTAAGGACATTTTGTTGCCAGTATAAAATATAAACGCAATGAAATTTGAAAATAGTATGTCGTTCAGGATTCAATGTACGCCCTCACCGTAAATATGTCAAATGGCTCCCTAGTGAAACAATGTACTATTACTGACCTCGTATTGATCAAGAATAATTATAAAGTGTATGTATAATTAGTGTGCCCGGTGAACTGATATAGCATAAAAGGGGCTGCTCACGAAACCTAAATGTCTACCTTCGCAGCGCTGTAGGATGGTGCCTGTGCCAGCTCATTTAAACACATAGGTTTTTCATAAATACGCCATTGGTACAAACCTAGCGACGCCGTTCAGGAATTAAAATAATAACCATAGATGTTTAAATTTTCAGACAAATTTTAAATTACCTATCATAGACAAAGAACATTGGCGGAGTAAACGTTAAATTTAATAGTTTTAAATTGTAATTTGTTTTGAAAAACAGTATGAAAACCACTGAAAGTGCACATCAATAATAATATTATCGTAAGATTATTTATATTTATAACATGATTAAACAACCGGTAATCGTCAGCGTTACAATGAAACACGTGAACATTATTAAGTCAATCACTAGCTTTCTTTAATACGGAATAATGGGTTCATGCGAAAATAATCGTGATATATTTTCGTGTGCTAATATTATCTATCAATACTTTGATTCTGAGCCCTCGAAAGTCAAAAATCGCCTCCTTGAATGCGTCGATATGAGGTACAGGCGGAATGCCGTATAAGATGGCGGTTGGTCGCTAAATGAAGTCCCTGGAGTTGCAAGCGGAAATAAAGTAAAGACCCGCACCGCTGAATAACACGACCCGACGTTGTTTATGGTCACACAAAGCTGTGACCTTGAAAGAGCTTATGCAAAAGTTTTAGATCTTGGTGCAGGTCCTATGGAGAATCTGCAGTCTTCAACCAGCACAGACGCGGGCCACGTGGGTAAAAATCCCCAGCCTAACCATCGTACTCATACATTTTGGACGTTTTAGAGACAATTAACTCATGCCTTTTCAAACTTGTGTATGAAAAATCGACACAAAGGAACGCCTTAACTGTCTCTGAGTATACTGGAAGACGCTAGGCATCTTCAGCTGGGTATGAATCAGAGCAGCCTCGGGTTGAGGCACGCACGGCTCACCTATTTTGCTCAAATTCGTACGCGTTCACGCGCTGTGCGCGAGCTGCGAGCAAGCAGCGCGCGGCGAGCCGTCGTGAGTCGGTCTTTTGACCGTGCTCAAAGGCGCCTCGGTATGCGCGCCTCGCGTAGTTTGGACGTGTATCCAAGCGTGCCGCGGGCAGAACGACAAGTTCTAACTTGTCTGTGGTCGAGGCGCATACAAATTTGATAAAGTTGCTGAGCCTCCCGCCACCGAGGCGATTTCTTCTTCTTTTTGTTAATATTTCGGTGAATTATGATAAACGCAGCCACGGCTGTCATCGTGTCCGACGCCATTTTGAAATGACGGCTCGCGTCAAGCACGCTGCCGCACCCGCAATGTTCATGTGCAACAATTTGGCTCGCGAGCAGCTCGCCGCGCAGGGCGAGCATGTCTCAGACTGAGCCGCTCAGATTCGTACCTACCCAGCTTTCAAGATCCAACCCGTTAACAAAATTATAGAGGTCAAATCGGATGCGTTGTCGTTAACGAATTCGCCTCTTACGTTAAAGACACAATAATACCACTGAAGGCTGCAATGATTAAGGCGCTAATATCCACCCAATGCGGGCGTTGGCAAAGTTGTGAATTTATTCATAAATCAAGCAACAAGTGCGTGTAACGGCCATTACCCGACAGACGCTGTCTGGAGCTGCGAGCGATAACTATTATTTTTATGGGCGCCATTTTGAAATATCATTTTCGATTTCGTAACCCAAGGATGTTTTAGTTGAAAATTATTATTGACGTATAAAAGTGACTGCGTTATTTGATAACATTATAGATAACAAGATATTATTGTAAAAATGTTTTTATTTATGGAATAATTATATCATGGTGATACATTCTCTCAAAAGCTTTGACGACCGCTGTAAATAACAGATTAAATAGGTAATCAGTTTTCAGTTTTGGCATTATTCCGACCAACATCTACAAAACTCACTAATCTGGTAGCCAATGGAAATGGTACATTTTGCATAAACTCAATAAGGTTGTTCAGTTTTTTATTGTTGTATATGACGACGTGGTTATGACAATCGAACCAAGTACCGGATCATGTTAAACACTTGAAAAAACCTTGATATTTTCGGTATTTTTACACTTTTTTATCTGGACCTGTGTTACGGCTAAAAATACTAAGGCCTCCTTAAATTTGACTAAATTTGCAACAAAATAAGAATACAATACAATACAATACAAATATTCTTTATTGAACACCACATACAAATACAGCATGAAAAGTAAAATACAAATAAAACCTTACTAAGTGAGTCAATAGGCGGTCTTATCGCTAAGTAGCGATCTCTTCCAGACAACCTTAAAAAGAAGAGAAGTGTCAAAGAAACAGAAATAAATTGGTAGGCGGTGCAAACTAAAAATCCAATTTGGTCTAAAAATAAAAAAACAGAACAACCTCATTCAGTATAAGTAACTTTGGTTGGTGATATCGAATGGCCTCGTATCTGAGATTAAGGTCTCAATTAACTAAGACTCATGAAGTCATTAATTACGAAAGTCAAGTTTCTTATCGTTGACGACACGCTAGCCTAGTTGGGAGTGACCCTGCCTTCGAAGCTAGGGGTCCTGGGTTCAAATCCCGGTAAGGGCAGATATTTGTGTGATGAGCACGAGTATTTGTTCCTGAGTCTTGGATGTTTTCTATGTATTTAAGTATATATTTCTCTATATAAGTAAGTTTATCGTTGTCTAGTACCCATAGTACAAGCCTAGAGCTTAGTTTGGGACTAGGTCAATTTGTGTGAGATTGTCCTGTGATATTATTATTATTATACACTCATAAGCTTCCAAGAACGCGTTATTTTAACAACTTTTGTTTGTGACAACTTATCAACACACCGATTTCTTATTGATTTTTTGTTAACCGTTTCAAAGTTACTTTATGGTAGGAATGATCCAGTAGTTAACCTCGTAGTTGTCAGCGGCAGAAAGGAAGTTGTTTGACAGGTGGTTGTCGACGACTGTCGGACCCCCCGGCTAGCGGTCCGCCCGGCGTAGATCAATAGCCCGAATATACTTACACATTTCGTAAAAAATGACCGTCCGAATGAACGGAAGGGCCACACCAAAAAGTTAAAAGTTTTTTCCATGTCATGGAGAAGGCGCACATGCCACCATTTGCAATCTCAAGACTGCAATCCTAATAACCACAATAGTAAAAAATCACAGTTTTGATTTTTGACGCAGACGGCCATTAAAGGCGTTGGCGTTTTCACATTGCTAGGGAAAATGCTAGCTGTTTTCGAAGTGGCTATTATCACTAATTAAAGTATGAGCAAAACTGTCAGACGATATTTTCCTCATTGAATATTTAAAATAAACTAACTATAACTTAGTTTTTTTGTAAAAAATGTTTTTTCTAGATTTGAAACATGTGTGGCTTGACCTAGTGTTATTTTTCGATCGATAAACATTTGATTTTAATCTTTCTACCATTTAAAGGAATCATGATGACTGGATATTCCTGGACATCTATTTTATTCATGAAAACAAAAAGTTTTATCACTTACTTTACCACGACCCTTGTTTTATATTGACCTTTGTTTCATGTCACATTAGAAAGGTTTTGAAACTTCTATATTCGTTGTTGGTTGTCAAATATGCTCGGCGCTTCGAGATAGCGGTTGTGTAGTTAAATATTTAATATTTACTTAGGTTCAGTATACATTTCATGACCGCTTGTCTACCTTTAACACTTACCCGGGTATTAATAGTTCACAGTAATTTAGTAAATGCGTTATACTATGTATCTTAGTCACGTCACGAACCATTTATAGAACTATCCATATAAAGTTATTCTAATGCCAGAAATATCAAGCGATTTATAAAAAAATACACATCAAAAATGTCTAAGTACCAAAAACATCGTATGATGAGTGTATGCTTTTTCATTGGGTTTATTTGCTTATAGAACGAGTGAAATATTCGAATTAGAATTGTAACAAACCCTTGGTATGTAAATCATGTTTATTTCTATACTTAGAATTATAACGGTCCAATTCGCACGTTTCCTTTAATAACGTAGTCAATTCTGAGAAATATTTGTGCAGCAAAACAAGAACTAGAATATAGTTCTTGTTATAAATTACTTAAAGTAGAGACGATTGTTTTTAATTTGTTATTTAGACTTCTTTAATAAAGGCAAAAACGGGTGCAAAATAACGGTTACCTATTCCCTTAAAAAACTAAGTATAATATAGCATTATACGAATACTTATCCTCGATCACATTAAGACAGCTATATTTGTTACAAATACGAAAACTTGTTTTCAGGCAACAAGGCCCTATAATTATATAGCCATATATATTGGCAAATATGGGCCATATTTGCCAATACATAATAAACTAAACTTAAAGCTAACTACATCAATTATTACCCCTTCCTGGTGTCAGCATGCCGGCGGTGTTTATACATAGATCATATTATTATTATATTAATCATGAGTTATCCTAATCTAACCTGCTGGATAGTATGGATGCTAGGAAAGGTATTTCACACCAAATCTTTACTGTTAAAGTAAATTGGGAGTGAAATATTCTTCAAAACTTGCTTGAATGACAGACAGCTGCAAGGGGACTCGTTATTTTATCAAATAAAGCCCTGATATAAATACCTGGAATGAAAACAATGCATTTTCGAACGCCTGAATAGCCGCGTCACCTTTGTTATCGGATGCTTTATGTTTCCACGGAGCGTTTAATTCATAACGGCTGGTAATGGAACTGATTTATTCAATTTGTTTAAACAGAAACAAGCTCATACTCGTATCATGTAGGTACATAAATTGCCAGGGCGCGAAGCAAAGCGGCTCCTATCTCAGTTTCGCAGCTCACAACTATCATTTAAGAATACAAAAAAAGATAACATTACTTACTTATATAAACCTTTGTTGCGCAATTATAGAAGAAAATATAAACATAAAACAACAAAGATGGAGGGACTTGTCACATCCAAAGAAGTATTTAATTAGTTTTCTTTCTATGTTACTTGTTAAATAGTTTAACCAATTTGCATTTTATAAAAACTAATGACTGCAGTAATCGGTCAAAATATATTTATGTAATGACATAGGCGAACGCTCACACTAGTGTTCTATACATTTGTTAGCTTTCATAGAACTTACTCGGTTACTTATTGTTTTAACGTGTAGTGCAATTAAATGACTCTACTGTAGAAATGGCTTACGAAATCCCGAGAAAGTGTAAATAAGTGTAAGCTGGTAAGATTTCTAATTTCATGAAGAAATCCAGTTTTACTCGTAAATTACGGTTGTGAACATGCTTACCAAGTCAAGTAAAATAAAACATACGAGTAGGTAAACATTTTTATCTATTAGAGCACTAACACGAACCAGGCAGTACTTAGCGCGCGGTATGAAATGGAGGAAAAATGTAAGTAATACAGCGGGCGGATGCTGCGGCACGTACCTTGTTAGGTGCAGGGACGAGGGCGCACCACGGCGGCATACGTAATCACAATATCATAAGCAGGTGGGAGAACTAAGACGTAGTTCTGGGTAACGTCTTAGTTTAAGGAGATGCTCCAATATTTGAGCGGTGCTGTCTGAAATTTGATCAGCGCCGAAGTTAGAACGTACGTACATGAATAGAATAACGGTAAGCTCGAGTTTGTGCTCTGTAAGGCTATCCTGTGTTATATTGTTACGTAAATAAACCTTTACAATAGTTTAGTTTGAGATAGCGAACGTGAAGGATGCCGGAAAGGCTAACTAAACGGCACGTGATGTTTCGGAGAAATGTGCAGGAATTTTAATAAGGTACTGGTAAGGTAAGGAAACTGGCAACTGTGACGCGGACAATTTATGTAGGGTACTCAGAAGACATGTGAGGTGTCACGGGACTGTTCTAAATACGTTAGTATTTGTTCCTTGTATTTATATGATGGACTACTCTACAAGATGCCCGCTGCTTTGTTAGCGTAGATTGTTAATCTACATTCGTGTTTTTTCTAAATTTCTCTATCTCTTCCTTTTATGGGTTAATTTTTTCAAGACTATTAATTGTACCACCTGAACATTACTAATGAAATACATATACTTACTAAGTTAGAGTTTTCTTTTTATCGTCCGTGTACTCTTTCAGTCTAACAGTAACTGATATTTTTTAATTGGTAAAACTGCAACAAATACTTTTCTTTCAAACTGTGCAGTGTTTATTATTTTGCTGTAATTAACGTGTCTTGCGCAGTATTTCCCAGGCAGCAAAGTTACTGCGAACTTGGAAGAAGCTCGCTTTGACTCAAAATAACATGGCGACAGATTTAATCGGGCAGGTCTCATGCATGAAGGCGAATATCTGGGGGAATGCAATTGAACTTGCTCGAGAGTTTTACTCTCGCATTCCGGTTTGTTCAACAGTTTGTAAAGTTAATAACCACAGCAAAACATATTCTGGAGGTAACTTGTTCTGTTTAGGTTGTTATGTAAAGTCATCAACATATTTGCTGCAGTAAATGTTTAAATAAGCGTAATATTTCACGAAAGCGAGCTGAACATGGGCTGTTACTGTAATGGCCCCAGTAACCAACAAAGTTTTCATTTGAAGGCGTACAATTCTCGAAGTAAGAATTTATGGCTACGTACTTGGACCACGTATAGGATGTCCTAGAATTAAGCTAAAAATAATAGCACAAAGTTTACTCGTCTTTGTAATATTTAAGCCGTTTTTTATGAGTTACGAGTTGTTGCGCGCGGCTCCGCGCGCGTAAAAGTCGTTTATCACTGTTCCCTCAGGAACTAACAATTTTTTTCGTGATAAAAGTAGCCTACAGAATAATCTATCTGTAATCTATTTCTTCCAAATCCATTCAGCTGTTCTGGCGTGATAAAGAAAATAGGATAAGATTGTACGATTTGTATGATACTTAAAAAACATTACTTAACGCTTAGTTTATATTCCTAACAGTAAATTAAAGTAAGTATAAATAGGATTCTTAAATGCTGTAATTGCGTTAGTCAGAATCACAAGTCTCATAACAACACAAATATGAATTTATAAGCACTGAATTTTCTTTCTTGTTCTATTTGTACCGACGTCGAAGAAGTTTTTGACACCATTTTAACTAAAATCTACATAACATTGCAGCATAAGGTATGCTGTAGAATTGATGTCATATTCGACGAGCGTCAGCACTATTAAATCCGGGAGCAGCTGCGCCTTGCGGATTCGGTTTGACGCCGGCTCGTGGTTACTTATTGCGAGCCTCGCGCCTCAGAATAAAACCGCCCTCTGAATAACGAATTTATAACCACACTGGGAATCCTAAATCCATTTGTGTTTAGCAAGGAGCGAGATAATGCTATACGAGAAAATACTTATCTCTGAGCCATAAAAAATAAACATGATGTAAATAACCGAACATTTTTTGTTTCAAATAAGTTCTGAGATAAGCCCCTTAAACATAAGAATTATTAAATGTATAACTGTAATAAGCGACATCATTAAACGGTTTTAACCTACATTTTTTTAGTCTTGTTTTGACTTGCGTGATTACATATACTTAGTACTTAATAGCGTAAAGCATAATCAAGACTGACCCGAAAAGCGGATACATTGTGCTTGTACAATATCTAACAAAATAAAATACTCTACAAAGGGCTAATTCACATAACGGGATGCGGATAAATAGAAGCTTTCCTGAAAAGGTGTCAACTGCAATATAGCATTATTTTTGTGAAACGATGCATTTTTAGCTGCAACTTTTCCTTTGCGACTTAAATATTCATACGCTCTTTTTATTAAACTTTAAAGGATAGTTAATTTGATAAAAAGCATTGACTGTTTGATAAACAGCCTCTAGACTAATGTAGACTAAATACACGCCTCAGTCTTTTAACCAGTCAAACAAATAGGTGAACTAGTTTAGGCTAGCGGCAGTAGGTAATTTAGGTTTCGTTATTTAATAAATAAATGTTTTAAGTGAGTTTGTAATTCACTATTTGACTGAACTACTGCGTGGTCACTCAAAATGGAAGATAATCTGCTCACAGCCAAATATGGCAACCACAAATGCTCTCCGTCAGTGATTTGCGGCTTCTAATATTAAATTGTTATTAACGTGCTCACTTCAGCCCGCGGCTTCGTCCGCTTATTTTTTTTTTATATTAAATAGCTTTGATATTAAATAGTTTATGTTATTAATTAAAAAAAAATTCAAATATTTTAACGCCTCTATATTACATACATACATACATAACATCACGCCTTCATTCCCAGGGTGGGGTAGGCAGAGCTACAGAAATACCAACAACTCTAAAAATACATGTTAATAATTCTGTAACCACATTTTGCACAAGTAGGCTGAGATGTTTACTAGTGTATTAGTGACAGGTTGCAAGCCCATCGCCTAACAATACTAGAAGCCTTTATTCCCTTATTCGCCTCTTACGACATCCACGGAAAGACATGGAGTGGCACTATTCTAACCCGGAAACCACACGGGGTATATTAATATTATCCTAATATCCTACTAGGGGTAAGCCATCATTTTATCGAATTTCACTTCATCTATTGTACCATTTCAACAGACGCTATTTTACGTTTACGTTTGGGTTTTTTGTTTTCAGTAGTGTGGTAGAGCATAGGCTCCTTGGCCCTAAAGCCCACTGGACCCCGCCTACTACATGGTCAAAAATAATACATGACTTTTTACTTGCACATGCGTAATCGCTTAATCCTTTACCTATCTTCAACCTACACCAGCCGCGTGTTACCACAGATAGTCGTTTATTAATTTGGGGTTAACATCAACGCGTAAAACGGATTATGTCCACGTGAATATTGGCGCGGGGTGATACACGGCCAATTCACTTCTCTATTACGATCGGCTTCGGCGCTGCAGCCTCATTAATATCCGGCACTATGCACACAGCACACCCTGTCCATTGAAAAACAAGGACCAAAACCTTCTCTCTCACTTGTGCTTAGGCGAGAGTACGTTTATCAATGCGGGATGGTGCTAGCGATTTGGATTTGTATTAGGTATCCTGTCAGGTTGTCGGATGGTGTCGGGGCGTCACGCGTCCCCATCATTATGTGATCGCACAGTTTACGGATACGCCTGGCAGGGTTGCTCTGTCCCCTTTATTGGCTGTGGGCTCAATATGTTACCTTTGAACTCAATATGTTAGCTTTGCTTAAGTTACTTTGGGGCTGTGTTCGGAATTGACTAAACAATATAGTTTTTAATTTATTCCTATATTTATTAGGACAATTACTTTGGTAGTTAACAGAAAGGAGGAGGAAATAAATGTTTTAAAAAACCGACTTGCGAGTCGAACTCGCACATGAAGGGTTCCATACCAATTTTGTATGGTTTTTTAATTTTATATGCATTACTAGCTTTTGCCCGCGACTCTGTCTGCGTAGAATATTATTATTTTCTTAGGGATCGTTGATTATTTCGGAATACAAAGTACAATATGTCCTTCCCCGGGACTTAAAGTATCTACATACCAAATTTCATCAAAATCGGTTCAGTGGTTTATTCGTGATGGCATAAAAAACAGACAGACAAACAGAGTTACGTTCACATTAATAATATTTAGTATAGATTTGGTGTTATAGTGGCCATACACACTCTGTTAAAATATTAACTTAGTCTTATGAGATACAAGCCGCTGACAGACAGAGGAATGGACCATTTGGGTACGGAACCTTAAAAAATTACGATCAGTTCCCCAGGTACAGTCCAGGTAAGCGTATTACAAATTTTTAATTAGTTAAACAAACACGTTTTTTACAGAAAATGACACAAAACAACCATAAAGTAAAATAAATTAAGGAAACTAACAGACGGAAGTTGGTAAAACAAAAGATTTTTAATTAGTGAAATGCTTCGTCATTTACCTAATTAATGCTTTGTATCAAATATGCTCCCGAGGCCAGCAATTTTCAGTAGGAATTTCAATATGAATTCTAACAATGAATTTATTAGTTAATGTCAGCTATGTTTTATCTCATATTTTTAATAACTACGGACGCTTTTGGGTCGTTCTACTTTTTTACCGACAATACATCGTCATTTTCTATATTTAGCGTTTTTCAACTATGTATTGATAATTATGGTTTTAATTTTTGATTTTAAAATACGTTGCGTGAATTTTTATTTGGACTAATTAATGATTATTTCGGTGGCGAAAATGTTTTTTTCTTTATGTTGGTTTTCAGAACATACTGTGACAGAGTGGCCGTTTTCAGAGGAGACTAAATTTTGTATTACCACTCTGTCACGCGATTCTATGAAAAACAAACATATAAAAAAAAACCCTGGATAGAGAAAGTGAAAGATTATTTAGTACGAGTACTAATAGATGAATAAATGTTTGGACGTATATTCAAACACTAAAACATTAATAATCAATACTCTAACTGATAACGTATTGTAAAATGAGGACAGGCAATTGTCGGTAAAAAAGAAGAATGACCCTTTTATTGTTTTGTCAGCTAAATAAGAAAAATGCCTCTTCTATAGCAGCAGCATGATAACCATATTAAGTAAATATTCTCGTCTAGTTATAAATAGTTGTAGGAGTGTTGCTCAACTTTTGACAGTGGAAAAGTAACAAGCCTTAATTTATTTAACTAATCTCGTATGTCTGTCCGGAATCGGTACAAGTCTTGCAAGCCAAGTAGTGCCAATTTCCCGTTATTATAATGGGCTGAAATTTGTGATAAAAATGCGATTAAGTAAGTCTTAAGGTATCAATAACGACTGAGATCAGTTATATAATGATATATAGATAGTGGGGTCAAAAGCTGGTTACGGATCTCCGCTGTGTGTAACGTAAACCCTTTGAATTAGGATTTTTCAGTACGGTCTCGATCAGCAGATGATGAATGTGTACTTTTGTTTGTGTTGTGAGTGTGAAGTGAGTATTGTTGATCATTCAAGTACAGTTGACAACGAAAGCTTGTGTAAAAATTGTTTTTTTCTTTAGAAGGTCTAAGTTATATGTGAAGCTAAAATTATATCTATGTCATATTGAGACGCCGCGGGATTCCAGGAAATGTTGAAATAACTAAATCTACTCAATTCACCCGCGTGCCAACGTGATTATCAGATGTAAGTGCGTTGTTAACTTCATTACTATGCCGACACTTTTGAACTTCTAAGCCGCGGATATTAGTTTTAGGATCATAATCATGTAATTAATTGTAGTAATCAGCTTTGTATTTATATTATGAATAAGATTTACATATGAGTTGCATGCAACATTATGCAGGTCTAAAAACCGCCACGCCTCTGTTTTATTATTATTTCCTTGTTAATCAAGTTAAGATATACGGCCGCACTTAGAGATATTAATTAAATAAATAAATAAATAAATAAATAAATAAATATCAGAGAACAATCTCACACAAATTGACCTAGTCCCAAACTAAGCCCTAGGCTTGTACTATGGGTACTAGACAACGATAAACATACTTATATAGAGAAATACACACTTAAATACATAGAAAACATCCAAGACTCAGGAACAAATACCTCGCGCTCATCACACAAATATCTGCCCTTACCGGGATTTGAACCCAGGACCGCTGGCTTCGGAGGCAGGGTCACTTGGTTAGTGACGTGTTGTCTTATTCTATTTCTATGGCAAAGAAAGTGACAGCAGCAACTTTAAGCACACTTTAAAATTAAATGAAGTACGGCAGATAATGTTAGATTCAATAAATGACGCACTCTGCCTTTCATCTCGGTGTTTGTTCAAGATTTATTGTCGGTTGCGATTTGCCATAGTCCTACGTGTAGAGTCGATTTCTTAAATATGTAAAAAGTTTTGCACCTTATTTCAATGGAATAACCCTGTCGCAAAAAGTAAATAAGTCATTTGAATTTAGGAAATTCTCGTGAACTGACGACACGCAGCTGATGCATAATGAGAGGCCTTAAAATACGAACGTGGATTTATGAAACGAGCATCAGCGAAGTTCATAGTAGGATCACACGAGTGTTTTAAGGCCTAATTATGTACAGTTTGCATAACTTTATCTGCACACATAATATACACAACTAACAAACAACTTATCACAATCCTACTTTCGTAACAGCAAAAAACAGCAATTCGATTCAATCCTCCGTCAAGACGAATGTTTTTTTAAATCATAGACAAACGAATGAAGTTCATAATCTCAATATTACACGAGATCAAATGTCGTGCGGTTTATAATAAGAAAAACATACTGAATTGACGTTTCGCATCGATAACTGTTTTAATGTCGATATATCGATACTGTAATAACATTACAAACAGATTTTAACTACTACCACAGACAATAAAGTTCTCATAGTAGAATTAGTTGTATTAATGCTGGTCATTTCCTACGGTTCCTGAATGCATTTTAGAGCACTAATGATAAATATGTGCGTAGATAAAAACTGTTTCTTGGGCCCGTAGTATGGTCGCCTTTATCGATGTAGATAGACGTGGATAATACATCCGTCACTCTCAGAAAGTGACAGATATGTTATCCACGTTTATCCACATTGATAAAGGCGACTAAGCTACGGCCCTGTACAGTCAAAGAATAATATTATACACATTCCCAAGACATCAAAAATATCTACACGCCCTATACCACTCACAATGAGATCGGTGTATTCATATATCTGACGTGATGGCTGTATATTATTTTTCTTCTATATGCCTTTGACTGTACATGCTTGGTCACTCAGCTACAAAACACATTCCGTAGCGATATAGCAATTCATTGTGACAACCATTCCGCAGCAGACACCAAAATAGCGCTTGGATAATGCAGCCGGCATGAATCATGCGCCGATTTTTCTCACACGTGTCCTGCCGCGTATTGTAACGGAATAACAAATGTCGGGGACGCGGATGTAACCGATGCTCCTCATATCTCTACGGTGATGTCCACTTGAGGTCTTTATACCAAAACATATTTAGACGACAGAGTGTGTCAAGTAAATTCTTGTGTTTGATCGCTATGTGCTATTAAATCCAGTATAGGTAGGTTGGTACAACCTTCAAAGCTTATGGGCATAATCTTAAGTTCCAACAAAATTATGTTTTCGCTTGGTACTTTTGTGTTAAATTTATACATTTAAATAAAAATTTAACTTTTCATGTTTTTCATGAAATAAATACATCTTTCTTGTGTAAGTATTAAGTTAATGATGTTACTTAAAAAAAGGCATTAAAATATCTTGATACTTTAAATCTTCCTCTGAAAGTTACACTCGTACCGCATACGATTTTCTATAAAAATATCAATAAACTTGTATCTAAGTTTAAAGAAAACTTTTCAAGTGAATTTATTTGTGAGAGCAATTGAATGAAAATCTCTCGTTCAACTCGTTGTGGGGGTTGGCAAGTATTATATATAAATAAGTTAATTAAACTAAATGGAGCGTGTGCAGCGCAAAGGACGTGGTCTCTAGGAATTGGCAACTTAAACTGAACGTGACTTCAAACTCAACTGCGGGGAAAATTCACTTAAAACGGCTTTAAACAACAGCCTTCCGAGTAGTTCACTTGCAGGAATAAAAGTAGCTCAAATTTTATAGCGTCATCTGCTTTCTTTATGTGACCGTATAATTTTAAATTACAATTAAACAGAGATAAAGTTAAAGCGACAGGATGTTTAAAATTGTATTTAATTATTCTAAAAAGTTTAATTTCAAACTTTATATTTAGGGGTTCGATTTATGATTACTTTATTTTCTGATTTATTTATTTGATAAGTTATGGGATTATCAAAGATATAGGACATCTTATAAAGTCCGTCTATGGATTATATACAAACGGGAAGTTTTACGAAGTGGACTTCCTTAATAAATAGAGAAAAAAAGTGGTAAAGGAGTTTCTTGGCCGACTATACATGCAATTAAGATACGCGGCACATTCCAAGCCGAGCCACAAAATTGATGATGTCACATCTTCCCGGTTTTTCCTGGCCGCCGCCACCCCAATTCCTCATTCGTAATCTCTATCCATTTGGCCGACTGTGATTTGAAGCCTTTATGACATTTCGGCGACGTTTTTCATTTATGGAACTGGGAACATTTATGGGGGCCTAAGTGATGTCACGCTTGGCCAATAATGTTTCGCGCTTTTACTTGTCATGTAGGGGCATCTGTTCTACCTGTGGACACTTTCCAATTTTTAGACTATTTTAAATATTAAAAAAAAACTGTCAATAATTTTGTTAAACTATTTATTGTTTTAGTATCTTAATTAAACAGTATTTCATAATCACCGCTTTGTTTTTAATTATCTACTAAAACAATAGAGATCTAAGCATATTTTAAAAAATGCCCATTTTGTCCATAGGTACAACTACCAGTTTGTACCTATGGACGGCAAAATTGTACCTGTGGACGGCACTGTACCTATGGACTAAAAATCAACAAAACACTATAACAAAATAATTATACATCATAACCTTAATAAAATCCAACAAAACAAATTAAATATAATCAAACAAAAAAGTATTTGGCAATATATCCAGCATCTTCTAATATATTTTTTGTTTTTTAGAAGTGCAGTATTCTCGGTACAACTCCTCAGCAGAATCGTCGGAGTTACAATCGTTTGCGTCTTTAATAGGATCATCTGAGTCATGATTTAACACATAACACTTTTGACATATAAAGCTAGATTCGTCGTCAGAATTCACATTATTCTTCTTAGCCTTTAAAACACATGTCTTATGATATCTTTCAGTTCATATGCTGCATGTAAGTAATCTTGTTTTAGTACTATATTTGAAAATAGTCGACTTAAGTACATTTAATTTTTCATCAGATTTTTAAGAGAATATCCATTTCTAACTTCCTTAATGGCCTCGGTTAGACTTTTAGAACACACTTTTTTTCGCATTTGGCCGGTTTTACTACGAGGCACTGAAATCAAAGAGAAGAATAAATTCATATATAGCTGTCCACAGGTTCAACAGGTGAATTTGTACCTGTGGACAGTCCTCAGGTACGATAAATAACTTGTCCACAGGTACTAATTCGACACTTTACAATTTAAACTAATGTCAGTCCGTTAAAAGACGCCCGAGAGCAATAATAACTACATAAAATAAGAAACAAATCATGAAATCATTTTTTAAGTATGAAGAGATTCGTAGTATTATGCTTTAAACTTTAGAAAACACACCTAAAATACGAACAAAAACTTACTTTTGACGACGAAAAGTTTCCGCAGCCATAAAAGACACTATACTGACAAATACGAAAATGACAGATAGTTAATGTTGCCCTACAAGAAAAAAGCTATTCGGGTGTGTTATAAATAACAGTCTATCGGTTGTAGTTATTTTTTTACTGCTAGTGTCCATAGGTACAATCGTCCACAGGTACAACAGTTGCCCCTAAACTTATCTATATTTATTATAGACTAGCGACACGTCAGCGGCTTCGCGCCGCTGTAAATTTTTGACTTTCCCGGCGGATTTTTCTATTTTTTTCATCATAAGAACCTAAAGAACAAAAAAAGAATTAGCGAAGTTGGTCCAGCCGTTCACGCATGATGCCGTGACGAAGGGAAATAGGGATTCATATATATACATATATGTAGAACGTGTTACAAAATAATCCGTAAAAAAGAAATTACAAAAGTAGTGCCAACCTTATTAAATAACGTCAGTTCAGTATCTTAGGAATACAGTATACTAACTAGGGTTGACACTACTTTCGTTATTTATTTTTTACGGATTATTTTGTAACACGTTGTAGATGACATTTAAACAGGGTCGTCTTAAATAATTCTCATTATTATTATCATTTGCTTAAAAGTTGTGCTCTTGTCGGTGGAATAATTTCCATTCTTCCCTATTCCGAGCCTATAGTTTAACACACTGACGCGGCACGACGCCTACTTTTTTTTATTTCGTCGAGGTAAGTTCTTCTTGGTCTCCCTCTTTTCCTTTTTCCTTCAATCTTTATGAACTCATCATGCCATAACAGGTGACCAAACTTTTTTTAAACTAATTTATTCATTTTCAATTTCTTACCAACCATTAAAGTAATTCGAAACCCTTTTTACATATAAAATGCGGACTCCTCTTCTCCCACTTTACAGAATAACGGAAAGCCACAGACGACAAAAGATCTGAGCAGAATTGACATTTGCAAATTCTGTGAGTGCAAGCTAGCTTTCACTGCAAAACTAACCTTAGGTTCCTATGATACTAAAATTACTAGATTCTAGATAATTTATTCATAACCAACATAAATAATACAGCGGTACATTGTTAAATGTTGAATTTTAACAAACAAAGTAATTGTTAATAATGCACACCAATATTTATATAAAGTGAAGTCTACTCGGGGTAAATCTGATTGCTCTTGACATGTTATCGTATTGTCGGTCGAGTTAGGAATAAAACGATAACAATAAGTGTAGAGATAATGTAGAATAAGACCCCTGTACATAATATATTATATTCAAACATTATATCCCTTAATACGTTAAACTGCTAGGAGCCAGACGGCTCATGATAAGATAAAGTCATACAGCTAGAAACCTCGAACACAATATTTTGCAAATTAACAAAGTGGTACCTTGCGACGACACATCTTTCGCAGACTTAAGAGCTAAGGCTTTTTGCAAAACAATGACCAACTTTTTACCCGACTACGGCGAAGCAAAGGATGGGTAGTGATTTTGACACCTTATGTATGTTTATTCCAAGAAGCCCTTATTTCTATACATTGAATTGAAAACCCGTCAATGCAACTTAATATTCTGTTTATCAGCGTGAACTGAAAACATTGCACCTACGTTGCGTCATTTGTTGCACGTCTGCACACCGAGAAGGCTAAAGTGCTTGCACTTCGCTATGACGTGAGCGAAATTCGTGGTGGCATTCAGAACCAGGTTGCGTGAATTCTATGCGAAATTGACCCCATGTTGAGCTTTTGGCACTTGTGTTAATATCGTCCCCGAAACAATATGTCATTACTCGTATCATATCGCTCGGAGTATGTGTATTCATTCGCAGGTAAAGAGGAAATGGGTTAACAATGTTTTTAATTGAGATGATTATTATTAAATTTACTATAGATCTAAATAATTAAAAATAAGGTCAAAGATATTATGGTAATTAAATTATAAAAGTAAACATATGAGAAGACCGTCAAATGTTTCAAACACTATGACTGCAAGACTAAAACCAGCAAGTAAACGTTTCTTTTTGGACCTGGCGGGTAAACTCGTAAGTCAGAAATTACTATCATTTCCGATATCTGAATTAGTCGGTACATTAGTCAAAACTGAGGGCTCATTTACAAATCTCGCGCCTGCGCTCTCGTAGTCGCATTTGCTCTTTGCACTATTTGATCTTGCTGCGGTGGCCGACGGGTGCGCTTGAAGTGAGAAATGTCTGCCATTAATCCAACACTCGTCTCGAAATGGTTATATTCTCTATTGCAGCAAAATACGAAAACTTCCACGTCGAATTGGGATCTTTCGATGTACCCCTGGAGAACTAAATTAGTTATAAAACTTTTTAAACAAAATCAAATTTAAAAAACGACGTCTTCGAAATGATGTTGGTAATAGATAAAATATAAGCGATTTTTGCCTTTAAGCCTTGAAAAAATTGTTATATACATCTTAACAATCGATAGAATTCATAAGCAACTTGACGTGAAATCAGGGATTAAGTACACAAATAAGCCCCGATAATAATCTAAGATTTCGCAAAAAATATTTCTTACGCGTTGGTTCACAGTTGAAATCGATGTTTGTTTACCGCGTTAGGGAATAATCTCGCTGCAGTGCGATCGTGGCACGTAGCCACAATGAAATGGGTCCCGTTTCCAGTGTTCCGTGAGAAGATGCGGAACCTCCGAGTTGTACGTCAATCGAGTCGTGTGTCACTCGCTTATACCTATCAGTTTGAGGGTAGAATAAAAATTAAATAATTTACCTAATACGGGCGAAACTTAAATTTAAAAACATGCCGAATCACTTTACTCAGTCATTAAGTTAGGTAAACACCTAGATACTTTGCAAAAAACAAAAAACTTTGAGCGTTTTATAAAGTTGTGCAATTTGTAGTCCCGAAAAATAATGTCAACTTATTTAAGCTAGAATACGTATTGGAGTATGATATACTACCTAGCTGTTTCCAGCGACTCAATCTGCATAGAAGTCGTTTATCGCTATTCCCCCAGGAATCGACAAATTTTTCCAGATTTTTCATCTGGATTTAAAATTATGTCCTTCCCCGGGATCCAAAATATCTCCATACCAAATTTCATCTAAATCGGTTCAGCGGTTTATCCTTAAAAGCGTAACTAACAGACAGACCGGAAGAGCTACTTTCACATTCACATGTATAATAGTATAGATTATATATTGTCAGTGGATCCCAAAAAAACACCACGTAATGGAAATATAGCTATGCAAGTTTGCAGAATCCTCAGAGCGACAATCTAGTTCGCTCTCCGTTTTCCTGCTAGACCTACAGACTCCGTCGACAGGTTTTCATCGATCGTCTAACCAGCTCGCTAAAAATAAACTATTTGCGGGAATTCATCCGCACGTGCGGTATAACTTGATACCTACTGGATTTGTTTTTCTCACCCGTTGTCATTTTATCAATATTGAAAGTTACAGATATCGACCCTTCCGTCAATACACCGGTGCTATTTGTTTATATTGAAATATGAGAAACGTATGTTGACACAGGGGTTTTGTTTTGTCAATACCTACTCGTAAATACGAAACTCAAATGAGAAATGACAGAGTCCAGAATCAATTGGATTTCTATCTATTATATTATAAGTATTGGATACAAACGTTTTTCCCAGTAATTTAATAAGAGAGAACACGCACGAGGCTTTTCGTTTTTTCGTCACGAAAAAATCTGCCCTGCGTGGTTGTCGGGTTGGAATAGTGCAACTCCATGTCTTCCTGTGGATGTCGTAGGAGATGACTAAGGGAATAAGGGCGTGTAGTACTGTTAGGCGATGGGCGTGCAACTAATACACTGGTAAACATCTTGGCCTGATTGTGCAAAATGTGGTTACAGAATAATAAACAAGTCTTTTTACAGTTATTGGTATTTCTGTAGCTCTGCCTATCCCACTCTGGGAATGAAGGCGTGATGCTATGAATGTAAAAATCTGTCTTAAAGATTTCTTGCTGTTGTAGTTTGTTCTTAACCTTTTTAATGCCAACCACGGATATTTCCGTCATGTTTGAGAGTGCAAAATAGACCTGAGTGTATATGAGGCAAGGTTGAGATTAGCTCTAGTTTTAAGCTGTCATTGGCTTGTGAGTGACGTCTTTTGTATTTGACATAGCGTTGTAAAGATTAAATTGTATTACTTCGCATAATCAATTACTTGACACAGTACTATGCTAGTGTTGTCAATTTTTAATTCAAGATATTTCACACAAATACACCAACGCTGCATCATGATTGTGAATGCCGGCTTCAGTTCATGAGCCGTTTGATTGATCTGTCAATAAAGGTTATCCCTGGCTGCCGGATCGATTCCATTCTCATTCACCGTGCGTATAACTACCGTAATAGGATTCGTTCATTCATTCATTGCGCCGTACGTGACCGAGGCTGAAGGCTATTTTCACGCCGACGCGACGGAGGCGTTTTGTAGAGTAGAGATACAGGGCCTCTATTCAGGTGCGTTAAAACGATATCGTGTTTGACACGTTTAAGAATCGTTTATGTCACAGTCGCCATTATTGTAAATGACATAAGAGTTATCAAAACGTTGACAATACGGAAACAGGTCAAAAACGATATCGTTATAACGCAGTTGAATAGAGGCCTTTAGAGGCATTTGAATATGTCAGTCTATTTGAGAAATAAATTACTTTCATGTACTTAAAAACTAACTAGATATTCATTTTAAACGTAAACAAAATATTATTTTTAAGAACTAAAAATCACTAAATTATTAATTAAAATTTTATTGCATGTCTACTTTATTTGGCAATATACGGAAATACTTAATTTCGTTAAAAGTATAAACAAGATTTAACTGCTATAAGTAGGTATATTCTTGACCCCCCCACGAAGTAAAAACTTGAAATAAATGCTCGTCGCGCTTGCTTACTCACGCCTCTTTTTGCAGGTAAATGTCTCAATATACATACGAGTATACATATCAAAAATGATCAAATAACGATTTCAATTAAGGAAACTGTTGAAACTATTCGCCCCTAAGATTTCTTATTTACCGTTACCTGGCTGCAAGGTGTTAAAAAGCGAGAGAAACCCTCGGAATCTTTCTTTTGTTCTGTATCCGATCCCAAGCGGCCTCTAATTCTTAACCGTTCATTGATCATTAACGAACCAACACTATAAGCCTCCCTGGGGTATTTATAAGAGTGAATTAACACATTAACTATTTCCATATTAGTACAACCTCTTTTAGTTATAGATTATAGATAATTTTCTTAGTAGATACGTATAGTTTATGTATTTTCCTTTCCAATGATCACCTTGGTCAGGGCTTGTAATATTACATATTTTAACATGTTTTTTTCTGAATTATAATACTGTCAGTTACAATCGTGAAAACAACTAGGTACGTATGATTTATTTAGAAAAAAGGAATATATAAAAAAAATACTAAAGTATCGTATATTTTTAGTGTCATAATTTATTTGTCATCATCTTTTTATTACTTTCAAAATGAGCTATTTACAGAATTAGAAAAGGAAATTGCAGCCGTAAATGATATTTATGAGCACAGACGCAATGGTCATAAAGGATTCGCACTGTACCCTTACCGCTCTTACAAGACGTTATGGCATCGCAAAGAATCGTTTATAAGAAAGCGGAAAACGTATAAAAAGTTGTCTCGTTTTTCCACACCTGCGGCCTTTACCTAGAAATCACGAATGTTGACATTCGGAACAGGTACCGGAACATGCTCGTGAAGAAAAACACTACCCAGTGGGTACCGCGGGGGGGAAAATACGTGACGCGGATTTGAAGTTGGGATTTTCATAAGTTAACCGCTTCATATCCCTATAGTTCTCTTTTTACGATGCACTTTATAATCTGCTAGGAGATTTGTGTTACGAGCACTCGGATATCTTAAATTAATACCTTGAAATTGTTACAGTCGTTGAATATAGCCAACATTTTAGAGTAGGTACGTTCCCGGCGTCAAAAGTAATAAGAGTACGTTATCATATTATACGGTTACGCGTACTTTATACTTTATAACGAATTTGGTATTTATTTTAAATGTTTATTATACTACACTCTAACCAACTTGCAGCAATATTTTTTTCGAAACGTATATTATGTCTCGCCGCATGAGATTTTTTTACAAGTTTTGATTTAACTTGTATTATTTTTTTATTCGTATGTTCGTAAGTTCCGCATCAAATCTTGCAAGTCAATTTTGAACCAGTTTCGTTGATGGAATGGATGAAATTTGGACCACATATGTAAACCCGATAACAATGCAATATTATGGTATCTAAGAGTTGCTCTGATGATGGAGTCGGAAGGAGGCGACAGGATCTCCGCTACAACGTAGACCCACCGCGTTGGGGCTCATTAGTTTGATCTTGATAAGTAGATGAGGTCTTTGCATAAAAAAGTACAGTCTGCAACTAGCTTGTCTCAAAAAATATTTTTTGTCAAAATCAAATTTTTGCTACTTACAGGTCTAACCTAACCTAACCTACGTAATTAAGTTTAAGATGTCCTGAAAACATCATGACTTCAATGAAGTGAATTTCGATAACGTGATACGATACCAACTTGCACAAATGAGAAACATTTCTCTTTAACCGAAGTAAACACTGCATCTATCTCTTCATCTGCGCCTATTCATGCTAGACCTAATGTCTCATTAACCTATATTCTGCAGGTAAGTAACTCTATTCATTCGCAGCCGCCGCGACGCTCCTAAACAGGGATTATCATTAATGATAATGAATGCGGGTTGTATCGATCCCGCGTTAACCCGATCACACTGACAGTCTGGATAAGGTAGCGAGGGTTTACAGTCTAGCTGTTTATCTCTGGAGAGGTATCCCAGGCTTACAACGGTGATTGAAATGGGTTCGATTTTGCCATAGCTAAATCAGTGCAATCTAGCGAATGCAAAATCGTGTGGGTAATCATGACAATGCACCAATTAAGTTCTATTTTTTTATGTCGAAGGCGAACGACCACTCAGGCCACCCGATGGTAAGTGGGTCTAAGACCTTCAGGGTTGGCAATGCATAACAGTCTATAGAAGCGAAGAAGCGTTGCCAATCCTGAGGAGTAAGATGAAATTACTGTATGCTGGTAAAACACAAGGAACTTTATTTAAAGTTGTTTTGGAAAAATTCGTTTACATAGATCTAAATATTTTTAAGGATGAAAACAGTGTCTGTTAAAAATTACTTGCCAGTCCTACGAGTACTTAGTAATTAGGTTAAATACCAGTTTGTATTCGCAAATTTTGTAATGTTTTGTACTTAAGGAGTTATTAATAATAAGTGGTGTTTGTGTCCAAATTTCCAGCTGAAAATCAGCGCTGTGACTTGTCGCAACATGTTGCTGATCGCCCTTTTGGTGCTGATTAGTAACACGTTTTTACTAACTAAAATCAATGTAATGCTGTATTATTATCACTAAATAAAAGTTTCTTCTACTTCTTATTTCTATTCAAATAATTTCTGGTGTCAATTTGGTGACACACCGGAAAACAACAATACCAAGACTAATGCTTGGCGGTAATAACAACTCATCGCAACCTTACGTGGTTACATTAGGTACACTTACAGGATTCAATTTTCGCAACATCTGTCGATTTGCTATTCGTAGCGCGTAGCGACATTTATTAACGTTTTCCCACGTTTTAGTTTTAAACAACTGAACACTGAGTTCAACAGACACTCACAAATACGTTTCTAAGTTAGTAGGTAAAGCTTTTGCGGGTTTAAGTGTCGATCAGTGTGTTTATGCTTGTAACTTTGAAACTGTTTATTTTTCGGATAGACAAAGACAGTGTATAACTCTCATTTTCGGTGCCGTAGTCGAGTAAAAACCAGCAGTAAAATGTTGAATGGTCTGGCTGAAACTTATTATTTTATCATTCGTTTCTTAATTAAAAGTAGCAGTTTAAATGTTAGTGAAAATTAACTCCGAACATAATATTTCAATAGGATTCTATAAACATAAAATGTCTACCCGCCTATTTAAAGCTATAGCAAGAAGCTAATAGAATAAGAAACAATGTTCCTTGAGAGCAGCCTACAGCATTTTGTCTGTTATTTTTAAAAACAATTCATGATCATCCTGGTGCCTAGTTACAGCCAACCTACCCCTATTTTAGGGTCCCGTACCTAAAAGGTGCCAACGGGATCTTATTACTGAGCCTCTTTTGTCCGTCTGTGTGTCTGTCTAAGGTAGTTACTTATTATTTTATCGAAACAACTTTTAGCGAATGTCTTCATTTCAACGAAAGGCATTTCTTACATGAGATTTTTTTTGTTGGTCGTTACAGGTCTATTAATAATATTTTAGTTATCCTGAAAACATCATGGTTTCAGCAGATAATAAATAGCGTTCGATAAAATGAAATTCTATGAAATGATACAAAAGTGTGTATTTCTGGAGCCGCTCTAACAACAATAAAAATAAAAGAATTCAAAATTAAAGAGGAATATTTACAAAAAAAAAATCTTGCTCGTTTTTTTTATGTTAAGGAAAAGACACACGAGCACTCAGGCCACCTGATGGTTAGTGGATTTTAGGGTGTTATGGAACCCTTCGTGTTGAACTTGCACTTGGCTGGTTTTAAATAGTTACTGGCAAACATTGTTGGATGGTTAGATGTTTTCTATGTATTTATTTAAGTATATATATTTCTCTATATAAGTAACTTTATCGTTGTCTAGTACCCATAGTACAAACCTAGAGCTTAATTTGGGACTAGGTCAATTTTTGTGACATTTTCATGTGTGTTTTTTTTTTTTTTTTTTTTTTTTTTATGTTAAGGAGAAGGCACACGAGCACTCAGGCCACCTGATGGTAAGTGAAATCTGAGACCCATAGACATTTGAATTCTCAAGACTATAATCCTAAGACCTCAAATGCGTTGCCAACCCTGAGGACTAAGATGGAATGCCTCTATGCTAGTAATTTCACCGGTTGTCTTATCCCCACACCGGAACACAACAATGCGAATGCGTTATATCTATTTAACATTATTTATTTAAGAAACACGAGTACAAAATATGTATACTATCATTGCAAGTGCAGGTATTATAGCGATAGCAGAACACTATTAAGAATAACAAAGTGGGGGCTGTAGTGCATTCATCTCATTTCTCTTCGTGAGGCTCACCAAATTACAAACAGGAGATTTTTGAAAGTACCAGCAAGGAATTATAGTTCAGTTATCTGTCTGTCCGTCTGTCACCAGGCTGTACCTATCTCATGAACCGTGATAGTTGGACAGCTAAAGTTTTCACAGATGATGTATTTCTGATACCGCCATACTTGTAACAACAAATACTATAAACAAGAATTCATAAAATAAGTATTTTAGGGAGCTACAGTTTTTTTTGCTCGTTTTTGCTCGATATTGATCACGGCAATATTCACAGAATGTGTAGTTATATATTGTCTTTAAGAATAAATAATTCAATTAAAATAAAACAAATAATTAAGGGGCGCTCCCATAGGTACAACAGACATGATTTTTTTGCCGTTTTTATAGATAATGGTACGGATCCCTACGTGCGCGGGTCCGACTCGCACTTGCCGGTTTTTTTTTCATTACTTTAATGGTCTCACGTGTTACCACGTGGATGTCATTCTCCGGACAAATTACTAATGTACCCAACACGAACTGTCTATCCGTTTGACCCTTGCCTTATTGAAATTGATTAGGGACCGGGCATGAGGGCCGGCCCATGAATCCTTGCTTACTACTTGAACAAATTACGCCATTATCTAGTACGTGAACAAGGTGCTTTATTTTTCAGTGCGTTGTTCGAGAACTTCTACTTAGCTATTCATTTAACCTAACAGGTTTTTACGTATAGGTACCAAACAAGGACTACAAATATATACAGTAGTACGTATTAAAATTAACTGTTACGTGGGCGTTTTCCAAAAAAAGTACCTAATAGGGACTACAACATTAAGATTACTTAAAGACAAAATTAAGAAAATTTTACTTTTTCTATTTCGTCACGAAAATTAACGTATCTAAATGTATGGCTAATTTTCGTGACGAAATGAAAAAAGTTAAATTTTCTTAACTTTGTCCTTAACGATGTACACTTTTTTTGGAAAAGGCCCACGTACGATTATTACTTTAAATAACGTGGAAGGTACAAGTTTTAAACAGATTGTAATAACTATGCAAAATCATCAATAAATAACTTTTTGACAAAGAACGTAGGTTAGATACAAAAGCTCAGTCGCCGACATTACAAGAACCTACGCTACGTGTATTTTGTTTGAAATTATCTTAATCAAACCAAAACCTGGCATCTTTCCTCTATAAGTATAAAATGCAGTAATCGAATAGATATATGTGTATGTATGTATATGTATATAGTGTGTGTGTGTAGTGTGATAAGTATGTGTGTGTGTGTGTGTGTGTGTGTGTGTCAAGCTCCAGTTAAATCCCTAGTAAAAAGTTTAAATGCGCTTCATCAATGTAGTCGATATTATAATCTGTTTGCCTAAGTATATTCCAATAAACCAATCTGCTAGCTTTACTGGTTAAGCTATCAACTTCCGAATAAATCAATAAACCAGTCTAAGCACAAACTTGTGCTTCCTCACAGGCAATACCATAAACACAACCCTATAAAGAGTAAATAATCGTAACATATATCTGACTAATGCTTATTGAATCTTATTGGGATGGCAGCTTCATTACTTTCATCTCGTTCCTCCCTGGGCATATCAATCGGGATTGACTCTTTATTTCCTCTTAGCCGTACGTTGGCAAAAGCTATGTATGCAGACGACTGGTGTATAAATGGTATTCCTTTTTTGAATAGTTGGAAGACGGCGTTGTAATGGCAAGTTTTACCGATGTTACAGCATAAAGTACACGTTTTATTCGCGTGTTAACCGTCGAGAAAATAGAGTTGAACTAGGGTAGAATGGACTGAGCCGATATAAAACTGGAAGCAGTTTACTACCGGAATCTGATACTGACGAGATGCTACTGACCCAAGCTGCATTAAATTTGATAGTCTTTTAAATGGTCGTTAGCTCCAGCCTTGTCTCTAGAAAGAGTATTTTAAAGACGGTGGGACAAGAACAAATTGATATTGTTAAATAGTATATAGACTTGTTTAAACACAGTAGGTACCTATAGCATGTAATTAAAATACATAAGCATATTTTTTTCATGAAAAACTATTTTACCAATAGGTACTCAAAAACATTCAATGATATTGTATGACACGATTCCAACGAAACCTATCAAATAAAATTATTTTTCTGAATTCTGAATATCATTGTTTCGCTGAAGCCGAACGATATAAATTATGTTTAAAAAAAGCTTTTCTTAATGTCGGGGACATAACTGTTTACTTACGGCCGAAACCTATATTCAAACCAGTCCTGGATTTGTATACAGGGTGACATCAAAGACGTGATCAAAAGTGATATGACTTAATTGAGCATTAGAGTGGGATCCTAATAATATAGGTATGTTGGTGTTTAGATGTAGTATTCAGACTTAATCACGAAATGATCAAAATTAAATAATTTATTGTAAACAGTGTGGTCACCCTACTTAACGCAAAGAAATGCAAAGATAAACATTAAAACAACAAAACAAATAAATGACAATGACTGATTTTAATTGTTACTGTGATTGCAGTGTCATTAAAATAAAATAGTCTGAATAGGATCCAAAGAGGGTATGATTCTAAAAATAGGTTCACCACGTGTTACTAAATAGGTGATTTCATTAAAGGGAAAATTAACAAAAAAGAAATAGCTTTTGTTTCTTGCAACTAATATTACTTGAAAATGGTCATCAATTACAAAGTCTGAAAAATTGGTTTCTCATCACGTCTTCGATGTCACCCTGTATAGGGCAGTTTTTGACTCAGATCGTATATAGTTTACGAGGTAAAACGATACGTTTTACGTGTAGTGAGTATCGAGAAAGGCTAGTATTTATATTTATACGTTAACACACATACTTCCAAAAAATATAATACACTAGCGGCCCGCCAGCGGCTTCGCCCCGCTGAAAATTTCTGACTTTCCCGGTGGATTTTTCACTTATTTCACACCTTTTAAACCTTCCCTGGACTATGACCAACATTTTAAAACCAAAATCAGCCAAATCGGCCCAGCTGTTCTCGAGTTTTAGCGAGACAAACGAACAGCAGTTGACTTTTATATATATAGATTTATAATTGCGGTGATTGACAGTATTCAGAGCCTCTATTCAGGTGCGTTAAAACGATATCGTGTTTGATAACTTTAAGAATCGTTTGCGTCACAGTTGCCATTATTGTAAAAGTTATCAAAACGTTGACAATACGGAAACACGTCAAATACGATATCGCTATTACCGTGCAGAATCCCAGCCCAGCACGGCCGTGTCGTCAATTAATAAGAAGCGAGTAACTTAGCAAACCGATTCAATCTTCCTTCACACTCGATAAGTCAAGTGTGAATAATTAAGCTCGTATCCACATTTGAAATACCGTCTGTTGAAACTTAGTCAGCGGTGCTAAGTGTTCATCCATAATTAATCAATTTATAATTGACACGTAGCCATACTAGGCATCTTAGGCATTATAATGTTAGTAAGGTAGATGATACGATATTATCCAAATAGCTCCCGACTTGCGTTCACATACGGGTGTGTAAGCATGGGCCCTACTTCGGGTTCAAAGTTACGTAGTTCTATCTATTTCTATCGATTCAGCCACTAGTGACGAGTGAAAGATATGGGGCATCCAAAGAAACGAATTTAGTGCTGGATAGTTACTATCCATGTACGAATAAATGACGATCGAAACTGGAGAATCGAGTTTTTGACTCGTCGATGTTTGTTCAGAAGTATTGTTGTGTGGGCTTTTATAGTTTGTTAGTAGGTTAGAAAGTTGATAAAAATGGTGATGAAAAAACAAACATAACATCACGCCTTCATTCCCAGAGTGGGGTAGGCACAGCTACAGAAATACAAACAACTCTAAAGCCATGTTAATAAGTCTGTAACCACATTTTGCACAAGTAGGCTGAGATGTTTACTAGTGTATTAGTGACAGGTTGCAAGCCTGGTGAAAAGCATCACAAAAATTGTGATGAAATCGTTTTTAAATGGTTTCAATTGTGCGAAGCTTCTTTAATTAACTACTAAGTTAAGTTAAGCTCAAGTTCATAGTTGCTTGTATTTTAAAACGATAGTTTACAATAAACGCCTGTTTAAATTATAATAATACATTTATGCAAAATGTAAAACAATTTGGTAATATGTAGCCTTAAACAGTATAACATACTCGTAGGTTGTACGATGTCTAGAACCAGTAAAGCCTACTAACTCCTAAGCTGAGTAAAACTTGTGTTGTAGGAAGTTAGTGATTCCCCGCTCTGTGATAGCTACAGAAACATATTGTTAGCAATTTGTTGTGACTTAACACATAGAAAATAAAGTAACATACATTAATAACGACACGCCTTCATTCCCAGAAATACCAACAACTCTAAAAATACTTGTTTATAATACTGTAGCCACATTTTGCACAAAGCCATTTTGTAAAATAGGTAATAAAGTAAAAAAAGTACTGATTTCATTTATTTTTTGAAAAAAGTGACGTACCTACGCACGAAATTAATAAATATGTTTTAAGGTATTATGAATTTATCGAAACACCTTTCATCGAACGTATCATTTTATCAAATTTCATTTCATGGAACGCTATTTTCTGCTGAAACCATAATGTTCTCAGTGTATCTTAAACATCTCACCTAACATAACCTACTCGTACGTAATGAATGATACCCTGAAAACATTATAGTTTTAGCAGAAAATAGCGTTCGATGAAATGAAATTCGATGAAATGATACATTCGATAAAGTGAAATTCAATAAAATGATGAGTAACAATTTTTTATGGTCAACTCCGCATTAATTTTATTGTTTATCATAATTTTAGTCGAAATACGTTAAATTCTGGTCATCAATCTACGTTTTAATGCGGTTCCTTGGCGATCTAAGTACACGAAATAAAACATTACCTACTAAATTATAAACGTAGAAAAAAATATTATTAAAAGGATACGTTTGTAACTTCAAAAGTTCCCGTTCACCTTTGTACCGAGCCCGCAACTATATCTACCAGTTCTACCACCAACCTTATCCCCGGTTAGCAAAACGATATGAAGAGCGCGGTTATGCGGGCTGTAACAACTCCTATTTATTACAACCCAGCGCGGAATACCAAATGGAACACCCGCTGTGTATTCTAAACTGAGAATATCATAATAACTTACGCCTGTATTTCAAGAAACTGATACGTGGAGGTTTAACTCACTGTCTATTAAATGTCACGCTGTCTCAGGATTATCTTCTTGTGATTTTATGAGGCGAGTAGGTAATTGTAATTTTACTTAAAAGGATATTTGCTTTGTGAACGGCACTTATAGTATTGTGTGACTGGGCGTTTGTTGATTACAATAATCCAATGAGATCCCCTTCAATCACCCACAATAATTTCATCGAATGTGTCATTTCACCGAATATCATTTCATCGACAGCTAATTTCTTGTGAAACCTTATAGTTTTTAGGTTATCTTTAGCATGGGTTACGTAGATTAGGTTAGGTTACACCTGCGATCACCAATAAATTACAACTCCTGGCGATGGAATGAAAATTCGGCGAAGTAAAACATTGTATGAAATGAGTAAATGTGAGGCTGTGAAGGCGCCAAGCATTTGTGTCAGTAGTTCAGTGCTTAGTACAGGCACTGGTTACTTGGGTGTCTTTTCGACAGACGTGTCATCTGTTGTGCTTTCGAATGAAAATTGAATATTTTTAGATAGAGAATTGAGCATGGTTTAAGCTCAGAGTTTCAATAATTGTTTGTAATAATTGGAAAGTTCTCGAAGGAAAAGCGAGAAACTAGTTTCACGCGTATGGAATCGCAGGCAAAAGCTAGTCAGTCTATACATAATACAAAAGTTTTCTTTGACTACTGACTGACCGCTAAAACAGCTAAACGAAGAAACGTGAAATTTGGAATTGTACCTATACGTTACATACTTTTGTGATTTGGAGGTGAACTAAAAACACCTAAAAATTTGACGTATATGAAGTAGATTTATTTATCATAAAAAATAAACCTATTTTAACCTTTTAACCTTGGATCAGTTGCTCGAATTGGTCTTTGATAGGCTTACAAGACCGTCGCTATTGTTGATATTGTATCGCTATTGTTGGAAATGAGGTTACGCATCGCCGTGAAAGATGATCATTTCACCGATCATACCTAATTGTTGATGCCTACAATTCTCTCGTAAATAACAGAGGTTCCTCATTGTTAAAGGCCTGTTATCCATAACAGAATAGAAGGCACACGTTTGATACTAACCTTTGTTTCTGCTACAGTCAAGTATAACAGCGCGGCAGGTAATCAAGTGGAACAATGATAATCACCACTAATGGCTCTTTGATATAACACAACAGTATTGTGTTAAATTTAACCACTTAATTTGAAGTTGAAACGCAATATATCGAGGCACTGAATTCAAATGAGATACTTATTACATTACCAGCATTGTCGTAATTCTGTACGTATTTGTTTACATTAATTCCCAACTGTTTGCTCCTACAATTAATGTCCAACATAATGAGTTAAGATAAGGCGGAGAATCTCACAAATGCCCTGGGACATTGTTCACAATTCTCATTAATGTACCGGTATTGTGTTCGCTTATATATTTAGCTGGGGTTGCGTAACGAGCCATAATTTTCTAACTAGCAAACGTAGCCGACTGCGAAATTGGATACGATTTCTAATTCGACGTATTCGGATACCCTAGCGATAACAATTAGAGTTAATATTGCTCGGTTCCATGAATTATATATTAGATTACAGGCCACTTGAAACAATAATAGTCCTGTGTCAAGATTACAAAGATACTTTAATACTTGGTACAGTCTAACTCGTCGCTGTACAATTAGTTACAGACATACTCGTACCTACTAAATTAAAACTACTCTCGCTTCAATACGTTATTGCGACGGGTACTAGTATGTGCATGACTGCATGTAGACAGCTATTTAAAAACAGCGGTACGCCCGAGTAGGTAAATTTCTGTGAGTAATAAATGCGATATTAATACAGCTTGGTGGAATAATAATTAATTTTACTGCTGCTTAATTAGTGATTATGTATTCAATACCTACTTAAATTTTATAATCACGACCCCACAAATGCGATTGCCTTCAGCTCTCCGCTAATCTTTCTTACGTGAAAAACACTACCTATTTATGTTGTACCTACTTCTTTTTAAAACTTTAACGTTTTACTATTATTTATGCAAATATTGAGCACAAAACGAGGAAAACATGGAGTTAAGGGGCTCGATATTACGCCGCCTAGTTTGCTGGTTTTCAGAAATATCCTGTTTAAATGAGATTGTTTTACCCCAGCAAAAACAAGATATACACTGATAAATTGGTTGCCAACGATTTGAAATTAAAGGCAGGCTATCATTTTACATGACGCCCACACCGCTTCCGATATTCTCGAGCACGGAATTTTGCAAGTTACTACTGGCATTCCCAAGGCTACTTTTCGATGACCTCACTGCCAAAGTAACAAATACCTGAATAAGTGTGGGGTCCAGCACAAAGAGTATTTTGATTTGGAGCGTGCCCTGTCACGTAGGCGAGAGGGCGCGTCGCCCGGCGCCATCTTGAACGTGACGCCTGACGAGCACTCGTTGACGCTTCCCTATTTAAATTCGCCCTCTTTATTCACCAGCTATTTTATTTAAGAAATGGCGGATCTAATTTATTGGAGGACCCATTGTTGGTGCATTGTAATGGACGACGGTGTATTTTTTTGTTCAACATTAACGAGGAACAACGGGTAAATTTCGAGAACCGTCCAATTGCATTTTTCACACGGGCGCCTCGAGCTCGTTTACAATTTTATTACGGAAAAGAAAGCAATGAATTCTGTGACTTTTAACTGAGTTAAGTACTTGAGTTTTACGTGCAAAGATGTTTGGCGCGTTTTTATTCATGATTCGGCACCTGAAGTTTTAATGTGAATCACTTATTCCGTTTAATATTTCAATAAAGGTACGAAATGGAAATGTTTACAAGCTTGAATATATTGGTGTGGTACCAATGATATTTTTTTAGTAAAATGAAAGTTTGTTTGGCTTATACATTAAACTATAGCAAGTGACTTCAATATTTCCACACAGATTTTATACAAAACAACACATTTTCGTGGTTTTTTCTATCACATAAAGATCATATCATATGGTATAATTTATTGCACTTATTTAAGTATGAAGCTCTTAAATAAATAATTACAGTTAAGCATGAACCCTGTAAGGGCACAGTAATTAAAGTACTATTTTAAATTCAATTTATTTAGGCAGTAAGTATTAGTACTAGCTTTAATCGTACTGTATACAATAATTAATTAAATATCACTCCCCATTCGTATATAAGGAGTAGCTTTCCTTTTTAAATAGTTTATAATAATAATTACCTATATTAAGTTTATTTAGTCTACATTAACTGATACGTATTTACCTATGTTGAGTTAATTTTAAAGAAGAAAATACCTTCTAACCCTATTTTTACTTGTGACGGCTGATCTTTAAATTAACCTCAAACACGCCAAAGATAAACAACTCATCCGTCTACCGTAAACCATTTGCCTTCAAACGGAACTTTTCTAGAAGGTGCTACTCATCACAGACAGGAAAAGGGTGAGTCGAAGGGATAATAAATTCAGCCGAGCACCGTGATTTACTGCCGGCCTGAACTCAGATTATTTTCCTAGGTATGACTTACAGACGTTTAATTATGTTCCTTTGTTTGGAACAATAACCTAACCCCTCGAAGTAATTTGCGCAGATTGTCTAGGCTCGCCTGCGAGAATAGAACACAGTACAGGGGTTCTAATTCTACGCGGTAAAACCATATTGCTTTTGAGATGTTATCTTTCTTTATGATAATTCGAAGGCACACGAGCACTCAGGCCACCTGATGGTACCTAAGTGGAATCTGAGACCCATAAACATTTGAATTCTCAAAACTATAATCATAAGATTGCAATCCTAACACCCCAAATACGTTGCCAACCCTGCGGATTAAGATGGAATGCGTCTATACTTCCACCGGTTGTCTTATCCCCACACCGGAACAAAACAATGCGAACACTATTGCTTAGCGGTTGGTTAATGGATAAGATGGTGGTAGCGGTCCGGACAGACCCTGCTGTCTTATTTACTTAACCTTTTGACCGCCAAGGCCGCCTGTTACTTTTTGTGCCTGTGACGCCAACGACGTCATAATTCTGCAACTGCGCCTATATAACATGTATGGAGCGTACCGAGCGCCTGGCGTCCTCGGTACGATATTCCGATGAAGAGATTTGAGATGTGATTTGTTAAAAGGTTAACAGTAATGGCGTCCGAGTTAAAGACAATACGGTGAGGTTTACCGAGTAGAATAAGTAGAGACTCAAGTAAGACAAACTACTACTATACGCGAACGGTAACAACCTACTACATTATACAGTGAGTCTTACCGTTTTAGCAATTAGTATAGGTATTTGTTGAAAGTATTTGCCTCTGAATATGAGTAGGTATTAAAAATGTACTAAACGTAAAGCCAGACCACCAAAATAAAAATTTGGAAGTGTTAAATTATATATCCAATATCTAAGAAATTAAACCACAGACAATAGATACATTAGACACGGGTTTTTTTGCAATTGACAGATCTATAGCATTCATGACGTCTTTAAAGTTACTGTTTGCAGTTAAATAAATTAAGTCCAATAGTTTTCCACAGTATGCAAATTTTTTACCTTTCTGGTCGGGCTTTAATGCGAATGACCCTGCTTAGGGCAGTCGGAACCTAACCTAACATGATTAATCGAACTCCAAATTTAATAACATGAAAATTCCACTGAATTAGGAACCGGGTTCCTAATTCAAAGCGTAAAACTTAATATAATGTTACAGTATAAATTAACAAATTGAAAGTAAAGCTTCAAAATATAAATTAACAAATTGAAAGTAAAGCTTCAAAGTTTCCGCCTAGCCACTGAAACCGCTCGCCCAACTACCACATATAAATCACATATAGCAATTAAATCCAACAGCGACCGCAATGAGACCCCGACGTTGTATTTCTGCTCTAAATAACTCTCCAGACCCAATTTAACCGCTTCAAAAAAAACCCCATCCCGAAAACTCGGGGAGCTAGCCAATCCTAATTGATAGCTTATCATTAGCCTTGCCTACACAAAATTCACCCAATGCGTAAGGGTTGATTGTCATCGAATAGTTTTAACACAAACTAATGTCAAAACAGTATGGCACTGCAGAACTCAGCAGGGCCTCTATTCTACTGCGTTATAACGATATCGCGTTTGACGTGTTTTAGAATCCTTTATGTCACAGTCAATATTATGACATAAGAGTTATCAAAACGACGATATCGTTATTACCGTCTAGAATCCCAGCCCTGGGCCTCGATTCAGGTGCGTTAAAACGATATCGTGTTTGACACGTTTAAGAATCGTTTATGTCACAGTCGCCATTATTGTAAATGACATAAGAGTTATCAAAAAGTTGACAATACGGAAACAGGTCAAAAACGATTTCGTTATTACCTTGTAGAATTCCAGTCCTGAACGAGTGTTTAGGACAAATGGTAATTTGCGATAGGGAAAAAAGTTTTACAACAAATACGCCCTAAAACTATTAAAATAATGAAGGGATATTTTTGACTATATGAATTTTTTCATGTGTGTAGTAAAATGGAGTGCGTGCTAATAGGGCTGGGATTCTAAACGGTAACAACGATATCGAGACGTGTTTCCGTATTGTGAACGTTTTGATAACTCATGTTATTTACAATAATGACGACTGTGACATAAACTATTCTAAAACAAGTCAAACGCGATATCGTTATAACACAGTAGAATAGATTCCCAGATCGTTTGAATCTTGATAGAAATACGTTCGAAAACGCCAGTGTACAAGAATTAGTTAAAGAAACGCATCGCTTTTGTTTGATCTACTGTAAGGGAGGACAAGGTTGGGTAACCGTCAACGACTGTAGAAATCTGCCAAATATACGGAATAGTCATCGGTAAAGGAAAACATCGGGTACGGGGAAGGAAAACATCGTGAGGAAACCCGCACATTCGAACAGCTGAGTGTATAGGAGGGTAGTCGCACAATAGATCCTAAGGAGTCATAGTGTATCCAAAAATGGCCCAATATAGGCCATTTGTAAGATAAGATAAGTTATGTACCTTGGAGCTATACGAAAAAGACAGCAATTAATCCTATTATACTATTTTATACAGAATTAGTATTTTTGTAATTAAAATATAAGGTAAAGTAAACTGTGCATAAAAATATATAACTATAGTAATTTTGAAGAAGTGTGAGTAGAATATATAGAACTTTAAGTAGAAATTTAATATTAAATGTTGTGCTAATGATAGCATACCAGCCGTGTGTATGTGTATGTGTATTTGTATGTGCATGTATACATACATAATGGTTGCTAGGATGGTGACATTGGTGACTTATAGCATAAGACTGGAAACAGCTTACCCGGATAGTATATAATAATATGTATATTATAAGTTTGTTGATATTTTACATGCTAGGTACCAACCATCTGTAACTACCTGGTATTTTGATTTCATAAGTTCTTTTAGCATAATTAGTTGTTACTAGTTCGGTTTATGTCGAAATTATCTTCTAGATTTATATTTGTGGGTAACTTTTATTGGCCTTACAAAATTGTCTAAACAACTGTATTTCTCACCTAGTATTAGCTGTTGTTATCCTGAATACAATAAATAAAATAAATAAATAAATAAACGCACGAGAGCTTAGTCAATCCTATTTCAGATACTCATGTATGTATGTATGTATGTATGTATGTAAACACTTTATTGTACAAAAGAAAAACCAAAACAATACAAAGAATAAAAATAAAAAGATGTACAAAGGCGAACTTATCCCTTTAAGGGATCATACTCATATTACAAGGCTACAGCTAAGTTTGGGACTAGGTCAATTTGTGTGAGATTGTCTTGTGATTTGGCAGTGACCCTACCTTCGAAGCTAGCGGTCCTATGATCCCGGTAAGGGCAGATATTTGTGTGATGAGCACGAGTATTTATTCCTAAGTCTTGGATGTTTTCTACGAGTATATATTTAAGTATATATTTAAGTAAGTAAGTTTATCTTCGTCTGGTACCCATAGTACAGAGCTTAGTTTGGGACTAGGTCAATTTGTGTGACATTATCCTGTGATATTATTATTATTTATTAATCTTCTATTATTATGGTTATTTTACTGTTTTCCAACAACACACTGTGATTCGAAGGATAATTGGTCGGCATTAGCGCGCTCGCCTGGCTCGGACGTTGACTTAGAGCGCCGACTCAGCGCCCTTCCAATGGCGCTCATCAAAATTTGCCATAATGGCACTTAGGGCTATCGTTGACACCGCTTCACTAACGAAACTTCGCTTAACTATGTAGAAAGGGTTGGGAAATTATTGGAGACACTACAGTATCGTAGTTAAAATTTAAAATGGTTGCTAAACCGGCTAGTTTACACACTAACACACTCATAAACTGAATCAATATGTTTAAAAGTTGTTCATTGATGCAGTATACTTTGTTCGTAATTATTGCACTTTTAATACTTGGCTTAGAGATTCGAATTTAGTTTCGATTCTCGCTTTAACACTTGCTACGTGCTTCGTAGCACGTACTACGCTCGTAGCCACGTTTTTCACGTTGTAGCAAAGAGTTACTGCGTACCGTTTCACGGGGAGTCTATTCCATATTTTCTTTATTCTTATCATATTGTATACGTTATGATACTTCTTATTAAATACATAATAAAAGCGGCCGACGTATTAACAAAACGATTAGGGGTATAAACAAAGTAGAAGAGTAGAAGCCTACCCTACCCAAGGTGAGTAACAGACACAGCTATAATAAAAACCACAAGAACGTTAGCATTAGGGTTTTTATAATGGTGTACTTTCCAACTGGTAATTTGAAGATTTAATTTCCATGCAATGTCTGCAGTTTAAAATAACAGCATAAAATGAATTTCTTACCATTTCGTACCAGTTCAACAAAAAATTATCATAATGAACCTTCGCCCACCCTTCAAAATAAAAACAAGAAAAATAACCTTAATTAACTTCTGCATTCTTATAGTATCAAGCGGAAAGAGATACTTAGTCCACATTATCTTAGTATCAAAATAATAATAATATTTTAGAATAGTTCTGTAAACTTTGAATCCACATTTCTTCTTCAAAAAAGATGTATGCGAATTATATTTAAGCTCAAGAATATGCAATCCTTGAGAGACATTTTTAGATAACGAAATATTAACTCTGACTTATATATACTACAAATTTGTTTATTTGTTAAAGACCAAAATTACATTTTTATAAAAAGCGACTCTAAAAATAATATCCGATCCCAATATAAATTCGACGTATGTACAGTTAGACCTTCCAGCTTTATTTAACCATTTGCCTAAAGATATTAAATCGCTAGATGGGATTAGATTTAAAAAAAAGCTCAAAAAATGGCTAGCAATGAAAAGTTTCTACAATTTAAATGAATATTTCAGATGTATACCTGGCTAAGACTGTTTTAACATACTTAATATATTTATTTGCTTTAATATTGTACGCCCGAAATGGGCAAACTGTTGGACCTTTTATACGATGTGACCTAATGTACACAGTTTCTGAAAATAAATGAATCTTATCTAATCTTATCTTAAAATAATCATGTTTAACAATTAATCAAAAATGGTAACTCTTTTTTTATGTTAAGGAGAAGGCACACGAGCGCTCAGGCCACCTGATGGTAAGTGGAATCTGAGACCCATAGACATTTGAATTCTCAAGACCATAATCCTAACACCTCAAATGCGTTGCGAACCCTGAGGACTAAGATGGAATGCCTCTATGCTAGTAATTTCACCGGTTGTCTTATCCCCACACCGGAACACAACAATGCGAACACTGTTGCTTGGCGGGTGGTTAATGGATAAGATGGTGGTAGCGATCCGGAAGGACCCTGCACAGGGTCCTACCACCACTAACTCATCGAATTTCCTTTCATTGGACGCTATTTTCTGCTGAAACCATAATGTTTTCAGGGTACATTAAACATTAATTACGTAGTTTAGGTTAAGTTAGATGTTTAAGATACCCTGAAAACATTATGGTTTCAGCAGATAATAGCGTTCGATGAAATGAAATTCGAGCAAATGATACATTCAATGAATGGTGTTTCGATGAAATAATCAACACCCACCAAAAAATTGTGAACATATAGCATACGAGTATTATAATTAGTACGATGAACACGACCCACTCCGACCGACCTCTGAGCTTTGAGTTTCTACACATTGTATATGGATTTAATGTTGGCGTCCTTTATAAATTATCGGGTATCGACTAACGGATTTGTGAATACATTTTTTAATAAGTGTCAAATTATTGTTATCGTAGGATTGCAATGTTCAGATTGAAAATGGCTATGGGTTTCATTGTCCACTTCCCATCAAGTGGCTTATGTGCTCGTTTAATAGAATAACACCATAAATTAAAGTTCCCTCGAAAATACCTCGTTACTTAAGTTTATAAATAATACGACTTCTTGCTTTGGATGTGCAGATTTAGCATTTTTCCGATATATCGATGATTCTGGAAGTCTGCGGGTTGGTTGACATTTCAGGATAGCCGTATCGATCGCAATAGTTTAATCGTAGTTTATGAAACTGATAACATAATGAGGCGTTTTAAACACGAGTGGGGTTTTATGAAACGTTTCATAATAAGATCATATGAGTGTTTTAAGGCCTAATTATAAAAAGGTTCATTCATTATTTTACCTACACACATTATAAGTCCCTTCTCTTAAATGGGTTAAGACTGAAGGCAAGTTACCTGCATTGCTACCAGTGCTACCTGTAATCATATCTATAGGTGCGAAGCCAATTTTCGTATTGACTAAATTTTAATTTCAATTGGTACTAAAATTGATTTGGAACCTATTTAATTTGAGTTGGTTTTGGAAGATGTTCCAAATTTGAAACTCATAACTTTATCATATTAGATCTCGTTATAAGAACATTACGTTACAGCCACCAGCTCATCCACCACCACGACCACGTCACCGCAGATAACATAATTGAATGTTTTATCGCCAGTCATTGCCAAAGTGTTCTGAACGCAATATAGAGGACTTATGATGATACGTGTGTAGTAGTGTTTTAGTACAGAACTCGTAATAATTGACACGTCCGCAAATAATTTAATAATTTATTTCATTCCATTTGTTTAATTTCATTTTTATTACACTTTCCACCTAAACATTAGGTATATTAAACGTCTATAAGCTTTCTTATTTGGCTTTCGACTGCGTTGCACTAACATTGATTTAATTTTAATGAAACAAATACAAAAGCTATAAATACCGCTTAGCCAACTTATTATCTTTCCCGATGCCAAGAAATGTTCATCTACTTTGTTTTATATTGTATTTGTAAATCTAATACCAATTATTTTATCCACAGCATTTCTTAAGGCAGTCGTATTTATTCAGAATTTCAGTCCCACGGGGTTTTACCGAAGCTTATTATCGCAGTGAAGGTACATTAATATGTAAATGATACTATCATATTATCTGTTGGTATTGCGGCGATTTCGAACGTCGGCTAGGTCAAATTTTAATCATATGCATAGCAACACATATGCACTTATAGCAATGTATAGTAAAGAAGTTGTCAATATGGGCCTTATTGCCCGAATTAAAGTTATTATTTTATATTCGATTAAGTATAATTATGCTATCCGTTGTCATATTATTAATATCATGACAACTGATAAAATATTTATTAATAAAATCGATAGTGTTTTAGTGAATTATGATACTTTGCGGAGCTGTGCTACTTAATAATACTAAGGGAACGATTAAAAGGCCGTTTACCGACATTGCCAAATGCTACTTAATTTTATAATGACTAAGTAAATCAGTTTTATATACCAATACCGTGGGACCAACCGTTTTAACGATGGAAAGATGATTAATAAGTATATTTTACATGCTTCAGCTTATTTCGAAAGTAATTTATATGTAATAAGATTTTACCGGGCTTGTAAGCCTTACCTACCAATATACATAATTAATTTATATTTGTATTTTAACGAGGTTTATGAATTAATTTATAAACATGTAGATAAAGCCATGAGCGAAACATGGGTGTGAGTCTAAAGACTATTTAATTTGGAGCATCCTCCATCGCAAGAGTCGTAAAAATAAAAGTTAATAAAAACTTAATGATGCAAACAAGAAAAGTAAATTATGTGGTTATTTGTTACATAAAACGAAAAGAAAAATCCGAGGGGAATAGGTATTTAGTGAAAATCCGTGCGCTCAGTTTTTACGAGGCCGTATTTTTTTGGAGCGCGCCGCGTTTGTTTATCTTCCATATTTCGTGTCCTTCATACCAATTTTATTTTTATATTTTTACTATGAATACTTGAGCTCGCTTCATGACTGAACAACTTGGTTTCATCATACCTGTGAGCCTGTGACACTGCAAGAAATAAGAACGTGTCTGGTTTATTTTTATGCGTTTTGTATTTTATCATAGCATGGCATCTGCTTATCTCATAAAATGTTTTTATTTCGGGATGTCTTAGCAATATCATAATGTTGATTACTTATCCCCAATCATCGTCCGAAATACAGCTGGATAGTAAGTAATAGCCAGAGCCCGGAATTTTCGTAGCAATTTTTATGTGTCATAGGGACTTCTCGTTTACATAATATGCCCGATATGCATAATTTTATCGATACATTATAGAACACAACACAACATATCAATGAAGATTAAAAGTAAAGGTAAACAACAGGCGGTCTTATCGCCAAAAAGCAATCTATATAAGAGAGAACTTTTGACTGGCTCAAAATGTTAAATAGAGATTTGCAATGAAAAGTTAATAGTTAACAATTCTACATTTAATCAGTTCAGTTCAGTGTTTTAACATTTATCAATTTCATGCTCAAAGTCAGTTTTAGTACTAACAAGAGTTTCATCATTAGTTTATCTATAAAAGAAATAGATAGTCATAACTTTATCTTGTCTCGAAGAAATCGCTCATTCGCGATAAGACTGCATGTCGTTTACTTCTGCTCGTAATCATATTTAAAAAAATGTATTCTGTATTTATCTACATATATACAAATGTATATCGGAAGTCGATAAACGAGAAGTCCCTATGACAGCTCAAAATTGCTACGAAAATTCTGGGCTCTGGATTACCAAAATTAATTTACCAAAATGACTATTACTATTAAGTAATAGTCATTTTATTAAAAATTACATTAGTATACATGTCGCATAGTTATAATGAATTCATAATAATATTGTCAGTGTAAAAATAAAAAGTAAAAATTTATGTCAATATATACAAAAACGAATACAATAGTAAAACTAATCCATACTTATACTACTTATTATAAATGCGAAAGTGTGTCTGTCGGTCAGTTACCTCTTCACGCTCAAGCCGCTGAACCGATTTATATATAGTTTGAGTCCCGAGGAAGGACATAGGATAGTTTTTATCCCGGAAAATTGTACAGTTCCCGAGAGAAAAACGATAAACGATTTCTACGCGGACCGAGCCGCTAGCTATAGCTAGTATTATACATGTGAAAGTAACTTTGTCTGTTTGTTACGCTTTCACGGCCAAACCGCTAAACTTTCTATGTAATTTGGTATAAAAATAGCTTAAACCCCGAAGTAGAACATAAGGTACTTTTAATCCCGAATAATTGGTTAGTTTCCTTTTAAAATGAAAACTCTTTCGTTGTTCAATAAATAGCGAAAAGCTTTTTATCCCGAAAGCAGCTGAAATGTAATTTACGTTCTCGTATATTAATTTAAGATAAAATAGGTCGGCATAATTTACAGGTATGTACTCGTTATACAAATTCAATTATGAACAATAATGTGGCCGCTAACAAGACGTTGGAGTTTGTGTTTGTTAAAACACAACATTTGAAACTGTTTTTGTTTGTATAAAAACCTGTACAATTATTATTACGTCATTTTTTACCTACTTAACTAGAAATAAAGCTCGTTTTAGGCAACTATGAATACCGAAATATATACAACAAATTCGGTTCGGGAATAAGAAACGGTAAGTAAGCCAATCTGAAATGCTTAAACGCTTATATAAAATCTATCGAACGATTTGTTACGAGTAAATAGATAAAATTAATAAGGGAAACATCAGCACGTAAAAACGTAAACTTGTTTGACGGCTGTTAAAATGTACCCCATCAAAAACATGTAATGTTACAGTTAGGCCAAGTCGAAACTTCCGTAAAAAGCTTTGAGATCTAATGCAGTGCCAAGTCTGTCTCTGCACGGCTTGCACATGACGGCGCGCGAGTTATGTCGCCCGCGACATAGACTACCTGTCTTTTTCTGACCGTTTTAATTAGACAATGTCAGTTAGTCTATATCGCGCGCGACGTAACTCGCGCGCCGTCATGTGCTAGCCGTGCAGAGGCAGACTTGGCACTGCATTAGATCTCAAAGCTTTTTACGGAAGTTTTGACTTGGAGTAACTGTAACATTACATGTTTTTGATGGGGTACATTTTAACAAACAGTTAAAAGTTTGAAAGACATACAACTAATCATATTCTGTTTAATTGTCAGTGAACTCCGCACTGATTAGAGAGCAGCAGTGACCGCTCCGCTTTCCCCTTTATCAGGTTTTGAATGGGTTTTTCCGTGCCTAGTCAAAACCAAGCCAAGCCAAGTGAAGGCATTTGGTTTTCAAACGACTTTAAAACCCTTTCGAAAAGGTAACCTGATGAAGGGGTTACCGTTCAATGGTTTAGCGATTTTTTATTATTTTTCTTAAAGCAAAAAAGTCAATATTGCACGGTGTACTGTACGTTGGCCTGCTAGCCGTAGACCACAAAGCTACCTTGCTTCTCGTGTCAAAGACCAAATACAAAATGAAGGAATATTTTTTGAATAAAGTTTTTGCTAATTCATAGTTTTAAAAAGAGGAATGTTTTGTTTTTGAGCTATGCTGATTTTGACATCGGTATCAGAACGCCAGTCATGGTATAAAAACGTTTCCATAGTGATAATAGTTCTGTTTGAGCTTAGCTATGGTATAGTTGTACCTACAGAGTTTACATGACGCATTATAACTTCATTCGTACAGTCGCAACAATTCTGATAGTGTCCAAATACCTAATCATGATGATTAAAATTTAGCCATATTTTATACGAAAATTTTACGATGAAAATTTTATTTCATGTAGGCGAGTTTCCCTATAGCAGCGCACGAGTGTTATAATGATTATTACGCACAGGTGCGTACAATATTTTATCTATCATCAAAATTAAATGTTTGTTGGTGAACCGTACATGGCCTCTGTTCAACTGCGTTATAACGATATCGTGTTTGACGTATTTTAAAATCGTTTATAAATGTCACAGTCGCCATTATTGTAAATGACATAAGAGTTATGAAAATGTTGACAATACGGAAACACGTCAAATACGATATCGTTATTACCGTGTAGAATCTCAGCCCATGTCAACTGTGTCACATTTGAAAGTCACAGTCTCAGTCAGCGATGTTATGTATGACTTCATAAAATTAATAAATAATAAAAATAAAACTCTACCATAGATAAGGTTTAGTAATGACAATATTGACGATGATGAAGATGTTGCTTAAGTTGACGTCACGTTGGTCAAAATTATCAATGAACATAAAATCCTGTGCATTATGACAGAAGAGACAAAGCTTATCGATACAAATAAATAACTCTACTCGAAATAATGCAAATGGCTTCGAAAGCCTGTCACTTGTACTGTTATCAGAATCAAGAAAAGGATATAGGAAAAGTTAGCGTTTGCTTATTATTCTTAACTTTTGCTTGCACAACAAGTTGTGTTTGCTAAAAATAATAAGCTCTAGTGATAATCATTATTATTTATTACTTTATTAAGTACTTGTAATGTAACTTACTTTTAAGTATTTCTGTACTTTATGTTTGAAAAAATGACCTTCTGCTGGAATTTCTTGGCGCTTCTTCTCCGCAATGATGGTCTTATCTGAAGCGTTAGTAAATTCACTTCATATTACCGACGTGTAAGAGAGCCCCATGGGGGCCTATTTACTGAATTAATATTTTGATTTTGATTTTTATGCATATACGCTTCTTCTTTTCAGTAGCCTTTATCATGTGTAGTTGCATAAAACCATTTAAAACTTTTTACTAGCCGTATGTGATTAAATTTCCTGGGTTTTATAATTTCTCATCTGTAAATATAAGTCTTAAATATAAGACAAAAGTTCTATTTAAAGTCGATTGGTACCGTCTTAGATGATTTTAGTAGGTATAAACACTTTAATCGCCTGTATCTCAAGAACCAATGTCTACTTTTTCCTTTAAATTTCGTTACATGCTCTTTCATTTAAGTATTTTTTCAGATTTTTTAGTATTTGTGGTTTTGGTGGGGGGAGAGCACTTGAGTCTAACAAAAATTAGCGCTTTAATAGCCATAGACGGATAATCAAAAAACTGTTAATATTTTTGAAAGACTTATCCAACGACACCCCACACTATAGGGTAGACGAGAAGAAAAATACATCCCCACGTTACGTGTAGGGGAGGTACACTAAAAAATATTTATTTTACATTTTATTGTACCACTTTGTTAGCGTGACTAATATACATATTCATGCCAAATTACAGCTTTCTAGTACTATGAGTCTCTGCGCTAGGCTGCGGACGGACATGGCGAAACTATAAGGGTTCCTAGTTTGACTACGGAACCCTCTTGTAATATTTCGAGCAAGTTGCATTTACATCCCGTTAGTGTACCATCGCTTTTCTACCATAAATAATGGGTAGCTTTAGTCGAACTTATAAATAACTGTAATGTATCAAATTGAAAGTGGTTTAAATTTAGTATATCAACTGCAAAATTTACTTATGCCTGCCTACCTACATTAGCACATTTTGCACTTGATATACTAAATTTAAACCACTTTCGATTTAATACGTTACAGTTATTTATGAGTTACTTATGCCTGCCTACCCACATTAGTACATTTTGCAGTTGATATACTAAATTTAAACCACTTTCGATTTGATACGTTACAGTTATTTATGAGTTACTTATGCCTGCCTACCCACATTAGTACATTTTGCACTTGATATACTAAATTTAAACCACTTTCGATTTGATACGTTACAGTTATTTAAGAGTTACTTATGCCTGCCTACCTACATTAGTACATTTTGCACTTGATATACTAAATTTAAACCACTTTCGATTTGATACGTTACAGTTATTTATAAGTTACTTATGCCTGCCTACCTACATTGGTACATTTTGCACTTGATATATTAAATTTAAACCACTTTCGATTTGATACGTTACAGTTATTTAAGAGTTACTTATGCCTGCCTACCTACATTAGTACATTTTGCACTTGATATACTAAATTTAAACCACTTTCGATTTGATACGTTACAGTTATTTATAAGTTACTTATGCCTGCCTACCTACATTAGCACATTTTGCACTTGATATACTAAATTTAAACCACTTTCGATTTGATACGTTACAGTTATTTATGAGTTACTTATGCCTGCCTACCTACATTAATACATTTTGCACTTGATATACTAAATTTAAACCACGTTCAATTTGATACGATACAGTTATTTATGAGTTCGACTAAACCTACCCATTATTTATGGTACACAAGCGAGATATATACAACACTAGGCTTACATTCGTATCCACAAAAATCCCTGCACGGTTCGTGGTCAAGGGTCTGACACCTCCACAAATTATTGAGGTGTGACAGTAATGACAGCCCCTGCGCGCCCCTGTTACTCAGTGACATTTGTGAAATGTTTCCTGATCAATTAATGATTTGTGATACATATACATAAAGTCTGATATATTATATGTACTTCGTACATATTGACGTTTATTTTACTGACGTCGCAGTTGGGCGTTTTCCAAAAAAAGTTATCGTTAAAGACAAAATTAAGAAAATTTAATTTTTTCCATTTCGTCACGAAAATTAACGTATCTAAATGTATGGCTAATTTTCGTGACGAAATGGAAAAAGTTAAATTTTCTTAACTTTGTCCTTAATGATGTATACTTTTTTTGAAAACGTCCAGTTACCCTGCCTACGAAGGTAGCGGTCCCGGGTTCGATTCCCGGTCAGGGCAAACATTTGTGTGATGAGCGCAAGTATTGGTTTCTGAAGTCTTGGGTGTTTTTATGTATGCAAGACTCTATTTCTATATATGTTTGTTTACCGTTACTTAGTAGCTATAGTACAAGCCTAGAGCTTAGTTTGGGACTAGGACAATTTGTGTAAGATTTGTTTATTTATTTATCTAATTATATAAAAGCAAAAACTGACTGACTGACTGACATATCAACGCACAGCCAAAACCGCTGGGTCTAGAGATTCCATATTTGGCACGTAGGTTCCTCATGAGGTCTAGGGGTGCACTAAGAAAGGATTTTTGGAAATTCAACCCCTAAAGGGTTTAAATAGTATATTTCTTTGCCTGTTGTCATTTGTCATAGGGTTTAAAACTATTAGCAGCTTTTAATTGTGTTAATATATGACCATGATCCCTCCAAGTCTTCCAAGTACCGCGAAAGACCCTCCAGCGTCATCATAAACCCGTATTCTAAGGCCAGCATCCACAAACACGTTTACGGCCGTAATAAAGACATCAACGCCTACTCTCTATTTATACCTCGTTAACTACGAAAACATAGTTATACTACGCGTGGAGCTAGTTATATACGTTAAGTATTACTTATTATCACGCGGGTATTAAGTTAATTAAGCTTAGGTTCGGAGAGATAACTAGGAAGGCTAGCTTAGATTTAGGATAATGAAACTATGTAGGCCTGCTGTTATGCGGCTAAGTAGGCTTGAATATTGTTTGTTTAAGATAGCCGCAACGTTAAAAATATCCTTAACACAGTAAACAGTAAACATTGACAATATTATGATCCTTCGTTTCCCTTTACTGTTTTCAATACATAAATACTCATAGTTGACGCGTAATTGTACCAACTTACGAATGTCCTGCTGGCCAGACACGTAAATTAACACCATTTCCAGAAAAAAAGAGGGTAAATGTCAGGCTCAGCGTGTTTACAACAACCGTTTAAAATTAAAACTTGAGATATACTTGGATCTTTGAAAGCACTTGTGTTTTGTTAGGTTAGTTTCAGGGAAACGACCTGGGTTAAAGGATAGGTTATACCCGTTTACAGTGATCGCAAAAATACCTGAACATAACCTTAGACATTCGGTAGGATTAACGCAACATTAAGATTAAAAGTGGTTCTATAAATATTAGAAATATGCTGCAATCACTTGTATCTATTTCTGTGAGCTAACAGGTTACTGGGATCATATTATAAACAAAAACTCACCGATAACGTGTCGCGTGTACCGCCATCCGGTCAATCACAAACGATTCATATCACACACGTAGTAAGCACACGTAGTACGCAGTCAGCTGTGGGCCAGCTGGTGGCGCGGAAGACAGGGTAATATTGAGTAAGTTTATAGGTTATAGGTTGTCACGGGTTTGGCGGGGCTTCGAACAGGGAGCGGGCGGCCCCGCCGCGCTCGCTTCCACACTAATCAGTAATCGTTGCCGGGAAGGGAGGCTGCGCCCGCCCCGCGCCCCGCGCCGCGCGTAGCCTACCATAGGGGTGCAGACGCTGAAAAAGGTAGATTGTGACAGTTTTCATACTTTGTAGTAGGATGTGTGTTTTTGCTGTCGATAAAACGGTGCAAAATTGATAGCTTTTCAAGTTCTAGTGGTCTTTGAATGTTGTTTTTGTAGGTTTCGGAAAATCGTTGGAAGCAATGCAAACGAGTTTGAGAAAACAATGGAAACAAGTCTATAAAAGTTTTTTTGAAGAAGTTTGATTTATTTAATGGATGATACACATACAAATCATAATGTATTAAATACGTCTAGAAGATGTCTATGCCAGTCATTCTTCTTCAAAAACATCACAACACTCTGTCTCCTGTCTATAAGCGTCACCTGAATGAGATATTAAAACCGTGACCATCATCCTCAGAATCCTCACAGTAACGTCACTGCTCCCAACTATAACGTACTAAATCACCCCTTAATCTATGACCGTAATAGGAAGAGCCGAGTTTTCAGGGGTGACACACTCCTATTAAATATTCATTCTCAGATTGTAAATTAGTGAATTCAGGAGATAACAGGGTACTTCGGCGATAAGGGAACGGGAATTGCCGGGGTTAACCGGGCCATCGGGTTGAGTCCCAGCGGAACAAATTAGTTGCAAACAAGTACATTTCAGCGAATATTTGAGAGTGGCAGTTTGTCAACGGTTCGTGTTTACCGCGTGTCTGTGGTAAAACGACAAATCAAAGTTTGTTGTTCGCTCGACCGTTTTAAATCACCGTTGCTGATATTGAATTTTCCGATTTGAATTATTACTGCATGATCAAAGTTGCGTTTCGGTAAACAATTGCGATCGAGATACGAGCGACAAAATATTTATCGAGAACTCCAAATGCTAACTTTTCGGGAAAAACATTCTTTGATTAGCAATATTAATTTGCAACTCGGCGTTAATAAAGCGTCTTAATGTACACTCAGTGGAACTTGAAAATGAGTTGTCGAACAAAGTTAGTCGACCCTGCGGCGCGCGTGCGCGCTGCGAGCCGTCAAGTGCCGATCTCGAGGTCTTTTAAAATTCAACGAGTTGCAATCCGGACCCCAGACGACCATTGTGACTGCGGCGCGTCCCAAATAAAGGCGTTCATAATGCATGCATTTTCCCCTAGTTTTAAAAGAAAAGTTTAGTTACTTTTTCTGCAAGTTATAAATTTTGCATCATCCGGTATTCTTTACTAATAAAAGCCTTAACTTGAATTAGTTTTTATACATACATACGTTGTAAGAACAGAAAAAAACTAAGAAAGAACTGTAGGATACTATGTTTCTATTGCGCTGTTAAAAAAAGAGTCGGTATTGACACTGGTTTCGTCAGTAAAAGAAATTTCGTTAGTAGGAGTAGATACTGAAGGTATTCGCCAATTCCATATAACTAGCGCAATTAACATCATAGCTTTTAAACAGTATTACACGTATCAAATATAATATGAACTCTAGTTTTATTTAACGACTGCACCAAATCTTCCGTTACAAAAATACAATTAAAAAAAACTTTAATTAATTTCTAGTAACTTTTGTCTGCCATTATTCAGGTGTACGATTTATACATCTCGGTATAGCCCGGCAGGCAACAGCTGTTAGTGCTCTTTAATATTAATCTGCTCAAGTTATACGACTTGTATAAGTTTGCCGTCTGCGGGAGACAATGAAGAATGCGCTATGCTATATATACAGTGTCTTTCGAAATATTAAGATAATTATTTTGTTAAGATTTGTCTCATGAAAGGACCATCGAAGTAAAATGCCATTCCTCCATCTTTATCGCGTTAGCATCTATCCATCGTGTACGAAAGATTGAAAGTTTTGTATTTCTTATTTTAGTTTTTATTTCTCAATCGCCCAAAATGTAACTAGAAGAGATATTAAAGAGCACGACTTTGTACCACTTTTATTTACATACATAACATCAAGCCCTTATTTCCAGAGTGGGGTAGGCAGAACTAGAGAAATACAAACAAGTCTAAAAAAGACCTGTTGGTAATTTTGTAACCACATATTGCACAATCAGGCTAAGACACTACCAGACCAGTGTATTAGTGAAAGGTTGCAAGCCCATCGCCTAACAGTACTACAAGCCCTTATTCCCTTGTCAGCTTTTACGACATCCACGCGACATGGAGTGACAATATTCTAACCCGGCAACCACATGTAACCTACTACTAATTTATTTGTGAAAGTAATTTTAATATTTATGTACTTAATGCAAGTAGGCAAAAGAACTGAACGCAGAACGAAATAGACGCAGTGCTCCAAAAGACGTAGAGTTGCGGAAACCAGCTCGCTATCAAATCCAACACAGACCTTTACGATATTTACATCATTTTATTAGACGTATAAGTAACAGTAAATATTGTTATTACGAACAATTTCGTATTGCAACGACCGTAGCCAAGGTTACATGTTATCCAATATACCGGTTCTTTTTTATTGTAGGTAAGTGTAATACTGCACTATAATATGTAGCGTACGATAAACGCTGAGGTAAGAAGCTCATTTCTTGTGGTACGCGTAAGTACTTGCGAGGGAAACTTACGTGCATCGTAACTCCTCCAGGATGTGGGGATGAGCTCACACCGTCGGCCTGTTGGTCCGGGTGCGGCAGGAGGGTGGCGAATGACACCGTCATTAACAAGCAGTTTGTTACAACTCCAGGTATGCGGTATTGCGGTATGTAGGTATAGTTTTACTGAGGCTCTATTCTACTCTTTAAAACCATATAGCTTTTGACAGTTATCGTATTGTATTTAACTCGGCCGCCTTTACTGTCAAGTAAATAAGAGCATCATGAACAATACGATAAAATGAAAAAAGCAATAGAATTATAGTCTCTGAGACCCTAGTCAAGATGCGTACAGTAACTAGCGTTTCTATTCGTTTTTTTTATATCGTGTCACTGGTAGGTCTACCAATGACGCGATTGGTTTAAACACAAAACGAATAGACACGCTAGGTAGCATACGCATCTTGGCTAGGGCTTCAGGTTATTGTACGTGACTCTTGTTTATTCTTAGGATTTTACAGACCTATTGACGGAAATTAATAAACGACTCCTAGGGAGATATACAATCCATTTAATCTGGTGAGAATAGATAACACTTCCGGGTCAATGAGGCCTTGCGACAGTAATTAAAGCCAGTTTAGAAACCCCGGAAATTAAACTAGTCACAGAACTCCAATTCCCGTTAAAGCTCTCTGAGCTATTCACCAAACTTATTTAAATAATTTAAAACCTCCGCTTGCCAGAAATTAGGTCAACGCGCAAAAAATCACCTACAATATTTTGTGAGAGGCTGCATCAAAATTTCACCTCTGAAATATGCCGACACAGTTGCATGCCGACACTAGGGTTTCCTTCCCCCCTCGTAGGGGGGGCGTCATTGTGCTGTCACCAGGTGAGAGCAGACGGGTCGCGAAAGCCTATTCTGCGAGGGACAACGGCCGCGAAAAGGTTTTTATACTCCGAAAAATGGAGCCATTAATTTTATAGCACTTCGAGGTGATTACGTCTCGTTTTCTTGTCTTTGAGACGCGGGTGTTTATGAGGTTTGAAAGTCTTTACCATAACTCCACAGAATTATAGCGCAGGAAGTGGATATTTATATTTATTTATTTTATTTAAATCAGTGGATGAATACCAGATCTTGCTACGTAAATATGATTTTGCAAGAATCCTCTTTATTCTGTGTACTGATTCAAAGACGTTTCCGTTTCGAACCTCAGGTCGCGTCTTTCCCCAACTTAACAAAGATGAAAAATGGGCATTGGCTATTCTACTGTCAGTTCTTCACCGATGGTCATCTTTCACATAAAATGATTCAAAATACTTATTTTTTACAAATAAAAATAAAATTATTCTTAGCCTGTTTGTGCATAATATAGTTAGGTACAGATTCATCAAGAAGCACTTATAGAGTTGTTGGTATTTCTGTAGCTCTGCCTACCCCTCTCTGGGAATAGGGGCGTGATGTTATGTATGTGTGTAGAAATAAAAATAACAAACGTTTAACATCCATACTAATATTATAATGTGGAAGGAACGTTGCTTGTTACGTTTTCACGGCCAAAACAATAAACTCTGTAGATTTCAATAAATTTTGTAGAGACCTAATTATATACATATACAGGGTGTTTTTTATTTTACCATTTTTATGGCATGGTGAAGGCTCCCTCGGCCAAGATGTTAAGTGGGATCTGAGACCCATTAGATATTTGCATGCTTAAGACTACAGTTAGTTGCACAACTGAGTCAATATTAGCACCTTAGTAGAATGTAAATAAGTTGGTGATAGTTAAAGGTATTTTTAAATGTTCAATATGACAAGTACTCCTTGAAATTTGCTACAAATACTCCTACCAAATAATTTACCTGTCATTTACAGTTTTTAAGTAATTTTATCGTAAAAACTGTTGAATTTAACTTTTTTTATTTGGCTTATATTTTAATTCTCTCTGTGGCAACCCAAAATAAGGACCCTGATAAACTTAAAGAAATTTAGCCTTTTTAAAATAAGTAGAAAATTATTAATATTGGATATACTTTTGGTGGCAGTTATTGGCAACATTAGTTCGGTGCATGGTTCACTTTTGCACCGAGACAAATTAGCCATACAAACTGGTTGTTAGTTCACTATGGTAGGGGATTTAAATTCTGCAATAACTAGAAAACTACGTCCCTGATTCAGGCAGTTGATACCTTATTTTAAAAAGAATGGAATTTTCTATTTTAAATAGTTTTCTTATTTGGGGTTGCCATAGAGAAAACTAAATTACTAGTATAAAACATAAATTGAATTTTTACAGTTTTTGGTTCAAAATCTTTAAAAAAGTATAAATGACAAATAAATTATTTATACAGCAGTTTTGTAGCTTATTTCAAGGATAACTATTCTGTACTAAGCATTTGAAATTAGCTTTGATTGTCATCGACTTATTAATATTCTACTAAGGTGCTAATATTGACTCAGTTTTGCAACTAACTGTATATTCAGAAGAAATTTGTTGCCAACCCTGAGCGTGAAGATTGCCTCTATGCTAGTAATTTCACCGGTTATCTTATCCCTACACCGGAACACAACAGTGCGAGAACTGCTGCATCACAGTAGCTTATTAGATAAGGTAGTGGTAGCAATCAGAACAGACCCTATTATTATTGAACTCGTCCAGTCCAGACCCCTACCGCAGAGGTTGCATGTGCGTGTCACTCTTTTTACCAAGCTTCCTTATACTTTTGTAAAGTCTAAATGCAGATTTTCCCTTTCCAAATCAAGGCTTTTATTCCTAATATAAGAAAATATTCCTCTTAACTCTTATAGTTTCCGAATACCTCACGATGGCCCGTTTGGATTGCTCACCCTGTTAATTTATTAATTTAATCTTGATTGCATAAAATAATACACTTTACAAATAAAAGGTGAACTTAATGCCGTATGGAATTCTCTGCCAGTAAACCTTTGGGCAAAGCTGAAATTGTAATGATGGTGCAACATAGTGACTAACTATACATATACACTTACATATTAATATATACATACATATCACGAGTTCATTCCCAGAGTGGGGTAGGCAGAGCTACAGAAATACCAACAACTCTAACATGACTTATTGGTAATTCTGTATAACCACATTTTGCACAATCAGGAGGGTTATTATGACCTAGCAATGCAGTTTATTTTACGGTGAGCGTAAACGATTAGCTATGGCAGTTATATAGCTCTGTCCTTTTCTCTGAGCGTAATCAGAACTGCATAGTTATGTCATAATAACCCACCAGGCTTTACCATTAATATTAATATAAATACATAAATTGCACTGATAATAAAATGCATACATAACTAAATGTATAAGTACAAAACAATACAGAAAACGCAATCAGAAATTCAAGAAAGAAGATGAACAATTTCAAAATAAGCTTCAAAGAAGAACACTCCTTTCTTAAACGTTTGAAGATCAATCAAACAAGGCAAACAAAAGTTGTCGGTGTTTCAAACAAAACATTCAGATTCAGAATACGTAGTTCAGCATGGTAGGTCGTCTGTAAAGTTGGAAGGCTGTCCGCGGCGACAGCCGATGGAACAACGGGGAAATTGGTGTTCAACAATAATTTAATACCAACTAACAAAGTTAGCACGTCACGGCAAACTTGTTGCAGTAATATTCATATATTGTGTGACAATAAACGGTAGTGAAACTCCGAGGTTGCTGTAGAAACTTGCACTAGTTAATCTTTACCTTTTTACCTGACTAATCTAGAACAAAGTTAACGTTTTTCGCGGTAACTCATCACTTTATCAAATTCTACTGAATCCATAATGTTTTCAGGGGCCTATTGCATATAAAATAATAGCTTATATTATAAGCTATTTACTCCTAAAATTTACTGATTATAATTGTGTTACGTTGCATAAAATTAAATAGTCATAATAATAGTTAGCAGTCCTAAAAATAATTTCAGAAGTATGCTAAATTGTATTGCATAAATATTTTTTTGAACTTATAAAATGCTTTTACTTATAATATAAGTAACGAGTCCAAATTTAACAAAAAAAATTTAATATTGTAATACTTATATCAAATGCTCAATTTGGACCGCGGTTCCTTTCAGCGTACGGCCATAGTGTAAAAAGAGTTTAAAAAAAACAAAATACTTGCTGTATTTTCCCGCTTTTATTCGTAAGTTGAGTTAAAATAAAACATTAGGTAAATATGATGAGAAAACGAGAAGAAAAGCACCTGAAAACAACAAATTTTCTGAGAAAAATGATTGACTTCAAGGAATTACTATTTGCAAAGTTTTCGCCGACAATCACGAAAGATATAAAAAAACAAGCGTGGATAGATGTTCGTGACTACGCGGTCGCGATTAATTTTGTCACAAGCGACAAAGACTTTACGTATATAAGAGACACAACTTGGCCTAACTTACGCCAAAGAACGATGGTAAGTTTACTAATAATTAAAGATTATTTGCAATCCCTTAAATAATTTATGTCATAATATAGAAGATGAATATGGCTCGTGTTGGGTGAGAATATTTTGGCACCACATTTTAAACCCTCCATATATCTTCGGATAAGCAGTATAGCATAATATTATTCGCCCCCTTTACCTGATTTTATAAATGTTTATCTTTGAATTATGTAGGTTTGATTCTAAACTAATTTTATTACCTACTTATTTGATAATTTAAATTGTGTTTTTTTTCTTATCTTTAGACTAAAGTAGATAGAGCGAAGAGTACGGGAGCAGCGGGTGGATCAAACAGCAAACTGGATTCCATTGACGAATTAGTTTTAGAGGTAATTGGGAGGGACTCGCCCATTATAGAGGGAATCGGGTTAAAAGATTCGTTTGGAATACGATACAAAACCCCAGTACAACCGGTAGAAGCCTCTCTCAATAACGCCCTCGAGGGAAATAGTGAGGCTCCTGAACAACAAGAAACCAACCAAATTTCCACCACCAACCAACCTCATAACAGCTATACGAGAAATAAAACTCCATTACACAAGGGTAAAAGAAGCACGAATAATACATCACCGTTAATAGATTCAACAGAATATCACCAATTAAAGAAGAAAAAACTACAATTAGAAATAAGAAAATTACAATTAGATGTTTGGGAGAAGGAAACGTCTCTAGGTGTAGAGCACTGCGAATTAACCAACGATTTGAGACCGGAATCTGTGCCGGAATGTATGAGTACATTAATAATTAATGACGACGGTGAAATTCAAATACTTAATGATACTCATGATACAAACTGAAACATTTTATTTGAATATACATTATTTCATACCTATGTTGTATTATATAAGTACAAATATGTTCTTAGTCATAAAAACTAAACTAAATATATCTACTTAAATAGAAACAAATCTAAGGATGTTTTTTTTACATTCACTGGAAATGACGATAAAAATATTGTAATTTTTCTTGGCCATCATTGTTCCGAGTATTTTCCCATTGGTCATCAAACTCGTCACTTGTTAAATTTTCCGTATTTAACTGGTCAACTTCATTCTCTATTAATTGTTCGGACATGTTGTTTTTAGATAAATTGCAAAGAGCAACGCAGCATGTTACTACTTGACCAGCATAGACAGGATCAAGTCGCAAATGATTTAGGCAAGGAAATTTTTCCTTTAGTATTCCTAATGCACATTCCACCACACGTCTGGTACTTCTGTGAGCCCTTAGAAATCTACGTTGAGCGTTGTTTGTAGGGTCTCTTATAATAGGTGGAATTAACCACGATTTTAACGGATAAATGGAGTCTCCTAGAAGAACTGCATCTGGAAAAGGTCTCCATCCAGCCTGCATACGTTGGCAAAGCCCGCTGGTTCGTAACACCCTTGCGTCACTAGTACTTCCAGGCCAGTCAGCATAAACATAATAAAACTTTAGGTCTGCACCAGCAACAACCATTACGTTTAACGAATGATTGCCATGTCGATCAACGTAGGCATTTTCGAATGCATTTGTGCCGTCTATGTTTATCAATGTTCCGTCGACTGCTCCACAGACGAGTGGCATATTAGCTATGTTATTAAAGTCATTTATTACACTATCAACATCACTTGGCCACTTCACTACGTTTCTTAAAATATGATTATTCACGGCAGTTACTACCCGTTTCACTGCTCTGCAAACAGTGGCTTTATCAACGCCATGCATATCGCCTATGCTGTGATATTGGGCACCGGTTCCCAACCAATGTAATGCCACTTGCAACTGTTGGTGCGGTGTTAAAGCATAATTCCTGCTTGTCTGATGTTGAAGCGTACCCTGAATTTCGTCTAAAATATATGAAAATTGCTCAAAGTTTAATCTGAATCTTTCATTGTATTGGTATGATTCTTGTAAATGATTATAACTCAATCGGCCTCTAAACATCCTACTATCACTGTCGGATGATGTCATTTTAATATATATATATATATATATTATTTGTGACTATTGAAAAGGATTTCGATCACTTATATTATTTTTAACAAACTCTAAACACCTATGAAATATTTACTTGTATTATGAGTAAATAATAAAAGCAAGCTGTGTTTTTGCAACAGAACCACAATTTTACTTGTAATAATAGCTTATAATACCCGTAAAATTTCTTATAACTTCTATTATTAGTAAAAAATATATGCAACAAAACACTTATAAATTTTACTTGTAATATGAGTATTTTTCTCGTAATAATAGTCTAATATTTTTATGCAACAAAAGCATACTATTTTATATGCAACAGAAAAAACTCGACTACTAAAATATTTTTTATGAGTCTGCTATTATAAGTTTATAATAGCAGTATTTTTATGCAATAGGCCCCAGAGTATTTTAAACTTTAGTTACGAAGGTTAGGTTAGGTGTTTAAGATACCCTAAAAAACATTGTAGTTTCAACAGAAAATAGCGTCCGATGAAAATTAAATGGCTTTCGATGAAATGATACATTCGATGAAAGGTGTTTCGATGAAATGAGAGACGCCTTCTGTCAAATTTATTTTGATCTTCATATGAAAATTACCTAGGTTCCAATTTCAATTAACGACATTTTTCCAGCGGGCCTTACGAGGATAAATGGTAGGTAAGTAACATATATAGACAACATAATCAAATCATGTAATCGGGTTTTTAAGGCTACGTTTCCACCAGAGCTGCGCGAGGAAGCGGATAGGTGTGCGAGGAAAAAACCACCAATAGTAATGCTAGCCGCAGCTCTCCTATTGGTAGATTTTTTCCTCGAACACCGCTCCGTTACCTCGCACAGCTCTGGTAGCCTATAACATGAACATGACTATACGAGTATATACCTCTAGATAGCAGTGTCAGTTAACTCTGTCAATTTCACATGAAAAAGACAGGGAAAGTGATAAATCTATTTGTTAAACTTTTGTTTTTGTGCAAACTTGTATGTGTCCAACCCCATGCATTGTCCTTACTCATTTGCTTCAGGGTTAGCTGGAAGAGATCCCATTTAGGGATAAGTTCGCCTTTGTACATTAATTTAGTATTATAATTGTAATATTTATATTTTTGTGCAATAAAGAGTTTACATACATACATACATACATACATAATTAGTTTTTATTAGCAAATTGGAAAATTGGACTGTAGTCTAGTTCAGGTACAAGGATAGATGTTTTATATTTAAAAATCCTGAGTAGGAAAAAAAACAAGAAATAAATTTCAGTTAGTTACCAGCTTATATTTTCAACCTATAAATGAGTAAGGAATGGTGTCCAGGAGTCCACGCCCCCTTGATGAAGGACCGTTCGTAACGAGTCCGAAACGTGTCGGGTAAATCCTGTTAATAAATGAGTACGTGACTATCGTTCGTCCGTTTTAAGTTATACCTCTACTTCAGGGAACCGATTTTTGACTTTAGAGCGTTCGATTTCAAAACTCTGCAGTAGAAAATATTCGAATGCGACAATCTTTCACGCTTTATTTTCGAATGGTACCAAATTCCATATTTTTGAGATTCTCACTCGAAACTGAGGGATTGACTAAATAGTACTGTTAAGTTGGAACGCGTTTCATTATACGCAGTAAGTCGATGTTTTACCGGTTTTTTGTAATTCATATTTTGAATGCGGATAAATGTGTGAAACTATCAAAAGTTGAAATTATAACAAGTTAATTATTATTTAAGTGCGAGTGAGATTTATTACGCTATTTTACAAATTCTTGACTGGTTATAAATTTAGGGTAAATGAAACGCTTCCTCGTCTGTGGATGTCTATGTCATTGCTAGGTTTCTTTCTTTCTTTCTAGATTTAATAGTAACTGGTTAGAACATGCAATAAAATTGTTTTATAACATAATTGCAAAAACTTTATGTTGTATCCATAATAATCACACAAAACTAATTAACTTACCTTTGCGTTAATACTTAAATCACATGGTCGTTGAGCATCCGAGACAAACGGCCTTAACTTATGAATTAAATATCTGCATAGGCTTTTACTTAATCTGTAATTCTTCTTAAATTTATTTTCGCTTTCGAGAAATGGCTTGTTTCCTAATTCCGCTAGCCGAAAACGCGGCGGTTGCGCAGGCACAAATTCATCTTCTTCCTCTTCATTATTATTTACTAAAATTAAATACTCCTCCAGACTTGCCATACCTATTGTAATATTTTATTTTATGTCGCTAATTTTGCTATAAGTATTATAACAATATGAATTGTTTTAGTATTAACAGGTTTGACAGATGTCAAATGATACTTTCTATTGATAGAATTCAAAACGAATGCCACGGACCACTCGTGTTCATATTTTCTATCGCTCGCAAGTCAAAAATACCATTTTATTGTTTTTGGTTACTTTCGATTGAAACTTTCGAACGCTCGAAAGTCAAAAATCGGTTCCCAGAACACTAGATGTGCAGTCGGGCCTTATAAACTGCACACTTTTGTACCTTGTCGCTTTAAACGCCTTTGACAGATAAGTGCAGCTGTTCAAACATAACATTAAAGTGACAAAGCACTAAAGTGTGCAGCTATATATTTATTATAACTATTATAAGGCCGGCCGTACTTGATACTTTACTGTGTTCGACATTACACAGGAACACAAGTACTTAATAAAGTTTTAAGTATGATTTTGAGGGCTGCTGGTGCAACGAAACCGAAGAAGAGATGGATGTAACTCGCGAAGAGCGATATGAGAAACAAGGGACCAAATAGGTACTTAGATGACGCCTGCCTGAAAAAGACGTGCTGCGTTGACCCCAAGTTATTGGGATAATGGCAAGACGATGATGCACTATCAAGGAAATTTTGTGTTTTAGGAGTTGCACGTAATGTTATGTAAATTTGCCGGGTTTATACATTTTCCACGTGTTGTGGGAAATGTGTAAAACGGCTAATTTACGTATATGTCAAACTGCTTAACATACATTGTACATTGGTACACGATCTACAATCGCCTTTGGAACTTCTCTTCACAGTGTTGAGTATACTTTAAAAATGTGATTTGAGTGTAGTTAGTAAGTACTAGGTAAGTTGCAGTCGTAAAATAGGTGGTGGGAGGAGCCCCATTATTTGTAACAATGATTGACGCGTGACAAAATCTTAGTCACTTTGTGCAAAAACAAATTTGTCATTGCGCCCGAAAATCTTCCAAATAATTAGGGGTAAGAAAGATGGACGTACCAACTGAAATCATTATTAATCGTTGCCGTAACTTTGTTCGGCAACAAACAACTCCGTCCATCAATCAAGACGCCGCACGCAGATTTAGCGGCGAGCTGTGTATGGAAAATATCGATCACTTCGAAAATTGTTATATTGATTAATCAAACCCTACCTCATTTTGTGCTATTTTATAAATGCGTTAGTTTGTTTGTTGGTTTTCTTCTTTCATGAAAGAGCTAAGTATCGATGTGATCCGCGAAATAGCATAGTTTCCGCTGAAATTGGGATGCCCGCGAAAAATTTAGTTACTATTAAGTGACAAGTTGGTAAAAATCAATCACACCTGAAAAGATTTGGGAACCAAATCGGAACACAATAGTCTATGTCCTGTATTGACGTGATACTTTTTTATATTCCGAATAATGCTCCTGGGCCCGTAGCATGGTCGCCTTTATCGATGTGGATAAACGTGAATAACACATTTGTCACTCTCGCACTGACATACTGGTCAGAAAGTGACAGATGTGTTATCCACATTTATCCACATCGATAAAGGCGACCATTCTACGGGCCCTGAAAACAATAAACGAGTTGTAAGTAAACGAACGGAGTCTACAACGTTTTAATTGATAATGTAGCGACATGTTGTATAATGTAGCGACATTTCAAGCACTTCAACACGAACGAGTAACTATGCTAAGAAAAAAGACTTATCTTAGCAAACTATAATTTGGGTGACTCTTTACCATTACAAATAACATTATTATCTAAGTACTTATCACTGTCCCTGTCCGGTAATTTATGCTTTTTTATATTATAACTGCCAGTGGGTTCCATAATAAGCTGAAATTAATATCAGCAGACAAATAAATCCCAACAATCCTTTCGCCTTTTTCTCAAAGCTATCCTCCGTAAAATTACCTATCAGTACGCAAACCATTTTTCTGACGAAGAACGTCTTGTTCAATTATGCCATCATTTCTCGGGCGCCGACATATGTTGTGATGCGCCTACACTCGGGAGAATAATCCATCAAGTCTGCTGTCCGAAATGATTACGATAATAAATGATTCGGAAATTCTGTGGCTAATGAAATTGCTGTTATTATTAATGTAATTTACTTTGAAAAGCACGCGACGCTTTGCTAGCGAGGTCTATAAAAATTGCTTCCGAAATACATGAGAAAAATAAAAACTCGTTAAATTTATACTCGTATAGATAGAGGTACGTATATACGTGTGGTTGCCGGGTTAGAATAGTGCCACTCCATGACTTCCTGTGGAAGTGCCGTTTAAGGAAATAAGGGCTTGTAGTACTGCTAGGCGATGGGCTTGAAAACTGTAACTAATACATTAGAAAACTTCTAGGCTTAATTGTGCAAAATGTTATTACAGAATTATAAAAAGTTTTTTTAGAGTTGTCGGTATTTCTGTAGCTCTGCCTACCCCACCCTGGGAATCAAGGCGTGTTGTTATGTATGTATGTAGAGGTAAGTGTAAGCAGCAACTTTGTCAAACTAATTCGATGTTTTACGGACGTAACATTTTTGGATGTAGAGTCTTCAGATTCCTCTGTTCAACTCGGTTAAACTACAGGGTGTTTGGTAGCGGGTTCAACAAACGAAAATAGGAAATATTTGGGTCCAATTGGAACACATTTGCCATAGTGACCCCTAAGCTAAAGTTGATAGCTTTTTTAATATTTTTTTCCGTCATTTGTTTTTCCTAATGTATGGATAGGACGGCTGGGCCCTATCGTATGGCCGGCACGTTCCCCAGACCTTACTCCTTTGGTTTTTTATGTCTGGGGGCCTGCCAAAGAGCTTGTTTATAAGAATGAAATCAGCATTAAGGAGGATTAAATAGAAAAAATCAATGCGGCATTTACAAAAATAAAAGACGAGACTCGGCTGCGTGTCACGACTACAGAAATGCGACGAAGATGTAGGGCGTGCATTCGTTGGAGAGGTGCACAATTTGAACAAAATTTGTGAGTTAAGTACTCAATGTTATCATTTATCTTCTTCTATAAATATTCCTATTATTTAAATTTTTGTTACTTAGTTAAATTTTGCCTAGCATTTTCAATTTCGGCAGGTAATTTATTTTACGTGTGGCGTGTGGTTAATAAATTTTATTATTACTCTTAAAATGTTTTTATAATGGTAATTTACCAGCGATTATTAACTCTATTCACTTATGTTCATAATGGTGGTATCAGTGATTTCTTTAATAATTCTTCGTGAGGAAATTTCAACGTACCTACCGCGTATTTTTTTTTTCATTTAAGTGGTATATCGTTGTGTATTGTATTAACCAGAGAAGTTTTTTAATTAATTTGAAATCGTCTATGGCTTGTGTTTTTTTTTTCATTATACTTGTCGAAACTTAAATGTCATTTTATATTCCACATTTTGTCATAGCTTTAAGGGCCCATATACATATTTTTTTTAAAGCACTGCTTGTGGGTTTGGTTTTGTTTTAAAATAAAACCATTATTAGAGCATAATTTAAAAAATGATGGGCGGTTTAAGTTGCTTAGGTATGTAATTAAGAAGGTTTAAAGGTAAAATTTTGGGATATTTTCAAAAAAACGGAAATAAATATTTAAAAAAAAACTATCAACTTTAGCATAGGGGTCACTATGGCAAATGTGTTTCAATCGGACCCAAGTATTTCCCATTTTCGTTTGTAGAACCCGCTACCAAACACCCTGTACTTGTCGGTGACATGTTAAGTAAGGTATTGTTTTTAACTCCCCCGCTCTTACTAAGAAAACAATACCTTACCTCAAGTAAATAAGATCAAAACTTTGACAATACGGAAACACGACAACAACAGCCCAGTGTAGAAAACAAGAACACTATTTTATCACTTAGGTACGAGTACCTTCACTTTCTTCAAGAACTCGTTTATAGAGAAGCATTACCAGTATTAGTATTTTTTATACCTCGTCGTTTATTCAAACAAAACGCTCACCCTCTATAAGTCAAACATGATTTCGCCGCTGCTCTCAGCATCGGAAGTAAGCCTTTATGGCAATAGCCGCTGGCCGTTACTGCACATTGTTCATAGGCACCAATTTAATCAATCCACCCCGCCCCTCCCCGTTCCAAACAAATATCTATAAACAGGGGAACATCTAACGGTCTTCAGAGGTCGACTTACGCTGGTCAGGTTATGAGCGTGGTACGTTTAAGCTCCCATTTTATTTAAGGCAGCCTGCCAATGAACAGCGAGAGATAACGGCCGATGTTCGGAAAACTAGCGCAGCAAGGCAATTAAACAGAAACTAGCGTATTACGATACCCGAGAGTACACCTTCCTGTGAATAATCAATGCCTTCAAACAGCATTTTTTCATATCGCGGAAAATTAAGTCGAGGCGGCTGAAAGGCGAAATTAAAAAAATTACAATAAGGTTGTAAATTTTGCAATGAGAAACCATAGAAATCAAACCATATTTCTCCTTTTGTTGATGTCCAACAAAGTGTCGAAGCAATTGATTCACGCTCTTGTTTTTTCGGTTTATCAATTTGCGTGTTATGTTTCTAAAAACTTGAACGGCTTCCTTTCATTAAATTCGCCAGACCAAACACTGTACAATAAATTAAAAGTATTACTTGACCACAAGCTTGATTCATTCAAAAAGCCACAAATAACACACACAGTAGACAAAAAAACTTTTTAAAAAGTTCAACCATATTCAACCTTTGACATTAATTTGCAACTACACCTACGATTCATTTGCCTTTTGATGGGAGTTAATTGACACATACCGCGTTGCAATATTGCAAAAAGCCAGTTCCACTATCGATTTTACAAGATATTTTGGCGGAGGCTAAAACGAGCGGAGAGCCGGGTCATCGGGCCGGCGCGGCGGGCATTCTAATATAGCATTGTCTGCATTGACCCGAAAATAAGAAAATTTGGCGTTGGTTAATCCTAATTAGGAGGGAAGTTCCTACCGTAAATATGAGATAGATATGAGACGGGGGGAATTTAGGGGAATAAGAAAAAATATTATTAGCGAAAGAAAATATATTTTCAAATGATTCCCGCCTACGCAAAGGAACTAAGTAATTTAGAGAAAGTAGAGGAGGAGAGTTAGAGACACAGACAACAGACGAAAACCGTTAAAAAAAATGCCCAGGGGCCGTAACATTAAGTTTGAGTTTCCAGTGTAGGCCTGGTTAGAATGGTACCACTCCATGTCTTCCCGTGGATGTCCTAAGAGGCGACTAAGGGAATACGGGCTTGTAGTACTGTTAGGCGATGGGCTTGCAACCTGTCACTAAATGGACTGGTAAACATCTTAGCCTGATTGTGCAAAATGTGGTTACAGAATTATCAACAAGTTTAGAGTTATCGGTTTTCTATAGCTCTGCCTACCCCACTCTGGGAATGAAGGCGTGATGTTATGTATGTATGTAATTTTAAGTAAAATATAGGACTGGACAAAGCTGACATAAATATTCTTCTAAGTGCTTAAATATTTGCTGAGCTAACCTGTTTGTTAGCAGCTATCGGCATCTTCCGGTGGTTAAGACCCGTAACTTGCAGACAGGCCCTTCTTAGGGTCCACTCCCCAGAGTACAAAGTTTCAACCCCAATCTAACAATCCCTAAACTACTTACTAAGCATGTAAGAGGTCATTTAGTAATTAATATTATTGAAGCCAATCAAAATAACAACTTGCCTCATAAGGTTATTGATTAAGAATGACTCTGGCATTTCAAAAATGCGTTAGTGAAGGCATTTATAATAGAACGTATAGCTAAAGCATGATCAAAAAATGCTTTACCTCTATCTCATTATCGTCGCTGCGTTTTTACTTTAGCTACAGTAGGTTTATTAATAAGCAGGTAAAAATATAATCAAATGACGCGCGATGCCGCAAGTGGCGAAACACAAGAAAGCAGTCCTCTATTATTTGTACGAGTATCTACTTACTTTGTAATCTTTAGTTAGAAAGTTAGTTATATTTTAAATTACTCCATTTATACACCTTAATTAATCGCCGACAAGCGAGCCATGCATAATCCCACGACCCTCCAGCTTGAACTCTGTGTTCAACTGCTCGGCAGACAGCTAGTTGATGCCAGACAACGTTCTCAGTGGTGGTGACTTCAAGCAGTACATTACAAATTAAAAGCTCAAAAGAAGAACTTAGGTGTGTGTGAGTGGTTTTTTCTGCATTCATGATAGGTTTTTTCTTATGGCATTGAGAAGGTAAACGAGCACGCAGGCCACCTGATGTTAAGTGGAAACTGTGACCCATAGACATTCGCATTTACAAGACTAAAATCCTAAGACTGCAAATGCGTTGCCAACAATGAGGATTAAGATGGAATGCCTCTATGCTAGTTATTTCACCGGCTGTCTTATCCCCAAACCGGAACACAACAATGCGAACACTGCTGTTTGGCAGTACGTTAATGGATAAGATAGTGGTAGCGATCCGGACCAGCACAAGGTCCTACCAGCCGCGGTTTAGCTCATACGCGGTTTGTATGAAAGCAACTATCGAGTATAATAGCTCAGTTACAGCCAGGTTAAAAGCAAAGCACCTTGATAACTTCGAATGACGTAAGGTCGTAAATTAATAAAGCTTATTCATACCAGTAGTAAAATATACAGGAACGCAGGTGGCACCAGCTGGCAGCCGCGGGAAATAAGCGCTGTAGGTATGTACCCGTTGTAAGTCATATTTTAATTGCTTTTTGCAAAGCACGCAATTAATAACCTACGAGTACCTCGCGGAACCTTAGGTACAAGTTAAGTACATTTATAGAACAAATGAGTATTGTATTTATTTGTTTATTTCGACCTCAAACTCACATTTATTTGAGTAAAAAAATACGGGTTCAAATGTAGCCTATCTAGACACGCGGGAGCGTGTCAAGCCAAGTTCAAGAAACAGAACTGGCGAGCCGCACCGTGTGTAATATTACACGAACCATTTGGAGCCACTTTTGACCCCCTTATAAATCAAAAACTATTTTACATAAACGTATCAAATTGCGATTGAATTTACATAAACGTATCAAATCAAGACTTGCGAGATACATATGTGTTCAAAATTTCATAAGCTTATCTCAAACGGTTATTTAAGTAGATATTAATGTCCAAAATTCCTCATTTTTATCATTGACTGACCTATAGACCAATACTCTAACCCAGTTCCAGATGACCTAGAGAGTTAAAATTTGGTATGCAGATAGGTAATTAGATGAATACAAAGGAATAAATAAAAAACTGACAATTTTTAAATAATTAGATTCTATTATGAACGCTTAACATAAATACCTAATATTACTTAGGGTACCTACGTTATTAACTGGGATTAATTATTATTTTTATATTTAGCGCACATCAATAGTGTAAAATCATTACCTACTCATAAATAATGATAAAATAATAGGCATTTAGATTTTCGGTATATACCTACACGACGCGCGCGCGCCGAGTGACGCCGGAGCGGCGCGGGCGGGGTGGGTGGGGCGCTGTGACAACCGAATCGAACCGTTGACGCGAACGTGGCCGAGCGAGCGGCAGCCGCGCTCATAAGCGCGAGCGCCGGCGCCGTCTTGCTGTCCGGTTGTCTCTCGATATCTGACCTATAAGGTTGCGATTTATGCTGCGAAATTGCTAAGTTTTCTTAAGGAAAACTTATAACTTGTAGTAATATTATTATTACAATTTCTTTAATAAATAGGTACGTACGTATAGTATTATAGTATAGGCAATAGTTTAAATAAATAATAATTTTATAGTTATAAGTAGGTAGGTGTATATACTTATTATTACTACAATTCCTATAATAAGTAGGTACGTAGGTTTAGTATAGTATAGGCAATAGTTTAAATAAATAATAATTGTATTTTTAGTAAGAAGGTAAGACTTACCTACAAAAAGTAATGATATCCCACCAAAAACATAAATGTAAAAAAGGAGAGCCAAGTTCAATACAAAAATTATTCTCTGCTGTGGGCTTCGCCGCAAAAAGAATGGAGATCTGAGATTGAGTGCCAAGTTCTATGCAAAATCCAAATATGTAGTCTAAGGGCTGACTTGGCTGGTTTTCCCATACGAATTTTATATTATAATTTTTATACCATAATTATTTTATTTTATTGCCCCTTACTTACACAATGTGTAGGATATCGTAGTTTTATAATAAAACTTTCCTTAGCATAGACACGGTAACTAAAAATACTATGATTATACTTAGGCAATCACTAAGACCTAAATTACATAATCCTATTTATAATCACAGTATTTCAAGTTACTGTGATTATGACTGGGTAGATTATTCGATGCTGCAACAGAATCCTAACAATAATTAGGGTAATATCACTTACTGTGTTTATAATTGAGAAAAGTTGTTCATTATCTAACATTAATACTAATAATAAATAGGATAATATTACTTACTGTGTTTATGGCTACCATTTCCCTAATATTTTCTCATAATATCCTAGGAGCTCTCCAAGTATGGTTAGAAGTTACTGTGAATATTGCTAGGAATTTGAGTCAAAATGGCGGGAGCAAAATCAACGTCATAGTGTTATTTCTGGTTGATTGTAAATGCTAAGATTATTGAGTGCAAATACTAGTCAATAACACAGTAAGTCTCATACGTTTTACCGCCACGGCTGCCCTAGCAAAAAACAGAGTAACTACTTTTTTTCTGAAATCGTTTTTTTAAATAATATTATTCACTTTTTGATTCTGCACAGACCTGCTTTAACAAAAACTCTTAATTTTACATGGATCGCGAAATATTTTTCATAAAAATCAAGTAACTACACTTAAGATTTCGGGATTATAACTCAAAAACAAATCAAACTGTGATTTCAACACAAAAACAAAGTAATTAATTGCTACTTACTTTGTTTATGGTTTGAGAAATGAAGTTGCTTTGTTTTTGAGTTGCGTTGTGGGTAATTGTGCAGTTGATTTAGCATACTTCATTTTATTTGTTCAACCACCCACCTTTTAATTATACTTAAATGAACACGGGAGTAATAAGACTGCATCATAACTATCATAAGTGATAAGTTACGTTATAATTCATTTACTAAAAGTAATTTAAGTGGATTTAAGTGACTATTTTGTAAGTGCTTTTCAAGATGAATAATTCTCGTGGCAGGATGCTTGTTAATTTAGCACAAAGGTATTTATTTTTTTATTTAACACATCTATTTATTTGTAGTTCAAAATTGAATAACAATTTAGTTAATATACCTATGTTATTTTGTTTTAGAAATTCAGAATTATCCTTAATAGACGACTTCTTGTTAGAAATAGAAGAAATTAAACATTTTTCCACCAGCCACTTAGTTATATCGTCAAGATTCTGTATCTGTTTTCAATTCCGACACAAAAGTTTTTGCAATGGACCTCCAGAAAGTTTTCTTAGTTCCAATTATGCCGGGACTAAGACAATCATTTTTCATAAGTCGGTTGGTAGCCTATAATTTGATATTTGCATCTTTAAAGAAAAACAATAAAAGTACTTGCGTTTTTTGGCATGAAGAATTTTCCGATAGAGATGCTAAAAATATAACCGATGCCATTTACAATTTTTTTCAAATCAGAGAGAAATACTGTAAACTTTATCATATGGGCTGACAATTGTACTGCACAGAATAAAAATTGGATCTTATTTACCTCTTTGGTCAAAATTGTAAATGATCCGGAGATAACTGTGCATAAAATTACAATCAAATATTTGACAAAAGGCCATACTCACAACGCAGCTGATAGTATACACGGGAATATTGAGACTGCAATTAAACGAGCTGGTAATGTTTACGATTATGACGACTTAAAAGAAGTTGAGAAAGGTTGGAAGCATTTGAGATGTGGTGTTGGCGAAGGATGGAAAAAATTAGCTGGACGGAAAAGAAAACCAACGAAGAAGTTTTGAAGATGGTGAACGAGAAAAGACATATTTTAAAAACTATAGAATGTAGAAGAGGAAAGATGAATTTAGGCAGGGTTCAAGAAATAAATTTTATCAGACAATTAATAAAACGGATTATATAGAACTTGATTTCTTGCAAAAAAGAATTAATATCCAAAAGGCGACCGAAAAAGTTCCTTATAGGCGGGGAATTAATAAAACAATAAAATCTCTAATTGTTGCTCAATTACTGCCTCATATGCCTGAAAATCGGAAGCAATTTTGGATAAATTTAAAAGAAGAAGACAGTTCAAGAGATCTAGTAACTCAAGAACCCGTGGAAGAAAAGGAACCCGTTTGTAGAATAGCATCGCTGTAACTATGATATATAAATTAAATATGATTTACTTTACTTTTTCATTGCATTACACACAAATTCATTTTAAACTAAAACTTCAACGTTTTTTGTAATATAAATGTAAACAATTAAAAGATACTACAATGCGTGTCTCATTAAGTATCAAAAACTAACAATTTCTCATTACAGTTCTTTTATAGATCGACTTTTTAGTTTTTATGCTCTTCTGTAAAATTTTATTTATTGTAGTTACTTACTCTGTTTTTTGCTAGGGCAGCCGGCAGACAGGGTATACGCAATTTGGTGGTTTTCCTAACCATAAATACAGTAAGCTTGAATTCCTTAGCAAAAACACAGTATGTCATTGACTTACTGTGTTTATGCCTGCAAATCTAATAATTTTTGTTTAGACCCCCTAGTTATAAATATATTTAGCTTAATATTTTATATAAATTATATGTAGATATTGCATTTACTTATCTCATAAAAAAGAGCAATTTGTCCTTTAAAAGAATATCTAAAAATATTCGACAACTATTACTGTTCATGGAAGTTATTGATAAAACATTAAAAAATACTTTAACCGCGATTTTCTCCAAATTAGGTTTTAAATACTTACTGTGGTTATGTTTTGCGCGGCAGTATTGTCAACGTTCTGATAACTCCTATTTCATTTACAATAATGGCGACTGTGACATAAACGATACTTAAACGAGTCAAACACGATATCGTTTTAACGCACCTGAATATAGGCCAAGGCCTGCAATTTGGATGTCGAAACATCCTAAACATAAGTTGCGGCACATAATTAAAAGGTTGTGGGAAGAAATAAAATAAATAGAAATAAATAATAAATAGTCAGAACTCTTTTTGATCGTAATTTAGGTGTGTGTAAATGTTCGTCCAAGTGTTGGAGTATATAATCAAATGTCTCTACACTCATTCTAGTGTACTCGTAAAATTTTGCGAGATGCTTTCTATATTCTTCGTACAACAATCTAAATTCGCCTAACGTATAACGACGTCTATTAAGTTCGTGCACACCTTCTCTTGTATTTAAAATATCTCTCATGAAATATGAGCTGCTTTCCAGGCACTGAAGAGCCACTTTTGATAAAGACATTTTTAAACACTCGAGTACGTCCCATCCGCTCGATGCCGCCAACGCTACTGCGATGTCGTGGCATGCTCGCCGCGCCGCGCTACCTAGCCGCGCCGCCCGCCGCGCCGCTCGCCGCTTAAGACCAATGTCGTGGCCAGGCCGTAAGAGGTTTATCAGTTTTACTTCATAAAGGTTACCTATTTGGGTCATACACACTCTTAAAAACAAAAGTTGTCTCTCCTGTGGTCAATAGTTAAAAGTTTGTGCATATAAGTTATGTTTTTATATGATAGGTCTAAAGCAGTCCTGACGGCGTTTTTGCGGGAAGGGGCTTAGCCAGAAAATTAGACCTTAAAAACGTTAACTTTCGGTGTGTCCACAGGAAAGACGGTAACCTAAATCTGTGTATGACCCATTTGTTCGTTGTACGTTTGTCTATATTGATTAACTCTAAACACTTTTCACATTTCTAGAATCGGCGACTTCGCAGATTGCACTTCCCCGTGCAGATTAAGTCATTTTTAGTGTTCCGTAGTCGAACTAGGAACCCTTATAGTTTCGCCATGTCCGTCCGTCCGCCTAGCTCAGAGACTCTTAGTACTAGAAAGCTGTAATTCGGCATGAATATATATATATTAGTCTCGTCAACAAAGTAAAAAATTAAAAATTAAAAAAAAATTTTAGGTTACCTCCTCTACACGTATTCTGGGGATGTATTTTTTTTATTGTCTACCCCATAGTGTGGGGTGTCGTTGGATAGGTATTTCAAAAATATTACGGGTTTGTGAAAACAATATTTGTTAGTGTCAAGTGTGTCCCCCGGGTACGTATCATAATATGTAAAGTTCAAAATACATAATGGGTTATACCTTATAATGCATAATGATCTTTTTTATGTAACCGTAAACTATTCAGGATTGTAATAAAACAAAACTAACCTCACCAAATGGGTTCTATACAATAGACTTTTAAAAATCCTGAATAGTTTACGGTTTCAGACATAAAGCCATTATATATTATGAACATTATGTATTATGAATCATTATGTATTTTGAACTTTATATCTCCCCCCCCCCCTCCCACAGCCAAAACTACAAATAAAAATCAGAAAAGAATCTTCAATAAAACAGCATATAACGAATTTTAAAGAAAAACTATCACAACTAAGTAGACATCATTGGTTCTTGAGATATAGGCGATTAAAGTGTTTATACCTGCTAAAATCGTCTAAGCACAAATACTGACTTTAAATAGAAAATTTTGTTATTACCTACTTATTGTTTTTTATGTTTGTAGTAACGGCTTCGGAACCCTACACTGAGCATGGTACCTACGACATGCTCTTGCCCGGTTTTTTATCCTCTAACAAAAACAAAGATTACCAAAAACCAAAAGCAATCCTCGCTTACCTGCCTTCTAGACATGCACCATGATACGGAACGTGCACAGCAATAACGTAAGGGGGGTACTCGCGAAAGAGACTTCACACAGCACCGCAAGGCACAGGCTGCGACTAATTAGGGGACTAAAACGGGATCACCGCTTAATTTAAATCGCACGGTTCGGAGTCAGCGTACGTTTCGGTTTGCAAATAAAAGTTCCTTCTTAATTGGAGAGTGAGGTAAATAAGCAGTTATTTTATTACAAATATGGTCAAATACTCGCTCAATTGGTTAAAACCGTTGGTAGTAATATCGAAATATAAATAAAACATGACTATACTACATTAGCGGGCTTGACAGCTGTAAACGCATCATCGCTAGGTTGTTGTTCTTTAGCATTTCACAAGTAAAAAAGTGTTTTTGTATAGCTTACTAAAAATGTTCTCCTTATGTAATAGTTAATTGTTGCAGTGTTTATTGGATATGAAATTCCCAACATTATTTTATTTCGTTGTCAAGATTTCATGTTTAACTGTTCTAAACTACACTGGTTTTATTAATATTCAAATATTTTTCGAATATGACCGTTGGGGCAATTCGATACACAAAGGTACGGGGCATATTGGTGCTATCAATGTTTGAGTAAGTAATTTTTGACTGTGTTGTTTATGTTTCTAAAAGTGTTTTAGGTTTTTTTTAGCCTATTTTCTAATACATGTTAAAGTTCATTTAAGTAAATACAAAAAAGCAATTGAAATCGGTCATAATCTCTATAAGTATAATTTATTGGAAAAAAAAGATATTTAAAAATCTTTAAGAAACAATAGGTTGCCTATACCCTCCGTAAAACAACGAAACAACATTTTGTTGAATGTTGGCATCTTTAAAACTTTCTACATAAATAAACATGTGTATCAAGGTGCCCCATGGGTGGGGCACTATTAAACCAATTTAACTTTTCGCTTTTTTCTTTATTTTTGTTACGATTAAATTTTTAAGATTCATTTTATCGACATATTAATCCCAATGAGTTTAACTATGATATAAGCAAAAATGGTATACTTTTAATTATTTTTACTGCCCAAAATATAGTAGGTTACATTTATTTTTTCCGTACCAATCTGCCCCGCTTCGCCATAAACTTTAATTTGCCAAAAGATGGCGCTGAAATCAATTATGTACTTTATTATTTTACAACCTTATCATGCATTTATGTGATTCATGCATGATAAATCAGAACACTCATATAATGCGACTCAATGTTATAGGGAAACATTTGGAGGATATGATGACAGTTGCATGTTATAGTAGGAATTTTATAAAATGTCGGAATCCCTAGTACATTCTCTGAAGTAAATTCCGACCTAATTGCAATCCCATATAGGTCGGAATTCACTTGAGAGAATGTACTAGGGATTCCGACATTTTATAAAATTCCTACTATAGTTCCATGTTTTTCAGATGCAAAGACAGATAGCTATGGCTCTCGTATTCAAGGCGTTTCGTAATGTATTTTTGCACTAATGATAGTGACTCTGAATCGCTAAATTCAACACAAAGTGACAAAGCATTCCTACGTACGAAACAATACATACCTACAGTGTTTGTTATGATTATGATGACACTTGTGCAGTACGAGTAACGATCGCAATGACAATAAAACCATATACTTGGACAAACAAATTTCCAAGTTATGTCATTATATAGCTCTGTTTATCCCGCAATAGTAGTTTATGCAACAGTTGTATAAGAGAGGTCAAAAAAGACGAGTGGTGTGGTTACGATGTGAGCCGCAGGCGAACATCGTAAAGCAAGACGCCACGAGTATTTTTTGACTTAGTTATACACCGTTGCATACAATACTTTTTCTACGACTAGGTTTCAAATAAAATGCAAAATTAAATTAACAAAATTTTATGAATATACCTAGGTTACAATACGAACGAACGAAGCACAGAACAACAAACGAGCGGGAAACATTCGAAAATGACAAAATATGTGTCTATGGTTAAGTTTGTTTTTAAATTGATGTGCACTTACCAGGTTTTATATTTTAAAAAAAAATTGCACAATCGATTTAACTTGTGAAATAGGGACTAAAAACACCTAATGATTTGAGAAATGAGTTCTTTTACCTGATTGGTCGATTTTAATATAGCTGCATTCTGGTTGGTTGAAATCATGTTGTTTTTAAAGAGTTAAATTAGTAAAAGAGTTTACATACCAAAAAGAACCTAACGTTCCGATGACAGTCAATGTGTATTGTGATTGGTGGATTAATTTGGTGAAGTATTTTGATTGGTCAAATTAACCTAGGTGTAAGCTTTGGCAGCTAGGCATGTCGTTTTGGCTCAAAAAAGCACAAGTGCTGTTAAGGGGAATAGACTAGATAGACTTTTCTACGGAATGTTCTGCAGACATATTATCTATATTCTTATATTAGTGTTCGTGACTATATAAATGACAGATAAAAGTACAGGAGTAGGAAAAACATGTAACGCACTCTACAGTACGATTACTGTAAGTTTACCACTAGCAGAGTTTGCCTTCATTTAACTTTCAACTTTAACTTCATAAAAATAAAGCAATTTTCAGAATACTGTTACCCACGTCTACCGATTTAGTAATAGTTAGCTGAAAATTAAATGAAGGCATACCATCGGTCGGTGGTAAACTCAAAATAATTGTACCGTATCAACAAGTAATTGAAAATGTAATTTGAATACAGAAACAGCAGTACAAAAGTCAGTAACTCCCCAGCCTTAAGAAACTTAAGATTCTTAGAAAGAATTATACAAAGTCAGCTTTAAATGTACCTCTAGTACACATTAATTAGAGGCACCATAAAAGAGCATCATTGATATTTTCTGAATGGAATTTCCTTGAATAGGGCTGAGGGTGGTAATTAAAAGCCAGGGAGAATTGAGAGTTTGCACTGCACATTTTTTAATTGGCATCAATGTATGGAATACTGTCAGTGTAACAACTATGCAATAACTTGGATGTTACAGTGTCAAGCAGGCTTCACACTTCTAATTTGGCCACACAACCTTTTTCACTTTCAGGTACAAAATGTTGCATAAGTTAGATGACCTAGTATTCGATTTTTGAATCTCAGCAATAGCAAATTAATAACTTTAAAATAAATGTTTGCAGCGATTTTGTTTACAAGCAGGCCTAACCTTCAGATTTGATACCCATTTATCATCAGTTAGATTAAAAAATCTAACTTCAGGCCTACAGCAAAAGGAGCTGCAATTAGAATTCATTAGGGTACCTACTTCTTTATAATTTGTACGAGGATTAGCTAGAAGAAATACCTTAAGAAGTATAAGTTCACCTTTTTACCTACTTGTTTCTATTTATATTGACTTTTTTGTATTTCTTTTTTTTACTAAGTATTTATGATAAAGAGTATACATACATACTAACATAATATATGCATATCTACTCGTCTCTCAGAGCAATAGTAACATATTGCTTTACTGGCACTGATAATGCTATAAATGAATTTTGTTGTAAATCATTGGTGAGACTACAATACCACGTAACTAACAAATTCAATGTGTTGCAAAATTTACCTTATTGACTTACTTGCTAAGGTGTATTTTTTTGTTAGTTATGCGATATTGCAATATCAGACGAAATGTCATTGTTAAGGGTCAGACAGCTTCAAGTTTTTAACTAACTTAAAAAGGGGTCCTCCCCTTTAAATTCATCTTTAAAGCTTTTATAGCAGCAAATATTAATTGGAGTACACCAGGGGACAAATGATACACTCAACATAATAGTTCTTAGTATATTAAAAAGCTGGAATGCAAAATTAAATGCTTAAAATGTACAGTAACATCTCCAGCTTAAAATAATAGTTAAAAGTTAACTAATGACAATATTGATAAATTAAATATCTTTGAGAACTTATTTCGGCACAATTTCCTGTTTGTGTATAAAATACTCATAATCATTTAAAAATAATGATATAAAAATTAATACTTTAAAAATAATGCATACTTGACTAATAAGTAGTAAATAAACTTCAAAATACATTATTTTTCTGTAATTTCAGTGATGTTCATATTATTGCCATCATTATGTCATGGTACCAAAGACTGGGTTATGCCTGCAGATGCTGGGGCCATACTCCATGTACGCTTGTTTGGTGTGGCACACCTGATAGAACTCAGGGGTGGAGCCAAGCATGCTGCCTCCAAACCAAACTGCATATCTTTGCATGTTATGCGAAATCACCTGCACATCTATAGGCTTTGGTGTGATGCGCCCTTCAGAAAGCATAGTGGAGAGCTTCAGTCTTGCGTCAACAGTACGCTTAATATCACGCTGCAGCCTTCTGCCAAAATCACGGAACATGGTTGAGCCACCGGACAACACAATGTTACCATACAATCCCCTCCTCACATCAATGGGGCAGTTTTGAATAACATCATCAACCATTTCATTCAGTGGTACTGTGAAGTCCGCGTTAGAGAATTCCGGATGGAAGAAAATCTCTGGGCCCAAAAATCTTTCATAACCAACATCCACATCAAATGGATTTTTAGTTATGGCATTGATGCCAGTGTACTTTTTCATCCACTTTGCTGGGTCACTGTCATATTTGGCAAACTCTTTGGCAATATCAGGGCAAATATAACTGTATCTCTCTTTGATAGCTTTTGCAGTTTCTAAACTTTGTTCTGGTGGGATTCCGATCTCTCGCTCACGAAGGAGAGATTGGATGAATGAGGTAATATTTCGACCTGCTATGGGGATGTGTTTGATACACGATCCAATGACATAACCTTCCGCTACAGGCACTATATGGGTGACGCCATCGCCGCTGTCGACTACAATGCCCGTGAAGGTGCGTTCTGCGGACGCACGCGACTTCCATGACGCCGCGAGAGCAAGCACTGCTTGCACTGCTATGTATAATCCTGGCACATTAAACGATTCGAACATAATCTCGGCAAGATATTCGCGGTTCTCTGGCGTGTTTAGCGGCGGCTCGGTAAGCAGGAAATGGTGATCTTCTGGCTCTGCCCGCAGGTATTTAAAGATGCATTGCTCTATGTATCGCTCCATGAGGTCCCAATCCTCTACGAGGCCGTGGCGCACCGGGTATTTAACCGAATACCCCGTGGCGTCGAACGCCTCGTCACCAATAAAGAAGTCTAAGTCCTCCACCGCTTTCGTCATGCGCCTGGTACTCTGATCGCCGACTTTCGCCGTTTCCTTTATCGCTATGGCTGACGGAATGATAAACTGAGGTTCCTTGTTGCCGGCGAACCCCAGCTTGGTATAGCCGGTACCGACATCAATGACACAAGCAGGCAGATGGTCGCCCATTGTAACACTATTATATGTTGGTAGCAAAATAATCAACAAACTTGGATTTGAAGAATAAAATGGGTGCGGACTCTGTAAAATATTGGCTAACTTTTGACGTAAGAATGAATCACAGATAACTGTCAAATGTCAACCAATGAGGAGCTAGTATCAATGATGTTCGAGTAGTAAATTAAAACGCTGAACCCCTTCGTATCCGGAGGATTGATTGGTTTGTCTGGGGCAGGATAACTTGAATTCTGCTATGCTTAGGATTCTACTTTAAGCTGCAAACGAGTGAGTTCCCGGCTTTAGTATCCTTTGCTCACTGCGTTTGGGATTTCACTATGCAATTCCTCACTTTGCTCCTGGATACAACAATCGACCCTCTCCGATAACTGGGTAAGGACCAAAAAGTTGGCCACGCTAACACACTCAATGAAATTTTCTATGATACTTTCCCACTGTGACACGAAAATTAGCCATATATTTGTAGGGATAACTTTCGTGTTACAACGGAACTTTTTCCACTTTTCTTGTTTGAATGGTTAACTACGCTTAACTATGGTCCAACTATTTGGTCCTTACCCAAATACTTCAGTAAGCGAGCCTATTTAATTATGCTGCGTTTTGACGTAAAAGAAACAACCAAAACCAAACATACAACTTTTATGCAGGGTAATTTTTTAATAGGTGCACAAATTTTAATATTTGCTTCGCTATTGTTAATCAATAACACATATTGTGTTATTTTTACTCTAGCTTAAAAAATATTAGTGATATTGCCGATTCAATGACTCCACTAACTTAACGATATACATGGACCCTCTAATGCAGGGGTGCGAGGAGAGTTGTTAAGTAAATATATAAATGAAATTTCAAATTTAGAATATCAGTAGGGGCTTGTTGTCTGATAAGCTGTACATGAAATTTCAAATTTCGAATATTATTATCAATACAGTGTATAGCATACAACCCATGTCATCATTTTCTAGGCCTTCGGACACATTGGTACAATTTCCATATTTGTACAAATGCTTTGGCAGTGCAAGTTTGTACAATTTTTAAAAAGGAATTTTCCATATTTGTACAAATAAAATTTTAAACTATAAATGGTGTGATACTTCCTGGCCACGCCACTGACTCAATAGGCTAGTTGACTCTGTTTTAAAGTAGGTCTCAAGTTATTAATTATTGTCCGATTAGATGAAAAAAAATATTCCCATATTTTTTTAGGACCTACAAAACCGCAAAACTTTATTTTAAAGGTTTAGTTTTCGTTAACAGGCGAAAACGCTTACAGCCATATTAGTCTATAGATTATCTGTGCTGTGACGTCATACGGGCCGAAAACAAACATTTGACATTTGACGAGAGCATTTGACAATTTTGACATATAGATAAACAATTTATCATTTTCGAAACCTCGATACTTTTATTAATAAAAACCATGACTTCCACCAGTTTACATGGAAAATATAGTAATTAACGTTATTGTATATTCCGAGAATGCAAGAACGCATCAATTACGACCCCAGGGAAATTATGGATTAGAATGCCCAGTGAAATAAATATGCGAAATACATGGCTAAAACTTGCTAAAAAGGATCCTGACTTTATCGACTGAAACAATTTTTGTTTTTTTGCGAAGATCACTTTGATGTTAGTATTTACTTAATAAGTTATTCAGTTTCTACAAAAACTTTTATCTTCAATAATAATAAGCTCGGCAGAGCAGAAATCTGGATTCAAGGCAAAAAAATTACCGACCATCAATGTGTCGATTCTTGGTAAGTTTGTGCTATCTGCATTCACGAATCCAACATCCATGATTGCTCTTATCAATAAAACTAGAAAGCAGTAACAATAATACACAGATTAGGTTTTTACTAATGTTAAAACGACTACGATCATAACACAACCTCAAAGTCCATGAGTCATAAATGTCAATGTCATGTCACAGCACAGAATACTTACAGAATATACCATTGCGAATTTCACTCGTATAAGAACCGACATGAAAATTGCTTAGAGTCCTATGACGTCACAACAAGTCCGACAGCGTTTTCAGAGTTCAAATTAAAAAATAAAAATGAACAATTTTAAATAAAAAATACGTAGCCATCTTACACTTTTAATATCTGAAATCGATAAATATTGGTTTCTTAAGTCTAATACCTACTACAGAAAATATTAATTTATTAAGCCAAATTTAATATGAGGCAAGTAGCCTATTTGAATCCTGATTATCGTAAAAAAATGTACAAGAAATGTACATAATTTGTACCTTATTAAAAAAAAAGTACTACACTAAGGCTTTGGAGATTTTGAACAAAATTTGTGGCATGGTTCCTAGCCACACAAATGTGTTGCTGAGGAATAAAAACCGCTTTTTTTATTAAAAAATAACAAACTTTTAATGAGAACATGCTACTTCAACATAACTAAACCATTCTGCTTGTGAATAAAGTAGCAGTATTAAAACAAAACAAAAATAATACTTTTTTTAACCAACTTATTAATTATTTTTAAACTCTTACATATTTAGTCACTTGCCAATAGCGTATATAAATCGTCACATGTGTTAACTTCATTACACGCACAAATCAGAAGCCCGGTTTAAACTGGGTAATTTGTAGTTGTACCAATATGGAATTGTACGAATGTGGAATTGTACGAATGTGGAATTGTACGAATCTGGAATTGTACAAATATGGAAATTGTACCAATGTGTCCGAAGGCTTTTGCTGTTGGTCAACTTATTGCCTCTAAGTATGTATTACTGAATGAAAATGAAATTACCAACAGCAAAAAAAATATGCAGGTACGAGGTTGAGTAAGTAACACGACGATATGTTAAAATTTGTACACTGATGAAAAAAATACCCTGTATATTTGATGAATAGTCAACCAAACTTTTCCACTCTTAGTTGGAATTTAAGCTTCAAAAGTGGTAAAGGAATGTCATGGTCGACTACATGCTTAGCAACAGTGGGCAATATGGGACCCTGACCCTCCATAAAACTGTCACAGTACTTTAAATTATGCCTATAAACTTGCGAAAGGTTGGGTATCCGATCCGCCATTTTCCTTTTCTTTTCATGCATGCCAAAAAAAGCTTGGTTAGCTTAGAACATATTGCTTAGATACCGTGAATAAACTTTCGAACTTGTCATGTGTTTCATGCCTAGCAGGTTCCCTGTCCCACGAGGCACAAGTGCCTCATGCGTGGTTTTACTGATACGTCCATGAGACGCATGTGCCTCATGGCCAGAGATAAAGGTAATGCATATTTTCTTTATCTTTAAGTATGTATGTATGTAAGTATATATACCTATCTATTAATCACTATGGCACAGAGTATCACAAAATACTTGAAGGCAATGACGTGTCTTATACGAAACAATACTAAATTAATTTTTATTAAGTACTAGCGGCCCGCCAGCGGCTTCGCCCCGCTGCAAATTTCTGTCTTTCCCGGAAATTATTCGATTTTTTCTCGCCGTAAAAACCATCCTTGGACATCAACGAACATTTAAAAAAAGAATTGGTAAAATTGGTCCAGGCGTTGTTGAGTTATGCGCTTACCAACACATTTAGTGAGTCATTTTTATATTATAGAATTACTATGGGGACGTGTCGAAAGAACGCTGCACGATGTTTCGGGACATGGAACCTGCTAGGATATAAAATTAAAATTTAGTCTGATAAAGCATCCAAATATGCAAATTGATCGAATAATTATCGCTTCTAGGAGTATCACCTAGAAATAAACTTAATTGCGCCAAAGATAGGTAGGGAGCCAAATTGCCAACAATAGGGTAATTTAATAATATCGGACTTATTTAAATAAAACAAAAAAAATGGTTAAAGCAGGTAATAATATTTATTGTGACCTGATTCTAACACTATATATATACAAATTTGCATTACAGGAATGTAAAGACAAAAACGTATCAAGGTGTTCCAATTACATCATTTCATGAAATTGACGTTTTTTAACGTGTTATTTATGCCAATTAATTATTTAAAATAGACCTTTTACCTTGTTGTATAACATTATGAAAGTATATTCCTAATTTGTTAGCGCTAACAAGTGGTATGTTAAACTTACCTACATTTTACGAGTTTGGAGTTGTAGTAAAGTTAGTCTTTGTTTAAATAAACTACTTATTTGATGTCTGCAGTCGCTGTGAATTATTTTCTAAAGCGATTTTGCTTTAACTTATTTCCACATAATAAATAACTATGATACTTAATACCAACCGGCACCCAGCAAAATAAAGTCACGTAAACATAAGGAAACCAATGACACAAGAGCTTGTATTTTCCATGTGGACAATGGAGTACAGTAAAAGGAGGTTAGTCCACCTAGTTATACTATTTTCTTATACGAAACAAAATAGTCAAAAAAAAACAATTAGTTATACTGCTCAGGGCCTCTATTCAACTGCGTTATAACGATATCGTGTTTGACTCGTGTTAGAATCGTTTATGTCACAGTCGCCATTATTGTAAATGACATAAGAGTTCTGAAAACGTTGACAATACGGAAACACGTCAAATACGATATCGTTATTACCGTGTAGAATCCCAGCCCAGTATGTGTTAAGTAGGTAGGTTAGGTTAGGTTTGTTTTTATATCGGGCCCAGAGGACCAAAACAACCCAGAAACAGGAGCTCTGCTCCGCAGTGCTTCGTGGACTCTAAAGCAGACAGTGCTTTTGGGAAATTACGACCCATCCTCGACGGAGTATAACTAATCGTTTTTTTTTACCATTTTGTTATATCGTATAACTATTAGTATAACTAGATGGACTAACCCGTAAAAGGTAGGGAGACACGACCAACAAGGAGTCGCTAGCGGTACCTATCTAGATTTTTGTTAAGTTTAGTGCTATGCTTAGTAAAACTATGTTATCCAAAATTACATTCCTGCGAAAAACAAAACCTACTTGAATATTTCGTTCAGGCATACAATTTCTCCGTTTATGTATGTACAGTGCATGGAATATAATTTCAGTGTTTCCAGCGGGCTTCAAACATGCAGGAATTTTTAATAATTGTTTCAAGTTCATCTCTCACTCATATCATCAAAATCAAAACCACACAACATTGCAAACGGATGTGCAAGAGTACTTCACCTTCCAGTTGTTACAGAATCTAGTTCTTAATTTTGTAGATTATCGAGTTTTACTCCGCACCTTTAAAACATTATCTTGCCAGAGATTGCAGATACCATTGCAACATCTTTCAATTTAATACTTATACTACCTATATTGAAAAAAAAAACTGATTTTACAGCATGGGCGGACTTGGCATTTCAGTTTCAAGTGCTTACCTCTCCAGGCAGAATAACTACTGATTTGGGGATCATATCATAATGTATAAAGTTCAAAATACATTATACATAATGTTCATAATATATAATGGTTTTATTTGTGAAACCTTTCAGGATTTTTAAACGGTTATTAAAAGGTATAAGGTTAGTTACCCATTAGGTTAGGTTAGGTTTGTTTTATAACAATCCTGAAAACTTAACAGTTTCTGAAATATATATAATATTATGTATCATGTATGATGACCCATTATGTGTTTTGAACTTTATATATTAGATACGTATCCACTGATTTAACACACTACTTTGATAAAATACACGCCTGTCTCTCCTAAGGTTAGCTAAACGCGTATCCAGTATTCTGGACAGTAACAATCAGGGCGCTGGTGGGAACGGTAAGTCCAATGGACCTGGATGATGTAGATTTGTCCAACCACGGACAGCGCGGCGTGATGCCACTGCCCACATAGCAAGGTTTTCGCACTCACGGCCAAGCGACGTGGTCATAATTGCAGAATTTTGATTTGACATTCACTATCACATTTGGCAGGACGCCAACTGATGCGATGGACTGACCGTCAATGACCACCTCGAGTATGTTATTATACGGCTCATGTCAGGACACATCACAACATGGGTCTTGTTCATTTTTAGGTTCCTTGCCGAAAAAGTGAATGAAGTGATGGTTTATATTTTGATACTTAACTATTGCTCTCTACATACGAGAGACGTCACCATTTTCACCTAACATCCATATCCGACAAACAAAGCATGACAAGCCATGGGGCGTTTCAAATGGTAACATTATAACTTTAGCAGTGACCAGAATGCTGATGAGTGATGCGCTCCAAGTCTAATCAAAACCTGCGTAGCATTTAAGATTTCCCGTACATAATCAAGTTGTGTATGGAATATGTTAAATGCCAAGTAGTGGGTCAGTCGTTGCTCAAGAATACAGACAGACTTAAATATTTAAAATATGCATACCCAGAGTTTAGACGAAAAGTTTTTGACCACATATTTTTGCATAAGGTGATCAATGGTTTGGTGGATACGTCCATCATTTCCCTGCTGCCCCAGCGGTTTCCAGAGATACTCCAAAACAGCGCTGACTCTTCGCAATATCCGTGTCATAAACAGTGATTCTGTATGATAGTTTGGATTGCTGTGTAACCAAAGCCCGTCTTCATGTAGGCACTTTATAATCTCTTCCTTTCAAATAGCTTGTTAGTCATTTTAATGTTTATAAACTGTTTTGTTTTGTGTGTGTTGTGTGTTTGTTGTTAAACTGTTATATAAATATGCATCTTTGTTATTTTGAATTTTTCGAATTAGGTATTCGATTTTTCTCGCCGCTAATAACTCACAAATATTATATAATTTTCCTTATATTGTGTGATCTACGTATTTGTTTCTCTGTTATAGTTGTCATAAATTCATTTTGCAAGTGTATTGTTGGCCAGCCTATTTAAATAAATTAAATATCTAATAATTGTAATATAATAATAAAAAATATATGAAAATCTGTTTAAATAATCCTGGTGATCCTTTGGTGGCTATTTGAGTAACATTCATAAAATAAATGATCAGTAATTTAACCAAAATAACAAAATTAATTTAAACAAAAATGTAGTTAACTTACGCTAAAAACCTTTAATAATAACACTGAGATTAGCCGCTCTTTCATGGTTTACTAATTATTCAAAATATTTTTTCTTACCAATTATCACTCCAAAACAAATGATTTGTAATCAACATTTCTCAATTGTTGGGAACTAAAATTGGAAAAGATATATAATGGTAACAGATCAAGCTACCATTTTTCAGAGATCTTATCAAATATCTTTATTTATAACAATTATTATACCTACGTATAAGTAATAACCCATTACCTTAAGATGTGCTCAGGTCGATTGATCTAGCATGATTTCAACAATCTAAGCATCCATATTTTTTATTCCTTCCACTAAATATTGCTTCCTATTTTATCCTGGTCAAGCAAAGTATTCAAGATTAACTATTATCTGATAACATTATTATTAACATTATAATCAGTGATACTTCTCAGACTTATAAGCATAGACAAAACACTTGTCAGGATTAGCAAAATAAGTAAAGAACTTCTTGAGATAACCAAGTGGGACAGTAGTAATACTTTAAATTAAAATTAACAGAATAATCTCAATCAGTTGGGAATGGTTCCACATGTTTAGTAATTAGGCGACTTATTGAGTCTTGTAGAACCTAATCCAGCCATTGTATTGTATGACAGATACCCAGTTTTGACTCAATTGTGAGTTTAAACTATTAATTTTAATGAATTATGTCTCGCCAACATTGTTTACAATACAAGAGTATCATTTCAAAGAGAACTTTGCTTAATTTGGCCATATCTGTTTATCTTACAATATAAAAACTCTCATCGCCCTAACATTGTCCCTTCAGCATTACAACAGTGATGCATTAGATCTCTCACCACATTGCATAATCAGAGTCCTCCATGTCGAAGATTGTGAAGAATCCAAGAATGGTCAGGTAGGCTATGACATTGCCGGCTATAGTCAGGTAACATGCACCTGCTTTGATCTGAAATTTAAAGAATATCATTATTATCTTAATAGAATAATAAACTGACCAAGTACAAATACATTACAGAACCCTCAAGCAGCATCCTAAGGTACATTGAGATAGGATGTGCAATTTAATGTAGCCCTAATAAAACTATCACATCAAATTGTAGTATTTATTTAGAAAAACTTATTAACCAACCATATCATGTAGGTATATGTTGCAGTTTTATTATCATTTAAACCAATTTTAATAAGGAGTTTTTTCTTAATTTACCTGTGTCTTAGTAAAACGTATTTTACAATATAATTTTATCAAGCACACAACCATGGATATGAATATTAATAATTCCTAAGGATTGTCTAATGATGTGTATTACAATTTTCTATATATATTTTCCATTTGCATAATCTCAGCTTGGCTAAAATTACTTTTCATAACTATATTTTTCAACTTATAATCATTCACATACATACATAACATCACGCCTTCATTTCCAGAGTGGGGTAGGCAGAGCTACAGAAATACCAACAACTCTAAAAGACTTATTTATAATTTTGGAACCACATTTTGCACAAACAGGTTAAGATGTTGACCAGTATATTAGTGACAGATTGCAAGCCCATCGCCTAACAGTACTTCAAGCCTTTATTCCCTTATCACCATTTAGCATAAAATAAGGCTGATCATAATCACTTGAATAATCTATAGTTCATTGATCTATTTTTTACTATGTATTGCATATCAGTTAATCACTACATAAGGACCGTATCGTTAATTATGGAAACAAATAAAATGGTGTAATCTGTATAAATACTTTTTATTACAAAAAAAAAACTTAAACTACGCGATTCTTAGATCTTCAAAGTAAACCATAAAAACTACTTTTAGTTATTTATTGATCCCCTTTGCCAGTTTTCTCACTTTGCTTTTGATGCTCTTCATTAGCCCTTGGACATCGACTGTTTTGAAAGTTTTGTGGGTACGGATCCAGTCTTTTTTTAATTGGTCCATGTTATCTGTTGGTTTAGCTTGTTTTCGTAGCTTTGCCTTCATCAGAGCCCAAAATTTCTCGATAAGCCTGATCTCAGGGCAATTCGGGGGATTTAATGATTTCGCGACAAATTCGACATTATTCTCTCGATACCAGTTCAACACACGGCGAGCATAGTGACACGCAGCTAAATCAGGCCAGAATAATGTACGACTCCTGTGCTTTCGAATGAGTGGTAGTACCGTTTTTGAAGGCATTCCTTCTTGTACACATCCGAATTTAAGTTTCCCGTTACGAAAAACGGAGATGTTTTCATGCCGCATTGACAAATAGCTTGCCAAACCATTACATTTTCCCAAATTTCTTGCAAAAAATGGATTTGTCGTCTTCAGAGACCTTCGTACCTTTTATTACGGTGTAGAACTGCGGTCCGGGTAGGGTTTTATAGTCAAGTTTGACATAGGTTTCATCGTCCATTATAATACATTGTTCATTTTTAGTTAAAATTTGGTCGTACAATTTCCGAGCCCGAGTTTTAACTTGAAGACTCCTGGGTTTTGCTGCGTTTAGGCTGTTTTTGCGTTTTATACGTTACAAGCAAGTTACGTTCCTTGGCACGCTGAACCATTGCAAAAGAAGTACGACATTTTTTCGCAAAATCCCGAATCGATATCTCTTTTTTTGAGAAAAATATTCGCATATCTTTTTGTCCAAATTAAGACATGAAGGGCCTCGTTTTCTACCTCAACCAGGTAAATCTTTTAAATTATTATTCATACTAAACCTTTCTATCGTATTGTAAACAGCTTTCAGGCTAACCCCTTCTTCTGAAGCAATCTTTCTCATAGTTATATCTGATTCTTTACAGTATTTGGTCACAATTGAATGTCGTTTTTTCTCTGAGAGACCCTTCATCTTGCAATATATACGAATTATACTATTTTTTATAGTAAGTTTTAACACTTGACTGTATGCTTAACAGATTGACATATGACAGAATAGACAAAATATTGTAACTTTTTTTTGTTTCCATAATTAACGATACGGTCCTTAGTATAAAACAAAGTCGCTTTTTCTGTCCCTATATCCCTATGTATGCTTAAATCTTTAATACTACTAGTGACCCAAACCCTCCTCACTCTGCTTGTTATCACACCTAGCTTTTACTTCCCTTTTACTCAGACTAAACTTAACAATTATATTTCGATGAATACGGTACACAATCTTATAAACAAATTATAGTTACAAAATTATGTTGATAAGGTTATATACATTGTGATCAAATAAATATTATAAAATATTGAAAATGGCAGTAAACAAATAGTTAATTATGCGTAATGTTGCAATCCAAGTTGTAATAACAACCAAGGGAATATCTTTACTAAGCATACAGATCTTCCATACTGACTACTCTCGAGTTTTACATACTTCAGGCCCGTTGCAGTTTTAATTTTGTGTCAGCACAGCAGGTCTATTTCTACCATGATCAATATAATTAAATGCGAAAAAATACTTACTACTGCAGCATGAGCTAGTACAATGGGTAGACCAAAAGAGCTAACAACTAGACCCATAGTAATAAAGACAGCTGTCTCCATGCAAGGGGAGTTGCCTCCACCAGTGCCATCTGTGTGCCTCCTTGCGATCATTGTTGGTATCGGACACAAGACATAAAACACAACTACGAAGAATGGCCACCATAGTCTGAAAATAAATTGAATAAAGCATTATTTTTTTCATTTTGCACTAGAGTAATCAATATCTATTGCAGATATTGTTGGCAATCTCTAGTTGACCTAAAAAAGTTCAAATATTATCTCACTATGATAATATTTACCTGTATTGTGGTAAGGCACATGCTAGTATAACTAATGTCATTCCAATGGATCCGGCAAAAGCCAGGGATATCAGCCTGAAATCATGACAAAATACATATCATATTAGGTTGTTTTAAACAAGATAGATGGAAATTCATTAAATTAGCAATATGAGTGTTTGCTAATGTGGTTACAAAATTATAAACGAGTCGTTATCTTTGGTAATAAAGGTGTGACGTTATGTATGTATGAGTGTTTGCTGATAGTTTGTATTTTTAACCCCTTGTATGCCTAGGCATATTGTTTCAGTTTATATTTCTTGATACTTTTATTCATTTCATACAGACAAGGGGTTAATGACGTTAGAATCAACACTGAAGTGGATTGCAGCATTCATATTTTGTAAGGTTAAGAATGATAATGTGTAAAACCTACAAATAAATTAATTCGAACATTTATAAATTATAACTATAATAATCTGTAAAGACCATAACCAATTTAGGTACAACCCACTAACAGAAAAATAACAAAGAACTCATTATATCTAGATGGTTTCGTAGGTATGTGTATCAAATTAGAACAAAATAAACGAACGGTCAGTTGCCCTATTTAGGAAATATTTATAAGTTTTGTTTATAATATAATAGAAAGTGTTCACACATTGACATAACTTACCCTTTTTTGTTCATCAATCGTCGAAAGTAACATGAAAATGAGAAACAAACAAATTACAAAAGCGCTTAAGATTATGTACATATTTGTAAATAAGAGCCGTGAGTCACTCTCCAGACAAGAGTGACTTTCATCTATCATAATCACTAAATGAGCAAGTATTTATTGAAAAAAAACTTATAATTACCTTTAATTCCTGCCATTGTTGAGTATGCTACTTGTTATCAACCCTAAACTCGAGTGTTATTTGGGTTTTTGATAAACTTTTAACATAAGCAAACCTCACAAGGAAAATTGTAACAATTTGACGCATAGACTAATAAGTTCAGGCATAGACTGGACTAAAATTATGAAGTGATTATAAAGTGATAATTACGAACGACGTGTCATATAGAAAATCCAGAAATAATTTAATTGTGCAATTTCATCATCTTTACAACATAGAAAGTTTTGTTTGTAAAAGTAATTTCTTGACGAAGACTAGACTACAGTTCAAGCGTTTTTAAATTTGTATAGAACAAACCAATGATACAGGAAGATTTTTTGACGTTTCCACTTTTTTTTTAAGTTTAGTAGGTAGGTAGTTTAGTTTGTTTGATTAAGTTCGCTTAGTTAGCCAGTGTTGCATTGTGAGGTTGGAAAACACCGCAGTAAAACTTTTCAAAATTTCAAATCTTTCACTATTTTGGCAATTTAAGTTAAGCTGACAATGGATGACGATGCGGAAACTTACAAGTTGTGGAGAATTAGAAAGACTGTAATGCAAGTAAGTTTATAGGTTAGAATCAGTAAACATTGTTTTGTGTATCGTGTGGTTTGACCAGTGATTTATTTCTAAATGTTTTAGCTATGTCACGACCGTGGATATTTGGTGACACAAGATGAATTGGACCAAACTCTCGACCAGTTTAAAGAACAGTTTGGTGACAAGCCAAGGTTTGTGGTCATAAACTACTACTACTACTACTACTTCAATGTATATTTGTATTTGTTGTAATAGGTTGTTATAAATTAAAGTGTTACTCAGTCTGTCTGTTTGAATGAAATTTAGTATGTCAATTTCTTAACCCCTTTTTCGTAAAACAATGTAAAATTTCTGTAACCATAGTCATTATAATACTTTTCTTCCCAAACACAAATTGTTGAACAAAATGTTCCTGAGATAAAAAAAATAAGCCTAGTTCTATGCACCACCAGTAATGTATTGTTAAATGTTGGTGTTCTGATAAGCACTGCCACCAGAGATATGCTCAATATTTAACCCAATGATTTGCTTATTAGTTTGTATTCCTAAGTTTTAGAATCTTTAGTGGATATAATCAAACGGAGCTCTAGCATAATCAATTTATTAATAAAATCTAGCTTGTTCAAATTTCTTCTGAGTACACCAATTAATAGTTCTTCTGTGTGCGTGCAATGTTCACTGAGATAGTAATAGTATATTAGGCTTACCCAAGTGCAACTTAACATTTTCTGACAATGGATGTTTTGAAATTGTTTTTGTGATTTTTGTTTCAATTATTTCCAGTACAGTAGGGTGATGGGAGTGCATTATTACTTTCTGAAATAAACCTAAAATTTGTGCACTAAAAAGGACATAAGTCTGTATTTATTTTTATCATGTTTTGACAAATTTGACAGTAAAAATAGTAACTTTTTGTATGGATAACCTGCCCTGCCAGTAACAATAGATAAAATATAAACAATATTTTAAAAGAAGTATGGTTATCACATGAATGATTTCTTAAACAACAACTCTTTTATTATAAGAGTTTATGACAGGTTTTTATTTACAAGCTTTTATTTAGTTTCACCTGTCCTTTGAGTGTAATGTAATCTTGCAAGTTAAATTTGTCTGATAGACACTAATTTAATGAATTTGGAGAGTGACAAGAGGATCTCCGCTATACTTAAAGTGACCCATTGAGTTTGGACTCATTAGGTCCGGTTTGATAAGCAGTAAATCACTGTCTCAAATAATACTTCTTTGACAGAAACTTATTTCATGGTATCCGTGCGGTTGCCGGGTTAGAATAGTGCCACTCCATGTCTTCCCATGGATGTTGTAAGAGGCAATTATGGGTTAAGGGCTTGTAGTACTGTTAGGTAATGGGTTTGCAACCTGTCATTAATACATTAGTAAACTTCTTGAACTGATTATGCAGAATTATAAACATATCTTTTTAGAGTTGTTGGTATTTCTGTAGCTCTGCCTACCCCACTTTAGGAATGAAGGCGCGATGTTATGTATGTTTGTTTGTACTTATTTAGTCTCACCTGTCCCATTATCTGTAATAAAATCTTGCAAGTTAAATTTGTCCCACTTTCCGATTGAGCTGAAATTTGGTATATAACTTCAATGACAATACAATAATATGGCACCATCAAGCTGATCTGATGATGGAGTCGGAAGTTGGCGACAGGATCTCGGCTATACTTAATGTAGACCCACCAAGTTTGGACTTATTATGTTAATCTTGCTAAGGACTAAAAAAAGGTATGGTCTGCAAGAAAAGCTTGTCTCAAAAATGTAACTTTTAACAGAAACATATATTTAATCTTTATTGCAAAATAAAAGCATAAATGGCGGGCTTAATGCCTAATGGCAAAAAAAAACTGTTTTGCTTTGTGAAGTTGCCCAAGAAGGTATTTTTAAGTGCTGAAGGCTTGTAGTACTGTTAGGCGATGGGCTTGCAATCTGTCACTAATACACTTGTAAACATGTTAGCCTGTTTGTGCAAAATATGGTTGCAGAATTATCAACAAGTCTTTTTAGAGTATCTTTTTTGGTATTTCTGTAGCAATGATGTGTGTGTGTGTTTGTGTGTGTGTGTATGTAAATTATAGTTATAGTCAACCGTCAGTAAAACATTGTTGTTCTTGTTCTAAACTTAATGTAAAGGATGTCAAAACAAATTTCATATTTCCAGTGAAAAGCGCCCAGCTCGCAGTGACCTCATAGTTCTGGTGGCGCACAACGATGACCCCACAGACCAGATGTTTGTGTTCTTCCCTGACGAGCCCAAGATTGGGATTAAAACCATTAAAACTTATTGTACTAGGATGCAGGAGGAGAATATTCATAGAGCTATTGTTGTGGTTCAAGCAGGTAATTTAAGATTCTTGTAGAAGATATTCATTCAATACTAAAATATTTAATTGGATTCATAAATATTTGATGTTTATTATGCTTCTAGTAATGGAGATGTGTCTGGTATTTTCAAGCCTCATTTTGTATATTATTATTGCGTTAAATCTTATCTTACAGAGATGGGGCCGTTACGATATACTTCAACCCCTTTAGGATCTTTTTGCAATTACCATCTTATACACTCAGCTATGCGAATGTGCAGGTTTCCTCACGATGTTTTTCGTTCACCATAAGAGCATCGGGTAATGTACTTAAGTTAGAAAAACTCATTGGCACATGGTGTCCGCGGGGGTTCAAACTCAGTACCTTACAATCACGAGTCGACCCCCTAAGCCTTATTATTATTGCTAGCGACTGTACTTAGTTTCTTCTAACATGCCATTAACGAATATTAGCATGAGTTTTCTGACTTATTAATAGCTCAGGAACCGCATTTGCAGATCAAATTATGTCTTTGTAATGATTTATACATTTGATCATTACTTTCATTTGAAGTTTGGTATTAATTATTGAATAAATTAAATAAAAATATGCTTGATAATTTTTTTATGTTATTTGACAAATTGTACTAATTTGTTTAACATCTTTACTCATTTCAAATAGATATGCACTAGCTAAGATTATTTTACATAAAATGACAACATTTTTTTCAGGCATGACACCATCAGCCAAGCAATCCTTAGTGGACATGGCTCCTAAGTATATCCTGGAGCAGTTCTTGGAATCGGAATTGCTGATCAACATCACTGAACATGAGCTTGTTCCAGAACACATTGTCCTCACACCAGATGAGAAGCTGGAGTTGCTGACTCGATAGTATCCTTGTAAATCCATATTTAGGTTGACTGGTGTTGTGGTCAACAATTCTTCAATGGCATTTGATTTTTCTATACTTGGAGTAACTGGCTCTTACACATTTTCTGATTAAGGGCTTTATATCAATGTGCTTAAGCTCATCTTGCTCCTATATCATATTAATAACATGGTTTGTTCAGGAACGAATGCACACAAAGAACGTGGGCATACAAACAGCACAGGACTATAAAATAGCAAATAGAGCTAAAAAAGTAAATGACAACTTGTATTTACACACAAGTAAAACAAAATGACTACACTTACAAAAGGTGGCATACCATGATAAAAATCTTTAATGAATTAAGGCCCTCCCTAGAACCCATTTATTATTATAAGTGTTGCCAAGAAGTTTATATATGGCCTTGGAGCGAAGAAAAGTGACCTTGAATGACGTTGCTTGCTTTTTCCCCTTTAGGATAAAAAGAAAGAGACAAAAACATAAGCGACGTCATTCAAGGCCACTTTCTTGGCTTCAAGGCGTTGTTCGTCGTGCAATCTCCAGTGTCATATGCTTCTTGAGAGTTGCATTGTTATTGCTTCTGATACTATGGTATCCCTGGACTTTCAATTGGCTACATTATGGTTATGGGCATTTTCAAAATAAAGTGTACTATTGTTAAGGAAAATTAAGAAACTTTGTCAGTTTTGTGGAATATAGTTCTGTTCTCTAATTCATCTACTGAACTACACTGACTATGCTGCAACAACTCAGCCATGCAAGCCTCGAGGTTGGGCTGAGCATGAACATGTAATAGCAAGCAGCAGGGAGTGGACTGGATGGGGTGAGAATTGTATATGTCCAGGAATACATCTACCTGGGCCAAATAGTCTCTTTCCAGACCCGACGAGACAAGGAAGTCGAAAGATGTGTCGAAAATGCCTGGAAGAGCATTTGGTCTATGAAAGAGCTCATGAAGGGACAACTTCCGTTGTCTCTGAAACGCAAGCTCATGGACGTATGCATTCTCCCCATTCTTACCTACGGAGCCCAAACCTGATCTTTGACTGACGCGCAAAACTCGGGGTTTGCCAGAGAAAGATGGAGCGCAGCATTGTCGGTGTTCAGCTTTTAGATCGGATTCGGAATACTGAGCTGAATCCCAGACAAAAATAATGGATGTAGCTCAGAAGGCTGCCTAATTAAACGGACTGGGCCGGCCACGTTGCTCGAATGCAGCCTAATTGTTGGGCCAGAAGAGCCACAGACTGGCTCCCGGAAAATGCTAAGTGAATGCGTGGCCGCCCCAGGAAGAGATGGAGTGATGATTTGGGATCATGGGACAAGAAATGGAGGGAAACAGCTCAAGATCGAATAAAGTGGAAGAGGGGGAGAGAGAGGCCTTTGCCCAGCAGTGGGACATTCTGGGCTCATAATAATTATAATAATATGCTATATAAGTGTTACTATTAGCTTTTATTTAATGTGCAACCAATTGTCCCTTGACTCACAAACAGCAAACTGAAGGAGAACATGCTGATGAGAATACAGGCTGGTGACCCAGTGGCGCGGTACTTCGGACTCAAGAGAGGACAGGTAACTTCAATGTAACTTACCATCGAGCTTACCTTACCACCAAGCATCAGATTCACATTGTGTTAAGTGTGGGGATATGACAACTGGTGAGATTAAAAGGCTTTCCATTTCAGACCTCAAGGTTGGCTACGCACTAGCATACTTAGGGCCGCATTAATAAACTTATCTTGGTTTAGACGCTAGTCACAAGATACGTACAAGCCGTAAAAAACTATAATTTTGCATCTCGAGACCGCTATCAGTCAAGGGACCCTATCCAAGCAAGATGCAAACGCTACTAACGTTTTTCTTTTCTATCACTTAAAATGTATGAGATGACAGTCTCCTGCGTTACGATTAATTACGTGGTCAATTGTTATCCCATACATAAAGAGCGATAGAAAAGAAAAACGATAGGAGCGTTTGCATCTTGGCTAGGGCCCACTCTATTAAGAGATTGTATTCTTGAGATTGCAAATGGGTCTCAGATTCCACTTGCCATCAGATAGGTTGTGTGTTGGTTTGCCTTTTCTTTGTCATTAAAATACTTTGCCAATTATGAGAGCTGTTAACGAGTGCAAGGCACAGAGCTTAGCTAGCTAGTTAATATACTTTCTACCCGGTTACTATAAGTATTCCCTATTTATTTAGGTATTTCCAGACCCCCGCGGAAATTTGGGACCATCGAGAAACGAGCTTATTATTTTCTAAAAGGCCTGCAACGTTCCTGCGATTTCTGTTCTGCCCCTATCCCACAAAACTTTACAAGTGTACAATTTGACAAAATTGTAAGGTTTTCCATAGAAAAGGTTGACAATATTGTCGACTTGTACACTTGTAAAGTTTTGTGGAATAGGGGCCTGCCTCTTATTTCACCATCCTGACAAAGATAGGTGACAGGTGACATTTCAGTAAACATGGCGCAGCTAATATGAAACCCAGTGATGTGTAACCCAGCGTGTAAACTTTACAATGTTAAAGATTTTAATGTAAATAAAAAACTACACTGTTGTTTTTTGTTAAAAAAAAAAAAATATACCGAATTGTCACCTGTCACATGTCATTGTCAAAAAAGTGAAATAGGGGGCGGTGTCGCGACTTATGAAATCGGTTAAACTATCTTTTAATAAGAGTAGAGAAAAGCAGATGGAGAAGAAACACCCGAATTTATAATTGCGTTTGTTTTCAGGTAGTGAAAATTATCAGATCTTCGGAGACGGCTGGAAGATACATTTCCTATAGATTGGTTTGCTAGTTAATATTGAATAAAATAAGTTTATATAACCGTTCGTGTTATTTGTTTACTTCTAAGGACCAGGGGGCTTAGCCTCGTGAGGCCCACTACTAAAACAGAGAGATTTTTGTGAATCTTCCATCATTTTCAGTTACATTTGCCATTTGCTTTAAATGTCATTTCCATTGAGGCAAATAAGAATGAGCTTTATGTTCGATACAATAGAGTTAAAACTAAATTGCCCTGGTTATGTACTTCCTATGGCACAGCGGGTCTCGCAAGATCTGACAAGCAAACGCAGGACTACTTCCGTCAATCCCATACCTATCTTTTATTTCTACTTTCGTTATAATATGGTTATAATGCTCGCTAAATGCCATTCGTGCAACGTATGATAGCGTAAACCTTTTCGAGTTTCGGCTTCATTAGAAATCGACTAAACATTGAGACAAACCGTGATTTTGTTATCCTTTGAATTTTAATTCGATAAAAAAGAGGAACCGTTGCGTTTGCATCTTGGCTCGGCCTACTGATGACGATCAACAAGCGATTAGCAAATGTTGCTGGGTGCTGAGATTCTACACGGTAAAATCATATTACCTTTGACGTCTTTCCGTATTCTCAACGTTTTGATAAACAGTTATTTACTTGACAGTAATGGCCGCGTTAACTTATCTTGTTGATGGGGTCCAGTACTGGATGAAAATACTGCGTTTAAAGTGTTTTAGTATTGTTTTTAACGCGGCCATTGAGGGGTAATTATACCAAAGATCCCGTAGGGTCGAGGTGTATCCGTAAGGACCCCATCAACAAGGTAAGATAACGCGGCCATTACTGTCAAGTAAATAACTTTTTATCAAAAGAAAAACGTTAGGAGCGTTTGCATCTTGGCTAGGGCCCCTGGGCTGAGATATTGCGTTTGATGTGTTTTAGTACCTATTGTTTTTAACCCGGCTCCACTACCTGCTTAAAATAAGAGCTATCAAACTTAAAGGGATAAGTTCGCCTTTGTACATGTATACCTTTTGTGTTTCTGTTTCGTTGGTTAACTTTGTTATCTTTTGTTTGTGCAATAAGAGTTAACATACATACATACAATAAGGAAACACGTCAAAGGCGATATGGTTTTACCCCAGTTATAATAGAGGCCCAGTGAAGTTCGCACTTAGTTTACTTACGGATACCACAAACTTAATTGGAAACCTCTGATGATCCATTCCTTTTCCTCGTGCCTATCTACATACTTATTTCTATACGTATACCTACTTGTTGAGATAAATACCTACTTTTCATTTGAGTGTAATAGGGTTGTCCAGACATGGAGTGGCACTATTCTAACCCGGCAACCACACGGATACCATGAAATAAGTTTCTGTAAAAGATGTATTATTTGAGACAGTGATTTACTGCTTGTCAAACCGGATCTTATTTTTTCCTTAAAAAAGTAGTTGGATTTGTATTTCAGTCTCAGCTAATCAGTTCAAAATCGCTCAGGAATTGGTGTGGTCACTTAGAATGTATCATTTTTCACACTGTTAGCGTTGAATTTTTCACTTATTCACCCGATTGCTTTCAAAATCGATATACGGGCATCAATCAGTGTGGTCTCCGGCAATAAATCCGTTAACAGAATAAGAAAATATCGCCGCCATCTTGCACTTTTTAGATATTCGTCCTTTTACTTAATCTGCGTACCTATTAATTGTCAGTAGGTAACCCCAAGCTTCCATAATATCGATTACAGAAGCAATCAGTCGAGTACCTAGCTAAAAAGTTCGAAATTATCGGTGGAATAACTTAAAAAATCAAAATGGCTTTCACGCAATAGATATACGCTGGCGGCATCTTCATAAAGAAATATACTTAGTAACCCAAAACGTAATCGTTGGTCACGACGTGGCACCCATAACTGACAGCACTGCCATGTCCGCTTAGGGGGTTTATTGAGGCGTGCGTCTGTGTGAGTGCGTAGTTTCGAACGTTTGTATGTAGTTTATTTACTGCTTTATCTAATTATAGTATACCTACTTACTGTGCCCATAGTGTATATAGTAATGTTCTCTATGTTAAAACGTGCCATGGTCAAATTGTCTAAATACCTACCTATAGTAGTTTTAGTTTTATGATCACGTTTACGATGTTTGTGAAAGCATTTTAACCTCGCGCCCTCATTTATTGCACCGGGTACCTATGCATATAATTTATAATGACTTGAACCCTTTAACTCGCGGCTTTTAAGCAATATTCAAGCTAGGCGATATGCATCAAGTTATATTACAAATTGCTTTAGCCATTTGCAGTAGAAATAGAATCACTTTTGAAACATCAACATTTCCTTATCCGGCGACTTTCGCCGTCAACAGAACTTGTGAACGATGTAAGTAAACAAATCCGTGCATGGCGTGAATAAGTTGATAAGTCGAGATGAAAAGTTACTGAAATTTGTATAAAGAACAAATTGCATATAGTTCAAATTACTTCATTCTTTTTCGACGAGTTATCAACATATTCACGCCCGCCACGGAAATTATGTAATACTGTTTGACACATAACCTAAAATGTTCACCAAGCGTGTTTTTATTAAAAACAACGTAATAACTAATGGTTATTTTCATCTTAACTTAATATGAAAATATTGATCTAGTGTATAAATTATTGCAAAGACCTCAGTTGATCATTAAAAGTAAGTTCTATTGACGGCGACTTTACTGAAGCCTGATACCTACCTAAAGGAAATTTCGTAAACGGAAACCTACACTCCAAAAGAGGACCTTTTTTCGCGTAACTGGAAATTTGAATAGTCAGGGCAGTCAAAGATACTACAGACATTGTAGAGCGATTTTCGCACTAAGTAAATTATTTTATTGAACAAACGCCTGACAACTGCGAAGAGTTATATTATGCTTAGAAGTATCTAAGCATACTAGGCTTCGTAAGAAAAATAGGTAAGTACAACAATAACCCTTACAAAAATTACAAAGAGATCTTTCATATTGGTATTGGAGATCATACTTATAACCCGAAATAAGAGAAAAAGTGTTATAAATACTAGTAGAGTTATTTTTGATATCTTGGTAAGAAAGCGGCTTGCAGGTAGAAAACATTTGTTAGTCCTTTACCTCAAAAGCATAAATTCCTTGTAGCGATTCACCGAATCGCATTTCACCTCGAATGAACAAAAACTTCAATAGAATCTTTTACTTAAAGCAATTTTTCGCGTGGCTTTTTACATTAGAATAATTATTTTGTAGCATTTCATTTTTCGTGTAGTATTTTACCCTAGACGCATTTCGTTGCGATCGATGTTTGTTTGGGACTCTATTTAATTTGACGCGTTAATTGATGTTCGCACTAAAATCGTGTATATTTTTTTTTAAAAACGTGTTTTGTACCTGTAGTCTCATGTCTTAAATGTTATCAAATTCATTGAAATATTATCATCATCGTGTTGTTACCGCGACGCGAGGCGAGCGTCTCCTGCAGCGGGACCGTCGCGCCGCGCCGTAATTATAAGCGCGCGAAGACTTTGACTAAATAAAACAATTAGATTTTATGAACGAGGTAATTATAGTAGATTGGCGAACTATGATATTAAGCGATCACAGCAATATGCTATTACAAAATATGCGATTGAGGTATACTGTGATTTAAAATATTTGCTAATAATAAAATTGACGATCGAAACCAAATGAAACAGTAAAATAAGCGATCGAGGTAAAATGCGACTAAAGCTATTAGCGAACAAAAAAAAATATGACTTTGAAACAAAGCGAAAATAAAATACACGATCGAGGTGAAATGCGAATCAGTGAATCGCTACAAGAAATTTATGCTTTTGAGGTAAAGGACTAACAAATGAAGAAATGTTTAAACGTTCACCATTACCTAACCAACTCATACGACTCAAAGAACAAGAATTAAGTTCGTAATAGTTATTGTGTCACAAAATGAGATGTGAAGCAAAATGACATATTTATGGCGCGGGCGTACATTGAATCCTGAACGAAGCGAAGGATTCTAAAACAGAATTCTAAGCGTAGGGATTCAAGTTTGCTACTGTGTGACACTTACTGCTTTTCACATCACCTATAAGGAAAATAAAAGATCTTAGTGAAACAAGTTTAATTATTTACACTCTCTAAAAGTGTTGAAATTATCAAATATATTATTGTTAGTGGTGGTAGGACCCTGTGCAGGGTCCGTCCGGTTCGCTACCACCATCTTATCCATTAACCTACCGCCAAGCAACAGTGTTCGCATTGTTGTGTTCCTGTGTGGGGATTAGACAACGGGTAAAATTACTAGCATAGAGGCATTCCATCTTAGTCTTCAGGGTTGGCAACGCATTTGAGAATTCCCAAAAAATATTGCCAAAAGTCAAATAAGTACGAACTTTTCTATTTAAAGTTATTTGGTGCTTTACACGCCTGTATTACAGGAACTAATAAAGTCTACTTGGTCGTGATTTACTTATATGTGCTTTTATTTAAGATGTTTGTCAGGTTTTTATTACTTGTAGATTTGGCTGTAACTAGCGAAAATTACAGTTTTCGAGTTCAATATTCCGAAACTCTAAAAACTAAATCTCCAATATCAATATACCTAAACTTTAGCCCAAATCTAAAAGTTTATAGGTAATAAAATGTCTACGTAATGCTTTTTAAGACCTATCCAATAGTGCCTCACTAAATGTCATAATGTAAAAGAAAATACCTGTGCTTTTCTTGTGGGAGGTACGCAAACAAAAATTACAACTTTGTAGTCCGAAGGGTCTGAGTTTTTTTATGTCAATAAGATGGCACATAAGCACTGAGGCCCCTTATGGTAAGTGGAACCGGAGGCCCATAGACATTTAAACTCTCTCAAATGCGTTGCCAACCATGAGGACTAAGATGGAATGCCTCTATGCTAGTAAATTCACCGGATGTCTTATCCCCACACCGGAACACAAAAATGCGAACACTGCTGCTTGGCGGTAGGTTAAACTTTTCTTTAAATGTATTATTAGTCCTATTCCAAGTTATATTCCTAGTTCGACTGACCTCCGTGACCTGTCCGGCGAGGTCTCCGTTATAACGACTGTAGCACAATGCGACGGGTAAATAGAACAAAGGCCTATCTGCAAAATGTCTGCTTTTCAGGAGAGCAGTCCAAAGATTAAATCGTGTATATTTCATAAAGTATATAAGTTAGCTTTTTAAAATTCTAAGAGGTGATTAATAGCATGACAATGATTGTATAAAAGTAATAAATTATTTAATTACTTTATTATTTTCCGAGTTACTGGGTTATATGTATACATGGCCCGTTTTATTACGGAACTGCAGACGGCAAATGGTAACATAGCACGTTCGACGGAACAATGTGTGTTATATTTTGACATAGCACGTTGTTCTATGAAATTTCGGTAACAAAGTAGTGTCCTAAGACTCCTAAGTGAATAAAAAAAGGATATTTATTGAAAAATAAACTTTATTTAAAAAAAAAAATCTTCTAAAACTTACAACTTTTTAAATATATTAACTTTAGGAACTTCAACAATCAGTCAACTATGAGATCGTCATTATTATTAATTAAACTATTATAAAAATGAAACAAATGTAGAAAAACGTTCTTATCACAAACATTTTAAAGACTATCACTAGCCTTTCCTTACTCTAAGGTAGCCGAGGTAAATATTTTGATAAGATCAAGGCACACTATCAATCACAATCTGCTTACACTTTGTATTACAACAAAATCATTGAAATTGCCTTCATATAAAAATCTAAACAATATAAAGGAGCACCGTGAAAAATACACGTTGATCTGCTATCAAAAAAATAAGACATAAACAATCTGTTTACACTTCTTCGTGTTAACCAAATAAACTGTAATTTGCCTTCCTATAAACATAAAAAAAATATAAAAATAGCATTATAAAAATATAGACGCAAATTTTTTAAATAAAAATAAACTAAACTTTGTCACAGTTTGTCAGTTTTTAAGTAAATCCTCGAAGTCTATGAAGTAAAAATATACAAACTTTCAATCATCGTCACTCTCATTTAACGAAACATTAGATTGTGTGGAAGAGAAATGAGGAAGCGATTTAAAATAAGAAGAATATTCGTTCAGTTTCACACATATTTACCAAATCCTTATATTTTTCTTTCGAAATTTTCAGAGGCTCGGAATAAGCATGTTTCGGGCCAACTAGCGATGAGTTCCTAGTATTCCCCCGAATAATAAGAGTATCGTACTGTTCTCCAGCGAGGTCATACTTATAATAAAGTTTATATGCATCACTACTTTCAGTGTGTACTTCTCTGATGCTAGTCCATGAAATTTTTTCTCCGTTTATATTTTTGAGCCACACTTTATTATTTATTAGACTCTTAAAATCGTAGATGTCATCCTGGACAACATTCTTAACTACGCAAGGCTCTCCTTCAGTCTTCGCCCACCTCACCAACAGACGCCATTCTTTGGGAGTGTATATTACTCGAGTTTGGGACCCATGCTCTATTAGGGAGTGCACACTATCTGCCTCGTTTTGTGTGTGTCCCTTCTCGAGAAAACGGTGTGTTATAGTTACATTAAATTTATGAGACGCGTATAAATATAGTGAAAATACTATCCGGTTGCGGTTCTGGCCTGTACAAATTATCAGACCAGAATCTAAAATCTTTAACTTCCTCTCGTGCATTCATTTCAATAAAATCTAACAGGCAACTACTAACTTCATTGGCACCTCTTTTTACAATCGTTTCATCCCACATATAACACACCGCTTTCTTTTTGCCCATATCAAATACAGTAAAATTATAACAAGAAAGTTTCAAGCATATCCTTTTAACCTCTGCCCACTCATTTCTTCGCCTTAGCCGTTTTCTCTGATGACGTTGTGGGGTGCTCATAGCGTCAGATGAATCCGCGGTGGTGTCGGCAGACATACTCGTAGTTGATGAGGAGCAGGAGGGGTCGGGACAAAATTCACTAATCCAATTGTTGTGATCATTAACTAAAGACGGCATCGGAGTGGCAAAGTCTAACTCGTTACTAACCGGCGTTGAATTCATAGATCTCTCAAGTTCTTCTATTGTTATTGCAGGCGAATTTTTAAAACTACTAGGCTCTTCAATATTAAAAGGAGTTGGTTGATCAGTAATGTTCAAATTTTCCGAAATGTTTTCATTACAGCATTCCTGTGAGATTAAATTAGCTTCATCCTGAACTTTTTCAGAGTATAGGTCATCGTCCGAATTGTCGAAAACAACTTGCCATATTTCCCTCATTTCCACATCAATATTTTCGGCTCCGGCGGGTACAGGAGACATCTCCATATTTCGGTCGGTTTCTTCGGCAGCAACTATATTTTCAGTTCCATCGGGTGCAGGAGACATCTCCTCCATATTTCGATCAGTTTCTTCGACAGCAACTAAAACGAGAATTCACCATCATTTTTATATCATATCATTATAACTAACCTAACAAAAAGATATACAGATGCACACATTAAATTTATTGCTACCCCTCTTCTTGCGTCGGGAGTAAAAAAATAAACGAGTAGGTATAATATAGGTAATTATCATGGAAGTTTTATAAATAGCATACATTTTGAATTTTAAATCATGAAAAGTTAAACTAACCGTAAAAAAAGCAATTATAATATGCACAAAAAGGTACATCTGAATTGATGTCGACGAACAACGGACCAAATTTACATGTTACCTTCTTTTATTTAAACTTTTCCGAAGAACAACGGCCGATGTGCATATAGATACGGTCAAAGTCCGTAGTAAAAGGATCGATTTGAATATAAACCGCGTAATTTTGTTACGTGTACATAACAAGTGTTTTTAGACTAAATAAGAATGCTAATCATTTTATTGTAATAACAAATAATTTTAATAATTTGCGAGTAACATGAGTAACATGACTGACTCCGTAGTACATCGCCATATGAACATAGAACGAAAAATTTCGTAATTTTGCCAAATTTTAGAAATAAACATTACCAAACACCACACATAGATCATAAAATAATAACAACTAACAAACATACATTTTAATACCATTTTTCGGACTATTTAATGAACACATTTTTCAATATTAAACTTTTTTGTCGACATAAAATAATTTGAATGAATAAAACCATTAATATTTTAAACGTAACTTACCTTGCACAGCATAATTACCAATGGATTTTTTATCTTTGATTGATTTTTTGTCATTTTGCTTAATATTATTCACTAAACTTAAATTCGCTTCGACCTTGTGTTGAACATTTTGACGCGCACTCTCCGCTGTACATGGCTCGGAGTGACGATCGCGCGGCGTGCCGGCGCTGCCCCCGCCCGCGCGGGGTAGCGCGGGGCGCTTCCTTGTGCTTTTCGTCCGTTGTTCCACGCAGCAGAGTTCACATCGTGCGTTGTTCGATTCAATTATCTCAGAAACTATACGTCATAAAATAATAATAATCATACCAACCGGTCTTTATATAACGAAGCCAAAAATACAATAAAAACGATTTCGTACTAAAATCACATATATCGTTGTACTTCGAACCCGTCGAATGGCTGTTAATTCCCGTGAGCCAAAACAGGTAAATTAAATGGTTAGTGGTAACATTCAATATGCAACGTTCAACGCGGTTTAACGTAGCACGTACTTTAAAATCCGTAAATCGAACTTCGTCTATTGCTATCTCTTTTGCTCTCGATGCGTAACTACATAATTTGCAAGAAAGTGCCGGGGCGATCCGAAGTTCGAATTACGGATTTCAAATTAGAGCCGTAGCCTAGCGCCTTTGTTTTGTAACCGCGAAGCCAGGATACACATTGTATTAAGAAAGTATACAAACGGTCTTATAAGTAGCTGCACACTTTTGTACCTTGTCGCTTTAACGCATTTGACAGATGATAACACCAGTTTAATTAAACAGGCCGTTAAAGTGACAAAGTACTACAGTGTGCAGCTAACTGTACTTTTTAACATAGACTTACTATTCTTCGAGATGCTTTCAAACCTTAGTAGGTATAAGTAGTCACAGATTACCGAAATGTGAGTAATATTTTGTGTAAACACTTGGGCACTTGGCTAATACCTATGCCGATGCTTTAGCAATTAATTTTGGCAACATAACAATTTTAGCACCTTATGAAATAAAAATAAACCGGAGATGTTTACGTATATCATAAACGGGTACAAAATCAAAGATTTAATCCACAATAGGTACGTATTTTACATAAGTAGGTCGCGTGCCTCAAATCAATCGTTAATTACGTCAAAATTAACAGTGATCTTTCTGCAACAAGGTTCTACACACGTTTGACCCAGCAATTCAAGACCGTGACTTTTTTTTAGGTATTGGTAAATTCGCGCGCGTCGTAGGTATACGTTATATATTATAATTATGCTTTTAAGTCAATCCGCATTTAACCCTAAAATACTCGTATTATGTCTCAAATCAAGGTGGCACCTGACATGATGCGAGTTAGTCCTATTTGGGAAAATGGATTTGTTTTCAACTGCACCTTTACTTAATAGATAAACACATAAGTAGGTACCTCCTCCAACCTCTAGGTACATTAACATTTCATAGGTGCTCGTTCAGAAAAAACTTGCAATGTATTCACGTGACAAACAAAGGTGATTATTAGAATCCTATCGAAGTAACTATACCTATTTCGCATATATATACTCGTAAATCTACGAATAAGTAGGTAGACTAGGTAGGTATCCACTTCAATATTAACATTTTATTATTTATTAAGCTGAATTTGAAAATGTATCACATGAATTATAAGCTTTTTTATTACTATGAAGCTTATAAAGGCTGTTTTTTATGATAAGGTTTTCAACATGTAAAACTCATGTAGGAGGTATGAGGTGCCTTTGTACTTTCGAGTCCTGAAATAAGGTACATATCTGAACACTCAACTGTACTGAGGCTTAGTAAATACCTGTGTTTTCTGTAATTTCTTGCAGTACCTACCTACTTACACCTAATAAAGTTTAAATTAACATTCACATACATGAACGATCAAAATGGTAGCGAAAACAAAACATTCATAAGGCAAAGTCTTCACAATGGTATGCCAGTGTCTTACTACTTAGTTAATCTCTAGAAAAAAGTAATCTCATATTGATAAACCGCACGCACGAGGAACCGCATGCAAAGCTGGGCTCATACGCACACGCGAAGTATTGCGCTACTTCACACGTCCCGTGTACATCTTGCTTGGTGCACGTCGCAAAATTCACGCAACCGAGACTACAATAGCCGGTTCGCCGGTAGACAAAACAACAATCCTCTTCGGTTGAGCACCGGCTAAAATATAAACTCGAAGCTGCGTCAGAAAATTTAAAAAAAATAATGCGCGGGAAAATGTTTATTGTTTTGTTTTGATCATGAAAGATTTTTTAACCCTTACGATATGCGATAATTAGTGACTTAATTTTATTGAATATTCTTACGAAAGTGTTTTGGTGACTGGATATTCAACTTAGATGAAGGTTTTGGTAAGTGTTATCTACTCGTAACTTTATTTTCGCTATAATGGATGTGCCTGTTTTTTTTTTAATAGACCAAGCATCGATTTTATGTTATTTAGCGGGTTTATAGTAAGCGGATTTCAAGAGTGGCAATACTAAGGCGTGATTAACACATTAACTACCGCACACAAAGACGCCAATTAAACTTAATGCTTGATTAAAGTTGCTGCTGTCACTTTCTTTGTTTTAGCATTAGAATAAGACAACACGTCACTAAACAATCATTTTTAATTGACATGTCTGAGTGGGGCAGTTAGTACCAGATTCTGGATTTCCGTACAAAACGGATCCTTTTCGAAATTCTTGTCAAATCAGAACAATTGCCGATCTTAACTGACCTATTAAAATTTACCTATACACTGAATAATTCAAACTGTCGCAATGCATGACGTAATTCTTCTCGCTAAATCATATTAAATATATTATTTATATGATTTAGAATTTGCCAATTGTAGGAGGGAAAAATGTGGTGTTTTTCAGTAAGTACTACTATTGGCGAGTTGGAGTTGATGATCAGTAATTTATCAGATACTTTCATAATATAATTAAAGTTATTACTTACCCTTTTTGTCTTATTAGGGTCGGATAGTAAGCAGTCCAATAGTTCAGGATTAGAATAAAACATAATAGTATCATTCATACATAATAGTAGGTAGGTACGTACGCCCGTGTGGTTGCCGGGTTAGAATAGTGCCACTCCATGTCTTCCCGTGGATGTCGTAAGAGACGACTCAGGGAATAAGGGCTTGTAGTATTGTTAGGCGATGGGCTTGCAACCTGTCACTAATACACTAGTAAACTTCTTGGCCTGATTGTGCAAAATGTGGTTACAGAATTATCAACAAGTCTGTTTAGAGTTGTTGGTATTTCTGTAGCTCTGCCTACCCCACTCTGGGAATGAATTCGTGACGTTATGTATGTATGTATGTACGTAAGACTGATTAAACTCATCAGGTACTCACTTACCCTTCCTTGAACTATGACCACACTATGAGTAGTCTATTTATCTTCGTACATTACACTTCTCTGTACATTAAAAAAAAAATACTTTAACTCCTCTCTCTTCTCTCATTCTCTTACGCATCCTTACTGGATAATAGTAAAATAGAGAAAATGTGACGACGCTGTTTAAGCGTTCTTGGTAGCACCTACCATGCCTTCGAAGCTAGCGATCCTGGCCATCCCTGGTCCGGGCCAATACTTATGAGACGAGCGCAAGTACCTAAGCATTTATCTATCTTAACAAGTATTTTTATCGTTATTATTGTAGAGCTTTAGTTTGGAGACTGGGTCAACGTGTGGGTTAAGGTTGTCCCTTGAAATAGTACTTATTCACTCGTTAAAGCTGTTTTTGAAGTTACTGGGCGAGATTAGTAGTTTCTTGCTTGTAAAAACGGCGTACCAAACATGTATACGAGTAGGATAACTCAGGACGAGTTTGAGTTAACATCATAACAAAAATACTAATACAAAAATTACATGATTTACATACATTATTACACATTTATGACTTCACTGCGGCGGAAAGAGTATAAAATAATTGTTTGATGGTTCACACAACAGCAGGCGAGTGAAATGTTCCTACTTTGATGTTTATTATCCTTCTATTACCGTCTGGATTATTATCAAAGAACATAGATCACAATCAATTGAATGTAGTAAAACGTGTAACTTTCCTACATATTTATCTAATATATAAAATTCTCGTGTCACGGTGTACGTTATTGAACTCCTCGGAAACGGCTTGACCGATTCTTATGAAATTTGGTGTGCATATCGGGTAGGTCTGAGAATCGGCCAACATATATTTTTCATACCCCAAAGTGACATAAAAAAAAATTGCAGCGGGCGAAGCCGCTGGCGGGTCGCTTGTATTATATAAAACAGGTCAGCCATTGAAACACGTGTAGGTTTCGTTTAGTGCAAAATGTCCTCGAAAGGAAATTCAATGCTAGTGTCCGCTTTTTTTGTATTTGGGCCGAGCTACCTTATTGGAATAGTCTTCACTTCAGTCGGTAAGCACATGCACAGCAGCACCGTGCTACACAGCATGCTAAACAGCAAATTCGCACTTTTGGCTTCTGGTGTGGAGGTTAGGAATACCAGATATTTCACCGACAGGGCTATCCATCATAATCTTCAAGGTTAAAAGTGTCGAGTATCCACCGAGGTAGCAGAGCGATGTGCCACGAATAAAATCACCAATAGAAGAGCTGCGCTGGGAAAATTAAGTACCAACCTATCCTATTGGTGGATTTTTTCCCTGCTCACCGCTTCTCGACCTCGAACAGCTGGTGGATATTAACCCTAACAATCAAACATGCTAGGGCAGCTGAACGGATCTAGATGAAATTTGGCACAGAGATAGATTATAGTCGGGAATAGGACATAGGCCACTTTTTATCTCGGAAAATTGGACGTTGCCCGAGGGAATAGCGATAAATTACTTCTACGCCGAAAAAACACTAGTAAGCCATAAAACGAAAGCAGTAGTCGATCCGACTCGATCGCCCATAGCTTGTCTTTCCTTGAATAAGCCCGGCGTTGGTCGTAGTGCCTACTTTGAGATATCAAGATAATGGCTTCAATTTGAATGGAAACCAGTGAGATTGGCGCTGAACCCGTTTATGATTATCTTCTGATCTATGGACGCGCTTATGAATTTTTAGGGCTCCGTTATAAGATGAATGGTTCACCCATTAGAGAAACGGTCGGTAGTCAAATTAAACTCTACATCGTTAAATATTCACTTTTATAGAATTAGACGGCGGAACGTCTTTGAGCTACCTAAGATGTGTAAGATATATTAAATGGCATGAGGTTGTATTTAAAAAAAATACGTGGTTTATATGAACAATATCTATACTTACTTATAATAACTTACGCCCGGCCAACCCAACCTAAGTCATCGAGTTGCAGAAAAGAGCCCGCCACAAACTACATATAACCTACCCTATCTTTCCGTCCGCGTAGAATTCGTTTATTGCTTTTTTCTCAGGAACCGTCCAATTTTTCGGGATAAAAAGTACCCTATGTCCTTCCCCGGGACTCGGAGTATCTCCAAATCTGGATCAAATTTCATTTAAATCAGTTCAGCGGTATTAGTATAGATACGAGTATATAACGTACGCCCTTTCTTCCTTACATCCATTGTATGTACAACTTACAAAAACTAATCTACCTTATATCTAACATTGTCGATGAAAAAAGTACCTAAGTGAAACTTAGCCCTGCGTCCAAGTGAACCCTTGGATGAATGTGCATTTGCAATTGCATTTGAGCATTGATCCGTCATTTTGTGCCGTCACCATAATTTCAAAAGTGTCAATCCCGGAAGCATACGAACGCTCTTATAGGGCATTAACTATAGTCTGTACTTTTAGGTATTTAAAAAAGTGTAAACAAAAAAACCACGTGACATTGACAGATGACAGTTTGTCAGCCAATAGGAGCAGAACACTGATACGTCAAAGCTCGACCAAACAGCTTGGATTGGTTGATAAGCAGCGCCACGTGGTTTGGTTTGTTTACACTTTTTTAAATACCTAAAAGTACAGACTGTAGGTAAGAGCAATCTGCTCTTGAGCAAAATAAAATATTTACTTATCTATATTTTTTTAGATTTTGTGCTTTTATAGGTAGGTATTGTAATAATAGCCGTGAGCCGTGGTCACGAGAAGCGTTCATCATTATTATGTGATGATGTTCTTTTGAATTTCCATGCATGTGGGAAAAATATACAACTTATTTTTGTATTCAAATGTCAGCTGTTAATAATGCGCCGACCGGCAAAGGCCGTGGCAGGATCCTCTTGTGCCTAATGATGTGTCTTTAGTAGGTAAGTGTATTAAAAAAAAACCAAGTCTCAAACGTTCTCATCGCTATATTTTCATTGATTTTAAGCCGATTCTGATCTCTAAAACGTAATTATGCACTATGCCAGTATTACCTAATTAGTAATTAGTTACTCATAGGTTTTATAGGATGGTTTGAATTAAGTACCTATTTTTTATGATATCAGCGATACTTGCAATAAATAGTTTCATTATATAATGCACCATCATTAAAAAATAAATAGATATTAAAAACGTTGAAAAATACTATCACATGTTATTTTTTTATATTTAGTGTTTACCTGACAATGCTATACTGTGGGTCTTATCTAAGTGTACTACACGTGTAAAGCACGATGGAATTCGCTGGGCTATAATGGAAATATTCGTAAAATATTTTTTTTTGTATTTTCTATTAATATTTATTGTATTCATATCAAAACTAAAAAGCGGCGAATGCTGCTATTTAGTACAGTACTCACTAATGACGTGGCACATCATCAGAAAAAAACAGGCCGATAAGCTATTAAGGCACAAAATGTTCTCTAATCCTGCCACGGCTTTTATAAAACGAAACATTACTACACGGAAACGAATGAATTACAATAAGATTTGAAAATAACCTAAGAGATTATTATGGATCAGGCAGCAGGTGTTAGTAAATAATTATGAGGTAAAAAATATTAAGTATTTAACCATGCACGAGTCTTTTTGAAATACTGTGAAATTGAATTGAAACACTTATCGTAAGTTGCAAATCCGCCGTTTTATAAATTATTTAATTACAAACTTAATGATACTAGAAGTCGCCCGCGACTTCGTATGAGTATAATTAGTTTCCTACTAGTCCCCCTATTAACGCATTAGGGGATGAATTTCCAAAAATCCTTTCTTTTGAGCACCTCTAGCTGTCCAAGGAATATTCCCTCCAAATTTTAAGTCCTAGTCCAGCGGTCTTGTTTCCCCATACAAACATTGGACCCCAGTTTCACCTACTTTAGGGATGAATTTCCAAAAATCCTTTCTTAGTGCACCCCTAGACCTCATAAAGAACCTACGTGTCAAATTTGGAATCTCTAGATCCAGCGGTTGGACCTCTGCGTTGATATGTCAGTGAGTCAGTCAGTCACTCAGCCAGTTTCTTCCTTTATATACTCGTATTAAGATAGTGATCTCAAATAGGAACAAGAAAAATACTATGTAGATAGGGTAGGTACATACCTATGTCTCGTTTTTAAATCAGTTAGGTCAATGATCGGCGTGGAAGTCCGCAAACAAACTTTATTTAGGTACCCATTTTTATCGTTTTAGTGTACATTACAGACAAATATTACCCAGCAGAGCCTTCATTTACGTAGTATATCGGTTATTTAAAAGTCAATTGACTGCACAATCGATTCCAGACATCATTGTAGGGTAATCTGATCTGTAATTGGCCGCTGCTGTTTTCTTTTATTAGGTGTACAACAAATACCAAGACCATATACTTTATTAGCATAGAAACGATTCAGATGATAGGCAATCAACAGCTTATTTAATGTAGCTGAATACCTAAGAGAAAAATCTGAAACTCTAGCCGTTCGCTTTCACTATCGTCACTTATTAAACAAAAAAAACAAATACAATACACCCAATCCCGATACTGCACTTAAAGTTCTCATGTGGCTGCATTGTTATATAAACAGATGTAACGGTACCATTATTTTGTATATGCTCCAAATAATTATGTAAAAACCGGTCAGGTGTCAAGATATTATTTTGATGTCGAGAACTCGATATTTTTTATAGGTTCGTTTCTGCGTTTATGATCGACATTTAATAATGAAATAACTGGGTATCGGAATTTAGTACGTATGTGATGTTTCGTTACCAATTAAAAAACAGACGAATTTCTATTTTTTTAACAAGCTTTTGTGGCCGACTATACTTTTATTTGTAGTCATTCAGTGCTTATGAAGACCAACCTAATGAGTCCGAACTCAGTAGGCCTACGTTAAGCATAAAGCGGAGATTCTGTCGCCACCTTCCTACTCCATCATCGAATGAGCTCGATGGCACCATATTATTGTATTGTCATCGAAGTCAAGTAGGTATACAACATACCAGCTCAATGGGTCTCCGGGAAGTGGTTCAAATCTTCCTCGCAAGATTTGACCCGAACATACATTGCAAGTTAATAAAAAGCTTTTAAAATAAAAAGCCAGGCATAAGCTAAAGTATATAATAAAAAACAAGTTCCAGAAGCCGGCTCCCTTACTTAAGTACAACTCTTGAGTGTGAATTCGGTAGACCAGTAGACGTTATTAATATTAACATCGAAAATATGAAACCGATTCATATTTAAGGGTAGACAGGTTTGTCAGGCTGTCTGAACCTGCGACCGGTCGGTCACGGATTTCGAGTTAGAAAGTTAAAAAAGTTCGTGATACTGTTTAATATTGCTATAAATATTTAAATCAGACCGGTCGTAGCCTCGCAACGAAATAGTAATTAATTATTGAAAAGTTTCGATTTACAAGAAATTCAAATTCGAAAGATTTACCTACGTGTTTGAGAACGTGGTGGTGTGGTGATATCTCATCATTGATTAGGCATGTTATTAACGGTGAATTAAATGATTTATTGATATAAGACTACGCCTTCGGAAGAGAGATCGCAGCAGTCTCGCAGTTTAAGATGCCGTAAAACCGTGATTTTTGTTGCTCAGCTCGGTTGGAGGTGAAATTAATAAAATATTCACAGAGATTGAAGGCACTTTATTGATAACCATGGATACCAAAGTTTTGTAGCAATTTGAGATAGATGACGACTTTAATCCTTTCGCAAAAACTAGGTACCCCTGCCTGGGGATGGTGCTCATAACGACAGTGTTTAGGTATAGGACGACGCATTTAGCCTAGTTGTTAGTGAGCCTACCCTACGAAGCTAAGCGGTCCTGCAGGAACCCATGGGTTCGACTCCCGGTATGGGAAATATTCGTGTGATGAGCGCGAGTATTTGTTCTGAGTCTTGTGTGTTTTCTATGTAATTAACTATGCATCACACAAAAATTATAAATGCGAAAGTTCGCGTGTGTGTGTGTTAGGTTGGTTATCTTTCAAGATGCACCAGCTGTACGTATTTGGATGGAATTTGGAATGAAGTTCGCTTATACCCTAGATTAACACAGGCTACTTTTCATCCCGGAAAACTGAATAGTTACCAATAATCAAAATCTGGAAAAATAAGCGGACAATGTCGCGGGCAGAAGCTTGTTTATCTATTTTTAAGTATGTTTATCGTTGTATAATACCAATAGTACAAGCCTAGAGAGTAGCTTGGGACTTGTTCGATTTGTGCGAGATTATCCCCTGATATTCACTTATTTGTTTATATCAGGAATAGTTCAAAAATTAGGGACAAGCACAAGGATCTAGAACTGATTATAGTGGTGACTAAAATGTCACTGGATGTAATATTGTCTAATTAGATTATATTAACCTAAACACATACATTATAGGTACCTGTACATTTATATGCTTAAAGTGGAAAACTAGCCCGTGGGGTCACATGATCGAAAGCAATCACTGCCGTCCATGAATTGAGTGAGTTATCACAACAATACATGCAGTCATACACTGAATTCCTTTTTAAACGGTATGGAAAATAATTTATTTAGTTACAATAAACGATCAACAGTAATGTGAAAATAGATAAAGAGCTGTCCACTTTCATTGAGATTTTATAAGTCTGATGCGAGAGGTTGATGTCTCTTTTTGATATGTCTGTTGTGAAAAAACATTAATGCACAAATTATGTAAACATACAAACTTTGAAGATTGACAGCAGTGTAGTTTTACCTGTTCCCGTCACACGAATGAATCAATCACTATATTTCACCCAATCAATCAATCTCAAAACGACGTGAAAAAAAATGTTCTCATCACACCGCATCATTAATAACGTCCGGTCCTCAGTGGTGTTAAAATCATTTATACTTAGAATGATGATTTCTGATTTAGAAGTATACGGTTACTCGTAGCTAGATCTTACGTAGATTAGGTGAAAATGTGAGCGATTCCTCAGTGAAGTTGACACATAATTGAGCGTGGAAGAGTCGAGCATCCGTCACGCACGCACCAACCCTCCTCACGCTAGCGAGTGTACTGGTTAACGTCATTAGCATCTATAAAGCAATTATTCTTGTCTGTGTCAGAATTTTAAATCGTTCACAGAACAAGTATTAAATTGCGGATATTGTTTTTTGTTCGATTTCAAATAATTAGAAGTTTTTTTATGTTAGGGAGAAGGCACACGAGCACTCAGGCCACTTGATGGTTAGTGGAATCCGAGACCCATAGACATTTAAATCCTTAAGACTATAATCCTAAGACCTCGAATGCGTTGCCAACCCTGAGAACTACGATGGAATGCCTCACACCGGAACACAACAATGCGAACACTGTTGCTTGGCGGGTGGTTAATGGATAAGATGGTGGTAGCAATCTAGACGGACCCTGCACAGGGTCCTACCTCCACTAAACCACCTAGTTAACTAACTTGAGATTTTTATGTTTGTTTAGGTACATTTCTTTTTTTTTATTTCCCGGTAGAATAAGTCGCATAATTTTACGTTTGGCAAATATGACACTTTTGCATATAGAATCCTTACGATTGCTATAATTATACTGTATAAAAACATATTGGTATGGTTTGTTTCATTTAAGACGACAAAAAAGCACTCACGAGGAATTTGTCGACTTCTTTCGTTGCTAAATTAAATATGAAAGGAGAAGATTACAATAGAGATCTTGAAACTAAACGAGGTGACTGTGACTAATGCACATGTACTGGATTGTCCCAACCCGTCTTGATCTTGGAAAAAAAAAATGTTTTAAATAAACTTTATTGTGCTATGAGCCTTTAAGAATATGCAATAGTACTTATTCTTAATAAATTGAATTAAATGTTGTTAATTACACATAAACACTAATACGAACAACACTTATTCTGATTCAGATGATGACTTAGTGTCAACATTAGTCAACAACGTTTATTACGAGTACAATAGTTTTAGCTTTAAGGATTGCACTTTAGGGTGAAGCCAGACCAGCGTACTTTTTTGAGTTGTGAGTCAAGTAATTTTGGTCGCGCAATTTCTACCCATACAAAAGTCCAACGCATTTTGCATCGCCGTGTGAACAAAACAGTAGTTTTGTATGAATCCGAATGTAGCAGAAATTTCACGACCGAAATTACACGCTTCACAACTCAAAAAATTACGCTCGTCTGGTCTGGCTTCACCCTTCTCGTTCAAAATACGCAATAAGAAATATTTGAGAAATGCATGTACAGTGCAATACCGACAAACAACAGGATTATTATTAACAGTATACATTCGGTCTTTTGGCACACCTGCGTAAAACTTTACCACCCTACTTAAATATATTAATTAAACAATAGACAGTGGTAATGGTTTGTTTGTAAGTGCTTTATCGTCGACTAAAATAAAACAAACTAAAGGTGGTCGATAGGGTATTACTTACTTATGTCATAGGTATATTTTTTGTAAACTAACAGCGAAATGCATAATCGTTACATCATGGTGAGATATTTGCATGAGGAGGTTAACAATTGCGTCATAGTTCGGATCTATTTATTTTCTCTTTGACTATGTTTAATCAGATCTTACTTCAAGATGCATATAGGTAAATACTAGCAACCCGCCCTCGCTTCGCTCCGGGTTAAGGTTATTATATATATATAAAACTTCCTCTTGAATCACTCTATGTATATAAAAAAAAAGAATCAAAATCCGTTGCGTAGTTAAAGATCTAAGCATACATAAGGACAGACAGCGGGCGGGAAGCGACTTTGTTTTATACTTACACGAAAAAAGCACAAAACAAAACTTTAAAATCTAGTCAGATCAGTCATAGGTACTAACTACATTTTAACATTTTTATGTAGTGAATTTTTGTTACGCGATATGTAAAAGTAGTTATGATACTTTAAAAATGAGCAAAACTCAATAATTGGAATAAAGAACCTCAAATGCCAAAGTTCTATTAAGTACTCATCATCGGCCAGTCAATTCTGTACATTTTTGATTCATACAAATATAGTGCATAGCCTCCTAAGGCCCAACGAAAACTTCAGCATGCAGTCACTACGGCCCGTAGTCCTCCCAGTAGTACTATTGTTTTATACTCATTCAGACCCAAGCACTTAAAAACTTTATTTTTTAAGTTTTTGTGCTTGTGTAATCACTAATCATAGCGTACCTCGTTCTTACCAGTAGGATTTCTAGTGAGTCCTACTGGTAGGACCGTGGTACGCTATGACTACATAACTGTCGAAGGAGCTGGGTCTGAATGACAAAGTTAGTAAGAACAGTCGACGTGATAAATATGTTTACACTTTTGTACCTTGTCACTTTCACTCACTGAGACAGTTTCATATACATATAATTATATGTAATTGTCTCAGTGAATGTAAGTGACATGGTACTAAAGTGTAAACATATTTATGACTTTGACTGTTCTTACTAACTTTGTCATTCAGACCCAGCTCCTGGGTAGGACCTTGGGCCTTAGGAGGATAGAGCCATGAAGACTTGTCCTGTTTAATACTAACTTTACATATCACCATATTTTATCAAATCACTTAATTCCAAAACTAATTCCTTGTCTTTCATTGCGTAAACAACTACAAACAGCAATGGTCGTTCACGTAGTCATTTAATACAATTACAATGATTATGGCATTTATGGATAGGTTTAGGTCAATGACGGAGAGCATTTTTGTCTTCTGATGGCTATATTATTATCTAGGTTGATACACACACACCGTGTATAATTTTAATATAATTATTGATACAGTAAGTGGCACACTCGGGCCTGTCAATCACATTTATTGAACTATTAGGTGTAATGCGCGTGTCATCGTTTGCTTGTTAATCACTTTTTATGTCAATATTTACGGTTTCTCGGTTTTGCTTTGTAAATTCGTCATTGAATTTTAATGTGACATGTCATCCAATATAACGATAGTAAATACTAGTCCTAGATCAATGAACAAGGTTACACATGAATATTTTCAAGATATAGTATTTTTTTGAAGACAATTTAACAGGGAAGCAAGCAAGGAACGTTGTGTTTAATTAAAGGCCTTTTTAGGGTTCCGTAGCCAAATGGCAAAAAACGGAACCCTTATAGATTCGTCATGTCTGTCCGTCTGTCCGTCCGTATGTCACAGCCACTTTATTCCGTAACTATAAGAGCTATACTGTGGAAACTTGGTAAGTAGATGTATTCGGTGAACCGCATTAAGATTTTCATACAAAAATAGAAAAAAAACAATAAATTTTTGGGGTTCCCCATACTTAGAACTGAAACTCAAAAATTTTTTTTTCATCAAACTCATACGTGTGGGGTATCTATGGATAGGTATTCAAAAATGATATTGAGGTTTCTATTATAATTTTTTTCTAAACTGAATAGTTTGCGCGAGAGACGCTTCCAAAGTGGAAAAATGTGTGTCCCCCCCCCCGTAACTTCTAAAATAAGGGAATGATAAATGTAAAAATAATATATGATGTACATTACCATGCAAACTTCCACCGAAAATTGGTTTGAACGAGATCTAGTAAGTAGTTTTTTTTTAATACGTCATAAAAACATTGATCAAAGCTACAACGAACTTTTATATTATGTTACTTGCTGCTACGGAACCCTTCATGGGCGAGTCCGACTCGCACTTGGCCGCTTTTTTTTGCATTAACTGTAATGGTGTTACCTTAACGCATATATGCCGGCAGATTTCTAATCAATCGATTCAATTTTAAGTTCAAAGTGCACTTTTAACAAACGTTATATGATACCTAGTGCATGACGAGCCTCTTTCATTGTAGAATATGTAGTTTATAATAATAATAACAAATAAACATACTGAATTTGTCTACTTACGTACTTACAACCTAAAACCACAATTCACTATTAATACCGTTCCAATACTTTTCCCGTCAACACCGTCACAGTATTGGCGACGAAACCGCGATATTTGGTAAATAACCATAATGCGCAGGCGACGTTCCGGATGTTTATCAGAGCGTCCACCGCCTAATGACAGCGACGTGATTGAGCATTGAACACTGGCTTTAGATAAAAGATGGCTGCTGCGATACTTTCTTTCTCTACCACAATACTTTATGAAAAATGAGGACTAAAGTGTCTTACTGAGTAAATTAGTCTATGTAGGGGAAATCTTCGCAATACCCAACTGCTGTTAAGAAAGAAACCGATCGATGGGTGAATTTTTAAATGTCCCAAATTCACCTGAAAAGTGTTGAGAGAGGAAAACCACCGTGTCAGTCAGTTGTAGTGTAGGGTAAAAACAATCCAACAAAACTTTCCACTTCCCACAGGGCCGGGTAATGGAATGAAATTACTCTAGAGGTTCAGCTATTAGTGCTTCTTTATGTGTTATTGACAAATAAGTGCCAAAGTATTGACGCCCGTTTGACGTGGGTTTGAGGAAACAGCTGTGAATGTGTTAAGAAAGCCTAATATTCTGTCGTAGTTAAATCACAATTCGCAAGCCGACAGATTTTCTCGTAGGAGCATTGACTCTTTAGCATTTAAACATTTTTGCGTGCCATTCTAAAGCTCAAGTTATTTATCAGGCCCTTTCTATTCTGCTCTCCGACACCCATCACTTATTCCTGGCCCTCGGCTGTCCTAACTGCATTTTACGTCAATAATAGGGTCCTATGGCATGCTGGTCACAGATCCAACCGAGCGGTGTAATTTTAACAATAGAGACATTCTAGATTTGGATCACAAAAGGTTTTAAAATGTATACAATTTTATAGCATTACGGGAAGTACCGATACACCGCCGATTTGTTATTTGTTATCTCGAGGTGTCGCCGTGACTGTTACGCACGGTTCTTGTAAGAAAACATCCAAATTTCTTTCTTGTAAGTCGTTTGCATTACATTTTATGATTATTTTTCTTTTAATGACAATCACATGTTTTCTTGCGGAACATTTCACATGATAGTTTCTTGACTTTTTGTACCGGTAAAAACTTATTTGATAAAAAATCTGAGTACCTAACTACAACTTTTTGGCGTTCTTCTCACAAGTTGTGTTTAGGGTGTAGGTAATATTATTGTTACTGCCGAAAATGCAAACAATTATCCATTAGCCCACCGCCACGCCTGCTGCGTTTGCAATGGTGTGTTCCAGTATGGGGATAAGACAACCGGTGAAAGTACTAGCATAGAAGCATTCCATCTTATTCCCCAGGGTTGGAAAAACATTTGAAGTTTTGTAATTTCAGTCCTAAGATTATTGTCTTGAGAATTCAAATGTCTATGTGTCTCAGGTGGCCCGAGTGCTCATGTACCTTCTCCTTGGTAAAAAATAGATTTATTTCATCCAGAAAAAAACAGAATCTGTTGATACAACCATAGTTGATATTCAAAGGCATTCTCTTGATGTTGGTAAATTGACGTATGAATTTGTATTAGGTACGTTGTGTTATAATGATGCGATAACCATTAGTCGCGATCTAAATAGTTACGTCATTGCGCCAGTTTGATGCTTCAACGATCAAATTATAATAATGTTATCATTCGTGTCCTATTTGATACATTCGACTTGTTCACAAACTAAAACCAGGTCTTCTTCATTGCGCAACCCACGTAATGTAACGGTAACACGATTTCAATTACAACCTCATGGGTTTTTGATGTGGAAAACAAAATAAAGTTATTAAAAAGTCGTTTTGTACTTCTAAGAGTAATTTGGGCTTCATTTGTCGGGTAAAACAGTAAATCATCACTTTCACTGTATTTGTCTGTTTCATAACATAACCCCGGTCTAATTGGTGCCGTCGGATGTTACGAGTTATTACAGTGTTGAATGCAAAAAGCAATCCGTGCGAGGTTCACACACAAATACCTACCTGCCTATGACAGTGAATTTGGAAACACATCGGGAAATTCATCGCTACAAGTTTTATAATGTTTACTAACACATTTCTATTGCTTTTCTATGGTAATTAATAACAAATGATTTGTAACGGGTCCAAACCAAACTATTAAGTTTACTTTGTTAGCAATAAAATAACTTAAGTTTGTGTCATGTTCCATCATATCTCCAAAGTTATTAATAAGCTCAAGAGACAGGTCCGGTTTACGTTTATAATAGGGAACACGCATGAAAAGCAGAATTGAGTTTAATTGATACGATTTAGGAGAAAATGTACAAAAACATATAAATAAGTAAGTTTAAATACACTAAGTTTTGACCCGTTTATTAAAATTTTATATAGAACTAGCGACCCGCCCTCGCTTCGCTCCGGATTAAAGTATTATACATATAAACCTTCCTCTTCAATCACTCTAAAAAAAACCGCATCAAAATCCGTTGCGTAGTTTTGAAGATTTAAGCATACATAGGGACAGACAGCGGGAAGCGACTTTGTTTTATACTATGTATCACTACATAACTTGTTAAAATTGTAGAATTTCTTTTTCCATATATTTTAAACATGGAATAACAAGCTGTGACATCATTTCTGTCGTTGATTTGGTATAGAGTGTTTATGCAAGGGGTCTGAACTATGACTTTTTAAAACTTCATATCTTATGAAAAAATAACACGACGATGTTTCGCGAATACAGTTATTCTTCTCTTTCATAGCACTTTCCAGAGAGCGTAAGATTAAAAAAAAACATGTTCCCGAGTGTTGGTGTTTAGTTCGCTCGAGTTAACATTACACCCTGCATCGTCTTAACGCGTTAGTAGGTTGGTAGGTACCCTACTTACTACACTACTCGCGCAATAATATCAAAGTGCAAACCCAGCTTTGCTTAATAATGTATAAGGACATACAACATGTTACAGTGAAGAAATATTAATTGAATCCTATAAACTCTACACTTTCGCAAACATGTCAGTAACACCCGAATGATTTAACGATAGTATACCAACATTTAACCAATATGGTATAATGAATCGGTTGCTCAAATTGGTTCACTTTACACTCTCTTGTCGTTTTTCGAGATAGCCGCAGTGTTGCTTGTTAAGGCCCGTAAATTTAATTTTTATTACTACACCCGTAAGCTTAAATATTTAGTAATCTTATCGAACAAAATATGTGAATGCGGCGGGGCCTTGAAGGGAGCCAGTTTTCAGTTGCAATTGTTTTACTTTGCAAAATTGCGATCTCTACTTATGGGTAGCCTTTCCCTTACCTTACCAGATGAGAAAGTTGGCTTTAGTTTCCAAATCGAAGATATAGGTTTCGATGTTTTATCAGGTTCGCAATTAATGATTTCGATCTGATTTGAACCAATTGGTTAAGTCTGTCACGTTACTTATATCGATTTATGGCCGTCATGATGCGACAGTAGGTACGGGTGCTCTATCATCTTACCCACTGCGTCGATGATCGATAAGACATGCATTGGAGCACAGAATCAATCGAGGTCTAGTTTTTGCACGGTAATCGTATGATTTCTAGGATGTTGTGCGTAAAGGGGAACCATTTCCGTGTCATTGGCAGGTGGAAATTGATTGCAAAAAGTCGTTCTCATCGGCATATGTAGCTCCATACCATGCTAATAATGTTAAACGTGAGTCCTATCATCGTGTTCTTTAACAAAAGGTTCTAATTATGTTTGATTTCCTTGAGTGTGACAAAATGTATTATTTCTTATATCAATGTAAAGGTATTAACACTAAACATATACACATCCGGTTTCTTTTCTAGATATCTAATTGGAACAAGATGTCATGTAACAAGCAGATGCATAAATACGAGTTAGATTAGCCTTTAAAAGTTGCTGATAGACTAAATTGTGTGTCTAGCCCGAATGTCAAGGTTCGAAGATATTAATAAAGTTATAAAAAAAAACTAAATAGATGTACCTAAGCATAAAATTATACTTTAAAATTTTTCCTTATTTACGCGTTAATTTCTATTTTTCTTGAAACGTCTGATTCCTATTTAAATACACAGTTTCAAAAACAATTCTTAACTGTTCTAGCTGTCACTATAATAATTACCCTACTCGTATTAAGCCGAGCGTGAGAAATGGCCCAGCCAATGTAAAGGAGTGATCTTTTTTAATTATACCAGAAACAAAGGTTGTTCAGGTAAACAGTTTAGTGGCCAACATTACCAACTTAAACGACCGAACTACAAGCAATCTTACCTAATATCGTAGTCGGTATTGGTTCTTCAGGGTTCTACCACCTCCGATACCCCCCCCCCCCTTTTGCCCTTTAACCTGCGTCCAAACAGCAATGTTCGCTTTGTTGCGTTCCGGTGCAGGGGTAAGACAACTGGTGAAATGATAAGCATATAGTCATTTAAGATAAGATTGCCATCGTAAGGTTGCAATATTTGAAAAATATCTATAGGCTCTAGAGCCCACTTTCACAACCTTTGTGCTCATTTGTCTTCTCCAAGCCGTAGTAAAAAACGATGTCATTATTTTCTTAAACATTTTTGAAACACTCGTTGCTAAGTTTGTATAAAAAAACCTGACTGTTAATTCTTGATAAAATGCATTAATAGAATCGTTCTTCACCCGTAAAGAAACTTTCATAAATTAAGTTCTCTTGATACAAGTACCATAATTATCGTATAAGATGTTTTAATTATGAGTACGGCTTTATGTACAATTACCTACGTCGAATTACAAAAAAACAACGTTCTGTGAAATTTAAAACCAGCATGGATCTCATGCATTATACATCGCCTTGTAAATGTAAATGTTTATTCCAAGAGTGTGAGGCAATTGGGGAATGCCTTAGTAAAGTAATGGGAAAAGGTTCTTACATATTATATTTCCGCCTAATCCGTGGTGTTACTTTCATGTACGTTTAAGACAACCTCATCTCGACTGATTGACGAATCCTATGAGTATGAGTATAAAATCCAAAATTAATTATTAAACACACACACACACAAACATATTTTATCACTTTAGTTCAGGTGCATTCAGTTTTGGCTACTTTAATAACGACGGAGGGATGTTATCTTACTTCCAATTGGGCCTCTTGTTTTAATTGTGTTATTATCACCAACTTTAGTCAATATTAAACAGTGATGAACTTACCATTCTCGTCGTACAGATCTTATAATTTTTCTTGACTCAAGATTCAGAAAGTAAATAGGTACTCGCATTTTTAATTAACTGCTATATGCTTGACTTACTTGGAAGGGCTAAAAAGTATTGTTTTAATTTATTTGACGATACGTTGGCGTAGTTATATTTGTTCCTGAGTCTTGGATGTTTTCTTTATATTTAAGTATGTATTTATCTAAATACGTATGTTTATCGTTGTCTAGTACCCATAGTACAAGTCTAGAGCTTAGTTTGGTACAAGGTCAATTTTTGTGAGATTGTCCCCTGACATTTATTTAAAGTCCATTACACTGTTAGTAGAAACAACTTCTTTACTGACAGTTTGCCTATTAACTCTTCGATAGATGTTATCCTTAATTTTATCAATTATGTAATACTAGGTACGTGCTCTGGAGAACTTTATTACATTTTACTACTAATTACATATTAGTCATTGTGGCGGTTCGGTAGCTTCGCCTTGTAGTTTTGTAACTTTTGTATGACTTTGTTAATTAAGAGCGTTAATTAACAGTATAACTGTACTGTAAGGGCACTTTAACATGCTAAGTTAACTACAGCTTTCCGATAAAAGACTATTGTTAATAAAAGCGCTGCAAAAACGTCACCATCAAACTTTCTTCTAAATATATAAGTAAAATGACGAACATATAAGTAAATTTTATGTGATACTACTACTCACGTACGTTACGTGTGGTTGCCGGGTTAGAATAGTGCCACTCCATGTCTTACCATGGATGTCGTAAGAGGCGACTCAGGGAATAAGGGCTTGTAGTATTTTTAGGCGATGGGCATGCAACCTGTCACTAATACACTGTTAAACATCTTAGCCTGATTGTGCAAAAGGTGGTTACAGACTTACCAACAAGTCTTTTTAGAGTTGTTGGTATTTCTGTAGCTCTGCCTACCCCACTCTGGGAATGAAGACGTGATGGTATGTATGTATGTACTACTATATCAGTATAAATACTCAACTAATTCGTAGCCTGCAAGAAAACAAGTTATGATACATAAGCACCTTAACTACCTAAGTATAGAAGGTAGGTATGCCGTACAAAGTACATACGAGTACCTACACTTTTATCTGTGACTAAATTATATCGAAAATATTTTAATGTTTCTTGTAACCTTTAAAATATACATACATACATTAAATAACGGTTGTTTCCCAGAGGGGTAGGCAGAGACCACTTCTTTCCACCTGCTACTATCCTGACAAATCTCTTTCGCTTCTTCAACATTCATACATCGAGTCATGCATGCACGTCGGTTTCGGGTACCTAAGATTCGGCCCTTTCCCAGTATTTCTCCGATTTGATTAAAAAAAGTACGCCTAGTGCGGCCCTTTCAGACCCTTCCACTCACTATCGCGCTGTATATTTCTTTCGTCAATCTTTTTTCATCCATCCTTTTCAAATGACCGAACCATCGAAGCATGCCCTTTTCAATCCAACCTTTATAATATCTAAATATATAAAACAGTATCATGACTGAGTGACTGACTGGCAGACAACGCACAGCCGAAACCGCAGGACCTAGGTACTTGAAATTTAAAGTGAATATTCCTTGGATATTTTAGGGATGCACTAAGGATTTTTTGGAATTTCATCCCCTAAGGGGTTGAAATAGGGGGAGTAGTGGAAAACTGATTCTACTCGTACAAAGTCGCCGGCGTCCTCTAGTTTTTGATATAAAGAATGTGCATTTAATCACTCCCATTCAGTATAGGGTAAATAAACCGTCAGTGTGTCTCATTTGCAAGCAAAACACTCCGTGTTTTCCCATAGTTAGGAAGGCATTTACGAGACATCGGCAAAGAATGCTGTTTGGATACCAACTTCCTTCGTGGTGTGTGAATTTTTGTCAGGAAGTTTTAAAAATACTTCTGCTGTCGAGTGTAACCATGAAAATAAAAATAAAGTTACACTTTTCATACTCGTCTTATAACTTAAGTATAACTAACTTGTGCCAATGTTGTTTCAATCTTGTCTTTAGTGTATAATTAATAGTTTAAACAAATATCATGCCAAACGGCTACTTTGTTTAGGTGTTAGAGAAGGGCAAACAGAGAGTAATAACACACAATTTAATTTTTTAGTGAGCTACCAGCTTAAAAATACGAGTATAAGAAGGACCTAGCCTTAATATTGCCAGTGTGCCTTATGGTAAACGTCTTCTTGTCAAATGGGGAACTAGCCTTACTAAGCGGGAGATAATCATTTCTGATTTAATTCAATACTTCGTCGACCGTGATCGTCTCGTCGGATCTCGGATGATATTATTATGACATCGTAAATTGTTAATAGAATATTATTTATCCTTGTTAGAGCAGATATCAGCCTCAGGGGGTAATTCACTAATGAGTGGGTGCTTTCTAGTACTGAGTTTCTTAGAATGTCTTTAATATTTTGCTTTACTCTAGCTAGGTCAAAAATGTTTCTTTAGTTATAATTTATAACGACCAGTCTATGGTTCCTCAGAGTCCACTTACCATCGGAGGCCCGTTAAACGAACCTACGAGTTACAAATTACAAGCCGAAGTCTCTTTCCAACTCCTTTTTCTAGAAAGAGAGTTCCGCTTGTAATTTGTAACTACAAGCTTCGTGAAACGGGCCACAGGTGGATTCTGGGCTTGTCTGTGATCTTGCCATAAAAAATAGGCAAATACGTGTTACAAATCGGTAAGTGTAAGTCTCCCTATAAGTGTCCCTATTTTAATTTATCAAATAACTTGTTCAATTGAGATCTAGGTCCTTGGTAGAACGAAGCGAATATCCTGTTGTCAAACAGAATATGATGCGGTGATATTTCAAGGGCTTTAGTTTTTATACCAACCGCTGAACCGCAAAACTATAATAAATTAATACATAAATAGGCTTAACAATCATCGCTGTTGATGGAAGGTTGCACATCATGTAAAAAGTCTACCTTCCATTGCGTCTTGCAAAAAGGTATATAACTAAAGGTTCATCAGCAATGCATATTAATATCTTAGCACTTATAGCAGACTACATGTTTGCATAAACGCATGTTATGTACTATAGCTTCCAATCAGGCGTTAGATAACTTCGTTTACAACGATACTTTACGTAATCAAAAAATATTTTTCCGGAACATGGCAACTAACTGGCACGCTTCGAATTTGTATTATTATGGATTTGGGTTTAAAAACAATTTGGATTTTGATTTACACCGTCCATAATGTCGCGTGTTAAAAGACAATTTATGTGACAAATTGATTAGTGCTTTATTGCTAGGGCCGTATATTATTGTAGTGATCATCTATTAGAAGTGTTTGGCCTTCTTGTTTACGGGAGTGGAGCTTACTGGATTTTCGGTAATACTGTATAAAAGTTGTGTCTTTTATTTACTTAACCGTGGTGAAATGATTAACGTTAAGAATTACAACTTATCAATAAGAACAGATAGGGGAGACCGAGGAGAGTTGTAACAGACGTGAATTGAGACAAAACTGTTTTTTCTGAACCTTCATAGGTTCTTCATAGGAGGTCGTCAGCTTGCTAACTGATGACAGTTAGCAAGCTGTCAACTTCACGTAAACTGTGGAGTGTCGAAAGAGCAACGAATTTGCGAAGTTGCCAGCTCGAAAAACGGTCATAGGTTCAGAGAAATTGTCTTTGTCACAACTCACCTCTGTTACAACTCTCCTCGGTCTCCCCTAAATGCAGTGAATTCTAGGTTATAAAGCAACATTTTGTCCCAGCAGCAGACGAGAAAGATTATTATTCTTTTTTTCTAATACTTATTTAAGTAAGTATCTATAAAAATAAAATAAAGACGATTTTTGGTTTAATTATTCGATTTTTAATTCTGGAAAGCGACCTGGGCCTCTATTCAACTGCGTTATAACGATATCGTTTTTGACCTGTTTCCGTATTGTCAACGTTTTGATAACTCTTATGTCATTTACAATAATGGCGACTGTGACATAAACGATTTTTAAACGTGTCAAACACGATATCATTTTAACGCACCTGAATAGAGGCCCTGTCCCGTTCATTTTTTCAGTGATCTATCGGTTGTTCCTAATACAAGTAATTACCTACTTCATTGCAATTAAGTAATAAATACCCTTTTATGCATTAATGACCGCACCTTCTTCTAGCTTTATCTAAAGGTTTCAACCACTGAACTTGCGAGGCGGATTCGCTTTAGATACATATTTGTCGTCTCATAATTAGTCACGGACTCCGGAGAAACTTGCTGAGACAAATCTTTCTAATCACTCACCACTGACTCATCAACTCTTCTCTCAACGTTGATGACCATTACGCATTCTAATTAATAATACAAAATGAAAGTCATGCGGTAATAGTTACTAAATAGATCAAAATTATTGCTGTTACCTTCAAGTCATTAGTAAGAATGTGCGTAACAACTTCAATATCAATATTGTATCTTTTAATACAAACCAAGCAAGTGCATGTCGGACCATGGTCAGTATAGGGTTCTGAAGCCGTTAAGTAAGTACAACAAACATAAAAATCAACAAGTAATAACTAATTTTCTATTTAAAGTCATTTGGTGCCGTCTTAGATGATTGTAGTAGGTATAAACAATTTAATCGTCTGTATCTCAAGAACCAATGATGTCTTATTAGTCGTGATAGTTTTCCTTTTAAATTCGTTACTTGCGCTTTTATTTTAGTTTTTTTTCAGTTTTTAGTATTTGTATAGAAGTTATTACTAACAAAAATTAGCGCTTTAAAACTTAATATTTCATAAACCAATCCCTTTTTCGATAAATTGTTTTTCAAACCCGTAATATTTTTGAAAGACCTTTCCAACGACACTCGACTCTATGGGGTAGACGAGAAAAAAAATACATTCCCACGTTATGTGTAGGGGAGAATTAAACAAAAAAATATTTTTTTAAGATTTTATTTTACTACTTTGTTGGCGTGACTTATATGTATAGGACCTATTCATGCGAAATTACAGCTTTCTAGTACTAAGAGTCTCTGAGGTAGGCTGCGGACGGACGGACGGACATGGCGAAACTATAAGGGTTAGTTTGATTACGGAACCCTAAAAAGGACGATAATTGATGGAAATCGCGGTTTCGCTTTAGAACAATTTAGTTTTCGTAAATATTGAGCGTTTTTAAATATGTACCTAGTCCTCGTGAATTTTACGAACGAAATTTATCCGGATAATTGCGGCATTAGGGTGAATCGCAAAAATATTTTACATAACTTAACATACTGTAACTTGTCAACGTCAAGTTTTTTCCATTGTGTAACGAAAGTTAGTCATACAACCACAATTATGATTAATTTTCACCAAACAATGGAAAAAACTAAGGATTTTTAATTGACCATTAATAGATCTTTTAACTATGTATGTACAATATTTATGAGATTCACCTTTTGAAGATTAACGTTAAGAAGGCGTACGTTCAAGGGTTCGCGAGATTAGCTCAGTCATCCAGAAAAACGCACAGCGAAAGCTTTTTCAAGTACAGTCACTCCGTGATTATTGAGATGCTAGCTCACTGGTCAGTGTTTATAATTTACTTATCAAATCTAGATGGCACTATACTACGAACGGCGAACATAACTGAGACGAGAAGACGCTCAAATCATGTTTGCCAACGGATCATAAATAAATGATAAAACGCCTCACAACCTCAGCTATTTTTTATACATATTAGCGGCCTCTGTAAAAGTCGTTTATCGCGGTCCCTTGGGAACTGTCTAAGTTTTCGAAATAAATAGTACTTACTCCGGATCTCAATAGCAAGTTTTATAAGAACAGGATCAGTTGTTGAGCTGTGAAAGCATAACAAACAAAGACAAGCACATACAAACGGTTATCATTAAAAGCAATTGAGACATACATTTAGCGCGATTATTATATGTATATTAATTGCTGTGTGACGTGCTTAATGAATTAGTTGGTTTGGCTTAACATTCCCTTGGTTTTACTGAAACGAGTAAGACAAAGTGAATGTCAGAATACGGCTAAATAACAATTTATTTTCTAGTATAAGTGATAAAGTACCTAATCTTACAGAATCGAAAAGACTGTCAAACTAAATAAAAATAAATAAATATTCATTAATTGTTATTAATAATAGTCTGTGTGAACGATAACAATAAATAAAGAAATTATGTATTTTACTAAGTATTTAAAAATTGGTAACTTGTCATAAAATATCCAGAGAACATTATATTGATCTTCGTTTAGATAACAATGATTCATAAAAATTCTTTGCTAAATAACTTGCTAAGTAATTATTTATAATCAAATGCCGATCTAACGGGCATTTAAATTCTTAGGTTTCACTATAATTGTGTGCAAATCGTTTCTAATCAACTCTGTAAAATTATCCATATATTTATCTACTTTAGTTGCTGTAGGTAGTTAAACCGATTTAGAGGTTAATAATACCATTTTAAGCGATATAAAATCCGGTTAAAGAGCGATTTGGGTATACATTACTGTTTTAACATCGATACAAGAATACGTATTTTATTAATAAGTAGAGAAAGTCTATAGCTGCCAAGTAATTTGGTACGATACTGAATCTATTGGACTAACGAGCTAAGATTAGAAGATTACCTTCTGTGTAGCAAAGCCCACGGGTAAAAGAAATAAAGCGGATATGTATCCTGAATTACCTGCAGTTGTTTTTTAACTCCGATGACTGATTTGAATGTTAAACGTGAAATGTGAGGAAATGGTGTATGATAAAAACTGGTGTTTATCCGGGAAGTCGTAAGCACGGCTTGGTGCCGCAATCAATGGAATTGCTGCATTGTTCTCATGCTCTTCAAAACTTCGGGGAAGGCATACATTAGCAACGTTTCCTAGCATATGAATGTGTGAAAACTATAATTTAGAATAGTAATAAAGATGGCAGATACTGCGGGTTGTTGATAGGTGACAATTTTCTTTATGAGAACTAGATTAGCTCTAGAGAGCTAAAACAAACCAACGTGTAAGGTACGCAAGTACTTAATATTTATATTCACATATTTCAAGAAAGATTAAGAGTGATTTTTAAGTAGTTCTAACAGTAACGTTTTGATAAATAGGTATCTCTGAGTATTGTGCTTCGATATATACCAAATACCACATGCTTTTCAGTATGTATAATGACTGTAGGCTTATAAGGTCATAGCGTAAGTGTCAGTACCAAAATGTGCGAGCTTTTCGCCTTCTGAAAGGTGTGTAACTTTTATCTTGTTATAGAGAACTCATTAATTCTATGTGTCTACTTATGTTACGAGAAAATTCCGATTTCTAAAAAGTATTAGAAAATATAAAGGGCAATGAGATGCGGCGGCCGGCGACATGCCTTTCTTTGTCCGGCAAATGTAAGTAGACTTCAGTTTTTGCGCGCAGTCATTTGCGAGCCGACTGATGGAAGCCTTGATGGATGGCTGCTAATGATTTACAATCCTATTACTATCCTACCGACCTAAAGTGATTTAAATTATATTTTTTTAGGCCACGCACGTTCCTAAATGTGAGGGAAAACCTAAATGCTAATAATTTTAATTACTCTGAGATGTTTAGAATCGAATCACTTTGATGGTTTTGGGCAAAACCTATGAAGAGGTGAAATATGTGTACCAGAACGTGTGCAAATATCTTTCCAGATATCTGAAAAGTACTTAAACACTTCGTAAAAGGTGCAACTTCAATGTGAACAAAATAGCTTGTAGGCCTGACATGTAGGCATTCAGACCTAGTAAGGTTTCGCATTAGGCAAAACGGTAATGTAAGCAAAGTGCAAACGATGCTTTTATTATTAGGTTTCTCCACAAGTGGGTAACGTGATCCGCTAGTCTTTTATCGCAATTCCAAGAGGTTGCACTTGGTATGATCCCTGTTTTTATTAAACATAAACTAGCCTATAACTTATACGCCATTGTAAAGAAAGTTAGTAAACAGTGGCTCAGTAAGTAAGCTGTCGGGACACAGAGCCCTCGATAAGCGCCGCAGGAAACTCAACCGTCAGTCATTTATGGCAATGATAATAATTAACCTTGCATTATATAAAACTATGAATATAAAATAAAATATCATGCGTAGTATTGCAAAAAACATGTCCAAACTCAGAATGATAAATAGAACAAATACTTAACTTAAATGGAGAATTTATACTTGCTATTCTTATTTCAGATTTTTAATTCAAACATTTATGACTGCACTCTCACACATACTCATAAAGTCAGTTGAAAACAAGAGCATGTCGGACCATGCAGTGTAGGGTTCCAAAGCCGTTAAATACTACAAACATAAAAATCAACAAGTAATAACTAATTTTTTATTTAAAGTCAATTGGTGCCGTCTTAGATGAATTTAGTAGGTATAAACACTTTAATAGCCTGTATCTCAAGAACCAATGATGTTTCCTATAAAATTGGTTATATGCTCTTTCATTTAAGTTTTTTATCTGATTTTTAGTATTTGTAGTTTTGGCTGTAGGGACTTGAGTCTAACAAAAAATAGCGCTTTAAAGCTTAATATTTCATAAACGGATTACTTAATCGAAAAACTGTTTCACAATCTCTCTTGGGATTTGTTTTCGAGCAATGCGAAATAAATCTTTGTTTTATTTAACTTAAAAACATAACTAGCTAAGCGGTGCATATGCGTATTGCAGTTTTTAAGTCTATTACGAGCACTTAAGATCGATTAATGAGTACCTATTAATGAAAAAATATAAGCGAGCGCTGGTGCGCTCCAGCGCACTGAACGTAAACCGAATAAGTATCGAAGAAGTTCGAGAAACTCCTAATGCACTTTTTGCACTTTGCATCGCACGGCGCCATAAATATTGTTTGCACCTCTTAAAACATATAAATAGCTTAAGAGACTATTCAATAACAGTGTTTATTGGCTAAGTGTTAAAGGTCCCCGTACAAATGCCACAAAGAGTTTTGTATTGAAGTAACGCTTTAATATTAATGAAACATTACTCATCGCAGGATATTAAATTACTGTTCGCATTGAGGCATTAAATAAGTAGGTAGGTAAACAATCCTTATTTATGACTTTACATGAATCTTCTCAGTTTACTGTTTAACATTGGTAAAGTTCACAGAACAGCGCTGCGCCGCGCAGCTCAGTGTCATACTGAGTGTTGAGCCTTGTAACATGAAATCCGAAACTTAACAGACAATATCCATACGATTGTTATTGAAAACTACCTAAATTCATAGCATATCTGCTTACCTCATGAACTTCAGAATTATACTGAAAATCGTAGTTTCCAACAAAGCAATTATTTTCCAAAATATCGCAATTCGCAATTCGCAATAAGTATGTAACGTTTAAAAGGTTGTGTTGTGCAGCAGCGCATGCTACAGTACATTTGAGGATCAGTATAAATAGTTAAATACCAATTTTACAGTCACATGTGTACAGATTGGTTAACCCTGGTATCACCGACACTCATTCATGTAAGCCTAATCATAAAGCAAGTTTTTTATAACCCGACTGCATGCTTTGATAATGTCGTCTACATATGTTAGTTACCTTTTATATATTTTTGTGCCGCAATACCTATTGTTTTTGTTACCCAGTGACTTCTCCTTTTGAGCTTTGCTGCAGTCGGGTAAAAATGCTTTACTTCGCCGCAATTTCATTTCGTCGACAGACATTTCGACAGCAGGATTGCAGGATATATATTTTTTTGGTGGTCACGGATCAAACCTCCGTAACTCATTCTTAAGATAGCCTTAGGGTTCAGCAGAAATTAACGTCGATGAAATGAAATTCGGTGAAACGACACATTCGATGAAATGAGTGTCGGTGGTTCAAGAGGATCCCCTACAGATAACCCTGCTACCAAATCTCAAATCCTGAACGTCCTCATTTAGGACCGTATTAATAAAATCATCTCAGCTGAGAACAAACTGTCAGTTTTGACGCATCTTACGACGAGCATTACAGTCGAGATCAGTTTATTTATACGGCCCTAAGATATATCATAGTTATTGGCGCGAGAATTGGGAGACTACCACGCTGCGTATATATTAGTTTAACGTTGCGAAATGTAGGATGGCATGTTCGTATGTGCGTGAATAATCACTCTATGTCTATCTGCGCTATGAAAGTGCTGTAGTCAATAACAAGGTACAGACTTTTCTAGTAGGTAAACAATCTTACGTGATACGGATATGCTTACTGAAGTGCTAAATTATATACTTAGATACCTCGTTGATTATTGGATTATTCCGTTATTATTAACATCCGTAATGTAAAATGATTTTTTTAAATTGGGATTTTTTTTTGTACACTCGTAGAGTTTATAGCAAAACGCCATCGTGACGACCGCAAAAATCAAAGTTTTGTTATAACTATTTAATAAGGAAGGGAGGACTTTTTTTTAATTTTTAAATCGTATTTTTTTTAATTAATTTGATTCACAATACTGACAAGATGTCTTCGTTACTCTGAACGTAAACTTAGTGCCCACTCCACCATTCCTTGAAATCATTATTGGTGGGGTACCTACCTATACACAAGTCAAATACCTTAGATTGTTGTTTGTTCTGTAGTTATGCATTATGATAATTGAATCATTATGCTACATCATAAACTTAACGTTTAGGTACATAAGTTTACCATTGCGCACGGTTTTAAGCTCAAAGAGAAATTATATTCATCTGTTGGGTTTCGAGGAAATAAAGATAGCTAAGACCTGTCACATCTTTTAAACATAATTAATGAAAATACGCTTCAAACATCAACATGTCCGAATATTAATAAGGGTTTTCACGTCGGAAATAAATACCCATCTGCGGATGTAATTGATGATAATGTAAACGTGAGCTTTATTTTCACTTTTGACCCTTAAAGTAATGAAACAAAATACTAAATTTTAATTGATTACCCATATAACTATTCACTATAGTACCTTTTAATTTTACGTTTGAATTACCACACGTATTCAAGTAACTATCAAGAAGAGAGGTAATTTCGCAAATTATTCTACAAGTCGAAGAAGTCTGTAAGTATCACTTCGTAGTATAAAACAAAGTCGCTTCCCGCTATCTGTCTGCCCCTATGTATGTTTAGATTTAAAACTACGCAACGGATTTTGATGCGGTTTTTTTTAATAGATAGATTGATTCAAGAGGAAGTTTAACTTTAACCCAGCGAAGCGAGGGGTCGCTAGCCGCAAAATAAAGATGAGATAAGGAGCTTAGTTTATTGTATAGAAATGTGACAGTTAAGATAACCTTAGACTAATTTATATGGCCAGGGGCCCTAGCCAAGATGCAAACGCTCCTAACGTTTTTCTTTTCTATCGCTCAAAATGTATGGGGTGACATTCTCCTGCGTTTCGACAAACCACGTGGTCGACTGTCATCCCATACATTTTGAGCGATAGAAAAGAAAAACGTTAGGAGCGTATGCATCTTGGCTAGGGCCCAAGATGCTTTAACGCTAACGTAAACGATTTTCGAATTTATGGAATTGAGATACCTAAGCGCTCGTCGCGACCTTCCGGCAGCTTACGTCAACCCTATACATTTTCGATAATGATAACGTTCGCTTCGCTGAATGCTAGGGCTCTTGTCTAGGGCCACTTGCTTTAATGCAGTCGTATACGGTGATTATGCCGCGGATTTCATAGATCAACACCGATTTCATAAAGTTCCCACGTTCTACTACGCCTACTAAGGCCCAAGGTCCTACCCATAGTAGGTACTTATTAACTTCAGTCAGACCCAGCTCCTTCGACAGTTGTGTAGTCATAGCGTACCACGGTCCTACCAGTATGATTCTAGTAAGGCCTACTGGTAGGACCGTGGTATGCTGCGTGTATTACACAAGTACAATGACACAAAAAAAAAGTCTTCTTAGCACTTGAGTCTGAATGAGTATAAAACAATAGTACCTACTACTGGTAGGACTAAGGGCCGTAGTGACTACATGCTGAATTTTTCGTTGGGTCTTAGGTGGCCCATTATGGGGCAATGATAATTACCAAAAGATACAATTAAGCCTTTTTAAGAACACTGTTATGTAGATTTTAAAACTCTCTTCACTTCTGTTTGCAAGCAAACTTAAAATGCTCTTGACTGACCTGGCGCGCTATAGCGAATTGGCCTATGCTGTTAGTTTCAGTTTTTACATTATAAAAATATTATATTTTATTAATAAATAGGTACCTACATATCTGAATCTGTAAGCTCCCAGCTTCTTAATAGCGTTCGGCTGGCTATCTCTGTCACCGTGTAGGTATCACCACTTGCAAGTGACAATATATTTGTCACGTGTGTTTCATATTAAAAAGAAGATGGACGATTGTTATAAAGTAACCATACTATTTTCTTAATAGCGATCGTCCAAGTACCGTAGACACCATAAAACTATCACAATAATTATGAACACAACTTTTCAAAATAATGATGCATGTAAATGATCATTAAACTGTTTAGTTAAGAAGTTCGCATTTCTTCTTCAAAAACGATTGCATCTATCAAATTCGAGCGCGAGAAAACGTATTTAACGGCACTCAATCAGAAATATCAGAATAGATAACGTCATTAAACGCAAACATATTGCAAAATATATCAGTGTCGTTGAAGATGGAAAATAATTAAATGGACGTTCTCAAGCCATAAAACAATGACATGAGTAAGAAAGCTTGACAAAATGGTTTCTGATGAATATAGCAGAGGAATAAAGATAAATAAATAACTCGAGGCGTAAAACATCAATATAGTCACCGGCAATTTTAGGTTTAAATCTTGATTGTACCTATCTTTGACATCTTCACCAAGATTTATGGCAACGTTTAGAATATATGTATAAATACTTGTTGCTTTCAATATCCCGGTTTCTTAGATTTATGATATTAATTTGAGTCTCAAATTGCAAACATGTGGGTGTAGTATTAACAGGTTGTGTCTAATGTCAGAAAAAATAAAGCAGTTTCAGTAATCATTTATGATTTAGGGCCTGTTGTTTGATCAGTAGTCAACAACTAATTGTTAAAATTCGAATAAATAATCGAGAATTCACACAACACATTTCCTTGAGATTCAACCATTAGTAACGATTTTTAACAGTTAGTTTAACTAGGTACTGATCAAACAACATGCCCTTAAAGGGGTTCAAAATATTTGCTTATCAAATTTATTATTTTTTTTCTATTTGAATACGGAAGACCGTTGATCTTTACATATACCTATCCTCCTTACAGTGGCGAAGCGTCTATACAACCCGGTTCCCAGCGGCTTCCCTTAAAATTCCTATGCATGCGTAGTGTTTACAAACAAAACGTAAAACAGAAAGTAACCCGTTATACAGTAAAACTTATAGGTACTATAGCTTTTACCTCCTTATTCCTTTTTTTCGGAAGATGTGCTTTAGTATTAATCCCAGAAAATGCAGCTTCGCTTAATAGAGTCATGAGAATAACACGCAGGTAATTACGTACCCTTTAAAAATGAAACAGTTACAACTGCCTTTGACCTTAGTATGATTAGGTAAGTTAAAACTATCTCCATAACCAATTGGATAACAATGCGTGTAGTGGTTTCCTTAGAAACAGCGTTTTTACTCGCTCTTAGAGCCACCCACCATAATATTTATGCAGTAATTTGGGTAACTTCTTCAACTAAGAAACCTCATAGAGTTATGTTCTTGCAAGCATTTATTTTTGGACTATTTTCAATGTTTCCGATATCGTTAGGAATAAATAAGCACATACTTACTGACTAACTACTGCTTGTGACTCGGTAAAACTCTTAAGTTTTGATCAGTTATTGTTGTTTGTTGGAACTAATAAAGTGATTTGTAAAATTAGACATCACGGCTCCTTTTATTTATAGCACATACTAATTTATGCCTCCGAAACAGATTCAAAGAATTTTAATTTTACTAATCTCGCCATTATATTTTTATGTCAATAGATCACGCTTTGACCGTGTTTCATTTCATTAATTCCGTGATCCGAACGGTCCGGATTGTACGATATGGTACCACCGAACGCAAGTCGCGCGTCTATGCAGATTGAAATCACAACACCCGTAGGGCGGTCGTCTCAAACGTTGCCGCGGAAAAACGCGCGGGAAATCGTAGTCTATGGTTTAGTAAAAGTGCTTTGTTTAGTGAATACTTAATTGGACTCTGATAAAATTGTTAACGGATTGGCTCGCATTTTGATTGGTGGTGCCGAAAAAGGGATGAATTTATGTTGGTCGATGTTGTGGTAAGTTTTTGTGATTATACCTTGTAGAACTTAACTTATCGAAATTATAGTAAGATTGTATCGCATGATAATATTAACGCTTCTTACATCTTGTAACAACTTAGTGCTATCGGTTGCCGTTTCAAAAGTACTAAAGCAGCAGTTATTGAAAAATATTGTATTAATAAATTTATTTGATTAATTTAATTATAATATCATTATTATTCTAACACATCTAAAAAAGGTTTTTCAGAAGGAAATAATTTCATATTTAATAGTTGTTTATTAATTAATCGATTAAATATATTAAATATTCTCATTAGATTACTTACCTTGAAACTGCTTTCGTAATTGTTTTAATTTTTTTTTTTTTTAATTAATTAATTTTAAAATTATTAGTGTAAAAATAATAATTACCCAGATATCCTTAAATATACTTATCCTGTTTGGCGGATTAAATTTTATCAATGCCTAAGAAAATAAGTAGGTAATTAAAACTTTCTAACGATAAAACCTGGTCTGGACTTCATAATAAATAATTAAATAATTCATTTCAAATTTTATCTCTCGATTTTTAACCAATTATTTTTTTCGGAAAAGTACTCAAATTTCAAATGACAGGTCATTACTTAAGATACAGAACTCCAAAAATATACAGCTCCAAACAAAAGAAACCACTACTCTATGTTTTATCTTAGAATTTCGCTTGAATTACCTAATTAATGTGTACACTTACTACTAACCTCACCTAAAAATCCGCATATCTGGGTGCACGGTGCCCTCGCCAAGTTAAGCTATAGTTCAGACTAGAAGAGATAAGCTCAAAGGAACACGCTCGTCTTTTAACTGCAGCTTACTTGTGCCTTAAGTATTTATTAATCAAAAATAAGGAGTTTACTTCGTTACATAATAATACCTATATTAACTCACTTTTTGTTCGTATTTGTTTATGTGCATTTTGCGTATGTACGTACCTACCTTATTTATTAGTTTATTACATACACATATACTGATATAATATCTCAATCTCAATAATAAATATTTAGTCCACTTTTACTAAACACAGTAATCACCTTCAGCGAAAGTTTTAATCCAGCGTTACAGACACTCATGTTTTTATTAAATAGTTCGAATCATTAACCAATCGAGTCATAATTACCGTCTTGAGAAAGGGGATTGGTTGTTTTTGCACTATAAACTCGATACGCCGACACTGTAATTCTATTATGACTTTCTTACCCCCATAGTTCTCATCTCGCGCTCATCTTCCGCAACGCGCCTCTTGTCGGCACTGCATTCCTTGTCACCTTCTTTTAATAGATTAATTAGGTACCTACAGCTTTTTAAATAACACGTTTCCTTTTTTCGGGAAATATCTACTTACTCTGGTCTAAAACAGGGTAGACACTACTCTGCCGAATTTCATCAAAACCTGTGTTTTTTTGCAATAAAACGTTTATATACAAGCCTCGATCCTAGGGGCTTGGTCTAATTTTGTGAGTTTGTTCCCTGATATTTAATTACTTATACTTACCCACTTACTTGTTCAGCCGTTCATTACATGATTAAGTAATAAACATCTAAACACCTTCACAGCCTTACAAACTTTTACGTTAATCAAAATAATGTTATTTTTACTTTGTAATTAGCTTTATTCTACAAAGCACGTAAACCGTAATTACTAGCATAGAGGCATTCCATCTTAGTCCTCAGAGTTGTCAACGCATTTGAGGTCTTGATTATAGTCTTGAGAATTCAAATGTCTATGGGTCTCAGATTCCACTTACCATCAGGAGGGCTAGCACAAGTGGTCCGCGACTTGTTTGTCGTTCGGATCTCCCTTCCTATGTAGCATGTAACGATAGAGACGCACTGAGCGACAAGCGAGAAAATACAACTTGTGCTAAGCGTACAGATGGCCTGAGTGCTCGTGTGCCTTCTACTTATCATAAAAAAGTAAACCGCTTCACAACGGAAGGCAGGTAGGTAAGGAAAAGGTTTATAAGCTAGGTATACCAAATCCGAAATGATTCTTTATTTTCCGTATTCCTACACAAAAGTCAAGTGCGAATTGGATTGGCACACCGAGTAATATGCGTGATTACAAGTATTTTTCATTTTTATGTTTGATTATTCACTTGTTAGACTTTATATTCAGTTTAAATCTTGCCCCCGTGTGGTTGCCGGGTTAGAATAGTGCCACTCCGTGTCTTCCCGTGGATGTCGTAAGAAGCGACTAAGATAATAAGAGCTTCTAGTACTGTTAGGCGATGGGCTTGCAACCTGTCACTAATACACTAGTAAACTTCTTGGTGTGATAGTGCAAAATGTGGTTACAGAATTATATTCAAGTATTTTTAACTTGTTGGTACTTCTGTAGCTCTGCCTACCCCACTCTGGGAATGAAGGCGTGATGTTATGTATGTATGTAATCTTGCAGGTAGGTATTATCAAGAGGTTAATTTAAATCGAACATGTTTATTATTATTATCTTGTAGTGACATGTATACCGATAGTTGACATGTATTAATATCATCTATATATAAGTAGCTCATCCGATGATGGAGTCGGAAGATGGCAACGCGATCTCCGCTGTTCTGAACGTATACGGACCCACGAAGTTTAAACTCGTTAGATACCTATTATTTGTGTTCATTAGCAGCTGATGACAGTGCAAAACCCAATACGTGCTAGCGCCTTTAGCTAAATAAAATTTACACTTGGAAAGACATCAACGCGCTACCGAGCTCACATTAATGTTTCATTTGCACAGAAAAAAAGGCTGTGCAGAATAAATGCCTTCAAACATTATCTACGAGTCGTACCGAAGTTAATTTAAATCGAAAATGTTTATTTAAAAATTCAACACGTGGATAAGACCAGACATGTTAGGGATATTTCAAAAAGTATTATTTCCTGCTCTGAATCATTATCCTATAGCAAAGAACCATTCATTATTTTTAATCGACTTACACATCACCTCCGATAGATCTAAGTGCCTATAAAAAACTGCGTCGGCTTAAGCGGGTTTACCTCTTAAGCATCTTTTATTTGACCGTTATTTTGTGAGTCACTAACAACGAAACCGCACGATTTTTTGATCCGGGATTACGAATATTACGATACATATTATACCCACAAAATATAAATTGTGGTGACACCGTTAAGAATTACCGATAGCTGATATTTTATTATTCCTCATATGATTATCTTTATGTATTTTACGAAAATATTTATTGTATTAAACAGATGAAAACTATTGTCTAATGGATTGCAAAAAGTTTTCTTCAAAATAATCTTTGAATTCCTTTTTGATTCGCTACATGAGTAGGTTATCCTATTGAAGTATTGTTCAGAATGCGCCCATATATATTTTTTTATTTAATACAGGTAAATTCTTAATTTAAATTGTACAGTCGTAGTCATAAATAGGTATGTTTACACGTTATTACCTTGTCACTTTCATTCACTGAGAAAATTTCATATATCTTTAATATAAGGTAAGGGAGCCGGTGAAATCACTAGCATAGACGCATTCCATCTTCAACCTCAGAGTTATACCTATACCTAGTGTATTAGGGGAATGGTAAATTTTCGCGTATTGTCTTAAAAAACTATTTCTTCAAATTAAAAAAGTGTAGGTATATTTGAGATACTCACAATTAAATAAGTCCCACTTGATTTGTTAAACGATATATCTAATTTGCAAATCTTTATTTTATAATTTTCTAATTAACCCCCAAAGGCCTCCATGTTTGAAAATCATTTATTCAGGTTACACGTCCTTCTTGGGTCACCGACTTACATTAGGTACCTATGTGTACCAAATTTCAATTAATCGGTCCTTTGGTTTCGGAGCAAATGGGCTGTGACAGACGGACGGACAGACAGACAGACGGGAGTGATCCTACAAGGGTTCCGTTTAGTCCTTTTGAGGTACGAAGCCCTAATGATACAGGCCTATTCATATTACAGGCATTTTTAAGCAAGCATTTTGAGACAAGCATCAAGCATTAGACAGTATGAGTAAATACGTGTTATAATAATATAGCCAATAGGCTATCAATATTCCCACGGCTGTTTTGGAAGCGTAGGCTCTAACAGGTGACACGTATCTCCCCGGGCGAGGTAAACGCGTGATGGAGTTTCACCCTAATAACTACTCAAGCCGAATGCGGACGCGAGTTCGCGATCCCGTGGGATCCTAGACCACCTACATATTAAATCCTATTAGAAACTACAGATTCTACGAGTACATACAATTGAAATGACTTTGAGTTTTCATGAACACCGTACAGGTTCCATCAAAATCGAGCACGTAAGTTGGTTTCCTATCTAGGTATACTTCGTTGTAAATATAACACATTAGGATAAAACGGTACATTTCCTAGAATAAAGTAAATATAATAGTTATCTAACTATTCTAATTCTTTTAAAATAATATATAATTCTATTTTAGACTTCTTTTGGGGCGAAATCGTGAGCAAACCGTTTCTTTTGATTTAAAAAATAACAGAAGTTTAAATCAAAGCAAAATTGAAGAAGTTGGAAATGGATCGTGTCATGTCATTTTAAGAAACACTAATAAAAAGAAAAATCTAAGAATAGAAAAACTTTGAGATCAAATAATTTAAACCAAATTAATTTAAACCACTTTTACTCTTCAGTCTTCACCAGCTTTCGGAAGTTGACAAGATGAATGTCATGTTTAATACCAGAAATTCCAACAGTAAAATCGAATGAACAGCAACCTTAACTCTACCTATATTAATTTCGTTCCGGCACATCAAGCAATTTTCAAGATACGTGACGCAATAACCAATTTACAGTAAGTTTTGCTATACGACAACTTTAACGAAGATCAAGGAATATGTAAGTATTAAGTTTTGCGAAAGCCTCAGTTTTATGATGCTCATAAACATCTCGACATTCTTTCTAATTAAAGCAAAACGAATTTGTCTCAGATGCAAATTCTGGCACAGTTTTCGGTATCACTTTTTACCAATATTTCACCAACATAATTGACACACATCTGCAAAATTTCCGTATTTTAAGATCGAAATTTAAATGTTCTCTCGTGGCCTGGTAATTATGTAGGGGAATCCATAACCGGATGAGTGCTATATTGGTCTGATTTTCTTTGGTCGTTATTTTTGCTCTAGCCTATGTTCGAACAAGTGAACACTTTCAAACCAAATTTGCTAGCAATTACAGATTTTTACGCTAACTAAAATTATTTATATACTTCTTGTTATCCCTGATAATTAAATATTTTCCCTTTTTATTGACGAGTCATAAAGTAAAGCTACGAATTCCAATTTAACAACTGCGAATATGAATCTCCCTTTCATAACATTTATTTCATCGACCACAAAAGTCATACATGCCTATGAGCTGCATTTTTATGAAGCAGCATAATAGTTGCATAAAGATGCAATCAGTATGCACAGTATTAGTACTTGTTAGACAGGTCGGTAACGCTCCATATAGTAAGACTCCTCCCACTTGCTACTATGGTATTATGGGTACACGCTGTTTCCTAATTATTAACTGCCCTGCTAACATAAAATGCAGTATCTGAGACAAAACTTCTGTAGCAAATTTAACCTTATTACTAACATTTTAGGGTTGAATCTGCTTTGGCCATTAAATCTGAGATACTGCTTTTTTGCTTAGGAGGGCAGTATAACACGAGTATCCAAACCTGCTCGAGATAGTGTGCTGTAATTGATTACATTGTTAGTGAATTTAATTGTAGTTATTACATTGAATAGTCTCTAGGACGAAAGACAAAAGAAAGAAAATATATTTAGGCGTAACACACATTCGATACGCGTATTTTTAAAGATCAAGCGAGGTCTTTGCTATGATTTATAAATTAGATCGATCGATCCTACTTAAAGTAAAGTTCAAGATGAAATAGCTATTCATTATATGTAGTTAGGTACGTACGTTATATGACCAACAGTACCAATTTAATTAATCACACTTTGACCTATTTCAATTTACTCAGACTTTAGGTACGGGTAGTCCCAGTTTCGTAACAGCGTTTGACCTGCTATCGCTGTCACACATGCTCTCGCAGCTGACAGTATAGTTGTCACTCGTGTTTCATAGAATAACGGAGATTGCCGATAACTATTAAGAAGCTGGTAAAACTGTACCTTCGCGGGAAGGTTAATCACATTTCTAAAAACCGGTGGGCATTTGATTGTAATCAAAGCCGTTTTATTTCGTGCATTGCTCGTTTTATTCGGGATGAACGTGTCTACGAGCCTTTTAGATAACGCATTGTATAACCCTTACATATTTCTTAATGCTCTCTATTATATTGAAAACATTACACATTCTTTGGTCAGCCGTGTAAAAATGCAGTTTCTTCTTCTTAGCGTGTCGACGGCGTATTAGATGCAACTGAGCTGTCATTTGTTTACTAACAAACTACGAGTACCTATATACATTACTGAACATTACATTGTTAAAATCGTTACAGAACACATGAAGAGAATGATGTTTCTCTAGCCCAAGAACCTCTACCTACCCTATTTGTTATTTGATTGCTAAATCTAAAATAGTCATATTTCAAAAAACACAATCTGATTTAATTATATCCTCACATAAAGTTACCCGTTTTTTATTGCACATTCTCTAAATGATGTAGTTTTCAGCATTTTTCCACTATTACCTCGAATCCCGTAATACGTTGACGGTGTTCGTTAAATTACTATATTGTACATGTAATCTCATCGTGAACGGCTATTAAATACCATAGTTTCGATAGCATCGGATGCGTTACAGTCAATCAATTTCAAATAACGAGGATTGTAGCAGTGTTTAAAATGTGGTTTACAGTTTTTTACGATATCTGTATTTTGAGAACAGTCGCTATCCGTCGCGACCTAAAGGTTTCAAAAACCAACAACCATTAATTATTTTTTTTGCTGTCTGGATGAAATTACTTATCTCGGCTTACAGGTTAACTTTATAAACCCGATTTCGATTCCTATCATCGACTGCCAATATTTTTCATCTCTATGTACCAACTCGTATTATAGGAAGATGGGGTATGTAACGATATTGTATGCAAATTCCACAATGCCTACTTACATTGCAACACAATATCTGAACAAAGTGTTAATCCTAAAGACTTTACGTAATTATCTTAAACGCATCCGAAGGCGGATGTTTAGTGCACAGATATTACGTTCAGACAATAAACTGGGTAGTTAAAGGGTAATTCAGAATTGGTGCGCTTTCTTTCGACATTGTCTGTTGCAATCTGCCTTTCGAATTTTCAACAATACCTACCATTTTTTTTAGTTTAACAATTTATATACACGTTTCCATGTTTCTCTTATCTTGCTACTGAGTAATCAGTGTCACTAAATGTTTGAATCAATGACTCTATGTTGGGTCTATTTGGTATCAAGCATGTTAAGCTCGGCGCTGAATGTATTAACAAATATCCAAAACTATCTAATGTTTAGAGGAATGGCTTCTATTTATGCGTAACCATCTAATGAAGCACCCCCTGTGGCGGCGAAGAGGTCGAATGAGCTCTATACAAGCGGGCGGTCTTCGTTAGCAATTTTATTGAACTGTTCAGTAATTCAAATGAATTCTCTTTTCATCTTCATTTATGGCATTTTAATATCACAGAATATTGATTCTCGTTAGCAGCTGCTACTCTACGTATTTTGCAAAACAAGTCTTGATCGCTCACCTTCTCAGTTACCTGAGAAATCAATCACCATAAAACCCATGGTCAATATAATATCTAGAGGTTTCTTCGCAGGTGTGAAAAGTGGATGGAGGACCCGTACCGCGTACACATCATGTCTTTCATGTTTTATTCAAGTTCTATTTCTGAAAGTCAGAAAACGGCCCTAAAATGTTTGTAAAGAAGATAATTTACCAAAACTGTGTCACGTGAGATTTCGGTAAACTTTTATAACTTTCGGAACGTGTCGATTTAGATGTCAAATATATTATTAGACGCTATTTACATATTTTTCTACTCTCGGGTGCTCGTCTATCTAATACATTCAACGAATACGTAAAATTATGAGGTTTTGAGCGTTCTGATACTTATTTATGAAGATATGTTATCACGTTTCGAATTTCTAAACACTTAAGTTTCGTTTTAATATATAGTAACAGTATACTCGTGTACCTGAGGAATTGTATGGAGATTTTATTATACGTGTACTTTTTTATACGGAAGTTATGGTATGCGATAGAATTCGGCGTCGCGGCAGACCAAGGCGACGTTGGCGGGATGATCTTGATGCCTTTAATCAAGACTGGTGCGAGACTCCCCAAAATAGGGCTATGTGGAAGGAAGGTAGGGAGGCCTTTGCCTTGCAGAGAGACATTATAGGCTGTTAAATAAGTAATAATAATTGGTATACCTACTTCACCTGTGATTTAAAATAATATCATGCAGAATCGATTATGAGTGTTATTTTTTTAAATAGGACGATTTATAATATTTCAAGTTTTTTTTGTCGTGATGATTAATTATGATGTGTCGTTTCAAATGCACCGGGTATCAAAAGTTGCAAAGGTCAAGCATGTTTATATTGAACTCTGACGTGGAAGTTTTAAAAGACCATAAATTACTATCTAACCGATAAGCACACGCCGTGTAGTCGGGCTCTTTGAAAAAGTGAAAATATAGAAAGAGATGAGCTGTAATTTTGGTGCAAGGCAATTTATAGAGACCCGGATAGACGCTGTTTAAAAATAATCGCTGCCATTAATTACGATGAGCAATTGATAAATAGCCTAATAAATACGTCGCCTACCACCAATCAGCAGTTTTGATAGCGTACGAGAAAAGGAATGGGCGGACACGGATCCTACGCGCCGCGCCGCGTGTAGAAGGTACTGGTTTTGATAATTAGTGGCAATTTTGTAGATTTCTATCTTATATCTCCTTAATACCATAAAAAGTAAGAGTACCTACCTAAGAAATAAAAAAAAAACTATTGTTAAAAAACTATAATAATATCTTAATAAGGTAGGTATATATTTTTAATTGATCTCATCACCTTATACATATACTTCAATATTTATGGCGACTATGTACTTATATGCAATGCTATGAAATTACCTTACCTCAGCATTGATGTAAGGTAATTTCATTGCATTGCATTGCATCACATTACAACAGGCCATAGAAAGAGAGATTCATACATTTAATTCGGCTATCACAATGTGATTCTTCCAAGACTTGACTTACGCGGTTGAACATGACATGTGACAAGGCAAGTAGGTAGGTAGCCCGGGGCCCAATAATCGAATTGATTGACACATGACATGCGAAGTCAAAGGGTTACATTTTTAAAAAAAATGCCTCACCTCAATGTATTATTAGTATGGATCGGATATTCGGATCGATATTTACCTATACTTTAGCGGCGTGAATGGTATGGAGACGGACTCAGCTTTATTTTGGTAATAAAATTCCCGGGATTACTTAACTAAGTAACAACGCAGTTCAAACTCATATTTGAGAGTTTAAATACGCTTATTTTTTATGTATTTAATGTAATTTTCTATGGGAAAATATTAAATCTAATTTACCTGAGTTTTATTCAACTAGGGAAATATCATTATCATTACTTAGTTTATCGGAACTTGCCGTGAGTACTAGTACTTTTAAACTACTAGTACGTTTATAATTGTTTACTTCCGACGTTTCAAGGACAATATTATCCCCGTGGTCTCAAACCCCACCCCTATCTCTACTGCCGCCATTGTCTCACGCATAGCAGGTAAAAAAGGCGGGCGATATAAAGAAAATTTATCACCACGTGTACAATATGCATATACACGGGCTTTATCTTAGAAGTTAAGTGGGGTCTTGATAGTAATTAGTTTTCTAAAGTGCATAGATCACTCGCTGCTGTCCTGTTAAATAGTAACGAAGCTGTTTCTATAAAACAAGCTAAGAAAGTTTTAGCCAAACCAAATTTATGTGTTGACCTACAGTATATACATGATAATTTTGAAATCATACAAATTGCTATAACAAAATTACAAAGTAGCAATTTATCCATAATCATTTGAAATATACGATGAAGTAAGGATGGCTATAGACTGGACGGCAAATAACAAGTTAATAAATAAACTCAATCAACTCATGGACAGAAATCCCGATCTTGATGAGCTTCGAGAAATGTGTGAGCAAATGAATAAGGCAAGTGACTCTTCTATTTACAAATATGCAACGTTAACTTCGGTAAATGTAGAAAGGTCATTTTCGATGTACAAATGGATACTTACAGTATCCAGAAACGGACTTACCATGTCGAATTTGGAAAGAATTGTACTTATTTATTATAATTCTAAGCAAAGTCAAAGTCTATAGATAACAAAGATTATGCGTAAACTTTTTAACCTCTCGGTTAGGTTACTAAAATAAGTTAATTTGCAACCAACCAGTTTAAATATAATTTAGTGTTTAAAACGCGTAGTGTTTAAGAGTTTATAATGTTAAACCATTTCCGCATAACTCTTGTTAAATATTTAATTTATTAATACATCGATGTACATGTTTTATATTATAATGTAATTGTTTTATTATTCTCCTGTATTACAGAACCCTTGGATCTATAATACTATACAACTTACCAGTTGTGTAAAATAATTCACGCTGCGGCTACACTACATACAATGTTCTTGTAAGATCTATATACCAACTTATTTCCTTACAAAAATAGCCAAAAATACCCATTAACTAATTATGTTACTAAATTTGTACCTTCTTATGTAATTTTGTGCGATCCCGGAGTCCCGGAGCATATTTATTAAAATGATTAAAATTAAAAAGCCGCCTCCATATTAGCCCAACATTTTCCGGGATTTTGCCAAGTTTAGGTAAATATCGATCCGAATATCCGATCCCTGATTATTAGGCTGCGTTTATAAAGTAAAGAAAACTAAAATGAAATTGCATTTATTTTATTACTAAGAATAACTTTTCAATATCGGAACTTTTATAGTTCCGATATATCGAATCCACGGCCCAACCGATTTTCATGAAACTTATTTAGAATCATGCCGATTAAAGCTATCTTTTTAGGGTTCCGTAGTCAAACTAGGAACCCGTATAGTATGGCCATGTCCGGCCGTCCGTCCGTCCGCAGCCTAGCTCAGAGTACAGAAACCCGTAATTTGGCATGAATATACATGCATAAACTGGTAAAATAAAATGTTATAAAAAAAAACATTATCTCTCCCCTACACGTAATATGGGGATGTGTTTTTTTTCTCGTCTACCCCATAATTTGGGGTGTCGTTGGATAGGTCTTTCAAAAATATTGCGGGTAAGGGATCCCTTTATGAAATATTAAGCTTTAAAGCGCTTATTTTTGTTAGAGTCAAGTGTCCCCACAGCCAAAACTACAAATAGTAAAAATCTGAAAAATATCTTCAATGAAAGCTCATATAACGTATTTAAAAGGAAAACTATCACGAATAAGGGCCTTTTGTTTGATTAGTACTTGTACTTTTATCTATTCTGTGTCAGTAGTCAAACTAATTGTTAAAAATCGTAAATAATGGTTAAATCTCAAGGATATTTAACTTATTGCCTCTAAGTATTACTGAATGAAAATGAAATAACCAACCGCAAAAAAATATGCAGATACGAGTTTGAGTAAGTAAGACGACGAAATGACTTTAAATAAAAAAATAGTTAATAGGTATTTGTTGTCTTTTTAAGTTTATACTTTACGACTTCGGAACCCTACACTGAGCTTGGTCCGACATGCTCTTGCCGGGTTTTTTGAAATGTCTTAATCTTACCATCCGTTTCGGAGCTATGATGTCACAGACACAAATCGCACTGCTAGATCAAAACAGCATCAACTCAAAATAAAACTGTATTTTAAAATCAACTTTAATACCAATGTGTTTGGACTTGAAACAAATCTAACAGTTTTTTTTGAGTTGATACTGTTTTGACCTAGCAGTGCGAAATGTGTCTGTGACATCATCATCATCATCACCCAAATGGGTAAATGAACATATTTAAACAAACACGTTATACTTAAAACACTTCTCTTTTCGCGCCAGGGTTACGAACGGTTATCAGCTATCACATGTATATTAAAATGTATTTTTATTCTGACGTTTACCGGTATTTGTCATCAATCAGCCACACTGAACATCTTCTGTGGTCTCTTTTGGATTTAACGGAACTCACGAACATATTATGTTCCTCGGATAAATTGGAGTCGATTTTATACTCGTACATTTAGGCAGCGACAGAGATACTTTTAACGTTACTCGATTAGCAGGGCTCGGACTTTTCATCGCACGGTAAGATGAAAGAAAATTATGGAGTCGATATTTAAATTAAAACTTTTGTCATATTCATACTCATAGTCATTCATTTAAATAACACCTAAAGATTACATTATAAGATTGTTGTGAGCTTTAGTTTGGTGGAGAACACTATGTACATGCTTTCAGATAAATGTTTTAGTTGTGAAAGGTCTGCTCCATAAGGTCATGTCACAACGCATTTTTAATGATCGCATTTTAGATCCTTTTAAGTATAAATCCAGTACTAAATGGCACAATATTGCGGATGAGAAATAATAATTAACGCCGTGTGCACCGAATGCTGATATAAATAAATGACACTTCCGAAGACGTTGATAATAATATGAGGGGAATGACTTGAGTATGAATATGACTAAAGTTTAATTTTAATATCGACTCCATGATTTTCTTTCATCTTACCGTGCGATGAAAAATCCGAGCCCTGTCGATTAGTTTCATTAAATCAAGCCAGCGCTCTCCTTTAAAAATAATTAAGTCGACCTTTAACCCCGTGAGACTACTCTAGCGAAAATAAACGGGCTCTGACCGCAATTAAAATTAAGCTTAAGATTCGTTTAATGACCTCTAGTTAGACAGCCAACCGAGCGATCCTCCGACTCCATTGTTCTTTGTAATTAATTAATAAAAAATGTTAATGCTCACGGCAAATCTCCACGAATTTCAGTTTTAAAATATCAATATGCTTTACGGCTTCCGTTAGAAATAATTAACGTGTTTATTACTCTTGAACTCTTGAACCTCTGTGGCGTAGTGTTTTAAGTTCCGACTTCGACCGATTATATTTTAAATAGCAACTTTGGTTACGCAGGTGTGTTGCGAGTTCCGAATAGCAATGAAAGTTTAATGATCTGCCCTAAAAACTATGAATAATTATTGATTTACATATCTTAAGAGAAAACGTTGAGGCTAACTTGTCAACAAATTAAAAAGAAAATTTCTCACTCTGCAAATCGTCCATACTAATTTAATAAATTGATTAATCGCCTATATTTATCATAGTGCATCACACAACAACACCATGATAATTGATTAACAATCAAGTTGTCAACAAAGCTTCCGAGAACAAAAGAACCATAAAAAAACACAATGCAGTAGCGCGACCCGCGACCCGGCCATAAATATCGGTGTTAAAAACGAACCAACAAATCGACAAGATTAGTGATCAATGTGATAATGTATGCGTGTCGCCCATTCTCTGTCGGCTTTTGTTACCTCGTATATTTTAAAAGGTGCAGTGGAAGGAGTTGGAATACATTTTAAACGGTAATAAACCAGTATTTATGGATCATCCGAATTTAAATAGAGAAGTATAAGCCTGAGTATAATCTTTATTTGTTTGCGTGGGGGTCTAAATGGTCCACTGAGTTGTTCCTTTTTAGACAGCGTGCTTTATCATAATTGATTTCTGATGACAATCTTACATACAGCATGAATAAGAGATTTATAACTAAGTATAAGTTTTATAACACATATATATAACAACGCTAAATGTTCCTCAACGGGATTTTTGGTTTTTAAACATTCTAAAATGTAAAGTAACTGTTTTAAATTTAAGCTTGGTTTTTTTATACAGCGAAAAAAAGCATTTTTCTAATTACATTAAATAACCGTCATTTCGCACAAGTTTTCGGCAAATTATAGAAATTGACTACAGACTTAATAACAATAATTAGTCCATTGAGACACATGTTTTTCAGTTTTATTTTAGGTATAATTTTAAGAAATCGTGCATATTTGACCGTTATTTTTCTAATGTAAAAAAAACCTGGTAGGTAGTTGTGGTTAAGACATTTAGTTTTATTAAGTTCTGCGGGTTTTCGCTATCGCTTATTTATCGACACACCTTTCCCGTTCCAAAAAAACTAGAATATCTGTATATTTTAGTGTGTAAAAGAGTTTAGATGTCCAGATGGTGCATGCATAATTCATATCCTTAGCTATTTGGTGTTTTCGAAAGTGGCTTGATGTGATAACTGCATTTTTCGACTTTATGAATATTGATACATTAATACCGCTTTGTTTTTGATTTTTATGGCCCAGACGGAGCTTTAAACCGTTCTATTAATACTTACATATTAAACAAAATGTAGATGCGGTTTACGAGCTCAAAGTTCGTATAGAACCGTAAACTTTCTAAGATAAGTAGGCTGTATACATATAGGCATCGAATACATTAATCAAAATTATGGTCGTTTATAAATTGCAATTTCGTAAATAATTTCACCTAACCGCAGTCAAATACGTTCTTCAGAATTCTCTGCTGAAAGCAGCTGGGGAATGTCTACTGAAATGTCCAGGCAGGTCATCATCATGACACGCTCTTATCCTCCAGTAATAGTGACTGACTGTTGCTGGTGACTGTACTTTACTCGTGAGGGTCGTAGTCGAATGCGCAAGCAGAACCTGCAGCGCTAAAAATGGTATTTACTTACCTACTCGTACTTACCTGTATACTGCAAAAATGAAGTAGAGACTTGTTAAGGTAGTTTACAACACGCCACATGTTAATAATTAAACTTTTTTTTACAGAATGCACCGTCAGTAACTGACTGAAGATGATTGAAAACAAACAAAAACTTTATATAAATTCAACGAGAAGAAGAGTCAGGTGCCATCTAGGAACAAACAGAAAATTACTTTGGAAACACATTTGTGATTAAAATTCCTGCACTTAATCAGAGATGGCGTTAGTGTTTCTTCTGTTAGCGTTTGGTGCGGCAAGTGCTTCCACTCCGGGCGGAGAGGTGGCGCTAGCGAACGTGACAAGATTTGCTACAGGAGATATTTTCGCTCTCATTAGTAAGTATCGAAAATGGGCTGTTTAAAAAAAAACAATGTACATCGCATTAAATTAAAAAAACTGACTGAGGATTACCAACAACAATCGTTTTTTCTCATTCTTCTTGAGTTACAGTTTTGAAAAGAGTATTGCTAACTCTGATCGCATGACTTACAAATAACAATACAAAGAATCTCTAAATTTTTCGATGCACAACTTTCACTTTTCTCAATCTCTCAAGGGTTAGCTGGAAGAGATATCTTAAAGGGATAAGTTCGCCTTTGTACATTATTTTCTGGTATCTTCATTGTATTGTTTCTGTTTTATTTTGTACAATAAAGTGTTTACATACATACATGTTTCGGTACTTACATGTTTCGGAGTCCAATAATGTTAAGATAAACATTAGCTTAGCTTCGGAAGTATTATAATTTATAACAGGGCAGCAGTTTTGAAGAAGTCCAGTCCGAATATACTTTGTGATATCAGAACACTAAGTAGGTACTTAGTTAAATTCCAAGATTTCCGGAAGTAAGTTTTACTTTTCAACAAAGGACATTAACGCGTCCGAGCATATATTTGTAAAATGTCATGAAATCTTTGCAAAACCCAATTTTTGTTACAACAAACTTAACAATCGTTATGTTATGACATATTGCAGGCTCAGATTGCGGCATGACTCGATGCATGGAGGTCTCTCACGGCACGGCGCTGCCGATGGGTGGCGAGGGCTGCGTGTGCCAGTGTGGCCGCGAGACCCCTGCCTTCAGGGAGGACCAGAGGATATGCGTTAACCACGTGGACGGTAAGAGCTACGTATTCCAAGCCCAGCGGCATGACTCGATGCATGGAGGTCTCTCACGGCACGGCGCTGCCGATGGGTGGCGAGGGATGCGTGTGCCAGTGTGGCCGCGAGACCCCTGCCTTCAGGGAAGACCAGCGGATATGCGTTAACCACGTGGACGGTAAGAGCTACGTATTCCAAGCCCAGCGGCATGATTCGATGCATGGAGGTCTCTCACGGCACGGCGCTGCCGATGGGCGCCGAAGACTGCATGTGTCAGTGCGGCCGCGAGACCCCCGCCTTCAGGGAGGACCAGCGGACATGCGTCAACCAAGTGGACGGTAAGAGCTACAAATTAAGCCTAGCGGCAGGCTGCAATGCAAAATATAAGCTTGATACCGGAATCAAGAAGGCTTTTTTGTAAGGATATTGCTTTGGCTTAAACTTGTAGATGACTTGAGTTAATATTTAAAAATTTAAATCATTAAAAGGGCATTTCTTAGAAAGTTTGTACCTAGTTAAGGACTATAATTAAGAAAAGTTAACTTTTCCGCTGAGTTACGAAAATTAGTTGTACATTAATGTACTACTTTCAACGCCAATTAGCAGTTTCTCAAATTCAATAAATTAAGCAGATTAAATACTCACCCGCTAGTAATATGCTTGCATTCGCTACAGGAGTTTTGTCTGAGATACCACCATTTGTCTTATAACAGTATAACTAATTTCGTAACTCAGCGGAAAAGTTAACGTTTCTTAATTTTAGTCCTTAACTAGGTACAAACTTTCTGAGAAACGCCCTAAAATCCTAGTTCATTACAAACTTCTGTTCAAGTATCAACAATCCTGTTATGACATTATGAACCTGTTATCAACAACCAGATGATCAAAATGATTCTTGAATAAAGCACCGTTAATATTTACGAGCTATCTGATTACCATACAACAGAGTGCAAACTGCATACCCAAAGGCTAATTCATACATTACTAATTCCTCACTATCTACGTGATGTATCATAGGTTAAATGTAATTACTAGGTAGTGATTGAATGACGAGCCTAGACACTGAATTTACAATAAAACCAAACTTAACAACAACTCATGTTGTTTCCGATTAAAACGTCAATTGAATGTCGTATTTTCTAATTATTTCCTGTATTTTTCATGAAAATTGTACTTACAATAAATTTTTTTCGTTACAGGATAAATTTTCGTTTTATTACAGCTATGATGTGTTTATTTTTCATGTAAGGGTAACAAATTTCTGAAGTCCTTATTTACTTTCAGAATGCCTCATGGCGAGTTTTGGTCGAGAGGCGACGAAACCCCAAATTCCCTTGGTGTTCCTGCCATTGAAAGGACAAATCATGTATCCATCAAAAGAAATAATTTTCACTGGTAAGCAGTTTAAATTTGTTTTTTTTTTTATCGTTAAGTAATTTACTGTCAAAATACATTTATACAATTAAATTAACCACGGTTTACTTCCAAAGAATACTTTTATTTGAAAAATGCAAAAAGGACATTCCGGTACCGGGAATCGAACCCGAGCCTCCTGGGTGAGAGCCAGGTATCCTAGCCACTAGACCATACCGGATATACAATATCATCCAAAATACCGCGTCATTTTCAGACGTTGCGGACGCAGTATGCGCAGTAACCAGTGCGCAGTACCTGTCTCCCTCCGGGTGGGTTACTTTACGGGATCTTCTGGATAACGACGTTCCTTTTGGACTGTACCGGGATGAGGGCAGCACTTTTTTGCAAGTATGTATTAATTATCCCTGTGTCCCAGCAACCAAAATGTATTTATTATGACCACCAAACAATAATAAACATTAGTTAGGTATACATACGCAAGTAAAACGAGAGGTTTATTTATTATTTATTTATTTATTTAAACTTATTTGCACAAAACAATAAAGTACGCAATTAATGCCCGATGGCATTCTCCACCAGTCAACCATTAGGCGAAACAGATACTGAGGTCGGTGCGAAGAATAAATGTAGTTAGTAGGTAATTTTCGATTATCATGTTAAACAAGATGTAATCTCAGGAGAGATCGATCTCAAATGAGCTTTTAATAGGAAAATGGGATCGAATTATGACATAGACAGACACTCAAACACAATAGGTATTTCAGAACTATTCCTTTATTTAATTCTGCAAATTTTATAGTTGAGTATAGATTCAATAAGTTCATTACAGCCTTTACATGTTTTCAAATATTTTATAAATTGTAAATAATAATATGTGCTAATTAAATAAGTAGTAGGTACCATGAAATAATACAAATACTCGTAAACCAAAAAACACACAACGTCATCAACACCCGTTCAATCGACCGGCAAGGACGCAGGAGTAATAAACGAGAGCATTATAGGTATACGATACGAGCGATAAATACTAAAATGTTAATTTATGGCACAGATTGTAGTTTCCAAGATATTGATAAGTGTACAAATCGTCGGTCAAGATGTGACACCTCATTGATAACATAAACTAAGTACTTATTTTTGTAATGTAGGATATATTTACAAGTTAACACGATATACTATTTAAAGCTTCGTGCATAAAATCTTAATTCACCAAAAAACATAGTTACGAGGTTTCATCTAGACCGACGCTATGTGATTTTCGTTTTGGAAGACATGCGAAATTAATAAAAACGATAAACATGATACTCAGCAAACTGTATGGCAATAAAGTACGTAATTAATCTCCTCTAATTATAAGAATGATTATAAGTTATTGGAAACTCCGTGCAATTCTCTTTTTGTATATTATAGCTGATTCTGACGTGAAAAACATACTTACATGCTATCGCATTTTTTGTACAATTTGGGTAAACCAACCAACTGTTTGTTTTTAGAGGAATCGGATATTAAATCCCTTAAAACGCACAAATTTAGAACCGGAATCGTTCCACCGTTAAATAAATGTCCACTGGTTTATCCAGAAATACAAGTTGGTGCTACTGGAAACACTTGTGATATGTCACATCAAGTCACTCCAGTGAGATCCTATCATAATCGTAAGGCATTACCGTCATACTTGCATCTGACAATGTTATATCACGTAGCCACAATCTACGTGGAAGATATATAAACAGAATTTAAACAATCGTACATACTTAAATATAACCCATACAATTATAAAAGTATACGTTACGTATTAATTGGGTACAATCCTGTTTCTGGTCGATAATTATGCTAATATAAAAGGGAAAGGTTCGAGGAATTAAGAGGGTAATCACTTTTTTATGATCCTGGCCCCGGTTGGGGTCCATTTGACAATCTAAATAAAGTAGCTTTTTTAAATACAACATAGTTTACCCGCACGTCTCTCTTCTAAGGTTTAACTTAATTTTGATATAACATACAAGAAATGCGGTGAATTCTTCAACGTGTCAAGATGTTATCTCGGAGCAAACCCTGTTCGTTTTTGGGCGGTATCCTTGGCGGGGTGCCAGTGGTGGCAGACGGCATCAATCGGACTGGCCGCAGCGTCGAAATGCGACTCGCTCCTGATAAACTTTCAGATAAACACTAAGGCGTCAAGGAGCAATTTGTACGAACCCTCCAAATACACCGCATTTAGATGTCTGCATAGTGATAACGCTCACCCGAGACTGTATCAAACCAGCGGAAATCAACGGATATGTTCAACTAAAAAAATGTTCATTCTTATTTGGCTATAACTGAATATTAAATGACCGAGATGACATTAATATAACAAAGTAATTAATTGCTGTTGACAAATTTATGTGGACCCCATAACGGGCTACTTATACGTTAAATTCGCAGTAAACTAACGCAGTTTTATAGCGTTTTTACAATTTCATTCCAAAATTAAGAAGTAGGTAGAGCACCATTTTGCTTGAATTGATGCGCCCGTATATTGCAAGTCCATATAAGCTTACGAAGTGTCTATAAAGACGCGCTCCTCTACTCATTTAACGCACGCTCGTTTGTTAAATGGTGAACTGTTGTGCCTTTTCTATAAGATCAGTTTTATTATTTAGAATGGAATATATTGTGTTGAATTTCACTGTCTGTTTTCCAGTGGAGAGGCTCGTCGGCACTTCATAGCCGTCTAGAGGGCCGTCTGATCGCGGTGCACGTGCTGTGTTCCGCCCCCACGCCCACTCGCCTCGCAGCGTCTTGCGCTGCCTTCAGAGTGGCTGGTGCTTCTCATAATATTGGTAAGATTATGAAAAAATAGGATCTTTCTTTTCAATACATTCGTTTTCATTAGAATCTTCTCACTACAGTCGAATGATGTCCAGTCCTGAACGTAGGATCTTCGTAATGACGGGTCTCCTGTGGCTTTAATTAAATCGTCAGAGCGGTCCGTCTACCTTATTTATAAGTATAGCATCGGTATCAATCGAGCTTGTGCCTCGCATGAAAGCAAGTGGATACCGCAACCTTAAATTATTTGCAATAGCCATGAAAGAAGTATCAATTACCCGTTTGTTTGAAACGCAAATTAGTAAATAGAATGGCAAAAAGTAGCATCTTAGGAGAACTAGGGGTCGTGGGTATTCATTACAAGATTGTTACCAATCCGTTGGAGCCGGCACATTCTGCTACAATTATAAAATCAAAATAAAAATAAATATCACGGGACAATTATCAATATGTATTACCTTGATTTTATGTCTTCTCTGTATGTTAAATAAGCCCCAATTATTTTTCCATCAGACGTTCGCTCTATACCCTTCCATGCTGGAGAAATAGTGACCACGGAACCAGCAACGCAAAGCCAAGGTCTAAGCGTCTTAGAATCCTTGGCGATCTGCGTTTGCGTCCTGATGTTGATCTTCGTTTACGCAGCTGGCATCGTGTTTTACGTACACTACAAAAAGAAGCAGAAAAGAAAGAATAAGGACCCTGAAATAAACTTTTCTACCACTACGTCAACTGAAAATGCATCTACGTTGGACTCTAGAATAGGAATGGATAGTATGGTACGATCTTAAAAAAATATGATTAAAATTTCTTAAATAAAACTTCTGGATGATTACTAACCATTTTAAACAATTACAGAGAATGAAAACAAATCCACTGATGAAGTTGGATGGTGATTTCTTAAATGACGCCGGTTTATCTGATGTTAGTGAGCGTACTGAAGACACACTTGATTCGTTCAGTTCACAGAAGGTGCGGAAAGGTTTGAAATCAAAATTTATAAAAGCTTTAATGAACCATTTAAACAAACAATTGTTATTTTAGTTTCAGAAAACGAACCCCAATATCGTATCTGCAATGGTCCACAATAGTCGCCGTAAAAAGCCAGTCAGACCTCAAGTAAGGGCCGCTTCAACTCCGGAGCGAATGACAGAACGGTTACAAAGACGTTCCGCATCTCCAGATACATTTGAAAGGGCTCCTCACTCAGACCTGTCTATAGTAGACTACAAAGAAGAAAATACAGCAAACCAATCAACACAATCAAATGGCGAGCCTGCTATAAGAAGGAAGTTGTACTTCAACCCTGTATTTTTTGAAACCGAGCACCTAAAGGTAAATTTTTTAGTCATTATTTTGACCCGATCATATCCACTCAATTAAATAGCATAATCATTGTGCAAATAATTTCCTTTCCAGAATCCACCACCAGCCGCTTTAGAGTTTCTTGTAAAGATTCGAGAAGTAATGTCTATCGCCAAAGAAAAGATGACATCTAAAAGATTTATCCCTATCTTATCAGATATACCTGAAGAAGAGTTGTATCACACAATTGACCTTGGATGGGATATACCGTGCGCGCGGCGAGGCCGTCGGTTTAGTGCAATTAGTCTTAAACGTGAAAATAGCCGTCGAGCTGTTCATTGTGGAGGATGTCCGGGGTGCGACAGCAGTGAAAGAGAACAAAAAGCTGTTGCATTGGTCAGATCTAACTCGTGCAAAACGTGCGTCAGTGACGACTACAAGCAGAAGATTGTTCGTAAATGGTTAGACGACGTGCCATTACCACCTACATCAACCAGGCAAGTCAAATCAGTAGCCAAGGTCAGCGGAACCCCAAGAGTTACTGAAATGAAGACTAACGAAACACCCAGTTATACCCCTGAACCAATCAGACGTGTTGAGCCAAAACCTTTAAAAATTACAGAAACAAATTTAAAAGAAGCTTTGCATGCTATTCCTCAGATAGGAGAGCAGCAAGTGAGGAGGGAGGTTAGAAAGGATCAAGATATTAAAATAATTACCAAGAGTAATAACGCTAAGGATAATATTTGTACAAAAGAAGAACCAAAAATAAAAGGGTCAACCATGGTAACACTTGATAAAAGAAGTCCTTCAAGCCACGCTACTCGACGTATCAGGAAGAGTCTACCACCGCCACCGCCACCACCCGAAATGCCACCTAAATCCCCGAAGGAAGAAGAAGAACCTATACTCCCAGAAGTAAAAGTTAAAATGCAAGCCGTAATACAAGAGCTTAATCAATGCCGAAGAGTGGAACCTAAAATTTTGGAGGAAATCAATACAGAAACTATCACTCCAATTGCTCCTAAAATAGTGATTCCCGTATTAGCAGCCGATTCACATTATTTCAGTGATGATAATTTGCTAACTGAAACTCGAAGGCGTGAGCAGTTTATCGATTTTGACAGTTTGGAAAGAAATAATTTGCTCAAAAAGAGGCGGTTCTCTCTAGCTTGTGGTCCCGAAATATCTCATAGAGATGTAATAGATTATCAGCCGAATATGCACGATGCCCGAGAACGATTGTCACGAAGTTGGCGTGATGTGAGGAGAGCAGTTGAAGACTATCAGGTTTCAAAGACGAATTCAGTTGATTCTGAGTACGAAAATCGAAGTCTACCAGTAAGTGAAGTATTTATAAATACCATAGAACCGTTATATAATAACTTGCCCAAACCTGGGGCGTTGACTATACAAGTTCGCGGGTCCCCAGTTGAAAACAGGCGTAACGTCAACGAAGATTTCGATCCGGATACCCTTGATAGAAAACCAAGACGGGATGTAAAAAAGAGAGTTGACAAAATACTTTTGAAATCTGGCGGAAGCTTCAAACATAAATTCACAGAAATCCAAAATAAGGAAAGCAAATCTCCTGACGAAGGATTTACAAGAAAGATTGGAAGTCTGAGACAAATCTACGAAGCTAAAACAAAGGTACAAGACGATTCCTTGCGTACGTCATTCTACGAGAGACGCGGTAGCGTACCTTACGGAAGTGAAGAATTGACAAGATTAGTTGACTCTTTGAAGACTCCAGATTTGATTCGACAGGTCAACGGGCAAAATGATTTAAGGCCACCAGTGCCTCTCAAGCAGCGTCGTGGTTCAGATTTGACTCCTAAGTTCATTATAGCGACTCGAGATAGTCCTCCTGGCGACAGACGACGAGCTCTCGAAGAAAGAGACCGGTTCCCTCCATACTCAAGAGCAGAGAACCTTAACGCTAGACGATCTGGACGCAGACTAAACAGGACCAGATCTCGTAGAACCGACTTGAGGAAACTCTACAGAACTGAAGATTCCGGTTACATGAGTACGGATTCAAACGAATCAAAACGTAGAGCAAGATACTTGATGCAAATAAGGCCGAAGACTGTTGTGCCTGAACCAGTATCCACAATGGTGCCATCTATAACGATATCCAATAAGACACCGCCAACTCAGATTGAATCGGACACTGATGACTTGGAATCTCTTTGCGACGGGCGAAGTGAATCTGGTGGGGAGAGTGTCGAGACGGATTCAGTTTTCTTTGGTAATTTTGACGAGTCAAAGCAAATGTTGGCTGAGCTAGGAATGTATAGCTGTGATGGTCAGAAAAGGATACAGAGTCAAGAGCAGATTGATTCGGGGTTCATGGGGGAGACTAATATAATTCTGAGTGGAGATAGTGACTCGGAGCACAGGAGTGTTATTTCTATAATAGCGGGTCGGGATGGGCGAGCCTCGGCAGCCTCTATCGCGCAGTTAGATGAGCCACCATTTGTACACTCTGTTGAATGTTAATTAAATTATGGATAATAAATACTCAATTGTAATATAAGGTTAATGTAAATAGGCCTCAGTATCGAGTTGAGATTATGTAGATCACTGTTTATTTCAACATCATTCGTGTTATTCGTTATATTTACTCACTTTAAATTTACCTTAAACTAATACATTCATATATTTCATTGTATATTGTTGCGTTATATTGTTACCTTTTAAAACTGTAAGTATTCTTTCGTAATGAGCAATTTTTATCCGTTTTTACCTCAATTTAGGAACTTTTTGGTTGCTGACAAGATAATCATGCAAAAAAATGTATAAATAATAGAAAATAATCATACAGCCCACCATTGACATAGTTATATGTTCATGTTTAAACATTAATTCTAGTGGACATTGTTGATAATTTTATTGTATATTTGTTAATTTTATCGCGTATAATTGGTACAAAATTATTTGTATTGGTTTTGTTTATTTTGGTTTGTTTAAAATGATTTAATTGTGTTATTTTTAATGATGTATATTAAATGACCGGCCGGTTGTGCAATTAAACGATAACTTTATATGTAGGGGTCACCAAAATGAAAATTCTAAGATTTTTCTAGGTGCTTGGTTTTGGTACGATTAGAGGCTCGAATATTTATTGAATTACGTTTAATTTTTGTTTTTAGGATATATTATATCACGGGCTGCGTCGTCTGAATAGATATTTTTTACCTTTGTTCGTAGACAAAGTGGTTAAGAAAATATTATTGTATTAATAAATGGTTTTTTTGCATTATTTATTTTGATTGATTTTCATTTTGAGGCGTGATTTGTGATTTAGCAGTTAGGTAAACATTCTTAGCTCATCAGAACGTAACAAAGTAAGTATTTGGATGCAGAATGGCAGTTGTTTTACATATTATAATCTCGAGTAGTAAATGCTTGGCAAAGCGTCTTGTCCCGTCTTTCTGGTTCTCGGCCAAACTGGCGTAGTTTCGCGCGGACAGTTGCGGACCAAATAAAGAGTTCATTTGTGTTTGTCACTAAGCAAACTCGGGCTTTTACCGGAATGCAATTTTCCAAAATACGTGCAAGATCCAGAGCTGTTTCTCTGGCTGCGTACAAAGAAGTGCCATTAAGGTTGGGCACATTATCGTAAAAAGTACGATTGTAGGTACCGAATCCAACTGGTTCCAAACTAAATACACTTAATGAAGCCAAACGCCTTTTATTAAGTATCGAGTTTATGAAAAGGTCCACGTTTTTCGATAACATATATGCTTATGTATGGACTATCTACCTGTTTTTGTCATGAGTTTACTTATTTTAAGTATTTTGAAGCGTTATTACGATAACATTTTCGACCAACAACCTTGTGTGTCGCAAACAATCATCCTTAGGTATTTGTAAACCAAAAAAGCCAAGTTGTTAATGAATCCACCGCAAAAGTATAAGAGTTATGTCCACCGGGGACAAAAATAAAGTGCAATTATTATGGGTGTAAGTACCAAATCGTACAGTTCATTTCACGGATTAAAAAAGGTTAAACTTGACAAATCTTACATTGGAATCGATGGTCCCAGTAATGTCTTTGATCGCACCGGCTTGCGCTAAAGATTAAAACGCCCAATTTATATGCATTTAATTGAATTATCGGAATAATGTCTTCTTACAATCTTCGTTTAAATCCAACGCACTTTCACTGAACGGTGTTACATTGCTTTAACATTATTTGCTTGAGAGATGTGATTTTTGGATGGACATGCAAGTCAAGCTAGTACAACGATTCACTATGAAATTGGTCCTACAACGAGGGTTAATTCCATTTACGACTATCACATTAGCTATATCTACTTACATGTAGTACATGCTAACACAAGTCACACACACAAATGCAATGTGTGTTCATCAATTTCTTGTTCTTACTCAAATAGATCTGCACGTCATTCATTACGTATTGAGTTATCCTCAACTTTCGTGATACTCTCTACAAACAACGTTCGAATACCAGTAAAAATTATAGATATACCCGAACTCCCTGTGGATCGAAGTGTGAATTCTAATGAGTGCTAACTACCTAGTTAATCTTCATTAGGCCGACGTGTTAAACTGTCGGAGTCTGACAAACGATTGGACCTGGAGCTAAAACCAACAGCTCCTGATTAGCTAATGTTTTCAAACGGTTCAGGGAAACTTGCGACGTGTTTGTTTTTAGATCAATCGAAAATGAGTCAGGTTTAAGTAACACGTTTCAAAGACACCAAAAATGTATTTAAGTCTACATAATATATATATATATACCTACGCTATTGACAATAAAAGGTCTGTATACATACATATATTTGACTATACGGTCGATTAGATATTTGTGGCTTCTATTTTACATACACAGCACATATATTAAATTAGCAATTAGGTAAGTAAATATTAGATTAGATTCAGCCAATTAAATTTAAAACAACTGTTCAATGCTTCCTATTAAGTAAAATGCCAAACTTATTTATTTTGGACTACCTACTCATTGGTCTTTCATTATTCCTTAGAGATAACAGGATTTAATCCGCATTTGAAGAATACATTCGCTATATCTGACGTTGTAAACCTGTCAGGATAAAGACAGAGTGAGATAGCACCACGTCTGGTAGCGCATTAGTTAAGTAATTAGTTATTTCAATCTTATCACCGGCGCACGCGCTGTTAATGATGGGATAAAAATAACTCGCATGTTGGTCTTCTAAATATTTTGGTTTAGATCTAGGTTAAAGGATTGCTGTTTTGATGTATGGATAGTGACAGAAGGTATCTTATAATAGTATCACTAATAAACGATCTCGGATGCTCTTTACTCTTAATCCTACTGACAGAGAGCTAGGCAGGTATCTAATATTTTAATCAAAGCAATTGGTTTGAACTGCATGCACTATTACGTAGGTAGATACATGCAAGTGCCCTTTATTTAAATTTTGCACAATCAACCTGTATACTGTATAATATTGAAAATTTTACACTATCTAAACAGCCTTACATGAATTTAGTATTATAAAACTTATAAAAGTCAAATGGTATTCAAGATAATTTTCAACTTCAACGACGGAAAAAGGACGACGGCCTTTTAAAGAAGTTTTCTTTGCACTAACACAGCCTGGTGTGAAAGCAGATATTAAATTATACGAGCAATATTTATCTATACTATAATAATATTATAAAGAGGAAAGATTTGTACCTATTTTTGTATGTTTGTAATGAATAGGCTCAAAAAATACTGGGCCGATTTAAAAAATTCTTTCACCAATAGAATGCTACATTCTTCCAATTTGACATAGGCTACATTTCATTTTGAAAAAAATTAGGGATCCTTGGTAAAATTTGAACAATGTAACCGAAGGTGTAGAAAAATGAGCGGGCGAAGCCGCTGGCGGGTCGCTAGTATATTATATGTTCAAAAACAGCTCTAACAGTTTTTGATAAAAATAGCGAAAAGGAGATTTTCGATCAGGGCCTCTATTCTACTGCGTTATAACGATATCGCTTTTGACGTGTTTTTTTAAATCGTTTGTCACCGTCGCCATTATTGTAAATGACATAAGAGTTATCAAAAAGTTGACAATACGGAAACACGACATAGACGATGTCGTTATTACCGTGTAGAATCCCAGCCCTGTTAAGTTGTCTTCTTCGGGAATAATCGGTTTTTAACCCGAGCGACACTTCTCTAATCTGATTTTCGCTAGATCTATATACACTCGAGAGCAAAACTTTCGGGTCACTATAATAAATTATAATATTTCGAAAACGAAGACACCTAGCTACGTAAAATAAATTGAACCTTATAGGCAATTTAATCCTCCTTAATTGCAGGTATTAAAACTTATTGGTAATACGAATATGATATAATGACATTAAAAAAAAAAAAAAACAAAAAGATCGTTTATGAAATAAAGAACTTTTCCCTTTTTGCATTTGTTATTGCTTTTGTTTTCGTTCTGTCATAAAATGCATGTATAAAAAGTGTCCCAAATGTTCAGTGGTCATTATTAATTAAAGCCTGACAGGATTCTATTTGGTCCTATTTCAATACTAATTTGTATTGAAATAGGGCCAAATAGAATCTTGTCAGGCTTTACACCCGAAGAATGCACGAGAATCCTTACAATACTGGAAAACGGCCGAAGGCAGCGAGATACTGCAAGAATAGCCGGAGTGACGTTGTCAACAGTACAGCGTATTATTCAGCGGTTTCTAGAAACTGGTTCGAACTTACGCAGACCAGGAGGAGGCAGACCCAGGTGTACAACGGTACGGGAGGATCGATATCTAGTCAATACTATGCTTCGAAATCGATTCCTTACGGGAACTGCATTGCTGCATTGACTGACTTGGTCGGAGCAATCCTAGTGCTTGGACTGTAAGACGGCGACTTGTAGCCCTAAACTGGAAAGGCACCATCGCACAGCAAGACAAATTTATGCACGCGAACACTCAGATTGGACACCTGAAGATTGGTCAAGAGTTGTGTTAGACGAATCAAAGTTTATGCTGCATCAACACGACGGAAGGGTGAAGGTGTACAGAAGGCCAGGATAACGATTCATGCAAGCCTGCATTGCTGAAAAGGTTGCGTACGGTGGCGGTTCGGTACTCGTGTGGGCTGGGATTTCTGCAGAAAGCCGAACAGAGCTAGTACGGATCGAAAACGGTACTCTAAATGGCGTAAGATACGTGGAAGAAATCCTAAATGAGCACGTCGGTCCATTTATGGCAAGGCTCGGTGAAAATGCTATTTTCATGCATGATAATGCCCATCCCCATACTGCTCGTGTAGTACAAGACTACCTGAACGATGTGGGTATTCGCCGCATGGGAATGGCCGGCCAGGAGCCCGGATCTCAACCCGATCGAGCATGCCTGGGTCGAGCTTGGACGACGAGTAAGGCAACGAGTACCTCCTTCAATGACACTTCGCAAGCTCAAAAACACGTTGGTAGAGGAATGGGAGAACATTCCTCAACTGTGCTTCGGAAACTTGGTGTACAGCATGCCGAATCGCATCGCAGCTGTGCAGGCTGCACGTGGAGGCAATACCAAGTATTAAAATGTGTCAAATTTGGATAATTATATAAAAAAAAAAACAATATTTTCAATTTTGTTTTTTCAAGCAAGTGGATGCCATTTTTACTTTTTATTTTTTATAAAATTAAACGAACATTCAGTATTAATTGTAATGCATTTTATTTAAGTGGCATTAAAATGTCTTTAAAGTCGAATTTATTTTATTAGGCTAGCTGTATTCGTTTTTGAGATATTGCAATTTATATAAATGGTGCCAATAGTGCCACTCCATGTCTTCCCGTGGGTGTTGTTTAAGGCGAATAAGGGAATAAGGGCTTGTGGTAGGTACTGTTAGGCGATGGGCTTGCAACCTGTCACTAATACACTAGTAAACTTCTTGGCCTGATTGTGCAAACTGTGGTAACAGAATTAGGTATAATAAGTCTTTTTATAGTTGTTGCTATTTCTGTAGCTCTGTCTACCCCACTCTGGGAATGAAGGTGTGATGTTATGTATGTGTAATTATTTAAATTTAAAGTAATTGTGTGCTTTAGGTATATGTTCAAATTTCCTTTTGGAAATTCAAACACAATATTTCTTACTAGCTACACTGACTAAGTAGGTACCTAGGTACCTAAATCTAGTCGGTAAAAGAGTTCACTTATATTTCTTACAAAGAAATTAAAAATAACTCTAGGAAAAAATACGAAGTCAGGGTCGATACAGATCAAGAATACCCTGTTTTTTTTTAAACACCTCCCTTACAAGGACAGCATTATTGTAACAGGCTAAAAAAAAGCAAAAAGATTCCTGGCCCATGAGGGGATCGAACCCGCGACCTTCGCGTTATTAGCACGACGCTCTAGCCAACTGAGCTAATGGGCCGACGAACTACGAAATCGAAATAAGTCATCGGAATGCGACACCCTGGATACCTAACAAAAGATTAACACAATGTATCGCTAATGAGATTAAGCACCTGCTGCACCTGTATTAAACAAAATGCCAAAATACAACTTATTATTACGTATCCGAATAAGAATAATAATATACTATATTATGTACCTATTTGTTTCTCCCTCTCTCTCTCTCAAGTCTCAATGTATGTAAGTATAGGTCTACCAGAATCTCATGGCAAATGGGGAAATAAAAAATTGTAGAGGGCAATACTGGGGAAATTGGACTAAACGGTATTGATACTGTGTAATTTTTAAACCGACTTCAAAAAATGAGGAAGTTTAATGGCCGTATTAATAAACTGATCTCAACTCTAATGCTCGTCTCGAGATGCGTCAAAAATGACAGTGTTCTATGGTTTGACGTTTACTTTGACGTATCTTGTGACTGGCATCTCACCCAAGATGAGTTTATTAATACGGCCCTAAGATTCGACGAATTTATATTTTTTATGCTTTTAAGATTATTAACAAAAAATACGAGTATATACACTAGAGGTCTATTACATTAAACTCCCAGTATAGGATAATAATTTAATATATCTGAGGACAATTTCATACATACCATGACTCAAACTTATTAGCTCTATTCGTGAACAGATAGATTATTGCTCACAAAAAAAATAATAAACACACCATTCTTTCTCACAAATTTTAATACAATGAGTATAAAAAATAACTTAAAATCTAATCCAGAACTAGAAAATGATTCTAAAAATTCTACTTCCATTTCTTGTTCTTCATCTGCTGAGGACGATGAAGAGAGAGAAGTATTTATGATAAACCTCTCTTCTAACATTTAAATTATTTTGTCTTGCTTTATGAAATCGTTTTCAATTTACCGTTATTAGAGGTGCCCTCAGTTATTATTCGACGAATGGTAGTGCTGGGAACCCCTGTAATAAGTAGCATTTATGTAAGACAAAATATACCTAAACCTAAAAGTATCAAAACAGTTCGTTTCAAAATACCAGTTAACTCCACAACACGCTTTAAAATCGAAGATTTTGTTTGATTTATACCTCCTTCTTCGCGTATTTTATTATACACATTGTAAACAATATTCCTCACTTGAGATCTAAGCGGTTTTCTCGACATTTTCACCAGATAACAATAGTTGAAACGAATTTCAAAATGTTAGCAACGGTAAACAAACAATTTGACACTGCCGCCAGTTGACAGTTGCCATATGAAAATCACTGTTTTTTTACTTTTAAAAATGCCATCAGATTCTGGTAGACCTATACTTACTCGTATTTGAAACTCAACTATAAGAAAGCTAGTGTTCAATTTAAAACATAATATTGTAAGTTAATTAGGAAATTAATTTAAGCAGAGATTGCAGTGCCCTTACAGGGTTTATGTTGATACATGTTCCTAATAGTAATTTTGATCTTTTTAACTACAACATAAGGCAATAAAATATATTACTATGACTACTAGCTTTTGCACGTAGACACATTTTCGCATTTATAATGGGTAGTTAAGAGAGTAAGTACCTACTAAATAAAAATAAGGATTACTACCTATCACAAATATTATATATGAACCTATGAAATGTATTTATATAATCCTTATATTCTATAGAATGACTAAGTAGGATATACCTTCTATAAAATAATTAAAAACTATTTCGAATAAGTAAGAGGTTAATTTTAATTGCTGCTTAATGCTCGACATTCATAATACGTTATTTTATTATCTTAGGTCTGTGTATTTCTTTGAAAAGAAACTTATAGGTAAGCGTTTCCTAACCTTACTTTTTTTGTTATTTAAGTACATAAATTGTATACAGACCTTAAATATATTGAGTCGAGATTGAAAGACCAAATTGCGGTACAAAAAGTGTAGTGGCTTGGTACCTATATGTAGATGTTGGATGTGTATAGAAGACCGATTTAGAATTAGATACCTATACCTATGTTTATTATTTACAGATGGATGTACACAAACTTCGCTGTAGGTAATTCAAATTTTGCAGTGTAATTAAAACATCTGTTCTTCGCTAAGATATACTTACAAGAAAGTATATGCAAGTTCGAATCACCACAACTCAAGTAAATCATAATAGAAATAAAAATACGGCGAACGATAACACCGGCCCATTAGCTCAGTTGGTTAGAGCGTCGTGCTAATAACGCGAAGGTCGCGGGTTCGATCCACTCATGGGCCACGACTCTTTTATTCCAACTTCTGCCCGCCACTTCGTTCGTGTACATTTCAGTCATTCCCATAGGAAGTTATCTTTATTCCAAATTGTACAAAAATCCGGCCGGCCGTTGCAGTGTTAAGAGTAACAAACTAACACACACTCAAACTTTCGTATTACTAATATTTATTCCTGATTGTACCTACAAAAGGGAACACAGGGTTACCGCCCTTTAGGTCTAGTATTAACATTTGTTTATCTTCTTTTCTTGCAGAACAACAGTTTATACCTACGATAAGGACTTACATGTGCTGATCACACGATAAATACCTATATGTAAGTAGATTATTTCCCAATCGACTTTAAAACTTATATGACCTGTAAAAAACTGTGGTGGTTACTAATCAGTACCTACCCTACAGCCAGGTTTTGAATACACCTATATATTAAATAGGTACCTATGTCACAAGTCAAAACATTCTCTGGAAATAGATGAAAGTGACATTTTTTATTTATGTAAGTACTTATTTATAACACATGCGTAAAAGTGACTACAACTTTAATTAAACCAGATTACGAAGCATCCAATAAATCGAAACCGCAACTACCGACACCTGTAGACATAACCTCTGAACCTCGCATCAAGAAACAACCAGCGATAACCTCTTCGATTAAATTATCTCCAGCTAGATAAACGATATTTGGATCACGGTACCTAGTTATAAAGATAAGTATAGTCTTAAATCGGTTTTGCGCTGCGGTCCCGCCCCGAAGCTCATCGTATTCCAAACTGCATGTTGGCAGCGGCACAAATATGTTTAACTAGTAGGTACATAAAAAATAGACGAATTGTTTAGGTAGATACAGAATTAGAATAGGTCAAGGCACTGCATCTGAACTGTATTCAGAGTTGTTGAATGAAAAACGAGTAATGCTTTAGTGGCTTAGGAAAGTTAGAAAGAATGGATTTATTTCAAATGCGTTTAATAATTTGGAATTATAGTGTAATATATTTATATGTAACACGGCTATAGAAACAGATCCACAAAACATTTAAGTAACTGTCCATGTCTTGCCCGTTATTTAAGTAGGTAGGATATCTCAGTTAGTTAACTAAATGTCATTAACAAATTTCGCATGCAACAATTAATGTATACGTACACTAAAAATACGAGTATAACGAATATGTCAAATACATTGAAAGGTGTAGATACCCTTGTTTTCTCGACAACCTTTTCATCGAATATTATTTCATCGACAACGATTCATCGAAACTTTAGTACTAGTAATATTGTTTGGCGTAATTTTATTTCAACTACTATTTATTTAAATTATCTTACTACGTGGAAATACTAATCAACGAATACTACTTAATCGCTGATTTGTTACAAATTATCTTAATTGGTACAGCTACAAAACATTGCAATTCATTTCTTCGACGTATTACTTTAATACAGTTTTATATGTCCTATGAAGCTTTCAAACCTACGTTAGGTTAGAACTGCGACCCCCAAGAAAACGAACTGTTGACGGAAGTGGGTTAGGTTAGGTTAGAACTGCGACCCCCAAGAAAACGAACTGTTGACAGAAGTGGGTTAGGTTAGGTTAGAACTGCGACCCCCAAGAAAACGAACTGTTGACAGAAGTGGGTTAGGTTAGGTTAGAACTGCGACCCTCAAGAAAACGAACTGTTGACAGAAGTGGGTTAGGTTCGGTTAGAACGGCGACCCCCAAGAAAATATAAAAATAAAATAGCAAAATATTACCAATTGAAATAATTTTATGCGGAATAAATACTAACTCAAGTAAAAAAAAAAACAAATAAAAAAAACCCGAAATGATTAGTCATGACATGAATTTGATTGAAATAAGTCAACTACCAATTAAAAGACCTCGTTTCATATTAACCTAGTATTGAGTCCTCGACGCAATGAGTTGTCGATGAAATGAAAATACTTGAAACGTTGTCTTTGAAATAATATTCGATTAAAAGTCAGTCGGCAATTCAATGGTAAACCACATTGAAAACTACTTACATCTTTTTAGGTCTATTTTAGTACTTGAAAATGTTAATTCAAGTAGCTGTTGATCGTATAATTTATCACAGGATTCACAAATTTTAGCTATTTTTAGCTAAGAGAGCCGAAGCTGGGCAACAAAGTAGCGTTCTTTACCAGTATCATTAAAACCTTAATAACTCCTAAACTCATCAACATAATGGTACCTAATTTAAAACGATATTCTGGACTGGTATAGAATGAGCTTTCTTATCCACTATAAGTATGTATACAATGATTTCGTCAGTGACCTAATTCTGTAGTATTATTTATTTAGCAATATTCCTTCAAGAATTTATGTAAATGTTTCTTATATACAAACATTATTCTGTTGTGTTTCCTTAAATTTCTAGTACTGACTGTTTAAAAAATCCTTTTACTGAAGTCTGTAAAACTTACCGCACCCACATTTTAAAACTATAAATTCACGGGTGTGTTGAATATGTACTACGGAAGAGACGTGAGACATTGTCTCTAGAGAAGTCTAGTTTGGTTTTATAATACTTACAATACATCCTTCTAAGTTTTCATATAAACCTATCGGACGGAGGTGATTCTTAAAAACTACTCCATAACCGGCGAGTTGAAGTTTTCCGGTCAGAGCTTGTCTTTCAATAGTGTTATGCTTGTTCATCTATTAAAAACAGTTTATAACTCTATTTCTAATGCTCATAAGTTACTCCATTTAGTTAACACCTTTATTAAAACCTATCGGGGCGGACTCGCGATGAAATTCTAATCACTACGTACGTATTTGGTGCGTGGGAAGAGAGAAACCGGCGCACTGTCACACCGTAGTGTAATATTGTTAAGGTTTATGAGCGCAGACGCAAGTGTTACCACTATCGCGCCACATAAAGATAAATGTAATTAACGTAAGATCACTTATTTTATATATTCAATTACAACATCATTTCGATTTTGTCGTTAGTAACGACACGACAGAAAGACGTAATATATCTAGACTACTTACTAATCTTTAATAAGTTAATAACGCATTCGTACTAAGTTAAAAGATGCCAATAAAAGATGACAACGGCCATTATATAAATTGCTGAAATGAAATTAAATAGGTGGGTTAGCTTGATTATCAACCTAGACATAAAAATGTAGCTACTAGAACATTTTTACCGAAATTCTACGCCTATGCGTTTAAAAATAACACCTCAATCCGGTGTGACGGTGTTAATCCGTCAACAATGTGTTAATATAACACTTCACTGTGGGTCTGGGTTTAGAATCGGTAAAGATTAATACCCCTAAAAAAAAAAAAAAATTGTTTTGTTAAGAGGTTTGTTTGGTGACGCTGAGTCGGAGCCATTTTGTGACAGTAGGCCTTTTGTCTATGTCCATACTTTGTTCCTTTTTGCTTGTCTGTTTGTCACGAATAAATGTTTTTCTTTCTTTCTTAAAATGCGTAGGTGTTAATAGAATCCATACTATGTACTTTATCTCCGGGCGATAACGGGCGGTAACGTTTTTGACCTGACGATCAAAAAGTTGTAACATAGGTAACCGTAGTAAACCATACAAACCACGAAGGTGAAAAAAGTTCCGTTGTGTCCGGGTCGCCTGGAAGTAAATATGTATGAAAAAACTTGTCAGGTACTCCATTTAAACGTCACTTCACAATCCTCTAAAGAAATCAAATTAAAAGCGCGTCTTTATTGAAGACCAAAAATAAGAAGAGCCTAGAGCTCGAAGCAAGTAAAGTACTTTTGAGTGTTCCGTATTTACTTGATAAAGCGACAAAGGGTCAGTGCTTTTTATGTTTATCGTACCTAATTTATTGCCAAGCTTTCTAACCTTACCTAATGAACTCCTACTTCTACAACCAATAATAAGTAAGTTAATATTCATGGATATTGTGTTTACGTGGAAGAATATAGTCAACACATCACCCGATTATAGTTCTTATATCTCACGAAAGCGGGTGAGCCATCCTTGAATTTGAAATGACTTGTTGCTGTCGACGCTTAGCGACGACAGCCACGCACTCGGAGACAAGTGAGACAACGTGTACGTGCACATACACACAAGCATAGCCCACACGCTTTCGTGAGATGAAACAAGAGTAATTACTATTCATGCGTTTAAAAAAATAAACTGATCGTACGTATTTATTTCACAACCACATTTGATTGAATAGTAAAAAAAATGATATTGATTACCACCAATAAAAAGCATAAAAATATTATGCTACGGTGTCAAATACTGCCAGTTTCTATCAAAACACGTGCAAGTAATGTATAAATAATTATAAAGTAGCTTCCGATCAGCCTCAAAACAATACTTAAGTTAATGCTCAACCCAAAACAAGTACCTACACGGTAAGGGAATTATGAACTGTATTACGCTATAATTTAATTAAGATTGAAGGGTTCGATACCATGCGGGCTACTTGAGATCGAGTCTCGGCTACGCGTGGACAAGGGAGTTTTTTCTACTTGTACTTAAGTCAAGAAAGCGTTTTGATTATGCATTTTAACTAGATGTTGATGTGTTATTAAATTATTAAATGTGCATGCTCGAAATTCCATTGGATAACGGTGATCCAATTAGATAGGTTTGTTTTTATATGTAGCATTAAGCAATATGATTTTAAATTGATCATTAATGTTGTACGGAATTCTTATTCTTTGGTGTAATAACTAGTGCGCCTGTACAAAATTGGTTACAAAATGACGAGCCGACAGTGTAAAACTATATACCTAAAAATCAAGCGTTTTTATTGGCTCGGCGGCGACGCGACGGCGAACACATGTGCAATTATTCTGAATAGTGGATATTCATAAGTCACGGAGTAACGCATTACTCATTTTTGCAACAACAGAGCAAAGTTGGTTTTGCGAGTGTTGATTTTAAATTCCGAGTACCTCTAGGTAACAAGTATTTCTAGGTTAAAATACTCTCGCACTGTTCACGGCCTTTAAAAATTATTATCTAATAAAAAAAAAAACACAAAAAACCGTCTTCAAAATGCAAATAATAACTTACAGGTAGATACATAACATTAAATACTTTTAAAATTGTACCTTGGCAACCTTGGTAGGTAAATCCAACTGAAGTCGGCTTTTTTGTTGAAAATATTGTGTTCAATGACGTTGTTGCGTTTTGAAGGCGGTTTTTGTTTTCATATCATGTCATAATACGCTGTTAAGTAGATCCACTTCTTAGTTGGTATGAAATTTTAAGTTATTTCAAGCAAGCAAGCAACGCCGCGGGAAAGTCAAATTCATAATTCAAAAAGTAAATATTCTTCGTTGTAGTCGCTCAACTATCTTAATAACGCTATCCTTAAAAAAGGGTACCGATGAGGAGTTCTGGTGGCCATCTGTGGTCTTCATCATCAGTTCCATTTCATCAAGTGATAGTTTCTGAATGCAAATGTTAGACTTGTTACTAAAAATACTATAATCGCTATATGTTTGCCTACAATATTTGAGGAGTTCCCTCAATTCATCACTGTTTCCCTCATCAGATACAGATTTGGGGACAATGGGATGACCTCGGGAGTATACTTAATCAAACTAAAAAGATTTTTTAAAATCGTTTTAGGTACTATTGACGGAGTAATCGGTGAACATACATAAAAAAACGATACATACAGTGGAACGTATAACCTCCTCCTTTTTGAAGCCGGTTAAAAAGTTACTTTGTCTCACGCTCGCAGCAAATCGAAATTTGTTAATTACCTACATTAAAAAGGCAAAACTTGCCTGTTTGAGATGCTGATATGAAAAATATAATATCATTGGGTGACGCGTTTTTTATACCATAAAATTCCACATAAATAGTTTTACTGCAGTTATTTTTTAGCCTTCTTGGTTTGCTCGTTTTAGGATAATACCTAAACTAATCTCTTGTCAATACCACCGCTTAAACATAATTAAGAGAGAATTTTGCATTCATTATAATAATACTCTGTTCTTAGACCACATTTTACAACCCTAGGCTGTTAAGAAGATAAATTGAGACCTTATCTGATTAAGTACCAATTTCACTACACGATGTTAACCACTTAACAGACGATTAGAGCTTTAACAGTTGTCAAAATGTATTAACTAACAGTCGATTAGCATTGATTAAATTTAACATCGTATGGTGAAATTGGTACTAAGGGTAAGAACGTACATTATTAAGTTATTAATAGTTATTGTAACAACTACATCAGACAATAAAATCCGTTTGTAATAAACATACTTCCTTCACACTTTGCCATATAATCAATTAACAGATTATCGCACATACAGGGTGCACTTAATGCGAATAGAAATCTGAACATATTTTTTGTCAATCATCAATTGAGGATAGCGTTCCAAGCTAACCGGAGGTAAAGACCACACATTCGCGGACATTTTTTAACATCACGTTTATTGATTTTTCAAGATAAGTTGCTTTTAAAAGTAAATTAATGTTTTCCTTCTACAAAATTCACATGAGTTAACCTCGGTCGAAATTCTCACCACATTGTACTTACTACATGTCATGTTAATTGATAACGTGCTGTAAACCAAGTTTACGGGAGCCTGTCTTGGTACATGGGTATTGGTGTAATTTCCGTAAGTACTTACTGTAACTACAGGCCGATTTATAATGCCCATGTGTCGTCGCAAAATGCATACTTTGAGGTAGGGCACCGCAGGAATATTCTTTTATAATAGCTCACCCGGTGATTATTTGCGTTTTGCAATTGTGTTTTAGCATAGCTATGTTATCTAAGTACTTAAATTTGGTTTGTGTACTAACTGAAAAACACTGTATTAATAATAATAATAATAATAATGTATGTATTGGATATTGGATATTGTAATATGTATTGGAAACACCATATTTTTAAAATGCCTGATCATACGAATACCATTTGGAAATTAAAAAAATATGTATCTACCTGTAAGTACCTATTCATAGACAAATTATTAGAGTTTAGTTTTTGTAACTTAAAACTTTACGGTTTTTATACATAGTGTTTGATTTTTAAGGAAAAGTAAATATTTTGAACAAAAACTGGGCAGTGGCTTTTTAGACGTATGTATTTCAATTACCTACAAGTTACCTATTTTTATTGACAATCGCAACTGACATTCGTCCTGAGTCGTCCGTGCGTTAATATTCTTAGGTTTTTTTTTTTAAATTACATACTTACATACATAACATCACGCCAGAGGGGGTAAGAGCTACAGAATTACCAACAACTCTAAAAACACTTGTTGATAAATATAAGTGTTAGATTAAAAAATTACTTGTCATTAAAATGTTCGTTATTTTTGATGTTCCATTTCTTTATATATCATCAAACTTTCAAAACAACTGGGTCAAACGGTCTACAAAATTGAAATGTAACGTTATAATATAGGCTGTAACTTCGATACAAACTTAAAGGTAAATCACTTAAGGGTTGCGGTCTTTAAGTGTAGTTGTGGACTCAACATAACAATGATTCAGATCAAAATACTATAAATCAAGATTGTCAAATATATGTACATGGCGACGCACACATACACTGACGCAAGACAGAAACGATTTAGTTCCAATATAGGTGAATTGTACTGCTTTCGGCTTCTATAAAGTAGCTATTTTTATGGCGATTAATATGCAATGGCTATAAACTGGTGCTCCTGTTAGCAGTTAACACGGCAAAACTACATCTAAGTTATAATGCAGCAACATTGTATTGTAAATTCATAAAATAACGTGATCAGACTTACCACCGGTAGCCTACTTAATAATTGAATTATTATAATGTCGTGATCTAGAGGTGGTGGTGGTGGTGGTGGTAGTGGTGGAGGTGGTATGTCTCCATGGATTTCCGCTATGCGTATTTCAGGAAAGCCTCCAAAACATCCCCGTCCGGGTTTAGCTCGCTGGCTCTTAGTCCTCTGCCTCACTGGGACGCCATGGCGACGTCGCCCTTACATTTTGACGTCGCGAAACCGTCGCCAGGTGAGTGAGCTGCCATACATCTCGGTATGTTTTGTTTGGCTACCGAAGCTGGCGAGCTCGCCATGGCATCCTAGTGAGGCAGGGGACTTACTGTTATTAGTGTTTCATTTTTACTATGGCCGCATCTTTTTTATAAAAACAATGTATTGCTCTAAAACAAACCCATTGTATTAGGTTAACGAAAAGTGAATAAAGATTGACCAAAAATGCTCCAAAAATAGGGTTGCCAGGTCTTAAAACCGAAAAGCCGGACAAACCAGCCACTTTAGCCGGACATTTGGGTGAAAAAGCCGGACACGTGTAATTTTAGAACACGACAAAATTAAAAAGTTTTATGGCTTTTTGTCATGTAGGTACCTACCATAAAATCTGACTAGAATCGGACAGGCCGCACACCGGCTAATTTGGCCGGACACGCAACCAAAAAGCCTGACTGTTTCGGCTTTATCCGGACGCCTGGCAACCCTACCCAGTAATCGTCTTAATTAGCGACAAGAAAGAAGACACCATATATATATATATATATATATATATTAAGAGGATAGATAGATATATATATATATATATATATATACATATATATATATATATTAAGAGGATCACAGTAGTCTGGGATATTTAGTAGGGTACGTGGGGCTATGAGTTTGTGAAACCCTGGTCTAATAATCCGTAAAAAAGAAATTACGAAAGTAGCGTCAACCCTAGTATACTGTATACCTAAGATACTGAACTGACTTTATTTAATAAGGGTTGACACTACTTGTGTAATTTCTTTTTTACGGATTATTTTGTAACACGTTGTACACCGACATATTGACGACATCAGATGGTATCTTTTATCAGTTAAGAATATTTCTGCCTGCCAACATGCCTTTAAGCAAACTGTGTATTCGAACAGTAAATTTTACGTTTACTATTTGTATTTTATCTATTACTCTGCTTGTATGTACATATGAAGGATATGGAAAACACTGTGACGTTTCTCGTCGGACAGCTGTTTCACACAATACTACTTTTATGTTGTTCGGCAGCATGAGCATGAGCATAAAGGTCTTTGTAAAATAGCCCTAATGTGGCCAATTTATTAAGAAAAAAAGTTTGAATTTTTGACATACACGCCCACCCTCAATGTATTATTTTAAGTAAGCAAACTATTTCAGAATGTTTACATAATAGATACTGTTTATAATTATTTATTTAGCACAGTACCGCGACAATGAGCAGTCACGTGGTCCCGTAAGTCGCGCTTGCGCGTTTACAGCTTTCTACGGAAAAGCTGCCGCGACTGGCATTGCGTCACTTCCGAGAATTTCGAGTTACTGACGTACTCAGAAACGTTTCAAAGACAAGTCCTTCTTCAAACTTGTGTATGAAATATCATCACAGTCAGTTAAATCACTTAATTGTCATTTAACTGACTTTGAATGCGGCCGATAGTACATGCTTGTACTATCGGGGGTATCTATTCTGTGCCGATAGCGAGCATCGCGTAAATCGCTTTTTCTCAAACATGCTCGGAAATGTAGAAATGCGTTAATATTACACGAAGTTTCTTGTTAAAGAAAAAAACTAAGGAAAACCGTTATTGTCCGCAGCTCTAACTTTTTAAATTTGCTTACTAACACTAAACTGACAAAGGAAAAATTACGTAGGTACTGCCAACCCCACTAGACTCTGTAACTACATTTGCGCCATTCAAAAAAACTATGGTAGGTACCTACTATATTTATGTTCGATTAAAAATGGTGCTCGAATAGTTTGTTCAAAATTAAACAATGTTTACTTGATTACCTGGTAGTTATTTTAGTTTTAATATTTCCTCACATTGCTTGAGTAGGTACAGCAAGTATACAGTCCTCGGCCGGAACAGGGATTGCAGGACTCGTTTTATCTAAACTAAACTCGTCCCGTAATCCCCTTACATCACGGCAGTAATGTACTATTACAGGGTGTTTATAATAATTTAAGCTTAATAAATTTATTTACTTGAACACCCGGTTAGTCTCTAAGTTGGTTTGGTGACTTTGGTGGAGTGTTTAAGTTGAAAGTACGTGATTATCTATACAAAATTTTAAAGGAAATTAGTAACAACCTTTAAAAAGATGAATGACTTAAGTAAGTAACGTCTCAGGCTCTATTTGAATCTTTATTTCTTTCTTTATGTTAAGGAGAAGGCACACGAGCACTCAGGCCACCTGATGATAAGTGGAATCTGGGACCCATAGACATTTGAATTTTCAAGACTATAATCCTAAGACCTCAAATGCGTTGCCAACCCTGAGGACTACGATGGAATGCCTCTATGCTAGTAATTTCACCGGTTGTCTTATCCCCACACCGGAACACAACAATGCGAACACTGTTGTTTGGCGGGTGGTTAATGGATAAGATGGTGGTAGCGATCCAGACGGACCCTGCACAGGTACCTACCACCACTCGAATCGGAAAAACCATATATTATCTTTTGACATTTTATCGTATTGTCGACGTTAAGATAGCTCTTATTTATTTGACAGTAATAGCGGCAAAGTAAAAAACAATACAATAACATGTCAAAAGCAATATGGTTATAAAGAGTTGAATAGAGGAGACGTTAGTAAGTAAGTAAGTAAGTTATTCATTCATCTTTTTAGGGCTGAAAACTAATATTCTTCAAAAAACCGTTACAAAATATTTAATGGATAAAATCCCCAGTATAATACCTCGCGACCCCTACTTTTAGATCTGAAATCGCTTAAACATACTATTAATTTTCATCAGCCCCTGTATCGTTGAAGATAGACATAACATCCATAATCTACAATACGTAAAGAACTAAACTATTTTAAGATCTCGTGATAGCAAAATGGATTTGAACGGTAATTTCAACATAAATGACATGAGGTAGCGTGGCCGAGCGGTCTAAGGCGCTGGTTTAAGGCACCAGTCTCTTCGGAGGCGTGGGTTCGAATCCCACCGCTGCCATGATCTTTTTGCATTTTTATTTAGCTAGTGTAATTTATCTGTTAACAGAAAGAATATAGGTAATCAAATATTAATTTATTTATTTGACAAGTATTTTTTTTTCACTAAGAATAGGAATTAATTAAGTCAGGAGCCAGTATTCATAAAAAAAAAAGTTCTCTTTTATGTACCTAATAGAAATCAGCAAATCAAATAAAAAATTTGCTAACGCTTCAGTAAATATAACCCATTTTGTAGTCAAAATAAAACTTGCATTTAGGTGATTTACGACAATGTCGGCCTAAATTAAACTCCATAAATTAGAAATGATAAACCAAAACAATAATCTAAATCATAGTGAAGGCCACTTTTGTTCATCTAGAAGACCAATTTCTTTGTAATTACTCAGACAGAAGAAGACATCAAACTGACAGCGACAGTCATGAATCAACTTTAATTGTCGCTAAACCAATTACGTTTGTATAGTAACAATTCAAATTGAAAGTCACCAGCAAGTTTTAAAGAGAATCAATCACGATTGTATGGTAGTTTGTTAATTCGCCGCGGGTCTAATTTAATAACCATGTGCTAGTGAACATGCTAGTATTAAACGAGTGTCTTGTATCCCCGTGCGATACCTCGCAGTCGACGCCACAGGTGCGCGGCATTTACCCGACACACGCGAAACGACACACTCGCGCACCCGGGAACGCAAAGCGCGCGAATCACCTAACCTCAAAATAAAATGGCGCGTTCCATTTTTGAATAATCTTTTTTTTTTCAATTTGTGTTGTGTTGCCAACTTAAAATGTAATGTGCATTGAGCTGTCGGTTCACAATGTTGTATTGTTGCTTTTGAAAAGTTCGCACGGCAGGTTGCCGGCTCCTGGGTAAGAATTTATATTGTTATTGATTTGTTAATTCATTGTGTTCATTCATTATTTTACAAGTATCAAGTAAGTAAGTAGTAGTTTAGTAGGTAAATAAATACTAAATAATAGACATGAATAGTTTTGACTACGATACTACGAATGTAGGCAGCTACTTATAAACTAAATTAATATTAATGGTCTCTATCTCGACCATGTTTAATCATTAATCAACATAAAATATCCCGGTTTTTATTTGCTTTAGTAACCTTACCTTTCATTTATAATTACATTGATTTTATGTAACATAATGAATCTATGTGATAATGTTAAACATTAGATAATAATAATAATAATAATAATATCACGGGACAATGTCACACAAATTGACCTAGTCCCAAATTAAGCCCTAAATAGGCTTGTGCTAAGGGTACTAGACAACGATAAACTTACTTATATAGAGAAATATATACTTAAATACATAGAAAACATCCAAGACTCAGGAACAAATACTCGTGCTCATCACACAAATATTTGCCCTTACCGGGATTTGAACCCAGGACCCCTAGCTTCGAAGGCAGGGTAGATGAAATACACAATTATTTGCAGTTTAGTACATATTATTGTTTGTACAATTACCTACTCCCATGATAAATATCAACACTATAAAACTACGGACATATTTAATAAAACCAAAAAGAATACCAATCAAAAGTTCAATTCTCTTGTAACATATTCAGACCATCGCTTCACATTCATTTTACCTATAATGATTAAAAGTAACCTATTTGTTGCTCACAAGGCGTCTCGAGAAAGCAATCGAATGTTTTATATCCGTTTTCGAGTATTTCTTGAGATTAAAAGCATTTCACTTTTACAAGCACTTAAAGCAAACTTTGGAATGGAATGGATTCTGAATTGGAAATAACTCCTTTTTTAGAAAAAATCCGATAAGGATATAATATAAATAATTGACGTTTCTCCATCAAAAATAAATTGGGATATTTTAAAGTTAGTGCCAATTATTAAGAAATAAAAACATTTATTACATTTCAATTTTTTCCGAAACCCAGAACTCTAAAAGTAGGTACTTACCTACTTGTTCCAAAGTAATATTTTGGTGCATATTCTTTTTACAGCGTTGTTTTTAATCCTTGCTTTATCAGCCTTAACTGTGATGGCTGATGTTTAGTTTGAAAATAAAATGTATCAAAAAAGCGCATCTGGCTAAGAATTAAGAGATTGGAAAACATGAGTTCGACAAGGTAAAAGATGAAACTACAATATTTTTTTAACTGGCAACTATCTCATCAAGCCGCAGTGATTAGTTACAATGTTGTCTAATTAACCAGGATGTTGGACAAACTTCAAAGTATTCTTAATGTTTTTCTAAAATCTGTCATGCCTACGATAGTTGAAGATTGATTTCAAATCTTTTTTTTTTACATTATTTATTTACTGACCGGTTACTATATCATATCACTCAGGTACTGTCAATTAGTTACAGGCCCAACGCAATGAAATGTTATTAAAAGAAACGATATCGCCCATGTTACAATTGCATTAAGATTTTGTCAGGCGCTATTATAGCTTTTAAAATCCATTTCTGGCGAACCATTAAAATGTTCAAATGTAAATTTAGAATAACCTCACTATATTCGTAGCTTCAACATGACGTTAATATATTTTGCTTGTCTTTTGTTACCTTACATTGTTGAACATCTAAAAATCAATTTGTGGTGGTAGTGTCATCGCACGTGAGACGTATCACGGCGCATGCTTCCGATAATATTGTTCCGGCCCGTTCCCACCGGCGCAGTAAAAAGGAGAGCTCGATAATAAGTGCAGATAATTGCCACGCACACATGCACGCGCCATTCTGCTACGTACAAGCAGTCATTAAACCGCTAACTATATAAATAGTAACATTTTCTGCCTTTGAGCCAAGAACCTTAGAAAAACCCTTGACAATACACAACATCCACACACACCCTTGACATTGATTATACTCAAGTAATTTCATTTAGGCAAGTGGAGGGGGTACTTTCTTTGAGCCCAAAACACCGACAATGTAAACTTGCCTTAATTCTTACTGTTTTTTTTCGGTTTCACTTGTCTGCCTCACCAACCAAAGCCGCCAACTAAGTAGGAAAATCATATTTTTAAGGTCCCGAAGTAAAATTAGGAATCATCCTGGAAGTTGGCAAAGGCCATCTGCTATATTATTTGGTTGACGTCACCTTCTTGCAGTTCGCTTGAATTCTTGGAGTTTATTTCACATCCCTTACCCACACTTATCCCTTCCGGGTTCCGTAGTCAAACTGGGAACCCTTTAGTTTCGCCATGTCCGTCCGTGCGTCTATCCGCAGCCTAGCGCAAAGTCTCTTAGTACTAGAAAGCTGTAATTTGACATGAATATGCATATTAGTCACGCCAACAAAGTGGTACAATACAATGTAAAAAAAAAAAATTTTTTACGGTACCTCCCCTACACGTAACGTGGCGATGTATTTTGTTTTTCTCGTCTACTTCTATAGTGTGGCGTGTCGTTGAATAGGTCTTTCAAAAATATTACGGGTTAGTGAAAACAGTTTTTTTATTGAGTAATCCGTTTATGAAATGTTAAGCTTTAAAGCGCAAATTTTTGTTACTACAGCTAAAACTACAAATACTAAAAACTTAAATGAAAGAACAAATAACGAATTTTAAAGGATATTGGTTTGATCACGAATATAAACAATTGTTTTTAGAGTTGTTGGTATTTCTGTACCTCGGCCTACCCCACTCTGGGAATGAAGGCGTGATATTATGTTTGTGTATGTAACTATCACGACTGAGTAGACATAATTGGTTCTTGAGATACCGGCGATAAAAGTGTTTATACCTACTAAAATCATCTAAGATTGTAAGTAGTACTTAACGGCTCCGGAACTCAACACTGAGTATGGTGCGACATGCTCTTGCCCGGTTTTTTAAGACTAATCAACGATTGACCTCCGTCCTGAAGAATATGATATGAAGTAAATTATAACTTTCAGGTATTTTGCGCTGAAGCCCAATTTTTTTGCAAAGTTTCCGCATAACATAATGAGTATGGAACTAGACAGTAGCTATGTTTGAAATCGATTGGTCTGGGCTCCGCTCTCCCTTCGGGTACTTACTAGAGTTTATATTCTTGTCCATATGTCTTTGTTTCAAGGACTGACCTGAAAGAGATGTATAAAGATACTATTAGTTTGTATCTAAAGACTGTACGCTTCGATTTGATTTCACGGACTAAGGGAGCGACCACACCGGAGCTAAACGGTGCGTAAATTACGGTCCGTCAAAATTGACGCCATGTAATTAGTATGATTGACCCTTTCTTTTGTTTACGCATTGTCACCGTATTTTACGCGTCGGTGTGGTTGGTCCCTTACTTCGCAGCTCTCTATATAGTATAAATTAAGTTTATCGTTGTCTAGTTCCTACAGTACCTACAAGCCTAGAGCTTAGTTTGAGACTATGTCAATTCGCATGACATTGTCCACTGATATTGATTTCATTATTGTTTAGCTTATTCAGTTAAGCTGTAAACGCTCTGAAGTGGTAGCGCCGAGGAGGCGGTTTTCGCCAAAGCGCCACGCTTTTTAGGGTTCCGTAGCCAACGGGCAAAAAACGGAAGCCTTATGGGTTCGTCATGTCTGTCTGTCCGTCCGTATGACACAGCCACTTTTTTCCGAAACTTAAGTAGAGATGTATTCTGTGAACAGCATTAAGATTTTCACACAAAAAAAGAAAAAAGCCATAAATTTTGGGGGTGCCCAATACTTAGAACTGAAACTCGAAAATGTTATTTCATCACACCCATGTGTGCCCACACGAGGATAGGTCTTCAAAAATGATATTGAGGTTTCTATTATCATTTTTTTCTAAACTGAATAGTTTGCGCGAGAGACACTTCCAAATTGGTAAAATGTGTCCCCCCCCCTGTAACTTCTAAAATATCAGAATGATAAAACAAAAAAATATATGATGTACAGTACCATGCAAACTTCCACCGAAAATTGGTTTGAACGAGATCTAGTAAGTAATTTTTTTATAATACGTCATAATTTCATAAATCATCTTGCTGCTACGGAACCCTTCATGGGCGAGTCCGACTAGCATTGGCCGCTTTATTACGGGCGTTTGAATGCGGTCTCTGTAATTGTACCTACAAATTTGAACATCGCTTTCGCCATCGATTTACGTTTGCAAATACAACAATGTAAGAACAATTTAAAGCATTTTTATAACTTTAATTTCTTAATGACTAGAGAATAATTTGCTAATGACTTGCTTTTTTTAATAGCATGAATGCAATAACAGTTTACGTTTCATAAAAAGCAACACAGCTGGATACGGACAAAGTCCCTTGACACATTTCAGCATTTTATGATTTATGCCTTAGACATGTTTAAAGTGACAGTTTTTTTTGGATTAACTAAACAAATTTTCAACGGTTGTTTAAGTTTTTGTTATAACAACATTATAATTGAAGATATTTTTTTCTCGTAATTGATGTGAAAAGCAGACTCGAGACTAAAAAGCCATAATGCCACTCGAAGTTCATCCACCCTCGCTTGACGGTGGATCAATATCTCGTGTCATAATGGCTTCCTTTAGTCCCTTGTTTAACAATCTACTTTTAAATATTGCATTTTATAACTTTTTTTGATACACATTCTGTAGCTTTTGTACAGTTTTAATGTTTGCACGCGTTGCACGCCCAACAAATTTGATTAACAGACCAGTCTGGACAGTCTGGACCCATGCAACGTGACGTTTTAATTCAATCCTTAAAAAGTCTCTTACGATTCGAATCATTACTTCACTTTCACTTACGAGTCTATCTATAGTGGCTTATGATTAAAATTGTTTGACTGTACTCTTACGTGTTTACTTATTACTGTAGATTTTTTGGTTTGGGTTTATGCTCTTGGCTATGGCCAAACTAAACAAGCACTTAGGTAGTTATAATATAACACTTATAACTATTTTCGTATTTTGGTTCAGACGTTTTAGTTTAGTAAATTTAATAGTGTATAGTTTTTATTGTATTGTTTTGTCAACATTTTTCTTCATTGTCTTTATTAATGCGATGATTTACAATTTACAACAACTGAAGTAGGTAGGTTGGGCAATCATAAAACCCAGTCACAGAAAGCTTTTCATTATTTTTAACATACTCGTAATCTCTTAGGCTTCAGTTTAAATAACTAGTCAATCAAATATAGAGTTTGAATATAGAGTTCGGCCGTTAGTGTGTCAACAATTTATGATCAATATGATCATCTTAAAACCATGAGTGTAATAAACGGTAATACAACACAGAACACGATAAAAACCTTCATGTTCCGGTCCATCGAATAACAATCATCATTTACCTTCTTGTTTGCTAGGAGTTTTACATTTTTTCGTAATAAAGCTAGCTACTTACACGCTGGTTTTCTGATTGCACATACATATTTAATTTCTACTTCCGCACTCCACTTTATGTATTGTTTTTTAGTCGCTAGGGCAATGCCCTTGCGCGAGCGATCTTTTTATAACAAGTGATTACATCTCCATACTAAGTAATTGTTATAATTGTGATTATGTTAGCGTAGATTTATGATTTATCTGCAGTTAATTTATTTCTATCGTGAATTGAGGAAAACACCTTTTTAGTTATTTATTTATTACATTATTTCTTCTAAAAGTACTTAATCACAAAAAAGACATGTGATGTGATTTAAAAAAAAGAACCAACTCAAATGAAACATTTTTCAACAATGTAGGTATAATGTTGACTATTAATAATAATAGTAATAAATAGTTGAACATAATTATTATTTATAAAAATGATAATTATGAAATTTTTACCTTACGATTAATTGTGAAAAATCACAAAATACGTTTTAATTTACTTGAAGTTAATGTTGTTTTATAAGTTCTCTCTTTTAAAGTTTCAACAAAAACTTAAAAGTTGTTCTTATCGTATCATTGTAAATGATTGTGTTAAATAATTATAAAAGTACCTTTCGCTGCCTTTGAAATCGAACAGGAATGGCGCTGCGTACTATTCGTTGGTTTCAATGACATAACTATTTGATCCCAAGCCAAGCTTTGGACAAGATGTCAATCACTAATATTCTTATTATACCTGCTACAAAACAATTCAAACAGCAACTCTGTCCGTTATTTTGAAGTGGGTAAGTAGTACTTTCTTAACTCAGATTAAGAATTCAAAATAACACATGAAAATTAAATAATATTATTATTATTATAGCAGGTGGAAAGAAGTGGTCTCTGCCTACCTCTCTAGGAAACAGGCGTGATTTAATGTATGTATGTAGGTACGTATTATTAGATTGATTTTATTGTCGGAAATAAATACTGGGTCGGTTCAAATTGATCGAAGCCACGAGAAGGAGAACTAACTTAAACATTAGAAATAGCATGTGTGTTAGTGACAATATACACTATTTTTTTGGAAAATGTTAAAGGTCTCCTATTATAAGACATCCAATGTATGCCGGGTATTTGTTACGCAAACCAGAATATTCCAACTCCACTTTCAAACAGCTCATTCAAGTCTATGGGTCATTATTTAATGGGAAAACATAGCTGTTCATTGACAAACGAACGTTCAGAGGAATCAATCATTGTACAAATAGAAGGTGGAATTCGGATTCCCAGAAATAAGTTTGACCATAGAGTTATTTGTAAATCGTTTGGCGATAGCGGTTTTCGGTGTAGTATGGTGAAGCCAACACGCCAATAATTCGGAACAACATTGACGCACACATTTGTGGAAGATTGAATGCCCGTTGCGATTGTCATTTGTCTGTGGATGCTTACTCTCACGTTCACAGAGGCAAGGTTTAAGTGATTGAACTGTACTGTAGTGGAGATATTCTTCGGTTAAACCGGCCTTTGTTCTTGTAGGTAAATAGGTGACTAAACTCATCTAAAATGGGAAATGGCTGCGTTTGCACGTTTCCTTGCTCATTACATTCGTGAAATAACAGTGAAGCAAAAGACCCCAGAATTTTGGTAGGTGCTTTAACTTGGGGGGTTACAAATTCAGTTTACGGTGAGAGAAAGAGACTGCTATAGCTTTATCCCTTACACTCATCCTAAACTGACATGCTTAGGCATGTCACGGGAGCTCCCCGATATGATTCTAGCAGTAGAGTCAAAAAACATTATTGTGACCCAGTGTGGGGGAGACAACCAGTGAAAAGCATTCCATCTTGATCTTTAGGGTTGGCAATGAATTTGCAGTTTTTCAAATGTCTGTAAGCAATATAGCACAATATGATTTGGCACGTGAGCCGTTCACTGTTACCTATACTTTGCAACTATAAATTTAGGTTACCTTTTTAGCCACATATGCCATCAACCTTCTAGTGTTCACTAATGGCCGAATTTCCGTGTTAAAGTTTTCCATAGACTGATGAATCATATATTTGTCATTGGTGCCGCCTCCGAATGAAGGCGGTGCTTAAGATTGGTCCAATGTGCTCGGCTAGTAACGGTGCGTGCCCCCGCCTTGACCAGTGCTGTTTAGCTGACCTTACTATCGAGAAAATTGATCATTTGGCGAAAATATGTTTTTGACATGTAATCGTATTGCCAACGTTATGTTGCTTATTTTCTTAAAAATAATGGCGGCTGAAATAAAACCAATACAACAACAAAAGCAATATTATTTTACCGAGTACAATAGATCCCTGACGTCTTTGCGATGTGGTATTTTTTTGGAATGGATGATTAGGAAACGACGTACCAAGTCGATATCAGGGGTGTTGTCACACATTTACAAATAAATAAAAGCATGACCTATTATATTAAAATTATTAAGATCAAAAAAATACTAAGGTAAAGACCAGTACTCGACAAAGGACCAATGTTCGACACTGACTCTTATTCAAAGAAGATAAGAGTTATTCATTTGTTTTGCAACAATCAATTTATAACCCTATGATCTTAGAATTTAAAAGCTTCTGTCGATTATTGGTGCATGTCAGCTAAAAGTGTCGAACATTGGTGTTGTTACGTGTCGTAAAAGGCGACTAAGGGAATAAGGGCTTGTGGTAGGTTCTGTTAGGCGATGGGCTTGCATCCTGTCTCTGATACACTAGTAAACTTCTTGGCCTGATTGTGCAAATTGTGGTTACAAATTAAACGAGTGTTTTTAGAGTTGTTGGTATTTCTGTAGCTCTGCCTACCCCACTCTGGGAATGAAGGCGTGATGTTATGTATGTGTGTATGTATGTAAATACTAACCATGTTTTTTTACAATCTCTAGACTTTTGTCTGTTTAAATAATTTAGTAAGCATTTGAAACTCTCCAAAGTTTTAATAGCGAACGAAAAAGATAAAGTAATTACAAATGGCAGATTCCATGCGATATAAAATCAACGTTGATCAATTTTGACCAGCCTATCTGCCAGTCAACCAATAAACATGGTAGGTACGTAGAAATATGCAAGTCTTTAATTACACGTTGTGACACCAGTGCAAATAACAATACTTCAGTGTTTTTCAGTTCACTATTAAGATAAATAAATAAAGCGTTATTTGTCTCGTAATGAGAATAACTTATTACTCATTTGTCGTGGAACGTTAAGTTTAAATGAGCAAAGTCTGCTGAGCTTGTCGGGTATAATTTCCTTTTTGTCTATATCTGAGACATTGAAGTTATGCAACATAAAAGTCATATTTAACAACTGCTTTCACCTGTAATAATTTATACAAAAGACATGGCAAGGCTGTATCCATTCTGTCTAACTAAATAAAAGGATTTGAGTACAATCACTGGTAGTTGGTAGTGACCCTGCCTTCGAAGCTAGGGTCCTGGGTCCAAATCCCGGTAAGGGCAGATATTTGTGTGATGAGCACGAGTATTTATTCCTGAGTCTTGGATGTTTTCAATGTATTTAAGTATATATTTCTCCATATAAGTAAGTTTATCGTTGTCTAGTACTCGTACCCATAGTACAAGCCTAGTGCTTAGTTTGGCACTAGGTCAATTTGCGTGACATTGTCCTGTGATATTCTTTATTTATGAATCACTAAAACATCACTTGCCCGAAAAATAAAAACCTAACCGCATTCAATTTAGATTTCAGACAGGCAATTATGTAGGTATATTTTAACAAAACTAGATTTTCGTTGCTTCCCTAGCATATTCTTTTCTCGTAATTTTTCATAGAACCTTCCTTATATTATAATCTTTGATTTGCAAGGCTGAATCTTTCCATACTAATGTCATTAATGCGAGTAACTTTGTTTGTTTGTTACACTTACTCAGCTAAACCGCAAAATACACAGACAATTTTAATGAAATTTGCTATGAAGCTTAATATTTTATCCCGAAAAAATTGACAAATCCGATAGCGATAAACAGCCATTAGTTTGACATTTAAGTGATAAATAACGAGAAAGACCGATGTACTTTTTGATTCAGAAATGCTAATTAAATTCCCTGCTCTATTCTAGTCATAGTCTTGCAACACATCTGCTCCTTTTTTACTTTAAGTCCTAAGCCCGTCTCGCTTCAATTTCGTTATTGCCGATATAACAGGGTTGAGAGCCTACACGGTAAAACCGAACTGTTTTTGACGTGTTTCTATGTGTTCATTGTCAACGTTTTTTGGCCCTTATTTACTTAACAGTAATGGCGGCAAGCCATAATAATATGATTACACGTCAAAAGATTGATATAATATAATAGACGCTCAGCTCTTATTCACTTAAAGCTAAGACAGTTAAAGCTCTCATAACGTCGACAGTGTAATAACGATATCGAAGCAAGATAGGTTGAACCAAAGCATAAGAAAGTTTTTTCCCAGGGGGTGATTCTCTCAACACAGCGCTGCGTCGATCTCAAAGGTGAAGTTTTATCCGGCTAGTTTAAGAAGTCCCGTCGGAGCGTACAAAACACATTTTAGCGCGTGCCTTCTCAATTAGGCAGCAGGCAGTTGAGTCGAGTTCAGTGTCGTATAAAGCTGCCAAATTAAGAAGGCACGCGCTACAATGTGTCTTGTACGCTCCGACGGGACTTCATAAACTTGCCGGATATCGACCCCTTGTTTTATAAAGCTACAAGTTACGAATTACAAGCGGAACTCTTTTTCTAGCAAAAGGAGTTAGAAAGACACTTACGCTTGTAATTTGCAATTTGTAACTTTATAAAACAGGCCCCAGATATCCCTACGCTGCCTGTCTGTCTATCCTGACCGTCTATTCCTGCTGTGTTAAATACAATGTCTTTATCAAATAAATGTTGTGCGTTTCAGTTTAAACTTACACTATCTTGAGAAAATACTTGATTTCAAGGGCGAATAAAACAATCGGATCAACAAACCCATTACCTAATAATATTTAAATTAAATTTGGAGTAAAGCGGCGCGCGCGCAGCCGTTATTTCGGGCGCATTATGGTCAATCCCGTAACGGCGCCGAGTAACGGATAACAATTATAACACGATACTGTAACAAGCGATGTAGATCAGGCGATTATCCATAGAACGAGATTACTTCAAGTACTCGACACGTTACTATAGCGTAACATTCGATGCCGGCCACTAATAATTGCATTTAATTTCCACACCGTTGCGTGTCGGCGGCCAGTAACTTGTCTTCTTTGATAAAAACTTATGCGTTAACAATCAATCTAAACTTTGTATTTTCAGATATTTTCAAGTCAATAAATAATATTTAATCTAACACTATTATTTGGCCTTCATGGTTCAATGAAAACTATTAACTTTCGTGTAAATTTTAATAATGACAAATTCTTCGTTTTTCGTCCAGAAATATAAGCAATAAAAGTAGTTTCACTTTAAACTGACCGGTATTTATTTGAGTGAGGCGTTCAATTCTTAATGCTTTGCTGTTTATGGTGTTAACAACATAGTGTAATCGCACTTGATATACGAAACCTTACAAATAGTATGAGGGGAAAATATTAACGCTGGTTTAGTTTCGAATATTAAATACTGGCTCTTGCCCGTTTATCGCTGCTCCCTCGGGAACTCTACAATTTTTCGGGATAAAAACTATTTTATATCCTGCCCCGGGACTCAAACTGCAGTCTCCATACCGAATTTCATCTAAATTGGTTCAGCAGTTTAAGCGTGAAGAGGTAACAGACAGACATACTTTCGCATTTATAATATTAGTATGGAGTACCTATACATTGACGATTATATTAAATCCAATTAGCATGTTTTTATATGAATGTTATCGTGTTAGAGTTTGACTGAACCCGGTCTCCTTACATGTTTGCGACAGTCACAGTTAGCACATTACATTGAAAATCGACGTTGTTAGTTCTCAAGCACATTCAGTTAATAACTCAGCATTTTTCTTTCACAAACGGATCGCTAATGAACAGCAGCAGTCATTATACTCGTAGATACAATTAAAATAGCTGATATACACCAGTACAATGAACATGAGAATAGTTTGACGTACATAGCTTCGTCGGAAGACTGTACTCCAAAATTTGAAGTTAATGGCGTCATTGAAGTTCTAAATTTATTGCTTGATACTAAAAAGTTCAAATTTATCCATTGCTTATTTCGGTTTACTATAATATTTATTTTTAAATAACTAACAAGATAAATTCGCTGACTTGACAGAAGCTCGTGGAGCTAAACCCATGTGCTTCTGTTTAGTCCACCTGAATAAATACTCTTTAACTGAACAATAGTTGTCCTTGCGGGTGATATCCATGTACTTATTTCTCTAATAAGTTCATGGTGATTGTCTAAAAGTCGACATTGGCGAAATACACAAGGAGTGAAAGCCATTAAGTATATAAAAAAAAAGATAAATTAAAAATATTTACAAAAATTTAAAACCTCATCATTTTTTAATCCTTCATTTTTGGTGATACTTACCATTGCGTAGTCTTCAAGCAGCGTTAGTAGGTAAAGCTCATTATATTTTAGCAAGTGTGCCATAAAAGCCGTCCGTCTTGTGTATTTAACTGGCAACTTTAATGTGCAATCACGTGTAGAACGACATAACTTCCAAGACTACCTACTAAATCCGGCACATCAACCCTTGAAAACAATCACGTACCTACGAACTACATCATAGACAATGCATGCTTAACACTGAACGTGAAAGAAGAACAGCAGTTTGAGAGGCCAGCCTTAAATTATCGTGTGTTTATGGTCGTCGTATGAACGTGGACACGGCAATATACCCGTACGACTTTTGAATTACATGCTATTGTTGGTCGTCACATAATTGTTGAAGCATAGGAAATCCAATAAAGTTTGCAGGTCGATTTTGCACCACTTTGAATACGATTTCCTTTTAAAGAAAGATTTCTAAAGCTTTATATTAGTATTTTTATACGAGTATGTTGGCTGATGAATGTATATTATTAGACCATTTAAAGTTAAGTAATAGGTACTTAGAATAAGTATTTAGTTGCTATATACCGGGATAACAGTAGGCAATTATTATCTCTGTTTGATGATAAACGAGGTCATTACGACCTCGCGTGCTAGATCTAACTCTAGGGTAACATTATTAATTATTATCCCGTATCCTCAATATATACTAAACTATATTTTAATGACCATTAAGATTATCTGTACTTTAATGGCAGTCCTACAGATGTATTAGTACTTAAAGTATTACGTTAACTAAACAACCATGAAGTTCAAACATTAACTCAATTTGCATATGAACTAACTAGGAAACTATTTCGCGTTTAGCGTTAGGAACGAAACTGTCCGTAACGTTATGTTTATTTGTGAACAAACTGGCAAAACCATAACCTCGTAAATATCATATAGGTACCTACTTAGACACCACATTTTTAGCGATTAAGCAGGCATCTTATACACAGAATCTTAACTCTTCCGTGACTGAATGATTTAAATTTTGGGGGGAATATTCCTTGGGAATCTAATCTATCGCCACCGAGACACTAATTCTACGCATGTGTACAAAGTCGCGGCCGCGTCCTCCCGAGTCTAGAATATTCATAAGACGCGCAAGCGAATGGCAGCGAAGTAAACATAACAACGTCAAACTCGCCTCATTACACGGAAATGTATTTTTTTTTTAAATCTGGGTAATCCACCAAAACGTAATGAATTCGTAACAGAAAAACATGGCACGTTTTCGTTGTAATACCCGATCGTGATTTGATTGCTCCTCCACCAAACATCACGATGTGTGTCCTGTGCTGTGCATACGAATTTCATACATTAGGAACACCTAAATAACAAAGGGAAAACACATTATCTCACTGTCACGACAGTACTACCAATACTAGATTAACGAGTACAAAAGTATGTACTTTAACTATTGGTCATAACTTTTAAATATCTTTTATCTCTTCAATCTATTTAAGATCAACTTATTTCTATAAACGTATTTGGTATACATACCCCGTCATACTTGAAATATATTTCAACAATTTTAACAAAAAGTAAGCGTTGAAAACCCGATAAGAAATTTGTATATTCTCGTCAATGTATGATAAATGCTTTTTAATTCGCTATTTTGGTATTTTTTAAATTAAAGTACCCTGCTACGCTATGACGTATCTAATGACACCTCGATTGTCCAAATTGGGTCACCCTTTACCTTAAACGAGGGAACATCGATCCATACATACACACATACATACAGGACAAAAATAAAAAATTACCCTTCTCCTTCAGCAATCAGGAAATATAAAGAACAGGAACTTAAATTTGCACTTTTTCTTTTTTTCAGTTCGGACGCGTTGATGTCGAATTTACAAAGAGGTGACATTGTGTTCTCCTTTACAGTATCTGAACTACAACCAAGTTATTTAACAAAACACCGTAAACACAACCTACATTATGACCTGAGTTTTCTAAAATTTAAATAGAATTGACCTGAATTACGTTTATGTGCGTGCGCGTACGTGTGTCAAATCCCATTACTATAATGTTCATACATAGTTTCATACCATAATCAATGAGACATTTCACGTGCGGGAACTGAACCGGTGACCCTGAGACTGCAGACTAACCCGAGTCATTAAACAATTTATGAAATTTGCATTCAATATGATAGTTAGTTTTCGCATGGTCTGAATTATGCAAAGCAAAAGCATAGTGCTTTAAAACTTATTAAAATCTTCGTAAACAGTCTGAGATGCGATGATACTGATGATTGTGATGATTCACTGGCTAGCATTCGGAAATAGCTAATTCTAAGTACAAAATTACGCCTTAGAAAAATACTATAAATTCCAAATTTCGAAACAGTATTAGGAAATATTTAGATACCAATTCCTGCAGCATTTTCTAGTCGTTTTTAACTTTTTAGTTACCTATTTATTCGTAAGTAATACTATTAAAATGGAAAGACCGGAAACTAAAGAAAATGGCTATTTAGGTTAAATCCTCCGGACAGTTTTCGAATTATCATATCCCAACTCAATAATGCCTACAAAAATTATATTAATACCGTAATTATAAAACCTAATAAGAATCGAAAAGTGTTACAGTAAACCTATTTTTCCAAAATGGTTTTCGAATTTCCATGTTGTACATATTCCCGGTGTATCTGAGATCCCATTCGCTTAAAAAAATACCTAAACGACAATAAAGTAAACAAACACTGTGCTTGACTTCCTAACCTGTTCCTTCCTACTTCGAGTAGCTACAGTAAAAATTGTAAGCAGTACGCGCACATGCCTAAACTGGGACCCAATTCTCTTGACTTAGAGATGATTTTTCATGCGAGATGAACTGTCTAATGCATTTTTTTTACATATCTTGCATGAAAAATCATCTTGACGTCACGAGAATTGGGTTATAAATATCCCTGGATTCCCGGGCCATGTATTCTTCTCGCTAAAACCATGTTGCTTATGACACGATATCGTATAGTCAACACAACATTAAAATAGCTCTCATTTCAAAGGCAATATGGTTATACTCAGTATACTAGAGGCTCAGAACTCGGTCCAAGTTACAAAATACTTATAAATGATTACATTATAGCTTATAGGAACTCGTCCAAACAATTAAGATAGGTGCCTATGATACCTACAGACTAGATTCAGGAACACGAAACAGAATACTCATATATCCGATAAATCTTATGACCTTTCCCTAGAATAAAATATCGATACAATAACACCACAGAACTCTATGCCTGCGCAATACATTCAGTGCCACCGGACTAAAAATCGGAACCATTTCGAGTGGAAACCAAGAAGACAGGCACAGAAATATTCTATTATATTTATGAATCATAGAAATAATGTTACAATCGCAGATGGTTTGGATAGTAAGGAAGCAATTAAAGATCTAAGAATAAGGCACGAAGACAAAGTTAACATAGACGGTCTTTGGCAAGCAACACAGGGCGTTATGGCATCTTCATGACGATTATTAAGTGTTAGTTTAAATCAAGATGAAATAAACATTTGAACCAAGTTTAGAATCAATGAACGTGTTAAATGCACTGCGGCGACCGTCGTCGCTCGCCGGCGCACGGCGCGACGGCCACTCATTTTATATCATATTAGCCGCGATGCGCTGCGCTCGCGACGCGCCTGCGGTTTGTGAATTTACTCAACTGTGGGAACCCCTCGACACCCCTAACGAGCTGGCCTATTCCACTCAGGAAATTGATGATAATTGTACATGAGCCTGATAAAAATCTGACGAATAAACAATCTCATTTTCAGTCAATATAGCCAGCATGTTAGGTAGCATTAATACATGGATTAGTTGTATCTCACATTTCTGAGTAGGAATCTATTCTAAAGCAATACACCAATGCACTAGGTAGTAAAGAGCCATAAAGTTTTTTAAGTTTATTTCAATCATAAAAATCAAAGACAGAAGAACGACTACACCTATTAGGCAACTTTTATATAATTTTGCGGCTTTTTCTGTAAGTTAACTGTCCAAGCTTGCTCGGGTAATCGCTCGAGCGCATTAACAATGCTCATGTTATATAAAAATGAGAAAGCAGTAAGTCTATAATTTTATAGATTAACAATTAATCTTCTCGTTTCCGTTCTAGAAAATCAGGGAAGCAACCTTAACCACGCAAGCTTAGCAAAGTAATTCTGGGCAGTTATTCGGCACGGTCGAGCGCCGCCCATCCTACCATATCGCACGGCTACTGCAATCATAACTTATAACCGCTCGACACAAACATTTCCAACCAAAAAGCACCTCATTCACTTGTTAATAAGACACGAAACCCATTACAATTGAAAGCAAAATTACAAAGCTCATATCCAACGCAATAATCGCTGTTTAAGTGAATGAACTATGCGCATATTAAGTATTTATTTAGTTCTAAGTAAATTACTTAGATATTGCTGATTTAGCTTCATGAATGGTGGCAAGAGACATTTTAAGAGCAAACATGCGTTTTTAAAGAGCGTATAACACGAAAGCGCAATTAAAGCAGTTAACAACGTTTGTTTAGGGACACCGAGTGCCGAGCACTTGTTAGATAAATCAACACGCGCTTCGTTATCTCTTTACCGGGTTTTACTAAGTTTTTGAGTCTAAATGTCAGGTTAAAATGAAAAAAAATTGTACGCTAACTGTGAACGATTTCAAACTTCGACCTGAGAAAAAAGAGTGTTATTGGTTTGAATTGGATTGAATATATGTGTGTCTGTATCCGTATGTTTATCATCGCTGTCCATTATGCTTAAAAGTGGTATTAAAATCCCTTCACGTTAATTGAAATGCCTGTGTACACATTGCATAGCACCCACCTGCGTGTGGTCACGTAACTATTGTTACCCTAATGCCACTAATAATAATAAGAGATTATCGACTAGCTTGTATGAACCTTAAGCACAGCAGTACATAGCTAAATCAGCATATTTTATTTATATGAGTCGTTACAAGTCACTCTGCCAAGTCATCAGACCAACATTTACCCCTGATCTGCGAACTTATCTAACAATAAGCCACCACTATCTCCCTCAAGAACCACCTCAGCTGCGTTATCCTCCTGCCAGCGTAAGCAAATTTTTAGTTTCGACACTTACTTCCAAAAGAAAATAAATAACTCTACATTCTAATAAAATCTATGAGAACACAAAAAAATAAGGAAGAAAAATATTTTACGAAATTACCTACTGCTCACTATCACTAACTGTTCCTCGTTTTTTTACAGATCGCAGCAATCATGAAAACTACAATGAACTATTGAGGTAAGATTCAATACTTATAGCGACCGTCATGTCCAGTTATTTTATTTTGGCAACATTATACGAGTACGGGGACAAAAAATGTATGTAAGATGCAGAAGCGGCGTCGCACAATAGGCCATGTCAAGCATACACGAGCCATCACAACCTGCTACCAAGGATTATTTTTTCATTCTTTAGAATACTGGTATCGAGTTCACGAACTCAAGAGCCACTCAAAATGTAAAATTTAATAATAACATTCTACTAACTCTAATTTTATTAATGTTTAGCAACGGGTTTTCTTTATTCATTTGCAAGTAAAAACTTTAGGTAACTATATGGTTTAATACTGTCAAAAGACAGGATGTAAAAGGCGAACACATCATCGTTTAGTTGAAGATACGCAACTTACAACATCGACATACAAGTTCTCACCATGTTTAATAAATTCAGTTACGCCGTTTTAATAATTTTATTATTAAGTAGTCGTTTAGGCTAAATTTGTTTTGGTAAATGATGATTAGTCTGATAATTATTACATTATAAGACGTCTGGTGAGTCATTTTCACATAAGAGTATTAGGTTATCTAAGATCAGGATCGATTGGAATGTATACGATATAAAATCATCTCAATGTAAGTGACCATTTACTTAAACACAAATCGGACCAATATCAATCCAGAATATTTAAAATATCGTCTTTATCTTATCTTGACTTAGATTAGCAAGTTTGAAAAGTTGCGGCAGACTAATTCAGTACCATAAGGCTTCATAATTTCTAATTTCTGTTCAAAATTCAACTCAATATGAGTATTCTTAGTGCTGAACATGTTAATATCGAGGAGAAAACTTTGACAGACCTAATAAAGGATATTTTTACGAGACCAAAAATAATCATCCAAGAGAAAGGTTGGTTACGCAACTCGCATACTAAAAATAGCCGTATTCATTTTTGTACCTCTGCGATATCGCGTATTTGTATTTGTATTTTAAAGGCGGGCTGGTTTCCGCAACTCGACGTCTAGCGCCTATTTTGCGTGTGGGTGGGATTTCTGTGTTTAATCGAGCCATCCCAACTCCTCGAGGAAACTCACCAAACCTTTGATGTCTGTGGTTACCTCGGGGAGACACCTTACCAAACTGAGGTGTTTAGCCCTGTACTGCGCCACCCCGGTGCAATGTAGCACGACGTGAGCGGCTGTTTCCTCTGTCTCCATGCACGCTCGGCACAGAGGACTGTCTGTGACACCTAAGTTAAAGAGATGTTTGTTAAATGGTCCATGGCCAGTTAGGACACTAGTCACCGTTCTCAGTCGAGATTTGTTAAGACGGAGGAGTGCCTTGGAGAGTCGACTGTTAATAGTAGGCAGTGCTTCTCTCGCCTGTCTACACTTATCATGACTCACCCAGTATTTAGTGTGCAATCTCTTGGTACGATTGAGCAGCAGGGATCGAACCTTGCTAAAGGGTGTTAGAATGATCGGTTCGGGGCCTATGGCTACCATATCCGATCCTCGGCGGGCAAGTTGGTCCGCGGCATCGTTACCTCGGGATCCACTGTGACCCTTAATCCATTGAAGGGTCAGTTGATTGCATTGACATACCTCCATTAGTCGTCTGTGACACTCGTAGATTAGCCCTGATGTGAAGGTGTAACTTCTCAGGGCCAGTAGCACTGCCATGCTGTCAGAAAGGATACGGATGGAGGTGTTGGTTACCTTCCTAGCAGAAATGGCAATCGCCGCAGTTATGATACCCATACATTCGGCCTGAAATACCGTGTTGTGGGTTCCAAGCGGTGTAGCAATTGACATGTTCAGGTCATCTGAAAACGTACCAGATCCTGTTCCTTTGTCAGTTTTGGAACCGTCAGTGAAGACCCTTAGCTCCCTAGGGTTCAGGCCTTCGAAGTTGTCATCCTCGCATAACTGAATTTTGTACTTCTTATCGAAGATCATTCGTTTAGGAATCCTATCCGTACCCGCCCTTAGTAACGGAAATTCATCGTATACCTTGTCTAGGCTGGCTGCGTGTTGAACTCCGTGGTTGAACCAAAGGTCAAGAGCTCGCAACCTTACCGCAGATAGAGCAGCCTCCTGTTGAACATAGAGGTGAAGCGGAGGTAGATCAAGCATAGCCTCCATGGCAGCAGTCGGTGTTGTCCTCATGCCGCCGGTAGTGGCCATGCAGGCGAGTCTATGAAGACTTTGCAGCTTGTTGTGGACAGTAGTGAGGTTAGTTCTTGGCCACCAGACCAGCGCCCCGTAGCAGAAAAGAGGTCGAATTACTGTCTTGTACAGCCAGAGGATAACTTTAGGTGAGATACCCCACCTGTTCCCTACCATTCTCCTGCACTGCCAGAAGACAACACTTGCCTTTTCTATTCTTTTGTTGATGTGGCTACTCCAGTTCAGTTTACTATCAAGTGTTAGGCCTAGGTACTTTACCTCAGGTGACAACTGAAGCTCTGTCCGGAGTAGTTTGGGTTTGGTAAAGTTACCAAGAACTCTTTTCTGAGTAAACATTACCATTTCTGTTTTAGTTGGGTTGACTGACAGGTCAAATTCCTTACACCATCGCTCCACCATCCGGAGAGCGGTCTGTGTCAGGTCGCAGACTGTACTGGCAAATTTACCTGTTATCAGTATGGCCAGATCGTCGGCATAACCAATCGTGAAGAAGCGTTCAGAGTTAAGCTTGGTGATAAGGTTGTTAACCACCAGGTTCCACAGCAGCGGTGAAAGAACCCCCCCTTGGGGGCATCCCCTCACCACAGCTGCGGCTTGTGACTCCCCCGCAAAGCGCACGATTCGTTTATTCAGCATGTTGGTGATCCACTTAGTTATGGCAGGTTCCACTCCATGGTTACCCAGGGCGGTTCCTATACTGGTGAAGTGTGTTTTGTCGAAGGCGCCTTCAATGTCAATGAATGTGCCGAGGCACATTTCCTTATTCTTGATTGCTTCTTCGATTCAGCCCACGACCATATGGAGAGCCGATTCTGTAGATTTACCTGAACTGTACGCATGCTGATTACCATGCATAGGTATGTCCCTCAACGCCCGATCTCTCAGATCCCTATCACACAATTTTTCCATCGTTTTCAGAAGGAAAGATGTGAGACTTATTGGTCTGAAGGATTTGGCGTTTGTGTAGTCGCTCTTACCTGGTTTGGGTATGAATGTAACGTTGACTTCCCTCCACTTCCTGGGTACGTATCCAAGTGCCAGACAAGCTCTTAGCAGCTTAGTTAACGTCACCAGAATGTGATCCAGTCCCCATTGCATGAGAGCAGGAAAGATCCCATCGGGACCTGCCGCTTTGAAGGGTTGAAAACTGTTAATGGCCCATCTTAGTTTATCTGAAGTGACGACCCTTTCAGCGATGAGCCAGTTGGAATCTGCTGCGGTGTGTTCTTCCTCCTGCCATACTACATTGGTCAGTATTATACTGCCAGGAAAGTGAGATTCTAGCAGAAACCGCTGTGTCTCGGCAACAGAGGAGGTGTAGGAGCCATCGGGTCTGCGTAGCGTTCCCAACTGTGACGTTGATTTACGCGACAGAGTTTTTCTTACCCGATTGGCCTGATCTAATGTTTCAATGCCACTGCAGAAGCGCTTCCACGACGAAGAGCTCCAGTACCGTAGGCGTTTTTTATACTTAGCCTTGGCTTCGTAGTAGTTGTCCCAGTCCAGTTCAGCTGTAGTGTTCATAGCCCTGTTGAGAAAATGCCTGACCTTACCCCGAAGTCTTTCCAGTTCTGGTCCCCACCACGGGTGACCCTTAACGGATGTCCTCGGCTGTGGGTTCAGAGGACAAGCCTCATGGTAGCAGTTCTCCAGGGTGTTAGTAAGGTTGTTTACCTGTTGTTCAATTTGCGACGTATCCTGAAAGTCATCCATCGGTGGTAAACGTGCGAGACATTTACCGAGGACTGACCTGAATTTACTCCGATCTGTCTTCCGAGGATTTCGTCTGGGAATTGGTGCGGGGAACGATGTCTTGAGGTCCAAGCGAATCCATCTATGGTCTGAGCAGGATGCCTCTTTCGAGACCCGCCATTCCATAATCAGTTCGCTGACTCTTTCCGTGGCTAGGGTTAGGTCAATTATCGTTCTACATCGTCTGTTTACAAAAGTCGGTTCCGACCCTATATTTATGATGTTGAGGCTTGTAGATATAAGGTATTCAACCAAGATCCTACCTCTGTTGTTGCTGGGTTCCATACCCCAGAGGGGGTGGTGTGCGTTGGAGTCGGTCCCTATGAGGACTTCGAGGCCGGCTCTCTCGCAGTGGTTCACCAGCAAGTGCAGTTCGTGGGGCGGCGGCTCGTCCTCCTCGTGCATGTACACCGAGACCAGGACTAGTTCTTGGCAGCCTGTAGATGGTGGTAATTGGACCAGTATCGCGCACAGATCTCTAGAACAGAATTCCGTTAGCGGTTGTGCCACAATATTTCCAGTAGTAAGGATGCATGCTCTTGGATTTGGATGCTCCGTAGAGAAGTATAACTTACCTCTTGTATTAGAGAGTCCTCGTATCTGGCCGTTGCTCACCCAAGGTTCTTGTATGAGGGCAACGGCCGTTTGTAGATCCTCCAGGCACCGCCTAATTTGCGCTGATGCAGAGACGCTGTGCTGGAGGTTTGCCTGGACAATGCTAGTCCAGGTGCAGTTTTTTGGAGGTGTTGGATGCATTGAGTAGGCTCTCCCCATCCTCCATTGTAAGGTTCAGCCCGACTTCCATCCTTCCGGATAGCTCCTCCCCCTCAGAGACTGCCACACCCGGTTCATCACCGGAGTCCAGCAAATCATCTTCGAGGTCGGCCACTTCCCGTTGGGTGCCTGGGTCGGCGGGTGCATGACCCGCGCCTTCAGTCGGGCTGACTTTGTCGCGAGGGGGAAATTGGGATCCCGTTATTTTGAGTCCAGGAACAGTCCTTTCCTCAAGCACGGGAGGGTGCTCCACATACTTCCCCCCTGGTCCTCTGAACTTGAGGTATACTTGCCCCATCCCACAGTTCAGAGATCTCCTCTTAGCCATGATGATGGGGACAAGGTCTTCTGGCACGGAGAAGGTGACAAACCACCCTTCGGATTGTTTGTCCACCTTCGTTATGGTCCATCGACCGACTTGGGCCCAGTCATTCTGGTAGGCGAGTCCATGCGCAGCGTCGCGGATGTCCCTCCAAGTGGTCGATTCCTCTGGGTTAGGAATGAACAACCCGCAGCGGACTCTACCGGCCAGGTCTGATTGGCGCATAACCGCCAGTTTTATGCCAGGTGGCGGTGTGAGGCCATCTATGCAACCTCGGAGCCAGGTCAGTGAGTGTTCGTTCTGCGGGAACAACTTCAACTGACCCTCCGCATAGATAGGCCTGCCGTCAAAGCCAGGTGGCTTGTTAGATGGTGTGGCTGCCTTAGCCTCCTCCGCTAGTGCAGTGTGCATTTCGCGGAGTATGGCATTGGAGTACTCCCTCGGTATGTGACCCGTACGTTCGTCGGTGATGACAACGGCCAGGTCGGACTTAGCCGCTTGGGAGTACGACACACCAGGTTGGCAAGAACCCTCGAGTCGCTGCTTCTTGTGTTCCACTCTGGGCGATAGAGATTCGTCCATCGTGCGTTTGGCAGCGGCTCGAGCTTTCTTTCCAGGTCGTTTCTGTTTTGAGGGTCCCGCACCCTCCCTACCTGTGGTCCTGGCCGACAACCCAGCGGAAGTAGTAGGAGTTGCCCCCATACTCTTCGCCGAACGTCTACCAGGGGCTTCCTGACAGGTTGGTACCGGATCCGGTATAGACTCAGATGGAGCCTCTGTACTCGGATCGGACGCGGTGACCCTACTTGCCTCCAGCTGCTCTCTTGCTAGTCGAGCGGCACGCCGTTGGCTTTTGTTTGGCTTAGGCCGTTTCTTCTTTCCTGCCTGTCCCTGACTAACAAGGAAAGGCAGGACAATCGCGGGATCGGCAGGGCGAAACTTGGGTCGCTTCTTGGATTTATAATCCTCCACCTTCCAATCCGCGAACGGTTGTGTTCCAGCTGGCATGCCGGAAGACCTGGCCTGCGGGAAATCCCGGGAGGTCCCAGGTATTTCAGTTGGAGTAGGTTGAGGCTGGGCCTTGGGATTAACCAGGTCGGCTCCAGCGCTCTGTTGAGGGATGGCCACTCGGTTTTGCTTTGGGGGGTGCCCCGCAGCTCCACCTCTGGCCTTTCCCTTGAACCAGTATTGACCCTTGGCTTTGGTTACGCTGCCGACCGAGGTCGGCAAGCCACCAGTCGCCTTGGAACTGGGGTTTTTAGGGGCAGCTTGCCCGGTTTGTCTGGCTTTGCCATCAGCGTTGGACGCTTCTGGCGCAGCCACTGAGTATTTTAAGGACCTGTTTTCCATGTCTTTAAAATATTTAAAAATTCATCCTTCCAGCTTCCCACCCTCTTTCGAGCCCGCAACTATGGGAACGCCTACCGGCTAATAAATGAGCTTTCGGTCGTTAGGACTACCGGAAAGGATATAGAGTTGCAGGGTTGGTTATTTGCGCGACATCGGGTGCTCGCTAGACGGGACAGGGGTCGGCCAGGTCCGACCGCCCCTGCCAGGATCGTCTTCGCTTACTCCCTCAGCATGGCCTTTCACCTCCCGCTTCGGCAGTTAGACTGCCTCCACGGGACCCCACAACTCTCGCCGTGTCCCAGAGACGGTATGACACATGACCATTACCCTTACTATGGCTAGTAGTAAGGGCCACCGTTTCGCCTGAAATCCGGGCCAAAGTAGACGTGTTGCCTCGCTGGTTGGCTCGGCTCAATCCCCAGGATCCCTTCATCCCGGCTTACGGCGCTCAACTGCGCAGGCCCTAGCGCAGGTGGGTGTTAATAGGTCGTCAGGTCCACCCACAGTTCCTGACGACACCGGGCAGGTGTTAGCCACCACTAGCAAGAGGTACAAGTACCAGTCACTAATGGTGTTGCCCAGGGTAGACCGGAGAAGCGGACGGACCTTTGGACAGATCGTAACCTAACCAAACTTCCCCCCGCCTCCCGCACGTGGAGGTCACCGCCATCTACCCCTGCGATATCGCGTAAAATGGATTCAGAATTAATAAGCTTTTAAGCGAATGGAAGCAAACAAGGTACTCAAAAATATCAAAGTACGCCCTTACGCCTTAAACAAAAGAGTTGGGTACCGATAGTTTGAATCCCTTGTCTGGGCAGATTCTACTGAGTAAACCATATTGCCTTTGAGCAAAACACATCAAAAGCAATATTGTTTTATCCGGTAGAATAGAGGCCCTGAGAGGCTAGATAAGATGTATAACGGTAACGTACGAGTAAGCGATATTCGAAAACTGACAAAATATATGGAATTGACATAGACTCGACACGACGGTCCAGAAACTTACGACAATCTTACAAAAAAGTAATAATTTTCGATAACGATAACGTCCTCGCTGCATCTTGTCTAGGGCCACTAATCCGTGCTATTCAAAGGCAACCATCACAACATTCACAACACAAATGATGCTTAAACAAATGACAGAAAAAAGATACATCAATTTATTAATAAATCACGATAGCACTCATGACGCAAAAAAGTTAATCCATAGTGAAAACTGAAGACCACGTTTAATTTTGAACCTCAGTCGCAGGGTAAAAGTCGTAAGTTTACAGGTGGAAGGCAAAACCGCATCGTTCGAGGTACAAAAATTAAACAAGACGTGAAGTTCCTTGAAATAATACCTCCTATGCACTTACCTAGTTTTTACTCTGCAACGGCCGTTATGCGAATATACGAATCCCTTTACATCGAATAGTTATACACATACTATCGCGAGTTGTGTCATTTTCCTACGCAGCAAAGTTCTAGGGCTAGTTAGTACACTTCGTACGATCGAACCGGTCTACCTAGCCCCCTGTAGGCGGCAAGAACGCGCGGCGATTGGTGTCTTATACGCTGGTTACCGAAGATGCTTGGCCGCGGTCCGACACATGCATTTTCTATGCACCGGTACACACTGCGACCGATCAGGCTTAGTTTGTCAAGGCACATGGATGAACCCTACCTGTTAGGCTAGGCGGAAAATTGGAACTAGCTGGCACCGTAACGCACTAGGGCAGTAATAATGCTTTTCGACCGGTCTTGAGATTCTCACTAAGGACTATATTCGACGTCGCATAAACCATAAATATTATTACGATAACGTTATGAGACCTCTAGTTAATTGAAGGGTAATACAGTAGCGAAATTAAAAACTACGATGAAATGCCAAAAGCAATTAGGTTTTACCGCATAGAATAGAGCCTCTGATAGTTTTTTATGCCCCATTGTTTTCTTTTAAAAGGAAGGTAATGGCGGATTTTGACAAACTTTTTTCTAATCATCTAAGCCAGTTTAAAAAATAAGTCTATAGCCATTCTTAAATTATAAATAAAATAAATTAATAGACATCAGGGACAATCTCAGACAAATTAAGTAAAATATGAAAATAAGTCTGTCTAATTCAACCATTTCTGAATCAATTTCCAAATATTTTCAAATAAAACTACATTTAATGCGTTTACTTGTCTTTACTTCTTAATATGCTAGACCCTGATGCCGTTCAATCAGTTTAAAGGGGCATCAATAAGTGTTGAAATAAAAGATTTAGATATTTTTAAATATTTATAAATGAATTCAGGGGTGATTCTCTCAACACAGCGCTGCGTCAATCTCAAAGGTGAAGTTTTATCCGGCAAGTTTAAGAAGTCCCGTTGGAGCGCACAAAACACATTTTAGCGCGTGCGTTCTTAATTAGGCAGCTTTATACGACACTGAACTCGACTCACCTGCCTGCTGCCCAATTGAGAAGGCACGCGCTAACATGTGTTTTGTACGCTCCGACAGGACTTCTTAAACTTGCATGATAAAACTTCATCTTTGAGATCGACAAAGCGCTGTGTTGAAAGAATCACCCCCTGAACCAGAGCTTTTAATTTTACTGCTGTTTCTGTCGGTTAGCTTACCGGTACTAACGCAGCTCTGGGCCTCTATTCTACGGTGTAAATAGGTGACACCATATTACCTTTGACGTGTTTTCATATCATCAACGTTACGATAGCTCTTATTTACTTGACAGTAATGGCGGCAGAGTTAAAAAACAAAACGATAACACGTCAAAGGCAATATGGTTTTATAATTGTAATATTTTGACATGTAATATTTTTTAGTATTATCAATAAATGAGTATGAGTATACCATAGAGCCACAGCCTAGAGACATTAGAAATATCACTATTCAATTCGAAATCAACTTGTACAGTTTACAACATAATAGCGCATGTAATTGATAGTCCGCAGCGTGCATTTAGGTCCTTTACTTATTCATCACGCGCGCAGGTTCCTGTTGCCATAGCAACGCAATTGTATTCCGCCCGAGGGTGTATAGTAATAACAACCCGTTGATACGGTGGCTGTCCGAGCATATTTGTATGTAATTGTAGACTACCGTTTCATGTAACGTTGCTTTGAAATCTCTGTCTGTCTCACAAACAAATGAGTTTAATTTATTGCTTGAAGTCCAGCTATATGCGGAATAATAAGAGTAATATCTAAAGTTACATACATATTCAAGTTCAAAATATGGCAAGTGTGACACCAGTTTTCTAATGAAGGTGACACCAAGAAAATATTTCATATACATTATAATATGAACTGTACACCGCATCATATAGTAGGTACTCGTACCCTTTATTGGAGACGCTTCATTTATAACAAAGTTCTCTTAGAAAACTAAAGGCAGGTCAAAAGCGCGGACTATTGTTTATTGTTGTCTTACTTTAACTTCGGTTCTAGAGCAAGAAGCACAATTTTGATGCCTTTTGATAACTTAAGAGGATTATGAACGGACGCTGAAATACGGTAGTAAAAAAATGGATACAATTTTAGCTCCGGGCGATAACGTTTCTCGTCAAATCCAATTTCCACGATTTTTTAATTATGTCGTAGTTGTCATAAAAAACCGGACAAGAGCATGTTTAGGGTTTATGTAGTACTTAACGGCTTCGGGCTAAGTACTACAAACACAAAAAAATATCTCAAAAAACAAGTACCTATTAATATATATACCTATTTTAAATAAACTAGGTTTTATTTTGCATTTCTGTCGGCATGCATGATGTTTGATGTAAATTTATAACTTCATATGTGCCAAATTACAGCTTTGTAGTACCAAGAATCTCTGAGTTTAAACGCGGGCAGACGGACAGACGGACATGGCGAAAATAATAAGGGTTCCTTGTTGACTACAGAACCCTAGAAAGTAGGATTAAACGTTTCCGTTTTTTTTCTTCCCAAGAATCTTCTCCTACAAAGGTATACAAACAGACCTAGTTAGTCATAATATCTACCTACTACATATTCAAAAGCTAGTGGTTTAAGGGATGAGAAACGTTATCGCATTTTATATGAAAGATTCAGCTTCATAATCCCCTTAGAAGTTAGGGTAACACAGCAGACAGCTTCTGCAATTTATTGCTAATCCAAGCCGCGCTTAAGACTTTGTATGAGGAAGACCGACGTATCAAAAACTTTATGTCTCAAACGGTTGTTTTATAACCCGTACCTAAGCACAAGATATCGCCTGTAAATAGTAACTGTCAATGTCAGTGTGACAGTTTCCCCGTTATCAAACGTTATGATGGTCGATACTTGACCACTAGTACATTACGCAGTGATTCAGCGATTTCATGTCACGCTTATTTATTTACTTGCAGATGATACAATACTAGAGCACAGTGGTACCAAGGTACGCTTAAGCTAAGAATAGAGATAGCTTGTTCCATACACGAATGTTAAAAATATTATCAGTGCGAGATTGAGTGGCGATGGCAAACTTTTCTCCGATATAAAAATGATCAAAAATAGAGTATGTTTGGGACGTTAATGCATAAAAAGTTGATCTTAATAGGTATGTACCTTTAAAATTACCGTACAATATACCCATTTACAATAAAAATGCGTGTTTTGTTTTTGAAACTTTCTCCAAGATCAAAAAGAGCCGAGACATGGGGTTCGAAAGTTAGTAACTTTTTCACAATAATGCAATGACTAGTATAAGCACACCTTTATTGTGCTTAAATTGTTGTTTCTGCGCCGTCAAAAGATGGTCAAGTATACAAAAACCTACTTACGATATTTTTTGTCTTGATAAGACAGAATATCTGACGATTAATTGTTTTAATATAGGCCTCAAATAAATCACTGACCGCGTAATTTTACGGCTTACTTTTTTATTTTATTCAATTCAATTTTTTTTTTTTTCAATTCAATTTTTATTCAATTAACAATTTACATTGTGTTTGAAACAAATTAAATTACTTAGGTAGACACGTAACAATTTCTGCCAATTAGATGTTTAAAAAATATTTATATGTCGGTACATTTTTTCGTTGAAAATAATACATTTTCTCTATTATGGTCTTATTGCACAGACCTTTGAAGCCACACTGTTTACTGTAAAGTGACAGTGTTGCAAGCGCATCTGCGGACAATTAAATAGTGTTGCCAGCAGCAGAGGAGACAATATGCATAAAATTACTATTATGGGAGGTAATTATCTACAAAATACTAGTAATAATAATAGTTTACCAGTCTTGTAAAAAAGTCGATAAAGCCGAATAGAAGCTAGAATAGACACATGTTTTAAAACAACGATTACCAAGTTAGTTTTGGTACTTATTTTCAAAACTGAATGGAAGTAAAACCGCTCTCAGGAAGTTACCTAGATCCCAAAACGAGATAGAATATTTAAAAAAATGTTACTAAAACGATTTTTCAATCAATAACGCTCATCGTTAGCAAAAACTGCATCGGTATCGGACTGGCAACTCAAATGTTATGAGGTAACAAACGGCCAATAAAACAGTATGGGTACGTAATATGGATGAAAACTATTCTGTCAGATATCCATTTCGTATAATTAAATCATAGCTTAATACAAATATGTGAGTAGCTGTTTCTAAACGGCTTTATTGGCCATTGGTGAACTTTTCAACGTTTTGTTATATTTTTTGCGAATTTTTATATTATTGATATGCTTTTGGCACAGATAGGAACTAACTTTTAAGAATTTGAAATTTGATCCGGCGGCTAACGGATTTTATTTTGAGAATGATCAGAATTAGTCGACATGCAACATAAAATTCTTTTTAGCAATTAATAGCACGGTTTATGATAAATATAATTGATTGACTGTGAAAAGGTCATATTTTTTCTGATACCGCTTTACGGCTACGTGTAACACCAATAATGCGACGATAAATGAAATAATATTTTGTACGAATTGAGTGAATCGATTATTTATTATCTATCTATATATGTATAAATTAATCCCTATTTCCCTTGGTTACGGCATTAAGCGTGAACGGCTGGACCGATTTCGCTAATTCTTTTTTTGTTGTGTTTGTTATGGTCAGGAGGTTCTTATGGAAGAAGATAAAAATACCAGAAATGTTAAAAATTTGCAGCGGGGCGAAGCCGGCGGCAGGTCACTAGTTATCTATAAGGTTGAGTTTCCGTCGACGCAAAATTTGGCATAACTTTAAAAAAATACTCGCTCAATAACATCAATATTATTCAAATATCATTGGAAAACCCAACGGCGTAGGCTCATAGTTTTGTACTCTGTGCATAATAATCATGATTATATTTCATTCTAAACAATTACGCGATAATCTCGTTCGCCCAGGTCAATATTGACTCGGCTACTCGATAGCATTCGATGGTGTTTGCATTCCAATTTGGATTTTGAACCGCGAGGAAACGTTAGGTAACGGGTATCCCAAAATTTACGCAGAATTTACCATGCATACTATGGTAAATCTTGCCTTAATTTTGACAAATCCTTTATTTACTCCATAGAATGTTTAAATACATACTCGCTCAACTGAACGTTCATATGTTTGAAAAAATATGGAGCGTTTAAAAAGAGTGATCGTAATAAATTATTATTTTATCGTTATTTATTATATTATTAGTTTCCGCATGCACATAATTAATGGTTAATGTGATTTATTCAAACGTAAGCATAGTTTGATAAATAGAGTGCTGTTTGAAAGAAAATTCGCAACGTGATCGATTTTTAGGGTTCCGCACCTCGAAAGGAAAAAGCGGAACCTTTATAGGATCACTTTGTTGTCCGTCCGTCCGTCCGTCTGTCAAAACCCTTTTTCTCAGGAACGCGTGAATGAATCAAGCTGAAATTCTCAGGTCTACTGTCCCTTGGAGCTGTGAAAAAATCAAAATTCTAAGCCAACGCAATCAAAAAATACAACACAAGATACCGTTTATGCAGCAAATTTCCGCAAATTTTCGAAACTCGCAAGGGAATCAAAACCTAAAGGGTCGATCTAGAATCTTGAAATTTGGTACGAAGCAACGTCTTATAGCACAGATAAAGGAAAAATTGCGAAAACCGTAAATTTTTAGTTACATCATATAATAAAAACATTTTAAATAATTTTAAAGGCACTACCCCTTTCCACCTACAGGTTTGTACGGAACTCTCGGTATGCGAGTCGGACTCGCACTTGGCCGGTTTTTACCCAAAAGCTGCTACTAAATTCGGTAGATGGTGCCCGATGATTCGTCTTCCTACCACGTAAAAAAAATTCTGTCAAGCTCTAAAGCTTTCCGTCTACTCTATACATGTAGGAGGCCTGGTAAGATTTAAATTCTTTAGCCACCATCAATACAAAATTCCTAAGCATCATACTTCATCGGTTTCACATCACATATAGAGCGTCTCAAATCGCATTTTTTTCGCCACATGCACCATTACCGCACGATTGTCCATTACGTTACGAAGGTATTACTGGCAGTGTGTCCAACCACAAATAGTGACCATTAGCCGCGCTCGAGGCTGCGCACGCGATCGATGTCGTACAGGCGCGCGCGCATCGCGCGTGTGCCGCCGCATACGGTTTTTTCACATCATATCTGAAGGTAGCCTAGACAATCGACCAGTAAAAGCCAAGAAAAAACGCTGCTAACGTTTCTGTTTTCTATCGACTCGAAATGTATGAAGTTGTCATAGCGGTCGACGCGATTTGTCCTACCTACCTATACGAATTGACGATTTTCGAAAATCGCTAACTTTGGGTTATGCATCTTGACTAGGCGGCCCAGTATAGCCAGCAGCTAACATCCGATGTCCCTAATTTGTCATTCGATGCGTCTGTGGGCTAGGTAGTAGTAGAAGACGTAAGGTAGTCAAGGACAATTTGTGCCGATCCCACAAGAACTCTGTAATGTTTACTGCCTGATAATGTCAATCATCATCACTACATAGTATAAAACAAAGTCGCACCTCGCTGTCTGTCCCTATGTATGCTTAGATCTTGAAAACTACGCAACGGATTTTGATGCGGTTTTTTTTTAATACATAGAGTGATTCAAGAGGAAGGTTTATATATATAATACTTAAACCCGGAGCGAAGCGAGGGTGGGTCGCTAGTATAATTTAAACTGAACTTGACTTTTGACTGACCTATCAAAAGAAGACATTTATTGCGTTTTAGAAGTGTTTATACCTACTAAAATCATCTAAAACGGCACCGAATGACTTTAAACCGAAAATTAGTAATTACTTCGGAACCATACACTGAGCTTGGTCCGACATGGTTTTGCCAGGTTTTTAATTTTTGTAAACCAAATATTTTTAGTTTCAGCTTTACGTTTCTGTTCGAAGTCATCAAGCAGACAAAATGTCGCCGTTGAAGCCAGTGTCGATGTCACTTTGCAATGTGTAACTTGATTAGTCTACTAAAGGCGTTAAGCTACAATGTCTAACGCATTACATTTTGTTGAAAATAATGAGGAAGTGACCATATTAACCGACATATCCTCGGGTATTTTATTGAGCACCGGGAGTTGAGTGCTTGCAGTAATTAACTACTCACATAAAATTTCAAATGAGTAATGAAGATCCACGTCATAAATAGGTAGGTAGTACAGTCAAGGACTTTAATTGTTATGCCACTATGGAACCCTGTTATAATGACAGCGTCAATCATTAATTTTAGCTTTCTTTCACGTTGTTTGACGCTGTCATTACGACAGGGTTCCATAGTGGCATAACAATTAAAGTCCTTGACTGTACATTTGAATCTGAACTTACAACCTCTTCGAAAAGTGGAGTTTATTTCAGAAAGAGCAAACGTTAAATATGTTAGTTATTACGTTCGGTTACAAAGTTCAGTATAAAGCGCCAAAAAAATCACAAGTCACAACTTTTAAGTAGGCAGCTAATCATAATTTTGCATTGAGCTTGTTAAATGAGTAAAAGAAACAAAAATGTGCATCTAAGCGAAATAATCACTGCGAGACTCCTCGTAAATTTTTGGCAACGTTATTTTATAGAAGATTATTATACTATTAGCACAACCATTGCTTGACTGTGTTAATCCAAAGAAAAAAGGCTTTGTATAAAGCACCGCAACATAATACATTCTCAGCAATTGATATTTGATTAACAGGTGTGATAAATCATAGTTTTACTCATCTTCTTGACGCGTAAGTTGTTAGCTGTTATTATATTATTTTAGTTTTTGTTAGTTCTTTGATTAAACATTCATTTGAAGTGGACTCTTAGTCTCAGCTCAGACATTTATTATTGTTTAAATCTCTAGTAACAAAGATGTGAAGACGACGTTAAGTAGATGTTTGATAAATAAGTATTAATTGCAAGTTGAAAAAATCCACTTCAAAATGGCTGCTTAGACGTATTAAATGGAAATATTTATGATACTATTTGATATTCAATAAAGTGGTACGCAATAAAATTCTAGCACATCGTTTGAATATGGCTACTTTCGAATATACTATGATCTATAAAATGTTTATTTGAACAACCGGCCAGGGCATCTATTCAGGTGCGTTAAAAAGATATCATGTTTGACACGTTTAAGAATCGTTTATGTCACAGTTACCATTATTGTAAATGACATAAGAGTTATCAAAACGTTGACAATACGGAAACAGGTCATAAACGATATCGTTATAACACTTATAACGCAGTAGAATAGAGGCCCTGAACGGTTTTCTTAGGCTTGCGTTTATTCTCATGATTAAAAGTATAATTATGTTTATCGCAGTATGTATACAGGGCGTTACCAAAATCTGACGTCAACCCAGTTAGGTGTCTTATAATAGTTAAATACCGACGGCGTCTTATTTTTACCTCGTTAATGCCATAGTTTGTGCGATATACACATAGGTTTATTATACATAAGATACGACCCGTAATTAAATTAAATTTGCACAATCCTTGAAATTATTAAAAGCGGTCCGGAAGGTTAGCAACGTTTGATGAGAATGACACCGGAATTTGTTTTAGTTGTCGGTCCGAATCAGCAGATATGAACACTGCTCCCCGCGTGTGTCGTCCGTTAAAGAGACAGATTGAAATTCCAGAGAAGGTATGAATATTATCTGTCAGCCAATAGTCGCTAAAGCCCAAAGTGTTTGCGTGTTGGGATTGCCCTCACCGGTTCTCGAGCCGCAATTACGACTGCATCGCTCCGCCATGCGACAGATACGGAATTGCAGCAAATTGCAACTAAAACCGCCGTTTGCGCTCGACCGCCACATGTCACACGCATTACCTCTGATTGTGGCAATAGTACAAATTGTCGCGCAGCTTTCTCTTTTAAAAAATCTCGATCATACGTGATTTCGCGATTACAACGGTTCAAACATTACTTTCTCAGGAGCGAGCTTGCGTTTACAGCGTGTTTCTAATTTCAGAGAATTCATTACAGAAGTTCAATTTGTAAGTGCATTTTTATTGTGCTCGTAAAGGTTTGTGTGATGTCCGCTTTATATTTATAATCGCTACTAACTAATGACTTATATCTACAATCAACGAGATGATCGCCGCGACATTAGGTGCGGTGCGACTTCCATGCAACGAATCTTTTGTTTTATAGCGTTTTCTGTAGATTCATCCTGGTCGTTTATGTGCGACAAAAACCTCAATTTAAACAATTCACACCAATCATTATTTTTTTTACTTTCTCGTTAATTTTCTTTTAAACTGTATATAAGTACTAACAGATGTACAATAAGCAGATAAGGAAATGAATAGACGGTCGTTATTAAATACGTTTTAATAATTAAGACACAAAAGATCAGTGATAATCACAGCATTAATGCCGAGTGACCATTGTAACGGAATTCAAGTTTTACCTACTTAATTAAGATGTCGACCAAAAGCGGCATGAAGCCTCGTTCTATTGATGGTGATATTTTATTGTTCTGCTGTCAGATCGTTCTCTTAATAATGTTTGACAATAATAAAACTGTTTGCGGGTCCGAGGCGGGCGATGACACGCGTGAACCCGTGACTAATGATATTTGTGTCGGCAGAATGTCTGATGATAAGGAGAATATTCCCACACAGTTTAATTAAGTGACACATTCAGGACATACGGAATTGGGGTAGACACTCTCTTTTTAAAAGCTGCGGCCTAAATCTTTTTGAATAGAAACATTTAACATAGATGTAGACAAATAAATTGAGATGTTTATCAGGATTTACTCTGAACAGCTTTCTGTGGGACACCATAGAGCGCTTACTCGTTTCCATATCGGGTCCCTGTGGAAACCGACTGGACTGAGACTAATAAAGACACGCGAGTTGAGCCGCTTTGAGCATGAATGAAAGTTAAGCTGCAGATCAAACTAACATGACTGACAAGTTTTTATTTGAATGAGGAGTGTGCGGCTTACTATTCTTCTAATAGCTGTTACAGGGTTTAATGATGACAACATGGCGTTTAACAATTGTTGAAACTTACTACAAACGTACTTCTACGTAGATATGGTAAAGGAAAAACAGACTGTAAATAAATTACGCAGTTCAAGCAAGAGTAGCTTTTTACCAATTCTAGAGTTTTAAGTTAGCACATCTTGGCTATCATTACCAAGCACTACAAAAACTACTGTATACGCGCACGAAAGCCGTAACTGCTCCATTTATTTGTCTTAAAAGTAGCGTCCAGCGCCAATTGCTGAAAAAATTTAAAATTGTTGTAGGAGAGTAAAAAGTTGACAACGAAATTGTAGCCAGAGCAACGGAGCAGCGTTGCAGCAATTGCCGGGAGACAGCACGATATTCTTTTTGCTGGACTGGAGGTGGCTGGAGGCAAAAAATCGCGTGTGCTAACTCGCAACTGATAATGAATGCACTATTGTGCGTTCAATACTAGACATTAACCCGATCGAATACCGTTGGAAACACGCTCAGTTTAATACTGTTGTTACTACTTCATGATGATGTTAAGTCTTGTAACTAGATTTTGTTCTTTAACCAATGTGTACTCTTTCGGTGGGAAGTACGATAAACTAACTTATGTACTATTGTCCAATACTAAACATTAATTTGGCGCATATTGTGATGATCCGGCCTCACGGACCGGTCGTCCTTTTCACAAATATAAAGAAGTGATAGATTTGGTAGATATATCTTTATTTGATATGAATCGTCTCTGATTATTAAATATGTTATGTGTAACCTGAACACAATTAAAGTTGAATTGTAGAGTTTACCATTCTCCGTAACAATAAGTTATGTTATAAGTAAGGAATGGGAAAACATAATCACATACTCATCCAATCATTGGAAACATACTTAGTTACTTCAATACTGGTTTTGCTATTTCGAAATTAACTCATCATCCGTTTTGTTACAAAATATTAATTAAACATATTGATGATTATTTGGGTAGTTATAGTAAAGATTAGTTCTATTTTAGACATCTTAGTTTAGAGACAATCATGAAGTTTTACAGCGTTTTCTATTTTAGACGCTTATATGATTTTCCAATAGCTTTATACTCGTAAATAATCATGAACCAGATTGTGTAGCCTCATCGCAGAGAACTACTAATAACCAATAATTATGGAACGGAAAAGGAATTGAGCACACAAGGCTTCTACTCCACATTATCTTTACCCCTATTGTTATCGTATCGTTAATGTTATGATAGCTCTAGCTCTTGACAGTAACAGTGGCCTAGACGTTATCAGTACTATTGCAATAGGGGCAATAACAAAGTAGAATAGAGGCCCTGGTGGCAAGTTAGCCCGTAAACATTACAAATTCATTATTGCAAACGTGTTGCCAACCTTAACCACTACTCGCACGAAATGCCTGTACACATATGCCAATTTTATAATGGAATTTATACTGACCCAGACTTGACCTAGACGAATCTAACTCTGTAAATTCTATACACGATGACATTTCATTCTAAATTTATCCATATGTGATTTCAATACCGAAGGTCAATTCAAATATAAATTAAAAATCTAAATGTATTTGAATCTAATCTAAAATTATTTGAAAGCTTACTAATAAGCCAAGCGAAAAGGTTGTTATTTTTAGACGTTTAAAATATTTGGTGTGGGTAGATTAATTAAACTGTCTAAGATTAACTATTAGTTTCTGGTAGTAGATTGTGGTAGAGCTATCTTCGACGTGTCGAGTGAGACAGGTGGGAAGTGATTTGCTGTTGAGGAGTCCAAACAGTGTAAACTGTATAATCTCACGCGATCCAAGTGTTTTCTTTAATTACATACATACATAACATCACGCCTTCATTGCCAGAGTTGGGTAGGCAGAGCTACAGAAACACCAACAGCTCCAAAAAGACTTGTTTATAATTCTGTAACCACATTTTGCAGAAACCACATTTTACATAGACGTAGTTTTATTGAAATAAATTACACGTCTGCTATTCATACTCATATTACCCATACTATACTATAACTATACTATACTATACTATACTATACTATACTATGCTATACTTACTACTATATCCGTACTAATATTATAAATGCGAAAGTAACTATCTGTTTGATACGCTTTCACAGCTAAACCTCTAAACCGATTTAGATGAAATTTGGTATGGAGATAGCTTAAACGCCGTGGAAGAACAAAGGCTAGTTTTTAGGTTTTTACCGCGACTATCGATAAACGACGAAGCAACCGCTATATATTAAAAAAGCGGGAGTAGGTTACTCTGTTTGATCATTTATTAAATTGTTTGTTACAATAGCTACGGCTACACGGGTCCTAATAAAAGTTATCGAGGAGTTAGAGTGTATCCAAGGGAAGACCAAGGATAACTTTTATGTCAGAAAATTGGACAGATTTAGAGGAAGTAGACGAAGGCGCGTCGCAGGTAAAAAGCTAGTTGTCATTATACATTAAAATGAAAAAACCCAAAGATTAGTGCAGAGAACAAAACACACAAAGGCAACTATTTTCCATTGAAATTCAGCTGACGTTCGGCCAATTAGCCGCAAATGGTTACCATAAGTTTGGCGCAGCAGCTCGTTTGTTCGCGCTGTTCGAGCCAATAGAGCAGACGCTTAGCTTGTATGTACGTTTGTTTACTAACCAGCCCTTTGTTGACGTGTAAGGGCCAGAAAGGGCTCTGAAGTGAATGAAAGGTGAATGGAAATGCAGCTCCAGAGCCAATTTAAAATTTAAACACTAATAAGCTGGTCAATACTGACTATAGAGCCTAAGTAGGTATGTAAACGGAACAAATGACGAGAGTTTATTTTACATTAAATTAAAATTGCACCTTGTTAAGGCTCTTACCATAATTGCTATGAATAGCTGATTTATTTTTTACGATGACTGTTTTGCAATGTTAATGTTTAGTCAGTTTTTAATGACTGAAACATAGTTATTAACTACCGAATTACTGATAAGCGTTTACAAAAATGGTCCCTAATAAGACGCAAGCTCGTCATTACCAGCCATGATTTGAAACAAATTTAATGATTATCTAATGCCGATTTAAATGATTAACAGCGAAGCGAGCATAGTTTAATTTGACGTTGAGTTTACAAATTTAATCATGAAGCAAGTAGGTTCGGGCCGAGATCAATAGTTAAAAGATAAATGTACACTTTTTCACTGTCAAGGAAATAATTCGTGGCTCTACTATAAAAGGGTATCTGTCTACTTAATGAGTAATAAAAAATGGTATAAATATCAATCATATACAGAGCCTGTTTCAGGTGAACCCCAGTAGACCTATATTTATATACTTATACCCTTTTTCACTAGAGCCACAGATATTTTATTGTAGAACGCTTAATAATTACCTTAACTTGAGTTTTACCACTACAAAATTCGCGTGTTTAGTACCTATCATACTACGAGTAATAATAATTAAAATATTGTATCTTAACCTCAGGGTTGGCAATGCACTTGCTGGCTTAGGAATGCCATCATGAGATTGTAGGTCTTAGGTGCCTACCGCATACCATCTGCCTCCTATTTCACCATCTTAACAATGACACATGACAGGTGACAATTCGGTGGACATTGCAATTTGCATTGCAATTATTTTACTGATGTATCCAGTGAGTGATCAGGGTTTCACGTAAGTTGCGCCATGTAGGTACACTGTAATGACAGATGACATTACAGTCACAGACAGGATGGTGAAATACGTTGGCTATATCCGAAAACAAAACATTATCTGGACTGGACTTACTTGACTTGGTCACCCTTGATGACATATGGACTAGCGGTACTTAATTTAACACATGGATTTCGAGATTAGAAATCAATATATTCTACTGAAAGAGAATGCTCTAACGGCGTGGCGTGGCGTATATTTATTATTTGTTAGGTCACCTGGTAGAGAATAACATTTGTGTACAATAAAGATTAAATAAATATCTTTTAAAATTAGGTACTTAGGTATCTTTACTTTAGTATGTTATTATGATCTTAAGTTTAATAATTGTCGTATCATATCACGTTGATGAGAGCACGCTTACCCGGAAGTTGCTACAATTTCAATAATATAACAGATTTCAGATCTATCTATGATTAAGCATTATCAATACTAGAGCGGACATCTGCGCGCGCGTCACGTCGCGGTGCGTGCGCAATCTAAACCAAATTACGACTCGCCGGTGGTTACTCTCTAACGTATCGACAAACTCTAAGGCAAGTTTAACATAGGACCACTGAATGTCGATGCCAAGACTTAGGGCGCTTGAGATAGTAAAGACCGAGCTTGTAGCTGTGGGGACTGACCAATTGCTATCGACATGAATGTTGGCAAAATATTGCCAAAATAGTCTGGTAATGTGACGAAAACTACATTTCCATACATTTTTAGTGGTGTTAGGACCCTGTGCGGGGTCCGTGGATCGCTACCACCATCTTATCCATTAACCAACCGCCAAGCAACAGTGTTCGTGTTGTTGTGTTCCGGTGTGGAGATAAGACAACGGATTAAATTACTAGCTTACAGGCATTCCATCTTAGTCTTTAGGGTTAGCAACGTATTTGGGGTCTTAGGATTGCAATCTTATGATTACCTAGTCTTGAGAATTCCAATGTTTATGGGTCTAAGATTCCACTTACCATCAGGTGGCCTGAGTGCTCGTGTGCCTTTACCTTATCATAAAAAAATAATAGAGTACGTACCTAACAAATCAAATAATTTGTTTTGGCCTACTAGTGATTAAAGTATAATGTATTGGTTCATCCACGCTGAACTAACTGGAATAACAGCACGGATGGCGCGTGCGCACCCGTTATCAATTACAACGACGCGTATAGGTGAGTAGCTTTAACTTTGCATTTGCAAAAGTGTGTGTAACATGTACAAATAGATTACAATCGCACTCTGCCACGGGCGTCGGGACATGTGTGCACAATTTGGTTCTGAATCACTCACAGCTTTAACAACGCTCAAAGACCGGATCCCTTCAGTGATTTTTCTGTACCAATTACAAACAAACAATACGTATCCAGGGCGTCTATTCTACAAGCTAAAGCCATATTACCTTTAACCTGTTATCATATTGTTTTTTACTCGTCCGCCATTAATAGTGAATAGGAGCTTATCCCTAATTTCATTTGCACTAAATTCATTTCCCATGATGGTCACTGGCTCCATTTTCCCTAATATCACATACCATAATTTAATTTGTCATGGTATTTTTTTCTGAAAACGTAAACCTTTCAGGTAATTTTTACATGCAACCGCATAGAGCCTAATAGGTTAGGTTAGGTTTGTTTTAATACGATTCTGAATACTTCACGATTTCATAAAAAAAGCCTTTATGGCAAATTAATATTATACATTATCGTTATGACATATAAAATTATGTCATATGAAATTCGGGCAAATGAAATTAATGCATATGAAATTTGGTCAAACGATAGAGAACCGTATTAGAGCTATCGAAGCGTTGAGAATACGATAATCTGTCAAAAGTAATAAGGTTTTACCGTGTAGAATCTTAGCCCAGATGTTGTCCGTAGGTACCTGTGTAAATAAAAATATCACTGCATTACTGTACGATACTGTATAGGGTGTCCTATTGGCATGTAGATCTAGGACATCTGTAGATGCTATGATATTTTCGTTACGCCTTAAGGTACCAACCTCTGGTTCGTTAAGACTTTCCTGTTGCTAGAAGGTACAAAATAAAATGGTTTTTATTTGTTATATCTGTGAACACAATTCAGTAAATTCCTTAGGATGGTCCACAACATCCTTGGCATTGTTCTAGCTTTCAAGGCTGTAAACGTTTATTAGCAGTTTTAAACGCAACATCACGTTTTGTGTAAAACTGGAAAATTTAATATTTGGCTTTAATTAAAGGACTATCAGCTATTATTTTGTCAGAATAGTGTAGTTTGTTTAGTGGTGGTTCTGTGCAAGGTACGTCCGGATCGCTACCACCATCTTATCCATTAACCACCCGCCAAGCAACAGTGTTCGCATTGTTGTGTTCCGGTGTAGGGTTAAGACAACCGGTGAAATTACTAGCATAGAGGCATTCTGTATAGTCTTGCAATGAGAATTCAAATGTCTATGGGTCTCAGATTTCTTTTACCATCAGGTGGCCTGAGTGCTCGTGTGCCTTCTCCTTAACATAAAAAAAGACTATTACCTGATTCTAAAAATAAGTTTATTAAATATTATGGTCAATAATTTTAAGCGCATAAATTTTTACTCTGTACCAACATACTCGCCAAAGATGTAGAGCCAACTTGGCATTTCGATGGAAACTGTAAGCTTCAACATTTATAATTTGCAGTACTTCATGTTTCCATATGTATCCAATACATCTAGGCTCAACCAATTCCCAAACATGGCAGGCGATTGCCTAGATTAAATCTTCGTCCGCACAAGTTTGTATGCGAACAATAAAATACGTCAATCTTACCGCTGCGTCGAGTTTTATTGTTTTAGATAAAAATCTAAGGCTGCTCAGGGCCCGCTACTGGTTTGTCTTATAGAACCAGAAAGAAATTGCAGAATTTTTGCACACGATATTTGCAGATGTGGCATTATGTGGAACTGTCAAGTAGATTGAGCGTACAGCCACACGTAAAGCGAGAAAGGATATGAACTTATGTCGCCATTTTTAAGTTATTACCGATATTTAGTATAATATATCTTAATATACCGGGTGTAGTTTCCGACTTCTCCATACTGACCCATTTGGATTGTACACCCGGTATACTCGTCCTGCACTATCAATACCTATTAAGCAATTTCCTATTCCTGCTCAGTGTCCTCTATGAAAGACATTTTTGTATGGATAGTTTGAATTACTGGACAGAACGTACTTAATCAATTTGTTGTTAATAAAGAATATTGGGCAGGGTATTTAAAAACCAATAAATGCATATAAAAAAAATAAGTTTTAAATTTGTGATCTTTTGATATCTTCGCATGATCTTCGTTTATTTTAAGGCCTTATCATTTAACAAACTACTAGTATTGACCCAGCCATTGCAAGAATGCACACAAATCAAAATCTCCGGCTATACAAAACTCGTACTGACGACTACTAAAGTACTCACATTCATGTCGAGCGTTAACAATATGTTTTAATAGAATCCAATAAACCACAATAATCTTCAAACGAACGTCATTTACGCGACTACGCCTCTTTGCAACCGATGCGACTGAAAGCGTCTTTCAATAAAGAAGATTTAACGTTGCACAATCAGGGTAGGTATATGATAAATAATTTTAGCTGCAATCGTGCTAGCAAAAATGTGAACCGTGTTATGCTAGTTTCACCAGTTCCGGGATAAAGTTTATAGCGTTCACAAAAAATACTAAAACCCTCGGGTCAGCGGGCCAGGCTCGTTACTGCGCCGGCGCAGCTAACGATGGTCATTGTCCAACACTTTTGACAAAACTCACAACAGCTTTACGGCCAGAGCAGGCAAAAAACCAGTATCGAAGTTTACTGAGAAATCGTAACATGTCTATATACTCGGTCGAAATCAACGCAGAGAAATGTACTATCAGCATGGATGTCATATATCATGATTACATCGCAAATTTCATACATCAAACATAGTTTTTATGAACAAACAATCTTCATCGAAATGTCGTTTCTTGTCATACATTGACGAACAATAAGGACAGTACGTATAGACATGAACTCATTTGATTTGGTATACAGGCCATTAATGTGATATTATATAAGCAGAGGTTTTATTCTCTTAAAAACATCTGTCGAACGGTCGATCCATGCCGAGCGGGCTCACTCGATGTGAAAACCTGGCTAATTGAGAATGCACGCACTAAGTAGATGTTGTGTAAGTCCGCCCGTAAAGTTCAAGAGTGGGTTATTTAACAGATTTTACCTACCAGAAAGAAATAAACTGCTCCTTAGTTAAACAAATACCATAATAATTAGCATTTTAAGGCGATAAGAATCAACCTCACTTTTATGCGTTATCTCAGCGACTTAAAAGTATAAAACGGATCGGAATCAAGAGAAAACAGTAAACAAACCAGATTAGCTATTTGGGTTTAAACACCAATTATTATTTATTTCAAAACGATATAATTCGCCGCGTTCAGAACATGAATTTATGGGTTTTACCGATGACGACCTAATAAGGACCCCAGCAAATTAAGACATTAAACATACCTTCATAAATTAAATGGTTTTCTCTTCAGTTTTCCTTAATACGCACTCTACTATTAATCCGAATTAAATGACTTAAGTACAACATAAACTACAGAACTGTCAATAACCCTGGAATTACTGGTGTACCGGTTAAAAAAAACTGTACGACGGCCGCGTTAAGTTTGTTTTTACCTAACTGAGGAAGGCAGATAATTTTCGAGGTTACACGTACTTACCGGTTTCAGGATACACTTACCGGTCTTATCAAAGAGCGAGACGAAATTCTGTCACGCGACAAGTAATCCGAAAACCGATAAAAAATTAACACCAATAAAGAATATACAAAATCAGACCAAAAACGATGTAAAGAAAGATACAATAAATGTCACCCGACGTTAATTTGCAGCCGAATTTAGATCGTTTTACGATACCTCAATTGCTGATCAGTAAAAGCGATTTCGGGGTCTGCTGTCGCTTTGTTTTACATTCATCTGTTTATTATAACTCTCGTAAAAAGATACGTAATTAAATATTAACAGTAATTAATTCATACCCTAAAACCATTCAACCTATTCAAGCAGATTTTTTGCAACTCATCAGAATACATCTTGAAAATACCTTAGCCCTTACCAAGTTTTCAGTAATTTTCGCTGACAAATCAAATGCACTGTCCCTCTCACGCTATTATAATGCTGTGAGAGACAAAGCATTCAACTTGCTAGCGAGTAGTCACTGTGAACTCATGATAAGGGTACGATATAATGAATAAACATACGACAATTTTGCTCGGAAAACTTATTTATCGTACTTTTTCAATCAGCTTAAGCGAACTTATCGGACACAATACGATGTCTTATGATATGCACTACATCTAGGGCTAACAGAGATGTACTCGGTAAAACTATATTGTTTTTGACATGTTTGGTAGTTTATTTAAAATTGAGCTATTGGTTGTCACTCAACGAGAGTGTTATACCTGAAGCATTCCTAATCTCACTCAGGAATCGCTTGACCATGATCCCATATTCTTTAATTCCACATCTTTTAGTCCAGACCTACGCTTTAGAGTAACATACCCTGGCCGTCCTTGCCTCAATTTCGATTTCAAGCCGACACTTCGGTAGTGTCGCTCCTGGGCCTCTATTCTACTGCGTTAAAACGATTGCGTTTGACGTGTTTAAATTAGTATTTTAACTCGGCCGCCGCTATTAATGTCAAGTAAATAAGAGTTATCAAAACGTTGCCAATACGGGAACACGTCAATGGCAATATCGTTTTTACCGTATGCCCTGCCCTACCCTGAGTAAAAAGCAATAATATACTAAAACTGATTTTCTCAAGACTTAAATTGTTTTTCCGTGTGGTTGCCAGCTTAAATAGTGCCACTCCATGTCTTTCCGTAGGTGTCGTAAGAGGCGACTAAGGGAATAAAGGTTTGTAGTACTGTTAGGCGACGGGCTTGCAACCTGCCACTAATACACTGGTACAAGTTTTTGGTAATTCTGTAGCTCTGCCTACCTCACTCTGGGAATGAAGGCGTGACGTTATGTATGTATGTAAATTGTTTGTTATTCACGATTTCGGCTGATGGTAAGTCACCTCGCTACATCTCGTGAACGCGCGAAATGCTATCGGCGCTGCCATGGGAACCGCGCAGCGCCCGCCAGCCCAACAGCAGCCGATTGACAATCGACGTGCCCTCATTCAAACATACGTCACGATGAGACCGACGTTCACACGGTAACGTTTATACCTCTATCATCTGACAGAAGTCAATTAAATATTTGATATTCAAATAGATTGTTAGCACGGGCGAAGCGGGTGGCATGTACGTAAGAATGGTAAATTTGTGGCGCGTCAGAAAGTTGAACGATCGCTTTTATTGAAAGAATAGGGTTCTTTAAAGCACTGCTGGTAGAAAAAGCTGACCCACAGTGTGAGGGTCATTACAATAAAAGTATATTTTCTTATTAATTTTACAATAAGTCCCATTTGTACTATACGTCAATCACTTATACTACATTGCTTTGAACTTCGTTTGACATCCGTTTATAGTTTTTTTTTTAAACGATCTACATTTATAATGTTTATAAGTAGGTATTATAACACATTTATAAGAACATTAAGCAAGCCTGAAAACTGGATACCTATTTAAATATAATGAATAAAAGGCTTATTTATAGGTATACGAGACTTTTTATTGATAAAGACCATAATACTATAAATTTAAGTTCGTATCGATGGGATCCCAACTTTGTACCCGACTCTATAATCCCTCGTTGAGGCTGGATGGATGGGCAGATTTCAACAAGCGAGGTGATGTTAGATTCGCCTTAAAGTCGCAAGTGTCACTGGGTACTTACATTAAAACCAAAAAATAGGTATAGGCACAAAAAATAAAAAAGGGTACCTAACATGTTATATAGACGACATTATCAAAACATGTAGTCGGGTTTTAAAAGTTGCTTTTTGATAGACTTGTATTTCAAAATATTTAGGATGGCTAAAATATCTATAAGTATCGTTACGGCTAATTTTCGTCGCACAGCTGAAAAGCTTCATATAAATTTTAATTGAGTGAGTTAGCTTGGCCAACTTTTTGGTCCTTACCCATTTGACACTTACTAAACATTGTGGTTCACCTGCGGAATTGTACAAGGTGAAAATCTTTATTTTCAAGCTAAAAGACAAAGAATAACACGCCCACGGCGCAGCAACATACAACATTGTATTGATCACTCCTATATATTGATACCCTCATTGTACTGGGGGGTTATCATGAGCTTGCTTTGCAGTTCTGTTTACGCTCAGAGAAAAGGACAGAGCTATATAACCGCCATAGCTCTGTCCTTTACGCTGACCGTAAACAGAACTGCAAAGCTACCTCATGATAACACCCCAGTACTATCAAATAAACGTTTTTCTATTCTATTCTTTTCTAAATTATACAAATTCGAATATTATTGAATGACGTTCCGAATCTCTGAAGCGATCGAGACATACAAAAGCTCAGTCGATAATAATCGGCAACTAACTAATAGTAATTAGAAGTCTGTCTCTATGATTGATTCTAATTACGGTGCGGGACTAGGTGCTTACTCGTAATCAATGTCCGTTTGTAACATGATGGATTGATTGAATAGCTCTCGAATGCGGGAGGACCTTTTTTGCGGATCATTAATGACACAAAACACACATTATCATACAGACGAGTATATTTAATGAAGAAGATTCAATTTGCACTAGGACCGAGGTTCATAACTCGAAATTATATCCACATTATTAAATGGATTTCTAAATGACAAATTTTATTCTTGGTGGACGAAAATTGTGAAAAACATTACATAGGTACATTAAAAATTTGTATCACCGTTTTGAATTGTACCACTGAACACAATGTTGGATATTTTCGACATTTCAGAACTGTGGTTTTTAATGTTAATCTGGTGAATATTTATTTATTTGCCCGTGTGGTTGCCGGGTTAGAATAGTGCCATTCCATGTCTTCCTGTAGATGTCGTAAGTGGCGACTAAGGGAATGAAGGCGTGTAACATGTTAGGCGATGGGCTTGCAACCTGTCACAGGAGGACTCTATTTTACTGCGTTATAACGATTTCGCGTTTGACGTGTTTTAGAATCGTTTATGTTGTTCAGAATCGTTTAACATGGTCCTATACGAACCTCTGATTTGGAAGAAAGAAGATTGAAGAGGTCGGAGAGGTCGAGCTGCTCCTACGGACTTCCTACAGTGAGCCGTAATCCAGACGTACCTTTCGTGAACTATCCAATATGTTAAATCAAACCTTATCAACAGACGTAACTGAACAAGGTATTAAGTTTTCATTTATCCCTGCTTATACACCACATTTCGGTGGACTGTGGGAATCGGCTATTAAATCAATAAAACATCATCTCAGACGTATACTCGATCAAACCCACTTGACGTACGAGGAAATGTCGACACTACTGATTCAGATAGAGGCAATTTTAAATTCAAGGCCTCTCACTCCAATTTCCGACAATCCAAACGACCTGTATCCATTGACTCCTGCCCATTTTCTTATAGGACGGTCGATAAATTTTGTGCCTCATCCACAGATAGCAACTGCCAAAGTAACTTCTCTGCAACGTTGGAAACGCATTGAACTGCTAAAGCAACAGTTTTGGTACCGCTTTTCTAACGAATATGTTCTCTGGCTTCAGCAAAAAACTAAATGGTACTCCTCATCGGGAGAACTCAAGGAGGGCGTCTTGGTCATCATCAAGGACAAGACTTTACCGCCCTTGCTTTGGCAGCTAGGTCGAGTCGTTCACGTCATCCTAGGAGCCGACGGCGTCGCGCGGGTCGCAGAGATCAGAACGAAGAAGGGAGTCATCCGTCGAGCTTTCAACAACATCTGTCCGCTTCCTACTACTGTTGAAGATCTACAGACTTCAAGGCCGGCAGCATGTTCAGAATCGTTTAAAAATAATTAATTTTTAAACCATAAATTCTTATTTATATAATTTATTACATTAATTGATTTCTTTACAAAGAAAAGGTGTTCTGCACAATATTTACAATCGTAATTCAAATCAAATAATAATCAATTTAATTACTAATTCATTATATGTTCAATCTCATTTTTGCTTACGTAAAAAGGATTGTATAGTAATTTATTCCTAGCAACATTTGTAACGGTCAAAATGAGAGACTGTTGAAGCTTTCAAAATTGTATTCGTCATCTTGGCTTCTCACTTCCTTTGTCTCAACGACTGTAACCGATTTTTTCAATATTTGTATTCCGAATTATACCAGCTAAAACTACAGTCCACTTTCATTCAAGACCAAATTATATCCTGAAGAACTTTGTAAGTTAGGGATTTTTACAATGTCAGTCGCCATTATTGAAAATGACATAAGAGTTATTAAAACGTTGAAAATACGGAAACACGTCAAACACGATATTGTTATTACCGTGTAGAATCCCAGCCCTGGTAAACATCTTAGCCTGTTTGTGCAAAAAGTGGTTACAGAATTACCAACAACATTTTTGTAGTTGTTGGTATTTCTGTAGCTCTGCTTACCCCACTCTGGGAATGAAGGCGGGATGGTATTTTGTAAAATACATTTTTTCCTCTATTGTTGCATGAGCATATTCTTGCAATCTCAACTGCAAATGGCTGGCACCAATACTTTTAATGATGTGATGCACAAAGTTAATATTACGTTAATAAACTTTATTCATGGAAATTGCGAAAAAATAATATTCCAATTTGTCAACCCCAAAATGATGCCCAATATCCAATTACTGGGCTTTATTGACACGTATTGGACAAGTTCTGTATTGAAGTCGCATTGACATCGTGCTGCGAAAAATGATTAGCCGTTATCCATAATTACGTACGCTTATTAACACGTTTCAAGGTGCGAATAGCTATTAACGAATAAACGAGCCAAATAACATGAGATATTTTGGAAGATATATTTAAAAAAACCGAATTTGTACAACCAGTTGATGCACAAAAAATGTTTGAGGTAAGAGCTCTCGAGTCGAGTGGTCACCATATATTCCGTGGGCGCTTGACTTAGGTGCTCAGAGACTAGCACCACAAAGGCGCTTCGCTGTCGTTCACCGAAATAAAAGATGTTCACTCACCAAGACCGTTCATATGTAATGGCGCGTGACAATCTCCGGAGAGCAAACACCGCGTGTTTGACGTTCGCTGTTTGATAAATATTAGATTCCGCGGCTTACTAGACCAAATGTCTGTTCCTCATGGGACAAGCAGTGCCTAATAAAAACAAATTGTCATCTTTCGGTTTACTCGACGCGTGCCCCGCTTAGCGGTGGACAGTTTGCCGACAATCTTCGACAATTAATTCAGTAAATATTGATATGAGGATATTAATGACGCGTGCGATTGGGATTACAGAGCGTATTATGATAGCCGAAAGCACATAAACGATTTCATTATCCTACGTGACGCAAAAATACTTAAATCGCTATATGTTTGCCTACAATATTAGAGAAGTTCCCTAAATTCGTCACTGATCCCCTCATAAGATTCAGATTTGGTGACAATGGGACCACCTCGGAAGTATACTCTATCAAACCAAAAAATAATTTTCTAAATCGGTACACAATTGACGGAGTAATTGGTGAACTACATAAAAAAATATACATACAGTGGAACGTACAACCTTTGTTGAAGTCGGTTAAAAAATAAATTTAACAAACTCTGACAAATTAGTTTAACATAAAAGGCTCAGTAGACGATTATTTGTGTAGTTTAAAAAAACCTAAGTTGTCTAATACTAGAGCGGTCATTGGTACGAATTTGTGCGGGAGCCCGTGCAAAGTGTTTTGGCTAATATTTGCAAATATTTCCGAGATGCAGAGCTGGCTAGCTGTATTAAGCAAACTCTTGAAACCATCATTAGCGACGGTTTTGTTTAACATGATAGTTCCTGAGAGATTAGATTACAAATAAGACGGCAAGTGTTTAATTAGTACATTCCTGTCGTGAGTTAAAAGTTCATGAACTGAGAAAGTGCTTCTAGGGAAGTAGTTGCACTCCAGCGTAATTGATTGTTTTATAATAATACCGGCACGTACTTGTGAAGTTCTTAAGTGCATTACGAAGTGTGTACTCAATTAAAATACGATTACATCGTCACCGGCAATCACCCAGGTGGGCGAGGCTTCTTTAGCCAAATTAATAGTATGCTAATATTGCCTGTATCATCCATTAAGAGCCCGACAACTTATTAAACCCGCGTTAGCCTAATGCCATCTTGATGAACATAGAGTTAGCACGAGATTAAGTTTACGGTAGCTGTTAATAATATTATAATAATGGTGCGAGGCACGCGGATACGTCGATGGAGTTCATCGATCATCCCTTATTCTGACAAGGCGCTGCTGAGGATAGGAAGGCATTTTGTTGTGGGAAGTCAACGCCAGATACATGACAAATGATCGTGAATTTTTTAGTTTTCCCTAATAACAAAATATCGATACTCAATACGCGGGGAAAGGGCTGTATTTGTGTTCAGCATCAATTTCATTTACTATCCGTGTAGCTAAAAGGCAACATAATTGAGATAAAGTTGTAATAAAATAATACGAGTAAGTATACGATTGATAATAATTTGCAGTAAATAGGTACTCATTAATATTTCAAAACAGTTGGTTGGACGCCAGAATTGGTGTTAGTTTTGTTTCATAAAATACAACTAGCGACCCGCCCTCGCTTCGCTCTGGATTAAAGTATTATACATATAAACCTTCCTCTTCAATCACTCTATCTATTAAAAAAAACCGCATCAAAATCCGTTGCGTAGTTTTGAAGATTTAAGCATACATAGGGACAGACAGCGGGAAGCGACTTTGTTTTATACTATGTAGTGAAGAAAGAAATCATGACAAATCTTCGTAAATCCAACTTAAGCTCCAACTTTTGAGGTCATTATTGAACAAAGTTCACTTCAGCAAAACCTGTGCTAATTAACGAAAAAAATCTGTACAAAGAGCAATGGGCTAAAATGTATGGAACGTGGTACAGTCGAAGTCATAAATATGATTACACTTTAGTACCACGCCACTTTCATTCACTGAGACAATTACATATAATTATATGTAGCTTATATGACACGTTCGTAGATTTACCATAGCAGCGCCATCTATTGATTACTTACTCAACCCAGTCGAAAGGTATCGACATCTGTTAGAATCATTTGGAGTTAACAGATAATTGCGACTGTCAAATAATAACAGACAAATAATTAGCAATAAATTAAAATTGCGACTATAATTTGAGATTTAAACTATCCTATCTCTCAAGTTGGATCGAACTGCACATGGTGTGCGAATTTTATTATAATCGGTTAAGTGGTTTAGGAGTCCATTGAGGACAAAAATTGTGACACGAGATTTATATATATTAAGAGTGCGCCGAGGCAACGACACGTAATTACGAAAAAAATGCGTTCGTTTGATCGCCTGCTGCATTGTTTTTACTGAAGCTTTAGTTATGCAATTCATATGTAAGATATTTAAGGAATCACTCTATTTATCATATACTTTAGAAACACGATTACTTGTACTTCCCTCGATAGAAAACACATCCAAAGATACCTCTACATAACAAAATAAACACTTAGTACGGCGTAATTACTTCACGGAAGATCATCAGTTTTGGATTTACAACAAAACTACACGTCTTCTATATATTCATCACTTTAGATTTGAAAATGTGTTTTTATTTTACTAATATGAAGGAAATACCTAAATTCGCACGCGTTTCGTCCATTTTAGCCAGAGCCGTCACGTTTCCCCCATGTCCGCATTAGTCAGGCTTCGGCCGTCGGACGTGGAGGCTGTGTCGCTTGGTGGTTGGTTGCGTTTATCGCGATTTTTGTGATTATAAACCTGATTTGACAGTTGTCAAAATGCCACGCTAAGGGAGGAGAAAATAAATCGGTAGCAACATAGACTGATTTTCGAGATGTATCGATTTGTATTACTAAGACTTTGTAATCGTTTAGTTGTAGTCTTGATGTTTTGGGCCAAAATTGGTTTATTTACACAAGTAATTTTCAACAACACGCGAAGTTCTTTCAATTAGTAGGTAGGTATATAAAAAATACACTTCTATGGTGAATATTTACCAAGATATAAAAGTAATTTAGCTAAAAAAACACATTTACAGGCAAAACAAGCTTCTTAGAACGACCCGAGGTTTTTTTTACTATAATTAATTATATAATATTGTTACTTCTTGGGATGGTTTCAATATTTCTAGAGCAAGACATCTCCAGAAATCTGAATACAAAGAGAATACTCCGTAAGAATACTCAGTACCTAACAACTATATTTCAACAAATGAGTAAAATTGCAAAATTATTCATATTTTTTTATTTATAGGGTTAATGTTCCAGTTGTTGGCACTTCGCTACAAAGCGAAGAGTTAGGTACCTAATGAACCGGTGAGGTATGCGTAAAAATAGTAAGAGGTGTATAGGAAAACATTTTAATAAATTTAGTATGAATTTTCACATTATCTTTATATTTTTTCAATTTACAGAGTAAATGAATTGGTTGACATCGATTATAAAATTTACCACACAATGGAATTGTAAGTCCCAAATACGAATTATTTTTATAGAATGAGGATTACAAAATTTCATCCAAAAACTAATTCTGTTAATAAATAAATTATAGTTAAATCAAAACGTTCTGTTTTATTACAGGATGCCAATGGACCAAATTTTTTGTCTTTCACTGGATGGAGAAATAGACAATGACATTGCTTACTCACGCAGACAAAATAATGCCGTGAAGTAAAATCCGATATTGATTATTGTTGTTTCTTATGTCCTAATATTTTTTTCTAAAGATACCTGCGTACATTATTCATTACATTATATACATACAAACATTAAGTAGGAACTTCTAAATATGTGATTGATACAGCAGCTTTAAGTTTTTAGTTTTTTAAAACATCAATTTAATTTTATACTTTATAGTGATCAGAATCAGACATTGAAGTTTTTGCGGAAATAATCATGGATAAACATTCGTACAAACTAAGATCCTTTTTTTTAAAGACGGTTAAAATACCAAAACCTTCTCCTATGTGAAACAAATACTTTTCTGAAAACCGCATTAAAAACGGTTCAGCCAAACGTGAGATAATCACGGACAAACATACATACATACATACAGGTCAAACTGAGAACTTCCTTTTCTTTGAAGTCAGTTAAAAATAATATCTTGAGGAAAGGGTCCATGACTGGGATTTTTGCCCTACTCAGCCGTTCTTATTACTTTACATTAGGTATTGAGTTCACTTTATTTTGTGCTTAGAATATTGTCAATAAAGGTAATTAGGTTTTATTTCATTTCAATATACAGTCACATTAAATCACGGGGTTGTTGAGCCACCATAGAACTCTGTCCTAATGACAGCGTCAAGTCACGCAAAAGAAATTATTTACATCAAAATTTACCGTCAACTTTCTATGAAAGGGTTCTCCCGGTAACCTTCGGAGAGGGAAGATGGCCGATTGGAAGATGTACGGCTTTTACTTATGATTTATTCTCTTTAGCCGAACAATTTGCCCAATAAATATTATAAATAACTTAACACTAGCTAAATACACCATAGATGTACAAACGACATTAATTAAAAATTATCTATCTATCTGTGAGTGGGTTCTAGAGTGGCTCAACAATCTCGTGATGTGACTGTACCTCAACAATACAAGTAATTCAATCCTACCTTACCTACCGACAGTAAACAACAAATTTAAAAAAAAATGTAGACTGAAAAAAGTTTTTAACTTCTTATAGTCAATATTTGAATAAAAGTATTCGGAATCGATTATGTTTTTTTATTTTGTAAACATTGGTAGCAACCTCCGCGCCTAGTGGACCGGCGCACGGCTCGTCAGGCGCGGCGCGCGGCCGGCGCATGGCTCCAGCTCGCTCCTTGCTGGTGTGCTATACGCACACATACACAGAGTGCATAAAATACCTAAAGTTAATGAGCGCAAAAAGCTCGGTGCCCCCTTAAGATTTACTTACTTGACTAGTATGGAGATAATAGGTATGTATATATGTATATGAAAAGATAACAATACGAGTACTACAAGTATTACTAAAATACATTATAATTGTACTTCTATACTAATATTATAACGAAAGTGCGAATTTCGAAAGCTTGTATCTATCCGACAGGTGGGCAATGCTTTGGCGTTTCAACCGCCCGTCATTGTTGTCTTCAATATATTGACCAAAATAATGATAACTACGAGCAAATTTTGATGTAACTAGAAGCAGTACCAGGGATAGTTTATAATTCTATTATAATCGGTCAAGTGGTTTAGGAGTCCATTGAGGACAAAAATTGTGACACGAGATTTATATATATTAAGATTTACTTACTTGACTAGTATGGAGATAATAGGTATGTATATATGTATATGAAAAGATAACAATACGAGTACTACAAGTATTACTAAAATAGATTATAATTGTACTTCTATACTAATATTATAACGAAAGTGCGAATTTCGAAAGCTTGTATCTATCCGACAGGTGGGCAATTCTTTGGCGTTTCAACCGCCCGTCATTGTTGTCTTCAATATATTGACCAAAATAATGATAACTACGAGCAAATTTTGATGTAACTAGAAGCAGTACCAGGGATAGTTTATAATTCTTGTAAATTAATAAAATAAGTGTTAATTATATCTGAAATAATATGCAGAGACAACAATGACGGCGGTTAAAACGCCGAAGAATCACCCAGGTAATCCCCAGAACCACAGAAGCTATTCAAAATATCTTTCACAATTTCAAAGTTATTTTTTATTTGTGTACACCGGAGCGAAGCGAGGGCGGCAGTGGGCACGCTAATAATAATATAAAGAGAGACGAATTTTGTAAGTTGGCTTATACGTGGAGGGTAATCTAAATCCGGAACCACTGCTAGTTGAAAACATATTTCACTATTTAAAGGTACATTATTCCAAATGGACATAGGCTATCTATAGGTATCTATATGATTACAGAAAATCTAAATATACTGAAGTTATTGTGTGTATGTAACGAATAAACTCAAAAACTACTGGCCCGATTTCTAAAATTCTTTCACCATTTGAATGCTACATTATTCCAGATTAACATAGGCTACGTTTTATATTTCGACGCGGACGGAGTCGCGGGCAACAGCTAGTATCTAATATAGAGATCGATTTCAAAGCCAAGTTAACAAACGTCAGAGCAAACTACAGTGTCGTTAGAGTAATCGTCACGAACACTATTACACAGCACCGGAAAGCGCTCGTATCCAGTCCCTAGAAAGTCATCTAATTGCCCTGGAACCAGCGGACCCTAACCATACATTCATCTTCATAAGACGAACTCCACTTTACATACAAATAATACGCAATTAACCAGTTATACCGGTGTCACTGACGCCCTAGGTTCTTCTCAGCAACCACAGCAATTTCCTTAAACACATGATTATATTTCGGTGACCTATTACTCGTACCTTAAGTCGCACTTAGGTACAGGGCAAGTTTTTAAGTTTGCACTCTACATTGGTGTAATAGAATGAGACACCCGTATTGGGCCTAGCGGAGATGCAAACGCTACTAACGTTTTTCTTTTCGATCACTCAATATGTATTTGATGACATTCTTGTGCGTTATGATAAACTACGTGGTCAACTATCATCCCACACATTTTGAGCGATATTAGAATAGAAAAACGTTAGGAGCGTTGCATCTTGGCTAGGGCCCCTGTTGACGGGAAATTATGGCTCACCGTAAGATACTTGACAATGTAACTCGAGTTATTATCCAAATCAGTCGCTTTATATTCCAGTCAGTGAGAATACTCCTAGTAGCGCCATAGAGAACGCAAGGAACGATTAAGTTGTTAGCCGTGCTAAAAGTGCCCGTTTAACGTAAATGTCCTAAAAATAAAAAATATGCTTATCCTATTTATTTACTTATGAGCTATCAAATAATATATCACATGAAAGGTTTTAAGACAAATTACCAGTTTTCTTCGGTCACAAGTTTTTTTCGTTGCAATAATAAATAGTTACAAATGTCTAAATTGTAATGATGAATTGTAGTGTTCTTGAATCCGAGTTCTTCTCCGTTGCATCGAATGAATGTAATTCTCGTTGCAATGGTTGTTATGCATCAATTATTATCTTTACGTTGGATATCAATAGATGAATCTGACCAGGGCACGTCGGTTTCCGGGGCGGTCCGCAAGTAATAGCACCTTGCTGGAGACTGGTATTTGCCGTGCGCCATATATGACTGCTCATATTCGCTACATTGAATACGATGCGATCGCAATGTCGTGATAATGCTTTCTAAGATCGATATTTTCTATTCAGCCATGAGAAATACTGATAACTATGTTTGATTTCTTATGTCAAGTATCTGCGTAACTATGATTGATGATAATGATGATTATTTATCTATGATTTGACATACAAATTGTATGTAATAGAAATAATGGATAAGTAGGGTTGTACGAGTTAATATGCTTTTCATTAAGGTTGACTTTTGTAAAAAAAACTTGAAGACCTGTCTCCAAATACCCAAGAAACAATAGTTTTCTACTACAAAAACAGTTTCCTAGTTATTAATTTTTGAACACTAGCGGCTCTGGGTACTTAAGGTTCTCTACGAGCCGCTCTTTGCCCTCAAACGGTCAAAACCGAGCGTTCTGCGCCACAAATCGCCTCCTTTACTGGCGACGCCATTGACAGGCTGTAAACTTTAAACGAACCCGTCTTTGTTCTTGGGCCTAAATAGATCGTTTCTCATCTTAAGTCTACTGAACAGGTGGGCCTTTCCTGCCTTTTAAAGCCTACTCTTCGATTTATAGCCACGATTATTCCTGAAACATTAAAGTTAATTTTAACAAAACATTTTGTTTTGTTTACCTAAACTGCCCGCCTTCAGCTACCTGATCATAATTTTATCCGTAGCATTTGGGATGGTTTTATTCCGGTTTTAAAGATAGGTGTATAACGATAACATACGTTTTTTTCTGGAATATAATTGTTTGATTTAGGAAACGACGACATGAGTGTTAAAACCTTAACATTGTGACACATTGTGTGCATTTGTATCAAGTTAACACCGAACGTGCGAGGTGACCAGGAGGTCCGCCCACCGGCGCCGGCGAGTTTCAGCCGAGTTGGTCGATGTCATTAGTTGACGCCGCACAAAATTGACACTTCAATAATATTTAAACCGTTCTTGGTTTTAGAGCAGTGTTTGCACGAGACAGTTAGGTAAATACCTACCAATCTGTGGTCCAGCAAACACGGATTTACAAAAAGTCAACAATTTTGTCGTGTGTCCACACTCGACACGTAACATGTCTATTGTACGGTGCCACCAGCTGTTTTTCCAGTCTAGAGACATTTTTGAGCGCAGAGTCGTGGATATTTTTAATTTTATGCTTGATACAATATCAGTTTTAATGTTTTTATCACTGTTTCACACAATCGGAAATGACATTTCAAGTAACGAGTTAAGAATTAGTAACTAAACTAACCATAAAGTCGGGCCTAGGCTATAACTAGGCAGCGATAAAGAAGATAATTGCCAGCCTATCTCGCTCGCCACCTATATCCAGGCTGCAGTGAGGAAATCATGTGAACTAAGTGAAATCGCCCGTCAAACACAATGCCGTTGAATTTTTGCAGTGTGCGGGCTTTCACTGATGACTTCTTTTTACCTTCTACAATTTTACTCCGCTTCAGCGCCTGTTTTCACTTTATTCCATTCAAATGTCAGGCAAAATATGGCCTTTGATTCCTAATGAATGTGATGATTAGACAGAATAACAGATACCTAATGACATTTGTCGGAAACATTTGTAATTTACGATTAGACGCATTGGCAAAACGCAATACTTACAAGAAAAATAAGCCCGTTGCTCAAATTTCGAGCCGGTAATTGTAGAGCTTTCTCACTTTTATTAAGATAAGCAATTAGAGCAAACCTATGAATGAATAAATTGGCACTTGGTATTTATACTTAAAACCTGTGAATGGTTTGAGAAAGAGGTGTTAATGTTATTTATTGTTTGCAGAAGCGGTGCGAGCGATGCGATTGGTCGAATGGCCGGGTGCGGGCGCGGGCTAGCATGCGGGGCGCGCTGGTGCTGCTGGCGCTGGCTAGGCTGGCGAGCGCGGCGAGCGCCAGCGTGAGCGAGCTCGCGCGCCGCGACACCGGCGACGTGTTCACGCTCACAGGTGATCAACTCACGTTAAGCTGGTTACAAATCTGAGCGGCTCAGCGTGAGGCATGCTCGCCCCGCGCGGGAGCTGCTAACGACCCAAACTGTTGCACATAAACATGCGCGGGTGAGGCAGCATGCTCGCCGCGAGCCGACATTTCATAATGCCGTCGGACACGATGACAGCAGCGACTGCGTTTATCATAATTCACCTAATTATTTAACAAAATGACGAAATCGCCTCGGTGGTGGAAAGACTCAGCAACTTTATCAAATTTGCACGCACCTAGCCCACAGAGAAGTTAGAACTTGTCGTTCTGCCCGCGGCACGCTCGGATACACGTTCAAATTACGCTAGACACGCACAACGAGGCACCTTTGAGCACGGTCAAAAGACCGACTCTCGACGGCTCGCTCGGCGCGCCGTTCGCCCGCTGCTCGCGCACAGCGCGTGAGCGCGTACGAATTTGAGGCAAATAGGTGAGCCGTGCGTGCCTCAACCCGAAGCTGCTCTAATTCGTACCCACCTTTATACGGACGATTCTAGCTGCTAGCATGCGAGGCGCACTGGTGCTCCACGTGCGGGCGTGGCAGGCGAGCACAGCTGACCCCGGCGTGAGCTCACGTTATACGGACGATACTAGATACCTATTAATAATATAATTCATGGTGCCGCTAGCAGAGAGCTTGAGCGCTGCAGGTGCCAGCGTGCGAGCTCACACCCCGCGATTCCTTTAAAGGTTTCAAGCTTGCAAGTGAGGGGTGAATCCCACGATTAAGCAAAGAAATCGATCTGATAATGATGCTGTTACAGGTGAGCAATGCGGCGCGGCGCAGTGCGCCGAGCACGGCGCGCGCGCCGGCGAGGGCGGGTGCGCGTGCGCGTGTCCGCAGCGTGCGCCGCTGTTCAGAGAGGACCGGGAACTGTGCGTCGATGATCTACCAGGTAACAACTTGCTAAATGACAATCATACAGTCAAGGATAATTCACAAAGATTCCAAAAATACGCGTAGGTAATTACTTCCGTTCTTATCGTCGACATACCTTTGAGATACTTAAATAGTCTCAATTTATTACTTAAGGATGATACCCACGAGTTTGTATAGCGTGGCCAATATTGCCAACCGCTGTGAAATTTGAACGATGTCTTATCGGTTCGGGTATTAATAATAATAATAAATAATAATAATATAATAATGATATTATCGGTTATTTTGCGAAATATTGCGAGTACCTAAGGATTGCCTCAGCTGCGCTCTATATCAAATATTCTCTAGTGAATTTAAAATAAATTAACAATCAATTGACGGTCCAACGAATTACTTAGTGCGGCCTAATATAATGCTACCGTTATACTCTTAATATACAACAAGTATAAAAGTAGCGGATGATGATAATGAAATTCGAATGTAGGTACACACAATCGAGTTCATGTAAAGAAAGATAAACGCATATCATGTTTTCTACTTAAACTAAAAAATACGAAAGTCGATATCGAAATCGCGTTAGTTTCGTGATGTCATCCGATGGTTGTCTTACGAGATACGCTAGTTCTCGCACGTTTCCGTGATGCGTGTTTTTTGTTAAGTAGACACAGTCGAAAGTGCTCGACGTGTTTGCTTTTCGGCAACACATTTATTTACCGTCTCGGAAATACTCTAATCATCAAGGTGTTGACCAAACATTGAGATACTTAAAAACAGATAGGTAAAAAAGTTGTAATTGTATAGTTCGAGTTGAACGTAAATGAATTGTTAAAATATGCCGTTTTACCTCACTAAAAACTAGAGCCAAACAATATACCTATCGCTTATGAGCATGAATAAGTATAAAATGCTTAAATGAATGTTTTTGCATATAAATAATGATAAATACTTTAATGAACCGGATAGGAATATGTTATATATTACCTATTGCTTCCTTTTCGAGTTCTAACTCGATCAAAGTAGACACTTTATAAACATCTTTGCAAACAATTTTAATGGGCCATACACAGATTTAGGTTAGCGTCTTTTCTGTGGACAACAACAACAAAACATGACTTATATGCACACGAGCTTTTAACTATTGACCACAGGAAAGACAACGTTTGTTTTTAATAGTGTGTATGACCCTGACATATTCGCACAAGAGTTGACCGTCTTTAATATTAATTAGCAATCGGTAATGATCTAGACGTGTTAACATCGACGACTGACGTCTCCCGCTGTGATAACGGACAAACCTCCCTGCATCGAGCGGTTTGAATAGGCAAGCACCCAACCCACCTAGCATTGGTCAAACAAAATACTACTATCGTTATACTTTTATTATACTTTTGATAATACGGGTACATAATTTTATTTTTGCTGCATTCTTGGTCTAGGGTATATTTATTTACTCTTTGAGACATGTTTTACTGGAAACCAGATCACTAATAGCGGTTTAGTGACGTCTATTTAATTAGGTATTTAAAATCAACCTTATCTAATTGACGTTTTTTTGCACACATAAATGCCTTAACCTGTAGCGAGTCCTTCGACGCATCCAATCGCACCGTCACAGGCTTGTTGCCTTTCAAATTGTCAAGTATCAAGCCAACGCTAAGTAACGCCGACATACGAATTTAAAACATTTTAATAGGCGCGTGCAGGGATCAAAGACACCTATAATACACATCTAAGTAAATTCCAAAATATTTACTTAACGTCTCAGCAGAGACCATTTTTAAACGGGCAATAAAAATATTTTTAATCTCCATAAATTAGCGCTGTAATCGCATCAACTACCTCACTGGAATAAAATATATGGTTTAATTTATACCGATAATAATACGCTGCATTTTTTAAATAAGCTTATCTCCGTACGTTTAGGTATTAGTCTTAATTCCGTTACAAATGAGACGCTTAATAAAAATTTGCAAGTTTTGCATCTTGAAGAGTCGATCCTTTATCGGATTTGACAATAACACGTGTTTTGTGAAGGTAAGCATTTTTGATGGTTTTTATTTCACTTCGCAGAATGTTCTTTGGCTTCTTTCGGGACTGGAGTGGGAGTGCAGCGGATCCCATTCGTGTATCTGCCATTGAAAGGGCAAATCATTCATCCGTCCAGAGATATAACGTTTCAAGGTACAGTAGTACTTTTTAGGGTTCCGTAGCCAAATGGCAAAAAACGGAACCCTTATAGATTCGTCATGTCTGTCTGTCTGTCCGTCCGTATGTCACAGTCACTTTTTTCCGAAACTATAAGAACTACACTGTTGAAACTTGGTAAGTAGATGTATTCTGTGAACCGCATTAAGATTTTCACACAAAAATAGAAAAAAAAACATAAATTTTGGGGGTTCCCCATACTTAGAACTGAAACTCAAAATTTTTTTTCATCAAACCCATACGTGTGGGGTATCTATGGATAGGTCTTCAAAAATGATATTGAGGTTACAACATAATTTTTTTCTAAACTGAACAGTTTGCGCGAGAGATACTTCCAAAGTGTTGAAATGTGTGTGTCCCCCCCCCCCCTGTAACTTCTAAAATAAGAGAATGATAGAACTAAAAAAAATATATGATGTACATTACCATGCAAACTTCCACCGAAAATTGGTTTGAACGAGATCTAGTAAGTAGTTTTTTTTTTAATACGTCATAAAAACATTGATCAAAGCTACAACGAACTTTTATATTATGTTACTTGCTGCTACGGAACCCTTCATGGGCGAGTCCGACTCGTACTTGGCCGCTTTTTTATATATTTGCCACTTATACGTGGATTGAAAACAATATCCCGTATCATATTTGTAAATTTTTGGCAACGTTTTTATATGTAGAAGACAAACAAGACTTTGCATTGATGTTATTTCCGCAGGCGTCCAAACACCTATATGCGCTGTGTCCGGAGCACAGTTTCTAACCCCGAAGGGTTTCGTAGACCTTCGGAACACGCTAGATGCAGACGTGCCCTTTAGTCTTTTTCGCGATGAGGGGAGAACATTTCTTCAGGTAAATAATATACTTAGACAAAGTGATTTCAATCGACGTACTCATTATTGATGTCAATAGGACCTACATAGTTAAGCAAATATCATTTTGTTTTCAGTGGAGCGGAGAGGATGATGTGCGAGCGCGAATGTCTGGTCGAATGATGGTAGTGAGACTTCTTTGTCGTGATGTAGCCGCTACCCCTGCTTCCCCGCTTGATCTTAGAGGCGTCTTCACTCCCTGTGTTGCGTTTAGAGTCCAAGGAACACCGCCAAAACCACTTTCCAGTAAGTTTAAAGAAATTATACCTACACATAACAATAAGGAGTGTTCTTTTTCGTTTTATTTTTTTTGCTAATATGTTTTAGATGTAACAGAAGTACAATTTGCTCCAAACGCACAGACATCGCAAGCAACGGCCACTTCTGGACTATCCGTATCAGAATACGTGGCAATTGGTATCAGTTCTTTGCTCCTCGGTCTAATCTATGTCGCCTCAGTGTTTCTTTACTTGCATATCCGAAAAAGAAGAAAAGTCGGCTCTGAAGGCAGCTCGAGGCGAGTAAAAAGCTTGAAGAATAAAGATGGCTCAGTCATTACGGAAAGAGATATAGTCCGTATCAATAACGAGCGAGTGCCGTCACTGCCGAACTCGTTGGATTTAGATGATGGCCTCGTCAAAAATAACCCTTTAATAGGAATGAGCAGACAGTTTCATCAAGTTAAACATAATTATCCAAGCGATTCTGGCAGCACCTTGTCTGATTCAGAAGATTTCCCAGACAGCAGTGTCCGAAGCGAAGACCACATTTTTAACGTAAGACTTTTATTTGACTTTTTATTATTTATGCGCAATAAATAGTTTACATACATACATACTTTTAAGATGTCTTATATGTATATTCGTTACTAATACGATTCCAGGATCAAACAACATCAGCTCTTATACATTCTCATAATACGGAGCTGAAGCTTCGAAGCTGTTCCGACATTAACCACCGAGACGAGTCGGGAATCGAACGTCTTCCACACGAGCACGTGTCTATAGTGGAGACTACTGACGACCGAGAAATCGCACGACCTGTCGGGACAACTAGAAGAAAGCTGTATTTCAATCCAGCGTATTTTGAACCACATCTTATGGCGGTGAGTAGTTTTTCATAATCGTAAATTACACCCCCTGTGTTTGAATGGTATTAATGTTTTTTTTTTGCTTACAGGAACCACCAGCTGCAGCTTTAGAGTTTCTAACGAAAATTAGAGAAGTAATATCAGTTGCCAAACACAAGATGGCGTCAAAAAGGTTTCAGCCAGTGCTAAATGAAATACCAGAAGAGGAAACGTATCCTTCTCACGGCAACAGCTTAGATCTCTACCAAGCTATGGGTAGTCAACGAAGCGGAAGCGTTGTAAGTCTAAAGAGAGAAAATAGTAGAAAACGATCAATAAATTGCGTAGGATGTCCTGGGTGTAAAACTGAAACTGGCAGCGAAATTCATAATTTAATTAAATATGATATACCAGCCTGCTCAAGCTGTCTGACCACTAAAGGAGATAAACAGAACAGCATACGAAAATGGTTAGAAAACATTCCAACGGTTAAACCAACTTTCTACAACGAGTTCCAACCAACAAATCAAAATGGATTAGTTAACTCTCTCTTATCTCTACCAAATGCAGAAAATCATTGTAAAATAAAAAAACAAAATAGCTTTTCAGCATCTAACCCCATGAACTTATCTGAAAACTTTATTAAGACAAGAAAAACTTCTACTCTGTCAGTCAGATCGGAACCCCCACTAAGAAGTTACAACCTGCCGTTACCAGAATTCGATAAAATAACTCATAATGCTAATAGAAATTACTATGGAGAGACCATTTCACGCATAGACGATATTAGACCAATTGGATTGAGCGATTATCGCACAGGGAGTCTTAGAAGTAATCCAATTATTCACCAGCAAAGGAAAAAAGTAATACCTAACAATAATTCGTTACCTGATATGGTAAACGAAGCTATAGCTCTTGATCATTGTACTAAATCATACAACCAAAATAGCTCGGATGAAGAGAATTTTTGTAATAAAATTGTCAATACCGTTAGAAAGAACTCGGAGAGTCCTCCTGTCAACGATTATGAAACTGACAGTTTAGAAAGAACGTCAACTAAAAAAGGACTTGCAACACCACCACAATACTCCGAAGCTCCTTCCTCTCAGGCAAGTCCTAGTTTAAGCAACGCTCTTCCACTTGAAGAGGAACTCACAATGACAAATGCAGTTTATAAAACTCATTCAAGCAGTAACAGCAATACTCCATCACCACAAAGAGATGTACGCATTGAACTTAACCATTATGAAACGATTGAAAAAAAGAAACAAGATGACCCTTTAAATAAAATAAACAATAGCAACCCACATAATAGCTATAGTTTGGTGAGCGAAGTATATGTTAACAATAATTACAATTTTGGCAGCACTCCAACTTCGCCAAGTGGATCAGAGTGTTCAATGGGAAGTAGAAAGTTACATAATTCCCAAAAAAACAACGAAGAGAAACCGGGATGCCTAACAATAGAAGTTAAAGATTCACCTGAAAACTATATAAAGATTCATGAATCTGATGGTTTTGAACCAGATACGCTTGATCGAAAATATCCAAAGCATAAAGAGATTGACGAGAGTATTCAATTCAGTAGAAAAGATCTTATAAACAATATTGATAGCAATGGAAGTCCTATTAATCAACGCATTCAATTGCGTAGTAGTGGCACATTTAAAAAAATGGACGGTGTCGTCACTGCGTCGAAATTTCACAGTTTACGATACGATTATGAAACACGAAAAAATATATACGAACGCCCAAAGCTATCACCTACAACTTTCAATTACTCTAAGAGTCTTGAAGATACAACGGAACCCTGGGAAGATGATGCCCCAGACTGGAAAACAGAGGAAGGCCGTATACTAACATTGGAACTTAGACACTCAAAGAGACAACGTCAATGTACACCACCAACAATAAAACAAATGAAAAACTTAGCACGGCCGGACATACTGCCGCCACTCCCTCCAACTAATGATCACCCAATATATGAACAGCCAGCCTTCCCACCAAGGCGTGTAGAGAGTTCAAGGCTACCGATAGAGAATGATCCAAAAAACTTGAATGGCAGAAGCCTCAGTCCGAGAACATTTACGAAGAATATGACAACTAATCAGCCAATCAACAGAAATTTAGACATTCGTAAATCAATTATTGGACATTCCTGCAGTCCAACGAGAGCTTCTGTCAAAACGCAATTCTCGGACTACGAAAATATCAGTCCCCTGGATACTAATCAGGATACAACGAGGGCGGAGGATGGTTTATGCAGAATTTCTAGCAAACGTTTAGACAGAAGACACAGTAGTAATGCAATAAACACGAACACTTTCGTAAAAGAACCAAAAGATGTTCCCGGTAAATCGTTTAGGATGAAGCGTAAAAAGGGACATGTGGACGACTCGGGATATTTGAGTAGCGACTCAGCTGGTTCACGACCCATTCAAAGGAAGTTAGTGGTAGCAAAAATTGTGAGCTGTAGTGAAAGTGACGATACAGAAAATGAAGCTAGAAGTGAATCAGGCGCGGAGAGTGTAGAGACACATTCGGTGTATTTCGGTAGTTTTAGAAAACCACAAACAGTTGAAAGTGATTTGAAAATGTTCACATACGATAAAAGTGCAAGAAGTAGCGGTAAACGCACTAAAGACTGTCTATAGCATGAAGAGTAAATTTAACGTATAAGTAGTACATTTTTGTGCAATATATAGTGCAATCATTTTTGTAAGGTAATAATCCAAACTTGCATTTATATCTAGAAATATAATATTTTAATTTTAATTTGTAAAAATATGCAGTACTGATACACGATACCTCTAATACAAGAGTTATTAATTATTATAGTTACATTATAGGTTAAAAATAATTACTAATAAATACTAGTATGTAAATGGCCGGTTGTGCAATGCAATAATAGAATAAGCTAAATATTTTGATGTTATAAACATAACAGGGTTCTCATATTTTATGGAATACAAAATGTACAGATAATTATCGTTCTCTTCGCTACGAATTTCATCACTGTAAGTATTTAATTTTGTTAAGCTGACGATAACATGCGTGTACTCTACTCTTTAACATGCTATGTTCTTAAGATGCTAACTATTTTTGGTCTTGAGCAGATGTTACATTTGTTAAAAAAGTGTTAAATTGTTATTAAATAGCAAATTTTCGAGCATTTTTTAATAACCGTTACTTTTTACTTATAACATTTCTATATTAAATAGAAATGTTATAGATAATAAACTATTTGTTGTGTATTGAGAGAATGGAATTGATAAGAGATAGAATTTTTGTTGTTATTAATTTATTTTTCTAGATAGGTTTCGACATTCCAAAAACTAGTGGAGCTACGTACAATATAAAAAAAAATAGTGATGCTAATACATTACTCCGAACAGTGTCCTTTTTTGGCAAGCCAAAACAAGCACTAGGAGTGGGTTTCTATTCTACTGGGCAAAACCATATTACATGTTACGATGGCTCTTATTTACTTGACAGTAATGGCGGCCGAATTAAAAACAATAAGAAAACGCATCGTAAGGTTTTACCCAGTAGAACAAAGGCCCTGGCCGCACGTAATTCTACATCTAATCAGAAGCGGATATATCGATCCATCGCAATTCCGATTATAAAATCTGTAAGTATGTATGTATGCTCAATTATTCGTTCTGAGCATGTTCTAAGGCACTATAAGTCATTATTCAGCTGCGGCTTATAAAGCCACATCTCTTAGGTAACTTTGCACTTTTTTGTGTAAGTGAAAAACATTCAAATTGTCGAGGACAATATAATTTTAAGTTTAAAAATACACCTTCTAAGCTTCACTGGCTCGGTTAAACCAGGCTTGTACGAGTATATGTTAATTTATCAGTGAATTATCAGTATCAATTTAATTATGTTACATTAATTAAGTGAATGAAAGAGTCAGGCAGCGAGATAAAGCTTCCTAGTACCTGACAGAACAAGAGTGCTCCGGAGAGGGATTCTAATATCAGCCAGAGATATTGACCGAAGTCCCCTCTGTTAGAAAGCAGAACACATCGGGCTATGGCATTTGACGTTGGGAACATCTAATCATGCCTTTTTTATTGCGAGTTTTCCGTATTAAAAGCGCTAACATCGCTACCGCATTGAAGTTGCGTGTACATATAGTCAAAGTCATAAATAGGTATACAGGGTCTCATTTAAATCGGTCACCATGGGAAATTCTGAAACTATAAGACATAGGAAGATCTATTCTTAGGAACCATGTCATCGATTTGAATAAATAGAAAAACTGCATTGATACATTCATACATTTAAAAAAAACCTGTACCTACTCAGCTCGGGAATCGAACCCCGTTGTTTTAAAAAAAAACTTACACTATTTCTCAATGGACCCCACATGACAGGCTGAGCCTAGTGCGGTGGTCATGGGCAATGTATTTGTAAGTTTCTTAGCAAATAAACAATATTTTATTTTATTTTTATCTATTTAGATATCGATTTTGCAGGTCTTAAGGAGTAAATGGCTCTATTTATTTATTTATTTATTTATGATGTCTAAAATGAATAAAATACATTGTTTTCACATACTTTAATTTATTTTAGTAGGTGTTCGAAGTGACCACCGTTACAATATTTAACAAGTTCAGGCAAGTAAAATTGTCACTACTAAAATAAACACCTACTAAAATTTATTAAATTTAATTATGTGAAAACATAACATTTTATTCATTTTAGACATCATGTTTCATAGAGTTATTTACTGCTAAGACCTACACAATCGATATCTAAATAGAAATTGTGCAAGTTTATTTTTTTCAAAACAACCGTGTTCGATTCCCGAGCTGAGTAGATACAGGTTTTTTTTTAAATGTATGAATGCAGTTTTTCTTCTTATTCAAATCGATGACATGGTTCCTAAGAACAGATCTTCCTATGTCTTATAGTTTCAGAATTTCCCATACTGACCGATTTACATGAGACACCCTGTATACACGTTTCCAAGACGCCAAAAATAAGGTCTATGTATATATTTATTGAAGCGATGGCTGTGTAGATGTTAATGCTTTCGACTGTACAGTCATAAAAATGGCCAATATGAGGGAGACACCATATTTTTACCGTGTTTTATTTTACGTTTCAATAGTTCGGTCGATGTAGGATGATCCCTGTAACGACTCTAGTGTGTTATTTTAATACACTTACTATGCTTACAAAAAGAGATGATTACCTACCCATTTCAATGAATGAACACTGTCGCAAGGTTTGTATAACAGTGGAGCGACATAAGAAATAAAAATTTCGTATATCTTTTCGATTGCATTGTTAAAGTTCGAATAAACACAATTACTTACCCATTTAAATAAAAATGACCAAAAATTACAACCATTTATAACAAGTAATAACAATTATTAATACAAAAATAAGGAATCATTTTTAGTAAAGATTTCAATTCTATAAATAAATATCATCTCACACAAATTAAACTAGTCCCAATCTTAACTCTAGGCTTGTACTGACTGAGTACTCGATAAATAACAATAAACTTACTTATATAAATAATGAAAAAGGTTTCAGTGTCAAAATTGATTCATATAATTTTAATCAAAATGGTGCTTTACACGGGAGAGCATCGAGCGTTTTGCATCCGAGCATTTTTTGAAAACGATCGATCTTAGTTCTGCGAGAAATGTTTCCTCAAAATTGATATCGTGGTGAGGTTGCTTGGCCTCCAAGGAGCCCTGACTTAAATCTAGCAGACTTATTTTTAGCGGGTTACTTGAAGAGTAAAGTGTACTCGAATAAACCGTCAACCACATCCAAACAATATATCTGCAAATTAAAACAAAGGTTTTTCAAAATTTACAAATAAGACGCGTAGAGTGCCGCGACCGCGAAGGGCGACATCACGATGATTTATTTTTTAAACCGTATAATTTATTTAATTAGCTCAAATTCAAAATATATGTATAGTTTATTTGAAAACATTATGTATTGTTTTAATTTTTTAAATTGCATTTTGCAATGGCCCGCCCTGTATAAATGTAAACGCGAGTTTTAAAATACATATCTTAATTTCCAATTTAAAAACAAATAACAAGGCATGTTGCTCAAAATCGTACATATCGAAATAAGTAAACGATTTTAAGCTAAGATCAGCAAAAATAAATATTTAAACAGGTAAACACTATGTATTTAGTGTTAAAAACAGATTCCAATTACAAAAACCTTACGTCACTCCACTATAGTGTATTTTTTATACAGTTGCTCAATAAATGGTACATTTTGTAGCTGTATATTTTGCAGAAAGTGGGATTTTTCGGAAAGTGCTTATAACTTTTCCATTTTGTTTATCCTGAATTGCTCAAATTGCACTAACTGTCATTTTCACTCGTCCTGAGTTTTGTCCCTGGCTTGCAGCTCGGGCCAAAACACCTCAGGACTCGTGAAGAATGATATACCTACTTTCCGCACTTGCATCAAAATGAACTATTATCTTCACAGAAACAAGTGAAATACGTTTTTAAACAAACTGTCACAGAGACGTTTTCAAGAAACAATTGATTACCTTCATCGTAGATTGAACTTATTACCTACACAATATAATAATATAAATAGACTAACAGGCAGATACTCTCATGTACACTTGTTTGATTTTAGTTGTAGAACAATAGGCATCTACGCATTCAAATGCAAAATGGATGTTATCTTTTTAATATATTTTGAGTTTATTTTATGGGTGTCCCATTTATTTAATTGATTACGTGTTTCCAACAGTCACTATCTTTTGGGTTATGGGTTATTTTGTTAACTTAATACATAAGTACTAGTATGTTTTTATTTGGTTTTAATTAGTTAAGTTTTGTACAATGATAATATATTTTTTTTCTGAATAAAGCTGACAATAATGGTGCTAACAGCTGAGCAAAGGGAAACCGGGTACTTAATAGATGTAAGACTATAAAAGAATACTTAGCAAGAATTTACTTAGGAATTATTAACGAAGTAATTTAATGAATTTAATTAAGTTTAATTTTTAATTTATTATGCTCAACAGTTAAAAGTGACAACTGTACTTAGAAATAATTATTTATGCAGATTATAGAAAATTAAATATTATAATGATTATTTATTCTTAGTCAAATTGGAAATAATGTCCATAAAGCTCTCTTAAACCTATCTGTTCATTTAAAAAATACAACTATTTATTTATAAGTGTGTGTGTGCGTGTACTCCTATAGATTTAATTTTATACTTAATGCATTTTTTACTTCGATATAAGTATTATTTATTGCAAATAACATTGTTAAAAACTATGTGACAAATTATATGAAATTAAATGAAATGATCAAATATTAATAGAATTTATTGAATTTTAAACCTATTTTATTATTTAAATATTTACTTTCACATAGCTTAATATCACAGGTTGCATGCATAATTGTAACAATTGATTTCAAATTGACATATTATAAATATAAGCTTTAAGCCGCTAATGCACTGAGAGCGGAGGCGGCGCGGAGTGGTGCGTTCCTATGCTAAAAACGCCTGCGCCACGGTTTTCACACGCTTTTTACTATAGAACCGCGCCGCAGATTCATGTGACGTCATAAGTTTGAATAAAAAGCAACTCACTAGTTATCCAAGGACATGCTTCGACTTTGCACAACTGGTACCACTTCACTATCTTTCAAACACAGAGCTCCTGTAAGTGCTTCTTTTATTAATTTTGTTCTGAACTCCTTATATGGAGCCATTCCTTCAGCAAACAGATCTATCTCCTTACCAATCTTACTTTTCACATCAGCATCTTTAGTAGCATTCATTTTAACGATACAACTATCAAGGTATTCCAAAACCATTGCTGATTGGTTCAAAATTGATGAAGCGTAATCTGTGAAGTTCAGCTTAGGCGGTTCACATTTAGGTATTTGTTCATTGTAAATCTCTAGTGGTTCAACCATCGTAGTGATTCTATGGTTTTTAGTTGTCACTATGATGCGCAGTGGAATTGCTTCATGGATGTAATGGATCAGGGGCAGGATCTGACTATCGGATCTGAAAGTTATTAATATTTGGACTGTTGTCAATCTACGAAGACGCCCCCGTGGCTGAGCATGTCAATTGAAAACAATATAATATAGGTACCCTATCTATACTGGTTTTGAGAGATGCAAGTAAGTACTTAAGAAAAAACTAGATGAAATTAGATCTAAACAACTGAACGCGAAAAAAAATCTAATAGTCAAGACACTTAGCTTTTAAGTTTTAGGTTAATGGTGATGGTGGTGGTGACTTACCTGACATGTACTGAAACAGAGAATGTATTGGCAGAACTGAGAGTTTCTTCAAAAATGACCAAAACACCATTCAGTGTATGATATGGCGATTTTTTATGGATTACCGCGTTTTCATATTTTTTTACTTGTTCCATTTCTAAATATTGGCAGAATAAATCAGGCAAGGGCATAGCTGTTTCATCTTCATATCCAATTATTCTAAGCAATAAATCAAACTTTTCAGTAGTAGCAAGGACTGACAGGATACTCTCGCTATCTGAAAAATTAGTAATTTTTGCAGTAAAACATATTGAACCGGGCTGAAAAGTATTAATTTTGTTTATTTTATGTTACGAGGTCTAATCTAACATTGAAGCACTATCTTTATAATAATGTTACCATAATCGAGATTATGGTGCCTATCACGAATAAATAGCAATAAGTTTTGATGTATGTGATTTTGTTGCTCAAAATCAAGTTTTTGTAGTGCATTGAATCTATGAATTAAAATATACTCTGTGTACAACACAAAGTAAGAGTAATAAAATAAAAAGATCTTCACTGTCAATAGTTTTATAACAAGCCACGGTTCGGAGTCAGAAATAAATGAAATATCTACCTATTTCATTAGCAAGGACATCATACTCAGCACCCAGCACCTCTAAATGTGATATCACAACATAATCAAATGGCAAAAGATTCTCTTTATCTCTTCTCTTGTATGAGATGACCCCACTGAACTCCAAGCGGCTTGTCTCACGTTTCTGAAGCTCAGTTAAGTCCATAACTACTGCTATGGCCGTTTTAATCCCAGGATGTAATACTTGGGTCCTAGAAGGGTGCCAGAAAGGACCACTTGTTGTATGTTGAAACAATTTTGTTGTATACACTATGGATGGCTTGTTAGCAAAGTGTAGTAGTACTGTGACATCAGTTAAAGGTCTGAAAATAGAATAGTATAATTATACTTGAAAACTGGACAACTAAGGTTTAACTTGCTTGCAGATACATAGTAAAAAAGAGTAATATAAACTTACACAACACGGAAGTAAAAAAAATATTAAATAATTACGTTTAATTGAAAGATACTTATACTATGGACCAGATTTACGCAAAATAGGGCAAAATGAAAAATAATTGGAGAGGCATAAACCCAACAGTGGGCATGTTAATAAAATGCTGCAGGAGAAGAAGAAAAAAGATACTTACTCTTTGAACTTATTAACCACATCTAAAATAATAACAACTTTGCTATTGCATATTTTAACAAGTGGTTGCTGAGATCGTAGTTTCAATGCCTCACATCCCTGGAAATAGAAAAATTTGATGATAAAATATAATCACACTTCTAAATGAACAAACTATTAAAAGTAAAAAGTGTTTCCCCTCATTCTTAAGTTATGCTAGCCAGAGTCAAGTAAACAAAACAATGCTTAATAGGTAATATATGTAGGTATGTAATTATGCTTATTTGTGATGACACTGAAGACTTTGTAATCTAGTTGGAAGTGAACCTGCCTATAAAGCTTGCGGTGTCAATACGGGCCCTTACCTGGAAGGGCAAATAATTGCGTGATGAGTGCAAGTAGGTTTCCAAATTACCTGTGTTTATTTATCTAAAAATATAACTTTGTTTTTGAATGTGTACCCATAGTACAAGCTTAGATCATAGTTTGGGCCTCAGCTAGCTCAATTCATGTAAGATCATCCTATCTTCTTAGATTTATTTTAAAACTGGCCAAGTGTGAGGTGACTTGCACTCAAAAGGCTCAGTTTACACTAAACTACTAGCTTACACCTTACACTACTTCGTTTTGCTGACAGACAGTGGAGGTTTAGTGATTTGACAGCGTTCTTTAGGTACGGAACCCTAATAAATACTTAACTTTTGAGTATAATGATAGATCAGCAAACGATAACAATATAAAACTATTAAAAACAGGAACAACATACCTCTCTGTAGTTTTGATTAATCATGGAATCATCTAGGTTTGGGTGAATTTTCTGGTAAGCAGCAAAGGCAGTCAACTTCCGCAGATCCATCAGTTCTCTGTGAGTCTTCATGTTACAGTTTATGCTGTATTTGGCTTGTGTCAGCTTTCTTTTCAGCTCCGTAAGGATCGGTATTGAATCGTCGACGTGAATGCCACTCAACACAACAGCTCTACTACCCAAGTTCTCAAATCTATCATCAAATACCAAGGGCACAGCATCATCCGTCTGAACAACTTTGAGGCAAGCCTGTCCTCTACAAGCGGTATCTTCGATATCGTAATATTCCAAGTTCGGTACTCTTTGGTGAACTTTCAATTTATTATCGGTTCTAGTCAAAATTACAGCTTCATGATCCGTTGTTACGAAGTAAAACAATTGGCATTTACTATTCCTCAAAATCCTTATCTGCAACGCTCTGAAAGTGCTGCGAAGGAACAGAGAAGACACTTCTTCACGCTTGTAATACTCTTTGACTTCGCCGTGTTTTGTACAAACCGTAATATCGCAATGCTTTCTTTCTACGGGATGGTTGTCGTAAGACACGAAACAATCGATTTCATTTACTACTGATAAAGGAACTAACTTTTTAATTACATGGAGAACATCATCAGGAATATTCTTCATCATGGGTTTTTTAACTGTCTTAAATCGTTATAAATTGTGAATTTATGTAATTATTTAAACTATTATTTATTACGTTTACCCGCGAAGATTGCTGTCACACTAAACTAACCGTAATTACCGTAAACGTCGGCACAGATAAGGGTGAGCACCAATTGCCAAATGTCAGATAAATGTCAAAGTTGTAACAAAGATTGTTTAACTAAAACTTTTAAACGCTAGAAAAATGTACGTTATTTATATGCTAGAATCAAAATTATTATTATAAACTTTGTCTTAAAAGAATCAAAAGTACTATGCCTTAAATACTTGACAAATGGCTAAGCATTCGTGCGGGTACAGACAAAAATGATAATAATACTATACCTTTATCTCTTAATAACGTGCTGTAAAAGCGAAAGAATGTTTTTATGTGTTTTCACGGTGAAACGATTTCCCTAAATTCCATATTATTTTTACTGAGTACTTATTTTACACAAATTAAACTGCTCTATGCTTGTACTAAATGTAGGCACGATCAAAACAATAAAAAAATATCAAAATGGGCACATTTCACAGAATTAAGTAATAGTAGATATAGGTGAATAACTTAAGTAAAGGACCTGGGCCCGTATCATGGTCGTTTTTATCGTGGTAGATAAAGCATGCGTCACTCTCGCACTGTGCTTGTCAGAAAGTGACGGATGTTTTATCCACGTTTTGTCACGCGATAAACAAAGCCATATAATAAGCCCCTGTTGTATGAAGATGTAACACATCTGTATAGAACGTTTGACATTCTATATTTGAAACTGGACATAAGTTCTATGTAAATTTTGTACACAACCACATACAACAGATCCTTCACTTAAGTTTTTCACCTGATACACATTTGTAATGTTTCACGGACACGGACAAAGGATACTTTTTTATATTCTACAAATTATATTTGATGTCCAAAAGGTATGAAAAAAATACAATTTATTGCTGGAAATATCGTCTAAACTATGTATGAATCACTCTTCACCATCATTATATATTTTTTTGTGTAAAAAAAATATTAACTTGGTAAAATTTTATAGAAAATAAGCAAAAAATTGTTTATGCTTTCGGCTACTTAAAACTCTCGTTCATAAAATCAAAACAACCGTAATAAACTTCAGTTCAAAATCAATCCATTACCTTAAAAAACATCCAAAAAAATAAAAAATAGCAATATTTAATGTTAAATCTCGCATTATAATACTCGACGAAAATAAAAAGTAGCTCATTCATTCGTAACTCATCTATTCGATCATAACTGAAATGATATTTCATGATGTGTATTATAACGTAAGTTTATAATGAAAAGCAGTATTTTAACTGTAATATCACGAAAATAAGCAAAACCGGCAAAATTTCGTATACGGCCTCTTAAGGTAGGGTTTACAAAAAAACTATCGACGTGATTAAAGAAACGAATAATTAATCAATCAAGCAGCATAATTGTGCTAATATATTCGCGAAAACAAGTACCTAACTATGTTCAATCACGTGTGCTGTAGAGCCTGTAGATAATGTAATGACAAATAGCCGTAACAATAATAAGGCAGGTATCGTGTGACAAGTTGATAACTGCATTTGATTCTCATCGCACGGTGCATGCGTGGTGACGCTGAACAATACAAAGCGTGGTTAGTTGGGAACTTGTACCGCCATTTATGTGCAACGGAAGCGGATTTAATTAACAGACTAATTGTAACAGTGTATCATTCTTTTTTAACGGCATGGAGTCTGATAATAAATATTGACTGGTCAGTACAAACAGTGTATTGGAGAGCTGGCCTTAAGCTAGTAAACTGAAATGAATGGGTAGCGTGCGGAAATCTTTTTCCCAACCTGCAATGCACGTAGCTATAATAATCCTTGGCTTTTGACTACAAAGAATACTTTGAATAGCCTGCTAGCAGGCAGGATGATGATCACAACGGATGGAGTTATAGATGCCTACCGTCAATGTCTTGGTTTTTCCTAAATTCGGCCTCTACGTCATCATTTAGTTCTTTTTTATTTAAATCTTTTCATGCTGTCGGATTTAGAGTTGTTTTAAACTCATTGTTTTTTTTATACTTTTTGAAGACGGTTTTTTTTTTGTTAACAATGTTCGACAAAAAAAAACAATAATAGTTATTGTTTTTTTTGTCGAACATTGTTAAAAGAATTTAAGACTATATGAATATAATTTTCGTCGTTGGAGTGCATCGTATGCACACTATATAGACTGGATAAATTTTGATTTCATTTTTGTTTGTTCAGCCGTTTCGAAGTTATGAGCTTTGATCCCGATCTTGTCGGGAGTTTTATACAACACAATATGGCGCTTTTTAAAAAGGGTGTCATTAAATTGCTTTGAGATCGTTAACGCATTGGTGACACCTCCGGCGATGCGAATGTCTATAGGCGGCGGTGACCACTTCTCATCAGGCCGTCTGTTGAACATGTCGATAGTAATAAAAAAAAACTTGAAAAACAATGTCAAACAAAATCCTTCCAGTGAAAATGTACGTGCTCAGAATCCGTTTACGGTTTTGCGCATTGCTCAGAAGATTTCTCAGGCGTTTAACAAAAAATTGAGTCTTATTTATTTCTACCGTCATGTTCAATTTGTAATAAAACAAAGTAGCCTGTAAACATCGTACAATTAATAAAAATCGAAACAAACCATTTTTTTTAATTGGTTAATTAGGTACAACACTAGAGTGGAACATCCAAGCATAACATACATAGGGTGTCAAAATCATTATCCTTCCTTTGCTTCGTCGTAGTTGGGTAAAGAGTCCCTCTTAGCATTGTGCCGCGGCAAGCTGCCACGCTGGTAATCAGAGGGACCCTGATTAAAACAAATACTCACTCGTATATTATAACACTATCATAACTAAGTGTTATTTTGTTGTATAGGCAAATTAATTACTTAAACCTACTGAAATCATTTAGGGCTGCCACCAAGGATCAGCGTTGCGGGAGGTAGTTTTTGGTGTTTGTACGGCGACGGATCCCTTGGTACAAGTTTTTTAATTGTTCCAGGAAGAACAGGGTTGTTTCCGAGTTCAGAAATATTTTAAGACTTGTGCTTAGGTACACCGTAGAGTTTCTCGTCGAACCAATTCAAATGAGGGTATAGTCACCCTGTCACCAGAATTTTAGTAGCTGCAAGGGACTGCCCCAAACTGGCTGACCTTACGTTCAAACACAAGTTAATACTACCTACTATAGCAGATTATTTGGAGAATTACTTTTTTTTTCTTGTATTTTATCCCAGAGGGAAAGGCAGATATAGATTCATACAGCAAGATTACGACATACGTATAGAGAATTACGTTCCCTGCAAACAGCAGCGTAGGTACAGGTAAACTATAAAGATAATATTTCGCTATCTGTGAGAATATCATGTACTTCCCTAGTTGTATTGAAAGCGCAGTTCAATAAGTGCCCATTACAGATATCGAACCGGGACCCACAGGGTCCTCAGACCAATTCAATCAGCTTTACGACGCTTTGAGAGATGGAGACTGGACTTGTTATAGTCAGAATGAATCTTGTTGTTACGTCGCATCGCACTGGAATGGCGCTCGTTTGCCTTCTATGTGCTATAAAAAAACTGCAAAGTGATTAGATAATCATAGAATAAAACATAAAGGCATAGAAGGAGCCTTAAAAAGAATTCGTCAAATCTACACCGTCACGAAAATTCCAATATGAATGTTCAATAAGTTAAATAAGAACAGTTCTTGCTAAAACTAGCCATACACACCACGTGTTGTGAACTCGTATTAACTGGTCTCCAACGACACCAACTGGATATCGTGGTCGTAGATTATATTATCAATTTCATAAGATATTACTCAAGCACCTCTAAAATCATTTTTAGGGTTCCGTAGTCAAACCTGTCTAAATAGGAATCCTCATAGTTTCGCCATGTCCGTCCGTTCGTCTGTCCGCAGCCTAGCGCAGAGACTCTTAGTACTAGAAAGCTGTAACTTGGTATGAATATACATGTGTACTCGTATTAGTCACGCCAATAAAGTGGTACAATAAAATATATTTTTTTCTCGTCTACTACCCCATAGTGTGGGGTGTCGTTGGATATGTCTTTCAAAAATATTACGGGTTTGTGAGAATTATTTTTCGATTAACGTATCCGTTTATGAAAAAGCGCAATTTTTTGTTAGAGTCAAGTGTGCACCCCCCCCCCCCCCCCCCCCACAGCCTTGACTACAAATACAAATAAGCGGTTTTTTTTTAAAATGAAAGCGCATACAACTAATTTAAAAGGAAAACTATCACGACTAAGTAGACATCATTGGTCCTTGAGATACAGGCGATTAAAGTGTTTATACCTACTAAAATCATAGTTATTACTTGTCGATTTTTACGTTTGTAGTACTTAACGGCTTCGGAACCTTACATTAAGCATGGTCCGACATGCTCTTGCCCGGTTTTTCTTATTTTTATTCTATAAGCCGGCACGGACGCCTTTCAACTATATTTTCCTTGCGTTTTTTGAAGTTGAACTCACGTTACCGAATGAATACCTACAGATAAAAAGCAAAGAGAATTAAATATTAAGTGACTCTATGGTAAAAGGTAATGTGTAACCAGTGTTACCACACACTATTTAACCATCACGCCTTCGTGTGCGATCAAATAGTATACGCCTTCTCGTTTTGTTTTAAAATCTTACAAGTGTAAAAAGAATAATTTTGAATAAAACGCAAATTTGGTGGCAATTTTTTTATATCGATCTGTATAATAGCCAAATATATGGTTGAACTGTTTTTTTTTAATATTTTCCATAGATTTCAGTACTTTCTTGAAGGCGGTTTAGAATCGTGCTATAGAACTCACACATGCGCATTTTCATATGAATTAATTTGCTACTACTAGAAATACCAGACCTTGGTCAGTACTAATCCAAAGATTCCAAAGTAACAATATGTAATTTAACCTTTTCCGTTAGTTAGGTACCGCAGATAATGATACACTTAAATATTATTATTATGAAAACCATATAATACGAAGTCCATTAAAAAACGTAAAGTCGCTTAAGTTAAGACCGTAAGGTTATCATTAGTGCCTAACTATTAAAGTTTTTTTAATAGAGTCAGATATGGAATGAGAAGCAGTATTATGTTAATGAAAGAGTCATTTGAACAGTTTCCAACTGCGCCAAAGTAAGTGTCGGTATAAGGTTTGGTAACTACCTACCTTCTATAGTACCTATAACAGATCGTTCATTCGTTATCATCGTGTGATTATTTATCTTTGATCGTCTGTGTTCTATGGCATTCTTTTTGGAAGCATAGACATGAATATTACTATCATAAATAGACGAACAGACTCCTATTTCCCGCGCCAAAATAGTGATGTTCCAAATTATAGTGATGTTCCAATGTTATCATATCATCGATAGGTAACAATTAATCAAAGAATAGGGGGTTCATATTTGTATGCGTCACTGCCGCTCATATGCATGGGCTACCCTTAAAAAGTGATGGCAGTGCGGCAGCAGATTTCGCCGGAAATAATTAATATGTGTTTTCGCGATCCGAAAGTAATTTTTGGTTCTCCTTTGAATACTTCCATCTCTAATAAGTTTTAGGTACTCAAATTTGAAAAAATATTTTTGTATAGTTTGTAATTAGATGCTTGACATTAATTTGTAAACAATGGTTTTGGGATTACTTTAACGGTTTTTTTTCTTTCTTATTTCTTTTCGGATCGTTCTGGTTGGGGTGCCTTCGTACAGTCAAAATGTATGTAATTTCATACTGTGTACGAATGCACCCCATGGAAGTTAAAAAATTGCATATCAAGAATAATTATAATTACAAAACCAGGTGAGTAAGATATGCCTGAAAGGTGACTGAAACAGGTGAGATAGCTGAAAATCCAATGAATCCTGGGGAAAAACGAATAGTGTACGAAGCCACCCCACGTGTGGGGTGCATTCGTACGATTCCCACTTTTTGGGAAAACGATTATATCTTGGCACAGTTGCTTTGTATCCAAACTGAAATACACAATTATTATAGCCAAATAAGTGAGTGATACAGTAGCATTCATCTCATTTTAAAACAGCGGTTAGTTTTTTTTTAACAATTCTTAAAGTAAAAAGTGTACGAAGCCACCCCATGTTCCCCTAAAGACCAAATACCGTCCTTATCTGGGCGTTTTCCAAAAAAAGTATGTACTAAAATTAACAACGGTAACTTTTTCATGACGCATAACAATAATTTAACGATTGTTGATTGATGATAATGATTCAAACATTAAATCACTACCTAAATTATGGAAATTTCCACGGACACATAATCTTGTTATTCTATTTATAATAATGCAAAATATACATAAAACACAAATCAACATGATATCTCATATTTATTACACCATTTACCGTAAAACTTGGACCATGGATTTATTGAAAATTTACCGTAATCCTTGGACCAAGGATTTATTTATCTAAAATAAGACTTCAGAGATGACTATGTGTGGATCATAAGTTTACTTGTAAAACGTCTCATAGTTTGGATTTTTCCTCTCATTCACTTTACAATCAGGCACTGAACAGCACACCATTGCTGATTTTAGGACTAGTTTTATTACATTTTAAAGGATTCTTCGAGTTATTACATAAATACTGAAAAACCACAGTCAGCGTGTGCCGCTATATGTGACTCTCCGAACTCTTAATATAGTTTAAAAAAAATATCTTTCGCTTTTTCTTTCGCACTCGTAATCGTGCCGTAAGTGATTGCGTTCTCGCTTACTCACCTACCAGGTATATTATATTACGTTAGTAATATTAGAGTCTATGATTTTAACGAAAAGATGACAAACTTCCGTTTGGACGGGCAGGAATAACGCGATTAATCAAAAGGAATAGTTAAGAAAAAAAGATTGAAAAATAATAGGTTGGTAAGTTAGATCTGTGACCCATCAGACATTTGCTTTCTCAAAACTACAGTCTTAAGACTGCAAGCATAACACCGCAAATGCTTTGCCAACCCAATAAACTTAGATGGACTGCCTCTTTGCTAGTAATTTCACCGGTTGTCTTATCCGTACACTGCAACACAACAAAGCGATTAATAGCTGTCTGGGGCGGTAGGTTAAAGAATAAGGACATAAATTAAGATCTAAGACGAAAAAGCGCACTGGTCATCACATCCTAAAGATTAAAGCGAGGCTCTCTATTTATTTCTAGTGGCATTGAACCAACCAAAATATAGAAATACGATAAGAAACGCTAATTAGAAAAGGAGCGGGAGAAACGCTTTTTTGAATCGGTTGAAAATTGTTTTCGAATCTCTCCCAGATTTCTAGCGTCTATTTTTACAGGCTTAACGTTACCGGTAGTAAGTCAGTAGCGATAGTACTGCACAGCCAATCGATAGGTAGTCTAGTGAATACCGTCACATACCACTTAATAGTTGTAAACCGTTATACCTAGCAAGCACCCTGTCACACTCAGGTGACGTTAACTAACATAAAGAATCGGCCACACCGACGCGTGAAATACGATGACGTTGCGTAAACAAAAGAATAGTTCATACTAATTAAATTACACGGCGTCCATTTTGACGGACCGTAATTTACGTAAAGTTAAGAGGACTGTGAAGCAAAAAATTCCCATACAAAATGCGATAACGTTTTTCTCCCCTTAAACGTTGTCCGATTTTTACAATTTTTGAATATGTTGTACATATCATGAAAAACTATGTCTGTACCACGTCTGTACGTTTCCCATTTCAAGATTTTTTTTATAGGAAAGAAACAAAAATAAAAAAACAAAGCAGAAACATACAGACCACGTTTTTCATAATAAAACATATTCAAAAGTCGTCGGATTAGATTTGAAGGATTTAAGGGATTTTAGATTTTTTTAGGGGGTGAGAAACTTTATCGCCCGGAGCTAAATTTGTATGAATTGTTTTTGACAGTTACGCGATTTCAGCATCGCTTGACAATCATCTTAAGCTCCGGTGTGGTCGCGCCCTAATACGTCAAGTCTAATATATTAACGGCTTTCGGCAAGAATGTTTGAATGTTAGAATGTGGCAGGGTCATACACACTCTTAAAAACAAAAGTTGTCTCTCCTGTGGTCAATAGTTAAAAGCTTGTGTGCATATAAGTTATGTTTTTATGTGATAGGTCTAAAGCAACCCTGACGGCGTTTTTGCGGGAATGGGCTTAGCCAGAAAATTAGGCCTTAAAAACGCTAACTTTCGGTGTGTCCACAGGAAAGTCAGTAACCTAAATCTGTGTATGACCCGGGTAAATAATTGAAATCCGTAACTGTTATTTGCGTGATCAGTAAGCAGAAAACTACCTGAGACTACACGTGACTAGGTTTCAGATATCACAGATATCAAACAAAAACAAACTACTAAAATATAAGTCACAAACGTCTTATATTACACATGGCTTATGTTCACGAAAACATTTTGCATATCATCACAAACTTGCCATCAAATAGACATTATCGTTTAAGACTGCGGTTATGGCTGACTCGAGCTATTCCCACAATCTAACCGCGATGTAGCTTCTCGGTAAGTGCGGAAGGTGTTCTTTCTCAACGATAAATTTTGATAAGTGCTGTTAGGTGTTACTTTCTTAGGTGATAATACGTAATTCTTCGATGAGCACGTCGTTCTAGTCAATCTTGAACCTCGACCCATGGAAGCGTTAGTACTCGTAGTTGCGGAAATTAAGTTATTCTATACATATAATGTATCTGGATGATCTAAGTAACACTAGTTATTTCAATGCGATAATGCTAAGTACCGGATTAGGGCTGAATTGGCAAACGCGATTGATTTTTCTAAGATGAAAACATAAAGTTACAACAGTTGCTTGTTACTGGGTTGGATTAATTATGAAAAACCTAACTAGGTACTTAAACATTGAAAACTTTTATGCCAGTCTACAGATGAAAAAGCCTCCCCCCCAAACTGCAGTAGGTATATTTAGATGCGCGATATATTGAAAGCTGTATGTCATGTTCAAGTGCGATTATTTAAAAATAGAGCTTCATCTGTATAGTAACGAGAATTAGAGGGCTCTGCTGTTATCGGTCGAATGAACGCAAGGGCATTATCGCCACAAAGCGGAAGGTCTGCATTAGTCCAAGTATCACGGTTGAATGCCGCCTCCGCTCCACTCAACAGACGAAACTAGCGAGCAAAAACTAGCAAATTGTGTCAATTCATTCGGACCAAAGATGCGAATGAGACTACCACGGAGTGATTTGGTTGATGTGTTTATAATGACCGTCTACGCTATAAATTTAAAGTTTAAAATTACAGCTGACGCCAGATGTTCCTTAAGGTCGTAGAGTGAAAAAATCTTAATGTCGATCTTCATTAAATTAGATTCGATGAAATGAGCAATCTTCTTCTTAAATCTAGCTAGACATTACTGTAAGACGGTCATAGTTATTCAGGGATGCAGTAGGTACTGCTGCCAAACTGTCATTGACAATGATTCAAGACTATGATGCGAGTACCAAGCGAGCCCAGAGAAATCCAAATTTAAAGCTCAGGTTTTAGATGCAATATTGTAATAAAAAAGTTTCTGTCAAATTAAATATTTTGGGAGAAGCTTTTGACGCTGACTGTTACTTTTTATTACAAAGTCATCAAAACCAACCTAATGTATCCAAACAAGGTGGGCTTACTTTAAGTATAGCGGAGATCCTGTCACCTTCAGACTCCATCAGCCAACCAGCTCGATGATACCATATTATTGTATCTTCATCATGTATTTCAGCAATCGGTCCCCGGGAAGTGATTCATATCCTTGCAAGATTTGTCCCGAAAATACATAACTACATACGTATAGGTACAAACATTGCAAGTTAAAAAGCTTGTACAAATATAAATATGTTTATTTAGACCATACAAAAGGTAACAAGAAAATTGTGATTAAGAGGATTGCTAAGCGATGCTTAAATTGCATAGCTGTCAAAAATAATCCATACAAAGTTAGCTCCGGGCGATAACGTTTCTCACGCCCTTTTTGAATATGTTTTTTGAACATATTCAAAAATCTTAAAAATCGGACCACGTTTTAGGGAAGAAAAACGTTATTGTATTTTGTATGGATTTTTTTTGCTTCACTGTCCTCTTAAAGACGCTGCAAAAGTTTATAAATAGAAATAGAAATAGAAAATATTTATTCAACGCACACTACACAACACAACAAAAAATAAACATATGAAACCAGAAAACATTGCGTTGAACAGGATCCCTCTCAGCATTGCCGCAGTCAAACCGCGGCGCTGATTTTCAGAGGGACCCTGACTTAAAAAACTAACCTTAATTAACAGAAAAAACAAGTAACGGTAAACAGGCAACAGGTAACATAACAAACACTAGCGGCAATTTGACACAAGTAGACAGTACACACTTAAAAAACTGACGATTTGTGTGGCAACACCAGAACAACACAACGGTTTCCTTTTGGATCGCTTCAAGTGACGGCCAATTTTATTTCAAGGTATGGATTACGCATATTACCAGTTTAATTTATTCCAAAAGAAGATAGTATGCAACATATCATCATATTCTCTTAATTAAAGTTAACATAATTAATAGGATTAAAAAGAAAGAGTAATGCGCTTGATTCGTAAATATAGCAGTAGCTACCATTGCCACCAACAAACAACACACCGCCAAAAAAAGCTGTGTAACACTTTTTACGCCTACCTCTAGTAGGAAGATAAAACATTTAACGAAAAGTTTAAAGGTAAACTGCGAAATTTAGATAAAAATCTGTTTAACTCAACTTAAACCTTCGAGTATGTGTATCTACCTATAGCAGGAACAATCGTTAGGTGTGTCTATTTGATTACACGATAATTGCTGTGTTAAGTAGTAATATTCTAAATTCTAAATGATGATTATTTTTATTTTTATATTTTTGTAAAACTAACCCCTAAACTTACTTACATATGGATATAAAAAAATCGGCCAAGTGCGAGTTTGACTCGCTCATGAAGGTTTCCGTACCATTATCTATAAAAACGGCAATAAAATCATTCCTGTTGTATGGGAGCCCCCCTTATATATTTACTTAATTCTGTTTTTTAGTATTTAATGTTATAGCAGCAACAGAAAATTTTAACTGTCTAACTATATCGCGGTTCATGAGGTACAGCCTAGTGACAGACGGACGGACGGACAGCGGAGTCTAAGTAATGGGTTCCCGTTTTTACCCTTTTGGTAGGGAAACTTAAAAATTATTACAGAAGATAATAAAAATGTAATTTCAAGAAAATACAACAGCAAATAGTCTCAAAGAAGATAATGGCGCACGCCTACGCAAGATGTCGGTCAGTTTAAAATAGTTATTGTAAATGGCGGACTTCCTCCGGCGAGCATGATCGCAGGTACGGCAGGGGGCAATGTCAATGCTTCAATTTACACTCGTCCTTGACATGACTGGTAATAAGGCCCCGATGAGGAACTGGAATAACAAGTTAAACCTACATCTTGTGTTTAATATTTCTGATGCTCTTAACATAACATAAGTAACAAACCAAAAGTGTGCGAGACCATATGAAGACAATTAATATGTGGTCATTCAAAAAACATTTCTAGGAATAACTGGGAATTTTTGAAAGGTTAATAGTGATTTTGTTGTTGACATTTATGGTTTTGGAACCAAAAGAAGTCAACGGGTACAATTTCGTAACATATTTAGTATGAAGGAAAAGTCGTTGCAATACAGAACAACAGACAACATGAATTTCATAAAATAACCTACCAGGTTTTTTTATAAACCCCCCCCCCCCTTTTAAAATAAAAAATATTTTATGAAATTCATGTTGTCTGTTGTTCTGTATTGCAACGACTTTTCCTTCATACTAAATATGTTACGAAATTGTACCCGTTGACTTCTTTTGGTTCCAAAACCATAAATGTCAACAACAAAATCACTAATGGTCCCCTTGACTGTATTTTTTTAGGTTCATTATGAATACAATTATCTTAACTTAAGAAAATACTTAAATGTTTATAAACAAAACTTAAAGCCCGTCTTGCATGTACATAAAGCTTAATATTTCACAAAAGGATTACTGAATCAAAAAACTGTCGTGACAAAGCCGTAATATTTTTGAAAGACCTATCCAACGACATTCCACACTATAAGGTAGACGAGAAAAAAAAATACATCCCTACGTTACGTGTAGGGGAGGTACCTACCTACCCTAAATATTTTTTCTTTTTTTTGTGCCACTTTGTTGACGAAACTAATATGCATATTCATGCCAAATTACAGCTTTCTAGTACTAAGAGTCTCTACGCTAGGCTGCGGACGGACGGACGGACATGGCGAAACTATAAGGGTTTCTAGTTTGACTAAGGAACCCTAAAAACTAGGACTTATGCATCAGTTTCATCATCATCATCACATCAGCCGAAAGGAATCCACATGGGCTTACCCAAGGACCTCCATGACGGCCGGTTTTGTCCTACTCGTATCCATTAGCTTCCCGCGCGCTTCTCTTCGTATCCCTTACCAGGTCGTCAGTCCACCTTGTGTGGTCTGCCAAAACTTCGCTTTCAGGTCCGCGGCCGCCATTCTAGACCCAGCGGCTCACTGCTGTTGCATATGTTTACTATTGTCATTTTAAGTTAATCCAAATTACCTTTTTCTGTCAATAAACCGGCTCACCGAGGCCCAAGATGCAAGCTCAGCCTAGTTTGGAGTCCATAGAATAGTTTCTTGTATGTTCTTGAGCTTAGTCAATCAATAAACTTACCTATCTTTAACACGAGCTCGTCATAGATATGCATATCCTCGAAATTAGCATGCTTTCGTGCTTCTATTTGAACATATGTATCTGAAGCTTTAATTCGGCTTTCACCTACTTCTATTGATCGGATTAACTGTTTTGCATACTTATGCAATTCTGACGACGATGCAATAACAGCGATTAAGTATGATAATAAATAAAGGTGAAGGTGGCTGCAGGAGTTTAATCAGTGATACAATTAAAATCACAGTAAGATGTTTCATAAAAAAGGCGGTCTACTCGATGAATCCGTATTGCTTTTGACATGTTAAGTTCGTGCAAAGATATCGCACAATACCATTTTATGGATTCGTTTTTTATGTACAAGTCGACATAAATAACTGTATGGTTTAAAATGTTTAGATCAACTAAACCACATCTTCCTTGTAAACTTTCCATTAAATACAAAAAATAATTAAGAGTAGGTACCTAGTTTTTCGCATTAGGCTCTACTACCTTGCGCCACGTTTTTTCCAAGGCAATAATTTATTTTGTTACTGAACAGGGTTGTTTTTGAGTAATTTGACCTGATCACACAATTAATGACTTTACAGAAAAGAAAAATACAACAATCAGTTTTGGTCGAGATGTCAACGATAGGTATACCTAAATAAGAGAGCGACGACGACACCACAATATTACCTAGTCACGAGTAAAATTGCGTTAGATAACAAACTTTATCCAGCTGAGAAGGCATGCAATTTTTGCCAAAGTCAGGTAAACTAGCAGACGCACCCACCTGGTGGAAAGTAGTGGATATGGTTACCGCTGCCTTTGGACATTATGCAACACCAAGGTCTCAACTCATTCATCTCTAAACAGACTAACTGGGGCCTGGTTGGGTTTTCTACTAAGATTTTTTTTAAGCAGATCGACCTTATATAAACTCTATACTTTCTAGGCGCAATCAAGAGCATAATCTAAGATTACTGTTTATTCCAGTCTTCCGATAAGTACACTTATCTCGTGGTAACCGACCTATTGTAAACTAAATGAATGCACCTGAATAACCTTGAACGAGTGACCATGAAAATTTCCAAGATATGAGATGCAAGATTACTCTGCGCTTGTGTGTCTGTTGACAGAGCGCATGCGTTGGTATCCAGACCACGCAGAGTTGATAAATAGGATGAATGAACGAAATGAAACCACATGTCCGTAACTTTTCAGAGATGATTCCGAATATCTAAAAATCTAGCACAAAATCTCAGTCGCGATCTTTGAAACAGGTCACTGACTCAAATCTCTACACGGCACGCAATCCGCTTGGATCTTGGCACTTTGCTCCGTTCTTTTAAAGCGGCTTCCACTATCGGGCGGGGTGCTTTGCCAAAAATAAAGCTGCAGTGCAGTAGTGGGCCTGCAGCCGAGACTGCGGCGCGAGTGCTCCGTCCATTGTTATGTCAGAGGCGGAGGGGGTCGATACATCACGCCAGTGTCGACGCGCCTTTTGCGGAGAGCGGATGTGTTCCGGCCCGGCGCGCGCGTGTTGACGTTTGTGCACTGCACAACCGGGATTTATAAATTAAAATAAGTGATTTAAATTAACAAACAAAACAGAAATCTGTGAATAACTTTGTTTTCAAGAGACATTTTAAGTCAGAAAAAGCATTTAGGAACACGTTGGACGTATGTATCGTTTTGTTTCGGTAATTTTGATGCATGTTTACTTGAATGTTATTTTTTAATAAAAGTTTAAGGTTAGATGAGCAAAGTTATGAAATAAAGGCTAGCAGCGATTTTTTTTTGTCCTGAAACAGTCGTAGCTGTAGTACACTAGCTAGCATTAGAAGGATAACCTAGGTTTGCGGAGGCGTTTGGCGCTCTCCTCTCGGTTCTCGATAACCTCTGCCAAGTCCAATCTCGAAGTTACATAAATATGCAAATGAAACAAGACATGCTTAGACATTTTTACACATCTGCATAGTTCCTCATTAGCATATTGCATCTGAGAATTAACAGGAAACTTAAATGAAATTGAGAAGTCATTATGAACGGAATTCAATAAAAAATATTTTGTAATATTAAGTAGAAAGTTGATAATTAAATACTAATGGTTAATTATCGTACTCATTAAACAGTCAAAAGCGGTCAAGAGCGAGTCACACTCGCGAGATTTTTTTACCTAAGTAGGTATAGGTACCTTATTCTGTAAGTCTTCTTTCATTTTAGCCTCAGTAATTTTGTAGATAAGGCTGGAAAAACTAAGCATTAGTAGTATATCTTCTTTAACATTAATTGCGTACTTAAGCTCTTTTTTATATTACTATAAAAACTTTTTAATTTAAAGGGCCGCTATGTAAATTCTGATGCTTTATGCCAATATTTCTCTTAAATAGTATTTTCAATTTTCAAGCTAATCAACCACCTTTATTGGATCACCTTGTCTTATAATAACTCTCCAAACACGGAGAAGCCTCCATATAATTGAAAGGCCATGCTATTGTATCATCAAATTATTGTTTTCCTCTAATGTTGTCAAGTCATTTGATTATGAGCTCAACCTACTGCGCCGAATAATACTAATTGGTTATTCTATAAGATTGTGATTGTTGTCAATTAGTGTCTTGATTCCATACTAACCTAACACGAATTTAACGACATCAACTAAGATGTTCATTGAATCAAAAATGATTTTGCTCCTCTTATGATCTATCGGCTTTAGTTGATATATTTAACTAACGTCATAGCAGTTTTAAGAAATTTATTTCAACGAAGAGAAAACTTTTCTTCGTCATCATCATTAATCAGCCGAAGGACATCCACTGCAGACTATATGGTTTTGTGTACTTTCATAGATTCATCGTTGGTTCATTGATTTTTTCTTTGTTGGCTTTTATTTTTTCAGTGTAGGCATAAATAATTATTCGCATCCCATTACCTAATTTATCTTTAATTTTGACACCGTTTTATCTAACGCTGCTCCTCATTGCGACCATAAAGCTCTGTTTTGGCACCAGTTTCCGCAGTTTTACGGTTTTCTACGGCAGAGAATGACGTTAAATCAAAATAATGGATGGGTTTTCTAAATTCTGATCTATGATACAATACAATACAATACAAATACTCTTTATTGAACACCAAAAATAAAAAAATAAAAACAGAACATATACACATATGATGTAATGATAATGGAATAACATCGATGTTATCTAGGTTGATGATAGGATTATTTAATGTTTTATGAAATTAACTAATACATATAACTTATTCTGAGAAATCAGTAGGACATATGATATTTCTTTATATTGTATGTGTGAGCGTACTATATTTTACTACTTAGTATAATGGGTTTTTTAACCCTCTTTATCTTGCAATCAAGAAAGTTAAATAAACTTGTAGAGCCACAAACTTGAATGGCCACATCGCGTGACGAAACCAAACATCTTACTGAATTGGACACATTAATAAATTATACAACTTTCAACCAAAATAGAATAAGTGATGAAATAATACCTATAAAGGGATTAAATAAACATTCGTTTCCATACTAGTAATAATTCAATGAAAAAAATCTATACATTAAATATTTTGTTTTTCAATGAACATGCAACGTGGTCTACCTCCATTAATGTTGCATACGTTTATGTCAAAGTCCATGGACTTTTTTGTGTGCTCGATCAGGCAAACAGGAACTTACTTCAAAGTATCACTACCACATTACGTTATTACCATTACCACACCCATTTATCTAATGTGGGCACAAATAATGCTATTAGCGTACAAAGTGTTGAGCACTTTTAAATTATAGAATTTGTAAAACCACTATAGCAATAAAAACATTGATAGAGTCCTGCCATTTATGTAATCATTGATAGTGAAGGCTCAAGCTTGAGCTTGGGATTTCTCGACGTAGTTAAATAAAGTATTGACTGAAAGAATATTGATAGTACCTAATTTGTAAAACAGACTAGAAGACCATCTGTCCTTGTCACAAAAGGTGGTCATTGAGGCGTAGGTAATATCTTTTGTGACCAGACAATTGACGCGTCGTAAAATCATCGATTGAAGACTCCTAATTATAAAGGACTTTAGTGCCGTGATGTTAAATGACGAGGAATAATCGTCATAAAACGGAAAAGACCAAAGTAAAAGGCGTTTAGTTAACAGAAGGAAATGATAATGCATTGATAGATTCGATGATCATGATAAAATAACGGTCACGGAATTTATTTTGTTTTGAAGCACCTTTACAAAATGGTGGGAAATAAATCTTTAGACCCCACGTAGACATTTTCTAGCAATATAAGACCGTGACATTGGTATGTCTAGTCTTCTAATGAGGTCTCTGGGGATATCGCGTGGCACCCTTGCGATGCGATGGGTCCGATTGCATGTGCTTGAGGGGAAAACTCTCTCGTGTAAAAAAATTAATTTTATACCTAGATGCTTTTAAATTTACTAATATACTAAACAAATGTGAAAGTAAATATGTTTGTCAATCTGTTTGTTACGCTTTGGCGGATGAACCGCTGAAACAATTTTGATGGTTAGGAAGATAGTTTGAGTCCCGACGAAGGACAGAGGGTACGTTTTATCCCGAAAAAATAGACGGTTCCTGCGGGAATAGCGATAAACGACTTCTATGCGGATTTGGTCGCGGGAAACAATAGTTCCTATTTACCTAATAAATAAATCCTCAGTTACTTTACAGGAAAACAAAAATGTTGTAGACATTTCTTTGTCTAGAAAAGTATTTCTTGGCATGTTGAATAATGGGTTTCTGGTAAGGCTGAGGAGTGTTTTATACCGTCCATAATATTCGCTAAGTACTATTACACTTGGAACTAATATATTTTACGTAAAATAAAAACAATATAGAACTGAACAATATAGAAACGGACATGGCAAAACTATAAGGGTTCCTAGTTTTACTACGGAACCCTAAATACATATTTGTTAAAAATAACCAATAAAAATATGCCCATAGCAAGTATAGAAAGTTTGGTCTAACCTTTCGCCTATCCCTGTAAAGGTAGGTAAGTTAAATAAAATGGTAAATCACACCCTGTGGGACTAATTAACCAAAAAAGAGTGCAAAGATGTAAAAATGTATGCGTCCGGTGTTAAATATAAACACGAAACCCATTTAGATTAGCACGTGCTAGGGGCAAAATTCTTGCAAGCGATATAAACATTGCCAGCGAGGTCAGCGAATGCCATCTCGTAGTTAAATTGTGTGTCACAGTCCTCGTTAGAATAACGTGCTTGGAGAGCGATGGAACCAAGTGGTGGTTACGTTAACGAGAGGATCTCATACCACTGAAATGATGTCAAATGTAATTAGCATCCCGTGTGGTGAGCTTGATACACAATTTTCACTTACAATGAGTACAGATGTACTGAATAATCGAACAATGTCGTATTTTGTTCTATAAGTTCATATGTATCGTGCGTTGTCAGTTTGCTTTATCAGCAATCGATAAGTTGAAAAACCGGGCGGCTAGATCATCTCGTATTTTGTCGCTTATCGCTGGACATCTTTTTTTAATTTATTTATTTTAAACACAATTAAATATTACGTTAAACCACAAATAAAAGCGGTTTGTCTCCATGTCTGAGCCAAGTATGTTAGATAAGTAACACAATTTAAATCTGGACATGCAACCTTAGCGAATCATATACTGACAAGAACAAGAAGAACTTATATACTGACAGGTGTTAGAGAGAACTTGACAGCCATAGACCAGTGCTATGGTTTTACTGTAAGGCAAAAGCACCAATGTTTGACGCTTTTAGCTGACATGCACCAGTAATCGACAGAAGCTTTTAATTAAAAAAGATAGGTAGGATTGATGATCGATTGTTGATTGTTGCAAAACAAATGAATAACTCTCATCTTCATTGAATAAGAGTCAGTGTCGAACATTGGTCCTATGTCGAGTACTGGCGCCGCTACCTTACAAAGTTATCTGACAACATACGATTCTATTAAACTTGAATCGGCCATGATGAACTAATAACTCTAATTAGCGAGTTAGATAAGATATGCGCACTTAAAGTCTGTGTCAATTTAACTTGAAAAAGTTGGAAACAAATTAATAGTACTATTTGACACATAACCTCAAATATTCACCAAGCGTGTTTTTTATTAAAAACAACAAATAGTTAATGAATACATATTTCATCTCAAACTTAATATGAAAGTTATGATCTAGTGTATAAATCATTGCAAAGACCTCACTTGATCTTTAAAAGTACCTAGTATCCAGTAATCATGGTGAATTGGTTCGTTTAATTTTGTTTACATCTTTTGCAAGTTCAATTGACACAGACTTTACCTACTTAAGTAGCCGCTGAATGATGCCTTTAAAAACCAAATAAAACCCTTTACTGGATTTCCCGGTAGATACTCGCGTTCTCCCAATTTACGGAATTTACCGAGGCATTATAACTAACTATATATAACTTTGGGGCTTTCAATGTTTAACTATATTACTAAGTGAATAAAAACGGTTCATAAAATGCAATAGATATATAAAAGTGGCTGTTGCCCGTGACTCCACCCGCGTAGAAAAATAAAGCAGCATTTGTTGCTTATTGTTAGTGATAATATAGCACACTACCACTTGGTGAAAGAATTTTTCAAATTGGTCCAGTAGTTTTTGAGTTTATTCGGCTAAACATAAAAAAACACAAATATTTCCTCTTTATTATTAGTGCAGATTAAAATGCTTGTGTACCTTTACCTCATATTGCGGCATTATTTCCTTTTTTCATAGCTAAATAAAGATTTATCAATTTGTTCTTGTTGTTTTTATAACACGAATATATTGATATTCGAGCGTTTCTGAAATAAAAATGTTAAGTATGTTCATGCTTTCCGGTTCTGTTTTTTAATAGGAAAGGTGCAGACAAATCTACGATCACTGTCGAAACTATTTCAGATAGTAATATTATCTTTAATTTCCCAATGCCTAAAGTTTGAAACTTGATTCTTGTCGTTTTCACTGCTCTTTCAAACCCTGAACCGACATAGTATTATGTACTTAAGACACAGAATAGATAATAGTACAAGTATTAAGATAACGTTAAGAGGTAGCTTCACAATATCGACGGTGGAAATTTCAAATATCGTATGGGACAAACGCTTACTTTTCAGGGGAGCCAGAAAACAAAATTCCACTTTTTTCAAATTCATAACTTGGAAACTACTCATCCCATTGAGATGATTCTTGGAAGCATACTTTTTAAATAACTTCGCCTACCCTAATTTTTTAATTGGACATCCAAAAATACAGTGGTTTAGGAAATAGTGTCCCTTACAACAAAAAAATAAGAACTAAGGTGTCCTAGGTAGTAGCAAAGTTTTGGCTTCAGTATTTCATTCATTTCGTATCTTTTATCAATTGCCCGAAGGTATATAATAAATCAGCTGTTACAAGACAGACGACCTAAATATTTATCGAGATCGCTGTCTTGCTTAAAAGATCGATATCTTAAATTAATAAATAAATACTATAGGGCCACGGATGTCAAGGCTACAACAAGCGTTGACAGAAAAAACAACGCAATGTTGTTCGATGCGATACAGTCTTGTGTTTAAATGTTTACACATGGGCATGCGTCTCTTACTTTTCGTTGCCTAAATGAGTGTGATAATTGATTTCGAAATTGACCTTACCAGAGCTTGTTTGCAAGACTTGGTGTTAATTTAATAAAAACAGTCCAAAGGTACGGTACAGTCGGCCTTATAAGTAGCATGCACACTTTTGTACCAACCACGTCGGTTAAACGTCTTTGACAGATTTGTGCAGTTCAAATATAGCGTTAATGCATGTGTATTTCCGTCATGGTTGACGGTTGGTGCTAAAAAAAAAAGCGGTCAAGTGCGAGTCGGACTCGGGCACCGAGGGTTACGTACAAACTTATGAGAGTGTAAATTTATATTGAGTGACAAACTTGACCTTTCCGTTGAAAAACTGTTGTATCCCTACATCGTCGCGATCAGTTTACTACTGCAAATAAGTATGCAAACGCAAAAAATCCTTCCTTCATGCCAAATTTTGATTCCGTTGAGGGTGTCGAAATATAGGTTTTTTTACGTTAATTTAGAAGTTTGTTTTTTTACAGCTTCAAGGGACTGGTAGGTACCTATTTGGTTTTAATTTCAACTCGATACCTCTACGCGCTCCCGAGGTAAAGGTTCATGACAGACAGACGGACGGACTAACAAAGTGACCCTAGCCTATAAGGGTTCCATGAGTTTCTTTTAAGCTTCCGAACCCTAAAAAAAGAGAAATAATAAAAAACAAAGAAACACATAACTAAATAACAATGAAACTTATTATAAATTATAAATTATAAATATTATAATTTGAATTTAAATTGAAACTTTTATATCAGTAAGGTTATTTTTGCGCTTCTATTCCAGTACGTAATTACCTATTTAAACGATAACAACAACTTCTATTTAACCAGTCTATAACAATTTGCGTATTATGAGAGTGGATGTTATTATTACGGTCGGAACATATTATTCTAGCCTCTATTATGCCATGGTATGAATTAGGTAAACAATTGATCGTCGGCTTCTGACAGTTATATACGTACTTACCTACGTGCCAACTCGGGGCATTTTCTAGGGATTTGATAAGTATCGATTAATTCAGATACATGTTAATTTATAAAAATCCCTTTTTCCTCTTAAGGTAAAAAGAGTCCATGTCTAAAAGTCCAGTGTCATTTAGTCATAGTCTTAAAAAAGTGATAAATCACAATATCGTTGATGAATTGGAAAACAGGTTTACCACATTTTAAATATTTGAAGAGAGCCCGTTGAACAAAGTGGACGCTGAGAGAACGTTTAGTAATTAAAAATAAAAGTGTTTATATATATATAGATGGCAATAGTTACTAAGGACCAATAGATACGGAGAAAACATTGAGTGTTTATGAAAAATAATCCTTTTATAGAATGAAGTTAATACTTATGTTCAATAACATCTTGATCTTGACAGTAACATCGATATAATTTTTTGTCACTAAAATATTTTGCTACATTACTTTAGTATTCGTGCCCCGATTTAACAGACGTCTGGTTATATGTTATTCTCGTATCTACAATATAGCTTACATCTTATACTATCAGCCGTTACGTTATAGATAGCTAATCAATCTTGTCGATCTCTATCAATGAGAGCGCTGCGGCAGCCAGAAGATGGAATTTTCTGTATCATATTGTTAGGTACAATATCTTTCTACGATATCCGATCACAGAATCACTATTAACGATAGCGATATTGAAAATGTTGGCAGCGAGAAGGCGGATGTATTTAAGTAAGGTCAATCATTGTGTTTAAGGATAGTTAGAATTCATGGTGGTGTAGGGATTCAAGAACTAAAAAGTGGATGAATAACTTCGTCTAAAACTTACTTGAAATTTACACTATCCACTCGTATAAGAATTAAGTATGCGTGACGAAAAAATCTTGTTGACATTTTATATTGTCAATCTATTTCACTTTGTTTCAAACCATGTTATTGTTAGTATGATGGTATTTTTTATTCATTGTAAAGTGAAAAACCGTAGGTAGTTTCAGTAATATGAGACTGATTTTATTGCTTACTTATATTACAGCCGCAACAAAGCGTAAATAAATTTGAATTTTTACTGTTAAATTTATATCTTTACAGTGTATACTTAAATCTTTTTATTTTAACAACATGATCAGAAATATTAAAAGTACCCTATACTGCGTGGTACAGTCAGTGCCTAAAATAAACTGGTCACTTCAAGCGACTTTTGTACTTTATCATTAACACATTAGATAATCTATTTGACATTGCTTATGTGACAGTAAAGTTACTTTTGACTCTATGCCCCATGGGTAACTGCAAATAATTATTTTCAACAACCAAACTCGTAATGAGAAAGAAAGAAAGAAAGAAAGAATTACATTTATTTTGCAAACAATTAACAAACCTACGGAAACTACATACACATAAGCATTGGATACAATTGCATGCGAAAAAAGATACCACTCAGCATGAAGTCGAGTCGCTTGTGAGCGCCACGACGCTGGGGGGTGATTCTCTCATCACAGCGCTGCGTCAATCTTATAGATGAAGGTTTATCCGGCAAGTTGAAGAATTCCCGTCGGAGCGTACAAAACACATTTTAGCGCGTGCCTTCTTAATTAGGCAGCTTTATACGACACTGAACTCGACTCACTGCCTGCTGCATAATTGAGAAGGCACGCGCTAAAATGTGTTTTGTACGTTCCGACGGAACTTCTTAAACTTGCCGGATAAACCTTCATCTATAAGATCGACGCAGCGCTGTGATGAGAGAATCACCCCCCTGATCTTCCGCCCGCGCCAGGCGCCCGCGTGTGCTAATCAGCGAACAGGGAATTACATAATTAGATTATGACATTGAAATAGAAATAATGAATAAGATAAATCATGACATCTCAATTCATTTCATTTTTCATCTAATTATTTACTTTTGCAATTTTATTACATACTACCGGCCCGCCAGCGGCTTCGCCCCGCTGCAAATTTCTGACTTTCCCGGTGGATTTTTCAGTTGTTTTCTTTTATAGACCCTTCTCCTGACAGTAACAAACACAATAAAAAAAGAATTAGCTAAATCGGTTCAGATGCTCTCGATATTTGCGCTTAGCAACACATTCAGCGGTTAATTTTTATTATACTATACATAATATATTCTACTTTTAAATTTTTTTTTACCTACGTGCGTTTCTGTGCGCCGTGGATGTTTAACAATAAACCATAGCAATACGGCAGCGAAGCAAGAAAGAACACTTAAAACGCCGCTTTCAACCTACTTGTGAACCAACCTCAAAGCCAAGGGTCGAGGCGGTTGCTGCTTACATCCAAAGACAAAAGAAATCTGCTTTATTCACCTTAGGTTACCTACCTACATACCTTGTCGTACTAAACTTTAAAGAGAAAATAGAATGACAATCGTGACAATGACGATGAGAATCACAATGGCAAGGTTCTTACTACTCTCAACAGTTTATTGGCCGGCTATACATTTGTATAAGTGTGTGCATTTGTCCTCCCTTCTACACTAAATGTCAATGTAAGTGAGGTTCGCGTTCATTTCCAATTCTTACGGAAACATCAATATACCGGGTGTTGCCTGTAACAGGAGCAATAAATTGAGGGATTGTTTCCACACCACAAACGTAACAACACTTATTCTACAACTTTTGAAAATAACTTATTGTTAACTAAATATTAATGAATTTAGATTTTCTAATCAAGCAATGTATTGCGAAAACTACGAAATTGCTAGGCTGATAGTAGATGTCAACTAGACTATTGGATGGAGTACATTGAAAATTCTATTTAGTTTGTTCAAAAATATCCCAAATAATAAATTACTTTTTTTTTTAAAGTTGTAGAACAAACGTTGTTACGTTTATAGAGTAGAAGCGATCCCTCAATTTATTGCTCCTATTACAGGCAACACCCGGTATGTACATAGTTCTTAAAAATAACGGGTTAAAAAAACCATTACAAATTTGAGGAAGATATTTTACACTATTAAATTCGTGGCCAATGGTAAAAGCAATCTCAAATCTTTCTAGCTTAAGAGTTTATAAAGCCGCATATTCCATCTGAGAAATCTGGTTTAAGATGAAATTCAACGCTAGTAAGTGGTAAATGCGTCGGTTGCGCAAATATGATATTGTAGTTTCACAACTTAGAAGTTACGAATGATCACGGGGTTTATTACAATTAGAAGAACTGGCTATCTTGTAGGACTAGTTAAGTTGCATTTTTCGGAGGCTACAAACAGTTAGAGATCTGTCATAAATGTCTTAATGTATGCAATGACATCTTTAGGCGAACGCACGGAAGCTTACTTCAATACCTTGCATATATTTTCTCATATCTGCAATCGTGCGGTTGGCATAAATCTGCACACTTTAGTGCCTTGTCACTTTAACGTTATGTTTGAACTGCTGCACTAATCTGTCAAAGGTATTAAAACGACAAGGTAATAAGCTGACTGTAGAGTACTATCAGTTTCTCACCCTGAGTGAGATGTAATTCAAAAACGCTGGCCTTACGCCTATTTCCATAAACATCAAATTTTATATATTTTATCCTTAGTCTCGTGCTGTCAATCTGTGCTTTAGCGAATTAGAAAGTGACCGTTGTCTTATTGGTAGATTAGAACAAACAAACTTTTGTATAACTTATTTTTTATATAGCCATAAAAGGCAAACGAACAGACGGTCACCACCTGATGGCAAGCAGTCAACGTCGCCTATAAACAATAGCAATTCCAGGGGCACAGCCAAGTGGATCGCCTTGCCTTTTAGTGATTACCTACTCTTTTATATGGTGATATGTGTAGTTTTTCTTTTCTGGTGTGTCTATCCCAGCACAAAAGTTTCTACCGAAAGTAGGATTTAATGCAATCCTTAATCATCCCGCTACTCAAACCGTTGTTAATAATTACATACCATACATACATAGCATCACGCCTTCATTCCCAGAGTGGGGTAGGCGAGCTACAGATATACCAACAACACTAAAAAGACTTGTTGATCAATCTAAAGCCACATTTTGCACAATAGGCTACTTGCCTCATATTAAATTTGGCTTAATAAATTAATATTTTCTGTAGTATTAGACTTAAGAAACCAATATTTATCGATTTCAGATACACTCGGCGTCAAAAATATCGCCCCTCCTCGGAAAATAATTACAACCGACTTTAAACCCTATTTGATCAAGGACAACAATATGATTGTTAGGTATCATTTGAAAGGTAATAAAGTGTTTTTTTAGGAAAATTAAAAAAAAAAAGGATTTTTCCTTGGGGTCAAAAATTAAAAGAAATGACATTGCGAACAGTTGAAAAATGTTTATTCAAGTTTAAATTTACAACAATAAATGGATAACAAAATTTTACAAAAAGTGCCTAAAATTAACTTAAAACCTAGTGTTACCCCCCCTTGCCCTTATCACTGCCTCTAAACGGTCTTTCATTGATCGCACCAACTTTACGATGTCCTCTTGTGGAATGTTGCCCCATTCTTCGATGACTGCGTCCTGAAGATCTTGCAGGGTGGTAGGGGCGGCATCTCGTGACCGAACCCGTCGCTTCAGCTCGTCCCAAAGGTGTTCAATCTGGTTTAAGTCAGGACTCCTGGCTGGCCACGGCAAAACGGGAATCCCGACCTCCTCCAGATAATCCCGAACAATTAATGCAGTGTGGGAGCGAGCGTTGTCGTGCATTAATGTGAACCCAGAGCCGACGTAACCCGCATATGGCATCACATGCTCTTCCAGGATCTCGGCATTGTATCGGCGAGCATTCAGGGACCCTTAGCCGCGAGTGCCTCCAGTCCTGGAGACGCAGACAAGGTCGGTTTTGCCGTCTATAGACATGCCCCCCCAGAACATGCAAGAGCCACCTCCGTAGCCCACTGTCTCTTCAATACAGGCTTGAGCAAATCGTTCGCCCGACCTTCTGTAGACTCTGGCCCGCCTGTCGTTGCAATAAAGACAGACTCTCGTCTCATCGGTAAAGAGAACCTGCCTCTATTGCTCAAACGTCCAATCGACGTGGTCGCGGGCAAATTGCAAGCGATCTCTGCGATGCTGTGCGGTCAACATTGGGGCTGTAGCAGCCCTCTTAGCCACGATATCCTTCTCCCGCAGTCTTCTTCTAACCGTAGAGATGCTAACTGATCTTGTCCGAGCTTCTCTGAGGCGTTGTTGCACCTCAACAGCACTAGCGAAGCGATTGCGTAGAGATGATGTCACGATGAAGCGATCATCTCTTTCGGATGTGCAGCGTCGCCGACCAGCCCCACGTCTTCTGATGTAGCCCCCAGTCTCCTGGAACCGCTGAAATACTCGGCGGACAGCATGACGGCTTAAATTGAGTTGCCGAGCGACATAACACTGCCGAACTCCTGCTTGCAGTAGTGCAACCACTTGGGCTGATTCAGCAGCGGTGGTCTCCATGTTCGAGGGTTGTTTTCTTGCTTGAGTTCCTTAGATGTGTTCTCTTCGACGTCTGGATAGTGAATGATTGACATTTGACCTTGTACAGGCATTTTATACCCCTGGAAAAGGGCACAACTCGCGACCCTTCAAACGGGTATTTGTGCACTTTTTTTTCGAAACGCTCTGATTCACAAGCCATTACGTTTTGTTTAAATTAAACATTATTAATTTAAAACACATTAAACGTGCTTTTAATTGATACTAATATTAATTATGTAACATAATTTCGCTAAGGTCTAGATTAGCTTGAATCTGATTTTCGCGGAGGGGCGATATTTTTGACGCCGAGTGTATTAAAAGTGTAAGATGGCTACGTATTTTTTATTTAAAAATTGTTCATTTTTATTTTTTATTTTGAACTCTGAAAACGCTGTCGGACTTGTTGTGACGTCATAGGACTCTAAGCATACTTCATGTCGGTTCTTATACAAGTGAAATTCGCAATGGTATATTCTGTAAGTATTCTGTGCTGTGAAATGACATTGACATTTATGACTCATGGACTCTGAGGTTGTGTTATGATTATGATCGTAGTCGTTTTAACATTAGTAAAAACCTAATCTGTGTATTATTGTTACTGCTTTCTAGTTTTATTGATAAGAGCAATCATGGATGTTGGATTCGTGAATGCAGATAGCACAAACTTACCAAGAATCGACACATTGATGGTCGGTATTTTTTTTGCCTTGAATCCAGATTTCTGCTTTGCCGAGCTTATTATTATTGAAGATAAAAGTTTCTGCAGAAACTGAAAAACTTATTAAGTAAATACTAACATCAAAGTGATCTTCGCAAAAAAACAAAAATTGTTTTAGTCGATAAAGTCAGGATGCTTTTTAGCAAGTTTTAGCCATGTATTTCGCATATTTATTTCACTGGGCATTCTAATCCATAATTTTCCTGGGGTCGTAATTGATGTGTTCTTTCATTCTCGGAATATACAATAACGTTAATTACTATATTTTCCATGTAAACTGGTGGCAGTCATGGTTTTTATTAATAAAAGTATCGAGGTTTCGAAAATGATAAATTGTTTATCTATATGTCAAATGTACTCGTCAAATGTCAAATGTTTGTTTTCGGCCCGTATGACGTCACAGCACGGATAATCTATAGACTAATATGGCTGTAAGCGTTTTCGCCTGTTAACGAAAACTAAACTTTTAAAATTTAGTTTTGCGGTTTTGTAGGTCCTAAAAAAATATGGGAATATTTTTTTTCATCTAATCGGACAATAATTAATAACTTGAGACCTACTTTAAAACAGAGTCAACTAGCCTATTAGGCTAAATGTTTACCAGTGTATTTGTGACAGGTTGCAAGCCCATCGCCCCTTTATTCTCTTATTGTGTGGCACTATTCTAACCTGGCAACCACACGGGCAATAATTATGACGGAAAAAATCCAGACAAAATGCATTCTTGAAAACTTTGCTCCGTCGCCTGCAATTTACGCAGTCAGTTAGTGCATTGCGCTGCACTTTCCTACTTCGCATGCTCGTTGACTTCTGTACGAGCCGTTAAATAAGCTAATTAAGGCAGTGAGTAGCGTGGCCGGAAAAAAAACATGTTTATCCTTTTTTAATCAAGTAAGGACAGAAGCTGAAAAATAATACATTCATTATCAAAAGTAGGTTTAAATTAGAGATACATTGAATATTGGTGTCGGTCGTTAATTGAATCTGTAGTTTATACCAATATCCACTTTCTTGAAAACTTCTTAATATTCCGAATCTGCATCTATTAAGTGTGGAAACTGTCCTATGCTAGCTCCTACCAATTAATGGCACAATGAAGTTTATTTCAAGTTAAATAGCGATAATTGTACAATCACACAAATAATTGGTAGTTTTGATGTCGAATATATTTTCGAGTAGACTAATTAAAAATAAGATCAGAGAGAAATGCGGACTGAAAGAAGATGCTTGAAGGGCATGCTTCGATGGTTTGGTAATTTTGAGAGAATGGATGAAAGAAGATTGACGGAAGAGATTATACAGTGCAAAAGTCGGAATGAAAGTCGAACAGTCGGAAGGGGCCGCCCTTGGCGTACTTTTCCGAATCAAATTGGAGAAATTCTGCAAAAGAGCCGAATCTTAAGTACCTACCCGAAACCGACGTGTCTGCATGACGCGATGTATGAATGTGGAAGACGCGAAAGAGATTTGTCAGGATCGTAGCAGGTGGAAAGAAGTGGTCTCTGCCTACCTCTCTGGGAAATAGCCGTGATTTGATGTATGTATGTATGTAAAAAAAAAAAACATATATAGTATACATATACATACTCTCGTGCAACTACACTTGCTTCCCGTGTTCCGTCAGATTTAAGTGCTCGGCAAAAATTCACTGCGAAAAAGCGGGAACTGAGGAGGTTAAGAACGTCGAGATTGCGTGACGAACCATTTATATACTTTTCCAGCAAATCTAAGGCATTCTCCTGTTTATTCTTACGTGAAAACTATTCGTGTTTTTATGAAAAGTCTGTTATGTAATGGTAGTTGCCTTATATCGTCTACATAAAGTAACATTTGCCACTTTTTTATTTCAGAGTGCGATGGGTATCACCCATAGAAGGTGCTTTGGTAAATTTTAGTTTTCATTGAATTTTCTACAGTCCAAAAATTTCATTTGCTTAGTTTAGGTTATTTATTCATTTCATGTTGTTTAAAATACAGTGTGTAAATGGAATACGAGCAAGCATTTAAACCAGACATAGCTTATAGCTCAACGAGTCACGTAGATGTGGAAAATAGTTAATAACTCCATTACATATGTATAGCGCAATTAATTTTTAAAGGTTCCATCGAGCAGCAATGTAATTGAAACCTTGTCTATTGAAACGAAGATGTAAGCGACAATTAATTGCAGGTTAATTGGGCTATTTCTAATACATTGCGTGGCGAATTAATACAACTTATGGTGACGATACACACGTTTTATATGTTAATTAGGATGCATATTAACCGTCGTTAAAATATTATTCGTATTGGATTTACATACTGTATGCCATTGCATGGCAAATAATACTTGCAAAAAAATAAGTAAATTAACTAAACCAACTGATAAATCAAGTAATAAAAAAATGGTCACTAATCTAATCTCAATTGCAAAATAAAATTTGCTGAACCTGTAATAGTATTAGTAGTAATGCCAACGATATTTAAAAGAGTTCTGAGTAAAAACATGGTTTTCTAACAATGTGAACTCGTACATTACATCGTTAACATAGTTTAGGTATTTTCTACAAACAGCGAAACACCCGCAGACATTGGAAAGGAGCCAAAAGTACTAATTACGATATCTTACTTAGACTAGACTAGAATAAAAGTTATTTTAAAGTAAAGGCAACTAAGAATCACTTTTAACTAGTAAGTTCTAGTAAAATTAGGTGTTTTTTTGTTTTTCATGATTATTAATGTAATATTCAGACGGATTCGAGTTTTATAAAGTTTCATGGATGGGTGAGTTGTTTCTATGTATGGGTGTGTTTGTTTTAATATACATATATTATATTATAGAACTATTCCTTTGTATAAGTAGTCAATGCAACTCAAGTTCACGAACATGATACGTAAGCCACAAGAGCGTATATAGATCCGATATAAGCTCGTTTATATAGTATAAAACAAAGTCGTTTCCCGCAGTCTGTCTGTCCCTATGTATGCTTAGATGTTTAAAACTACGCAACGGATTTTGATGCGGTTTTCTTAGGGTTCCATAGTCAAACTACCGCCATGTCCGTCCGTCCGTCCGTCCGTCCGTCCGTCAGTCGGTCGGCGGCCTAGCGCAGAAACTCTTAGTACTAGAAAGCTGTAATTTGGCATGAATATGCATAATATTAGTCACGCCAACAAAGTGGTACAATAAAATGTAAAAAAAAGGAAAGAGCAAATTATAACGAATTTTAAAGGTAACCCTTTCCGAGCATGTATGATGAAAATGACATTAATGACTCAATAATTAAACGAGTTTACTTGAAGGGTGAGATGGCACTGCGAACTATCTCTGGGCACAATTAAATTGTACGTGTGTGTGTTACATGAACTTAGCGATAGTACCTAGAACCTGTACAGGGTCCATCCGGATTGCTACCACCATCTTATACTTTAACCTACCGCCAAGCAGTGTTCGTATTGTTGTGTTCCAGTGTCGGAGTAAGACAACCGGTGAAATTAGGTACTAGCATTGAGGCGTTCCATCTCTCTGGGTTGGTAACGCATTTGCAGTGTCGGGATTGCAGTCTTAAGATTGTAGTCTATAGAATGCAATTGTTTATGGGTCTCAGATCACACTTACCAACAGAAGGCCTGACGGCTCGTGTTCCTGATCTTTGCCTTAAATAAAAACTTTCAAGAGCAATTCGTACCCGGCAACAGTACCTGCCTTTTTCTTATTTGAAATAAATAAATAATAAATAAATCACAGGACAATGTAACACAAATTGATCTAGTCCCAAACTAAGCTCTAGGCTTGTACTATAAGTACTAGACAACGATAAACTTACGTATATATAGAAATATATACTTAAATACATAGAAAACAGCCAAGACTCAGGAACAAATACTCGTGCTCATCACACAAATATCTGCCCTTACCGGGATTTGAACCCAGGACCCCTAGCTTCGAAGGCAGGGTCACTACCACCTAGGCTAGCGTGTCGTCAAATATAATATTATTTGTGTTATTATGGTATTTGTTAAATAGAAAGAGACATCCGTAATACAGCTATTGCTCAAAAAAGTGCCCGTGTGAGTGCGCCTTTACAGGATATCACTACTAAACGTTTGACAATTTGGCTTTCATTACCCACATGTAAACTTCGACTAAGAACCCATTGCGCGTAATGACTAGGAACACTATTTTAATCTACGTACGCGTAGGTATCTACGAGTAGGTACGAGTATATTATCCCTATTTCCCTTGGTCACGGCATCACGCGTGAACGCCTGGACCGATATCGCTAAGTCTTTTTTTAGCGCTTGTAATGGTCAGGAGAAGGTTTTTGGGAAAAAACAAACCACCGGAAATTTCAGAAATTTGTATCAGGGCGAAGCCGCTGGCGAGTCGCTAGTAATAAATAGACCGTGAAAGAAAGAATGAAAAAAAATATATTCAAGCACACAGAGCGAAATTAACAATATTTTACAGCACAATTATTTAGCAAATATATTATTATTATACAATACAATCTTACAAGCCGGTTTCCGAAAAGGCTATAGTACCGTAGACCACATACATGCGTTGTGGCAGGTTATACAGAAGACCGAAGAGTATAACCTCCCCCTTTGCCTTGCATTTGTGGACTACGAGAAAGCCTTCGATTCGATCGAGACCTGGGCTGTGCTGCAGTCTCTCCAGCGGTGCCAAGTTGACTACCGATATATCGAAGTGTTGAAGTGTCTGTACGAAAACGCCACTATGTCCGTCCGACTACAGGACCAGAGCACGAAGCCTATTCCTCTGCAGCGGGGAGTCAGACAAGGAGATGTGATCTCTCCGAAGCTGTTCACCGCTGCATTGGAGGATGCTTTTAAGGTTCTGGACTGGAAAGGACGAGGCATCAACATCAATGGCGAGTACATCACTCACCTTCGATTTGCTGACGATATCGTAGTCATGGCTGAGACCATGGAGGAACTCAGTGCAATGCTCGCTGACCTCAGTAGAGTTTCCGACCAAGTTGGCCTGAGAATGAACATGGACAAGACGAAAGTCATGTCCAATGTCCATGTCGCGACAACTCCCGTGATGGTCGGAGGCTCTGCGCTCGAAGTTGTTGACGACTATGTTTACCTGGGACAAACGGTCCAGTTAGGTAAGTCCAACTTTGAGAAAGAGGTCACTCGTCGAATCCGACTCGGCTGGGCAGCGTTCGGGAAGCTTCGCAGCATCTTTTCGTCCAAATTACCGCAGTGTTTGAAGTCAAAAGTCTTTGACCAGTGTGTGTTGCCAGTGATGACTTACGGATCTGAGACGTGGGCGCTAACTATGGGCCTTATAAGGAAGATCAAAGTCACTCAGAGGGCTATGGAGAGAGCTATGCTCGGGGTTTCTCTGCGTGATAGAATCAGAAATGATGATATCCGCAGTAGAACTAAGGTTACCGACATAGCCCGAAGAATAGCTAAACTAAAGTGGCAGTGGGCGGGGCACATTGCTCGCAGGACTGATGACCGATGGAGTCAGAAGGTTCTTGAGTGGCGTCCACGGACCGGGAGACGAGCTGTAGGTAGGCCTCCAACAAAATGGAGCGACGACCTTGTAAAAATCGCGGGAACGCGGTGGATGCGAAAAGCACAGGACCGGTCTGAATGGAGAGCCTTGGGGGAGGCCTATGTCCAGCAGTGGACGTCTTTCGGCTGATATGATGATGATGATGATGATGAATACAATCTTGGCGGTCACCAAGCGGAGCACACGCGTGTGTGCACTGGAGCCCAGCAATGTCTGCGGGTGAATAGGTTCTGGCTCAGAACGTGTTGTGACACGAGGTCACAACGCTGTTATTCTGCCAGCATCTCCAAAAAACGGGGTGAGTGCGAGATTGCAGATTCACTAAAGTCCTAGTACCTACATTCATAAAATTCATTCATTGATTCATTCAATTACAGAAATAACAATAGAATTCAAAATTCAAATTCAAATTCAAAATTCTTTATTTCATAAAACACACATTGTCTATGATCTAAGTGATGGAGCCACCCGGTAAGCAAAAATGCCTGTGTTGGGTGGCACCGCTCTTCCTTTAGGTTACATGAGTATGTGCTATGCTTAAACTACTACAATGTTTAGGTAATCAAATAAAGCTTGTTAACCAAAATTATGGTGTACATGGTAATGATTGCAAAGTTAAAATGTGTGCTATGTTTAAATAAAATAAGATAAGGTAAGAGGCAACTTGGTGTTCATGAAACCAGGTGTATGTTACATGAAAGAAATCAAAACTAGGATGTAAATCTCATCCCTGTGTGTGTGTGTGTGTGTGTGTGTGTGTGTGTGTGTGTGTGTGCGTATTGTGTTTGTGTTTGTATTTATAAGATTATTGTAACAAAAACTCTGTCTCATCATAAGTTAAGGTCTTAAGCCAATTTGTGATTACTCTCTTGCAGTCGTGGTAAAGTTTCGGGTAAATGTCTAGTTCTTTATTTAATTTATTGTAAATATGTGAAGATTTGGAGTAAAACTGTCTGCGCGCAAATGAAGTTCTTGTTTTAACGTATTCTGCTACAGCAGCTTTTTTCCTTCTATTTGTTTTATTTGGCTTATAAGGTAATATGTATGTATCTATACTAATATTATAAAGAGGAAATATTTGTTTGTTTGTTTGCATTGAATAGGCTCCGAAACTACTGGACCGATTTAAAAATACTTTCACCAGTAGAACGCTATATTATCACTGAGTAACATAGGCTGTTTTATTTTTCTACGCGGACGGAGTCGCGGGCAATATGAAATAAAAATGATACATTGAACACTAAATAGATTAACAACCGAGTTTGATGAGGAAATAAATGAAATAAGTATACTTATTTTTAATAAAACAATAAAATAATAAATAAATAAAATAAAAACAAACATCTTTCAATGAGTCATCCGGTTCCAGATTGAATTAGAAGTAAACTATTGCGCAATTTTGTATGAAACCGAATATTGAAAGGCTGTCGCGGATAGGGGGAGGTAAACCGTTCCAGCATTTGGTGGCATGGAACCGAAAACTACCTCGGAAAGCAGCAGATCTGTGTCTTGGAACCAAAAGTGGCTACGTTACTTTCCTAATGCGGTCTGCCTAAAAATATATTCAGGTTTGCTGGTCTTTGCGTATCCATTTATTATTGGTAAAAGATATACGTTTATGATTATAATGTATTACCATCTAACCATGAAGTTGGTTAGTTTTATAATTAATATTGAGTCATAAGTAATATAACTCGCTATTACCTACAATATTCATATAGTTAAGGATCATAATAAAAACGTAAACCTAGTTAATAAAAGTCATACGCAGTGTAATGTTTTCATGCATGTGACTTTGTAGACTAATGAAATACTAAATGTTGTAATAAATTACCTACTCTATAAAAAGAGAAATACTTGGGAAAAAATAGAAAGAACAAGAGTGCCACAGCACTCCATGTCTTCCCGTGGATGTCGTATAAGGCGACTAAGGAAATAGGGCTTCTAGTATTTTTATGCGATGGGCTTGCAACCTGTCACTAATACACTAGTAAACTTCTTAGCCTGATTGTGCAAAATGTGTTTAAATAATTAATAACAAGTCTTTTTCAGAGTTGTTGGTATTTTTGTAGCGTAGCTGTAGTGAAAGAAAGAAAGAAAAAACTGTTTATTTACTTACGTTTAACACAAGTACAGAAGATTTTTAATCAATAAACAAAAACAGACGCCAGGCGGAGCCAAATTGTTCCCTCAGCATATTACTGGTTTTAAGGCCAGAGCTGGTCTTCCGCAGAAACCATTTGGTGTCACCACGGTAGGTCACACAACTAGCAAAACTCGACCACTAAAATTAAAAACGAAAACTCAATAAATATACATGCTCTAAAAAAAAACATGAAAAAATAAAACCCAAAAAAATATTGACGTGTAAGTACCAATATCAACAAACAATGTTTACCACTTAACAGACGATTAGAGCGTTAACAGTTGTCAAAATGTGAAATTGGTGAAAAACTTCAACTAAAATCCTAAACAAAAAAGCAAAAAACCAACAAAATTAGTAAGCAACAATAGCTACACGGACTATTTATTCTTTCCAACCAACAGACATGATTGGCTTATTTACATTTTAAAGTAAGAGTCATCAGGCTATTTTAGAATCAAACATTAAATAATCAATTTCCCAGTATAAAGCGAACTAGTTACATAAATAGATTGTAACAATGAGATTAAGTGGAAAATTTTCATCCAAATCGTTCCATCCGACAATTGCGGTAATAGTACGGCAATTACCGGCGCACCGGAGCGACACGACACGGCAGTGTCACTCTAAAGTGCTTTCAGATACTCGCAAATGGACAATAGATTTATTTATTTATTTTGTCTAGTTACATCTCATCATGTTTTGACACGAAACGTGCGACTTGCTGCACCTATGTATAACGATGGAAATTTTGGCGGAACAATGCGGCAGGAAGTGGACGTGGTTAGGGAACATCCGTAAGTGACTAGGGTCACGAGCGCTGCGTTTGTTCCGGCTCGCAAATGATAAGGAAAAAACCCGGTCAAGTGCGAGTCGAGGTTTCCGTGGTAACTTTCAAGAATGTAAAATTGTATTGAGAGATAAAGTTGACTTTTCCGTTAAAAAACTGCTGACTCCAAACATCGAGATAGGTCGCGATTAGTTAACCAACTTCTAATAAGAACGAAATCGCAAAAAAAAAATGTGATGGTGCAACAAACCAATGATCTTACGGTGAAGGAAAAACATCGTGAAATAACCTGTACATTCGAACAGTTGAGCGTGTAAGCCAGGTTTAGACTGGCAATACAAAATAGAGAAGTTTAATGATATCTTACTCTAACTCAGTTGTAGGGCAAGAAGCACAAGTTTCTTGTCTTTTTATAAATTAAAAGTTCTGCAATTTTTATAGCCAGTCGAATCCTGCCTTAAGAGGGTAATAGCACCATATATCCTAAAGGGGTCGAGGTGTATCCAAAAGGACCCATCTGTAAGATAAGTTAAGATAAGAAATACTTTGGGTTTCATAATAATCGGTTGGGCCTTTAAGAGAGCCGCGGTATCGGGGGGCTTTATCTATTAAATCGTTGTATGTTTGTTATTCAGGTAGCTTTGTAAGCCTACCTCAATAATGTTGTTAGTGCAACACCGGATCAACTTTCGCCCGCGGAATTACTTGCCCGGATTTCCATTACGCCGAAAGGCGTCCTAGTTCAGTTCTCATTTTCTGACGGTTTAAAGTTCACTAATGCACATCCAAGATAATTATGCCGAATAATCCTTGGTGGAAAAAGATAATTATCACTACTTTTGGCGTTTAAAACTCGCTTTTCAAGATTCAGATTTCGCCAAAATGTTATAAAAACAAGTTAGAGTAAAAATATGTTTAATGTTTATGTTCTTCAGTGTTTTAATTCATTTCAATGTAGGTATATTTTGACACAGTTGTACTTTCATCTCTTGTAACTTGTACAATAGGTTCCCAAGTTAATGGCGCTTGCCGACGGCGATGCCGGAGGCTCTTGCGTCACTGAATCTGCTCCCACACGGTCATTAGTCAACGCATTTGCATATATCTGGCAATGGTTTGTTTTATGCAATTGTGGTCCCAAAACAGCTGTTACCATGTAGCAATTAATTCGAAACTTTGTATGCGACATCCCTTTATTGGTAAGTCGAGATTAATTCGGGAGAAAGGGATGAAGCTACTGACTGATTTGTTCTCCTCCCGCGTGCCGCAAAGTCGCAGACCATGGGTGATAGGAGGGCCTAATGGTGGTTGAGCTTTACGAACAAATACTGTCCCTCTAAGACAAATTTTCGTGACAGTAGGTAAATATGTTATTGACTAACTTTAGTCAATAACATAATCTACAATAAGTTACTTACTATATGATCACGAAAATACAAACCTTTGTTATTTAAAAGCAGAAGCCATATAGTTTCGAATTTAAATTCAAGACCATTACGCGCTGGGTAAGTAGTTCTTCTGTTGCTGCTTAGAATTGTTTTAGTGCGACCGTTTCTAACGCAACGCGCTAGCTGAGATTGTATTTAATAAGGACTTGGAGGAAACACCGATAAGCGAGTCGTATAGTCACGGAGTATTTAAAAAAACAACGATTTGAGGTGAACACTAAGAACTCCACAGCTTCAGCAAGCGATCAGCAACAACGTGGCAACATCGGTGCTTAGACGCTTTTCCTAGAAAATATCTACAAGTTTAACCCAGATTTTAATGAGATCAAATACCTTGTTATAGAGCCGTCATAAACCAACTGATGTATGAGACGTACGAATACGAAACAACACGCAAAACACTCGTTGCCTGTTTCCTGTAATTATAGCAAGCGGAAGTAAGTACTGCTTTGTGCTTTATTTATTATTTTAATGACACTCCAGTGATGTCCTCCACAAACACCCACTAGAACATCATCAGAATAAATTGCCGTGGAAATTGGACCTCATTAGTTAACATGATCAGAATGGGATGTCGCTTTTAATAAGAGCAATTCTCTACCTAAATAACATGAGAAGTGAACATTGAATCAATTCTGATAAACAACTTTAGACTGCATTAAGTACCTATCATCCCTTCTTAGTCATTCATATTGATTAGAAATAAAATCCTTGAGTTCTGCTGCCAAAGAGTAGCTAATCTAAAAGTAATTAAACATTTAATTCTACGTGTGTTTCACGCTGCAACGGCTGGACGGATTGGGATGAAATTTTAACACACACGCTACTTTTTATACCGGAAAAAATATTATTTACTTACGATAATTGAAATCTACGTGGACGAAGTCACGGGCAGAAGCTTGTGTTTCTATAAATATAAAAATAACTCCATCGGTCCGACCAGTTGCCTGACATACTACACAACTCTGAAATAGATAAATAATTAAAACCGACCAGTTGCCTGACATACTACACAACTCTGGGCCCGTATCATGGTCGCCTTTATCGTGGTAGATAAAGCATGCGTCACTCTCGCACTGTGCTTGTCAGAAAGTGACGGATGTTTTATCCACGTTTTGTCACGCGATAAACACGGCCATAATAAGCCCCCTGAAATAGATAAATAATTAAAACCGACCAGTTGCCTGACATACTACAGAACTCTGAAATAAATAAATAATTAAAACCGGCCGGCGCTGGGCGACAGGTCTCCGGAACAATATGCGATGGCACAATGCCTCTTCGGTTGAAGGGAAAAATCTATAAGACCATTGTGAAACCTGTCGTCATATATGGATCTGAATATTGGGCCTTAAAGGTGACGGATGAAAAGAGACTGCATGTTACGGAGATGAGAATGTTGAGATGGATGTGTGGTGTGACAAGGATGGACAAGATAAGAAATGAGTATAATAGGGGAAGCCTGAAAGCCAACCTATCATCGATAAGGTGAGATCCCATCGCCTTGCGTGGTATGGGCATATTATGCGGAGGGATTATTTATTTATTTATTTATTTAATCTTTATTGCACAAAAAATAATACACTTAATATGCAAAAGGCGAACTTAATGCCGTAAGGCATTCTCTACCAGTTAACCTTTAGGCAAAGCAGAGATTGTAGTGGCGGTGCAACATAGATTCTGACTTAACTATATACTATATACTTACATAAACATATACACTTACATAATATCAATATGCTACATAAATATAAATACATGAAATACACTAATAAATAAATACATACATAATATGTATATACATATAAGCAAAAAAAACAAAACAGATAAAGCAATCAGAAAACCAAGATGATGTCAATTCTACCTGCAAAGAAATTCGCGAACTTTCTTTTTAAAGGCAAACTTGTTCGGAGCTTTCTTCATTTTAAGGGGAAGGTCGTTCCAAAGTCGTGCTGCCTGAAGGGCGAAGGAGTTGGACATGAAACCTGTGCGGTGAGGAGGGATGGAAAGTGTGAGGTTTTCAGTGGATCGTAGCTGACGGATGTGGGTAGAGCCCAGAAATTTAAAAAGAGATTTTAAGTATTCAGGAGATTGCGGATCGTACAGAATATTATAAAGGAAACAGAGTAATCTACTTGACAGGGATGACAGTCTTGTGACCAAAAAAGTATTAGGTATGAAAGTGGAGAGATGGAAGAGACGAGGGAAAAGGTGGATGGACTGTGTGAGACACGATATGAAGAAGAAGGAAGTAAGTGACGAGATGACGAGTGACAGGGAGGTATGGATGAAAACCACATGCTGCGCCGACCCCAAGTAAATGGGATAAGGGCAAGAAAATGATGATGAAATAATTAAAACCGGCCAAGTGTGAGTCGGACTCGCGCACGAAGGGTTCCGTACCATTATATATACAACATTAGACACTATATTAGTCTACCTGTTGTCGTTATTAATGTCACGCAAAAAACGGCAGAAAAAATACGTTTGTTGTACGTGAGCCCCAATTCAATATTAATTTTATTCTGTTTTTAGTATTTGTTTTAGCTACAACAGAAACACATCATCTGTGAAAAGTTCAACTATCGATCTATAACGCTTCATGATATACCTACAGACAGACCTGGTAACAGACAGACGGTAGTAATAGGGTCCCGTTTTTACCCTTTGGGTACGGAACCCTAAAAACCCCGTTATTATGGCGACCTTTCTTTCAGAGCTGTTATTTCATAAACGGCCAAACAGATTTTTATGAAAACTAGTTAAAAAACATCCCTATTAAGCTAGCCTTATTTGTAAAAAAAATACGTGTCCAAATTGGTGTAACCGTTTAGAAGCAACGATGCCAACGACACAGATGCACACTTAAACTCTTACATCTTATTTGTCGATGGTTAAAAATTGTTTCACCCCGTCCACCATGGCTAAGTAATTTTTTCATGAAATTTTAAAAATGATGACAAAGACATAAACAAGTAATTACTATGTTCATTTAAGTAAAAGGTTGGCATCAGTTGCATCATGCATGCCCTTAATATACAAAACTAGCGACCCGCCCTCGCTTCGCTCCGGGTTAAATAAATAAACAATATGTACCTATTATACAATAAACCTTCCTCTTGAATCACTCTACCTATCAAAAAAAACCGCTACAACACTGAAAAAAAAATCTGGTTACTGTAACGAGAATTTGGTACATTCTACAATTTTTTTTAGTTCTATATGTGACAACTCTACACATAGTACACTCTACTATTCACTTCTCGTAAAAAAAATATTGTACAGGCAAGTATGCATATAGCATATACAACATTGTATTTAGTAAGCATTAGGATTCTAAATGTTAACGGTGAAAGGTATAATTGTTCATATAACTACAGCCTTTTGTGTTCATTACGATAAATATTATTATCTCTACTACACTGTCTTGTAACGATTACTATAACTTTGTTTCGACTAGAGTACTTTCAGGTATTTACTACATTACTTTTTAATACCAACTACATATTATTTGTAGTACCTAAAATATTACTTAGTAGTATTTACTATGTTTTGTAGTGCCTACTATATTACCTTGTAGTATCTAAAATAATGTGTTGTAGCATCTACTATGTTTTGTAGTGCCTACTATATTATATTGTAGTATCTACTATAATAATGTTCCGTAGTATCACCTCTTAAAAGCCGGGTACTGCTCGACATGTTTCGGTCCATTGCGAGGGCCTTAATCATGAGCGACGGTGTCCAGTCCACTCGTCGCTCATGACTAAGGTCCTCGTAATGGACCGAAACATGTCGAGCAGTACTCTGCTTTTACGGCGTGTGAGTAACCGTTGATGTAACCTAAATACGGTAGTTTTCTAGATAAAATCTTCTATATTGTATTGTAATGTTTACTCTTCAGATTGTAACATTTTAAGTAAACCTGGTAATATATATATGTATATATTTTGTGAGTTTTATAACAAAATATTAATTGTGCATGATCTTCTACACATATTTAAAATTTTGTCATAAGGAGTTAAGTATATACTATATATTATGAAGATGGCTTAAAATAGTTTACAATTTGAACAATAACAATTACAAAACCAGAGAAAGATTACTTATGTTGGGAAACTTACTTCCAGCATAATAAAAAGCTTATAATGAAATCAACATTATATTTTTTATATTTTAGCACTGTTTTATAGATAGCAATCTGTGTACAAACGTAATACATGTAACAGCAATAAAAAAAACTTCATGATACAATATCCCTACTTGAAAACTTAAAAAAAAAACTTGTTGTTTATCGGTTATGTGTTCTAACAGGATTGTTGTGTTACTGGTAGAAGGGCAATCCTCTAATGGTGACAGGCTGCTTCTGTGTTTTTCGGTCAACTCACCAAGATATTGATCTGTATCCTAAAAAAAAACGGCAATTTAAATAAAAGAAAATTCTTGGAACTTTTTTGCTTCAACTAGCTTTGGTTCTGACAATATGTAAATATAGTTAAGGTCCGAATAGGTTCTACATCATTAAATTTAAGAGTAGGTTTATTTAGTTCCTAGGGGTTTTATTTTTTGTATTGCTGTGTTTTTATGTGTTTGTAAATAAAATATCCTACACAGAGTGTAGGTACCTCATTTCTACTAATACGCTGTTATTGTTAGATTATTAAATTATATAGATATTGAATTACTCACTTGAGAGATTTGCTTCCAGAGACTGAGATTCTGTGTAAATCTAGCGCAATCCCCGATTGGTTTTATTAATTCTTTGATCATTTCATGATCGAGAATATTAAGACTGTAAGTATATGTCAATCTTGTTTTCTGTGAAAGAAAAATGTTAAATATTAGGTATATGTGTAGGTTACACAACTGTAGGTCTAAGAAACGACATGTTAGTAGTAGCATTTCCTAATAAGAAAACCGTTAGCAACCTAATATACAATACTTTGGTTTACTATTAGAATAAATAATGTAGGCATTACAATACAATCTAGTTGTCACCTTTATAACTAGCAATATTCTGATTATGTTGCAAATATTTAGATTTTTTCACTGCAAAATATTTATTTCCCCTTATCCAGTAGGTAGATACTCGTAGGTACTTCTAGAACGGCGTATAGGCGTCAATTGACAAGGTGCTGGGAATGTTTACCTACCTATTTACTACCCAGTAGTATCAAAGTAGTACGGATTTACATTATCATGTAAAAAAAAAACAACATTTGCCTATATAGTAATGATTCTAATGATATAAATAAAACCCTATTTAAAAAAACCGGACTAAGAAAACAAAGGATTTTCTATATGAATTGCCGTTTTAATATTGAAATTTGGGCATAGGTTAAATTAGTAAGATAGATTATTATGTTACTTACCTTTGGAAATAACAATATATTCAAACAAAGACCAGTCCTTTAACATTATACGGGTGTCTTCATCCATGTCGGTTACCCACAGGTATTTTGTCCGGTTTTCACCATCAGTGCGGCACTGCGTAAGTAAAATGGTCAAGCGCCACATTGTGATTTGTGATGTCCACCCCCCGCCACCCGCCCGCGACACTCGCCCGGCCGCTTACCATTACTATTAGGTTAAGAAAACGATGCGTATCGTAAAGACAACGATGCGTATTATAACATAACGATACTATTGTAACTATCACTTACCTATTGTTGGTGTAACGTTTAGACCGTAACCCTTACAAGCTTTCAAGTTACTAGAATTGAATATTGCCCGTTACAATTACAATTGTAATCGTTACATATAAAATAGTGGAGCGTACCACAAATGGTACAATTAACTATTTTATATTGTAAGGACAACATTTTTACATTAACTACACATTCTGTTAGTATCGTAAATGTTTTTTTTTTCCGTGAAAATCCGTTGCGGAGTTTTAAAGATCTAACTTAGATCTAACTTAGGTCCCTATGTATGTTTGATTCCAAGCATACAGAGGGACAGACGGCGGCAAGCGACTTTGTTTTATACTAGGTACCTATGTAGTGATATAGGAAACAATCTAAAGAAGGGCATGAATGAAGAGGTTCATGAATATAGATAGAGGAAGCGAAAGTTGTATGTTTAGACCGGTGCACGTGTGAGGCTAACACACGTCGCACCGTACTGAGAACTACCTAGTATCAAATACGTCAAACGGAAACTAGTGTCAAATAAAAAGCAGCTATTATAATGAAATTATTAAAATGACAGCCACCCGGGGTTAAAGTTGTTTGGTAATAAAAGGCCTCAAGTCACGCAAAAGACACTTTTATTTTAACCCTATTATTAAATGAAATGATCAAAGAAAGTATATTTTCATCTACGCTATAGCACATTGTAGCCTAGGCTGGGAATTACGCAATGAAGAAGTCATATAGAGTACTTACGTGTCTATTTATTGCCCTTTCCGCCGAGACAGACAGTGCTTTTTTATAAAAACTGCAAGGAAATACAAATACTATTACCTAATATTTTACATAATTATGATGTGACTTACAACACACAAACACACACACACATCTCTGTTGTAAATACCGTCTAAAAATACTCCTCGAAATTGAAAGGACAACTCACAGTATTTTTGATTTGTAGGTACATTGTTAATATAACGCATTCATATTTATGTATACCTACAGACGAAGGAGATTAAAAGTTATTCTTACAATGTTGACCTCACCCAACGTAAACAATTGTAACGAACGAAAGCTATTGTTAACTAGGTTTTATTGGATTATGAACAGTAATTAGGTTGTACACATACATACATACATACCTTCACGCCTATCTCCCAAAGGGAAAGGCAGAGACTGGAACCCCAGTGGCCTAACTCGATGCAACGGCACAAGATTTTAACATAGGCTAGGGACGTTAATCCGTCTATTACAAACTCCAACGCAAGAATAAAGTGTCTCCTCATATATTTTTTCATGTTAATGAGAACGCACACGAGCAGTCAGGCCAGCAGGCCACCTGATGGTAAGTGGAATCTGAGACCCATAGACATTTGAATTCTCAAGACTACAATCCTAAGACCTCAAATGCATTGCCAACCCTGAGGACTAAAATGGAATGCCTCTATGCTAGTAATTTCACCGGTTCTATTACAAACTCCAACGTAAGAATAAAGTGTCTTCACACGTGTGCACACTTTGTTCTTACGTTGTCTGTCTTGACGGAAAGGGCAATTAATAGACACGTAGGTACTCTACATATACTTATGACTTCTTCATTGCGTATTTTCCAGCCTAGGCTATAATGTGCGACAACATAGAAGAAAAATATACTTTCCTTGGTCATTTTAATTAATAATGTTTTTATGGTATTTAAAGTCAAAAAACCACTTTATTGTAATATGTAGGTATTTCGATGTCCTAATCGCTCGTTCTGAAAATAAATATGTCTTTTTTCACTCTAGAAACTTATCGTTAGTTTATTTAGGCTCGAATCTTTCAAACTTCCGTATTTTGTTTGCGTCCGAAATACATTGAAGTGTCAGTATCATCACGCGGAACGCTGAAAGAGCTTATACAATGCGTGTTTTCTGTGGTCGTGCGTCTCATTTTTAGCTTCGTTTTAACCAATACATATTTAAAATTTCAAGACTCTAGTTCATCAGGTTAAATAGTTTTAAATCGAGTGCAATTATATTGTATTATGACAATATTATTGTTATACTTACTTAGGTATAGTGTAGACCTTAATCATTAAGAGACAATCTCACACTCTAATTAACCTATTCCCATACTAAGATAGAGCATAAAGATGCTTATACTATCAGGAATAGTTAACTGACCATAAGTGAATCTTGTCACCTTATATTATAATATACCTAGCATACTACTGGTCAGTTAACAGCGATGCTATTAACATGTCAAAACATATAAATAGTACTATGAGTACTAGAAGACGACAAATACATCTACTTAGATACCCACATAGAAAACATCTAAAACTGAGGACTCGCGCTCTTTAGACAAATATTAACGTTTACCGGGAGTCAAACCTGGGGTGTCTAGCTTCGTAGGCAGGATCACCACAAACTACTCGAACTGCGTCGAATAGACAAACTACGCAGTATTAAAATATTTTTATTGGCGTCAAAACTCATAATGATAATCATTAACCAATACATAATTATAGTCAACTAAAGCAATTTGAGAGATAAAATAAACGTAGCCCTTTTCCTATCTTACACTTGAAAATAAACAAAGAAATCAAATCTTTATTTGACAGATGAGTTTACTTGTCAATCGAGAAACAAGCCCTTAATCTAACTCGGCGCTGTATAATTCCTAATACGGATGTTTGTGGGCCCGGCCTTATTCTCTCATGAATTACGAAGTCACGTCCACACTTCACGAGTTCGTGACTGAGGGGGACGGAAAACAATTCGCACGAATAGGATCGAAACTGTTTACCAATGTGGTCGATAATGGATGCGAAAGAAAACTAAAGTACAAACATATAAAGTGATGGTAATTTACGATTATAGCCTGAACTACTTTAACCAATACGCCACTTATTTAATTAAAGATTACTTACAGATTACACGGTTTATTATTATGTGAATCTGAGCTGAATAGATCTTTTCAAACGACTTCAAGAGGACGCTGTCTGTTTATCGCAATCTGTTTTTTTATGTGTGTTTCCTCATTACCGACGGCTAGGCCGATTTGGAGATTACAGGTGGCCCCATCATCAGGGCAGGATCTGATGATGGAATCCGGGAAAAATCGAGGGAACTCTTCAAATATTATAGGCACACCTATAGCGATTTGGAGTTGAAGTCGGAGTCTACTCATAGGCGAACCCACCCTAGTGAAAATTGGTCCGTTTCTGTGTGTTAAGTGGCAAGAACACACGAGTAGACCATAAGAGTACGTCACACCGCTCGAAATTAAAAACCACTGCGTCAAAATGGTCATCTAATAAGAGGCATCAAGAACTCTCATCACGCAAAAATGTGCTGCCACCATAGCGAGGGCCCTTCACATGTCACCATCCTCTGAGTCACGGCCGCTACCAAATCCGGCGCCGGCAGCCTTAAGTGTGAACGTGCATCCTGTCACCAGTGATGTAATGTTTATCTTCCTCATGGCTTCAACATAAAAATTACAAAAGAAGTTTAAAGAAAACGTTAAGTTATTTACACTAAAAGTTAGCAAGCTAAGTACGGCTAGCATAAGTTGTATTTTCTGCCTTGTCGCTCAGTGCGTCTCTATTTTTAGAAACTATATAGAAAGGGAGACCCGAGCGACAAACAAGTCGCGGATAACTTGTGCTAGCCCTCCTGCGGCCCTATTATAGTCGCGTTTATCGATGTAGGTAAAACATCCGACACTCACTGACAGTCCTTAGGGAGAGCGACGGATGCTGTATACACCGCAATAAGGGCGCCATAACATGGGCCCGGGGGGCCTATAGATAAGATGCGATAAAAACATATGAAATGATCATAACGGCCGATGCGATAACATAACGTTATATTTCATTTTATTATTCTAGCGTGACAACAGCTCATTTTCCTTTCGTTAAAGAATACCCTACTTGCCTTAAATAGAAAAAAATACCGATAAACATGCATAATCTTTTTTATATCAATGCTTGTTTTTAAATTGAATGATTATAAATGTTAATGTAATTTTGCTTATCTTGTGAAATAAGAGAAATAAAATAGAAATGGAGATTATATTATGTAGGGGAAGGTGAGGTATAATGATCCCCTTAAGGGAAAAACTTTATTGTGGCTAAAGTTGAAAGCAAAGTCGCAAGATTTCTATCGTTAGAGGTAGTGAATTTACTTAACTTTGTAACTGCATACTTAATTTTCATTATATGTATGTAGTTTTTTTGCACAAGAGGTTTTTGTAAAAGTTTAGTAAAGGATCATTTTATACACACCTATGTATAAAATGATCCCTGGGGTAGGGGTAAAATAATCCCAGGGATCATTTTATACCATAAGTTAAATTTCAGTGAAATAAAACACTCAGCTGTTTATTTTAATCATATGTATTATCTATTTTATCTACGTCTAAATCCACGAAGCCATTCAAGTCCAGCTTTTCCTTTTGCTTGAGAAAATGGATGCGGTAAATTATTTCTTTCTGCCAGTTGAAAAGCTAAGGTTAAAACATCCTGTGTGGTCAGCCCGTATATTCTAGACTCCATGTCCTTAATGTAATCTACAAGTTCCTGTTCTTGTTCTACGTTAAACACTGTTTGTTTGCTACCTAACTTTTTAGCGGAGCCTACAGCTATTTTATTTTTACCTTTGGCTCTTCTTTTTAATGCCATCACAGGGACCTTAAACTCTCTACTTGCTGTTTTGTAAGGAATACCATCTCTGACGGCATCTAATGCCTTTTGCATTTGTTCTTCAGGCCAATTTTGGCGATTAGTTTAGCGTATATAAATTCTCGGCATGATCTGTAAAAACAACAAAAACTAATGGGGTAATATGATTCCAGGGATCATTTTAAACACACAGAAAGGGATCATTTCGCCCCAAACACCAAATTCCAATATATCGATCAAAACATAACCTTCAAATACCGCGTGCGGAGATCGAACATTGCTTAAATATTAGCTAACTGCTATTAATACCCGCAAATAAAACAAAATTTCAATAAACACGAACATGTAAAAAGTAATGAAAGTTCAAAAACAGACTTACCTTAGATCAGAGCAACACTTTTTGATTATTTTTCAATAAAATCACGCCAAGCACTCGCACCGCCATGACACTTGGAGAGGCAACTGGCAGGGGTGCGGGAAGCATGTTTCATGCGCATTTGGATAGATGGCACTAGTTGTCTCTGATTTACGGCGGGGGATCATTTGACCTCCAGGGATCGTATTACCTCACCTTCCCCTACGTAATAATAAATTTAGATGCAAAATACTTGGATTAACAAATATCGATTTCATCTGAGAACTTTAAATCTCAACGCTCACATTTTCACAATATTGATTAATTCACCATAACAACGACAGTTGAAAGCTAATAAAATAACAGTCTTCTAATCACCAAAATTGGTTTCACTTAATGATTACTTTTGCAACTGATTATGTAAATGTTGCAAATCAGTCTTGGAAAAATAAATCGCATCTTGTAATTGTTTCTTTTTTTTAACAGATACCTGAAGCCCGGATCAAAATTGACCGAATGAAGTGCTACAAGACTCAAAGTGTCACGAAAAGTTGCGTGAAATAAGACACGATGGGGAGAAGGAATGTGAGCATGATGCGGCTAGGGCGCTGCGTGGCCTTCCTGGCCGCCGCGGCGTTCCTCCTGCCCTTCACCATCCTCCTGATGGTCGCGGACCAGCAGTACAACCTCACCTACAACTCCAAACGGGTCTTCTACCAAGAGGTAACCCGCCACCATCTCAACACACTCAGGCCATAATCCATCTAACCGTGTCACATACACAAAAGTGTAACAAACTGTGTCTAATCAATTTATGTTATTACTGGGTCCATTCTAAAAACACCGTACAGCTATAAGAACTTCGAGGCCCATTGTCAAGTTCAAACCGGGTGTTTTTTCATCCATTAAACCGTTAAATATAGGACGTACGCGCCGTTTTTTGTACAGAGTTAACGGAATAGGCCCAGTAGCCACCGGCGTTGACGTCAGAAGGAAACGACTTACCAAAAACCACATCAGAACTAGATTCAGGCCAAATTTCTTCTTTTGCAGAGTAACTTCTATAAAATAAATGGCACATATTATGCGCCCGCATACGCGGTAACGACACCCACTTTGTCGCGGACGCAGGTAACAGATACATACGTAATATTGATGTGAAATGTCACCTTACCCGACGCTAACACGTTGCACCCATGCTTTACTAACAGAATACTACATTACCCGTAACCAAAGGTCTGATGACGACTTTGCACGATTGTTTCACACTTGTTCGTTCGCTCCTCAACATGCTACTGACATATCGACGAGAACGCTTACTGCCATGAACTGTGGAAGAGATACTTGTCGGGTTTTCATAGTAGTTAAGCAAGCACCCTGTAGAGATGTTTTGGACTTAGATATGTTGAGTGTTAGAACAATTGTTAGATGTTAACCAGACCGAGGCGGTTTGGGAATAAATGTTAAGCTAATTTTAAGTAGGAATGTTTCAAGTCGAATACTTTGGCGTGTTTGGCAGCTTGTTAAAGTACAATTATGTTGTTCTGATGTCGACGTTAATCAAATAAACTAAACTAGTTAAACATCTGACGCGCTGTGGTTTACACGATTAAATTACAACACCAGCGTTTTGAAAGCTGATTATAATTGTGATTGATCGCGCGCTTGTTTGTCGACGACAAAACTGGAACTCAGGCGCGACACCGCGCGTCACTAGAATTAAAGGAGCTTGTTTAATTTTCTCGTGTTGACTGACCGAAGCTGTTAATAATTGATTTAGGTACCTATGAACACCTCAATCACTTTGGAGTTTACGTCAGAGTACAAACAAGCATCGATCGGAATTATGTTTTTGGGTCATGATTGAGGTTAAAATATATGTAGATGTACCGCATGACAAACATCAAGCGGCGGTGGCATGAAAATGAATAAAATGTTTATTGAAAGCATTTTTGCACTTTAGTGATGTTCCACAACAGATAAGATGCCATTTACTATGATAATTGGCAGATTCCGGGAATGTAATAGGTGCTTAATGGTTGGACGGTGCTGGAAACTAAACTTTTACATTAGTTAATGGGCCGCCGATCGTATTCGTAGCGTATTAAATTAAGGGTACTTTTAATGCCTTTTTTATTTTTGGTAGGCAACGAACTATACTATTTATCCAAAGGAATTTATACATAATAACCATAAATGGGGAATTGAATAGGAAAGCGCATGACACATGATCACATGACTGATGGAAAATAAAGCGTGCTGATAAGTTCTTAATGAAAAATAAACTTACTACGTATTAACATTGTCTGAGGTCAGTTTTTAGGGTTTCGTACCCAAAGGGTAAAAACGGGACCCTGTTACTAGGCCTTCGCTGTCTGTCTGTCCGTCTGTGCGTCCGTCTGTCTGTCACCAGGCTGTAAGTATTTCAAGAACCGCGATATCTAGATAGTTGAAATTTTCACAAATTATGTATTTCTGTTGCCGCTATAACAACAAACACTAAAAATAAAATTAATATTTAAGGGGGGCTCCCATACAACAAATGTGTTTTTTTTGTAGTTTTTTGCACGATATTAATAACGGCAACAGGTAGACACTTGAAAAATTACTATTGAAAGAATACTAAGTTGTATAATTCACTTTAAGAAAAAATATTTAAATTTATATTTAAGGGGGGCTCCCATACTACGAGTGATTTTTTTGCCGTTGTTTGCTCGATTTAAATACAGACACTGAGGATGTATAAATAATGGTACGGAACCGTTCGTGCGCGAGTCCGATTCGAACTTGGCTGTTTTTTTTATAACAGACGTCGCGTCTTATTTACACAGTAAAGTCATATTGCCTTTGGCTTGTTATCGTATTGCCAACGTTACGATAGCAGGGCCGTGTCGTGTTTGACACGTTTAAGAATCGTTTATGTCACAGTCGCCATTATTGTAAATGACATAAGAGTTATCAAAACGTTGACAATACGGAAACAGGTCAAAAACGATATCGTTATACCTTGTAGAATTCCAGCCCTGTTATTTACAGTCGCAAACGTTAATTTAGGACTCATTAAAAAAAAATAGCTTGACGTCGTCAATGCCATTAGACATTCAAAGTCATTTGTAACTTAGAATAAACTCAACCTTATTGATGTAGAATATCAGATTGACTTTGGACCTAAGATGGGTCCTAAATTAATGTTCGTGGCGGTACTTGACAGTACTCGTATTGGCGACCGAGTTAAAACAATACGATAGATAACACTTCACATTCAATATGGTTGGACCCAGTAGAATATTATATGACCCATGGATCATCTTTTTTTTCATCGCGACTTTAGCAATACGCATTAGATTTTTCGTACATGAAAAATATACACACACACGCACATAACATCACGCCTTCATTCCCAGAGCGGGGTAGACAGAGCTACAGAAAAACCATCAACTCTAAAAAGACTTGTTGATTCTGCAACCACATTTTGCACAAGTAGCCCAAGATGATTAACAGTGTATTATTTAGTGACAGGTTGCAAGACCATTGCCTACATCACGGGCCGACATGGAGTGGCACTATTCTAACCCGGCAACCACACAGGGTTCTAACCCGGCAACCACACATGAAAAATATGTCGAACAAAAATACAAACGCGACAAATATACTTAGTTTAAAAAGTCAAATATAGTTAAAAAGGTAAATAAAAGTAAATACAAAACAGTAACTTCACTATTTTTCATAAATTACAAATTACATACATACATAACATCACGCCTTCATTCCCAGAGTGGGGTAGGCAGAGTTACAGAAATACCAACAACTCAAAACATACTCGTACTTAGTTGTAATTCTGTAACCACATTTTGCACAAGTAGGCTATGATGTTTACCAGTGTATTAGTGACAGGTTGCAAGCCCGTCGCCTAACAGTACTACAAGCCCTTAGTCGCCTCTTATGACATTCATGGGAAGATATGGAGTGGCACCATTCTAACCCGGCAACCATACAGATACAAAACGAAAACAACTATAACAAAAATATAACACAAAACCGGGCAAGAGCATGTCGGACCATGCTCAGTGTAGGGTTCCGAAGCCGTTAAGTACTACAAATATAAAAATCATCAAGTAACAACTAATTTTCTATTTAAGTTTTTTTTCTGATTTTTAGTATTTGTAGTTTTGGCTGTAGGGGTCGGGGGAACGGGGGGACACTTGAGTCTAATAAAATTTAGCACTTTAAAGCTTAATATTTCATAAAAGGATTATCTAATCGAAAAACTGTTCTCACAAACCCGTAATATTTTTAAAAGACCTATCCAACGACACCCCACAATATGGGGTAGACGAGAAAAAAAATACATCCCCACGTTACGTGTAGGGGAGTTACAGTTTTTTTTTTTTTTCAAATTTAATTCCATTTTGCTGGCATATTCATGCCAAATTACAGCTTTCTAGTACTAAGAGTCTCTGAGCTAGGCTGCGGACGGACGGACGGACATGGCGAAACAATGAGGGTTCCTAGTTAGAACTCTAAAAACCAGCCAGCTACAGAAACGAGCCCAACACACTGTTATTAAATTTAATATTTGAACAGGAACCTAATTTCTTCGTTACCTGAAGTTTAGAGCGGCCCAAAAGCAATTTCGTCAAATATTCACCGTGGATACCGACAATAGCCTAAAACTCTAAGAAATATTGAATTTGTATTCGAGTCTGCCTGGGGTCAACAGCATAACGGTAACAGGATAGAACTGGATTGTTTTACAAACATAATGGATGTCTATTCATGCCGACACGTAAAAAATGTGGGAGTTTAATTATGAATAGTGATATGGCTTTTTGTTTAATTCTTTTCGAAATCGAATAAGCAGGTGAATGTATGAAATCGGTTTGATTTATTAAATATTATCAATCAATTAAAAAAAAACAATTAAAATTTTGTATTTTACGCCTATTGCAGAAGAAATATGACGTTGTATCTGAATAATTATATTACAGTTCATGAGTTCATGACTAATTAACGCAACGTCATTAATCTGGTAGAATAGGAGATATTGTTTTTTTTAAAGTGTTGGAAAGGACTAAATACCAAACTGCCAGAGTAAGTCTTCATAATATTAAGATAAAAAAGACATTCTCAGGGTTTCTTATCTAATACGAATTTGCGTGTCCCAATTGTTTCATTTGCCCAAGTTTGTTGCGGTTGGGAAACGAAATTTCGGACTAGCGATAGATTACACCTTAATAACCGGCTTTATTGCTACAGTGTATTTACGTGGCTGGATCATTATTAGCATCAGTTGTATTATTATTAGCAGCTATGGTCACCCGGGTCACCCTCCTTTCATGTCTGCGTCAGTAACTGCACTGCCAATTTCTTTTCCCGTGCTGTTTTGTCACACATCTTTGAGATATGATATGCCCCTCGCGATATGGCTCGAGAGCTAATTGGGTACAATTTTAGTATACGCTATTATAAAAATCGGGCAAGAGCATATCGGAGCATACTCAGTGTAGGGTCCGAAGCCGTTAAGTATGTACTACAAACATAAAAATTAACAAGTAATTTTTAATTCTCTATTTAAAGTCAATTGCGTCTTAGATGATTTTAGTAGGTATAAACAAACACCTTTAATCGCCTGTATCTCAAGAACCAATGATATCTACTTAGTCGTGATAGTTTTCCTTGAAAATTCATTATGTTGTTTCATTTAACATTTTTTTTCAGATTTTTAGTACTTGCTGTTTTCACAAACTCACAATATTTTTGAAAGACCTATTCAACGATACCCCACACAATAGGGTAGACGAGAAAAAAAATATATCCCCACTTTACGTGCAGGGGAGGTACCTTATTTTTTTTTGTTATTACTTTTTATTGTACCACTTTGTTGGCATGACTAATATGCATATTCATACCAAATTACAGCTTTCTAGTAGGTACTAAGTGCAAAGAGCACTAGGCTGCGCGCGGACGGACGGACGGACATGACGAAACTATAAGGGTTCCTTATTTAACTATTGAACCCTAAAAAGGATGAAAGTGAGCTTTGCAATGTATTTTTTTTATTTATTTTGACCACTTATAGGTTTAGTTTTCGAAAAAAGGCACAAGTCTAGGGTTAGCCTATAAAGAATAAAAATATTTCTACGTTATCGAAACGCAGCTCATTGCGAAATATCAAAATGATAATAATATACTTGACCTTTAAACTTATGTTTAGGTGCAACTGCACGTACATTGCGACTTTGGAATGAACAATGTATGTTTGTCATAACATTTCACTTTTCTTTTGACAGTTGTCACCCCAGTACAAACTTTCAAAAGACAAAACATGACCCCTCCCCCGCACACGATCGCGGGGAATGTTTTCCATCCGTGACGGAAAACATGTTTCTGTGTTTGTAAACAAAAATCATTTTGGCCACACCCCTTTTCTTTTCGAAAAACATGTTAGATGTTTAAAAACATCGAAAACATGGCGCAGCGGATGCGGCTTATGTAATGCAAGTAGGTACCTAAATATTACAAAATAATGTGTGGAATTGACAGTAGGCGTAGCCAAGATAATATGCAAACGCTCGTAACGTTTTTCTTTTCTATCGCTCAAAATGTATGGGGTGACATTCTCCTGCGTTTTGATAAACCACGTGGTCGACTGTCATCCCATACATTTTGAGCGATAGAAAAGAAAAACGTTAGGAGCGTTTGCATCTTGGCTATGGCCCCAGTTTACGTCAATGCGATTTATGCATTCGTTAACGTTTGCAAAATGCGACTTGCTTGTTCAAGCTTGATAGTTTTTATCCGACTTCATTAAAAAGAAGGTTCTCAGTTTGACCTGTATGTATGCATGTATGTTTGTCCTCGATTATCTCGCGTTTGGCTGTACCGATTTCGATGTGGTTTTCAGAAAAGTATTTGTTACACTTAGGTTTTGGTACTTCAACCGACTTAAAAAAAGAGGTTCTCAGTTTGACCCTTATGTTAATTTTTCTTTTTAGTGGTCATATTCATAACATGCTGAGTCACATAACAGCGTAATGATCACTAAAAAGTACATTTAAAAAAAACAAAAAACCGTCTTCAAAAACGCAGGAAATACCTAACACCTTTTAAAATGGTAGGTCAGTCCAACTGAAGTTGGCGTCCCACAATATTTTGAACCAAAAGCGGACTTCAGTTGAACTGACCTACCAATTTAAAAGAAGGTATTTCTTGCGTTTTTGGAAGCGGTTTTTTTGTTGTTTTTAATTTATTTCAAGTAAACTCAATTAATTAGAGTTAAATATAAGCTCAGGGCCTTAGCTAGTTTAAGTCACTTCAAAACAAATTTAAAAAAATTACATTTTCGATTACGACGTCGATAGCAAATTACCTAGTCCTAAAGGCAGATCTATACTTCACTATAGCCGATGAAACGACCTATGTGCCGGAGCCTCGCAGGTCGTCGCCCCCGTTATGTTTTGACTCCGTGACTACATATGGATTATTTAAAACTAACTACGTTTAGATTAGCTTTGTTAACAGCCCATTGTGCTGTTGTCAGAGCATTTTTTTTGTAATTTCATAAGTAAATGAGAATAGACAAAGCATGGATGAAGTTTACTACTTACGATAAGGTAAATATATTACCAAAACTCAATACGAACGATGAAGGGTTATAAATAAAAAATAATGCATTTTTTGTGGTGAATATCGAATATCGCTGCCCTTAAAGGAAGTCTTTATTTCGATGTTCGAAATTGTTTTATGAATGGTTGGCTTTATCTTGCTTTCACTAGACTAAAACCAAACCTAAGTTACTATATAAGTAAGGTTGTTCATTGCAGGATGGTTTTGCGTGACTAACTCGATGAATGATCCTTAGTACCTCTTGTGTCGTGACAGTTCGCAGCGCTTTAGCATCAACGCCATCAACGAACTGTACAAATTCGTCTAATGGTTTTAATAGAGCACACCTGTGAGTTTTCTAATGTTACAAACATAAGTTTTTCGTTATTAAACTCTAGGAGCTATAGGTTCATTTGTATATAGGTGGCAGGTATACCCGAGTGTTTATTCAGTAAACACAGGAGGCAAGGGCAGTTTCATGAATTTTATAAATGGTTCCATCGTTCGAAAGTTAAAAATATTACTGCGAGGCAATTGAGTGTTTCGATTATGACACAAAGGGTCGATTTTTACGAAGCGAGTGTTTGAAAGTAGAATATCAATCGCATGCCAAGGAAAGTCAAAACCAACTTCGAACTTTAATACACGATTTTACCGTTTCGAACAAAAGTTTTGGGAGCTCGATTATTATTAATAGTCCTGTAGATAAATAAAATGGAAAGATTCGACAGAGAATTCCCTAATGAGTTGAAAAAGTTATTTTACAGAAAGAGATAGGGACCTACCTACTAACGATAACGTGCTGCATCCCGTACAACGGATAACTCTATTGTGTTGAGTTGACGTATCGTTAATCGTGCACCTGCACATAAGTTTTAATGATAATACATTTGAAATTTCGTAAGAACATTCAAATGTTTGTGACGTGTTTGTTAACGCCCTGAACGGATTTGTTAGTTCATATCCTGAAAAAAAAAACAAATTTCCCGAGGGTACATTACATTAATGAGTTCTGCGTGAACGAAGTCGCAGGGTAAAGGATCTTCCATAATTATATTCCCAAGTGGGCTGAATAAAGGGGATATTTATAAAAAATGGTCGTCCCAAACCTTGACATTATGGTTTGTTTTAGCCAGGCGCATTCGAGCTGGCATTATGTAAATTGCCCGGCATTTTACTGTGGCCTTTTTGTTTTAGATGCGGTTTCGGAACAGCGGGCTATTCGTTTTTATTGCCAACGCCGTTTCTATCTAACTCGGAACTTTTACTGCATTGCAATGACTATACAAGTTACCGAAATACGAACTTTAAACCGTTTTTACCGCTATTTTTCTTATCCGTAGAAATACAAATGGATTCATATTAAAAAGGAAAGATTGATGTAGGTATTTGGAGTATTAAGCTTTTGCAAGCGCTTTCTTGGGATGGACAAAAACACTCTGTTTCTTTGAAATTAAATTAACTACAGTCCGTAAGCATTTAGAATGGGATTCGGGTTCTGTCACGCTCGCTCATGTGCAGGATGTATTCGGACCTCATCAAATTCACTCGAACCCGAACGCTATTTTCAAAATGCTCGACTGATCTTGTTCAAATTCAAATATCTACGCAATCGCAAAAACTACGATCGGAACTATGAGTAAAAGTTTAAAATTATATATAATGCTCATACTATAATCAGGGATTGTAAAACCGGTTTTATTCAATACCTGTATTTACATTGTCAAATTATTACCGTTAAAAAATAATACCTATATTCGAATTAGAGGTATTGTTGTCATTCCGCTATTGTTTTTATCGCTATGTATTCACTATTTACAGTATTAAATACCTGTATTCAATAGCGCTATTCATTGTACCTGATAAATGAGATGTCAATTAGACTTTAATAAACTGTAATTTCAGACATGTCTAAGGCTAGTCTAAGTTTTTTGTAAGAGCACCGAAAACATTTACATATAAGTACAACTAAACGAAAATATTGACACTGACAGGTATTACTGGTTATGGTTTTTAGGGGTAAAGTATCAAAAAGAGGTATTGGTATCAATTGGCTAAACCGATAATAAACTTGAATACCGGTATTCATTATACCTTTAATCAGAGCTTTAGCGGTATAAATAGTGAAAGTCAATTATAACCGATAATACCTCATTTAAAACCGGTAGTCAGAATACCGGTAACGATCCCTGCTATAAATACAGTTGAAAAGTAAACTGTATTTTTAAATTCCATTCTTTTTGTATCAGTCTCTTGATATTCCCGTTAGCTATTCGCCGGCGTTGAAATAGATTATCGTCTTTTTATTAGGTTTAGCGGTTTTCTTGCTTACCACAAAGGCCGAATTATCAAACATCCAAATTGCTAAGCAAAGAAAAGACGGGTATGCGACTGCAATGTTTTTTTGGTGAACTTGCTGGAAGTTTATATTGTGGCATTTCTTGCTGGCGTGGTAGTGGTTTGATGGTAGTGGTGCCGTCGCCATTCGACACGATTACTATTCGACACCCATAAAATAAACGGTTAGAATGGATAACCCCTTAAATTGGTTCAAATCACGCTATTTTTAACGCATGCAACCACAAACTTAGTGGTAAAGGGAAATACGAGAAATTTAAACAACGCCAAAGTTAGTTTAGTTGTTTTATGTTGTAACTCTATAAGTAGGTACCTGGGCGTTTTACAAAAACAGTGTACATCGTTACGGACAAAGTTAAGAAAATTTAACTTTTTCCATTTCGTCACGAAAATTAGCCATACATTTAGATACGTTAATTTTCGTGACGAAAAGGAAAAAGTAAAATTTTCTTAATTTTGTCTTTAACGAAGTATACTTTTTTGGAAAACGACCACCTATACTTACTTAGCTAAATGTAAGCGAACTGTTAAAGATACAGTAGGAGACAACAAAATATGCTTTCAAAATTAATTTACATAGTATAATAAATTAGCAGACATCTGAATGGAACTGAAACATTTAATAAGCGGGGGATTACTGTTTCCCGAGTTTATCCTTTATAGAAATCTAACAAAACGCCTGAATTTTATTCACAAGAAACAACTAACAACGAAAAAGTTTTAAAAGTCAAAAAACAAAAGCTTCAAACCAAAACATTTCAGTTCTTAAGAAATTTTGCCGGGTTTACTTCTTTTTGTGATTTTACATTTAAAATACTGCTTTCTATAAGTTCTAATGCACATCACAAAATATAATTTCAGTTGAATAAAATGAGTTAGGAATGAATGAGCAACTTTTTTATTTTTGTCGAGTATTATAATTTTTTGGATGTTTTTTTTAAGGTAATGGATTGATTTTGAACTGAACTTCATTACTATTGATTTAATATTATGAACGAGTTTTAAGTAGCCGAAATCAAAATATTTATTTTGCCCTTTATCTATAAAATGGTTCCAAGTTAATATTTTTTTTACACAAAAAATATATATTAATGTGGTAAAAAGTTATTCATACAACTTTTAGACGACTTTTACAGCAATAAATTGTATTTTTCTCATAAATTTTAGACGTCGAAACGATTCGTGAATATGCGATATTCTAAACCTCTTACAGCAAAATTTACAAAACAGTCGCCGGTTTCAGGTCGTTTATCAAAATAAAATAATAAAAACAAAAAAGTAGCTCATACATTCGTTGAAAATCGAAATTAACTTTCGTGTTGCGCGTTATAAAAATAATGAATTAAAAACAGTTAATTTTGATGGCATTAATAAATCGTAACATGGGATTTTTAGTATATCTGGTAAAAAGCGATTCAAAAATTATCTGGTTCGGTGTAGCCATTTAACAATTCACTAAGAATTGTTACATGCTGTAGCATGCCGAAAAAGACAGAAAAGTAATTGTTAGATTTTACAAACCATCTAACACATGTTGCCAAACTAGTGTTTATAATAGTAACTAAGTACTACAATGCTTGGCCGATATGAAGTAAATCCTGACACGTGTCATTCTAGTACAAATTATAACCTCTAACCCAAGAATAGATTATAAATTGTACTACGATGACAGGTGTCAGGATTAACTTCTTATCGGCCTGGCGCTATAATTGCTGTAGGATCTTAAATAAACTTAGAAAAGACAAATAGGTAGATGGGTAGGTGGGACAACATTTCTTATTCGCTTGTTCCTTTGGCCTTTGACAGCTTAGTAATGAGCCTCATTAGGATTGTCAAAATTTCATGGCGTCTTGCCAAAGCAAAAACTAATACCCATCAAAAATTCCCGCGATAAAAAACCGCAGAATCATAAGTCTTTGGAAAAGAAATATATCCACGGTGAAATAAAAGTTGAACAGTTAACAAGTTATATTAAAATAGCTGTTGCCCGCGATTCCGTCCACGTAGAAAAATTAAACATAGCCTATATTAATCTGGAATAATGTAGAATTCAAATGGTGCAATAATTTTTGAAATAGGCCCAGTAGTTTTGAGTTTATTCGTTACATACACACATACATACAAATCTTTTCTCTTTATAATATTAGTATAGAAGTAAAGATATATAGCCATTAGTCATGTCATGTCACAATCATATTTTAATTATGTTAGAACCGCAACGCATAGATACTTAGCGTATGGTAATTTATTGAAATAGCCAAGAAAACCACAGTTACTGTTGTTAAATCAGTTACAAAAGATAAAAAAGATTAAAGTTTTTTTTCAGTAAGTAGGCCGCACGGGCACTTATACACGTCAAAATTCTACCAGCGCTTCAAAGAGATCACTGCTGAGAAGAAGCGCCACAAGAAACTCAATAGTCAGTCATTTTTTTTAATTATTGCTTATGACAATGATAGAACTTAACCTAGCATTTATAATACAATTAATAAAATTCCACAATATATATATCATGCGTAGTTAAACAGGAAAAAGTGTCGAAACTTCTAATAAACACAAGAGCAAATAAATAAAATAATAATAATATTTAAACCTACCCATGACGATGCTAAACTAAATGAATTTAAAAAAAAAAGTTTGATACGTTCTCCTACAGAAACCGTACTTTAAGTACTATCTATTACTTCTCATAATTAGCAATACACTACAGTTTAATAACGTGTTTATTTTCGCCGTTCCATCCATAATATTTTCATCCATCGTATCAATCATATTTTTTTTGATTCGTTTTAAATAATTGTGAAAAGCAAAGTTGAGTACTTATTACCTAAAAAAATTGTTATATTATGTACCTACGTTATTTTAATTCGCTTACTGTATTATAAAACATTTCATAAATAAATTATTACATATCCCTTAGACAAAGACAGCTCTTTTTTCATAAATTTACTATTTAAACACTTTTTATTTACCATCACATAACACCTACACGCGTTTAACCACTTTCATTTAAAAACAACCGTTAATAAGCATCATTAGCATATTACGCAACGTTTAGCAATAAATTAAGAGCCAACCGGTTTGAAAGGTCACCGATGACCAGATATCTAAAGGCTCCCACGGACGAGCGGTCCAAAATCTGTGAAGAAATCTAGATATGTAACTTTAACAGAAGCTGAGACCCAAGTCAAGACGCAAACGCTCTTAACGTTTTTAGGGTTCTCTAGTCAAACTAGGAACCCTTATAGTTTCTGCATGTCCGTCCGTCCATCCGTCCGCAGCCTAGCGCAGAGACTCTTAGTACTAGAAAGCTGTAATTTGGCATGAATATGCATATTAGTCACGCCAACAAAGTGGTACAATAAAATGTAAAAAAAATAAAAATAAATATGGTACCTCCCTTAACATGGGGATGTATTTTTTTTCTCGTCTACCCTATAGTGTGGGGTGTCGTTTAATAAGTCTTTCAAAAATATTACGGGTTTGTAAAAACAGTTTTTCGATTAAGAAATCGGTTTATGAAATATTAAGCTTTAAAGCGCTAATTTTTGTTAGCATGGTCCGACATGCTCTTGCCCGGTTTTATTTTTTATCACTCAAAATGTATGGGATGACAGTTGACCACGTGGTTCATCGAAACGCACGAGAATGTCATCCCATTCGTTATGAGTGATAGAAAAGAAATAAGTTAGTAGCGTTTGCATTTTGGCTAGCGCCCCTGATAGTCTGTGTTCTAATATGAGGAACTGGCAGGCCACTATCAGCCGACAAACTGTCTATGGTGCCCTTAAGGTGTCATAATTACGTTACAGACAAGGTATGACGCCGGATGGACTGTCTTCACTCGGTTCATCCTCGTCGATTTATGATGATTGATGAACAAAATTCTCTCGTTGATTCACAATCACCATTTTGGGATAAAACCGATTTGTTTATAGTGCACTAATGATAATTATTATAAAACAATTACCGGAGATACGTTTAGTAGGTTTACTGACTCACATTCAATTTACAGATAAATATTAAGGATGCTTTTGTAACAAGTTTTGGTTTTGTATTGTATTTACTCGTAGAGATTCTAAATATGTCCTGATTCGACTCGTATAACATTTTTAACAATCGCACGATATAACTTTGCCTTCTGATAAGAGCTTCGGAAACAACGTGACGAGTATTTTCATGGAATAGTGGTGGATTTGTATCCATTGTCGCATGGTTGTTCAATGTTTCCAAGGTTAAATTTGTTATATCGTAAGGCTTCATGAATAATATTAAGGTGAATTACAGTCGACAAGGTCTATTTTATTTAGTAAGTTAGGTAGTATACATATCTATCCGAGTCAACAACATCAATTTTAACGATTTTCTTAACCAACTCGCGTTAGAACTTAACAACAGAGCATACAAATAATATTTTAGTGCGTGCATTCTTTCCTAGCTTAAAATGCGCTCGCTTGACCCGCTCGATCGAAATTTGAATTTAATAACATAACCAAAAATAATACTTTTGAGACAAGCTTTTGTTGCCGAGTGTACTTTTTTAGCATAGTCATCATCTGCTTATCAAGACTATTTTAACGAGCCCTAACAGACGGGTTAATCATGTGTAATTTAGGAGTCCTGTGGCCACGTTCCGTCTCCACCATAAGACCAGCTCGATGGTGCCATTGCATTGCATTGTCATCGGGTTTACATAAGTATGCCAAATTTCAGCTCAATCGGATAGCGGCAAGTGACTGAAAAATTGATTGCAAAGTTTTACGGACATCTTACATAGTTACGAGTATATACTTACATACGAGCAGCGCAAGTTAAATAAAAGCTTGTAATAATGAAAAGTATTGAAAATAGCGGGCGCACGCGAGGCGTCAAATTGCACTCTAGTGTTCTACGAATGCTAGAGGTAGTAACTACAGAAATCTATCAATATCGTATAGATTGGCGTAAATATAAAATAAAATATCAGCGGGACGATTTCATACAAATCGACCAAGTCCGAACAAAGCTCTAGGCTTACACTATGGTGATGACTACGTAGATGAACGCACGACCACTTACGTCAATTATTTACAAAAATAATAATTGTCATCTATGCTGCAAAATACTACTCGGCTTCAGTGTTTGCAGCTTGCAGTTTATAACGTTAAACAATTTGAAAATTGTACTAAAATAACTACGTCGGTTTTTTATTTTATTCAGGTTTTAACATAAACTTCTTTTATAATGGCGGTCCACGCGCTGAAACAGTTAATAACCTTAAAACAGCAGGTGCAAATCATAGCGGCATGGGTATGACTCTAATTTTATTTACAGCTAGTGTGGCTTGCACGTATTTGTGAAACGATTTAAATATTTGACATGTCTCTTTAGGTCGGTCAAAGATATAAGTACGGGCGGGCTATTTACAGAGGGGTAATTCCAATTTTTCAAACTAGGTTTAAAAGTTGGAATAGGTTCGTGTAATAGCCACATTCTTTTGATTTTATCAGAAAGTTTATAATAAGGTGTAATTTTGTAGTAAACATGATAATTATTATGGTGTGACATAATTAGATTGTTTGGTTACCAACCTGTACGAGTATACCTTTGTTTTCTTATTTGCGTAAGTTTTTAATTTTATTATTTGTCAGTTTAGGACCTAAAAGTTGGCCACGCTAACTCACTCAATAAAAATTTCTATGAAGCTTTTCTGTTGTGGCACGAAAATTAGCCATACATTTGTAGAGATAATTTTCGTGTCACAACGGAACTTTTTCACTTTTGTTGTTTGTATGGTTAACTACGCTTAACTATGGTCCAACTATTTGGTCCTTACCCATTTAAATTGTTCGTGTTACAAAATTACACTGGCAACTTGATCCAATTTGTGTCAATGTTGTTATCCGTAATTTTTTAAAACTTAAATAGTTTAATGTCGTGTCTTTTATGTTATTCTTGTCATGTGACCTACCGTGATCACCAAAATGATTTCAACGCAAGATCAGTGCAGTCTCTAGCCATGATGCAAACTCGAGTAACGTTTTTATTTTCTATCACTCAAAATGTATGGGATGACACTCTCGTGCGTTACGATAAACCACGTGGTCAACTGACACCCCATATTTGTTGAGTGATAGAATAGAAAAACGTAAGGAGTGTTTGCATCTTCGCTAGGGCCTCTGGTTTCACAACCAGAAACATGCGGAGCTGGGACCATTTCACGCCAGCATTTAGGTCAGCCACATGTTTTGAGTCTTTGTAGTTTTGTTAGATGCCTGAATAAACATCTTTCTTTATTTTAACTTAAGAAGAAAATGTTGGTTTTGATTTCTAAGTTTATTCACTGGTAAAAGTCCGATCACCTCCTGAAACATAATTAAATTAATTATATGTTTGCCCTCTTCACGTTAAGTCTTTACTTACACTCGGTGTATACCTACTCCTGTTATATAATTTAAACACATACCTAATCCAATAACTTCTCGTAACGTATGACAAGTCAGTGTGCCAGGGCCTCTATTCTACTGCGTTATAACGATATCGCGTTTGACGTGTTTTAGAATCGTTAATGTCACAGTCGCCATTATTGTAAATGGCATAAGAGTTATCAAAATGTTGACAATACGGAAACACGTCAAAGACGATATCGTTATTACCGTGTAGAATCCCAGCCCAGGTCGTCTGCTTATGTAAACTTATGTGACAACCAAGGCAGGGGATTCTACTTGGACCCTAGTTGCTTTTAACATGTTGCCGTATTGTCAGCGTTATGATGATAGCTCTTATTACCTTACAATACGTGTAAGATAAAAAAACCGGCCAAGTGCGAGTTGGACTCGCGCACGAAGGGTTCCGTACCAATATCTATACAACCACGGTGTCTGTATTAACGGCAACCACGGTGTCTGTGTTTGTTGTATGGGAGGCCCCATAAATAATTATTTTATTTTATTTTATTATTCATTCTCAAAGTGTCTACCTGTTGCCGTTATTAATATCGAGCAAAACCCGACAAAAAAAAAACAAGTTTGTTGTATGGGAGCCCCACTTAAAAAAATATTTTATTTTGTTTTTAGTATTTGTGGTTATAGCGGCAACAGAAATACATAATTTGTGAAAAATTCAACTGTCTAGCTATCGCGGTTCTTGAGATACAGCCTGGTGACAGACAGACGGACGGATAGACAGCGAAGTCTTAGTAATAGGGTCCCGTTTTTACTCTTTGGGTACGGAACCCTAAGACCAAAAATACCGGCTGTAGTAAAAATATCAACTGAAAATCGAAAAACAAGCTCTACTTATAATTTATTATTGGAAAAGGTGTTCCAGGCGGGGACAAGCTAACAGTGCACATGTTTTTTTTAGAAACATGTTTTATAATTCATTGTTTGTCCGACCCTGCATTTTATCAAGCATTATATAGAGTGACACTCGCGCCATCAAGACGAATCTAATGGCGTATCATTTATCTCAATCGGTTGAGCCTTTGAGTTGTTACGAGCTGACATAGAAACAGACATACATACTTACATAATATATACATTCATAGACACAGGTCTAACACATAACCCTCCATTTTGGAAAAAAAGGATCTTTCAAGTTCCGGAAACGTTTTTAATAATTTTATCAGTGACCAGTGTATTATTGATGTAACGTTTTATCGTTTTTGAATGAACGAACTTTTTATCGTCACTTTCCGGTCTGCAGTGGCGTTGATAAAAAAATGCCAGTAAGGGCAAAAGCAACATAAAAATGTCCATTATAAAACTTTTACCGCTTGAATTTTAATGGACCGTTAGCCATGAATAGAAGGCGACTTTTCTGTGCATTGCTTGCTCGAAAATACTAATTCTCAAGTGATTAATGTCATTTTTTGTTATTCGACCGAATGTAATGAATTAAGCAGGTGCGTTCTGCTTTGCATATTTACATTTATATGTATCCGATTGCAATAGTACGTTTCCTCAGTTAATCTTAGACGTTTTAAAACAATGAACTGGGCAAGTAGGTCGAATATATCTTGCTTTCTCAGTTAGCTTTACACATCAGTAAACTATACTCGGCGTCAAAAAAATAGTTTCTTTTGAAGTTTTGATATGAAGCAGATGTATACCATATTTCATCCAAGGTAAGATATGACTGTGAGACCTCTTTTGGAATTTTTAAATGGTGCGTCATTTTTTTATAAAATACGATGTGTTCACTACATATGCTAGCCACGATGCAAACGCTGATACCTAACGTTTCTATTTTCTATCGACTCGAAATGTATGGAGTTGACATAAGCCGTTGATTTGACGCCATCTGTCATCAACATACGTAAATCCTATACCATTAAATTTGTCGATTTTCTAAAATCGCTACCTTAGCTTTAAATGCATCTTGACTATGCCCTCGTACATCTCTTTCTTTATTCTGTGAATTATTTATACAGGTATCAGCACCCATGTAATATGTCGGTCGGCTTTATAAGTAGCTGCACACTTATGCTTTGTCACTTTAACGTCATGTTTGAACTGCTGCTAATCTGTAAAATGCGTTAAAGCGACAAGGTACTAAATTGTACGGCTTATAAGACCTACTGTACAATAATAGTTTTATTCAGTCTAAATATTGCGGCGCAAGTTTATACGGTGTGAGCAATTAATATTATCGGACCTTATCGCACTATTTTAATATAATTAATGAACAGCCAAATGTACCTACTCCATTTGATTGGGTTGAAAACATATGAACCTACATAACTTAATTATGTTCTTTTTCATCACACATGCTCGGAAAGGGTGTAATAACACACAGGCTTATAGGGCAGTTATAGCCTATTTACCTCCCAAAGGAGTAATGGGGTTAGCTTTAAAATATAGAACCCACTAGGGTGATCGAACCAGTAATGGAAAAGGTCCAAAGATGGACACTTGACTCTTATTTTACAGACAATAAAGGTTATTCATTTGTTTTACAACAATCAATTTATAACCTTATGATCTTTGAATTAAGAGTAAGTGTCCATTATTGGTGCCTGTCAGCTTAAAGTGTCCAACACTGGTGCGATCACCCTAGCACATTATTTCAGTCTAAGGAGGTGTAAAATCAGTTAAGGTTTATTTCCTATAGTCAAAACTTGGCTACAAACCAATTTTACTGTATATAAAGGTTAAACGGTACATTTAACTGCATTATATTTAAATTTTACTATTATTTCAAAGACATATCAATCATTTTTATTAAATTTTATATTGAAAATCGGTGCAATCTGGCAGTTTTTGTAAGTAGCAAATGTAAAATTTTAACGAGAAGTTTTTAGTACCTAGGGTTAATGTTTTGAAATTTTAACAAGGATTCATCTTGTCCTTTACTTCATCTTTTAAAGCGTTATAATTATATAAAGGAAGCAAATTTTGTGGCTCTGTTACACGGTGTTAGTTGTGGTACGACCATGTGTAAGATCCGTTCGGATCACTACCACCATCATCCTTTAAAGTACTGCCAAGCAGCAGTGTTCGCATTGTTGTGTATACCATAAGCAGCCGGTGAAATACATCCATCTTAGTCCTCAGTGTTGGCAACACATTTGCGGTCGTAGGATTGCAGTCTTAAGATTGTAGTCTTAAGAATGCAAATGTGTATGGGTCACAGATCCCACTTACAATCAAGCGGCCGTCCCCATGCCATAAAACATCCAATCAAAACTCTTTTGTCGAGACTTTGGCTAACACACTAGATCACGTGTTTTGTAATTACCTACAAATGGGGTATGGAATGGATTTTCTATTTAATACTATTTTAATAGATCATGGCCATAGATCTAATTTGTAGACCCATGTAGTAGAAAGTAATAGTAATGTTATATATTATTATAAATACTGTTATTAATAGCAATCATTGTCTTGAGGGCCGTATACCGTATAAGGGCCGGCGCACATACAGAGAAGCGCAGCGCAGAGACTTAATTCACTGCCAAAGCATTATCATCTTTAAATGTGTTGCATTTAGACATAAATTAATTAACACCACATATAATCTCGTCAAGCGTCTCCTGAGCATGAGTGTTAATGAATTTCGATCTTATTTCAATAGTCCCAAAGACGATAATGCTAAAACTAATCTTGAGTGTAAAGCCCATCTCTAGAAACGTTAAAGTAAAATGACAAGTCATAGAAAACTATCATCTTATCTTTGATTCGTTTTGAGACGGGGATCCTACTCGATATTAGGATAATACGGCCCAAATAAACGCTTCCTGAGACGGATCTCACTTTTAAGTTCAATTTATTTATTTACTTTGGAGTGAACCTAGATAATAAGTCAATAAGCCATGCCTACTGTTGGACGTCAACAGACGCCCCTACCTTAGATAGTTATAAAGTTTTTGTATATTAAATGCGTAATTTCAATGCTATACTTTGGTCACGTTTTGTTAGAAGTCATAGAACTATGAACAACATCAAGTAATAAATAATTACTTTGTATTTGAATAAAAAACTACTTTCGTAATTATTAAAGTTCGAGGTAAATCAAAAAGACTGCCAGTGCACTCCTTCGATATATCTTGTAGCCTATTTATGGTCGTGTTTATCGATGCCAATAATACATCTGTCACTTTCTAACCAGTGTGCAAGTGCGAGAGTGACGGATGCTTTACGCACCGCGATAAAGGCGACCATAATACGCTCTCTGTAAGCTTTACTTTATTCTGGTCCGATTTAATTACCGATTATTGTAAAAATAAGTTGCTAGGGCTCTATTCGGTATAACCGTATTGCTTTTGACATGTAATCATACTTATCATTCAAGTTATTATTACTACCATAGAGGCATTCCACCCTAGTCCTCAGGGTTGGAAACGCATTTGAGGTCTTAGGATTGCAGTCTTAAGATTAAAGTCTTGAGAAATTAAATTTCTATGGGTCTCAGATTCCACTTACCATCAGGTGGCCTGAGAGCTCGTGTGCCTAAAAAAAAAGATATTTTACCGTGACGTGAATCATAACGTTGACCATACAATAACATGTAAAAGGCAATATTGTTTTACCCATTGAAAGTGTTAAATAAGCGTTTCCCAAAAAAGTGTCCATCGTTAAGGACAAAAATTAAGAAACTAACTTTCCATTTCGTCACGAAAATTAATATATCTAAATGTATGACTAAATTTCGTGAAGAAATGGATACACATTTTTTTGGAAAACGCCTTAGTATGGCCCTAAACTTAATGAAATTTGCGATCGGGTTTAATGAAGGACTTCCCAAGAGTGTGTAAGCTTCAAATCCAATCGTATATCTAAATATATAAAAGGAGAAACTGACTGGGTGACGGACTGACTGACATATCCAATGCACAGCCTCTAGTCTAGAGATTCTAAATTAAGCACGTAGGTTCCTTACGAGGCCTAGGGTGCACTAAGAAAGGATTTTTGTAAATTCATCCCTAGTTAATTCACTAATACACTAGTAAACTTCTTGGCCTGATCGTGCAAAATGTGGTTAGAATTACCAACAACCCTTTTTACAGTTGTTGGTATTTCTGTAGCTCTGCCTACCCCACTCTACCAGTGTGTAAGTTTGGTACCCTTTCACGCTGCAACAGATGGACTGATTTGGATGAAATTTAGAATGGAGATAGCTGCCCTGGATTAACACAAAGGCTGAAAATTTAAAAGTTCCCGAGGGTTTATCAGTAATCGAAATACCGGGTGGAACAAAGCGATGGACTGAGCTGAAAGGATAGTGTTATCTAAGTAATCTACAATCGATTTATTATAATTGTAAAGCTGGACTTAAAAGTAAAACAAAATGATTAAAATTAATCAATTGAATATCAGAGACAACCTTACTACTACTAGATCAATGTTATTTACATTTTAAATTGACACATGTCATCAACTTCACTTAACATGCGATGCTCAAAAGTACCACCGTGTCGTATTATGCATGCATGCTGCCGCTCGTCATTCATTAAGTAGGTTTACTAATGAAGTCGGTGAAAAAGGTCTAACTTATCTAGATACCTTATTTTGATGATGTCATCGGATCTACTTGCTAGGGTTGCTAATGTGCAGATTTTGCACTAATGTTTAACAAGCTGTATCTCTAAAACGGTTAGAAATACGAGTATTAATATAGTTAATTGGTGAAAAATAAAGTACAAGACCTAAAGAATTCCCCGTTTTCTTAAAAGTCCCTCGTATTGTTCCACCCTGTGTATGCATACAAAGTCGCGAGCTGAAGCTAGTTTGAAATAGTTTCCAATACGCTATTCCCGACCTCCAGAGTCCTCGCAACAATATCCCAAGGCCGGAATCTGCCGCAGTGCGTCGGACTGCACTTCCGCTGCAACTGAAAATGCACTCCGCTTCCCTTTGTCTGCTCAAAGTTTGCTCTGGCGTTACGTTTGTTTGAACGCTTTGAACCGTGTGGTGACAATAGAATCGTGGTTTTTATTTCTTTGTCATCGTTCAAAGATGAAAAAGGAATCAAATAAGCGAGGAATATTGTAACATAACATGTTTATGTTTGTATCTATGTATGTAAAAACTTTATTGTACAAAAGAAAAACTAAATCAATACAGTGAAGATAAAATCAATATGTACAAAGGCGAAATTATCCCTTTAAGCGATCTCTTCCAGCTAAACCTTGAGAGATTGAGAAATATGAGAGGTTATGTTTCGGATGGGCAATTTATTTAGAGAAAAGCATATGAATTAAACTAACCAATAGAAGCTATAAAAAATAAATACGAGTGCAATCAAATATCTACGCAAATAGATAGAGAAAAGGATGGTAAGTACGGCCAGCCTCTTTGCTTTGCTCGACTTGGAGCTACGATAATTATAAAGTTTAAAATTGCTATACCTTGATTACGTTTTGTTATAAGTGATAGAACTATGAGCAATATCGATGAATAAAATAATTACTTATAAATAAATAAATAAATATAACAGGACAATCTCACACAAATTGACCTAGTCCCAAACTAAGCTCTTAGGCTTGTACTATAGGTACGATACAGCGATAAACTTACTTATATAGATAAATATATACTTAAATACAAAAGAAAACATCCAAGACTCAGGAACAAATACTCGCGCTCATCACACAAATATCTGCCCTGACCGGGATTTGAACCCTGGACCCCTAGCTTCGAAGGCAGAGTCACTTCCAACTAGGCTAGCGTGTCGTAATTATGAAAGTTCGAGACTGCCAGTGCACTCCTTCGATATATTCTTGCAACCTATTTATGGTTGTGTTTATCGATGTCGATAATACATCTGTCACTTTCTAACCAGTATGCAAGTGCGAGAGTGACGTATGCTTTACCCATCGCGATAAAGGCGACCAAAATACGCTCCCTATCCCTTTTATGTAAAACTTAAGAACTTGTATATCATAGCTTCATAAATCTTAACTTTATAACCATTTTGATTATGTGAAGTTCCATATCTATTTATTGTTGCAAATATCTATTATAATTCTTCTGTAGGTGTGTATGTCACTAAACTTCTCCTAAATGGCTGGACGGATGTTGATATTTTTTTATGTGTGGTCCTAGGATGGTTCGGCTGTACAATTAAATTTCCTAGAACCCGATCGCAGCGCCAACTACGTAGTAGGAGTTCTAGGAAATTTCGTTCCGTCAATACAATGTCTATCGGGTTCGCTATTAGGTACACATTAATTGTTTTATTCTTGAATAAAACACATAATTGTACGTTCATGCTCAAGCCGTTTTTTTATTCTCTCTCATCGCCGCTCGCCCATAGACAACTTCTACCTATTCCGTTCAGAAACACTTACAAAAATTATAAAATCGTTTTTGGATGATGTGCGAACTTCAACCAAAAACTATAATGTACTTACTCGTTGTAGACAGTTAGAAAGAGATACTAAGCAAAGCACACCCCCAGCAAGCCCTTTCACGTCACCTAAATAGTTACTAATAATGACAAATGGTAAGCCATTAAAACGGATAGGGAGCATTCGCAGCACATACGAACCAATCTAAATGATTGACGATACTCCATTGAGGTTAATCATGAGTCCACATGCCATTTAATGGCTCAGGAGCGTTGTTGTAACCAGTTTCATTCAAGGGCAGAACGAACAATCGTCGAATAAAAACTAACGAAGCGTTCCATTCGAAAGAACAACTCGACCGTGTGTTTTCTTTATTTGTGTTTACCCTTTTAAACAACTCGTCGAAGAATTATAAAGCGGTGAGCACGTACAGGTGAAAAACTTAAGTAAAGGACCAGTTGTACGAACTTACGTCAAATATAGAATGTCAAACGGTATGGGTGTCCCAAAAATCGACGATAAGCCGGAAATAAGTGATAGGGCAGCTCATAAGCTATCGATTTAACCCACATGTATGTTCAGCGATTTTTAGTACTTTCGGAGTTATTGATCTTTTTTATCGGAATTATTGTAATTTTTCCTTATGTCCATGTTTCGAAAAACCCTTTCCTGTGGTTTTTTACATCGATAGAATCATAATGAACTAAGGATGTTTTTAAAGCTGCTTGCCAATTTCTTTTTCATGACAATTTTTTGTGTAATTACACAAAGTTTGTTTTTCCATACTGGATGAAAAGGGAACTAGGGTTCACTTAGTATGGAGAAAGTAACTTTGTGTGATTACACGAAAAGTTGTCATGAAAAAAATATTGGCAAGTAGCTTTAAAAATGTCCAAAGTTCTTAATGATTCTATCGATGTAAGAAACTACTGAAAAAATCTTGAAATAATGCTTGAACTCAAGGGTTTTTCGTAACCTGGACATTAGGAAAAAATACAATAATTCCGATTAACATGTTTAATAACTCCGAAAGTACTAAAAATCGCTGAACATATCATTGGGGTTAAACCGATAGCTTATGAGCTGCCCTATCATCTATTTCCGGCTTAACGTCGATTTTTGGGACACCGGGTATACAGATTGTATTATAACTACATGCAGTTCCTTTACCTAAGTTGTTCACCTGTAAGACTGACTATGTTTAAGGACTAAGCAAAGCTGCTTCTGCAGCGAACCTGAAATAACGCACTAAAATATCATAAACACGCACTGACTGTACCTACGTGTTTTACGACTGTACTCAGTCAGTTAATGACGATTAAACCTTTCCTTAGTGATTTTCATAATCAAGTTTAAAAAAGGAACGGCTCAATTTTCTCTAAAATGTCTCCGAGTACGACGGTTAAACCATAGGGCAAACTAGGCTTGTAGAATAAATACCCTTGCTTGTCAAAATTCCTTTTGATGATGAATTTTATTGTGCCAATTTTTAGTTCCACATACAATGTAACGGTACCAGTAGAGCTTTATCGGCCATGGCCACGACTATGAGCGGTGGCGGCGGTGGCAGCGACGAGTTGCGTAGTGCTACATCCTACTCGTACTCATACATCGAGACTTATGGAGCATGCCAGCGTGCAGTATCCTAAAGATAATGCTAAGCACTATTATACATTGTCATAATAAAATACAAACTGAACATCAAGCTTGACAAAGACATTCACAATGAAAAGATTCTATCTAAGTATCTAGTAGAAGTAGTCTATTCTGACGACACGCTAGCCTAGTTGGGAGTGACCCTGCCTTCGAAGCTAGGGGGGTCCTGGGTTCAAATCCCGGTAAGGGCAGATATTTGTGTGATGAGCACGAGTATTTGTTCCTGAGTCTTGGATATTTTCTATGTATTTAAGTATATATTTCTCTATATAAGTAAGTTTATCGTTGTCTAGTACCCATAGCACAAGCCTAGAGCTTAGTTTGGGACTAGGTCAATTTGTGTGACATTGTCCCGTGATATTATTATTATTATTGTCAATATTTATTTAAAATATGTAAGTTAAGTTTTTTACAATAAATGTTAAGATATAAAAGTAAAATAACAATACTCATATAAAAAACAAACACTATAAAAAACCTAACCTACGGGTGCCGCCGGCAGCGGGGCAGGGCTCAAGCTACCGGTGGTTAGGGCTGCAGAGAGAGGAACCTCCTCACAACACGTGCCGTGTCGAGGAGTACTGCTTTCTGTATCTGGCCCTTGATCCAGCCACCTAGCGAGAGTCTCTTAAGGTGTTGATCGAGACTCTTCGCTATAAGACCGTTCGCTGAAACAACTATCGGGACAATGATCGTCGAGTCAACATCCCACATAGCGGTCACCTCATGAGCCAAGTCAAGGTGCTTGCTGAGCTTGTTCTTCTCAGCCTTCACGAGGTTCTCGTCATGCGGGATGGTTATTATTATTATTATTATTATTGTCAATATTTATTTAAAATCTGTAAGTTAAGTTTTTTACAATAAATGTTAAGATATGAAAGTAAAACAACAATACTCATATAAAAAACAAACACTATAAAAAACCTATTATTATTATTATTAAGTATGCTCAAAAAATGGGTGCATGGTTATGGGACAGAAGCGCGTGGAGCTAACCCCATGTGCTTTTAGTCCACTAGAGAACATACTCTTTTACGGAACAATGTCCTCGCGTGTGATATCCGTGAACTTATTTCTCTAACAAATCCATGCGGGAGTGTCTAGAAATAACTCGACATTGGCGAATACAAGGTATATTCCGCCAATGTTGAGTTATTTCTACGGGAGTGAAAGTCATTAATTAAAATTAGAACTAGACTACATGCTCGTATGGATGTCCAAGCATCCATAAGATAAATCGTGAATAACCAACTTCCTTGTCTTTGCCACGCCAGCAGCAGTTTTTGCTTTGGTATTATGTAGGTAAAAACTGCGGTGATGTTTGGCGGCCCCATTATGCCACACTCATTGAGAATAGGTATAGCGAGTTCAGAAATGATTCCTTTGACTTAGGGTCTCCCCAAACCTATCGACGCGGAATCGGCGTTAGCTGATCAAAAAACTCTTTATGTCTACGCAATAAGAGCGAAAAGACGTCGAATCGGCTCGGCTGACGTCGGCCGGCGAAGGCGGAGCCGAACGACGTCTTTTCGCTCTTATTGTGTAGACATAAAGAGTTTTTTGACCAGCTAACGCCGATTCCGCGTCAATAGGTTTGGGGAGACCCTTATACAGCACAATACTCATCAATGTATTAGGCAAATAAAAATGCATTCATTTAATATTGGTCACTTGAAAAGGTTTTAGATACTTTGATTACACACAAATAGGTATTCCACGACTTTAGAGCTCCTTCTAGAATATTTCACAACCATATTACTCCATTATGCTCATCATCGGTCAGAAGTTTGGTATCAGGTGGAAACTGTGGGTTGATGTCGAAACTCCCTAATTTGAAAGATTTAGCATCTTTAAAATTGGGGAGCTTTAATGGACGTTTTTACTTTTCCACCCGGTATTTTTTTAACTCTCCGTAGTTACACAATTTTTTAAGCGTTTCTTTATAAATACTGTCTAAATAAGAAAGTCTCGGTTTAAAAAAAATACATAGTTACTGTGACTTTTGCATGTAACCATTAACTAGGTTTTGGTGTTCTTATTACGAGTAAATGAACCTATAAAACAATGAACCTTGGTTAAATAAATAAATAAAAAATACTGTCATACAAAAGTATAATGTCTACGTCCACCTCAGTCCATACCGCTTCCACTGCTACTACCGCGTACGTGGTATGGACGCCTCCCCCTTGCCGAGTGCAGGTATCGCTCCGCTTACCGCACCGCTCGACGCTAAGACCAAATTCGTGGCCGTAACAGTAAAATGTTAGAACCCAATCCGTTTGTCTTGGATTCGTGCGCAAGCTCACGACAACCGGATCACGATGCGAATAGCATCGGCTCGTTGATCTATCGACCCATACAAATCGATAGGATTAATCGATGTTATGTTAAACTAAAACAAAGCTGTCTTGGTTTCTTATGCCACGAGGAAGGAAAATGAGCCAACAGGCCACTTGATAAGTGATCCCTGAGACTAATAGATATTAACGACCTGAAGATTGCGATTGCGTGGCCAACCTAAGACCAAGATGATTCCTTATGCTAGCCATTTCACCGGCTAAACCAGTGCGAACAATGTTGCTTCACGACAGGTTTATAATTATAATATAACGATCTAGAGCCCGTAGAGTTCTTTTTGAATATATTGAAAGTTTTTTACTTAAAAACCCCTTTGACGGCTCTTTTACTATTGCTACCGTAAAACGGGGTGAATAGGGACACTAATTAAAGGAAAAAAAAATGCAATAGAACGTAACGTTATTTTCTTTTAATACTTATTCTTATTTGTAACAAGTAATACCTTATTTTTAGGTTGTGTCCCTGTTCACCCCTTAGTCCCTATTCACCCCTTTTCACGGTATGTATACCTAAGATTGCCTTGCTAACTAGAATTTTATCATAGCTTACTTAGTACAATCGACTACAACGAGATGTATCCGCTTTTCGACCTTATAACAGCGAAATAAGGTGTAAATGTGGATACATCTCTTGATTTGTATGAATTGATCGAATTTTACCATATCGATATCGTTGTGCCCTAGACGTCAACTCGGCATCGAAAGTCTCTCAACTTTCTGCAATATGGAAATAAATATTTTAAACGTATATTTCTGCAGAAGTACTCTTTATATTGTAGTGAGTACTTCGTACCGAAACAACGCAAGTACACTTTCTTCTTTTATTTATATTTTCAAGGGACGGTGAATCACTGCATGTGACATGAACGCTCCTGTTTTGCTGCGGGCGATCGCTCTGAATGGGATAAAAATGTAAATGACTGGCTGCTTCCAACAGCTGAGGTCGAGGCGAAAAAGTTTTTACATTTCTTGAAAGCTTGCATTTTCCCCGAAATTCGTTTGACGTTATTTTTTGAAAAATAAACCTAGTAATGTTGTAACATTACAGTAAAATTATAATTTATTATTGGCCAACGCTTGGGTATCCACCAAGATTGGATAAGTATATTCCACAGGTTTGTGCAATACTGTACAATAAGTCGTAACTGACCATAGTACCAAGTTTGAAGTGTCGAAGTAACTATTAGTATTATAAATAAATGATTTATAACCGAGTCATAGAAAACTTTTTAGTAAAATCTGAAACCACGTCAAAGATTTCGGTGTTTTATCGGATTTTTTTCGGTATATATGGACATATCTTGCCCGCGCGGCACCTCATGGTCGGAATCTTGGATTTTTAATTAAAGAACTGTAAAACATGTCTGAAAATAAGGGAGGTCGCTCTTAATTCATACAGAGTTACTGAACTATTAAATAAGTTCTAGAGTTTTCTAGCGATAAATCTATCTTATTAACACGTCACTTAACTGTAATAGAACGCAACTATTAAATGTTTTGAGATGCCTTTAAAGCACCCGTTTGCTTTTATTGTGCGATAAACGTAAAACTCTTTAGAGACCACAAAACGATCTCAACCTTAATTTATAGTCGTAAAATACAGTTGGACCTTTCATAGCGCGATCATTCATGCTAGGTGGGTACGCTTCGCTATCAAAAGTTGAAAGTGTGCATATATTTTATACGTCCAGTATTTTGTAATCAAACAGGCAGACGCTTATGAATGATAGTTTGTATTTCAATTTACTCAATTATAGATTTTGTTTTAGTTGACATACTCGTAAATAAGTAAATATCAGGAGACAATCTCACACAAATTGACCTAGTCCCAAACTAAGCTCTAGGCTTGTACTATGAGTACTAGACAACGATAAATATACTTATATAGAGAAATACATAGGTACTTAAATTTATAGAAAACATCCAAAACTCAGAAACAAATATTCGAGCTCATCACACAAATATCTGCCCTTACCGGGATTTGAACCCGGGACCGCCGGCTTCGGAGGCAGGGTCAACTAGGCCAACGTGTCGTCGAAATTAAATTTAGTAGGACTTAGTTACCTCTATTGAATTTGTACTGACTGTTTGAAACTACTAATTGTAATATGGCCACGCTACGTAACATTATGGAATTACGATTTCAAATTGCTTGAACTTAAGAGGAAGATAATCTTTTCATTAACTCTTACTTAATACCTACTTATTAATTGTTAATGCGATTTATAGGTACTATGATTTAAGAAGACGGGGAACTATAATTTCAACATGTCTTAATTATAAAATAGGGATATTTAATATACCCATCCTGTGAGTCACTTCGTCTTCATAGTTTATTTTGTCATATAAAAATCTGATGCCAAAGTCTTTGATAAGTACACAGACATGCTTATTCTGAAGGAACCAATTAAGTATTTTGCATTTGGACCAAACCAAGAATCTTGAATTTTTACTGGCAATTATTTATTTACTAGCGACCCGGCAGCGGCTTCGCCCCTCTGCATATTTCTGATTACCCCGTTGGTTTTTTTTTACGAACCTTCTCCTGACAATAACAAACACAACAAAAAAATAAATAGCAAAATCGGTCCAGCCGTTTACGCGTGATGCCGTGACCGAGAGAATTAGGGATTCATTTTTAGATAACTATTGAAATACATGAGTTATGATTTTGTAATAGAATGTTAATTGTAATAATTTATTGTAATGAAAAGTTAGTAACTCAACTAAATCTCTTACTTTTTTGTTTTTATTCTATTATCCTAAAAAGACCTTGCACGCCTGCATGCAGGCTTATTAACACATTCGAATCATCGCATACGGAGTTCCAGCAAATAAATGCTTTTCATATCATTTCATAAGTGAAGTCGTTTCTCCGGCGCAATATAACAGTATACTTAATAAGTATTGTCGACGTAATAACTATGTTAATTTCTTATTTCGCATTCGCGACTGCGCCCGCATCGCTGCAATCAGAGAATACTCTCTCTGAATAACATTATCCTCAACTGCCGACCGTCGCAGACCACCAGCCGTTAAAATAAATAATATATCCCTGAGTTATTGTTATTTCAAGCGCTATTTCGCATTTTATAAACTTTCGCAGTTTTTATACTAATGAAAAATTACCATTCCGGACCTAAGGCACCTTTTAGCATCTTAAATGTAAGGTAGGTTTAGGTTATGTTAGGTCTTCAGCTGGTCAGAAGGGCCAAATCAATCAGAAATAAGAGCTCCGTCGAATTTCTGCTAAAGTGTATAAAATGCAAATGGCATTAAATTTCCTTGTCGTCTCTGCATGTTTATATAGACCTAACAAAGCTCTTTAACATGACTCTACGAGCTTTGAATAACTATAGTGTTAAGTACCGTATTCTATTTAATATACGAGTACTTTCAATGATTAAAATGCAAGTGATCTTAACCATTCATTGGTGTCTATTGTTTACGTCTAGAATACCAAGTACCTAACTAGTATTTGCCCTAATCAGCCAGTTTGAGTCCTAAAACACTCGAGTTGATAATTGATGGATTACCTGCCTGGGTATCTTTATAGTAATCTTCTTGCTGAATTGTTCGACGACAAACAACACTTAGGTATGTCGTAAAAGACAAGTTCTGCCGTAAGTCTTGATTAATCAAAACTTTCGTAGGCTAAATAACGAATCTTAATTCGTAAATCGTAATACGTATCCCTATCTACCCATAGAGTAAGAATAGCATCGTTCAACCTAATGTAATGAGTTCAAAATTGTTATTAATGTTATTATGATGGTTTTATCGACTAAGATATTTTTGTTGTAATTTAAATTTTTATAGCTACTGATATTTGCTATATATTAGTAGTACATTTCGATGCAAATGCTGAAAGTAAGTAAGTATACCATTTTACGCGAGTCCCCCGGGACTTTGTAGAGACATCCCTATGTCTCTACAAAAAATGGAAAGTAAAAAACAATAGCGCGAAAAATCCAGCTTTCCGCACGATATGCAACCATAAAAACAAAAACCGTCTTCAAAAAGCAGGAAATAAGTTCGTTTAAAATGGTAGAATCTTGTCCTACTGAATTCGGCTTTTGGTTATAGTTATAGTAGGTACATAGCGGGACGGGGCCGAGACGTAGTCGAAGCTTGTATACTGCTTTTCTCCTTCAATGCGAGAAAATATCACAAATTTGAAAAAAAAACACATTAAAAAAAACTACCTCTATCGGCATCGACATCCTTCATAATTCCATAGTATAAAAATAAATTACGCCATTTAATAAAATTTAAAAATTGACTTCTTATAAATGTAATTTAAATAAATTAAGAGTTAAAATTAAAACATTAATAACGTGCTTCAGCCATATATTTTATTTCTGAACACAATATTAAAAAATAGTAAAACTATTTGGTACTCTCTTAATACGCCTTTTTAGTCTATGACATTTTACAAAGTAAATAAATATGAAAGAACTTTAATTGTACGAGTGTTTGGCTGTTTGGAGTTAGTTTTCCTAGCCCAAACATGGTTTTAAAAAGTTGAAAACGCGGTACGTAATGACCTGTTTCGGGGCCGCGGCGCTGCGATTTGTAAATAATAACCTTTTTTTTTATTTGGCCGAGGCCTGGAACTCAGACCTTCGCGGACTGTTTTTACAACTGTAATGTTATTTGATATAAATTCCGAGCATGTAGGAGAAAAAAATATTGTGGGACGCAGACTTCAGTAGGACTGACATATTTATACAACCTACTGTAGGAGTGATACAGAAGGACTTTGGCACTTCGTTTAGTCCGATATAAGAGCACAATACATAGTTATTCACAATTACAACGTAAATACATATATGACACGACACTATATAACCTCATTCATGTTAACCACCCGCCTAGCAACGGTGTTCGCATTGTTGTGTTCCGGTGTGGGGATAAGACAACCGGTGAAATTACTAGCATAGAGGCATTCCATCCAGCGATTTTTGAGTAATCAAGGAAAATACATAAAAAATATATATCCCGAAGAATTGAGAACCTCCTTTGTTTTACCCGACTACGGCAAAGCAAAGGAAGGGTAATGATTTGGACACCCTATGTATGTTTCTATGTATGTATGTATGTGTGTATGTATGTATGTATGTATGTATGTATGTATGTATGTATGTATATATGTATATATGTATTTTGAAATCGGTTAAAAAGTAAGAAGCACTATTTCCGCACGATATACAGCTACAAATAGTAACATTTTTGAGCAGCTGTTTAAAAATATTATTAACTATACAATAGTGTAGGCCTACTATACTTGTATCCTGTAAAGATCGAGTCTATAGACAACTTTCCAATATCAACCCCAATTTGATTAAAAATCCTGCTACTTATTCTCGTATTCCTTATTCTATTTGATCGGAAACCCGATTGAGCCACGAGGAAACTTTTATTTGTATTGAGATTGGTCCCGCTTCTCGGAGACAAGTGCATTCGACGGAATAGCTGGAAAATGGGGTCGCACTCAGCGCAAGCTCTCAAGTGAAAGCCCGAGAAAGTTGAGTACTAAACCTAACTTAGGTAGATAGCTACTTTAGAAAGTGAAAAGGAACCTATCTTTAGACTAAGAAGTGTTTACATTCGTGAACACATTTAAATTTAGAATTCGGTTATGAATAATAATAATTTTAAATCATCTGCCAAGGTTATTTCTGTTTGCGAAAACGAGTCTGTTAACTTTTTGCATCCGGGCAGACTTGACTGAATGAATACCTAGTACCTATTCGAGTTATAAGGCGATACATTATTCTTATTATCGTCATTGAATTTTCAATTGTATACCGACATTGTCACATCAGTATGTGTTTTATTTACTTAGGTATATCTATGTGAGACTGTTGAGGGCCTTTCGTAGCACGAATATAATTTCCTGGAGACTTCCCATCAATATGAATTCCGTGGAATTGATCGATACATTGTGTTTATTTATGTTTTACCTACGTATTTATGAATATGTAAGTTGCATTTATCAGTGTAAAATCCATATAGGTCGATTAATAAAGATGATACTGAATTGGACATTGTTGCATCTTTTGTTTCATTTTCTTTGTATGGAAATCGATTGCCTCGTGTACCAACCAAATGAAACCACTTTTTTGCGTAAGACACCCGATAATTACTACATAGTATAAAACAAAGTCGCTTTTTCTGTCCCTATATCCCTTTGTATGCTTAAATCTTTAGAACTACGCAACGGATTTTGATGCGGTTTTTTTTAATAGGTAGAGTGGTTGAAGAGGAAGGTTTATATGTATAATACTTTAATCCGGAGCGAAGCGAGGGCGGGTCGCTAGTAAATTAATAATACATTATCAATTGTTACATGATGTATTTTTGATTAAATTTTAAAGTCCCTTTATATTTACAATATAACCTACTAGCTTCTGTCCACGAATTCCTCCGCATAGATTTGAATCTTCGTTATGTACCTACTCGGAAACTAATTTTTCCAAGATAAGTTTTGATGACGATGAGTTTTTTTTTATGATGTTATTCATTCCATATTTCATCCAATAGAGAACATGCGTGAAAATCACAATTGAATTTCACTGATACGATTTAGAAGAAAATGTAATAAAAAACATAAAACGCAACGCACTAAGATTTGACCCGTTTATTAAAGTTTTATTTAGAATCAAAACTTGATCAAATTTTAAAACTTCTTTTAATGTTTCTATCGGAATCCTCATTTTATTTACGTAATACTTTAATGCAACGATATTGGCTTAAACATTATTGGGTTATTTACGAAATAAATGCAAATTTCTTGATAAGGTCCTTATATTTTAAACATGGAACAACAGCGGTGACGTTATTCCTGTCGTCGATTTTGTATATTATAGTGTTTTTACAGGGGGTCTCGGCTGGGATTCTACACGGTAACAACGATATCGTCTTTGACCTGTTTCCGTATTGTTTACGCTTTTATAACTCTTATGTCATTTACAATAATGGCGACTGTGACAAACGATTCTAAAACACGTCAAACGCGATATCGTTTCGTTATAACGCAGTAGAATAGATGCCCAGGGCCTCTATTCAGGTGCGTTAAAACGATATCGTGTTTGACACGTTTAAGAATCGTTTATGTCACAGTCGCCATTATTGTAAACGACATAAGAGTTATCAAAACGTTGACAATACGGAAACAGGTCAAAAACGATATCGTTCTTACCTTGTAGAATTCCAGCCCTGAACTATGACTTTTTAAAGCTTCATATCTTATGAAAAAAATACAGGACACTTATTTCGCGTATACAGTTATTCCTCTCTTTCTTAGCACTTTCTAGAGAGCGTAAGAAAAAAATGTCATGTTCCCTATTCCGTCCAGCCGTTGCAGCGTGAAGGAGTAACAGACGGACACGAACTTTCACATTATATTAATATTATTAGGATTTAACATCGATAGTGAATGCAGGTTAATTCTTCTTCCACAATGAAATAACTCATCGAAGTAGATAACGAAATTTGTAATGATTTTGAAGGAAGGAAGTCCCTAAGGTAATTGTAATTTTTGTCAAAATCTTTTATGTCTGATGATGACAATAATTGATGTTTTATAAGTTATCGTTAAGTTATATTTCATTACCTACTTCCTAGTAAGTAGTTCTTGGAACCGTTTATCTACAGCAATATAATCAGTGCGCATGGTGCCTTCCGCCCAACAATTTTAAATGGATGCGATTTTGCTATTGTTTTCTTGGACTGCGTGAATAGATATTTTTTTTTAGTTTATGTCAAGCCTTAAGGTTGGACTCATGACTCTTTCAGTAACAGGCAAGATATAGAAATACAAAGACGTGTCGATAAACGCCGGCTACAGACGGCGAGGCAGACCCAAGCGGAGATAGCGGGATGACTTGGACGCTGTGGGAATGGGAATGGGAGGAGGCCTTTGCCCAGCAGTGGGACACTATGTTAGGCTTATTAATAATAATAACGTCAATGGTTCCTTACAAAGGACCCTTGAAAAAAAAGTTTGGTGCCCATTTTGACTGGCGCCGCGGCGCGCCGACCTAACGACACACCTAGCCAGTGCTAGTCAAGGTGAAAATGCAGCTTACGTTTCTATTTTGTATCGATCTGTCATCACCTTACGTCAATCCTAAACACTTTGTAGATTTTCGAAAATCGCTAACTTATCGTTATGCAACTTTAGTAACTCTAGGTTCATAGCGTACGATACCTATAAGCCTATAAAATCTACATTAAATACTATCACTTTCGTTAGTTTATTATCTAATTAAACTAATTAACAATCTCACTTAACCGAAGTCGTTACCAAGACGCCCATTAGCAGTGAATAACGCTATTAATTAACACATTTAGGGCCGAGGACTCTATATTCTCTTTTTTGTGATTTTTTTATACACCTCAGTGGTAAATAAGAGGTTACTGACCGTGAGAAAAATAGGCAGGGCGGAGGAGGGATCTAAGTTATAGGCTCTCACTCATAATACTATCGTATGCTGGTAGACCAGGCTGCAGTTCTACTCTACAACTTCCAACCTCGCAAATGTTTAAAATCGCGATTAATGTTCGTTTAGTCATGGAGCGGTAGTAATTAATAAGGGAAACTATGCTAATGGAGTCAGGCATTGCAAGGCCGGCGCGAATTGCAATGAAAATGACATTTGCACTTGTCAAGTCAATAGACAGGAAAAAAACAATTTATTTTTCACTTCTCACGCTGTAAAATGACACATAATAGGCGGACTAAAGTGATGCATTTAATCCCAAGGTATTAAAGTGACATTTTAGTCCCTAGGAACTAAAGTACTTTTGCTTTTTCATTTCCTTATACAGCCTGATACATGTTTGCCATTTGATGATGTTGCTCTCGTCGTCGGAGTGCGCGGTGGAGCCGGTGGAGGGCAAGCGAGCTGGGCATACAATACAACCTCCGCCGCCTCAGTCTTCGTATCAAGAAACTTGTCTAGATGGATTATTGGTTACCTTCTAACCCCAAAAAACCGGGCAAGAGCATGTAGGACCATGCTCAGTGTAGGGTTCCAAAGCCGTTAAGTACTACAAACATACAAATCAACAAGTAATAGCTAATTTAAGTCAATTGGTGCCGTCTTAGACGATTTTAATAGGTACTAGGAATAAACACTTTAATGGCCTGATCTCAAAAACCAATGATGTCTACTTAGTCGTTATAGTTTTCCTTTAAAATTCGTTATACATAATTATGCTCTTTCATTTAAGTTTTTTTTTAGATTTTTGTATAATATAATAATTTTCGTGAAATTTTTTCATAAGATATTATGAAGCTTTAAAAAGTCATAGTTTAGACCCCCTGCATAAACATCGACGACAGGAATGACGTCACAGCTTTTGTTCCAAGTTTAAAACGTAAGGACCTTATGAAGAAATTTGTATTTATTTCGTAAATAACTATGTTTAAGCCAATATCTTGAAATTAAAATATTACGTAAATAATATGAGGATGCCGAAAAAAACAATCTAAACATTAAAAGAAATTTTAAAATGTAACAAGTTTTGTTTCTATATAAAATCTTAATATACCTACGGGTCAAAACTTAGTAGTGCGATTTATTTGCTTTTTTATATTTTCTCCTAAATCGTATCAATGAAACTCAATCCTGATTTTCATGCATGTTCTCTATTCGACAGATAAGAACAAAGCATGGCATAACTATTGTAAGCTTATTCAACGTTTATAGTAAGGGGGTTAGTCTAGGCACTTCAGCATGAGCTGAGCACGTTCCAATCAAGTCCCTTAAAGAAGAACTACTCCTGTAAAATCCACGTTACGTTACCATATTACTACTCCTGTATAATCCACGTGCTGAGAGCCGTTGAAAGGGATTTTTATCGTCTAACAAGTGCCTAAGTAACGTTCAAAATTCAAAATGCAAAGGCCTAAATAACTTATTGCCTGTGCACGAACTTTTACCGTCAAACAAATGCCTACGAGTAAGTGACGTACAAAATTTTAAATAATTTATCGTTTATAATAGACGGAACTAGGCTAAAGATATGCATGTGACGCCCTGCAAGGGCACAGCAGTATAAGAGGGCTCTTTAATTATTCTAAATTATTGCACATTATCAGTATTATCACAGTTTAGGCACAAGACGATAAAATTTATGAGGTATTACACAATATTGCAGCAGTCATTAAAACGTATATTCTACGTATTCTTAATTTAGGTTCATCATCATCAAGTACCTATGGCATTATTAGTCGTTCACATTAAAATATCGTTTAGGTTATAGAAACATTTGGTAGTCAAGAACATATGGAATTGTTTAATAGTCTGGAAAAGGGTAATTTTAGTTAATTAAGATTCCTATCAGTCTTATACCATCTGTTATGGGCGTGTATCTTTCTTATAAACTTGCTTGATTTACACATGTATATTGAAGTAAGGGTGAGCATTTCATACTTAATAAAATGTGGTCTAAAAGATTCCCTTTGCTCTATATTAACTAGTATTCTAATGCTTTTCTTTTATAGCATGAACATATCGGTATGGCTTTGGCCCCATAATGAGAACGTATGACATCATCGAGTAAACGTTAACGCGTAAACGTATCAGCGCCCTCTAGTTTGTATATTTTTTGAAATTATAATATGTCGGCACATCTCACTCCAAGCCTCTTCTGGCCTAAATGATGCACAGCATGGCTTTCGAGCCAAGCGTTCGACCTGCACTAATCATACAAACTTCGTTGATTATGTACTCCAGAGTATGGATGGGGCTCGGCAGGTCGACGCAGCCTTCTTCGACTTTCAAAAGGCATTTGACCGGGTCGACAATGATGTGCTGCTTTGGAAGCTTTCGGCCTTTGGGTTTTCTTTTGGTATGCTAAAGTTACTGGCTAGTTACCTAAGGGATCCGGAGCAGTATGTTCAGCTGTCTGGATTCTCGTCAGGGGAGTATTATACTCGATCTGGCGTAAGTCAGGGGAGTACGCTGGGGCCGACCCTGTTTGTCATAATGATAAACGATCTGCACTTTTGCTTGCTACTGCGAAACAATATCGACAATCCATCAGCTCTGGAGCGATTGCGGTTCTTTGTTCCTGACTAATATGTGCGGGCCGGTGCTCGTCGCCGGCACCCTCTCTTTGTAGCCTCGGAGGGTTGCAGAACTCGTCGCGCTCGGAACTCGCCGACGGCCAGAGCGATTGAAATGTTAAATGCCCTCTCGTCTGGGGTCCAAGATACTGACGTATTTGCTGACAGTTGGCAATTACTGCTTAAAAATATTGATATTTTTCTGTTCTAATGATAATGAAAAAAAATGTTGTTGATGTTGTCGTGTAATGTAAATTAACGTAATATGTGACTTGGTGTTTACTGTAAGCCTGTTATTGTAAATTATAAATAAATAAATAAATATTGTAATTAAATTTGCCGGCAAGTTGACGTTAACTTTCATATCGTTACCGATTAGTTACGTACCTAGTGCAGTAGAGTCTCCCACACCAAACTTGACATTGGCGAAATGATTACGGAACGCTATAAAGAAAAAAAGAAGAAGAAGGTATACATAAAATAATGTATGACAACGTGATTTCGTTCAAGGTATTCGTGCTACGCATCAGTACCCTTAGCACAAGTTGTATTTTCTCGTCGTTTACTAGACGGAAAGGGAGATCCGAGCGACAAACCAGTCGCGGACCACTTGTGATAGCCCTCCAGAACACGTTTTCGAATAGTAATGTAAAGGTCCAGTATTGTTTCGAGACATGGGTCAGTCGTAATCGTAATCATCGACTCGACTTTATGTCCGCGTGAAGCCCTACAAGCTTTATGAAAATAGAAGTATCGTTTCCAAGCTGGAGAAGTTTATCATTGAATAGGGAGACATCTAAGGAAGAAAAGGAGCGACTATAGAGGAGCGCCTACAGTACCGGCGATTCGAAAACTTTACGTATTCTTAAAATGTTCGTGCTCAAGCTAGGTAGGTACTTACTGTATTAGTTAGGCTTGAGCAGCGTAACCTCATGAAACTTTTTCTGATTGAAAACGCGTCCAACATGGTGAAATAGGTACACGGGCTGTCACACGGGTTGATTATTGTTAATTGGAGCTAGGTGCATCGGCACGCAAGGTAATGGGGCACACGGTGACGGTACTACCTACTTGTAATTGGGTTTATGGTACTCATTGGTGTTGGTTATCTTTGTGGATGAAACATCTGACAAACAAGACGCCTTCCGTAATTGTACGCTTTAAATCAACAGGAGCTCAATTCAACATTGGCCGTAGTGATACATAAAACATAACGACCAATACAAAATCATAGCAATCATCTTCATGATGTCATTGTTTTTCGTATAATTCCGCTAACGTCGAATTGAGATCCAAGCCTATAGGTCTGCCTTTACTTTTAAAACAGTGGGGCGCCCAACTACGCTACTCCCGAAAAAAAAGACAAACGGCCACCTACAGACAATGCATTCGCTAACCGATCCTTTGTTGCAGTATATGTATGAGAACGGGACCAACGACGACGGGCTGCTCACTCGGGACAAGTTCATGGAAGTCAATGCAAGGATGGACGCGAGGAGAAAGTTTCTGAGGAGTGAGTGTTCGAGGCTCGGGCTGGATGGGTCCAGCCACAAGGCGTATGCCTGGGAGTACCTGATCAATCGCCAATATCATGTCATATGGTAAGAGTTGGTGATAACGCATTGTCTACCTAGTCCTTTTGCCCTAGTATTTTTTTTATTATAATCTCACATGCGGGTTCAAGGCTCTGGGCCAACATCTAGCTGGCTGTTGTGCCTTACAAGAAAATTAAAAAGTTAAATTAGGTACCTACTTTTGTTCCTTGTCCATCATATGTATCACGTTATTTCGCTTATAAATAGGTTTTTTGGGTCAATTTAGAACCTGAGAAGGAAAAAACAATTTAAATACAATGTGCCCCGTTATATTGGCTTTCGAGTACCTATAGATGTTGGTTATGTAAAACAGGTGTTCAATTATCGTTATCAGTTGGTTCCGTACAAAAAAGCAATATGTATTCAGCACATAATTTCATGACGGAAATGTAACAAAAGTGAGAACCCTTGTCACCGTTATGAGACAGTAGTATCACCGGAGGCAGCAAATAATTTAGATTTTCCTTTCAGGTGTAACATTTTCAAAGCGGCATCAACATCTTGGATGTATAACTTCAATTTAATGGCGAATTATACAGCTGCTTTCCTGGATAAAACAAAAGAGGTGCCGTTGGGTCTGGCTAGAAAGAAATATGCCAGACCGTCAGTTGAAATGGTCAGGAAGGCCCAAGTGGATTCTATATCGTTCCTCATCGTAAGACATCCCCTAGAGAGGCTAGCGTCAGCGTACAATGACAAAATCGTACACGCGTGGCCTAAGTCATTTCATGATAAGATGGGATACCGAATTATTAAAAAATATAGAAAGGTAAGCTCCAAATCCAATTAAATTACGCGGAACGCATTTCCGTTTCGCTAAGGATTCGCTTAATCCAGGTGCTTACTTCGTTGATTGTTTTGCGTTTAACAATAGCTCAATGTATTGTGGATGTAAAGGAGAATTTGGTATTATGGTCGGTTGAATCTTACTTACTTTTTGCCAATGTCGATTTTAAATTGGAGGAATCTTGTTGCTTCCCACGGTGGTTTTAGCTGTTATCACATCTAGATGGGGTGCTGTCCTGTTGGATACACATGACCCCGTGAGTGGAACTAATTACCTTAGGAGGCCACCACTCAATAACCATTACACCTTTGTGTCTGTTCTTTGGATACATTAAACTCGGTAATATTTCCTTGAGACTGTTAAACGTGAAAACACGAATAGAAACAAAATCGTTGAAATTACGTTTTATTTTTCAAACATAACTTCTTTGCCGCATGGTTTGGTTAAATCTTCGAATCCAATCTATAAAGATGATTTTTGATTTTTTGAGTAGTTAAAACTTCTTAATGTTGGTAACTTTTTTAATAAATGTTGTAGTTTTGAAGTGAACAGCAAATCTTTGAATTTGACGTAGCAATGAAGGTGCGCGCAAACTATCTCCATCTCATGTCCTTCGCGCGGAAGCACATAAAGCCATCCCTTTTGAGTCTGAGGGAGTGGCAGCATTATGTGGCCTCTTAACTGGAGTACTCACCAAGAAAGTTTATAAGTTGAGAAATTGTTTAAGTAGGTGTTTACCTACTGTGCTGAGAAAGAAAAACATTTCAGCAATTAGGTACTTTGACGTAAAACACAATTGCTTCAGTTTTTAAATACCTATGATGTAACGTCCAATCAATCGGCATTTATCCATACATATTTGTTATTCCTACTTATTGCGGGCAAGCTTCAGTACCTATCTACCTGCAAAACCCTCTATACTTCAAGTTTGCCGTGGTCATAAAACCATGTCTTTATTGTTAGTACACAGATCACCAGCGACCCACTTTGCATGACAAGATAATGCACCTAAATCCAAGGATTGTTCGGATAATTGATGACAAACATCACAATATCTGCTATTGTAACCTCGTTAGGCAACGACGACCAACATAAAAGAGGGCAGTAAACGGGTGAGAGGGGGTGGAGGGGGAGAAGCCCTATGTAATCCCTCCCGCCGTGAATAATCATAAGGCAATTCATAAATTCATAACAAATGAGGGACAACCTTGTTTTAGTCGCCATGAGCTACTTATTCCCTTTGATAAAACTTGTAACTTGAAATTTTGAAAGTTAATTACGTCTGCAAGTACATGTATGTAAATAAATTAGTAATGTTTTAGAGAAGTTTAAACGAATATAAAGTAGACGGATATTTTCGTACCTAATTACAGTAGGTATTTTACACTAAGGTAACCGGGGGTCAACCGGGGAAAAAGATTTGTTTTTAATTTAAAAGTAACTACTTACTTACTCAATTTATAAAAACTCGTGCCATAAAACTTTGGTACCTACTATTATTGCCTAAATAAAACAGGTTGACGCTATTTATATACTTTTCTTTGAAAACCGCCATATTAATTTTGATCAATTGAACGGGATTGAGATGTAACTGCTCTCTCCTTTTCTCTGAGCGTAAACGGAACTGCATAGTTATGTCATAATAACCCCCCAGGACTGTACCTTTTACCGCCAATTTCACCAGCCGCCGAGTTCCAGAGGAGTTAAATATTCGTAATATGTCCTCCAAAGATACACCGTTTGATGGATCTCCACGCTATTTTCCAGTCAAACTCAGCGCAGCCGGTGCCTACGGCGCGGTATCCGATGTTCGAAGAGTTCGTCGCGTACGTGCTGGATGAAGCGCGGGCTAAGAGAACTCTCGACATGCACTGGACGCCCTACACGGAGTTCTGCACGCCCTGCAAGTTCGACTTCGACGTCGTGCTCAAATTTGAGACTTTAGACGTGAGTTTTCCTGTAATTATGAGTATAGAGAAGGGGATACACTGCAAATCCTTTACATACCTACCTATGTATTGATAGCTGCCAGGGTATTTTTTTATATTAATAATACAAGTATATTATGAAACTTGCAAATGTTGACGGTCTTTTAATTTGGAGGTAGTTTAATTAGTCCACACCAGTACGTGCGCGATTTGCAGTAAAAGTAGGTAATCAAATCCTCTGTTTAAGAAGGATCCCATGACCGTGCATACCTCCGGGCAGCTCAACTTCTAAACTTATGGCCAAAAAAAACATTTAAATATATACCGTATTATCCTACAGGAGGACCAACGGTACCTGATCCAGCTGGCAAGGCTACAGGAGGTGGTGAAGCCAGAGTGGCGCAACAGCGGCAAAGGCGCTACGCTCCACACCATGAACCACCTGTACTCCAGGCTGCGGCGGTCGCAGCTGACGGGGCTGTACAACCTGTACAAGTGAGTACTATTACACTTAACCAGCTGGTGCGACCACGGGAGGTGGTGAAGCCAGAGTGGCGCAACAGCGGCAAAGGCGCTACTCTCCACACCATGAACCACCTGTACTCCAGGCTGCGGCGGTCGCAGCTGACGGGGCTGTACAACCTGTACAAGTGAGTACTATTACACTTAACCAGCTGGTGCGAACACGGGAGGTGGTGAAGCCAGAGTGGCGCAACAGCGGCAAAGGCGCTACTCTCCACACCATGAACCACCTGTACTCCAGGCTGCGGCGGTCGCAGCTGACGGGGCTGTACAACCTGTACAAGTGAGTACTATTACACTTAACCAGCTGGTGCGACCACGGGAGGTGGTGAAGCCAGAGTGGTGCAACAGCGGTAAAGGTGCTACTCTCCACACCATGAACCACCTGTACTCCAGGCTGCGGCGGTCGCAGCTGACGGGACTGTACAACCTGTACAAGTGAGTACTATCACACTTAACCAGCTGGTGCAACCACGGAAGGTGGTGAAGCCAGAACGGCGCAACAATGGCGAGGGTGCTACTCTCCACACCATATGAACCACCTGTACTTCAGGCTGCGGAGGTCGCAGCTAACAGCGATGTACAACCTGTACAAGTGAGTACTATCACATTTTACCAGCTGGTGCGACGTGAAGCCAGAGCGGCGCAACAGCGGTAAAGGCGCTACTCCCACGTTATGAACCACCTGTACTCCAGGCTGCGGCTTTATGTTTTGTACTCGTAATTGTAATGATGTTCGAGAATTTTTCGTATAAGATACAGTTGGCCTTATAAGTAGCTGCACATTTTTGTACCTTACTTTAACGCCTTTGACAGATTACTGCAGCAGTTCAAACACGAAAGCGACAAGTAAAGTGTGCACCTACTAATGAGGCCGGTCGTACATACACGAAAATATGTCGAAAAATTCCTTGTTACATTATTCCCTCAACGCATTTGAAGATATTCGTAGTTATAGATACGAGGGTGGTATGATAAGTAGTGGGCCTACCCAAGTTTTTGTTTTTATTTTTATTTTTTTTGTTTTTATTTTTCTACGTAGTCCCCTTTCGAAAGTATGCATTATCCCAACGCGTCTCCAACTTCTTTAAGCCCTCCAAAAAATACGTCTTCGAAAACTCTGCAAAATACTCCTCTGTGGCCTCTATGACCTTTTCATTTGACATGAAGCGTTTGCCTCCTAGCCAGGATTTCATGTTTGGGAACAAGAAGAAATCGCAAGGGGCTAAATCTGGCGAATAAGGAGCGTGTGGCAGTATTTTGTAGCCCAATTGATCCAGTTTGGCCTTGACGATGTGAGATGAATGGGCCGGAGCATTATCCTGGTGAAATAACACTTTTTTGCGGGGTAAACGGGGCCGTTTTTTCTTTAATTCTTCATCAAATCGAGACAATAAATCAGAGTAATATTGCCCCGTGATCGTTTTTCCCTTCGCTAAATAGTCAATGTGGATAACTCCTTGGGAATCCCAAAAAGTGGTCGCCATAACCTTTCCGGCTGACGGAACCGTTTTTGCTTTTTTTGGAGCATTTTTGCCGGGGCAGGTCCACTGCTTGGACTGTTGGACTGTTGTTTTGTTTCGGGAGTATAGTGGTGGATGCACGTTTTGTCCACGGTAACATAACGCATAAAAAAGTCTTTCGGAATATGTTTTAATAGTGCCAAACACTCTTTGGAAGTGGCTACACGATTCTGCTTATTTTCTTCTGTTAGCAAACGCGGTACCCATCGGGCCGATAACTTCCTCATTCCCAAATGTTTATGAACGATATTTTGTACACGCTCCAGTGACAAGCTACATACCTCAGCTACCTCCCTCAACTTCAATCTACGATCGTTCATCAACATATCACGGACTTTGTTGATATTTTCCTCCGTGGTAACCTCATTTGGACGTCCTGGGCGGGCCTCATCAAACACAGATATTCTTCCATTTCTGAACTCGTTATACCACCGCTTTACTGTGGCAATAGAAGGTGAAGCATCGCCATATACGGTATCTAACTCAGTTTTAATTTCATCACGCGTTTTCCCCTTCAAAAACAAAAAGCGAATCACTGATCGATATTGTTATTTTTCCATTTTACAGAAACAATGCCACTCGTTATGTTTAAAAAACTATAAGTCATGAAGTAATTGACGGAATCATTTGAAACTGACAATTTTCCCGCGTCCAAGATGGCGGATGTAGGCAAAGACATTTTTAATATTCAGCCAAACCGCGTACCTTCAAGGTTCATTACTTATCATACCACCCTCGTAGCTATGTCCCTCGCATTCGTGGCTGGGCGTAATGTTGTCAACGATTTCCGCGCCGGAGCTCCGGGTCGTGGCCATAAGCCATAACCCATTTACTCCGAGCCATGCCAAACTAATAATTCGGTTAGGCACGGCCCGTATTCCAATTGGTTTCGCGATAGTGATGTGGTTGCAATATCTGGTGCATACAAATGCAATTTGTGAGTCAAATTGTGTAGGATAAAACGTAAGAGCTTATAAAGAAGTGTCGATCGCAAGTCGTGTATCTTCAATATTAAATTATTATTCATTCTCAATCACTGTTCTACTTTTAGATGAAATCTAGCTAAAGTATACTTAGCCCGCAGCGTTTTATGTAAAGAGCATCAATTTTGCTGCCGTTAAAATCGAACGTAAAATGCAATAACAAGACCTTGACTGCTTAATTAGGCTTTGAATTTGATAATCGTGTAAAATAGTAGAGTTAATTATATCTTGCATTCACAGTAAACTTATAATGCACTCTATGTGGACACAACGTTGACGTACGGAAATAAAAAAAACAAATGTTTAAAGTTCAACACGATACGTACATGTGTAGGAAAATTGCAATGTTTACTCCGAAGTTAATTTGCTTTTGCCCTTTATTCTAGTTACTTAATCATTTATGTAAACGTTGTTCAGCGTCCACAAGACTGTAAACATGGAACGGAAACAAACATACTAAGTATTTAATGTATATGTATAGGGACACTCTGTCCAAAGGTTTTACTACCGGAGTGAGTATATTTAAATATGCATTCTGAACAATATAGTTTTTGATTTATTTTGGTTGTTTAATTTTACAAAACTGTGTTAAACGGGTACCGCGGTTAACCCTATAAATGTGATAAATATCTCCTTCATTATCATCACCCTATGTTTTAAACGAGCAATATATGTAAATCTATACTAATTACTAATAATATTATACAGAGGTAAAGGATTGTGTGAGTCCCGACCCGAGGAAGGATATAGGGACTTTTTAACCCGAAAATTTTGTTGTTTCCTGAGGGAGTAGCGATAGAGGACTTCTACGCGGACGGGTAAATAGCTACTAAATATATCTGTATATTTGTGGTCACGTTCTCGAAAACGGTTCGACGCCGCTCTTGCCACTTCAGAGGCCCTGGCCAAGATGCGTTCGCTAACTAGCGTTTCTATTCGTTTTGTTTCCCAATCGCGTCACTGATGGATCACGTGACTTTTCGTATGACGTGATCTACCAGTGACGCGATTGGTTTAAAAACAAAACGAATAGAAACGCTAGTTAGCGAACGCATCTTGGCTGGGGCCTCAGGTTTGCCATTCGCTGAAGTATGTATGTAAACTTTGGTTGGTCGATATCTCCGTAACTCTAGGGTACAGAAAATCAACAGTTCAGCTTTGTGGTTTGCCCAATATTCGAGTATCTATAATCTATATACCTACTTACTCGTATGTAATTTAGAGAATCATTATTTCATTTTCATTACATTATTAAAGCCGAACTATCGTAAATTTGTGTGGATCCAAAAGTTGTTTAGTTTGTCTAATCATTTTACTATGTATGTATGAATAAGATTATATGTAGGATGCGTTTGAAAATCAGTGGCCTTTCTACTTAATTATGAGATGTTATATATTAAGATAAACAAATTCAAAAGCTTTGAAAAACCTTTAGTAATTATTGCCGCTAATCGTTGATCATCGAATTTCTCTTTCAGATACGACTTCCAACTGTTCAACTACACCATAGAAAACTATTACGAAATCGTGCAAGAGGACGAGTCGAGTCACGGATGAGCATAATTATATAATTTGGCTTCGTCATTATACATAATGCGCACATTAGCATAGCGGTGAGCATCGACGGTTGGTGGAATACCCATCAATGAAAAGGGAAGACTGATTGTTTCTCAAACATGGCGGTCGATCTGATCGCGGTATTTGTCAATTGTTTGTTCTACTGTTTATGGTGTGCTTTTAACTTTTAATTTATGGTGTATGATATTGAAAATAATGATTTCACGCTTTCTGCCAACAAAGTAAGGAATCATGTTTATGATCTCAATATGTATTGTTGTCAATTTTATTGCTACAAATAGATTGTCGTGAAAAAAAATTGTGCGATGTGAAAGCTGGCGATGAAACATTGTTATTTTCGGTACTTATGCTATTTATTTAATAATAATAATAATAATAATAATCACAGGACAATGTCACACTAATTGACCTAGTCCCAAACTAAGCTCTAGGCTTGTACTATGGGTACTAGACAACGATAAACATACTTAGATAGAGAAATAAATACTTAAATACATAGAAAACTTCGAAGACAGAAACTTCGAGCTTCGAAGGCATTGTCACTCCCAACTAGGCTAGCGTGTCGTCAATTTAAAGACTTGAATTTAATTCCCTTTCAAATTAAAGACTTGGACAGCGCCACATTTTAGACACGAGCGTACCTGTTTCGTAATCAGAAAAATATTATTGTTAAGTATGTTAGAGAACAGGGCATTATTTTTAAACGTTGGGTGTATTATTATTTCTTATTGCCATCGTTTTTTTACGCAAACAGCTAATTGGTCGGCTAATATTTGCGAGATCCAATATCTTTTAATGGATATAACGGTCATCCAATATTGTTTGTTAAGGTGCCTAGTAACTACTTACTGACAGGAAAGAAATTCCAATTATTAGTACCTCGAATATAAATGTATTACTTGCGCGTATATGAGTATCTATTATAATATCCGTAGAGGGTCGTTGTATGGTTTCTAATGGCTGTAAAGCCTAAGCCACATAACATAGCTGAGCCACGGACAATTTTTTTTATTAAATTAAGCAACAGTATGTCGGTAACAGTAACGTTTAATTAATAAAATAAAATGTCCAAAATGACCACGGTGATGTACTTATCGCGATCCAGTTATTTGGTGAATTGTAACACGAGATTGTTATAATTTATAATGAGTTGAATAATAAAGAGTTTTAATGAATTGTTGAACTGATAGTTACGTAGTATAAAATGTAGCTGGCGTAGCGGAGAATAATGTGTTTAGTTTTGTACTGCAGAACACAGTTCTTAGTGCTTCCATACGATAAAAGTTGGTTAAAATAGATGGAATAGATGTTGAATATTTTCGTGTTTTTTAAGCAATTTTGAAAGCAGGGAGACGGAATCTTGCGTTGTTTAGGTAGCATTTTGGCATAAGTAACGATGGCATCGAATTAAGGTTGTTTGAAATAAGACAGGAAGGAGTTCCTTAACCAATTGCCGAGTTGTTGGATAGCTAGGCTGGAGGCCTCGCCTGCAGCGCACAGTAGAAGCTTGTTAATCCGCAATTGAGAGGATTTCATGCAATGCGAGTGTTTTGTAATAAACAAAATACATTGGTACATTAAAGTAAGCGATAGGTACAATATATTTCCTATAATTCAATAGCTAAGTAGGTAAACGTTGATAGCAAACTAGTATTTTACTATTATGTCATTTTGTCAAAGGTTTTTATCAATTTGTAAATATTTTGTATTGTACTATTATGAATTGTTAGTCATGTTGTTAGGATTTGTTTTGAAATAGCTATTTTGTTTTTTAGCTTGGTTTCGAATCGGACCGCTCGCTTCCTTGTTTTGTAATGATTGTTATTTAATATAGATTTTGCCCAATAAATAATTAGATAAGGAAATAAATAGTTAGATTCGTTAAAGTGAAGAGTTGATCTAAGTATTGCAAGAGCCAATGTTTACAGACAATCATAGTGCTTTAAGGACCGAGTGCTCTAACTCTACTCTATTAATAATGTGTTTAAAACCACTTAGCTATAGTTACGAGTGGCATGAGCCTTTAAATGGTTACGTTAGCTTCGTCTTCCAAGACAACACCTACGCACTAACCTGTCGCTAAGGAGCAGTGTAGGCACGCATTGGTGAAATCACTGCCTCTATGGCATTTCATTGGAAATTTGCACGAACCAAATGAACCTGCGGCTAAGGAGCATACAAGCCAAAAATAGTTACCTAAGTAATAAGCCATAATTTAAGTTTGAAATTTTAGTAGGTACCTACGAGATCTACAGTATGCGACATACCGTACCTAATGTTATTTTTTTTAAATGGCTTTTTTGTAAATTGTTTGTAAAACTATGTTTTGACATGTTTGAATTTTACTAAGGATATTTTTTTATAACATGGGTTAAATGTCTTTTACTTACACAGGAATAAAGTCGAGATCGTATTAAGAGTCACCAATAGGTACTGTAAACGTAAATCTATGTTGGAAATGGTTTTGGTTATGAAAATTAAGTAAGTACCTACCTTGTAGAAAGTTACAGGCAATTTCAAGTTTTCATACAAAACATAAAACGTAGGTAAAACAGTTTTGATAAAATAAAGAATTTCTAACATTAACGTTAAATTTGTCAATCCATTAGGTGCCTGGTCTACAACTGCAACGCTTTTCTTTACTTTAACAAGCCGTTTAGAAATTAAAACTACCGTACGGCGTACTGGCGACTCTTAAAGCACTAAGATAAATAATAATAAACCAAGTACATAATTTTAATGCAAGTGTTAGGTAGGTACCTTACTTAGAGAGTTATTTTTGAATAATTTATTTACATTATTATTAAGTTTTGATAATGATAACGTTATTTAGGTAAATTTTAATTTATATTCCCATACCGAATACAAAATATATAAAAAGTTAACAATATGACATATTCTTTAGATACGTTTGTTTGCCTAGTCATACGGCTAAATGTGTAGTTTTATGATCCTAAAATTGACATTAATAATTAAAATAACTATACTGATATTCAAGGAAATGCAATGTAACAAACGATAATGTGACCCAGGAACTTATCTGAAACCAGTTTTATCCATACAATATTGTGGGACGGAATTTGCCTTGGCCCGCACATACGCCTAACCTAACTACCTAACCTCCTTGGATTTTATATTCTTAAGAAGGACCAAGAACTAATCCAACAATTTATAAAAGTAACGACGGATAATAACGACATTGATATCAGTGTACAGTCGGTCAAATAAGTGATTTTTCAATTTTGACAATAATACATGATGGAAAAATTAAATCGACCCTTTAAATTAGCAAACGTACTTACCTACCAATTTACATATTCAACCTTAATATTTCATGACGTGCAAGTGGCAGACCACATATTTGATTGACTGTACCTCTAGAATTGCATATTAATAAATTAAGCCAATTGTTGTATGGTACAAGTAGATTGACTGTGTTCGCTACGCCTCAGTACAAAATTGTAATTTATTTATTTTACTATAAGGTGGTGCGGGGCTATTGTCAGTAAGGAGGTAAATGTACCTTTTATTTTTTTAAAGGGAATGAAAGATTTTAGATCCATTTAAGCGCCCTTTTATAGTAGTTTAAGTACCTACCTAAATTTCGTTAACTCGTTTTATTCCTTTAAAATCTTTAAAAGATGCATTAACCCCCTTAATTGCAATAGTCCCGCCCCACCTTATGTATATGAATAACGCAGTTTTAGCTCCCGTCAGAGTATTTCACTAACAGCTTTATTGTATCCATATGAAGTAATAATTACGTAGATAAAGAATCAAACGTAAAGTTGTGTTTAGATTAAAATAATATAGAGCGTCCATTCCTTAGGTATAGATAATTTTCGTGGAACAACAACGAACAACGTTTGCTTTACGAATTTTGCACCAATATAATTACATCATGGCATTGATAAACTTCATTTTGGTTTAAACACAGTCATCTTATTCCATAACATTAATTACTCCTAGTATTCGAAAGGGTTCTTAAGCCAATAAAGGATAATGTAATGAGTTAAATAATACTTAAATTATTTATTATGTAAATTTTGCTTCAACAAATCAGCTACTTGCGTTGTACATTCTACCATTTTGATTTAAACGCCACTATAGAACTTTGTCAAAGTGACGTTAGTGATTCAAATTGAAACAGACCTCTTAAAAATTTAATTAAATGTCACTTTGACATAATTTCATAGTGGCCTATGGATCAAATCGGTTGAGTGTACAATCGGCAAAATACCCACCATAGAAATGTGTCACCGTAAAGGAAAATCTGGGAGAATCCCAGTGCATACACACAGGTATAAATTTGCTTCGTATCAAAATATATAAATACTTCTACGTGAGTGACTCATGAATAAAAAAATGATCACGTGGTTCACACGTGTAGCGTGTTCATGCGAAGCGTTCGCCGCAGCGGTATTCCGGCTTAACCCATAGAATAGGAACTAAAGGCATAGGAGCCTAAAAACGAAAGCGTCAGAACTATGTCAGCACACATAAACAAACGTAGGTAGTTTATATATGCAACAGTACACTCTTACAAGACCATGATATTATAGCTTACAGAACTGTCCTTTTTTGGCACACTGAATCCCAATAAGACTGCATATCAGTTATCTATATGTTATGTTCTATTTTGTTGCTCCTTCTATGCCTTTCGTTGTTATTCTATGCCTTAACATTTCGAACGCCATATTGACTACAGCCGTTATGGTTGACAGCGTAAAAGATACCTAAGTGTCTTCCAGTAGGGCTGACATTAGCTCTGATGCTAGCCATCACTGGGCGTTCAAAAGGCCTCGTGGGGCCCACCGTAAGAACTACAAACAAATAATTTTTGCGAGTGGAAATTTGAGTCTACGCGGCAAGCAAATAGAGTTAAATATCTTCTGCTCTTAAAGGCCATTTTCAACCTCTCGGGTCTCATGAGGTTTAGAATTGTCACACACAGTTCTATGGTGGGTTGGGTTATTTTGCCGAATTATGTAATACCTAACAATTAAACTAAATCATTAAGTATAAAGAATGGAAAGGTAATCTCAACTTCATTGATAAATTTAGATCCCATGTAAACCGCAATTTCTATTATACCGGGTGTTGCATGTAATAGTAGCAATAAATTTAGGGATCGTTTCCACACCACAAACGTAACAACGTTTATTGTACAACGTTTGAAAATAACTTGTTGTTAACTAAATATAATTGAATTTAGATTTTCCAAGCAAGCAATGTATTGCGAAAACTACGAAGTTTGTTGGCTGACAGTAGACGTCAACTAGACTATTGGATGGAGTACATTGAAAATGCTATTTAGTTTGTTCGAAAAAATCCCAAATAATAAACTACGTTATGTTTTTAAAGTTGTAGACCAAATGTTGCTACGTTTATAGAGTAGAAACAATCCCTCAATTTATTGCTTCTATTAAAGGCACTCCCGGTATACAGGGTGTCTCTGACCATGGGGCTTTAAATGTAGGTTTTGATTATACTCCTCGAATGCTACATCTTTTGTTCTAGAACTTAGAAAATAACTTAATTTACAGTAAGTTATACGTGATCAAACTTTCAAACTTCACTAGTAAAATCAGTGAATTAATTTATTTTATATGAAAAATAAAAATTACTTCATTTTTTAAAGTCGTAGAACAAAAGGAGTTCCATTTGAGGAGTAGTATCGATCCCTACATTTAAAGCCCCATGGTCAGAGACACCTTGTATTACGAAAACTATATGTTTTAAACTTTAAATATTATGATACGTACCCGAATGAATATGTAGCTAAATTAGACCAAAAAGACATGGCCTACTTTGATCGTAACGGAAATGGTGCTATAGTCGTTTAGATTATGATCTCATATCACATTGAGATGGATGTGCGATGCTTGGTACTCCAGCACTACCTGATCCGGTTGTGTTACGTGATGTTACAGATTATTCTTAGTACTTATAGAGAATTAAATTATTTAATATTTTGTGTGTTATTTTATTTCGGAACCGACCTCGCTACCAAGTAACAGTGTTTATTTTGCTGTTTAAAGGTGTAGAGATAGAACAACGGATGATATTACTAGCATAGGGGTATTTCATCTTAGTATTGAGGTTGGCAAAAAAGGTTAAAATGTCTAAGAATCTTAGAGGGGTCATACACAGATTTAGGTTAGCGTCTTTCCTGTGGACGCGCCGTCAGTTAACGTTTTTAAGGCCAAATTTTCTGGCTTAGCTCATACCTGCAACAACGCCGTCAGGACTGCTTTAGACCTATCATATAAAAACAAAACTTATATGCACACAAGCTTTTAACTATTGACCACAGGAAAGACAACTGTTGATATTAAGAGTGTATATGATTCACGGTCATATTATTAAACTGACCTCGCTGTAATGCTCTTCAAAAAATGTCATTTTTCAATGGTTTGACTTTTACTTTGACGTAGCTTGTGACTGGCATCTCATGCAACATGAGTTTATTAATACAGCCTTTAGTTTTCACTTTACATCTTTGCTGTGTGCTCTTTTGCCTTTTCCTTACCATAAACAACGTATTATAGTAAATAAATAAAAGAACGACTCACCGATCATAGGAAAATAAAAGGATTAGACTTTGGGACATGGACCTAGATTAGATAAGATACATTACATTACAGAGGCCGTATGGTCGTCAAAACCTGTACCAGGCAGTTATAGCAGGAATATATCTTTCTCCGGCCGGTTTAAACAGTTATTACGGTCCCAGATTACTAATAATATATTATTATATTAATATTAATAAAAGGCTAAAATATTCGTGACAAATAAATTTCACCACTTCAAATCAGAAAAATCAAAGCAAAGATGCGAGCAGAGGTCCTTTAAGGCAGACTCAGTGAAATGGGCTTGCGTATCATAAAACAAACTAATTTAATAAACGTGTAAATCCCACATTTATTTTATAGCGTTTTAAACATAAACAGTCTTGGGTTAGTCTTAGTCGATGAAATAATACCCAATGCATGCAGCAAAATACCGACGTAAAAGGGAAGGTTAAGTCGAAATGCCTCAGACATAAGTTAAAGTAAGTTTATTAAATACATTTGTTCAGTTTGTTCCTAAAACAGTCTAAGGACTAGGTCAGTTCGATTGCAGTAAATGCACTGGGAACTGCGGTAGATAACTGCGTTTTTCCGGGAGCTTTGGTTTGTGCCTGAAACAAATGCAAAAAAAAGTTAGGAAAAACCAACCAAATCGCTCGCACTGCCATCGGCAATTAGAATACCTATTAGTTTTCTAATTTGCCGATAGATGCGCTATGTTAATACGTAATTAAATAGCGCTGTTGTTGGAAACGCGTTTACGTATTAGTTGTTTGATTCCTGTAAAAATATATTCCCATCATTTTATCGAATTTTACTTTATCAATTGCATAATTTCGTCGAACTCCATTACATCAAACGCTATTTTCTGATGAAACCATGATATTTTTAGGATATCTTAAAACACTAATTACGTAGGTTAGGTTAGGTTTAACTTGCGACTACCTACCAAAAAAAAGGTCGTACGGCGAGAAATGCCTTTTAATACAATGAAAATTCTGCGTAATGATAAATTTGTTAAACGGCGTTTCGATAAAATAATAGGTAAGTAAAAGTAAATCATCTTTTTTTTGACCCCAAACTTTAGTTTCGAAATCCTTGTGTACTTTTTGACCATTGTCTGTCGTTTAAACTTGACACCGTCGATAATCTAAAAAAGTAGACACTCGTCGTAAAGATGTCGGCAAAATAATTGCACACTTTAACCCCATTAGAGAGAATAGCAAGTCATCATATTAAATTCTGAATATAACTATTGCTATCATCCACATCACCCTATCCTTACTAACTCTCACTGACAGCGCCATCTATGATGGCTTGAAATCTATTTTATTGTTTACAATAACGCCATCTGCTTACTTAAGGTCAAACTAGTTATAATGACCATTTTTAGTTCCGCTTATCTGCCACCGAAGGCGTAATTCAATATCGATTTAACCTTTTGAACGCGGGAACGCCACAGTCGGCTGCAACTTTACGTGCCCCAGACGTCGACGACGTCCGCCACAAATGCGCCGATAGAAAATGTATAAAGCGTACTGAGCGCTCAGAGTCCCTGGTACGAAAATCCTATGACCTGACTTGTCGGCTTGTGCGATTACAGGGTTAAGCTATACAATTTATTGAATTCACTTTGGAAATATACACAGATAACGACGCACGCCTTTTTCTCCATCCATCTCTTTACGGTTAGCACAAGTTGTATTTTCTCGCTCGTCGCTCTTTGCGTCTCTATCGTAACAGACTAGTAAAAAAGGGAGATCCAAGCGACAAACAAGTTCTGACAACTTGTGCTAGCCCTCATGCACCGGCTGTTCCCATCCACGTTGCAACACTAACATTATAAATGCGAAAACATCTTCATTTGTTCAACCGTTTGATGTGAAATTTGGCACAGAGGTAGTTTATAACCAGATATTGGGTCTTAAGGTGGGTACGAATTAGAGCAGCCTCTGGTTGGGGCATGCACGGCTCACGTATTTTGCTCTGCTTCGTACGTGCTCACGTGCTGTGCGTGAGCAGCGCGCGGGAGCCGCCGAGAGACGTTCTTTTGACCGTGCTCAAAGGGGCCTCAATGTGCGTGCCTCGCGTAATTTGGACGTGTATCCGAGCGTGCCGCGGGCAGAACGACAAGTTCTAACTTGTCTGTGGGCGAGGCGCGTACAAATTTGATAAAGTTGCTGAGCCGTTGCACCACCGAGGCCCACCAGCGCGCATAAACACAGCCGCGGCTGTCATCGTATCCGACGCACAATGTCGGCTCGCGAGCAGCTCGCCGCGCGGGGCGGAGCATGCCTCAGGCTGAGCCGCTCAGATTCGTACTCAGCTTTGCTAGGATAAATTGCAAACTTACTCTTGCTCAGTCTTTTTCTTCCTCTTGGGCACATCGAGTATGTCGATGGGGTCGGTCGTGATGACCACGGGCCGCACCGAGCCGAAGAAGTCAGTTATCGGCACCCGCGCCGGGTCGCGCTTGAACAGGTCTCGGCGGACGCCCACTGTAGACAGGCACGCGCTCTTGGGACACACCGCCAGCTGAGAAACAAAGGAGGTGGTAATTATTGCGGTCTGACAAAAAAAACCTTTTTAAAATCCAACTACCCTGGCGGCATCAGGCTTAGGAGGTTCCAATACAGCCAATGACACTCTTTGGGCAAATACCCTACTCTTTCAGGTTTAGCTTAGTTGAGGTGACAAAGAAACATTAATAGGTACATACCTACATTCTTACATATTTAGATTGTGTCATTTTTGTATTTTTGTGTTTTTATGGAACCGTTTTTGGAGTAAAAAATATTCTATTACATTTTAGATAACGAAAAACATTAAATATCGCAAAATGGGGTAAACAGAGACTAAGGGGTGAATAAGGACACAACCTAAAATGAAGCATATGTTACTAATTATAGAACTGTTTACTTATTTCAAACAATAATGTTCGTCAGAAATAATATTTCATCCTTCGCACGAGTCAATATTCCTGGCAAGGAGCTCCGCCACACCGGGCGTTTGAGAACAGTTCCCCGTCGCATGGCACTTGCGGCTAAGAACCCGCGTGTCATCGGTCCCACGTTCTATGAGCGTCTACCCGCTAAACTTAAAAATGTAACATCCGACGAAGCATTCAAACATCAGCTGAGAAACCTTTTATTGGATAATCCATTATACTCTGTCGACGAATATATGCAACTTAAATTGTAAAATTATTATTGATATTTGACCTTTATTAGTTTTGTGTATTGACATCGGAAACTGACCATTTATTACTTGTTTATCATTGTTGTTTTTGATTATTTGAGTGTTATTATATTATTGTATTATTTTAATATTATTTTATCATTTTGTATTAATGTTTTGTTGACGATAACAATGTAATTTCGTATTTTTTGATATGCAATGCAATCTATATTGTAACATTACATTGATAAATAAATAAACTAAACTAAACTAAACTGAAATAATTTCCAATAGAATATAAATTGTTTTCATTGAATATTTGTTCTTATTTGTAATTGTAACAAGTTATGCCTTATTTAGGCTGTGTCACCCGATTCCAATTCATCCCGTTTTACGGTACCTTCTTTATGGGAGTCGGCTAATAGAATCAGAATCAGAATCAGCATAATCTTTATTCAAGTAGGTTTACAAATAATAAACTCTTTTGAAACGTCATAGTAGCGACTTAGCCTAAATTGACTGCAGGTTCAAATCGCGACCGATCAGAGAAGAACCTGTAAGAAACTCTGTCGGATGTCTTTTTTTTTTCGACGTTCGCAACCTTTTGTCGTAAGGACTAAACATTTTATTACAAGCAATTCAGTCCCAAGCATTGTTATCATTAATATAGTCTTTAATACTATAATATGCTTTAGAAATTAGTTTACGCTTAACGTAACTCTTAAATTTATTTACTGATAGTTCAGTAACATTACTTGGGAGCTTATTATAGAACCTAATACAATTACCCATAAAAGAGTTTTTTATTTTATGGAGCCGCGTGAAGGGCACTGCGAGCTTATATTTATTTCTGGTATTAACATTATGTATGTCACAGTTCTTTCTAAATTTAGCGATGTTTTTATGAACATACATAATGTTTTCATAAATGTATTGACTGTGCATGGTCAATATGTTAATTTCTTTAAACTTATCTCTAAGCGAGTCTCTCTGGCCCATCTTGTAGATAGCACGAATAGCCCTCTTCTGCAGAACAAAGATGCTATTTACATCAGCAGCACTACCCCACAGTAAAATACCATATGACATAATACTATGGAAGTAACTAAAATAAACTAATCGAGCGGTATCTAAGTCTATTAATTGCCGAATCTTATTAACTGCAAAAACTGCAGAACTGAGTCTACCCGCCAATCCAGCAAGATGAGGACCCCATTGGAGCTTGGAGTCTAACGTTATACCAAGAAACACTGTATCATTAACTAGGTCTAGTTTGTCATTTTTAATAGTTACAGTAGTTTGACTATTTTTCACATTAGTAGTCATGAACTTTATACATTTCGTCTTTTTCTCATTCAGTAATAAATTATTAACACTAAACCAATCGACTACTTTTGATATAGCATTGTTTACATTGACATTAAACTGCTGTTGTCGTTTAACTTTGAACACAAGTGACGTATCATCAGCAAACAATACTATATCATGGTTGTCCTTTATAAGGTAAGGTAAGTCATTTATGTAGATGAGGAATAAAAATGGACCCAATATTGAGCCCTGTGGTACGCCCATTGAGACCAATGACCCAGGTGATCGTACTCCATTCACGTCTACCCTTTGTATTCTCCCGTATAAGTACGTTTTTATTAAGTTTAGCGCAGTACCTCTAACTCCATAGTGGAGTAGTTTCCTGATCAATGTGTCATGGTTAACGCAATCGAAGGCCTTGGACAGATCACAAAAAATACCTAAAGCATCCTGTGACCCTTCCCAGGCATTAAAAATGTTTTTAATCAACTCAACACCAGCTTCGGTTGTCGAGCGACCCCGAGTAAAACCAAATTGTTTATTGTGTAATAAATTATTATACCGAAAATGTTCCGCTAACTGTGACAAAATCAATTTCTCAAATATTTTACTGAAAGTGGGTAGTATGGATATTGGTCTAAAATTTGTGGGGTCAAAAGTACTACCCGTTTTGAATAATGGAATTATCTTACTATGTTTCATAAGATCAGGAAACTCACCACAATCAACACAGTGATTAAATACGACCATTAAGTCAGATGCTATGACTTCAATTAAGGATTTGAGTACATGGACCGACACTCCCCAAAGGTCACTGGTTTTCTTTATATTGATTGAGTTAAATGCCTTAATTACATCCAAGGCAGTAACGCCCTTGAATTCAAAGTATATACTGCATTCAGGCACGTTATCTTCTAAAAGTACAATGGCAGACGCAGGCGAAGAGTTCAAGCACTTAGTCGTGGACACTGGTATATCGGTAAAAAACTTTTCAAATTCAATTGCGATATCTGGATTGGAATCTATTATTTTACCATCTACTTTTAAACGATAGTCGTTAATGTTCTTTTTTCGGCGACCTGTTTCTTCATTAATTATTTTCCAGGTCGTTTTAATAACATCAGAACTATTCAAGATTTTGTTACTTAAAAAATTTCGCTTAGTTATACGGCAGTCTATCTTGAGTAGGAATAGTTTCCGCTATATTTATATTTTCTTCTTTACAGTAGATTTTAATAAAGTTGTTACTTACCAAACGTAAAACATTAATTCCTTTTTTAAAAGGGCCACTTTATTTATTAATTGTGGCCTACTTCGGTTTTTAAAAGGGTCAACAAGAATATTCTTAAATTTGCAGGACACCCAACTTTCAATGGGCAGTTTTGCACTCTATGCATTCTAAATTCTACAACGTTTTCGCTAACAGCACGTAACATTGTAGTTATCCGGGGAATAGGTTACTAAGCAATGATACAAATGGTATACAACTTACAAATTCCGACATAGTTCTCTTTGTGTTTGGATGGACATTTTCCAGGAACTCCAAAACGTAGTATGTATATCTATCAATAATATAGACACCAATAGCTGAATCCACATGATGCTGCAAATTAAATATCACACATGACAATAATTCTAAAAGAAATGATTATGCAAGGATGTTAGAATATAAGTAATTATGTTCATCACTTACTGAAAGAGAGTCTTCACCAACTAAACTACTGGCAGTAGCAAGAATATTAGGAGAGTAGAACTTTTCATACATAGATGATGCTTGACAGGTGTCTATTATGAAGAAAATTTCATTGTACCTGAAAAGGAATAAAAAAATAGCATTCACATTCATTAATATGGTCAGCGTTGCAGTTTAGCATTCTAAATGCATTTCTGTAGCAAATTCACACAACAGTTTTTATCTCTTGCCAATGACCAGAGCTTTTATTAAATCTTCATACCTCTTTTTCTGCCACATCTGTTCAAGTGCATCCGCTAACTCTTGGCTGGTAACCTCTTCAGAGTCCTGAAACTTCAGGAACCCATCCCCACCATGTCCTGTAAGGTAGATAAGGATGTTGCTGCCCTCGTCTGTCAGCAGCCGCTTGGAGCGTGGGGTGTCGGGGGGCAGCCGTCCGGTCAGGAGGCGGACGAAGTTTTCTACAGAGACCTGATAGTTAAACTGGTATTATTATGAGCTCGAAGAAGTATTACAATATTTTATGGTAAGGACCAAATTCAAGGTACAGTCAACCAATTCGAATAAGGTCTCTATGGAATTATGTCAAAGTGATGTAATGATTGAAATCATAAAACACTTCTTAAGAATTAAACTATACCATCACTGACAGAGTTCCATTGCGGCGTATGAATCAAATTGGTTGAGTTTACTGTCATTGCTACTAGCAGCAATTAACCCTAACCTAACTACCTATTCTCGCGGGCATTTCTAAAACCATGGAAAATATAATAATTTATCATTATACCCATGTCTCTAACTAACAGGTATTCAAAAAAAGTGTACATTGCTAGGAGGACAAAAATTTAAGAAACTTTTAACATTTCCATTTTGTCATGTAAATTAATGCATCTAAATGTATGGCTAATTTTTGTGACAAAATGTAAAAGTTAAATTTTCTTAATTTTTGTCCTTAACAATGTACACTTTTTTAGAAAATCACCCAACTAGGTACACACATCCAAAATGTCTAAGTATCAAAAAAATCAAAGCACAATGCTTTGACATTTTTTTGATCCTTAGACTATTTGAAAATTCTGTCACCAGTAGAATGCTACATTGTCACTGAGTAACATAGGCTATATTCATTTTTTCTACATAGACGTATTGCGAACGACAGCTATCATAGGAATATTTTGATCCCTGGGCATTCATATGTGTATATAAGAATAAATTAGCTAGACAACTTGTAATTTAAACAATGGCAGTAATAAGGTTAAAGCTTTGGTAAATTTAAAGAGGATGTACGAATGAAAATTTATTAAATGAATGCAAGTGTTCATACTGATCCAGAGAACTTACTTCATAACCCCTGTAATCCACTTCAACATCGTCTCCATACACGTTTATCTGCTCGTGTGCATTGTTGAATATCGTGGCCGGGCGCGGGTTGCGCGGGTTGCACGCCATGTCGTCAGATATCATCAGGATAATCTGACTATCCGGGATCCCGAGCCGCTTCACACTGCGATAGATCGACAACACGTTGGCTACATGTCGATAATTAAACCAAAATCGAGAAGTATCTACTAATACCGCCCAGTTATTCGTGTGATTTGATTTTTGGAATTGCTCTGGAATCTAAAAACTTTTATTGTTAAGATAAAAATATGATTGGGAGATGTATCGCAAGAAAGGTAATTAACTATTACCTCTATTGTGAATATGCATGGTAATGTAGTTGTTATTGTGACGAAAAAGATTGAGAGTATATTTGATAATAACATCTTAAAACCATTAAAAACGATGGTTTAAACAATTTTAGGTGCGGCAATCAGTTCGTGTTATTTATCAGCTGTCATTGCTGTCAATGTCACAGATTATTTCATTACGTCTATCATCGCTGTCAAACAAGCAGCAAACTTGCCTTACGGTAGCACGGAATAGAAAAGTTCTGTGTTCGGTAGGTACAAAAATATAAATTTAATATTACGCATGGGGTGTTTTTATGTGTCTTAAATGGTAGCCTTTTTATAAGTTTAAGATAGATTCTGGCAATAATAAACGGCGTTGATACTCCAACACTCCTTAGTAGTCTGTGTCCAACACTGATGTGACAAGTTCAGGAAATCAAATAGTATCATAACGTCACGCCTTCATTCCCAGACTGGGGTAGGCAGAGCCACAGAATACCAACAACTATAAACTTGTTGATATTTCTGTAACCACACTTTGCACAATCTGGCCAAGATGTTTAATAGTGTATATTAGTGACAGGTTGCAAGCCCATCGCCTAACAGTACTACAAGCCCTAATATTCAAATAGTATTAACTCCGTTTATTCAGTGTACAGTTAGTGTAAACAGCTGCAGGTTTTTTGAAATTGCCACTGGTCCTCTGGGTCAGCTTTCGTTTGCCAGACTATACTGATGAAACATTTGTTATTACTTATTATTACCAAAAGATACAAAAGCTTACTCTGTGATTTTAGTAATGATAAAGGAACAGAATGGATATGACATACCTACAGAATAAACGTGCCTACCTAAACTACCATAGCAAACATAAAATGGCGGACTGTCACATGTCTAAGTGCTGCCCCGATTTGATAGTAATAACAAAGTTATCAATAAACCAACCATATGGATGGGAGGTTCTCAACTCGTCTGTTCTGCACGTTCAGTACTTCGCATGTCCTGTATAAAGATGCAGTAGCAGTGGAATACCTGAAGGGCTTGCAAAACGTCGTCTTGAGCATAGCCAGCACGGTGGGCCCTTTCTACCTTAAAGGAAAGGAAAGGTCGTAAATGGTCCCATAGAAAATTTGGACTTATCCGATGATGGAATCCATGAGTAAACTACGGAACTCCTCAAAAACTGCGGACATATTTTGCTATTTTCAGCATTGGCATTCCAAAAGCTTTAGGCTAGGTTCACATGAACGCGTGGTTGACGCGGCGCGCGGTACAAGATTCTAACAAAGTAGTGCTATCGTATACATGACTGCGCGTGCTGCCATGAATGCAATGAGCCGCCTGTCATTTCATCATCTCTTTTTACTTAGGAACATAAAATTAAGTTTTTTTTTTTTTTTTTTTTTATAACATCACGCCTTTTTTCCCAGAGTGGGGTAGGCAGAGCTACAGAAATAACAACATATCTAAAAGGATTTGTTGGTAATTCTGTAACCACATTTTGCACAAACAGGCTAAGATGTTAACCAGTGTATTACTAGTGACAGGTTGCAAGCCCATCGCCTAACATTACTACAAGCCCATATTCCCTTAGTCGCCTCTTACGACATCCACGGGAAGACATGGAGTGTTCTAACCCGGCAACCACACGGGGTTAAAATTAAGTTAAAAAGAGATAACATTATTTTTGAGTGTTCGATGTCGGAATGCTTATTATTTACATAACTGATTTTTTGTATATGTCAACGTGCCATATCCATTCTCTTCCTTTATCATTGGACACACTGACTGACAGTCGGTCGTACGTTGCGTCTTGCTTTACTCACTTCAGTCAGTCAAAAAATGGATGGGAAGTAAATAGAGATCGTAATTCATTTGTATTATTGTAATTAAATTAGCCAATCATGACTAGTCGCAATCCTAACACTCTTATGAGTGTCCCAGACGAACAATTTGATTATCTGTTTAAAATTGTTTTGATCGGAGATTGTGGCACGGGGAAAACATGCATTGTGCAACGATTAAAATCTGGAAATTTTATAGAAAGACACGGGAATACGATAGGCGTTGACTTTTCAATGAAAACAATAATAGTGGACGGAAAGAGGGTCAAGGTGAGAAGATCTAATTTAGTGTTTAACTGCGTATAATCTTTGAAATATAATAATATTGTGGGTGGTGCTTTCAGCTTCAAATATGGGATACGGCGGGTCAGGAGCGATTCAGGACAATCACTCAGAGTTATTATCGGTCTGCGAATGGGGTCATTATCGGTAGCTATATTAATAAAATTGTATCTTTTACTGTCGTAGAAATGAGTCATAATAAAATATTATATTAATGAAAGGAACAATTTTATATTTTTTCCAGTGTATGATATCACGAAACGCTCTACTTTTTTGTCCCTCCAAAAATGGATTGAAGAGGTCAGGCGGTACACTTCATCAAATGTGATTGTCTCGCTAATTGGCAATAAATGTGACTTGCTGGAGCAACGAGAAGTGGAGCCGGATGAGCCAAAGTCTTTTTGCCGCTATGTTCCAGAGATTATGTTTGTTCTGGAGACATCTGCCAAGGACAATACTAATGTTGAAGATACATTCCGCAGCCTAGCCACAGAATTGAAGGTATTTTTATCTACATAAGTTTTGTATTTTCTTAACAAAGTAAGGACTTTACACTACAAGTGCGCCAACTTATTTGCTTCTTCATTCTTCATAAACTCAACCAATCAATGGAAAATGTTGGGATAGTTGATAGTATAGAGACTGTATCCTATCATTATTAAAAAACGTTTCACAAACATCATTTTGTGAACTGCTGTGTTTTCCGTAACTGTTAATATTTCAGGATCTATTTCAAAACCTTTGTGTAGAACCCTATTGTTTAGGTTACGTGCATTTTATAAAATCCTGAAATATTTACAGTTTCAGAAAAAAAGCAGTCTGCCAAATTATTACTTTGTGAAATGAGTTTTTTTTTAAATCAAATGACGGTAAACCATAGAGACAGACATTAATATTGTTATCAAAGAAAAAATAAAGTCCCAAAAACATCTTTCATGTGAATAGAATTGTGGGCTAAAGCTTGTTGATAATGAATGAGTTTGGTTATATCATAACTGTTTACATCCAACTAACAGGGAAAGCCTCACGTTTAATCAAACCAGTAACAATAAGTGTTGTTCTATGCTGTAGTTACAACACACTTCAGGCTATTGTGAGCGACCTTCAGGCTGGGCAGGACAATAAACATGCCCATTCTTAACACACAATAGTTTAATGTGAAAAAGTTTTCACTAAACTGCATTAGCTTAGTCATTATTATTCATGGTCAGGTTAGTTATTGAGCTGTTAATTTATAGTTGACAACAACCTGTGACAGTTAGCACTCCTGTGATAAAATACAATATGTTACAACAACTAGACAGAGATTAATTCTGTTCTATCTCCCGCCCACCCATTTACTGATAAAAGCCTTTGAAAGACTAACCTCTCAATAGAATACCCCATTAAAAGAATAACCTCTTGGAACAAAATGTATGAGTAAGTTATTTGGTTAACTAACCATTCACTATAAGGGAAACCTTAACAGCTAAAGCACAGATAACCCTTATAAATAGCGCTTTAAAAAGCATATTGAACAGCTTTTCTAAATAAAACCCTTATAAAACCCATTTGAAAACCCTTGAATCGGATAGCGGGTTTTAAAAGCAAATCAAACAGCTTTTAAGCGATATAACTAGACCCTGTACATTTGGTGCTGTTGACACAAAATCGACGTCACAGCGCATATAGGCTGATTAAAATTAGTTTTATCGTAATCATTTATAATGTACATGTCAATTACTTTAGTTAATCTTTATCGAGATTAAAAATAAGCAAAGATATACAAAATGTCGAATTGATTTCGCCAAAGCTGGCAAATCACGTCATCGGACTGTCGTGCCGGATCGCCGAGCCCTCAGCACGCTCGATACATTTTGTATCGGCGCGGTTACGGCATATGACGTCGTTGGCGTTGGGAGCACGTAAAGTTGCAGCCGACCGTGGCGTTCAAAAGGTTAATTCATTTTTGACCGTCTTTCACCTACGCAGCCAATTAATTATTATGTAAACTGAAATAGTTATATGTATTTTTATTTACGTGCATAGTTTTACATTGATAGGTTTTAGAAAATTAAATATCAATTTGGTAACACTAACGGTAGTGTTATAATGTTATAAAAAAACCTGCTGTATGTGAAATTACGTCACTTTTACGTCAGCGGCACCAAACTTGTGGGGTCTGGATATAACCCATTTGAAACCCCTTGAATGGGATAGCCGGCCAAAAGTCCACACAGACAAGTATGGGCACAGCTAGTTTGGAATAAAGCACAATTTTAAAAGACTAGAACTTTTATTTTTACACCTTCCTATAAATGGTTAAATGAAACTTTACAAAACAAAAAAGTACCTACTTGTGAATGAAATGTCAAAGAGATAAAACAAATTGTATAGCATTGTTATCGTGCTAAATGTATAAAACAGTGAGCATTTTTTCCCATGTATATTTATGAGGTCAGTTATAATACTAAAGAAGGTGGCTAACTGCAATGTAGTAGTTAAATCATTCTACACTCTGTTAATAACCACATTAACTTTAAAATGCTTACTTTATTACTATGCTACATTTAGCTGCCTTCTTTGGTATTACGGAAGAGTTGCCATTGTATGGATCTATATACTATCTAATACTTTTTACCCCATTGCCAAAGATGCTTAAATATGGGGTGTATAAATAATCGAACATTGGCTGAATTGCAATTATGACTTATTTGTTATATTTGACCCCTTTCAGAGACAGCATGACAACAGTGAAGGCCCTCCAGCAGAGTCTGATTCTGTGGTCCTCGGCGAGAGTCACCCAGTGACAAGGTGTCAACCATGTCGTTCTTCTTAGAACAATTATCAGGTATTCTACATGTTATAAGTTTGGTCTCAAAATTACCTTTGTTTATTTTTTATATACACCAAACTTTTTGAAGAATGTTTTATATGTGATTAAACATTGTCACAAACTGGACTACCTGTTAATTCATGGCAACACAGAGATCTTATGTTCATTCATCTCAGTGCAAGATTAAATCTGAATAGTATTTGTATTCTTCAAATGTGCCTTTAGTCATTAAATTGTTAGTTGGATTTAAAATTGGGAAATATTAATTGACAAAATATTAACTTCGTTATTGACAAACGTTTTGCTTCGGATATATTCTTACTTCGGAAGAAATATGTTCACCTCATACAAATGAAATTATGAAATTCCAATTACCATTATGTGGTTATAATTAAATGAAGCCAAGCATAACAAGCACTGCACTGCATTCACTTTCTCTCTGAATATAGATAACTGACAAGTAGTTAACTTAATGTGCTAGATAATTATTATGATCTTGTTTTTTTATAACTTTAAAGAGATTATTTTGAACTTTATTTTTAAGATAGGTATTTTTTTTTACTTTTACTGAATTGTATTTGAATTATTGAGTTAATGTTTTGTTTCTGTTGGTGCTCATATTAATGATCTTATTGTGCTATCATAGTTTTGGTTTTTAATAACTTCTCCTGAATAACATTTCCACCAGTATTCAATTGAATATAATAATAATTCACAAAGGTCTTAAATTTCTAAAAGTACCCAAAAAAATAAAAATTATGAGTGATTAGTTTGAAAAAGTTGTTGTTTAAAATCTCTTAAGTATATCAAAGCTCAAACAAGTAATATCAAGAGTTCTGTGTAATGTTGATGAATTTAAATATATAATTATACCTAAAGCGGACTCAAAGGTGGAAATGGTTAATAAACTAGTGTGACTCGTAGACGGAAATGGTGAATATATTAGTATTAAGCTAATCAGTTTCGATACTGTAAATATCTAGATAATGTAGCCTTTATACCACCTAGTCGAGACTGATATAAGCCATATTGATTGTTGCATTCTCAGAAATTCATATATTTACTATGTATGTAAACAAATGCATGAGTAGGTCGTATGATGTAGGTCATTTATTAGAAATTGGGCTCTTAAACATTGTGTCGCTTTAGTTAGCCTGTAAATAAAAGAAGTTATTCTGTTTGCCTAAATCTAACTTGCTACGCTGGTATAGCGAGTAAAGCTAACGTTAGCGTTTTTTTGGTATGGAGTCGCCATCAATTCTATACGTTAAGTCTATCCCAAGGGTAGCAGCAGCGCTAAGGTGTCATTTGCAATCTCGTGTATCGAATTCATCTATAGAAAGTTACCGATATGTTGTTTCTAACAAGGTTTTTTTTTCATGTGTAAAGCAAAATAAATACTGCTATGGCTCACTCACATATCTCGTGAACACTTGGTTACTGCTTATGCTTGCTCTGGTTAAGCCTCAAAAAACAAGGTTAGTACGTTTCCGTTTTTTTCTTTTTAATTTTTATCTTTCCACAAAATATATTATAAATATTCCCTTTATTGTAAAAGAAAACGTACAGTCCTAGTTTTTCATAATATCTTCGACATATTCAATAGTAAAAATCGGAGTAGGTTTAAGGGCAGAGAAGCGTTATTGCATTTTGTATGGAAATTTTCATCCTCACAATCCTTTTAATAGGTGAGTACCTAAGCCGCAGCAGTGTTTATTTTGTTCGTATAACGACTCGCGCTAGTTTGCATTGTTTAATCTACAGCGTGTAAGTTGTTAGATCAGGGTAAACCAATCGACTCCCTTCAGTAACGGCCTTTTTATAATTAACTACGTTAAATAATATGCAACTTGTATATAATTTAATTTTAATAGATGTCAATAATATTGCCTATACTTGAAAATTTGTAGAATGTAGATAACGTCCAATTGTATTATTAATTAATAAAACGTACTAGTAAAGTTTTACTCACAGTTAAATGTATAATGCATGCCTTTAGGCCTACCTTTGTTGATAGAGTTATTATGACTGTGATTTTATTTCTCACTGCAAGTTCTTTTGAATCTTAATTTACATATTGTGATACAGACTTAGTTTAATTAATGGAAATTATATTTTTATTATATTAATAAGCAATTATAATTAAAAATCCTTACAGTGCTGGATCGCAAATAATACTTTATTTTATATTCGTACTAAACACTTCTAAACCGACCAAAATATCATTGGTAAATGTCAATTTAATTTCTGTATTCAATTCCACAGTTACTTATAAAATATTGTTATACACAAAGCATTTTTTTGTCGACCCATTAGATGAAGTTTACATTGTGATTCTTAGTGTCACTGACTATGATATCCAACTGTTTGGTTACGTGTATGCCTGAAATCCATCCGAACTTTCCGGAATCGGTCCCCATGCCTCCAAAAGCTCTGACCAGCTGGCCACTTTGCTTGAATACTTGCACTCTACAATTGCCGGAGTCTCCCACAAGAATGAAGCCCATAGGGTCGACCGCAAGAACTTCTGGCTGCCTGAATTGCCCCTTCCTTTGTCCTACTGACCCAAATTCTATTATTTTGTTTTTGTCTGCCTTGTTGTACACCTTGACCCTTCGGTTTCCGCTATCGAGAACGATTATGCGGTCGTTGGTGACGGCGACACTCGTCGGCGCGTTGAGTTCAGTGCTCGTGACTTCTCTGGTCTCCCAGTTGTTGGCGGAATATATTGTCTGAGGTTTGGTCACCACGCCGATTTGGTCAACGTATTTTCCGTCAGGTTGCAAAATCTGGAAGTGTGGTGAAAATTTTAAGTTACAAAATGTCGAGCGTTGATACATTGCTTCTTATACAAAATAGGCGCATGAGTTTTGTAGCTGTCAGGAGTACTCGTGAGGGGGCTCTTAACGGCGGCGACGCTGTTTTGAAATTAAAAAGACTAATCCGGGATTATTTTGAAAATACATTAAAATCATCGTTAATACTTTTTAAACCTTTCGTAACTTACACCTAGGTACCTACTAAAATACCGTAAAAATATTTTCCGGACATGATCATCAACGATCAAAGCATTTTACCTAAGTAGGTAGGTAGGTAGGAAATAAACTTGTAATGGTTTAAGATTGTTCAGGTCACAGAGCTCTTGCAGCTACATTTAATCAGTAAGATATTCCGAAGTCTTCCCATGTTGAATTAATTTTATGCTCTTCATACCTGAATCCGATCATTCCCGGTGTCAACCACGTAAATGTGGTGGTTCGCGTTGTCAGTAGCGATGCCCTCAGGCGACCGGAACATGCCGACACGGCTACCCTTCTGCCCGATGGAGCGTGAATAGTCGCCGTCCTTGGTAAACACATGGATGCAGTGCTTCCACTTGTCTGGAAATAGTGGTGGCATGAAGATTAGGTAGGAAGCACTACACCTAAAGGTGGGTACGAATTAGAGCAGCCTCGGGTTGAGGCATGTACGGCTCACCTATTTTGCTCAAACTCGTACGCGCTAATGTGCTGTGCGCGAGCGGCGCGCGGCGAGCCCCAGAGAGTCGGTCTCTTTATCGTGCTCAAAGGTGCCTCAGTGTGCGTGCGTCGCATAATTTGGACGTGTATGCGAGCGTGCCGCGGGCAGTTGTGTGTGAAAGTTGCTGAGCCGTTCCACCACTATTTTATTCTTCTTCTTGTTAATAATTCAGTGAATTATGATTTATGATAAATGCAACCGCGGCTGTCATCGTGTCCGACGCCATTTTGTACAACGCACAATGTCGGTTCGCGAGCAGCTCGCCGCGCGGGGCGAGCATGCCTCAGGCTGAGCCGCTCAGATTCGTACCCAGCTTAAGAGTTAAACTTCTACCTTTTTTAGCGAACTGGCAATAATTTAGGCAGAGTATAGTGGAAAATCGTGGAGGAAAACTGGCTTTGAAAACTTAAGTGGGGATCCGAGCGGAGCGTGATTTACGTCGAAGGTACACAACTGATGCATCCTTTCCACCACTAGCACCGTGGACGGTCATTCCGCACACATATCTTCAGCCTCTACTATCAGGAGTCCCGCTGGCTCGGTTGCCTCCTCTAGCATTAAAACATTTTGTGGATAAGATGCTTAATATATCTTACCAGTGACGTAGATCTCTCCCAAGCTCTTCATGAAGGCGATGTGCACAGGACACAGCATGTCATCACAAGTCAGGCGCGCCAGGATTTTGGCCTGCGTCCGTTCCACCACCAGCACGCTGTGGGTGTCCATTCCGCACACGTAGAGATGGTTGTTCCACGGACTAATGCCGACCCCGGCCGGGCGTGCGGTCTTCCGCCACACGTAGTGGGGCATAAAAGTGCGGGATCTGGGTAATAGAAAAATAGTTGGCGAGTCAAAACCGTATTCATAGAATAGGGAGAAGTGAATCATACGTTTCATTATCAACCTTTTCGACGCCAACGACTCATATATCAGCACTGCAGGCTCTAGGATATATTAGTCATGGTTACCTTCGTGTGGTCAAAAAGTTTTTGGTCAAATGTTTCATTTCCCAAATTTTCATTTGCCAAACCGCTTAGTTTTCTGTAACCGTAAATATTTCAGGATTTTATTAAAGCTAACCTCACCTAACCTAAAGGTTTCTACACGGTAGTACTAAAATAAATTCTGAAAAATATATATAACATTGGTTTGGCAAATTAAAAGTTTGGGAAAAGAAACATTTGACCAAAAATATTTTAGCGCAATCGGCAGGCTCTCATAGCTGACAGTGGAAAATAGACTTGATTGTCTATGAGGTAAAGTTGACATTACCTCTGGTGTTGAGCCGTCGATGGCGTGTGAGTGACAACTTTTGTATTTGACATACATAGCGTTGAAAAGGTTAAGGGCTGTGCCTAAGTTGGGTTGTAATTTTAGTACGATAACTAACGACCCGCCCTCGCTTCGCTTCGGTTTATGTACGTTTTCAGTAAAACCCGTACATAAATCAGAATTTATTATACATGAAAACCTTCCGTGAAAAATTATCTAACTAATGGTGAAAACCTACTTATCATCCGTTACGTGGTTCAAGGAGTTAGCGGATATACTGACAGACGTAGAAAGCGACAGAAAAGAAGATAAAGATTATTTTAACCTTGAGAAGATACATACCCAAGGTTGTCTGGAAGAGATCGCTTATAGCGATAAGACCGCCTGTTGTCTACCGTGTAAGAATTTCATGTTTTTGTCTTTCCATGTTTATTTTTCTTTGTGTGGTGTTCAATAAAGCGTATCCATGTTTATTTTTTATTCTGTGGTATTCAATAAAGCGTATTTGTATTGTATCTACCATATCGCTCTTTCGACAAACATGATAGATACCTATTCACGCAGATGCTTTCCTACTTGAAACTCACTCGGGCCTGGCCTAGCCTGGTAATCTTTATACACATCGAATTGAAAGATGAATATAAAAATACTATACACAAAAAGCTAAGACCAAAATAGTGCTTGTTAATATCTTGAGATTAGCGTTCTGATGAAAGTTAACAACAAGGCAACGTTCAGAGGAACCAGCTTGCATCTCCGATGACAAAGATATATTCGTTAAACCTAATCTGCCCTCCTAAACACATAAGCAGTATCTCAAATGCAGTAGCCAACGCAAATTCCATCCTATAAAATCTTCGTAATAAGGTTGTATTTGCCACAGGAGTTTTGTCTCAAAGACTGCCTTTTGTGTTAGCAGGGCAGTAATAGGCTCCATAACCTCTAAAGGTAGTAATAAAATAAATAATATACCTGGCGCGCTCAAACGGACACCATTGCTATTAATGTTAGCCAGTTAAGTAATAACACATAATATCTGCTTGCGCAAACATTATTAGGCTTGCTAGTTTATAACCACTCAACAGCTAATAAAATGAAATGACCTGGTACAATCAAGGGCATAAATATATATACGTTCCCAAAACGTCAAAAATGTCCATACACCTTTATGTCACTGGCAATAAGGTCCATTTAAACATATATTTGACCCGATGGCTGTATAGATAAATAAATAAATATCTCAGGACAGCTCAAGGCTTGTACTATGGGTACTAGACAACGATAAACTTACTTGAAAACTCCACTTATCCAAGTCTCAGGAACAAATACTCGTGCTCATCACACAAATATCTGCCCTTACCCATTTGAACCCAGGGCCCCTAGCTTCGAAGGCAGGGTCAGTAGGTACCAACTAGGCTAGCTTGTCGATATTAATGCCAAGTAGGTTCCTACTTACTTACCTACAACATACATACAAAAGTAGCCTATGTATGAAAAAATATCGTCGGCTACAGAATCCCAGTATTATTTACAACGTTATTCCTAGGACTCCTTGCAAAAAAAGTCGACTTTTAGTCCAAAAACAGGATTAAAGACAGTTCCAATATTTGGACAGGTAAGTATGACCGCTAGCTTAAATCTAGATATCTATGTTTCTACTGCTAAACACGACGACGCGGTTAGCCTAGTTAAAATTAACCCTGCCGACGAAACTAGCAGCCCTCGGTTCGATCCCCAGTAACAACACGCACAACTTGTCGGACGGTATAGGACAATTTGCTTAAGATTTTTCCAGAAGTAGAAGGATTAGAGACCTGTAATGCAGCGCCAGGCTATCTTCATTCTCCAATGGATTGTTCTGCCGGGCAGCCTCAGGCTCAGGTTCGTCGGACTCTGCCTCCAGAGGCGTGGCAGAGTCCAACTCGATGCAGAAGTTCTCCTTGTCGAAGACGAATCTATCGGAGTACCATTTGGACACGTCCGACAAAAGCTGTACTGCGTTCTGATGCAGGTTTATGTATGTGGTTACCTGTAAAGGATACGTCAGGGAATGTGATAACAGATTATGAAAGACAAAGGTAACCGCCCTGCTATGTATTACGCCTGTGTGGCCCTCATAATGGTCAACATTTAGGACATTATTAAAAACTAGGGGAAGATCAAATTATGAGAGATTGCTCGATAATGGTAAACCGATCCGAACGATATACCTCGTAGACAGGGATTACCTTCGACTTCCATTAGTTTAATAAATAAAACACGTTTTGTCTTGGCTTTAAGAAATGGACAAGTTTTAACATTCGTCATTGACCCAAGTTATGTTTTGTAGGTAGATCCACTACTGTGATCGTCATTTGTCTTCGATACAAAATAGGCAATCAAGTATAGGAGAAAACCGGCTGTTATTAAAGTAAGGAAGAAGTAAAAAGATTTATAAGTAAGTAGGTAGGTAGTTTAAATCGGTAGCGGTTTTTTGGTATTTAAAACTTCAATTTAAGCATAAAACGGTATATTTAGTCATGGAGAAAGCCAGTTTAGTTAGTAAGTATACAATGAACTCGCATAGGTACGTAAAACGTGTCATTATAGGGACCTATCTATCTGATTTGATCTCGTCAATTACATCCACGTTTAGGCATTATCATTTTTCAGATTATCATAACGATGTAATGACGACGATAAATTTTCTTTAAGTATAACACGTGTACCCACCGAAGTACTTACTATTGAAATCAAAATGAAATGCCAGAGAGAACGAGTGCGAACAAAGAAAAAGAACTTGTTGCAGTGCAAGCGACTACGAGGTACGCTATTATTTGTTACCTACGAGTATGCCACGTTGAGGTAAAGCAAACTGCACAGGCTTGTTGAAACCAAACCATGTGTAAAAATATTTTTTTTGGTGTCCTCTATCCTGGCGATGGATTCTTCAAACCGAGAATATCACGTTATAGATGAAATCATACATACCTGTACCATCCCAGAGTGGGGTAGGCAGAGCTCCAGAAATACAGACAGAAATACCAACTCTAAAAAGACTGATAATAAAATTCTGTAACCACATTTTACACAATCAGGCTAAGATGTTTACCATTGTATTAGTGACATGAAATCATGATTTATAAATATCATACTGGTAGGTACCTGATTCATATCGCATGATATCGATTAAGGCATTATTTTGCATATAAGTGTACTTAATGTGTAGGTAGATATAGGTATTTATTACATATGGGTACCTGTTAAGTGTTTTCTTTAAAGCTGTATATTTTCTGGATAAAGCCTAACTAAATCACGAAATACCGAAAAGACCGAAAGGAGGTACACAATTTGTTTACCTGGTGTTTCACACACTGCTGTTCAATAAGAGATGTGGTACGTACACAATGATTTAGTACCCAATAAAATTTCAATCAACGTGGTAAAACATTGCGGGTTGGCGTTATGGCACACAGCACCAGCATCCTGAACAAGTAGACTAATAAACAAATTCAGCATTTTGTGTGTTGAGGAAATTTGGACTGTCAACCTTTTTACTATCAAAACAAACATTTATCGCTTTCTGCTTCTTCGCTTACCTACAGTGCAACAGCGTACGGCAAACAGGTTAAGAATAATTACGTCGCGGAGCAACAAACCTTGTTTTTGTCTTGCACTTGTTCCTTCATTGACATGGTTTTCATCGCAACTTGCTGTGCTTCTGCTAGAGAGGTCTTAAGCGCCAATGCCGACATGTCTCCCGATCTTTGCAGGTCAGAAGTTTCTTTGAGCAGCTTGTCCTTGGTTTCGATGATGGCGTTGATTTTTTCGTCGGCGGTTATGGTGATCTGTTTCGTTATGTGTTCGCAGCGATCCTGGTACATATAATTAAATGAGAAGCTTATATAGTAAGTTAAGAATGCACCCAGTTTGGATGTGAAAAAAACATCACAATTACCATGATCAAAAGTAGGTAAGTAGGTATTCGGAATAAGGTATTTAAATTAGAAATGTAAATTAGTGTATAACCTAACGACTGTTATGTATGTTTCTATGTAAACACTTAATTGTAGTTAAAAAAAGAAATTCAAATACAATATTCAAAGAACAGGAACGTAAGTACAAGGGCGAACTTATGATTCGAACTCGAAGACTCTTCGAATTCGAAGGTTAATTGAAACAAAATATGTTTTCTTTGTGTAACGAAAATTAGTCATACAATTGCATGGTTAATCTTCGTTACACAAAGGAAAAATGTTTTGTTTCAATTAAACATTGACATCAATTAGAGCCTTAACTATGTACAATATTTTTGCAATTCTCCCATTACTCGCGAACAACAATGATCGTTGCTCTATGTATTTAGGTAGGTATCGTTGTATAAGAAGCGAGTAGGGAAACTGGCATGCATCGATTCGATTGGCAGGCATCGAAAGGTGATTAAAAATCGTAAAAATCCCACCCAACATAGATAGTCATCAACATAGTAGCCCCCTCAGAATATTACCTTGTAGTATTCAATTTTATGCTCCAGCCTTCCAGATGCCGCTTCCAACTGTTTCAGGATAGATTCCACCTGTGTCCTCATGTCATCCAAGTGTTGCGCCCAGCAAACGCGGCAGAAATTCTACCAGGAAAACACTTTAAAAGCCTTTAAGTGGGTAAACCAAGCAAGATTGAAACCAGTTGGCGCTTTAACATTGCTAGTAAGGAAATTGACATTTATCTAAGAGATTGTGGGCTACTAAAACACTTGTGGTCTGATTCAAATAAAGTAGTAAATTTATGAAATAGTAACATGCATAATATAGCTTCCTTTGATGGCTGTCGGTATCATATTGCAACATGCGTTTTTCAAACTTTGGATTCTACTAGATGGGCTGTTTACCCTATAATCCCTTGCGCTTAGTGGTAAATGATTTAAGTTTTTCACCTAGGTATGCGTATTTGAGCCTTTTAGGGTCGAAAATTTAGGACCGTGGGGACAAGGATAACACTATATTTTTAAAGATCTCCTAAGCGCCTGGTCGACGCAACTCGTGACCAAAGTGCTGGCCTTTTTACTTTTACTTGGCACAAAGATTACATTGCCATTCAACGTGGCAATGCTGCCAGCATTTTGGGAACGAAGCCCACTGGCAGCGGTTTGTTAGATTAGTTTTAAGTAAGTTTGTAATTTCGTTTGTTAGTTTTTGTTGTTTTATTTAAGTCTAATTTAAAAATATCTAAATTGGAATTGGATTGTAAGGAATATCTAAATTGACTAACTCAACACATTCCCAAATTATATTTACCGAATTATACTCGCACCTACCCACACCACACTTCACAAACTCGACGGATATAAATTTAAGTCGCAAAGTGCAAAATCTATTAACTAATTCGCTTTGATTTTCAGGCATGTATTTACATATATAGGCAATAAAAACCGTTAACATAAGGTAAGAGGGCTAGCGATCAAGGCTCGTGGTAAGCAGCAAGAAGACATTTTCTCTTGTTGGTGGAACTCTCCTACACTGACACAAATTCTTCTAAGTAGAGTAGTTACTTACCAGTCTGCAGTGTTCACACGAAGTGATATCAATATTATCACACATCGTCTGACACTGGCTGCACCTCACTCCAGCAGCATACAGTTCCACGCTCTGCAACCCTGGTACCGGGGTGGTGGGTGGAGTAGCAGTAGGGGTAACAGTAATAGAGACCTTTGGCTTGTCATTTTTTATGCCCACTAGTTGGAGGAGGGAGTCTATGTAAAGGTTTGAAGGCAGGTCCTTGAGGAAATTCGGACCATTCACATGGATTTTGGTGCGGCAGATCGGACATTCAATTATTGGTAGATCTGGAAAAATATGTTGATGCATAAAAAAATTACTTTTCAAACTATAGATTACTGGATAATACTGTCAGATACTTTGTTCTTACTTTGTGAAGGAAATATACTTAAGAAATAGTTTTTGTCAAAAACTGTAAAATAAACTCAAATACTACTGTGGTACGATCTCTATACAGCTTACCAATTTAACCGACTGAAATTGGAAACGATAAACGGCTGAATTATAGCTGAATTTCAATCTATTGTACAGTCGGCCTGATAAGTAGTTACTAACTTTTGTACCTTGTCGCTTTAAAACCTTTAAACGATTGGTGCAGCAGCACAAACATGGTGTTAACGTGACAAAGCGCTAAAGTGAGCAGCTAGCAGCTACTTATAAGAACAAGACCGTGATATTTTAAAGAAAATACAAACGAGCTATGTACACGGCCAGGCACGCCATGCAGAAGGTATGCTGACATGGAAGCATCTTCGGGTTATGCAGCACCTCCAGGCACAGCGCGCATTGCACCAGCTCCTGAATGCCGCTGGATGACAACCTGCCAGAAGGTGCAAAACTTCATAGATTTTACATACATAATAACATCACGCCTTCATTCCCAGAGTGAGACAGGCAGAGCTACAGAATTACCAACTACCCTAAAAAGACTTGAATGTTGATAATTCTGTAAGCACACTTTGCACTAGTTGGGTAAGATGTTTACCAGTGTATTACTCGTTGTGTCAGGTTTTTAGCTTTTATTTGGAAAAATTCAACCATATCAGACCCTTTATTCAACTCGGTAAAACTATATTGCTTTTGACATGTTATCGTATTGTCAACGTAACGATATACCTCTTATTTATGTTCTTGTCAAAAGACATGATTTTACTTAGTAGAAAGAGGGGTCTGATATGGTATTTAATGGCAATGAAGTCGAAAGTGGAGTTTCCTTCTTTATTATATTTATTTTATACTCGTAGATGAGTTTTCCCACACTTCTATTTATCTCTGCGGTAAAGTTATTTTTTTGCCGAGCGTTTCCCAACACGGTGGGTCTACGTTAAGTTGTATAGCGGAGATCCTGTCGCCACCTTCTGACTCCATCATGAGATCAGCTCTTAAATACCATAATATTGCATGGTCATCGGGTTTACATTTGTGGTTCAAATTTCAACCCATTTCGTTAACGGGAAGTGGTTCTAATTTGACTTGCAAGATTTAAAGTGGACAACTCAAACATTATTATGTGCAAACCAACAGTGCAAGATAAATAAAAGCTTGGAACAATAATGTTCCAGCTAACACTTAAGAGATTGAGAAAAGGGAATGGTTGTACATCGAGTGGGCAAGGGTACAAAATTTAAGAAAAGATGCCATACCTTCATCAAATAAACTAGCCACAAAGAAATATTGTGTTTATACATGTTTATGGGCGTTTTCCAAAAGAAGTGTACATCGTTAAGGAGAAAAGTTAAGAAAATTTAACTTTTCCATTTCGTCACGAAAATTTATGGTATGGCTTTTTTTGGAAAACGCCCTTATAGATGCTTAAACTTACATAAACTGCACATATAACTATATACATTTATTTAGAGGACAGTTGATAAATGTTTAAAGGAATGATAACCTTTTTTACCCGACTGCGTCGGAAGGGTTGTTTTTCGAGTGTATGTTTGCGTGTCTATGTCTTTGGTACGGCTTGATAGATTTTAACACATAAGATGTCGTTACATTCGTCTTCTTGTTTGTGGAAGTGACATTAGGTTATATTTTCATCAAAGCAATGAAACGCTCTGAATTTTTAATTTGAATGTAGTATACATACAGATGACAGTATCAAAAAGAAGTTAAATTTATTAAGCGTAGTTAACCATGCAAACAACGAAGGCTAATAAAGTTCCTTTGTTCGACGAAAAACATCCGCAATGTACTTATGGCAAACTTTCAACGCACAACGGAAAAGTTTCATGGATAATTCAATTGCGTAAGTTAGCATTCCCAACTTTTTGCACCGTACCCGAATGCAATTGGAATTTTAAAGTTGCTTTTTATTATTAAAACGAGTTTTTTTTTGTCTGGGTACTCACCTCCGGGGTTTTAATTCCTGGTTCTGCGAATACTTGTTCAAAGAAGACTGTGAGGACTTGAAGAACTGCGCCTCCTGTCCATTAGGAGTCCCCGGTGACTTTGGGCTCACGTGCCCATCTTTGTGCCCTTTAAAACTTTTCAAAGAGAAAAACGACGGTTTTTTCTTTAATTTCTCAGCCATTTTGCAACTTAGCACTTTCAATGACAGTCGTCTACTGAATCAAATGATAACATTATCGCTAATTTGTTGTTGCAAAAGATAATGACGTATTCAAACGATTTTTCTTTTTGATTTTCCCATTCATGACAACAATAAAGAGAGATGGATTTAATTAAAGTCGTGTTTGCGTCCTTTTCTAGTTGTCAGGTGTTCCCTCTCTGATTCCATTAAGGTGTTCCAATCGCTTGATAAGATTGTAATAAGTAATTAGATTAGATTGTTATACATATACGATCGTATTTATCTTTCACTTGATGGCGGATCTGTTTCACAGCACATAATATTATTGTCATTGTATTTCCGGTAATTATAATGCAATGAATATTTTATAATTAAATAGTGAATAAATAATTACAATTATCCGTTTACTTCACTTCTTCGGTACAGTCGAACTCATAAGTAGCTGTACATTTTAGTACCTTGTCGCAATAACGTATTAAACTGAGAGTTGTTTGAATTTGGTAAATCAATAGTGTGACAAGGTACAGTCGAAGTCATGTTTCCACTTTACTGCCTTGTCTATTATACTGTCATATATGAAATTGTCACAGCGATTAAAATGACAAGGTACTTACTAAAATGTAAACATAACTTCGATTTTTACTAAAATGTTCAGCTTCTTTATGAGTTCGACCGTAAATTAACTAGCATTCAATGATTATGGAGGCAACGAAGTTACCGAAGGTTCCAAGACATACATTATCAATGTTTTTTTTCTTCAATTTAGCATTTGATATTGTACGGAAACTACGATATTGGTCCTTCGTACCGGATCCTTGTACAGTGCAGTAGCTCCTCATGGATAAGTTCGCGTGAATAGGTACTAGTTTTATCATTACATATCCTTTTGCAGTAATTTGCATTTATCAGTTACTGAATACTAATAGTAAGACATAATCATGTATTAGATAATACGCTGTCTTATCAGAAACTACCTACTTACCTCAGGATAAGTGTGCGTTTGTATGTTCCTATTCTGTGAATATTGTATTTAAACTTCTGCTTTTTGTACAATAAACGGAGGATTTAACACGGGTGCTATCTTAATCGTAACCAATTGTGATTTCGCCCGTTGTGTTAGTGTTATTGACACATAGGTGCCCTGCACTGCTCCCACAACTTGTCTTTTCTCGCCTCTCGCTCAGTGCGTCTCTATCGTTACAGACTAGATAGGGAGATCCGAGCGACAAACAAGTCGCGGGCAACATGACATGTTGACAGCACTTTGTCCTATCGTACGCTAGCGTTTCTATTCGTTTTTAAACTATAGCTTCACGGGTTGGATGACGTGACTCCTCGTAATACATCCTCATCTAGGCTAGGGAGCAGATTAAATAAGAGTTACTACGTAAGCTACGGCCTCTGAGCCCTCACTTGTAGGAAAAAGTTAATGCAGAATAAGGGCCATGCTCCATAGGTATGCTTTAGCTATTTCTATAATTTCACGAGAAGTTTTGCATAATTATGACTTTTTTTTTTAAGGAGGAGGCACACGAGCTCTCAGGCCACCTGATGGTACTTAAGTAGAATCTGAGACCCATCGACATTTGATTTCTCAAGACTATAATCCTAAGACCTCAAATGAGGACGAAGATTGAATGCCTCTATGCTAGTAATTTCACCGGTTGTCTTATCCCCACACCGGAACACAACAATGCGAACACATGCTTGGCGGGTGTGGTTAATGGATAAGATGGTGGTAGCGATCCGGACGGACCCTGCACAGGGTCCTACCACCACTAGACCACCTGTTACTTTCAATGATTGCAATGTACCTGAGTATTCCGCGTGAGCGTATTTTGGTCGATCGCGAGAAAGTTATCGAAACTTGGTAATCGAGGCTGCAATATTTTAGGGACGCTCGGACGGGGTAACGGTTCTCACAAACAGGTGAAGATCGTGTGCTTGCCATCATTTTATTGTTTATTGTCTTCATTTTAAAATCATTGTGGCCAAAACTGTGATGATCCTTAATCGTTTTTAAACTTGATTTGTTTATTTGTTAAACAGCATTATGAGCCTGTTTTAAATGTTCTCTTTAGGCCTGCAATGTCTCCACATCCGTATTGAAGCGTTTTCCAAAAAAAGTGGACATCGTTAAAGACAACTTTTTTTTCTTACTTTTTCCAATTCGTCACGAAAATTAACGTATCGAAATGTATGGCTAATTTTCGTGACGAAATGGGAAAAGTTAAATTTTCTTAATTTAGTCCTTAACGATGTACACTTTTTTTGGAAAAAGCCCATTGACATATCGACTGTAATTTTATCAAAAACATTAAGGCGGTTTTTACTATTTTTATTTTTATCATAATCGAAGTTGCAATGTAAATCATCTTATCTTGTTTCATTATAAAAATGTACATATATCATAGAGACCAATTTGTTTCGTTATAGTTCACTTATAGTCGTATCGTTAAATTGTAGGTACCAGTTATCCAGGTGCTAGTAGACCAGGGTCGATAATTATTGAAACAAAATAAAATAATAGTAAGATGAAACTCATCGGAAAAGGAACAGAATATAACAAAAACGAAAGGAAAAATAATTTACCGTCGATCCGAGTTTGGGAAGTGGAAGAGGGAGGGAGGGTTAAGGGTAAAAAAAAACAGGTTTATCTTGATTTCCGGGAAATCCGGCAGGTATTAAAATGATCTACAACTTTTGTATTGACTAGAACTTGTAGTTTTGCCGGAAACCGAGATAACGGATTTTTCTTACCCTTAACCCCCCCCCCCCCTCCTCCTCCTCTCTCCACTCCACTTCCCGACCTTAGAACGTCCGTAAATTAATTTTCCTCTTTTGTAACATTTTCTTCCATCTCCAATGGGTTTCATTGTACTATTATTTTAATTCACTTTTACCACTTTCAAAGGCTAGTCTAGCCCTAGTCTATAGGTACTGTAGTTCAAAATAAAATTTAAATAGTATTAGTTTACCTTACATTAATTTGTATAACTAACGGAATGTAACGTATAGCTAGCGTTATGTCAACTTTTATTCACTTAACAGTAAACACCGTATCGTAAAAAAACATAATAGTTTCATAAACAAAGTAGGATAGATGCAGTTTGCCCAAAATTGCCGATTACCTTTCTTGAACGACTGGGTCTTTTTATAGGACATGAATCCCTAGAAGCTATAGCATGACTCAGAGGTCGGAGGCTACGGCGCCGTTATGCACTATCACTGGGAGGGAATGCGGACTCGATTAACTAGCATGCAGTTTGTATACTAAGTTGTTTTAAAGTGCCAATAGCACCTATTTAGTTAGGAAACATTACATGTGGTTTTAACGTATAGTAAAACAATTCATATCACTTATTTAAGCAATGCAGTGTTTATTTGTCTTGTCTCATGACATTAGTAAATAGCTAATTTTTGCCCTGGAATTAAACTAAAATTACTCGTAAATACGTACCAACGCAGCGCTTAGGTAACCTCGCACCACAAGCTGAACATACTAGCAGGATTATAGACGGTCGTATCTGTATTTTTTACGACGGCTATACGTTTTATTTTTATATCGATAGCTATTCGTATTAATTTTGTATCAATAGCTATATTCGTGTCGTTTTTTTTATCGATACCCATTGGTATAAGTTTTGTATCGATACTATCGGTAGTCATTCGTATCAATTTTGTATCGATAGCAATTCGTATCTTTGTTGTATCGTTACCTATTTGTACCATCTTTGTATCGATAGCCATTGGTATCATTTTAGGATTTGTTAGATGATTTTCAGAAATTATTTTTTTCATAGTAACGATAGTAGAAAGGTATCGAAAATTATTTATTCTATTACAGAAACACACTTTTAAACATGTACTTACCTCCTTTTAAGCACTTGGGATCAGAAATCAAGAAATAAGCTCGTACCTAAGCATTTATTTTCTTCTCCATCATCAGTTCCTATCTAAGTTGACAAACAACACACTATCTTGACGAGTTGCGCGATACATTGAACACGCCAATTTTATCACGAATCGCAACAACTCTCTAAATTCGTTTAGTAAACCAGTCACATTCGACTCGAGACTGCAGATCTTGTCGCATGCAAAATATTCCGCAAAATTGAACAATGCCTTGACCTTTCGCGCATGAGATGCATTGCAATTGTCTTACTTTTGTTTTTGAAAATACAGCGATTTAAATTTTTGTTCGACAAAAACTACCATTTTGGATACAAAATTGTAAATAAATCTAGGAAGGAACAAGTTTATGTCGGCAGTTTAGAATTGTGGTTATTTATCTATGCTCCAAAGGAGTTGAGAGAAGTAAGTGTATATAGGTGAAAAACTTTAGTAAAGGACCTGTTGTATGTAGTTGTAACACATCTGTATACACCGTTTGACATTCTATATTTGAAATTTGACATAAGTTCCATATTAATTTTGTACACAACCACATACAACAGGTCCTTTACTTAAGTTTTTCACCTATAACATAATTAAGTGTTTATTTCTAGTACAAATTTCCGTGTGCGCTCCTAAATGATTTTAACCCTTCTAAACTTAATAAGTAATTGTACAATTTAATTTTATTGTTTTATCTCTTAAAGAAGCTACCCACGTGACTAAGCTTCTGTACGTAGTTTAATTCTCGTTACAGATTTTTCTTTGATGATTATTCGTTTCTAGCTTTCATACCTAAATGGTTACATTCTACTCACGAGTACACACGTCAAATGTGTAGGGATCAAAAATATCTATTCATTATTTTTAAACTAGCTTCTGCTTACTACTTCGTCCGCGTAGATTTCGATATTCCCTAGGAAACTTTTAAAATTTCTGGGATTAGAAGTACCTAGCCTATCTGTTAATTAGGGTTGCCACCCGTACTATAATGATTATATAGCACTAGCTACCCATCAGCGGCTTGGCCACGCTGCAAATTTTTGACTTTCCCGGTGGGTTTTACATTTTTTCTTTCATAAGAACCTTGTCCTGACGATAACGAACACAACAAAAAGAATTAGCGAAATCGGCTCAGCTGCTCTCGAGATTTGCGCTTAGAAACACATTCAACGATTCATTTTTATTATATAGAAGTTTGTACTATATTTTCGCTGTTCGTACTTTATAATTTTCAAAGCATATAAAGTACGCTAAAATACTTTATTTTCGACATCAATGAAAATGGCATACATAGTCACAATTTTAATAAATTGGGTGTCTATTAGAAGCTATTTTATTGCTTTTGTTTGCCCCAAAATCATACAAAATTAATTGTTACTTAACTCTAATCTCCAGCCGTAATAAACTCCAGAGGGGTTATCATGACATAACAATGCAGTTCTGTTTACGCTCAGAGAAAAGGACAGAGCTATGACAGTTATATAGTTCTGTCCTTTTCTCTGATCGTAAACAGAACTGCATTGTTATGTCATGATAACCCCCCAGGTAACCAATTGGTGGTGCTAATTTTAGCACCAATTGGTTACCTGGATGCCTTGTATAGTGAGGTTAATTTAATTAATGAGTTATAAAATGCTATAGTAACAGAACTCATAGAAATATGTATTTAAAAACAAATAATTAAACTTTAATGATAAAGTATCTCATTAAAGTTTCATTATTGGTTTTTGATATGTGTACTTATTTTTTGTTCATTTAAACTAACAAATACTATATTTAAAAAAAAAGGTTGCTCGGATTCTAAACATACTGCAATTAGTGTTGCGACAAATTGGATTCTACGGATAGCTTGCAACTTTTGAGAACTGTCAAAATGTGACATAAGACCCACAAATGATAAAGTCGTTGATTGTTTTCTTTTATTTATATCAATTTTTATGTCTTTTGCGTAGTGAATAAATGTCTATCTTTTTTCTTTCTTTCTTTCTTTCTTTCTTTACCGCCATCTGGATACTAATTTATAACGATAATGCCTGTGTCTGTTCTTTGGATATTTTAATCATTTAGTCATATTTCCGTGAGACTGTTAAACGTGAAAGCAAGATTAAAAACAATATCCAGGATTTTTTTTTTTCAAACATGTCACCTTTTTCGCATGTTTTTGATTGAATCTTCGAAACCCTACGATTTTTGATTCAATACTCGAGTAGGTACTATAGCTGGGCATTAACTCGTTAATCCGTTAATCGTTAATTAATGGAGTTAACAGAAAACGAAAACATTTGAGTAACGGATTAACTTTTAAGATTTTGGTTGTGGTTAGCGTTCGCATTGATTTTTCAAAACTTACGCGCGCCAGCAAGCCTCATTCAGTCATTACCCTTGACCTACTTCAATGTCTTCGACTTTAAACAAAGAGGTCGCCCATCATTTATTAATGATGACAAAGGAACATAAACCATCCTGCTTACCTTGTTTTAAGCACTAAAATAAATCGCTTATTTTGTTTGGAAGAAAGCCTCGAACATCACGCTCAGCATATCAAGCGAGGTTTAATCACCCAAACACCTCGAACAATGCCTACTTCTCGTTGACTGAGAGCTATTTAAAACGGGATTCTTTGTCTTATGTGTCGTTTCAAACGTTTTCTTCAACATCTGTGCCACTGAACAAACAGTTTCCGGTAAGCACAGAGTGCATGCAGTTTTCACATTATTTGGCGTAAATAAATTAGCACAACATAAATGTTAATGTTTTATTTATGGAAGGGCTCCTATTTCGCATGCGGTAGAAACTCCTAGTGTTTAAGGAAACTGCGAGGATTCATAAACAGCGCATTGAAAATCTAAACACTGTTGCCCACCGTGACCAACTAACGCGTTGCAAATCGGTTTATGTTGCGGATAAGTTACTTAGGATCATGGAGAAACCAATAGTTACTGTGCTAATCCTGATCATACTATGACAACCTAAAGCATTTCTTTAAGAACCTATGCGTGTTCTAATGGCAGCTGGCGATTATTTTTTTATCTTAAACCTAAAACCTTTAAGCATTAAACGGTAAAAATAAATATAGTTTTATTAATAACGACTTAATTAATTATTTCACCAAAACATATTAGTGCTATCACACTATGTATATTTATACTTTACGTATTTCAATATCAGGCCGAAGTCGAAACTATATTGAACCCTGTGCTACATACAATCGAAGACACTGTTAACTGTACATTTACAATCGAACATAAACCTTATCGCAATGGATTGCAGTCAATTTAGGCTAAGTCGCTACTATGACGTTTCAAAAGAGTTTATTATTTGTAAACCTACTTGAATAAAGATTATTCTGATTCTGATTCTGATTAAAGTCTATGGGTGGTCAGTTAACAGTGTCTTCGTTTGTGCATATTATAATGTAGCACATATTAAGTATGGTATAGCCACTTACAGAAGATTACCTAAATGCATCAGAAGTGTTGCACCGTGATCGTTATGCGGCGTTAATGTGTGATAGCCTGATAGCACTGATTCCTATTAAGCCCATCCTAACATTGCCATAGTCGTGACCACATTAGTGTCAGTTAAGCCTAGCCTTAGTATAGACATACGGCTAATTAAAAAGAGTAACAAACCTGTTCTTACAGAAATGTTCGCCTTTAATGCAATGACAATGACAAACTATTTGTAGCAAAAGAGGAAAATCTTATGCAAAAAGAACCCGTCTTATCTCCAGTTTTTCATTATAACCTTGACTTCAATATTAAGACTGTCACCAATATTAAGACTGTTACCCTATTATTCAATGTACTCTATGACTGTCACCTATGTCAATATATACTTCACTTTATTTCTTAAACTTAAATTTAAAATTGCATGCTTAAATTTTAGTCTTTAGATTTTGTACTCTGTACGAAGGCACGTATCAAGCTAATGTTGTTGCCTCACTGGGTCCTGCAACACAGGGAATCCTAGCTCAGGACCCAAAGCCATGAGTTATTTGTTGCATGTTTTTGTTGAATAAATATATTTCATTTTATTTCATAAACTAATTGTGGTTGTACGTACGTATATATAAATAAATATCAGACAACAACCACGTAAGAAAACGCGGCAGCCAGAGGTTTGAACCCCTAAACTCTGCTTTCAGGGTTCCTCAGATTTTTCCAAAGAACACAACTATTTTTCGTTTTTTTCTGTACTCACTATAGTGGCACCAAAAGAGGAATCAGGATGTCGTTGCTTCCGTAATTGCCTTTATCGCTCATTGTTATATTATTGGGCGCATTTACAAATCTTCGTCACGACTGTTCCGTTCCAGTTCTGCCACACAATCCGCGCTGATGGCTGACGTATACTCTGCGTAGCTTCATTTAGAGTTTTCGCTTTCGTTTTATTACGTGGACTGTATCTGTAATTTAGTTTGATTCGTGCTGGCGAGGATTTTATTAAAGCTAGACCTACCAAGATAGTGGTAACAGTGGTAACCGGTAGTCTTGCGTAATTTTGTGAGTAATATGGTCTATCGTAATAATCAAAGTAAGGAGGCGTGGTTTTAATGTTTGTAGCAGATTTTATATCAAAGCATTCAGGATAAAAAATAAAAAAGGAACCAATTTACCTTGATTATATTGTGTGAGTCATAAAAAGATCATGCTTCCACTCTTTCTGGTGTCGTGCTGTTTGAAGTGCTCTCTTCTCAACTGCAATGTCTAGGATGATACCTACGACCTTTTCTTGAATAATTCAGTCATTGTCGCAGTCGTTAGAATGCAAGGTAATTGGTAAATATACTCTTGTTTACGTGTTTATCTGAGAAAAATGGCTCTGACTCACATTTCTTAACAGTAGATCAACTATCTTAGGTGAGCGCCCGTCTCGAAATTTCTCGAGAATTCTAGTGAACAGCGTGGTTCTATGATCCGGGTATTGCAGTAGAAGTCAAAAAAAGCCTGGTTAATTTAGGAATATTACAAAGTAAAAGATAAAAGGCAGTATAAGGTCAGGTGGGGCAAGCGCACCAACGGGGCAAGTCCAACAAACCATATACTTGAGATGTTTTTGGTTTGACGCACTTGCCCCGCTGATTGCTGAGGAACATGCCCCACCTGACCTTATTTTTATTGTAAGAAAGCGTACCTACTGTCATTGATTACAGCAGAATAAGCAGCAAAGCTCATTCGTCATTATATTACTTACAAGTTGTTAAAGAATTATGAAATAACTTGAGTGAAACGTGACCATAAAAACGGTTAAGTACTTGGCACCGAAGTGGCCCTGAAGACAGGTTCTTTCGCGCATTTAATCAAAAATGAGTTCATTGAGCGCAAGTATGTTACCTATTAAAGTAGTGTAGCAGGAAAAGGAACGCCGCTAACCCAGTGGCCAACTGGCAAGGCGACATGCAGCGATTACGCCGGGCGAGCCTCCATTCGGTACCGGTACCGCTGCGCCTGCGCCCGCACCGAGCCCGCACGAGCATGGCCACCGAACCGACCTTATAGCCGGACCATAAAGCCTTACAATGACCCCCCTATCACCCAGGGGTGCGCTCTATTGTCTTTCAAAACGAAACTCGCCGAACGCGCCTCGCATCCCAATAAGCGTAGAGAGTTTAGGCGGCAAGTGAATACAAAGTCGTTGTCGATAACGTCGCGACGGAAGACATTACAGACGGAAGGACTAGGGGCTGGTGACGACGCGACCCGGGAGTCCGGAATAGAACAATTGAAACAGCTGGTTTTCTTGTGTTTGTTTGTGAAGCGTATTGGCAATTAGCTAGTGTTCATTTACTGTGTAATTTAAAGTGATTCAGTTAAGGATTTTATTTGAGATTTAATGAACTAGGAGTTGTGAAAAGCCGAAGATAAGGTGAGTTTTTTTTGTAGCGTTTCCAATTAATTTAACTTTTCTAACAGATTAACCTTAAAACCTATTTGTAGATAAATCTGTTGCAGTTAATGCAAATTGACAGAAAAAAAGATACCGAGTTTAATTATTTCAATAACTAAAAATAAAAAATAAAATCGTGAAGTCTTAAACCTACCATATATCGACATACTTCTTGATTCTCGGACAATTCGGTAATAATATACTTATAACGTAATCCAAAGACACGATTAACGGTCTAATGGGACTTGCCATTGCATTCTGTATACGTTAACGATCGCAGGGACCAAAGGATAGAAATTAGCTGTATTCATTCTTTAAAACTTAGATACAACAGAACAAACCTACAGGACCTACTCGACTTACTTAACTGATCTGTGTTTACAAAACTATTATAAACAATTAAAATAGAATGAACTTTTACACAACGCCATAGAAGTTTTCAACTTCAACCAACGCCATAGATTTACACGAGTTTTTCTACAATACAGGTACTTATGCTATAGTTTAACAATTAAATAATTAATATGTTAACAATAAACCTCACACTAGGCTTGGCCTGTGTCGTGAGATTAATTCCTCAATGAACAGATTGCTTGTTTGCTATTTTTGTTGTATAAAACAACATGGGGGTAGGCACGGAACGCGCAGCAAAGCGTCTAACGCCGGAACTAAGATAAAGTAATAAAATAATACAGCATTAATACAGAGTGGACATGTTTGTTGTGCAATAAGCTCGTCTTTCATATTAAGATATCGAAATGGTAGGTATAATAAACTCATCTCCGTTGAGTTGCCCGTCACAAAGATACGTACCTTGTAAGTAAGCCAATCTTGAGATGAGCGTTACAGCCAAGATCGGTTTATTAATACGGCCCTTATTCACCTACCAGTAAGAGCTGTCATTACGTCAACAGCTTGATTACGGTATCAAAGCAAGGTTGGCTCAACCAAAGTGGAATAAGTCGCGCTTAGATAGTAAATAAAGATAGCAATTAGCTAAAAATAACCGTTGTAATAAAATAGAACTCTACTAAGCTGTTTGAGACCTAGTCAATATCCGGAACAGGCTTAATGCCTGCACATAAATAAAACACATTTGTTCCGTGAATCCACAAGTTAAACGCGTTTACAAAATGTACCTACATGCAAGGATTCAAATGAACCCGTCAGGCCTGTTCCAAGTGTCACGATAAACTTCTTCTGTATATTCGTCCTCCTTTTAATCCTATTTATTTTACTTGCAATTTTATATTGCGCTTCTTAATTTATGCTTATGCTTTCTAAGTATGTCATCGGGTTAACGTTTTTGCAAAAATGTGTAGGAGTTATTGCATTTTTGCCGTTGCTTTATTCTGAGGTAAAGGTTGCAATTTTTCTCAACTGTCAGTGTTTATGCGCGTGTTTTTGACGGCGGTTAAAGGATATTTTTTGATAAAACTGACATTGCCCGTGTGGTTTCCGGGTTAGAATAGTGCCACTCCATGTCTTCCCGAGGATGTCGTAAGAGGAGACTAAGGGAATAAAGGCTTGTACAGTATTATTAGGCGATGGGCTTGCAACCTGTCACTAATTAATACACTAGTAAACATCTCAGCCTACTTGTGCAAAATGTGGTTACAGAATTATTAACATGTCTTTAGAGTTGTTGGTATTTCTGCAGCTCTGCCTACCCCACTCTGGGAATGAAGGCGTGATGTTATGTATGTATGTATTTAACTAACATTATGCTGGTAATGGCTGGTAATTGCATAAAGCTCGGGAATGTTGTTATACTAGGTAATCTTTTCCCGGCCCTTGATTGAATAAAACCTACCTATTGTATAAGCTGCGCCCACACTATAGCAATAGTAAAAAGCCTTACCATAAAAGCCTATAACAAGTGTTGCCAAATATATCACAAACTTTGTTCAACCACGTGGTGTAAATAGTCGAACGCTAGACAGCTGTAAAAAAATAAACCTATTATGTCTATTTCATATATTTTTGTCAGTTTTCGATAGTCGTTTTCGTTAACGTCTCATACCTTTATCTTCTCCATGCTATGACTTTATCATCACTGTCATCACATAAATGTAGCGCGTGTCGATTAAAGCTACGATGATCCTGCGCATGATTGTCGGCGACCGTAAAGTGTGTAATTTATGACGGGATTTACTGTTGGAAGATCCAGACTACGCGAATATGTCAAGAGCTTTAGCGTGTGTTCATATTTACTGCTTAGGATCTAAAAAGACATAACTGTTAGATTTAATGTTATTCGAATTGTTTACTTCTGTCCTGGGCCTATATTCAGGTGCGTTAAAACGATATCGTGTTTGACTCGTTTAAGAATCGTTTATGTCACCGTCGCCATTATTGTAAATGACATAAGAGTTATCAAAACGTTGACAATACGGAAACACGTGAAATACGATATCGTTATAACGCAGTTGAATAGAGGCCCTGGAGCTTACTCAAGGTGCATAACGCTAAGTTAGCAATTTTCGAAAATCGACAGAATGTATAGGATCCATACCTACATTACACGTCGATAAAAAACAGGGGTCTCTATCGTTTGACCGAATTTTATATGCAATAATTCCATTTGCCCGAATTTCATATGACATAATTTTATAAGCCATACGAATCATGTGCCATAAAGGCATTTCAAAATTATAATAAAACAAACCAAACGTAACCTATTGGGCTCTATAAGATGGCATATAAAAATTACCTGAAAGGTTTACGATTTCAGAAAAAATGTGTTTATTGCAAATAATAATAATAATAATAATAATAATAATAATAATAATAAAATGAAATGATGAAAAATGAAGGGATACGAGAAAACAGAAACGTTAGCAGCGTTTGCGTCACGGCTATACAAGACCGTTTCACTAATGTTAGCGATATTCGAAAACTCTAATTAGCCGCTTAGTTTACGAAAATCGCTAATGTATCGCTATTATGCATCTTATCTAGGCTCCCTGTCCTTATCAGCTACCTACCTACTTGATTTGACTTAGGTAAAAACTTCTAGATTGTGTCATAAAATACTCCTAATTGATCACTAAAGCCTTTGGTAAGAAGTTATATCTCTATAGTTAATTATTTTATAACATAACCTGCTCGACAGCGCGCTTAAAATGTCCCAACAATTATGATAATTGATAATATAATGATAATTGTCACCAAAAGCTGCCCGAGCAGTCCAATTCAAATTAATAAAGTACGTACTTTATTTGACTGGGACCGCTCAGACACATTCGAGGTTATACGGTTGAAATTAATTTGAAACAAGCGGGCCTTTTCGCGGGAGGCTTTTTCTCGGGAGTGATGATGATGATTAAATTGTCTTACGCCTCCTCAGGGGCACAGGGCTCGTAGAAGGGAATTCCATTTAAGTTAATCATCTTGGGCAACAAGCCCTGTTTGTGGAGGTGGTTATCAGGCTGCCATAGGACGTGACCAATTCAACGCCATTTCCTCAGCAAATTGTCATTAGCCAAAGGTTTCTGATTAGATTACTCAGCTCGCACAGTCTAGCATTCCAATTTCCAGATAGTTTTTGGCCAACTAATCCCCAGAATCTGTCGCAATCAATAAACTTGTTGACAAACTTCGTGGGATATTTAAATGGCGTAAAAAATAATGGTAACAGCGAGTAAACAGTTTCAACCAAATACTTCCACTTACTAATAAGTGGACATTACCACAAAGCAAAGTAGAATTCTGTGGAATAGATTGCGGTTAATTTTATATTCATGAACAATGTCGAAGTGAAATCCCAGTATAGCAAAGAAATGTGAAGTCGTGAACATATCAAAAAACCACCCGTATAGAACAAGCATTCGTAAAACTGAAACTAGCACACGAAACCACAATCGCAAAACGACATTGTTTATGAGTTATAAAAGTCATTTTGGTGCCATAAACGAACCACAGGTTAAAACAATAACACATTTCGCGGAGATGTATTGCTGTGATTCGCGCTAGAGCTTGTAACAGTTGTAACGTGTCTCTAGCTGTCTGCTCTGTGCCAATCTAGATTCTCTACGGGTCAACCACAAGATGTCGAACTGGTCGTACGATGAGGTTAATCGGTACTTAATCTATGACGGGGTTCGATGAAACTTCGAAGCCTAGTATCGCTGTTGGGTCACAAAACATTTTTATATCTATCCGAGAATTAATTAGACACATTTTAGAGACAATTAACTCGTTGGAACGACTTAATCGTTATTAATTCGCTTTGAGTGCTAACGTTAGACTAGAAGAACAAAGTAAAGTTTAACTACCAACAGTAGACAGTGCGATAGCTTTTAAAACAACCTTCAGGTTCATACTTTCGTATCATTCGCTCTTATACACTCTTACGAGTATCCGAGTCTACCCGACTTTACCCGAACCCAAAATAATTAAGATCGCTTTAAATTTAACACGTTAAATAAATAAGAAATATGCTTCATGAAACGAGATTTGCGTGTTATAGTTCTCAGCTAGCCGGCGCGTTTACCTTAGTCGGTATACCTATAGGTATTGACCCTGCCCACGAAGCTAGCGGTATGGGTTCGCTTCCGGAAAAAGCGATCTTTTCATTTTTTTTTCCTGAGTCTTGGACGTTTTCTATGTACCCCTATTTAACCCATATATGCCCAGAACTGTATTTATAATTGGTTCCTTAAATTTCCCCTGATTCGAAAACGGTATGTTGTTGATCTTATTCGAATCAGAATGCATATAGAATACCAATTAGAAACAGCTTTCGTGATTATTACGAGTATGATGTTGAGCAGGGGGCAAATAAGGGTTAAGAATGTTTACCGTTCTAGTACCCATAGTACAAAGCAAGTGCTTTGGGACCGGGCCAATTTGTGCGAGTGTCCCTTGGTATTTGTCACCCTGTTTTAGAGACATCCAAAACCTTAAACAATAAATCATAGCCACTTACTATGCGTCTATGTGTGTTTCCTCAAAATGTAAAATAAGCACCTACTTGTTTATTGGTTGCTTGTTGCTTAGTCAGTGACCCCGGCTTAACCTCGGCTTTGTTTTATTTTTGTTTCCTATCTGCTAACTACCTAAAATTATGTTTACTTTCTTTTTTAACTTCATGCATAATTAGCATTGAAGTATCACGACCAATCAATCAACTAGCAATTAGATAGCAATAAATTTGACAAAAAACTGTCCCACATAGATTTTTCGAACTGAGGGACAAGTTGGTGGCACGATGTCGATTCGTGATCGTAAGTTTCCGAGTTCCAACCCTAGCGGTTGCCTACCAATGAGTTTTTCTAACTTAAGTACATTACCCAATGCTCTCACGGTGATGAAAAACAAACCATGGTAAGGAAACCTGCACATTCAAACAGCTGAGTATGTAATTGCACAATTAAAGGTGAATTTAAAAGGGTGCAAGATAAGATAAGATAAGGTCGACGGACAACGGTATCAGAGATCGCTAAACAAAGCAATAACACGTGAAATCGGAGACGCGATCGGGACATACGTACTGATACTATAATGCTGATATAATTCCGGTACAGACGATATGAAGTGGAAAAGACTAAATCTACCTACTCTTTAGGACCTCCCAAGGAACTATATTTTCGATTAACCTAGGATCAAAAACCCTCCGGCTGCCAGGTTTGATCGCGTGGTTCGATCAATCGAACCATGAGGTATTTTAGGTCCTTATGATTCGATCAAATCAATAAAATTTCGAAGATGTGTAATTCCTTATACTTCGGTTAGATTGGATTAATCGAATGTTATTGATTTTAAATTAGACAGTGTCGACGGAGCTCCGCGAGCTCCTATTTCTAGGTAATTTGGGGGTCTGGGCCTGCTGCAATCATAACCTAAACCTACCTACCTCTCATTTTCACATCATATACACATTGATCGAAAAATAAGGACTTAAAATTCCTCGTAAACTCCGCACAGTTCGTGGTTCGATTGATCGAACTACGAGATCGAACTTGGCGGCCGGTGGGATCAAAAATATGCCCTCATTATTGTGATATTTTGGAATGTAGTTAAGTATGAGATATTTTTTTATCCTTAGACGTTTTTGATATTTGTTACAAATTTGAGAAAAGAGTAGGTATGCTACAAATAATTTGTAGCATACCTACTCTTTTCTCAAAGGTCGATAACGCAGCTGCCACTTCTCTCCCGGTGTTGCAAGTGCTTTTGAGCGGTGGTGACCAATTTCCATCAGGTGACCCGCCAGCTCCCTTGCCTCCTTTGGCATAAAAAACACCAGAAAGTTTGGCAATCATCCATTTAGGTAGGTATTCGTAAACAAAAATCAAAATTCAATCGCCGCGCTAAGCATTTTAACAAAGCTGAATTTCGACACCTTTTCCCTAAATTTAAATTTTACTTTGTGAAAGTAATCCAACGGAATGCATACAAATCCCGATGGCATTAAGAATCGATTCGAAATTATCGAGTCCTGAGTGACAACGTGCAGTATCGATAATCGTTCGTTGAATGATAAATAGACTGCAGGACGGTTCACTACTTAGCGACGTTAGCGACGTACAGGCGTGAATTAAAAATTTATAAGCCTTTATACCTAATCGTCACTGTGAGGGTCACTAATGGGTAACTTAAACGGTGGTTAAGGTTAGGTGTGGGTGCTGTCCTTCTAAACCAAATAGCGGCATCTCCTACAAAGCATCTCTTTAGTAACGGGAGGAAATCTGCTTTAGATATTTATTTAGTACCTAAACATCTTTTGGAATAGGGGTGTTCTGCGCCCTGCTTTTGGCGAGATAACCTTGTTTTTTTTCTGTACTTATTTGATTCGGTGTCGCGTGCATTGTATCAGTTCTTTTTTGACTTATAAATTCTTTTAATGTATGTATGTTATTTAGAAGTAGCTACGCAACCGAAGAGCTCAAAATGATCTGCATTCGACTCTATTGTCAAGGAAATATGTCGTGTCAAGATCATTTTGAGCACGTTATTCTGCTCAGCTACTTTTGATGCTGAATTTATGTTGTCGTATGCAAACACTTTATTTTACTACAACTGAACAATTACATAAACAACACACAAGGACAAAAATCTATCTAGGCGTAAGTTTCCTAAAAGTTAGGAGAATTCACGCGTAAATTGCTTAAGCATAGAAATCTTCAAGTTAGAGCAAAAAATCATCCAATGCCTCTGCCATTGCATCTTTTTTTTTGGATTTTGTATACAATAATTTACTGTTATGATATTACTCATGCCTAAAGTTACCAAAACAAACTTGTATGGTGATATTAACACAAATATTTATTGGCCCTTAGTTTGACAAACGCTCGTACCATAATCTTCTCATGAAAATAATTCTACGCCATAAAGATAACCGCAGTTATCATTTTATTCACGTAAATAAACTGTTCCGGCTAATCGGATAACGCCGTTAAGTAAAACTTGTCTACTGGGTGTTGATGACCATATTATAGTTTAATTTTACAACAAGATATAAAGCCATTTCCAAAACATATTATCACTAAATTTACCAGAATAGTATGATATGTTAGTATTATCCTCACTACCTTGCACCCGATAATCAATATTATAGATCCTATGTGATGGTAAATTTTGACTAACTGTTTATTTATAAAATATCTCTATTTTGGCATATCTTAGAAGTGGATTACCTAATTATTTAGATTGCACAAAAAATTTGCTATCCGTAGAGCCTAATACAATTTGTATATGTTTAGTATTCAAGAAACAATCGACAAAAATAACATTTTTATTTTTCCTGTAAAATAAGGTTTATGCAGTTATCATCAGTTATAGTTTGTAATGGTACTAAAGATGCATAAATGTGTTACTAGTTCCATTGATGGTACTATCCAATGGTACTACAGTAATAAAGGGGTTAATCAGTTTACTCGCCGGGGGGGTGGCGATATATGCTCGTACGAGAGTTATTAGAAGTAGGTCAAAGAGTAAATAGGTAATAATGCAACTTAACAATGTAAACAGAGCAGAATTTCTTAACCTGTTTCCTGATCAGGTGATCCTTAATTCCCAGGTTAAGGGGATACGAGGCGACGATATAGGTAGACCTGGGTCTATTCGAAAAAAGTTCCTGGGATTTTTGAAATTATAGTGTTAACTATGAATTGGTTAAGAAAACTGCCTCAGAGCTGCTTACTTACCAATATAAAGAACCCTGAGAGAAACAGTGCCTTTCAGTGTTCTTAGTTGTTGAAATTACTGGAAAATGTCAAGTAAGTAGGGTAACTAGGTAATGTATGTAAGTTTGTTAAGAGTAAGTGGATGGTCGTGACGGTTCCAACGATTGTTTACGGTGAGACAAAGCCGAAGTCGGGCCCGTAACAGTTATTAACAAAGCCGGGAAAAATAACTATAGAAATGAAGCGAGCGCGCCTAACCGAACAACAAATGCCAATAAATAAAACTTCACCGTATCCGTTGGGTCGGGAAACTGTGCCTGCGAATTATTTAGCGACTAATTCCTAACAAAAAGGAAATCATACGCTAAAATCAATTTATCATGATCTGAATGTACAAGTAGTTTATAGGGTTCCGTAGGTAGTCAAACTAGGAACCCTTATAGTTTCGCCATGTCCGTCCGTCCGGCCGCAGCTTAGCGCAGAAACTCTTAGTGCTAGAAAGCTGTAATTTGACATGAATATGTATATTAGTCACGCCAACAAAGTGGTACAACAAAATGTAAAAAAAAATATTATAGGGTACCTCCCATACACGTAACGTGGGAATGTATTTTTTTCTCGTCTACCCTATAGTGTCAGGTGTCGTTGGCTAGGTCTTTTAAAAATCATCATAGACATCATTGGTTCTTGAGATACAGGTGATAAAAGTGTTTATACCTACTAAAATTGTCTAAGACGGCACCAATTAACTTTAAATAGAAAATTAGTTATTACTTGTTGATTTTTATGTTTGTAGTAGTACTTAACGTCTTCGGGACTCTGCACTGAGCATGGTCGGACATGCTCTTGCCCGATTTTTAACCTTTTCGCCGCCGCCATTGACTTGACACAAAAGTCGTCCTCACACGCCAATGACACTTGCAAACCACAGCTAATTTCAACCTTACGTCACAAAAACTCGGGTCTATTTGTCACTGTATCTGTGACAACTATAAGCGTCGATGGCGTGGTAGGCACGACAGTACACGACGCCTTTAGGTGTTCTTAACGTTCAAAGGGTTAAGTGGTCACTAAAATCGAACTACAGTAGAGTAGTACGAACGGGACCACAACCTTAGACTGCAAACTCTTTAACTTTATTAGTGGTCATGTCATGCTCATTTGTAATTATAGCAAATTTTAATAGTGTACTCTCTAGAACGACCGTGACATACAGACGGACAGATGGACGGACATGGCAAGATTGTGTTGTATGTTTGACTACGGAAACCAGTAAAATGACAGAGCCAACGGTATTTTTGGAGTCCCTAGATAACGCAGTGAAAACTGTCGGCATATAATAATATAACTACCACTTATGTATACTTTTTTTTTTTTTTTCAGATAAAAAAAAATCTTTATTTATTATGCACATTGCACAGGTTTTTGCCTTAAAAACGGAGTTAAACTTACAAATTGAATAAAACTACATCTTCTATAAGTATTTAAGTACCTATAATATCAATAATTAGAATATTTAAACGAATTGAGTAAGACGTCAGATATTACAGGGAACGTGTGCAAAATTCATCGGTAAGTAATAAAAAAAACAAGTACCTATAGTGCTTTGAACGCTCATGTGCGTTTTTACAGTACCTACCTAAGATAGTTTAGTATAAAACATAAGATGTTAGATGTGGTACCAATATTGATTGCGCCACTAGGTAATATAGAGCGACCCACGTAAAAAACGGGTGCTCAATTTAATGACTACGACCCTGTGATTTGCCTGAGGTCAATTATAATGTCAATTTAACTTATACGATAGCTCAGCAGTCGTGATGGTCCATTTTAAGAAACTATGCAGTTTCTTAAACCTAAAGAAACCAAATTACCGACTGTAATAAAATTCAACTTTTTCCGTACCGACTTTCTTGTTGACTATATACGGAACCCTAGAAGTGTTCCCGGGCGGGGACAAGCTAACAGTTCAAATGTTTGAATTTTTTCAAGTAATTTGTTTTGTAATTCATTGCTTCATTGCTCCTGCAATACTTTTTCTTATATTAAAGTTATATTTATATCAATTACATTATTTACATTATATTATGTTATTATAACTAAGTATCGAACTTGAAATCTTTGCATGGTGCATTATAAATACATTACCCTTGGGTACAATTTTCTATAGATTATAGAGCTCTGGGCGGGGCTCCGTCGAAAGTCAGTAGGACAAAAATAGTAGGACCACGAGAAAACGGCCCTTTTTTTTCGACTTTCAGTTGATATTTATACTGGGTGATTTTGGGGTCATGATCCGGAATGGCCAAAAGTCGCCAAAAAAACCAGCTAAGTATTCCATACACTAACTCAATTAATTCACCGTTAATGTATGGAACAGCTGTTTTTTTTTTGGTGATTTCGTGGTTGGTCCCATCGGAAAAGTTGTTTAGTATGACCATCTTATTCACTTTTGGCCATTCCGGATCATGACCCCAAAATCACCCAGAATAGCCGTCAAGCTATTTACGCTGCAGAGCGAGCAGAAATAGACACATACATACACACGCTCGATAAACATAACCCTCAAAGGGTGATGGCACCAGTGTTGGACACTTTAAGCTGACAGGCACCAATAATCGACACTTCACTCTTAATTCAAAGATCATAAGGTTATAAATTGATTGTTGCAAAAGAAATGAATAACCTTTATCTTCTGTAAAATAAGAGTCAAGTGTTCGTCTTTGGACCTTGTTCATTACTGGTTCGATCACCCTACGGGCAGTCGGGTAAATACTGCAAGATCAGATCTCTCTTCCAGACACATTTAATATCTGAACGTTTAGGCCAAAGACTTGGTCAAGTTGTCGACACTCGTTCACAGGTAATTGAGTTACAGCACAAAATGCTCCATCAGAGATGGTCCTGGTTTACGGGCTATTGTCGCGAGAATCAAGCTGCCATAACGCCCATAACTTCGCTTTCTTATTTGACATAACATTCGAACATCAATCGTAATATTATACTTTATTCCAATTTCGTTGAGCCCATCTCGCTTCGATTTCGTAATTATAGTGTTGATGTTATAGTTGTGCCTAGTGTCAATCATATGTTTTCGATATCAAAACTAGATGGGCTAATACACGTGGAAAAGTAATCAAAGTATAAATGAGATTTTCTAATAACGATTCAAATTATTTAATAGGTACGAGTATCTAGTAAGTTGCATTCGATTATAATAAATAAAAATAATAAATATCACGGGACAATGTCACACAAATTGACCTAGTCCCAAACTAAGCTCTAGGCTTGTACTATGGTTACTAGACAACGATAAACATACTCAGATAAATAAATACTTAAATACATAGAAAACATCCGAGACTCAGGAACAAATACTCGTGCTCATCATACAAGTATCTGCCCTTACCGGGATTTGAACCCGGGACCGCTGGCTTCGGAGGCAGGGTCACTCCCAACTAGGCCAACGTGTCAATTATAATAGTGACAACTTTGTAATTTTGTTGGTTAGTAAATAAGCCCATTTTAATTTTGACTTAAAAAAAAATAATGAAAAAATGAATAAATGTTTAGGTAATATTAAACAGAACAATTTTGATGGGTTTATTGAAGACGATTTCTTTCATTTAGGAACATCATCGAAAAACTTTTTGCCATACATCTTCTTGAATTCATACGAACACGGCGCAATTATTTCATAAAATATTGGCGGTACATTCCAGTACACTGATTTATGTCCCCCCAAAACAATTTTAATAGTAAAATGTACTAAATCGTCCCTAGTAGCTCCTGCGGACAGATCTTTTGAACACAATCTCACTGTAAATTTACAACTTGCCTGAGCCGTCAACATTACTTCCATAGGATCTATATGAAGCAATCGTTTCATTTTTGTTGTTAGTTTAATTTTAATGTTTACAGAAAATATTCTATGGTTGTTCGTGATCGTAAAATGATCTTCGCAATACCCTAGAGTCACTGGTGATATCTTCATGTCGAGAAAAACGGGTTGCACTTGAACGGGATTAGGTAACACTTCTCCAAAGACCTTGACATTTTTGCTGTAAAGAATATTTCCAGTTTTTGGGTTGGTGAACTTGAATTCAAATACGTCTTGATGTAATCCTATATGCGCGGCTTTAATTTGTCTCACTCTTATTGTGTGCTTTGACAATGGTTCTAAATGTAAAAAAGTTTTCTCGAAAAGAAAGATATCCAAAGCCATTTCAACACATTCATCTATAAATATAACAACTATATCTTCAGATTTTATCGATAATTCCTCTTCGTCATCCAGTGGAGGAATTAAACTTTTGCTCTGATTTATAACTTCTTCGTCTTCTTCTCTTTCTAATACACTTTCTGTGGTAGGACTAATAGGGCTTATAGACACTAAACTTAATTCTGACCCTACAGCTAAATCTACAGGCAATTTTTTGACATGCAAATTGTATGAGCCTTCATCTACAGCGATAGAAACAGTTCCGATTGGAAAACCACATTTAGCATTTATATGCCATACGTACCGTGAAGGTATATTAACGATGTCAGGCACGCCTATTACTGGTTTAAAACCAAATTTACTGACTATGGGTATGCAGAAAGCCTCTAATGGAGCTTGAGCTAACACTTTTTTTCCAACTCTAAAATACATTTGTGATGTAAAATCTTCCTCATTCTGTACCAATCTAAAAATGAACTCGAAAGTCACTGCTAAGCCAGGATATAATCTTAAAGGTTTGAATGGTCGAACTTTAGCTCTATGGAAAGGTGTTTTGTCTGTTACTGTCACATATCTGAGATTTAAATATTCTGTCGTACAATTAAGTAGTGAGAATCGCAATATTTGTTCATCAAGAGAAGTATTTCGAATAAAGATCTTATTCGGATGACAAATAACTTTTGTACTTTGGTCCAAAAATAACCATTCTTCTTGTTTTCTTTTATGCTTCATTTCAAAATGTTGGTTTGGGATGGTGCTATGTAATGAACTAGTTTCAGTGCCAATAGAGGACAGCACTTTATGTTGGTTTATACATACGTAGTTAGGCAAGTGAGTCGATGCTACTGATGGTGAAATTATTCCACAAGTGATCGTGCCAATGTCTTCTGTGTTCTGGTGGCCAATACTATTACTTTGTTCTTCACCCCACATACCCTCTACAAATGATTCGAACAACTTACTTGTACTTTCTGACTCAAGTTGATTGATAGCAGACTTTTTACTTGTTCTCAAATTGTTCTCAATTGTTTTCCATTTATTTCTGGTGCGTACTAACCCTTCCGTAAGTTCAAAAGGAGAAGGCCTACAAAATTCACCATATAATTTATCTATGATTAGGGCTTTACGTTGGTTGGAGGCTTGGATTATTCGTTTGCCATCAGTTATTGCGAGATGCATCCGATGCACAAGAGTCTCCCATTCCGGTATAGATCTAAATTCTAAATTGTACCGCGCTTCAAAATATTTGATCATCTGTTTGACGTCCATACTGTAATCGTTTCCGTCCCTTATGCGTATGTGACTGCATTCCGCAATTTTCATTTTGCTCTTTACGTGAAAAATGTATTTTTTCTATATATTTCTTCTACTTTTAATTAATGGCAATGGTCCGGATAGAAAAATTGCCAATGTTTAGTGGGTAACAAATACTAAAGCTAAAAGTCCGTGAGTCTCAAATTGTATTATATATTTCCTTTCCTTTAAAAAAATGTTTATTATGGCGGTGTCAATGTCACCGGAGCACAGGCCGTATAATTGACGTTTCTGAGATCTGCAAAGGTTGTAATTTTTCTTTTGTTTGTTTATTATTTATGAAAGTCCCTTCATGAAAGTGCATAATTACTTTAATGCGTTGGTAGTGACCCACAATATTAAAATAAAAATAGTCCTACTTGTGCACAAATTAGAAATGTGCAACGGCTAATTAGCACATTATAATGGTGCATTAAAGATTGCCCCCTGATATTTACAGAGAGTAAAGAAGCTCTTAAGTGCAAGTAATGTGAGCGTGCAAAATTATAATAAACACAAAAGTATCATCAAAATGTATGAATTATTTTCAACATAGAATTGATCAATATCAAGTATTAAAAAAAAGTGTAAAGTTATGTGATGACCAATCACGGACTAATAGAAGCACCTTGTCACGAGTAACTAATGTGAGTAACGGCAGGATATACCTTGATTTTTTTTATTGCCAAAAGCAGGCAAATACACAGATACAAGACGGAAAATGGTCACCGCCGCCCGCAAACATTATAGTATCCTCAAACTAAACTGACGACTGGAGCCATAAAAAGATTAGGATCGCTATCTCTCTCCCACTTGCATAGTCTTACGGAGCGTGACTCACATTACTATACTCTCTCACTCTCATACTACCGTCCTACAATCACCAGGTTTTATTGCCCCAGTCGTCAGTTTGGTTTGAGGATACTATAGCAACAGCAACGGCTTTTCTCATTTGCGCACGACTCCGTCCGCGTAAAAGTCGATTATAACTTTTCCCTTGGAACCTATAAAATTTTGATTATCTCTATGCCAAACTGTATCGAAATCCGTGAAGCAAGCCTATCGATAAACATGAACATAATCATTTTTATCGATGTGGATAAAAGATGCAAACACAAATATGCAAATAACCATCCAAAAGACGCAATAAAGTGACGCACTCATATTTTTATACACTCTTCACTTTGCTCCAGTTTAAACAAATGAAAAATAGCATATGACTATCCCGAAAAAGTACCTTTCAAATGGTGAAATTATGTTACATATAGGTTCAATGGTTCCGGAGATACCCTGTCGGATAAATACAAAGTAACAAAATTCGCACTCTCTGTTTATAATACGAGTATACTATATAGCCTTACGGTACTTCTTCCTTATTCATTTCAGTTTCGCAATGGACACGATACCTCGCGTTATACTGAGCATAGCGCTGGCTGCTCTGCTGCCGATGGCGTCTCCTGACAGCCAAGGTCCAGCAGCCAAGGAAGACGTTCCCCACTCAAGGCAGAAGCGGATCCTATGGATAACAAATGACGGACGGCTGGCGCTCCCTCCTGGGACCACTATGACGATAACACCCTCACTCTCGATGCCGTTTGTGAGGCATCCCCCAAAAGGATTCCTTTCGAATGTGTCTGTTAGCTTCCCTTTTACCAGTAAGTTGACTACCTATTACCGTTCTTCTATATATATGTGATTTTTCCCCAGAATTCATAAGAGTATGCTAACGATTTTTAAGACGTAGGTACCTACTTTCCAATTTCATGATCATTCTGTTAGCGCCCAAATTATGGTATAGACATTTATAGGAATTATAGAAGATACTTGTTCTTTCTATTTAACGTAAGTAACGTAACCTGTGTTTAGTGTGACGGTTTCCGAAACTCATTTTGATAACTTAGTAACTACTGATTTATTTCGTACACCGAGACATTTTCAGCTCGAATCCGATTATCAAAACAAGCTTTTGAAAAGTTTATTGGCACCTCCTAGTAAGTTATGTAGGAACCTACTGTATCAGGAGACCCTTTTTTAATGAGCATTTCATTATATTTACTTTGTGATCAACTCTGCGCTATATTGACTCCTACAAACGAATTACAGGTTCTACAGTATCATACAGACTGGAATTCAAGAGTCAGTACCGAAAAATCACTAATTTAATAGAGTTCTCTGTAGAAGATCGTGGTGGTGAACGTAGAAATTGACAGAATCGGGGTATTTTTAGTTAAATTGTTGGTTATACCTATATCATTGTATTGTTATTCTAATCGTTTACAGGTACAGTAGAGTACAATCTGGAATTTATGAGTCAGTATTTAAAGGTTTATACGTAGAACAGAAGTAGACGATAGTCGTAGATTTAGCAAAGCAAGTAGCTAGTTTAAGCAAGTTAACGCTTCTGTAGTTTTGTAGCCCGAAAAAATAGATGATTAATTTATTTTGTATTAAGTAAGCTAAATAAGTTAAGAGTAGTCAGGAGGGCTAGCACAACTTGCCCGCGACAGGTTTGTCACACCAATATCCCTTTCTAATTAGTATTTTACGATAGAGACGCACTGAGCTACAAGCAAGAAAATACAAGATGTGCTAGCCTGGTATTTTAAATTCAGAACGACAAAGTTAATGAAGTTACAGTTGTTCTATCTCACAAAAGCGAGTTCGCCATAATTGTGTTGTAGTTGGTTCCTGCCTCTGAAACGAGTTGTCCCGGTTTGGCAGTTAAGTCAAATATTTGTGTAGTCAACACTTATATTTTTTCCCCGAGTGTTGAATGTTTTTTTATTTATTTATTCATCGCTGTTGAGTGTATGGAAGCGGAATTTTATATTCGAGATACTTACTAAATCGATTGACGAACTACACGTACACTAGGTACTATTTATGAGATTTAAAGCCTGACAAGATTCTTTTTGGCCCTATTTCTATACAAATTTGTATTGAAATAGGGCCAATGTTTTCCTTAAATACTTCCAAACGTACGAAGTCGGTCGGGTCGATGGCTTACCCATTTACGTTTTACGTAAAGATAGATGATGATCTGAATTATTTGAAACTCCTGGTAGCTTAGCTTTTATTGCGATTACGCACGCGAACTATTTTAGGCTTAGACATACATACTCGTAGGATTATGTAACTAGTTGGTGAAAGTGTATTTTTAACAGACAAGTAGCTTTATTCCAGTTCTACTCGTATCATTGTTTCGTTTACCTTTATCTGCCCTGCTTATTCAAACGGCGGCATCTCAGATAAAACTTCTGTAGCAATCGCAACCTTATTACTAGCACTAGCGAACTGAATCTGCTTTGGATTTTAAATTTGAGATACCGCTTATTGGCTTAGTTATTCGAACGAAACGCTAATAGGATAATTCAACCCTAATAATAAGAATTATTTGACGTTATTCGCGCTTCCCAATTTAATAATAAACAAAAGCCAAATACCATACGAGCCAGAATAAAGCTACGATCACCGTTTGAACCAAATCAACAACGTTTCTTTTTATCGCAGTTGATTTCGACAAGCTTGGTCTCACTGATAACGAGAATCCTTACGGGACGTTGCCTCCGATATTCGCGCGCTCTATGGGCAGTGCGGCGGCGTCTGTGATGGCGCAATACGTGGGGCAGTACCTGGAGAGAAGACGAGGGAAGCGAGAGGCAGAACAGCCTGTACCGCCGGAGGTGGAATCAGCGGTGCTGGACCGACTGCATGGAGGAGAGAGGTAACATTGTAAATTCATATGTTTACTTGCAGAAACTTAAGTGTCCGCGCCGGCCGCTAAGTTTTCAGAAACGCCTATTAAGACAAAATTTATAGTCTTGTTTATTTTTCCTGTAATATTAATATACAATGTTGCTTAGTAGGAACTTTAAAACAAAAATATCTTAAGTATCTTAAGTATTTCTAATAAAGGGGAGGGAGAGTTTTCCTTCGCGTTAATTACCCAAACATCTCAAGTCATATTGTATTTAAAAATCCAAAAATACGATTTTCTACATAACGAGCATTAAAATTATATATTTTTTTATGTCTAAATAAATAGTTTTAAATTTCATAATCGCGTAGCTGTCAAAAATAATCCATACAAATTTTGCTCCGGGCGATAAAGTTTCTCACCCCTAAATCTAATCGGATTTCCACAATTTTTGAATATGTTGTACATATTATGAAAATCTAGGCTAACGTACAGAACGTTAGCGCAATTGCTTTTTTTCTTTCTAATAAATATTTTCTTGCAAAAGGAAAACGTACAGACCATACGTAATTCATAATATCAACAACATATTCATAGATCGTAAAAATCTGACAACTTGTAAAGGGATAAAAACGTCATCGCATTTTGTATGCCAATTTTTTGCTTCACAGTCCTCTTAATGGCAGTTAAAGTTATAACTGGAAAACTATCCTCATTGTTTAAATAAAATGTTACTCTAAACTTTTATGCATTTTACAAAAAGGAGTCATAACACTCATAACTCATAACTAAAACAAACTCCGCAGTTATGCATGAGTACCAGATGGCCGTTGGGTCACGTATTCCACTGATTGGCCTCACGCCGACTTTAGTCGGTGGCTTCAGTTATTGGCCATTACTTTCACCTTCAGACTAATAAAGACTTCATCAGGAATTCCTCGCACGAAGGGGAGTTGGCGTCCGCACTGTTTCCTATGAACACTTGCTCGAAATATTTGTGCGATTTGAAAACAGCTTGTTATGCAATTAGTATTATTTTTAGTGACTTGTGGATTTAATGCATACCTACGTTGAAGATTTAAGGCAATAAATGCAAATCTAATCCGATCCTTCGATAGTTGTTCAAAAAGGACCGCTAGATTCAGCGTAGGTACTATAAGGTTAAGGTTTAAATCAAGTAAGTACTTAAATATTAGGTTAATTATTTTTCCAATTTTTATACCGTTATTGTTAAGTGTCTAAAAAGTGCGTTTTACATGTAATCTAAAACAGAGGTAAACATATTTTTGTGGTTTCGTAGGATATATTACATTGTTGGATAAGTATTAAAAAATATTCTGTATGTCTTCATACATTTTTTTGAACTCTTAAAGTGCCATTGAGTAATAGGTCTCTTTTTGTTATTTTCGTATAATTGTCATTCGTTGTTGTGAAAAGCTAGTAAGTATCATGATTTTAATAAAATACCATTTTAAATAACTATTTTTGTCTATTTTTCATTACAAAAATTAATAGTCAAAGACAAAATTACGAAAAACTTTTCAATAAAATCATATACGTACTAATTAAAATGCTGGCAATTGAAATGGGGTTAGATTGGGGTTCCTCGAAATGGTTTGTATATGAACAAAAATTGCGACTTTAGTAGAAGTCATACCTAACTTGGCAATGCTTTAATGAACAGCACACAGAGCATACTGTGTCAGAGTAATTCATATTCCGTCGTTCTAATACCACTCTTTGCTTAGGGCCCTGCTGTACGGGATGGCGGAGGACCTGTTCGCCAACTTCGGCATGGAGGGCCACGAGTGCCTCCTCCGAGCCATCTGCGAGATACACGCGCACCCTCTCACCAACTTCGGGTTCCTTGGCGAAGTTATGAAGCTGTTCTTTACGTTAGTTTCAATTATTCTTCTTACAACGATAAACTTACTTATCTATATAAATAATAATTAATCGCTGAAATGTATGTAAGTACGCGCATTACTTCCGAACGACTGCCCTAATTATTTATTTTTGTGTATTCGTCAGGACAATATTTGTTGGCAAAAAAAATGAAAGTCCGTCGGGCATGTCGGAAGTTTGCAGCGTTACTGATATTATATGTATAGAAAACATCCAAGACACAGAAACAAATATTCGCGCTTATCCTACAAAAATGTGCCCTTACCGAGATCTAAACCAGGACCGTTAGGTTCGAAGGCAAGATCACTACCAAGCCAACTAGGCTAATGTGTCAGGATTTGTATGCCTTATGGCGAAACATAGAGCTCAAAACTTTTATTATACATCAATTTATTACTTACGTCTATTTTTCTTTGTTGTTGATTTTATTTGAAGGATTGACTTTTTATCTGCGTTAGCTAGTAGGTACTGTGAGAGTTCCTCTATAGGTCACTCCCTTTCTTCATCAGATGTCTCCCTATGCTATGATAAACTTCTTGATTGGAAACGACATTTTTGTTTTCATAAAACTTGTAGGGCTTCACGCGGACATAATACGACTGACCGATGTCTTGAAATAATACCTGGTTCCTAAAGAGATACACTTCAGAATTCAAATTAGCCAGCACGACTAGATTCTGCCAGTACGCTACAAGCAGAAAGTACCTAGCTAAGCAGATTAAGATACTCACACACGACGTATTCTCTTGACAATAGACTCGAAGGCAGATCATTTTAAGCTCTTCGGTTGCGTAGCTACTTTTGCTGCTGACTGTACATTGTATGTATGTATTTAAGGCCCGTATTAATAAACGGATCTTGGTTTAAATATACGTCTCAAGATACTTTAAAAATGACAGTTTTCTTTGGTTTGACGTATCTTGAGATGGGCATTTAAACCGGGACGAGATTATTAAATAAATAAATAAATAATCACAGAACATTGTTGATTTCCTCTATTGTTTTTTAAATATATTCCAGGCCTAGCAAGTCTCCGTACGCGACTCTCCTCAACGAGTACGTGGAAGCTCAGCGCGCGGGCGAGTCGGGCGGCGAGTGCTGGCCCTACTACCGGCTCTGTCCACGAAGCATCTTCCAGCCATCACCCAACAAATACTCGTGAGTCTCGCAATGATTGGTTATAAGAGAAGCGCATGGATCAGCGCACGGGCAAGTTGGGAGACGAGTGCTGGCTAGTAGGCTACTGGCACTTCTTCGCATCTTCCGACCTTCATAGATACATAACATCACGCCTTCATTCCCAGAGTGGGGAAGGCAGAGCTACAGAAATACCAACAACTCTCAAAAGACTTGTTTATAATTCTGTAACCACATTTTGCACAAACAGGCCAAGAAGTTTACTAGTGTATAAGTGACAGGTTGCTAGCCCATCACCTAACAGTATTACAAGCCCTTATTCCCTAGTCCCGGAAGACATGGAGTAGCACTGTTCTAATGCGGCAACCACACGGGGACCTTCCGACCTTCACCCAGAAAATACTCGTGTCAAAATTGATTGCTTAGAAATGAAAGGGCGCGAACATCATGTAAACTTGTAATGTCCTTCTACGGCTTCCCGAGCTAGAAGCGTTTTATTAACCAGCGTAATTAATGTTGTTTCAGGAAAGATGCGGAAGATTTGCACAAACGACAAGAACACGATAATATAGACAACAATATAGATATAGACGGAGTACGTGCGATGTAGTAAAATTGTACAACTTTAGGCGAAGTGCCAGTAAATTAAGGCCTCTGGGATTTGCTACCACGCATGACATTAAACAGATGTGTCTCTTTCTAGCTCTATTCAGAAGTAAAATTACGAAAGAGACGCAATGATTGACAGATAAATAAAGTTAAAAGTGGGCGGCACCGCTAGCGGGCAGTATACTGAAACGTTCTACCAAACCTTTACCAATATTACTTAAACATATAGCTAACATTCTTTAAACATCTAGGTTCTAAACTCTGTCATTATCAGAGATATGACAAATAGGCGTCATCACTCGCAATAATGTGGACATGACTTCATAGATTTTAATTAAACAAATTAAATTACATTAATTGATTACTTACCCTTAAAATAATTTTGATCCTTTGCAAGGCAGTAATAATTAATAAATAAATGATACAATAACTTGTTATTGTGTAGATTTATTAAAGCAAATAAATAGTAATTTTTATAATTTTTCGTGGTTATTTTATTCCTTTTCACGGCTAAAATAAACTTATGAGGTGAAAGCTCCTTTCGCAATCCACGGATGTTAATGGAGCAAACTTATGTACTTAAATTAATATAATATCAATGGCCACTCCTGACGTCTTTGTATTATTCATTTATTTACTATCCTGCAAAGGTTAAATATTAAAGTTCAGGTGAGAAATAAATTAATGTAATTTAATTTGTTTATTTAAAATTAGAGTCATGTCCATATTATTGCGAGTAATGACGCCCATTTGTCCGATGTCTGGTCATTATCGAGCCCTATGAAATTGAAAAATAGTATGAACTTAGTTGTATGAATTAAAGACTTCATAAAGACTCGAGATTCCTTACTCTTGCTTTTATAACCCTCTTTATTTGGACTTGACCTATTTTCTTCTCCGACACTATCCTATCAAGTTGGTATCATCATCTCAAGTGATAACATATTTTTTATATTAGGTATTTGTAGTAATGATTGGAAGAATGTGTCAGCTTACACTGATCGTTAGCGACGTATATTCCATGTGAGCCTTTATGATCCCAAAATTAGTTTAGTTTCCGACCAAAGTTGATTGTAATTAGTCTAAATTATTTATTCTTTATAAGTGCCATTCCGCAATACGATGATGCATTTATTTGTAAAACGTTTGTTAAAAGTGATTTTGTGTTATGTATATTTTTTTTCACTAACAGTAAATGATTTTATCAGTGCATAATCTATTTCTAAGGCAATCTTATAAGTTCCATTTGCAATCCTGATAAAATAACTGGCGGGTAAAGTTTAGCTATTTTTATGCGACAAGGGAGCCTGCCCGTCTAAAATCTAACAGACGGATAAAATGTCTGTTTCGAGGCTCGATCTTTATTCAACATTGACCAAGAAAATCGTGATTACCGAACGCCATGTTTATTTACAACATCATGTTACAGTTGTGTCTTCCATATAACCCTGACTTTGACTGCCTATAAAAGACTATGTAAATCAAGTCAATATACGAAAACTAGACGTAAGTTATGCTTGTTACGTATATATTAATTTAATTATGCACGGATGCATTTTAGATAAGCTCATTGAAGTCCTACTTAGCTAGTTATTTTTGTAAATCTACATTTAAGTCATTAGAATAAGAGTACAATAAACTGTTATTTACAAAACTAAATAGTATTTTACCTACAACACAAAAAGGTGATCCATTGTCCAATACCGAGTTTTCTAAAATAGGTATGAATTACCTGATCCCAACAATAAAGCATTATGTACCTAGGTTCACATGTAAGTGGGTCAATCAACTTTTCTTTGAACCTCGTTGCCATTGTGATGTCTCTTAGGTTACGCTTTAAAAACATGGTTTAGAAGTAGGTATACAAATCCACCAAACATCAGTTTTCTTGGCAATCACAAGCCCATTTTTATGGGTTTTATTTTAAGTATATTTAGTAGTGTACTTATATTAAACAATTTTTCTAAGAAACTCTTTCACTGTTGTCTCCTGAGTTACGGGACAGATTAACAACAACAAAAAGTTGATCCACCCACGTACCTGATAATTTGACAAAAGTTAATTAAAAATCACTATCCCTGACTAAAAAGGAAACTCTTTAAAATAAAATGGAATATTCGTTAAACTTTGGTTTGAAAAAATGGCGCATGCTATAAATGGGTCGTTTTCAAAAAAATTGTACATAGTTAAGGGCTTAATGAAAACAAAATCACGAACGCGTCCTTTGTATAACGAAAGTTAGTCATACAACCTGTATGGGTAACTTTCGTCACACAAAGGAATCAAATAAGTTTTGTTTTAATTAAAGCCCTTAACTATGTACATTTTTTTTGAAAACGGCCCAAATACATACATAACCTAATACAAAGTTTTTATTGGTTAACAACTTTAAGAATTAAAAATTACTTATAGCTTTTTTTAGCCGAGATAGGGAAAGGTGTACCGCAAGGTAAGCATTCTTTACCAGTATCATTAAAACCTTAATAACTCCTAAACTAATTAACAGATTCAAAGTTAAACCTATATTCTACACCGGTAAAGAAAGCGCTTACTTATGCCGCAATATTTACGTGAAGTTCTGGGACACTATAAAAGTTAAGTGTCTCAGCAGATTAATGTTATTAAAATATATTAACTTTGAAACTCTTATGTATGCGTATTCCCATAATTGATGCATCAGTACGGACGTGCTCTAAAACGCCTGCAAAACACATGTCGTCAAAGCGCACCTATTCTGTGTATAGGTAGATTAAAGTGTTATACACGCAATGCACTTTGAGCGACAATATGAGAGCTCTAGTGTATCCCAGTCAGGGGTGAAACAGGGCGGAGCGGCGCACTACATCGCAAAACGTAGTCTCCGTCAGGGGGCGTGAGATGAAAACGTTACGCGACCGCGCAACAAAATTCTATTTTAAGACCAAAACCCTGATATGATTAAGGTAAAACCCGCAAAATCGTGCAGACCACATGTAAGAGAAAGTGTGCGAGTGTTTGTGTTTACGGTGAGTTTGTGTTTCACGTTTCAGGCGGAATATGTTACGTTCGTAGGAATACTGCTGATTAGTGGGATGATGCAGACAGCTTCTGTGAGCAAGAGGAGTTATTCGGACCAATCGATCAAAGAATATGTCACGGAGGTATGTTAAATGTACCATAAAAGGTAACTAAGAACATAAACAACACTATTATTAACCCCTTAATCTTTTAACACATATTACGTAGGTAGGTATAAAACAGAAAAACCCTTTTACTTACAATGAGAAAAAAAGAAAAATTCCTACGCTATTATTTGCAAATAATACGACATAATTAAATCATCTAACACATGAAACGGAATTGTCATCGATTTTTACAACTTGTTGCTCCCTATGAATAATTATTATTGTTTTGGTTGCAGCGCACATGCTGGTGGAATGAGGTGTGCAAGGAAGAATTCCAGACGCTGTTCCGATGCAAGTGCCCCTCCTGGTCCTACTGCCGGAGCCCCGGGCGCTACTATAACGCCGTCTGCTCCATGACCGAGACCGGCTACATCTGGGACCAGCCCAGCTCAGAGTTTAGACCGCAATAACCGCTCTTAGATAGATTCTAATCTCTCAATCACCCTAAGTTAATCTTTGTTTTTCACGACCCCTGTGTATCGGATACCTCACAACGACTCTAATTGGAGACTGAACCATAAGAAAATATGCCTTCTATTTTCGTAATTGGATTCGGAAATTAGCTTGTCTAATTTCGACAATGAAAATGTGATGAACGTTTTTCGACCAAATTGTTGGAGATACCTGTTATGTGAAAAATAAACGAATATTTCCTTATTAGTATTTTTTCATGTTAAACACATTAATGTGTGCCCTTGAGATACGGATGATTGATGTTTGTTCCTGACCGTAAGCACAAAATCCGCAGCTGAAATACGCATGCGCGGTGCAAACAGGGCTTAAGAATCAATAGTCGGGGCGTACTGCTAACGTAGACATCAGATCACAACAATCTGCCCAAAAATGTTGCCGATATTATTGTTCCTTTTTGTGTTACACGGAATAAATTGTGAACCAGAAACAGTGCGGGAAAACTTCGACTATTTCAGTTACGGGTCTAACGATGATTTATTGAAGAATTTAGAATTGCATTTGGTAAGCTAGTAACTGGTTTTAGGAATCCTTGAACAGTTACATGGTCTAGACTTACATTTTTTTTGTATTTTAGCCCAAAGACGATATAGTTCTAAGGCCTCAAGAAGTTAAGGACTGGCCGCAGCAGTCCTTGAACGTCGGGCAGATTACCGCCGTCTCTATCAATTCGTTGGGACAACCGATTATATTTCACAGAGCCGAGAGAGTATGGGACGAAAGGTAAGGAATGTAGAAAAAAGTAATTGAATCGAACTAGTTAAGCAACTCGAAGCAGCTACGAATAAACGTCTTACTCAATCCACCTATTGTTTCAGCACTTTCAACGAATCAAATGTGTACCAAAATCTGGACAAGGGCCCTATCGTCGAAGACACAATTCTTGTGTTGGATCCACACTCAGGCTCGGTCTTACATAGCTGGGGAGCAAATGCATTTTACATGCCTCATGGCCTTACCGTCGACCACCACGACAACGTCTGGGTCACCGATGTGGCAAAACATCAAGTGTTTAAGGTGATTATCCGCAAACAAAAACATTACTTAGCTACTTAAAACATTCCGGGTTTTATATCATGCTTTATTTTCAGTATACGCCGCTGAACCACAAATACCCAACCTTGACTATTGGAGAAGCCTTCACAGCGGGATATCCATACCGCCGCAGGGTACTCCTCTGCATGCCGACATCCGTTGCCGTGGCAACCACTGGCGAGATCTTCGTCGCCGACGGCTATTGCAACAATCAAATCCTCAAGTTCAACGCCGCTGGGACTCTACTGCTTGCCATCCCGACGTACTCCGACACATTGACTTTGAATCTTCCGCACAGTGTTACTCTTTTGGAGCACTTGGACATCGTGTGTGTTGCTGATAGAGAGAACATGAGGATTGTGTGTCCTAAAGCAGGTTTGAAAAGTTACGTCAAGATGTTGGATCCGGCTACCATAATCGAGGATCCTACCTTGGGAAGGGTGTTCGCTGTGACGTCGCATGGGGATACGCTTTACGCCGTGAACGGACCGACGTCACAAAATATTGCCGTGAGAGGATTCACTGTGAACGCTGTTTATGGAAACATTCTAGACACCTGGGAGCCAAGCACCGTAAGTAATGTTGCCTCTGCTATACTCTTTAAACGTCTTTAATAGTCTTGCCAAAACATTTATACCGTTTAGGCCAAACGAAAACCTACCTATAACGAACAGTAACATGATCCGCACGTAGAAGCATCGTTATGACGTTGAAACATTTTTTTATAATTCTCATTTCTTTGGTCATCGAAGTTAAACTGTACTTACACTGAGTACCTCTTAGACTTTAAACTCTTAGTATGTTATTTTTTCCACTTTACCTAAAACTAAGAAGGATGTGATCAATCGCATGCCCATTCGCAATACCTTCACATATTAACTTCATATTTTTTCAGGGCTTCACCAACCCGCACTCTCTGGCAGTAACACGCAACGGCTCTCATCTCTACGTGACGGAAATAGGCCCCAACAAGATATGGAAGTTCGAGCTAACCGATGTTTACGACAAGAAGTAGGACAAAAATTGTGTAGAAAATATAGAGCTTTACATATTTAAAACCCTGAATGCTTAGTTGTAAGAGCGAATGAAATTCGCTTCTTGACATATTTGCGTGGACTTGAAATCGAATGAATTCTGCTCCGGTGAAGAAAATTTTTCTTGTGTACCTATCGATAACCAATCCAACAATTAAATACGTTGAGCCAATCACAGCAACACTAAACGCTCTAATAATTCAAAGAAAATGGAATCCAATTTTTTAAACACCCTTAGTTGCTTTTCAGCAGACCATAATAATTATATAATTGCAATTTATAACTACGTATGTTAGAACAAGATCCCATATATTGCCAGTAATGCATTGCAAAAATGTAGCTCGTTTGTAAAATTGTTGGATATTATCAGTATTACTTACCATTGCACCTAAATATATTCGTCCTTTACTCTCTTATAGTGTATAATATTGTACTATTATTTAAATGTTCCTGCCATATATCTAGAATACAAATAGGTACGTCGCAGTTTCAACAATTAAAGCTACCCATAAAAAAAATACTAAGGGATTTTAGTGCGAGAAATACAATTATTCTGTCTCACTTATATACGTTGCTGTGATAAATACATAAACAAAGACCAGATTAGACCCTTATACAACGAAATGTTCAAATGTCAATAAGGTTTATAATACAAAATGAAATTGCATTTCCTACTGTAAAAGAAAAATATTCCACTTTATTTAATATAACAATGTAATTTCTATTGTTTTTATCCACAAATATCTGTTTGTTTATGTATGTTAGTATATACACAAATGTATATTAACGTTTGAACTAGGTTCAACGTCGTTGCGCACAGAGTTCGATATATTTCATACATAACTAAAGGTATTTATAGTCTATGCGTAGGTTAGGTGCAAGAAGCTTATATATGCAACTGGGAGATTGCACAGCGAACAACGCATTGAAGCGAAGAAAAGTGACCGTGAATGACGTCGCTTATGTTTTTTGTCCCTTTCTTTACAGTGATCGACCTTCAAGGTCACTTTTCTTGGCTTTAAGGCATTGTTCGCCGTGCAATATCCAGTGTCATATATATATAAGCTTGTTGGTTAGGCGTAGGTATGTAAGCTGTCCCAAAGGGACATACTATTGGACTCTTCACTATTTATGGCTTCCCTGATTACTGTTTCAAATGGCCTACATATATAAATATACCGATAGTACTACGCAGATAAGAAGTTAATCCTAACACATTGCACAACCATGAAGTTCCTGAATATTGATAATGTTGTCTGCAGTAAAACAATGCTAAACTTATTTGCTGTAGGTATATAATAACATTATTATCTGCATAGTACTGTACCTGTGTCTGTTAGTTACAAAATGAATCTCAAATTATATAACATATGTTTAAGAACTTCCGAACTTGAGTTTAAAAATGTTTATAACCAGTGAACCCCAAGCTACGTGGGTTATACGATCAACTAAAGTACTTAAGAAGTGTGTTAACCATTAAAAAGTATACAACAAATAGCTTACATCTTTAAGCTTTTAGGTGTGAATAAGGAATGAATAACTATCACATTTTAACGATCGTAGTGCCTAGCAGTGATTTTTGTATCCACTCGATATTCTAAAGAGCAAGTAGCAAATGTAGAGACTCAATGCCTAATTAACTTCAACTAAAATCTCGGTCTCAGAATTATTGTAACTCAAATGGACCAACCCTGGATTTGGTATTTAGGTGTAACCACATTTTCTAAATTATGTAAGTCTCAAGTTCAGTAGAAATAAATAATGGATTAAAATGAAAAAAAAAACCTATTTCATTTCAAGTACCGTGAGCCAACCCAGAGAAAATCGTAGTCAAGTTAAAAGTATTTATTTTCATGAATACATAATGATTAAAATTAAATACTTAATAATTATTTTTCTAAATAATTTACACCCCACTCTCAAACTAACAAAACTTTTTTAACTTACATAAGATTATAGTTCTAATTTTCTTTTCTTCATTACCTTCATGAATAACACCATATCTGAAACAAAATAGAGTCAATCAATTTATATTGTCAACTTATGGGTACCAAAAAGGTACCTTCAACTACTTTGTCCATAAATAAATAGCCATCAGCATTGTCACTTGCTCTAACGGCCGAACCCTATATTCAAACCGCGGACAGATAGCCTTACTTCGGATTAAAATTTGACACATTTTGTATGGGCAAATGTCAAATTTCAACCCGAAGTAAGCCTTATCTTTCAGCGGTTTGAATATAGGGTTCGGCCGTAAGACAACTTTCATATACTTAACGGTATTATTATTACTTGTTTCTAAGAATCACAAAGAAGAGTCCTGCTATAAATTTGATGTAGGTACTGTTTGAAAATTGAATCATATGTCATACTTAGTGCATATTAGTACCACTCAAGAAGCTTATACATGGCACTGGAGATTGCACGGCGAACAATGACGTCGCTTATGTTTTTGTCCCTTTCTTTATGGTGATCCCGAGTCTTTATAGCGACAAAAAACATAAGTGACGTCATTCAAGGCCTCTTTTCTTCGCTTCAAAGTATTGTTCGCTGTGCAATCTCCAGTGTCATACAGGGTGTCCCAAAAATCGAAGTCAAGCCGGAAATAGGTGATAGGGCAGTTCATAAGCTATCTATTTAACCCCATGTATGTTCAGCGATTATTAGTTCTTTCGGAGATATTGATTGTTTTAATCGGAATTAATTAGGATGTTTTTAAACTTACTTGTAATTTTTTTTTCCATGACAACTTGTTCTGTAATCACACAAAGTTTGTTTTTCCATACATGGAGAAAGTAACTTTGTATGATTACATATAAGGTTGTCATAAAAAAAAATTGGCGAGGAGCTGTAAAAATATCCTAAGTTCATAATATCGATGTATAAAACCACTGAAAAAATATTAAAATAATACATGAACGTTCTTCGTAACATAGACATAAGGTAATATTACAATAATTCCGATTAAAATGATCAATATCTCCGAAAGTACTAAAAATCGCTAAACTTACATGGAGGTTAAATCGATAGCTTATGAGCAGGGCTCGGACAAGTCATCGCAAAACAATCGCAAGACGGCAATAGAACAAGATCAATAGAATCGCATTATGTACAATATTATTTAATTATATTTTTCAATTACATTTATTTTTCAATTAGATTTTTTTCCTAATATAGGATTCATCAGGTATTTCCCACGGGCACCACAGATACTTTTTGAAAAATGCCCGGAATATTAACAGAAATTAGGAACATCAACAAATCGATGCAAAAAGTTTCATAAGAAATTTCTGGCGGAACTGTCTTCAATTTGTGATTTTTTGACCTAATATGTTTATCAATATTATCTTTTTTTAACTGTTTAATACGAATGTCACATGCTGTACACAATATTTCCTTGAAATTTTCCTGATAACGGAGCTCGGGGTAGTCCTTAATCCACTTATTAATTGTATTTATTTGCACCATATTTATAATATTTAGAAATAACCATAATTAAGCAAATAATTGTATTTGTTTAAATTGTCACCACAAAACTGTTTCAAGCCACTTTGACAAATCCATGCCAGTATGCGACTAAAAAGGTCAAATGTTAAATTATAAATTACGATAATAATTAAATCAGCTTTAGATAATAATAATCTTAAGTCGCGACTCTATAATAGTCTTGTCCCATGTTCATATCAGTTTCTGCGATGACTTGTCCGAGCCCTGCTTATGAGCTGCCCTATCTCCTATTTCCGGCTTGACGTCGACTTTTGGGACACCCTGTATATAAGCTTCTTGGTACCACACTCTAAAACGCAGAAGAAAAAATAACTCACTTATAAATACCACCATGACTATGGCAAGCATGATCCACAACCAGCATTTCCATGCACTGCGACTGTGCTCTTGCAGTCTATCAGACTCAACTTTCAAGGAATCCACATTTCGTTCCGTCAAATCGGATGATTTCTTCAAAGCCTGAAATTAATAATCAATAATTTTAGTATTTAATGAGACCTTTTAACAACTTAAAATTAGAAATTTAACTACACCCTGAAGCCACACTTTTTTATAAATAACTTAATATTACTTACTTAACTTGTTAAATCCAAAATCTAAATGATCAGTTTTGCCAAGATTGAAGTTAATATGGCACATCATTGAAACCATTAGGTAAGTAAGTGCAATAAAAAAAACAATTCTTGGTTGTGTGACCTGTTGTGAATTCACCAAAGGGTACCACGGGTACCAGGGTAAGGGTAGATGACCACTCAGTCTTGGCTTCAAAACCAACATGCTTAACAATTAGCTGGGACTGTTTCATATCATTTGGCGCTCCATAAACTGTTTGGGTAACTAGTTTTTGTTTTATTTACATCCGTGAATTGAACAATTTTTATTGTTTCAAATTTAAAATACAAACCTCAGTATCACCCTTGATAATGGTGCTAGCGATCTGTGATTGCTCCTTCAGACTCTTGGTGAGTAGAACCATGTTCTCGGCCACTTTTTCCTGCATGTTCTGATGGTACTTCAGCAAGGAATCCATGTCTTCCTGACTGCTGCTTGTACTGGTGAAGTTTGGCGCCTTTATGATGTTACGTTTCCGTAGAGTGTCATCACTGTCTTCTAAAATTATGTATATGACATCACAACTTAGTGACATTCTACTAAAGTGAGTGTATAATTTGAATTCAAAAATTAGTTTTATTATTATGTTTTGATAATGTTGGGCAATTCCATGGCAGAGACTAACATAAGTTACCAATTTCTAGCACTCTGCTTTTCTTTTATTTATATTGCAAAATGTAAGAATTCATTTGTCTCTTTATGTGTTTAAATTTATATGTAGAAAAATAAAAGCATTAAAGGTTTTAAAAAACACATATTGAAATGGTAACTTTCATTACCAGGGCCCGTACTTTTCATGCCGCTGACGCAAAAATGACGTCACGCTACATAGAGTATGATTCCGAATAGTATTTCTTCACAATCATTATTTATTAAATGCCTCTGAGAATCAAATACTATTATACCTATATTGATTGTTTGTGTAAATTGTTAAAATCGGCGTCAACGGCATGAAGAGTATGGGCCCTGTTCATTACATTATTGTGGAATTAGCCTGTTGCAGTGTGGTTTTGGGAAATAAATGTTGTAAGTTTGTTTTAGTTTTTCAAGCCTTGACTTAAATAGGCACATTTAGTTACAGTAGGTATGGAGTAATGTATATTAAATTGTTAATACTCACCAAGTCCGAAAAGTTCAGTGCGCAGCTCATTCCCGTATTTAGCAACAGTCTTCTGGTGTATTTCTTGCGCTGATGCATCTGTGCACAGAGTGGCAGCTCCATGAGATAACAGCTGGACAGCTTCCAGCTAAAACATATAAAAGTATTATAATTATTAAATGCTCTAACATCTAGCTCAAGTACTTTCAATTTAAGGTTTGACAGTTAAAAATTTAATGTAATCGCATCAGGGCTCTTTTAGACATTGGTAATATGGAGTGAATCTAACAGTGCTTCAGACAAAAGCATCATTGCAGAGAAGAAGCCCTGCGAAAAAACTAGATCTCAATCTTAATATTTGATGCTTATCTGTATGCAAAAAGAATACAAGTTCTAGATTCTCTTTAGCCTCCTGATCCCCAGGTTCTCACTTGAGGACATAATACCAAATATAAAAGGCACCCTATAGTTAATACAATAAGGTTTCAATTTGAATGTTACTGATTTCAGTAACATTCAAATTGCAACCTAGGTATTGGGTCTTACAAGGATAAATTATATTTAATTGAACAGTCAGTCATAAATATGTTTACACTTTAGTAGCTTGTCACTTTCGTTCACTGAACTAATTTTATATATAAAACATATCAACTGATCATTTACCTACATTGTTTGGATGTCTTTTTACAACCGATTTCTTGCAGCTTCCAACCTTGACACTGGCAGAATTGTCCCTATGGACAGTAGCCATTAAAGACAAAATTAATAATGTATAAAACATGAAATTGTCTCAGTGACTGAAAGTGACTTCGACTGAACAAAAAAACTAAAGAAAATACAAAAAGGGTATTCAAAACATAAACAGGAGGGCTAGCACAGGTGGTCCGCGACTTATTTGTCGCTCAGATCTCCCTTTCTATCTAGTCTGTAACGATAGAGACGCACTGAGCGACAAGCGAGAAAATACAACTTGTGCTAAGATGTCAGGTCTGTCCCTGCACTTCGATTCAAAATAAGAATAGCAGATTCGCTAGTTTACCAAGTGGCGTTTACGTCATTGTCTTTAGAAGTCAAAGTGCAGATTCGCGACTTTGGCATGGATGTGACGATATGGGGCGTTTAACAAAAGGGCCTCTCTTACCTTTTCAGTTGGAGTATTTAATGTGGCAGTTTGGATCAGCCCTTTTAGGAATGTTGCTCTCTTTGAGTACTCTGTCAATACATCTTTTGAAGGCTTGCTGTAAGGTAATTTTTTTTATTGTACTTCTGTCATATTGCGATGTGCCGATGCAATCTGCCCTTCTAAATAAAAAGGATGTTTGCACAATTTGATATTCAATTCAAATTGAACCCCACATCTTAAGAAATGAGGTCACTAATATATACATGGTTCTATGAGACGTACACCCATTTTTCTAAGGACAAAAGCAATGTCCTCCACTTCCCTCTATTCTTCATTTAGTTACATGACACAGAACGAAATAATATTTTCTGCATTAAGTATTGCTTTAAACTTAAAAAATAAAAAATATAAATGGAATGTTCACAGTGAATTTCAAAAACATTGTCCAAAGTTAAAGACTCAATTAAAAAGTCCTCGATTTTTTCCTGTGTCACAAAAAATAACCGTCATTTGGTGTATGAAATTACAAATGTCTCACTCAACTCTCAACTCTAAAAAGTCCTTCACTATGTACAACATTTTTGAAATTCACCCAGATATAGGTACGGTTTCATAACAGGCCAAGTACCTAAATAAGCACAGAATAAAAATGGGAAATTATAAAAAAGTGGTAATACAAACTAATCCTAATACGGGGCTTGGTCAAAGCTAAGTTTTAATGAAATTAAGAATGGCACTCACTCTGGACCTGTTTTAAGTTCAGTAATCATTTCTCCTAATGAATCGACGTATTTTTTAAGCCTCCAATTTCCCTCTACAGCCTCTTGTTTCGCGATAAGCTCACATTTATTTAAAAGCTGTCTTACATTCATTTCCAATCTGGATTTTTTCGGCACAAATTCTGAACTCGTTTTTAATTTTTCTACAGCCATTATGGGTATGTTAATAGAGATAACTTGTTTTAAATCGAACAACAAGTTGGTTTAGATACTTTTGACGAATATGCGATGATAAATAGAAATACCGAAATACAAAATGTTTTCGATGAAATCCACGAAGTACGAAATATTATGACAGTCAATAAAACGAAACGTCACGTAATTAACGTTCCTTTACACGTTATCAAAACCAACAAACTAGTATCTTAGTAACAAAGTGTATAAAATACTAAAACTGCCAATAAAACCGGACACGAGCATGTCGGACCATGGTGTAGGGTTCCGAAGCCGTTAAGTAGATAGTATGTACTACAAACATAAAAAACAACAAAGTAATTACTAATTTTCTATTTAAAGGCATCTGGTGGTCATAGACGATTTTAGTAGGTATAAATACTTTAATCGCTAGTGTATCTCAAGAACTAAATATTGTTTTATTAGTCAGATAATTTTCCTTTTAAATTCGTTATATGAGCTTTCATTAAGTAGGTAGCCTACATATTTTTCTGATTTTTAGTATTTGTAGTTTTGGTTTTTTGGGGGGGTGGCACGACGACACTTAAACGGCGCCTTAATCAAAAAACTGTTTTCACAAACCCGCAATAATTTCTGTAAGACCTATCTATCGACACCTTACACTACGGGGTCAACAAGAAAATAATACATCCCCACGTTACGCGTAGGGGAGGTACCTGGACTATTTTTTTTATACTTTTTTTTCTATAATGTTGGCGTGACTAATATGTATATTCATGCCAATTTACAGCTTTCTAGTACTAAGAGTCTCTGAGCTAGGCTGCGGTTGAGCATCGCGAAACTACAAGGGTTCCTAGTTTGACTACTGAACCCTAAAAACGCTGTATAAGTTTAGTAGAATCTCATGACAAAAAGGGTTAATCAGATAAATTTTATCTTGTAACTTTGGGGTCAAAGGATTTAAAGGTGTGGCTTAGACCGCGTTGAAGTCTTAGTTCTTTGGGATTTATTAACATTTTCAGGGCATTTTTTCTTTTTATGCCGTGAGTTTTGTGTAAAAGCCGTGAGTTTTGTGTAAAATAACTTACATGAACGTACAAACCTAAGGTAGGTAGGGTCACTTTGCAACAAGTGTAAAGCTAAAGTATGCTTATATTTCTGCAATATAATATAATGCCTAATCCAGAAATATTATTCCGACTACTGTTAAACTTTCTTTACTAACAATGTCAGTATATAAAATTGGTGGCTAGTATTTAACTAAATTACATTTTCTTAACTGCCAGTTATTGACGATTTACCCTATTAATATTATTTCAACACAACTAGATAAAATAAAACACAAATAGACCTCAAATCATTTAATAGACATGTAAAAGAGTTCTTAATACAAAAAATATAATTATTTTGACTTCGAGGGCTGTTTCTTGGCCGCTTCAGCCTCTGCTTCGCTCTTCTCGAAGTTAGTGATTAACACCTCCACCTCAGAGTTGGAGAGCACCCTGATGAGAGTCTTGTTGTCTTTACGAGTGAGGATAGCCATTTCAACTGGAAATATAAAACAAATTAAACACTGTCCGATAACTTGTTCACCCACCCGATAACTAATACACAAAAAGGGAACCAAATGCAAATAGAAGGGTGTTATAATATAAGTTATAACATAAGTTTAAAGTGTGCATCTGTCCGTGAGATTGTAACTCCCAAGCAGATAGGTAAATTTTGTAAAGCCGGACCCACATGCTTGATAAACACAATTATACAAGCAGGACACAATTATACATTAAAGTGAGATGGAAATATGTCGTGCTCACTCTAACATATAGTTGCGTCCTGCAGTGTTTGTGGCAAACACCAAGCATGTGGATCCGGCTCTAAAAAGACAGCTAGTTTTAATCAGGGTAGTTCTTAGCTAGGTGTACTGAAAATTGGTTGGGCTCTTTCTAGCCCTGTTCTAGCGATCTGCCTTTTTAGCTCAAAATGAATAGTGATAAATTGTTATCCGTTCGCTACAACAAAATATCATAATACCTATTACAAATTTTGACTCAATCTCAAATTGTCTTAGTTTCAAAATGACAAGAAACTCATATAGATTTATTTTCAATGCAATAAAATGTCATAAATTTTATTTTGGACAGGCAGTTGACACTGATATGTCCAAATCAGTTTTCACTTAGTATGATTGTCAAACTTATTTTTATACTGGTAAGAGGTAACACCACACTGGTAACTTAACATCAGAGGGTAATTTGTTCCACATTTTTAATATCCTGTTTTTACATTTGTGTAAGATTGTGCCCTGATAGTTATTTATGTATTTACTATAAACTAACATTTGGTGTGAAGAGATTTGATATTGATTTTGTAATGGAGAAACTTAGCACTGAGTAACATAGGGTATGTTTAATTTTTCGACACAGTTGGAGTCACAGGCAACAGCTATCTTTACTAACTATGATTACGTTGTACCTTTCTCCGGAGTCAGCTTGGTCATGTCCAGAGTTTTGCTAAGCACTTTGATGGCGAGCGCCTGCGCCTCAGCCACGGTGGTCTCGTTTTCTTTATACTCCTGCTTCAGGCTTGATACGGCTGCCTATAAAAACAATATTTCAACAATGTTAATTAAAAAAAAGTCTAGTCAAACCACTACAATTTTTTCAACAATACTTGCCTCAATTGCACTACTAGTTGTAAGTAATTATAAAAAAAAAAACCAGCTTATAATCTTTTAAGGGCATTTTAGCTACTCTTAACCCGACATCAAAATGGTGAAATGTAATTATTAACATCATGCTTATCTCATTCAGCACCGACAACCGGCTAGTGGGGAACATTTTGTATGGCAATCAGAGTGTGTGGTAATTGAATGTGTTAAGTATCATCAGAATCAGAAGTAGCTACATTGTAGTACCTTGTTGCAGTAAGATATTAAGGTGAGAGTACTTTGAAGTTAGTATAACAATAGCTGCTACTTCTGAGTTTGTACTAAAACTTACAGCGCTGTTGTTGCCAATGCAGGTGGCTTTCCATCCTCCATAGTTACCGCTGGGGTCAGACTGGTACAGCTGGTAGCCATAATGCTTGTCCCAGCCCATGTACAAGATGGACACTCCAAAAGGCCTCTTGCCTAAAAATATTATAAAATTATCAAATCACTCAGTTTCCTTTTTAATTATGTGTGGTAAAATATTTTGATACATTATCTAAATACAATATCCTTTACATAACAAAATTAAATATAAGTTCTGAGTTTTAAAGATTTCAAAATAGAGACAAAAGGTCCAGTAAGCATTCAAATAGAATGCTAAAGAGTATCTTACCTCCATACTGTGTGTAGGCTTGTTTCACATCACACAGCCAGGAAACCAGCTGTTCACATGGGATAGATTCACCATACTGAAGCAGATACCTCTGTGCAATCAATCTAAGCTCATTCGTCAACACATTAGCGTCAGCAGTGATCCCCGCGACTGAGCATACCATGTCATCATTGAGTTTGTAAATTTTCTCCGAAAAAAACACTTCATCTAGCAGCTTGTTTGTGTTTCTACGCTCAGCAGCTAGTAAAATGCCGTCGGTAGCTAAAATACCGAGAGATGTACCGGCGTGGCTGATGGCTTCCATGGCATATTCAACTTGGTAAAGTCGACCTGAGAAAAAATAAATGATAATACAAATATGACAGTAAATATATATAGTACTGAAAATGTTATGCATGTAGTTTTATATACCTTCCGGCGAGAATATAGTGGTGCGTGTATCATAACGGCGAGCCTGTAAATAAAACGAAAATTAGTGTTTAGTCAAGGAATGACCAAGCAAGTTACTAACCTAACCAATTTCATAACGCCCTGTGTGTCTAATACGTACCATAATTAAATAAGTTCACTGAAAAATGATATTGCTTCAACTAATGATTAACGCTATTCTATATGATTAAGGCTTTTGTCCCGAAATTATAATTTTACAAAACTATTCTTTTTCCGGACGATGACAGCTAACATTTCAATTCAGACTTTTTAAAAGCTGTTTGATACATGACATGGTATCATGTTAATTCAGCCTTATTCACTAACTAAATGTAACCATTTTTTATTTTTATTTTATAAACAATTATAAATTAAAAAATAATAATATTGGAAATGTTAGATAGATGGATAGATAAAAAAACAGTCATATTTTGATTTTGTTGTTAGCGCCATCTGTGACAGGCTAAACACATTACTATTCTCGATTACTCTTTTCATTCATCAAATTGCTTAAAGATGGCATACCATGGAAATTAGTAAGTATTACATTGTATTATGTACTATTTATTCCATGGGCATACTTAGTAAGTACATAAATATATCAACAATGTACAAATATAAGGTCTACCTACAGTGCTATTTATTTTTTAGTTTCTTCATTTCAGCCCTCTCTATTATAACTCGTCCATAAATTGCGCATTTTCTACTCACTACAACAATGTACTATTTCCTATAATAAAGCAACAATAGGTCAATACAATAAATAAATATAAAAATAAATATCAGGGGACAATCTCACACAAATTGACCTCGTCCCAAACTAAGCTCTAGGCTTTTACTACTAGACAACGATAAACATACTTAAATAGTGAAATGCATACTTAAATATTTATAGAAAACATACAAGAATCAGAAACAAAAATAATAAAATAAATGTTAACGTCAAGTGCAGCAAGGGTGACTTTTAAACTGGTAGGATTTGCGTTTCGCTTGTACCTTTTCCTAGACTTCCTACATACCTGCTCAAAGAATATATCAACAGACAGTATCAGCTGTGGCTACTGACATAATCCCCTATTAAACTACCAGTATCCATCCGTTTAGTAAAAGAAAGCATGCAAAGACAGGAGGTCGATTTTTTAATCTCATTCACGGACTTCCTACAGCCCACCAAAATGGCCGATTTTTACTGGTTTCGTAGGTATTTTTGAAGCTATATGATATAAAATACAAGAGCCCCAAGGAGTTCGTTGCGGTTACCTATGCGCCTTAAAAATATCCATTTTGTTTAGAGATGTTAAAAGTAGTTTATTGGTTTTATAGCAATCAAAGGTAAAATGAACATCGCGTGCGTATAAAAAATTAATGAATGATTCTTATTATTCATTAAGTACTCTTTGTTTAAACAAAAAAACCTGATAAAAACGTACAAGTCAGGGTCAAGCTGATGACGCGGCGTCCACGCTGTAGTAGCAACTAAAATCCTTGTTCAGTCGAACAGCTGACATGATACGGAACGTAAATTGCGTCGATTCGCAACTTCGACAATAAAAGGCGCGAAAAATCATTTGACAGCTTAAAAATACCGCGAAATTCAAACTTTGTACAAAATAGTGATGTTAGATTATTTGTAACTGGCCAGTAAGAATGGCAGCTATAAATGATGGTGATGGGGAATTGGAGGTGCTTATTCAGAGGGTCAGTGACAACCCTTCAAGCCGAACCTTCAAGCTGACCGTGGAATTACCGGTTTTCCTGCTGCTATTCAGTTCAGCGCTTACAGGTTCGGAATGCATGTTTTAATAGTATTTTCTTTTGATATTGCAGTTCGCAGTCCATTTTAGTCTATCATTTAGTTCATATCTGCTTTTGGAATTAAGCCCAACGTCGAGCCAACAAGTTACGATTACCTAAACATAAAATAACAGTGACTTAAACTTGGTAGTTTCGATAAAAAATCGTGTCAACTCAAAAATACGGTAATTATTTGGCATTCTTACATAGAGTGGAAATTTGGGACATATTCTGAACCACAATAAATACTACATTTCACAATACGTTCATTTAATAAAATTTAATAGAAATATAAGCTCATATTATGCACAAAAAAAATACGAACGCGGAACACCTCAGTCTAATAGGTACCTACTTATTAGTCCACACATACGTTACAAACCTCTTAATCAGAAGTGGTTTTATCTGACAGCTGAGAATAATTCGGATAAGGTTTTTAAAGATATTACGAGTATAACATTGCGACCAGCCAACTTTTACGTTGATTGTATTTTTAAACAATTTCACTTTTACTGCATGGATTACCGTTACCGCAGAGACAATCCAAAACAACCCTGTTATATGTAGGTACACTCTCTACAATAAAACTGCAGGAGTAATTATCTTAAAGGGAAAAGCAGATTCATAACTATATTCAGACAGTCAGCAGTTGTATTTGTGAACACCTTAACCTTTAATTTGTTAATGACGGACGTACAATGTAATAAATAATTTAATATCATTTTGTACTTCCTGGGGGGTTATCATGACCTAAGTTTGCAGTTCTGTTTACGCTCAGAGAAAAGGACAGAGCAATAACAGTTAAATAGCTCTGTCCTTTTCTCTGAGCATAAACAAAATTGCATAGTTAGGTCATAATAACCCCCCTGAAAGGATTTTATAATTACTTCGTGTACATAAATATCTACCTATATGTATGCATATGCAGTTGACTGCAGTGTGACTCAACCCAATGCCTGATCTGGAATCGTACATAATATCTCTGTAATAAAGGACCCATTTGATTAAATGGTAAAATCTAAGTATAGTTCCGTGTGGTTGCTGGGTTAGAATAGTGCCACTCCATGTCTTCCCGTGGATGTCGTTAGGCGATGAGCTTGCACTGGTAAACATCTTAGCCTGTGTTTGCAAAATGTGGTTACAGAATTATCAAGAAATCTTTTTAGAGTTGTTGGTATTTATGTAGCTCTGCCTACCCCAATGTGGGAAAGAGAGATTCTGGTCCTAAATTCGACATTGAATAAACAATATTGCAATTATTTTGCTTCATTATAGTAGCTCTTATTTACTAGACAGTAAATGCGGTGTGTAGAGCAATACACAACGCGAACAAATTATAACATTGTTAATTTATAATAACACAGCAACAACTTCTGACTGAAAGTGAATAGCATGTATTAATTTAAACTTTTTAATTTGTTAGTAAATTAATTGAATGAAACTCTGCTTGCGTTAAAGGCACCGTAGACTCAATCTGGAGGTTTTTTGTCATTGGCCATTGGGCATAGACCAAAAAAACCTCCAGATTTAGTATAAAATATATGTAACTTAAATAATAGGCAATTTTGGATAGCTTTAGTATTTTTACTTTTGTGCAAGGTACTTACCTACTTATTCCTTTATTTTAAATATTTTAGTTCCGAAACATTAAAAGTCATACTATTGCAATAGTAACTTAAAATCCATTCTGAAGATTGAATTTCAGTGAGTGAATAAGCTTAATTTTGAAATGGTTTTTGAATGACCATACGTTACAAAAGTATGGTAACCTATAAGCCAGCCAGTTGAAAATTCCTTAGTATGTACTAATTTTACCATACGATGTTACAACCACTGTAACCACTTAACAGACCATTAGAGCGCTAACAGTTGTCAAAATTTATGAACTAACAGTTGATTAAATTAAAACATCGTATGATGAAATTGGTACCTAGTCATCAAAATAATGAAGAGTACATTGAAACCTCAAAACCAGACAAACCCTGGCTGTGTGGCTTCAAAAGTAACTAAATAAACACAAGGTAATCTAACTAGTCTAAATGTAACCGCACTGTATCTGGCAAGTGCCCTTGCAGCATCAGATGCATTGCACTGACACACTTAATTATCAATGCAGCTGAGCGTCAACTAGCTTGCCAGTTACCATTATTGCGTGTTTTATATATAATTTCTACAGTAAGCGTTTTTGGCTGACCGGAAGGGAATGCTTTTAACGTTCAAATACTCAAACAATCAAATGATTATTGCATCCCATAATTTTAGTTAACAGATGTTAGGCTAAGTAAATACATGAATCATTAATCATAACTTAATTATAGACCCTGTGCGGCAGCAACACCTTGAAAATCTTGTAATCTTACATTATATTTATTAATTGTATTGCAAATGTTTTATAATCTACATTACCTTTAATTATTTTCCCAATTTACTTTGTATTATTAAACTTTATTATTTACTATTTTCTACTTACTGAATCCTATAACTTATTATCTTTATTTTATGCTATTTTCTACAATATTAATACATAAAGTCCGCCTCTTGTTTTCTAATTTGTATGTATGCAATATATAATTTTACCACGTTTACATTAATTAGTTCGCTTTCTCTGTCTATAAAATTAGCAATCCATTTTTAACTAAGTTTCCGATAAGCGTGAAGATAGATAGATGATAGATAGATAAAACGTTTATTTGCGTTGGAGTTGAAGACTTGATACTTTACGTTTATAGTAGGTACCCGAACGATGAGAAGTCAATCCTGACAGCTGTCATCGCAGTACAATCTATAGCCTATTCTTAGGGTTGAGGTTATAATTTGTACTGGAATAACACGTGTCAGGATTTACTTCACAACGGCCGGGCACTATAGAGTCTGACAAAAGAAAGCTGTCCAAGAGAAATGGTGGCAATTTCAAATAATCTACAGCTGTTTACACTGACTGTACACTGAATAAACGGAGTTGATACTCCATCACTGATGTGAAAAGATCAGGAAAGCAAATACTATCTACTCCTTTTATTCAGCGTTTATTCAGTGGAAACAGCTGCAGGTTTTTTGAAATTGCCGCTGTTTCTTTGGGACAGCTTTCGTTTGCCAGACTCTAGCGCAGAACTGAATAAAAATGCATCATTGTGGCATATTCCGTAAATTGATTATGTACCTAGTAAACTTCTTTTTGGAACTTAGCTTAAAATTAATTAGTTTCTTACCAGCTCTACTGCTCCTTATCCCCTTAAAGTAAGATTTTCGAAAATTTCGTCGACGATATCTTATTAATATACTTACATAAACATACATTCCAAACTCTGAATTTCTACGTTTAGTTTCGTGTTGTCTTTCTATCAGCCACTGACAACCATACCACCAACCATTTTAAGCCATTTAAACTATTTTAAGATGCATTTGCATTTTGTGATAGCATTGGTATAATAATGTAATTATTTACTAATTACAGTTTAAATTTTAAAGCGTGGTTAAAGTTAAAGGGTTTAAGTCACTTTTCAGTACTTTGGACATACTATGGAGGACAATTTCTCCTAAAATTTCGAGATAGGGCTACTGGGAAAAATTACGTGTGTTATTTTAAACGACTCTCTAATCAAGTTGGCACCGGACAGTTAGGTACCTTTCCTTGTACGAGTAAGTCAGTGTGCCAGTTAATATCATACACTATGTTGATGACACGTTTAGCTTAGTTGATAGTGAGCTTGCCTACAAAGACAGCGTTTCCGAGTTTGATTCCCTGTATCGGTAATTGGTATGATAATTAGAGCAAGTAATTATTCCTAAATCTTGGAATTTTCCAACGTAAAGTATGTATTTATCTATAATAATTATACAGGGTGGTACATTAAGGTCGGTGAATGTAGGCAAGTCTGTAACTATAAGACGTACGAAGATTTTCTTCAAACTGAGGACAAGTATTTTTTTTTAATTTACGATTATGTATGCAGTTTTTCTTATCACTAAAATTGATGACATGGTTGATGATGGTTCCTAAAAATAACTTTTTATGTCTTATACTTCTTATAGTTACCGACTTGCCCATACTGACCGATCTAAAAGTGCCACTCTGTATATCGTTGTCTAGTAGGTAGATACCCATAGTACAACCAAAGAGCTTACTATGGGACCTAGGTTAGTTTGCGTGAGATTGTCCTTTCATATTTACTAGTTATATATTTGTGGTATTTCCAGAAGGCGTCACATTCAATCTTCTCCTATACCGAACCTGCATAGTGGATCTCGAGTATAACGCCACTAAGTGCGCCCTCCTGAACATCCTGAACAAGACCGGGGAAGCTAAAGACCTGGAGACGGAGGTTCAGGCGCAGATGTCCATCCTTGTGATGACGTTTGCCATTTTCAGCAGCATCATGCCAGCGATATTGTCAGTGTTTTTGGGATCTTGGTCTGATAAATACGGAAGGAGAGCGCTGGTCGTGTGGCCTCTTTTTGGTAAGAATTCCTTAAGGTCTTGCTTTAGCAAACCTTATATTTGCCATGCAATATGCAGCAAATAGCTTCGATTTGAAATGTTTTTACGAGTAAAGCCAAAGTTACTTTGCTGCTCAGTGGTAGTCACGGGCGAGTTGGAAATATTCTCTGTAATATTTTTACTTTAGGATTTTTTCCATTTATAATCGAAAATATATTCTGCAACCACTGCAACTGCAAGGTTTAATAAACTCTTATGTGTCAATTTTTACTTATATAATTAATTACTGACATAATCAGTAAAAGATAAGTTACGATAGGTAAGATAGTCACTGATAAATAAACACACATAGATAAATTACATTATGTATTTAAATACTTTATTGTATCAGTTATCAGATACATAAACTGCATTATAATCTATCTTCTCGGAAAGGTTACACATCGGTTGTTGTCGCACGCGATCTTGGTTACCATGACATGCCTAAGCAATTCATGTTTAGGATAAGCGTAAATGACAGAGTTAGAGCAGTTATATAGCTCTGTCTCTTTCTCTTACCGTCAACTGAATTGCTTAGCCATATCATAGTAGCCCCCTGGGCTTCACAGAATTTATTTTACCTAAACTAGCGCCATAGCTGGCTCATACAAAGATTTAGGTTACAGTCTTTCCTGTAGACACGCCGAAAGTTAACGTTTTTAAGGCCTAGTTTTATGGCTAAGCCCATTCCCGCAAAAACGCCGCCAGGAGTGCTTTTGACCTATCATATATTTATAAACATAACTTATATGCACACAAGCTATTTAACTATTGGCCACTGGACTTTAACTTTTCTTTTTAAGAGTGTGTATGACCCAGCTGGAACTCTTTAAAATGAGTACGGGCCAAGCAATTACTACGTGGCCGGTTGCATGCATTAAAATTATTTCTTTTTCAGGACAGTGTTTAACATCAGTGTTCACCGTTATATTCAGTCTGACGTCGTCTTTAGGCGCTTACTGGTTCATTCTGTGCACCCTCCCGTTTGCTATGCTGGGGGGCAGCAGCGCCGTCGTGCTCGGGGCCAATCTGATCATCACTGATATCACCAAAGAAGAAAACAGGTCTAGTAGGTAATTTGAGTTCAACAACTTCAGTAATCTGGTCAGATTCTGTTTGCGGAGAAATCATTAACCCCCGACGCAAAAAACGAGGGGTGTTATTTATCCCTATTTTGTCTGGAAGATTGTCTTGCAAATAAAACTATGTACCCTACGTCCGTCTACGGGCTGAAAATTATCTCTGCAGGTACACTTTCACGTCGATTGATTGTGGTGTTGAGATGTAAAAGACGGAAAGACGAATCAAATATACTACTTTTGTATTTGTAAAGTCGCATAGTAAGGATAAAACTACTTCCTAAATTTTCATCAAGTGGTCGTACCTAGGCCCTTGCGCAGGGTCCGCCCGGATCGCAAAGCAATGTTTGCAATGTTGTGATCCGGTGTGGGGATACTAAAAGCTAATTACTAAATATTATTATTGTTTGCGGTCTTAAGATTGTAGTCTCACACATCGGTCACAGATCCCACTTAATATAAAAAAAACGAATTAGAGCAAAATCTACGTAAAATTATCTATTTAAATTACTTTCTCCTCGAAAAGAAACATTAAACTAAATATGCACTACTTTTTCATTTATACGTAGTTTTTATATGACAATGTAGTGAGTTCTGTGAAGTGATGATAGTGAATTTATAAATATTGGCAAGCATTCTTAATGTAACTAACTCAATACCTAATTGGTTTGTTCATTAATCATATGTATACCTAGTAAATTTTCGCCGTATACTTTCAGCTTTCTTTAATTTTAAGCTCAGCTTGTGACAAATGATTCAATTTTGTTATTTCGGTATCAAGCAAGAAACTAAGCGTGGCATAAAACGGACAAGAACAACGTATTCGACATTACCTGGTTTATTGCGAGTTACCACATCGTAGCTAGATTCTTTGCACCGTTTAGCAAATGTTGAAAAGCGCCGATTTAGGGCGTAATTTGCTTAAGTGAAAGAAGAAATATCACTTCTCACTTCATAAAAGTGTTAATAAGCTGACTCCGCACGCAGGCTAGGCTTGATTGTCACTTTTTATGGTTTCGTACCCAAAGGGTGCCAAACGGGATCATATACCTCGTGAGGCCATACTACAAACAAGGAGATTTTTTGTGAGTAGGTATTTTAATCTACCGGCAAGGTAATAAGGGTCAATATCCCATGTTCTTATGAAAATGCAATTTTCATTTTGAAACATACTTAAATGAACTTAATTGTCATTAAAATATAGTTTAAAATAAATTGTCTTGATTATGTACCTCATATAGCACTCTGGGTCTCACGAGGTAAGTCCTACGTTGCCCGTCCGTCTGTCCGTCCTGACTTAAAGAAGCTTTTGCATTTTTATAGAGAAAGCCAGTTGATTTGTTTCACAAAATTGGTGTTATAATGAGGGATTACCTAAATATTAATAAAATAATCATCTCCGTACAAAACGCAAAATTCAGTTTTTTTGTGTTTGCTTTTGCGTTAAAACAGTAATACATTCAAACGTCAAGTTTGGTGTGATTATAATGCAAAGAAGTCCGGCAGCGGCGGAACGGAACAAAACCCTCCCGAGAACGAATCATATTTGTCAATTTTTCTGTTTCAGATTGACATTTCTGCAAGGCTCGGGTTATACCGGGGTGCTCATAGGCACTGTGGCCTGCAGCTACGTCTACGATGCAATGGGCTATGACGCTCTATTTATATTTTCAGCAACAATTAATTTTCTCAGTTTGTTCTACACTATTGCTTTCGTTAAAGAGACAGTCGCTACTGCTGAATCGGTATGACCCTTATTCTCCAAAAATAAAGATTACAGAGTCAATTTACTTACTAGGAGAAGCAATGGGTCAAAAGAACCAAAGTTCCTTTGAGCTGTTTCTGTCACAAGTAAACTTTTAATTTCCATACATAGTCTTCATCTATTATCAGTAGTTCCTACATATGTGCTTCTTTCATCATAATAATATCAGCCGAAAGATTTCTACTGCTGGACCAAAAACCCTTTGATGCAGGGTTTTCACGACAGTCCATTTTGCTTCTCTAAATTATATTTTATAATTTTTCTTTTAATATGTAATATCGAATGTATTTTCAGGGAGGTCTGTTGAAAATTTTCAATTGTGATCTAATAAAGGACATGGGTCGGACTTGCTTCAAGAAACGCGATCCTTTAATAGCTACTATCCTGACTCTCCTGGTAACATCGTTCGCAATCACGATATTCTGCATCGTGGGAGTCGGAACTGTAGATTATCTCTTCACCAGACAGAAGTTCCAGTGGCTTTTGAAAGAGTACTCCATATTTAACGCCGTGAATACCATAATAGCATTACTTGGGATGTTCTTGGGGATGTCTTTTTTCCAATCATTCTTCAAAATGACGGACGGTGTTCTTCTAATACTGGCGTATTTGTCATCTATCTCTGATGCTGTGGTTAGAAGTTTGTCGCAAAAACCTTGGCACATGTATCTCGGTTAGTTTGTTTACGATCATGTTTTCTCTGCAAAATTATCGGAAAGATTTACAATATTTTTTATTAAGACTTTACTAAGTTAAAATTGCTTTATCAGGTCACTTATAATTAAAGCTGATGAGACCCTCCATTGATAGAAAAGTAATTAAGAGTTATCTGTTGTTCTTATTTCAGCTGGTATAATGTCCATGTTGGGAAGTTTATCACCTCCATTAATTAGATCCCAGATCACCAAAGTGGTACCAGGTGACGAAGTATCAAAGTTATACTCATTGGTAACCAGTGTGGAGGCAATCATACCCATATTCTCACCAATGTTATTTAATGCGGTATACTACAAAACTTTAGCCACGTTTCCGGGAGCCATATATGTCATCTCTGCCTGTTTGCTCATCGTGTGCTTTATCTTTGTTTCGTGAGTACTTACCTTAATACTACTGATCCGGCTTGCTGTAGTATAAATAGAAAAGTAGTTCATCTACGGGCCCTTAGGAGTTTCTGTTACCTATTGCTGCTCAGGCGTTAGGATCAATCAGTAGTTAAATTAACTAAACAAGTTAAAATTCGAAATAAAATATCATAATATTTTTTAACCCATTTTCTTGAGACATAACCATTAATTACGATATTTAACATTTAGTAAACGGTCCTGTTGTTTGATTAGTAGTTAAATCTCAACAAAATGTGTGAAATTTTAGTTTTTTTTTGTTTAGTTAATAATTCGTACGCAACCTAACGCGGTGACAGCGCGGCCTCGACTAAACCGGCTTGGTGCGTCCTGTTAAGTTTGCTTGTGGTGCCTCTCGGTGTGTAGGTACGGTCGAGGCACGCATTACACGCAAGCCGCGCGGCTATACTGGCCCCTAGCTTGGAAGGGATATACGTATTTATTCGTATAATCCTTAAGGAATGAAGCTTGTAATGTAAGAGATGTAAGAGACTTGGGTTTCCGATTTCTTAACTGGTGCGGGTAATTAATTACTAAACTATCTATGATGTGCAATCAAATATCACTTTTTCGAAAACTATTTCAATATCTTATCTAAATATAAACTATTCAAATGTTTTGTAATTTTAACAAATATCTTTTTATTTCAGTGTCGCCGAAGTTCTGTATTACAAGTTGCTTAAAAACCGAGAACAAGGTAGATATTTGCTGATAGAAGATGAATCTGGTTTAACTTGATATACTCGTACCAGTATATTTTTTCAGTGCAGTTACATTATTTATTAGTATTTTAGCATGCTTTTATAAGAATTTCTTGTGGGTTATATTTATTAAAAGTAAATGTGATCATTGAATAAGTTATATTTTAGTGATACAAGTAGTTCTTCTTTATTAAACATCTTATTTATAAATTATAAAAGTGTAGGCAGTGTATTTTTTTTTCAAATTTAGAAACACAGATGAAAAATTTTTTTTAGGTTTTATAATATTAGTGTATGGAAGATAAAAACAAACATTATCAACATTGATCGCGCCACTAAATATCAATTAGTATTGTAAAAGGATAAATCATTTAAGATTAAACCTTTTACCTTATAATATAAGTAAAATTTGGTATAATAAAACAATATTTATAAAAAAAAACTGCGTTTTATTACATTCATACATTTACGAACACACACAAATACTTAATATTATTATACTTACAATAACAATACAAGCAACAAAATCAAGTTTTCTGCCGACAAAATGGTAGGGAAATAAGGTACCTAGGGTAGATGAAAAGTGTACCTATAAAACTAGAAATCTACAATTCGACAGATATGATTGGTTTTTTTCTTACAAGTTACACCAAGATATTCCAAAGGTAGTCCTTTATAAGAAAGAATCGTTTTTTTGTGGCAGTAAAAAGCTTACTGTTTATTTAATATTATTATTATACGTAAACGTTAGTCTACGCATAAAAATTTTAAATTCAAAAGAATTCCAAATCACTTTCACACTGTATTATCTGCACTATTTTTTGTTATTTTTAGACTGTTAAATATTAAAATACAAAACAAACACAAATTATAATAATTTAAATGCTAACTGAATGCAATCGTATTTATGTTAGGCACCTGACATAGATTTATCTTTAGTAAAACTTATAAAGTAACGTTTTGTTAATTTATTCGTACATATTTAGATAGGGGCGCACTTCTTTTAGGTGAAACTGATATTTATGACAAAAAGTGCAAGCAAGCAAAACACTTTACTACGTTTCTATCTTTTGAAAACTTCTGTTATATATGAGACAATTAAAACTACATCTGTTAATCAAAATTGCGGATAGAGGTTTACGTTAGAAAGTAATATCATTGATGACAATTTCTAGTGCGGTAGCCCTCTTTGGTTCAATGTAAAGGGCATATATATAATATGTAAAAAATACGCGTAAATATGATTGTACATCTTAGAAACTGATACTAAGACAGTAACAGATAAGTACACTCCTAAAATATTTTCTTACCCTAATAGAAATAGACTCAAGCGATACTCTGCCTATGTGTCGAGCCCTCATTGCTTTGGGTTAGTCATATCGATTTCCTAGAGGTCGTCACCAAGTTGATAATCGGCTGAATGATAATGTATAATAAAATAAACACTACGAAAGCGATCATCGTCGTCGCCAGTCCTGGGTTATTAGCGCTGTAATACTCCATATTGAAGCCTATCGCTGTAGTAATCAGGCCCATGGAGACGGAAATCATGCCGAGGGAGATGTGGAGTATTTTGACTGGGCCACTTTTGATCATCAGACGGACTTTTGAAGAGAAGAGCGCGATGATCCCCGAGATAAAGCTGGCAAGCGCAAACGCAAGCGCGATAACACCTGAAATAGATAAAATTGAAGATAAAGTACTTGTTTCTGTGTGAATTTACGTTTTAGCGTAACTGTACTCGTACATTTATGATTGTAAAGGTAGAACACGTCGAGGCCCTGTATCATCCTGATAATGACATAGATGTCTTTTAAACACCAAATTAAGAGCGAAGCGATTTGTTTAGGAGAAGTCGTATCTCTTTTAGTATTATTTTTTGGTCTTGGTCATGTAGACATAGCATCTCATACAATTACTGATAGGTATGTGATGGAACCAGTAATGGACAAGGACCTAAGATGGACGTCTAATTCTTATTAACAGAAGATAAAGGTTATTTATCTTGAACAATCAATTTATGATCGTATGTTCTTTGAATTAAGAGTTAATTGTCTAATCTTTGTTCTTGTCAGCTTATTGTGTATATGTAACTGGTGCCATAACTAATTTTTTTTATTGGAGTTGGCAGATGTTTTCAAAAGATGTTATTTATACCCTAAGCGCGAATTTCTTCAAACTCAATCATCAATATGGAATAGCTGAATAGGTTGACCACTTGTTAATCGAAGATTACTTACCGCAGTATCCATGAGGAGTATTGATGGCCATCTCAGTCTCAGCAAGAGCAAGGAAAGTACCAGCTATGACCAGCAAAGAACCAATCAGCTGAAGGCATCCGTGGACAATGCCTTTCCCGTCCGGGGACAGTTGGAAGGACCAGGAGTTGTGTCGATGGAGGGTCAGAATTGCTTCTACCAGAAACAGTAGGTACTGGAAGAGAGGGGGGATATGTCATAAATGTCTGAATATTAAACGCCGCAAATCTGTCTGCAATATAAATTTTGCTAGAAATGTCCGACAGTGGCGTAGTACACTTGCAAGTTTCTGTAAAATATTTCTTACAGAAGTTTTCTGACAAATGGAAATTAGGTTTCATTCTTGTACAGTCAAGGGCACCAGTATACCTATATAAACCACAGTCTCAGAAAATAATATGTAGAACTTATTACTATGGAAATATAGTTGATGGATACATATTTTTGCAGCGTAGAGCGGATATTTATTTTTACCCTTGAACTTATTCCATTGAAATAAGGTGTAAAAGTGTATACTTATTTAAGAACTCAACTGTACCTACGTATCAAAATTGTGTTAAAATGTCACTTGTAGCAAAAAGTAAGTCAAGTTCTTGGCTAAAGTGTGGTTAATATGTATTTGTATAACTAGATTTCTCTTTTTACTGCAATATTACCTAAGTTATGTACGACTTAACTTAAACCTGGTTTGTGAGAATTTAATAGATAAAGCGCCTATGGATTGTTGAATAGCAATGTGCTAGTAACCTATTGGCTATAGATATGCTAGCCGCAGTTGTGCGATAGCTTAAATTATTTCATAACTTCCCTTTTCACATATGATCTGATTGATTTGTGACAGACTGCTGAAAACTACTTACTGATTATAGACCGCTTCGTTACCTGATATATTTTGCAATAAGTAGTAATAAATTATCAAAATATTTAACTGGACGATTTGTATTGATAGTAGTTGTATAAGGTTCTACAGGCATTATTACCTCTAGTCACTGTCTGAAATAACTGTCCATTTGCAAGAATACTTCTAGTGCGTTGGTGACCTTTTTAGCCTACTACCTTACACGTTTTTCAAATGGTACAAGATCAAAAACAAAAGACATCACAAATACGTACGCCAGTTCCAGCGATGATGATGTGAAGTTGCATATTACTGATGGTACCACTAGGCTCCACGGTGAGTGCAAAGTGCCACAAACAGAACACCACAATCGCCACTTGCATGTGGTGGAGAAGATTTACTAGTTGGCATATTGCCAGCCACGCCGAGTCCCAGGAGTTGCCGTACTCGTCACCACTTTCCGCGTCATACGCGCCTGGTGCTCGCGTTATCTCCGCTTGGTAAGGCACGTGCTCCCTGACCTCGAACATCTCCACCTTCTCCACCGAGTGCTGGCTCGTGCTAGGTCTATCCATTTTTTCTACTCTAGCTACTGAATAGACCTTACGAACCGTTTTCACGCACGTTCTATTCCGTCACATGGACAGCTTACGAACTAAACTCTAAGATCTCGACTGATACCGTATTGAGATAAGTCGGGAAAGCTCGATAGGTCCGGGTATCGATGAGTTGACAGTTTCGAGATTAGGAGATTGTGCAACTGGAGATAATACGAGCTATTTCGATTGATTAGGTTAATCTCGTTCGCATTTTTTGCAATTTCGAAATTCCTTACACTAGAAAAAATTGTTGCTTCTTACTGCTAAGAGAAAATATCTCATGGTTGGCTTTAATCTTTTTTAGTGATAGGTTTATATGCTTAGGTTTCTAGATAGATTTTAGACTTGGAATAACCTAATCAGCACTATGCAATACAAACAATATACGTAAGTTCTAAAATGATAGAATGGTATAAGGCCTCCTAATAATATTAGCTGGCGATCAATGCAGTATGATATTGAGCTCAGTTGGTTGTGTTGTGACCTTGCCTTCTAAGCTAGCGGTCCCGGGTTGAAATCCCGGCAAGGGCAGATATTTAGTAATGGGCACGTGTATTTCCTGTTCCTGAGTCTTGGATGTTATTTATGTATTTAAGAATATATTTCTCTAAGTTAGTTTATTGTTTTCTAGTATTCACAAAGCTCAGATTGGGATAGGTCAAATTGTGTGAGATTGTCCCCTGATATTTATTTATTTATTTATTTATAAATACTAGGAGGGTAATCTCTGAAACCACTGCACCTATTTGAAAAAGTATTTTAGTATTTGATAAAGGTACGTACATTATTCCAGATGGGTATAGGTAATATACCTACATTAATCAAACAAGCGAAGTCGGAAAGAGCCTTTAGTAATAAAAATAATGTTACTGGTGCAGTCTAGTCAAAGATTTGTATATTCAATTGCACCTTATTCCATTGAAATAAAGTGCAAAAGAGTTTACAGATCTTAGACATCGATTGTTTAAAAATGTTTTATTTAACTCAGCCACTCACCGCTAGATGGCGCTTCTCAGCACGATGCATTGAAGTTACACTACGTGTCGGTAGATGTCGGGCACAGTCTTATCTCCAATTAACACAATATGAATTTTGCGGTGTGCGGTAATTACCTTAATTTGATAGTATGCCGTGTAGGGCACATAGTATTACCATATTGTTCACTTTTAGTTTTTTTTGTTAATATTTTTTTATGCTGGTTCAAAATCAAATGGGGTTTGAATTTACGACTTTTGTAATTTTTGCCAATTTAAGGGGTTTAATATGTAAATGTATTACAAAAGAAAATCGTGCTGCCTTGAAAACACTGATCCAAATGAAATAAAAAAACATATTTTTATTATTTGAGCATACTTTCAGTTTAATTTGAATTTAAACTAAGCACGAGTTCAAACTTTACTTTCAACCACCTGAAAATCAAAAATTTGCCTCCGTAGAAAAAAAAAAAAAAATCTGCAAATATTTACGGTGAGGCGACGTGAGATAATTGAGATAATTATGAAGAGAACTACGAGTATCTTAAATACGTAAAATAGTGTGAAGATATCTTCGGAACCTCGAATTAACATAATGGAATTACTTATCTACGTTTATATCCTATCCCATCCTTTACTCTTAGACGAGCAATATTTGTATATCAATACTCGTATAAGTATATTTGTGATCTCGTTCTCAAAAACGGCTCTAACCATTTTGATGAAATTTCCAATATAAAAGAGTTTTACGCTTTAAAAATCGATCTGTCAAGTTGGCATCATCGGGAAAAATCGTTTTCAACCTGAAGCTCGGCCTTTCAGGTACTAATTAAAATACAGCAAATCTACTAATCAACCCAGCTATTACCAAACAAAAAAAAACTAAAACAAAAAGAACAACAACAACCTTAATACATTCACCGACTATTAATTATCCTGCTCAAATGCGTTAAAAAAGGTCTTTTATCACACCGCGGCATATTAGAGGGGAGTGTCCGCCCCCAATTAATAAGGTCTAATGAATTCCTGAGGGCCTGGTGAGTACTTTGTCATATAAAATACCTTATCTCCATGTCTTCTTTGCTCCTGAGCAGAGCTAGAAAGGCGAAAAAGTGACAGGGATACTGGAACTTCGAAATTTTAATTTGGACGTTAGGTTATTTAGAGGCGGGATCCATTTGTCACCGACAAATCCGATAAGGAGGGAGGAGAAAATATTAGTGTTTATTGAAAAGGTTCCGTCACAGATTTTAGTATTAAGTTGTGCGGCAGATGATTTTCAAAAGATGACAGTTGTTTAGGGTTCGACCAGGAAAGTGAGGATATGTAACAAATTACCGTTTTTAATGGCATAATGCGGATATGGAGGCCTCAGTAATACCTGAATAACAGACATAATAAGATACGTACTAGTTTTTGTCGGTCACTTTGTCCGCGTGAATTCGTTTATCGTTATTTATGGAATGAATAGTATCTCTCTGTTATAAAGAATACCTATGATTGTTTCAGTTTGAACTCCATTCGCAAGTGTTAAAAAATGAGGTCGAAAAGATTGATAAGTACGAGTAATATGTCGATTCGAAGAATCAGCTTTAAAAACGTTTGAAATTTCCGACAAGTGCTAAGTTACAAAAATAAGTAATTCCTTAATTTTAACTACATATTCAACTAAAAAATCCCCCCCGTAGCACCCACTGCTCCATCATGCCAAGGATGCCTCGCTGCACCAATGGCTCTAGACAAAATGCATAAAAGAAAGAAAGAAAGAAATACATTTATTCGTGACAAACATTAACAAATAACAGAGAAATACGCACAGAAAAATGTAGTCACGAAATGGCATAACGAGAACGTTATCGTTATAGAAAATGTAAATGATTGACGTGATCTACTGGACGTTCACGTCGAGCGCTTACGTCAAATCCATTATAAGTATTGTCATTTTTCGATATCGTTATGCATCTTGTCTATGGCCTCAGAGATGACAATTAACTTCTTAGACTTAAAAAACTGCTTAGCGTCCGATTGTACCAACGTTAGCAAGATTTTATTGTAAATACCGTTGTTTTGTTTAAACTCTTGTTGAACGATAAACAGTTTGACGTTGCGTTGGCCTAGTTAGTAGTGACCCTGCCTACGAAGCTAGAGGTCCCGGGTTCGATTCCCGGTATGGGCAAATATTTGTGTGATGAGCCTAGAGCTTAGTTTGGGAGTAGGTCAATTGGTGTGAAATTGTCCCGAAACATTTTATTTTGTATTATAATAGAAGATTATTAGATTACAGATGAATAATTTTATTCAAAACTAAACTAAGAAATAAACAAACGAAACTAACTAAGCTACTTGAATAGTAAAAATAAAGAACAATTATAAAAATAACATCCCTTCCAACAGATCCGCCCGCGGCATAGTCCCTATGACACTGGCTGTATTACCTCTCTTGATACCTATACTTTGAGAGAGGTAATCCCAGCTCTAGCATCTCCGGAGGCGTCTATGAGCTGGGCTGACAGAGCCTTAAATAAGCTTTTCATATCTACTGACAACCACTGCAAGCGCTACAAATTCGTAATTAATTAATAAATGTGAATATTTACGGCACTTGAGGATTTGGGCCTGGTACGCAGCTGCACCGGCCTAATAACAGGTCGACTGCATGTGGGATACGGTGAATGTGGGTTCCAGGACAGCTGGTACAGAGGCAAGCGAACGACAAATCTGGTCATTAATTGGGCCGAGGCGGTACAACGGCCGGCGCTTCTAAAACAAGAAAGGCCATGTAGTCCCAGTTCACTCACCTACCTGCCGCAGGCGCAAGTGTGAGGTTCACAAATCCTAGTCACAAGCCGCAAGCTTATTGCTATGCTTGGATCCAAGACTGTGCCTATATTGCGGGATGGAAGCACGTAGAGCCAGTGACCCGATTCTCTGGGACAGTGAGGAGACGGGCGCGATCTGAATCGTCTAGAATATTTTCTACGAGGGATACATACATAGAAGTGAGACGTGGTGTATCCCATACTCTTTGAATATGCCCCTTGACTGGCATATTTAATCCGGGATTTATTATTTTTTATTGAGTTTTCAGATGTACCCTGTGAAATTAAAATACGACATCGTATTTGTTCAAAAAAAAATCGTAATACCAAAGGCGGCTAAGTGCAGAGCATCGTAATGTACCTAGAAGAATTTTAACTTTAATGTGGTTACCAATTAGAGTACAAAGTGCATCGAATATTTCATTACAGTCAACCGCCTTCTTTGGTGTAAAGTTTGATTATGCACTATATCTGTACATACATTTATACTAATACATAATCCTATGATCACCCATGATGGCTCTTTAAAGGATTTCTGTCCACAAAAACGCAGGATAAAGGTAAAACTTACTCGGTCATTACTAGCATCGCATACGTTACGTCGATTATAAATCGATAGGCAGGCCGTGTATCGATTACGGTCAATTCTATTCTGATTTATAGCGCCGTGGATGGGCGGCGTTTTTCTATGAATTTTTAGTTTTGTTGTAAGGATATCAGTGAGAGATGGGAAGTCGCAAATTGGGTGTGAGGCAAACTACAGCGTGATAGGGTTTAGAATTCACCTTTTGTTTACATTATTTACGTAAGTAATAAATAAACACTCTGATAAAGTTATTAATCTAGGCACGTAATAGTTGTTTTCGGTTTAATATTTATTATTTCTTCTGGTGCCTCTTCAGTTGCTGAAGGTTATTCAATTACAGGCTGTTTAAATTTGAAGGTACATTTGCCCGCAAGTCATTCATAGCGAGTCCCTCGGAAACTGTTTGATTTTCCGTCTCTGGGTCATAAATAAAATTATCTTTCTATCAAATTTCACGTCGATCGGTCGTTAAAACGTGAGGACAGAACAAAAAAACAAACAAACGCCACCACCCTTTACAACTCGCACACATTTCCCACTTATAAAATGGCTAAACATCTTGTTGATATGATTGACGCACAAGTTTCGCTCGTATCGCAGCAAATCTAAATTATGTGAGAACATCGAACAAAGTATTACTTTATAAAGCGCCAGCGCAGGCCCGCGTCATCTCATGGTTGTTAATTATTATAAATCGATACAATATGCGGCCGCTTTGGCTATCTGAACCCGACAGTACGTCTCTACTATCACGTCATCTCTGTCTTATCCAAGGCAACAGTCAAGGATAGCACTATTCATGGGATAGGGATGCGTGATTCGATTATTATCGGCAGATTTATCGTTTCGACTACGCTTTGGGCACGATGTGTTTTACGTCAGCACGTTTCGCTTACGTATTTTATGTTTATGTTGAGACAAGCTTTTATCCGTGACTTTGGATATACCTATATTTTACTCGAAAATGTCCAATTGTGTTTTTCTATCTATTCCAAAAACAGTATGTGTACTTTATAATTAAAAAAAATGCCAAAATTACTAATTGACACTTATAAGAACCTATTTGAATTTGCTCAGTCAAACACGTGGTACCCACAATAGGCCACACACATCTAACCGCATAAAAAAAAACTTAAAAAAAAACCATTCCTAAGAAGAAACTTTCTGAAAGTGTAACATTTTATATCCTTACTTTAAAGCATGATCTGTCGTTTAATATCACATTTTTATATAAAATGCAGCATCGTAGATCCTATAGAAATGATACCTACAAGCGTCAGTCACCCAGCAACTTCCGCAATGGACTTGAAAAATTTCAAAACCTTAGGATATAAGTTTACCAACATTACAAAGTAATAAATAACTACTACGTTTCAAAATAAGTTAATACATTAATTCAGGAATTAAATGTTCCAACGATACTTACGATTATTCTTATAGTTTTTATATTCGATGCGTTCAAAGATGACTTATTCTACTCAGAACTAATTAAATGACAAAATTATTGCAACCGACACAAAATGGAAACTCAAGCAAGCACAAAGCCGCGCCGTCCGCTTTTAATATAGCGTTTGCGGCCGGTAGTTAAATATCTTAATAAGAAAGCAATAGAGATTATAGACCTTGGATGTACGGGGGTGGGCTATGTTATATTGACAACGTTACAAGCGCCTATAGCGCATCGTCACTTAGGCCTTTTGACGATAGAAGTCGGATGCTCAGGGCACAGTACGTGTGGTCCATCCGACCGTCAGCCAGTAAGGATGGCGGATATCGATAACTGAACGGAAGACATTCAGTGCTTTTGTTATTTACAGTTTGTAGTTAAGTAATTGAAGATGGTTTTAATTTTTTGTTTTAAAATGTATACACAAGTTTTTTTATTATACTTAAGGTTGTAGTAAAAGTGAAGACCGATATGTTCAGTTTTGTTATGTTTACAAATTTAAATATAAATCGCAACGTTTCGACCTTTTCTGGTTCAGGTCGTAATCTAAATAAATAAATTAATAGCATCAATATACATTAATATAGCGCAGTTACGTACCGATACAAAAAGACAAAGTGATCTTTTGTCCTTAGTGTATTCCTCTTTTTATGGTTGCATCGAAGAGATTGTAATGTAGCATTAACACTGTTGAATGTAAATTGTACTTAATTCTATGTTTTTTGTTGAAATCAGTAAATAGTAAATGTTTTGTATTGTATTAACCGTTACAAAAAATATTGCAGCTCATTATTAAAAACTTGTAATATATTAAACGAAATAAATATATTATATTCTATTCTATCGTTTTGTTAGTTAAGTAGTATAGGAACTTTTAAACCAGAATCGATTTGTTAGTTAGCGTTTAAATATTCAAAAAATACTATCGATAATATCTACGCCCAGCTCTATCAGAAACAGTCCAGTCCATCAATACCGTATTAAGGCATTACTTTTAAATCTAGCTCCTTACCTACCGCGTACCTAGTACCTACCTAGTAATTGTCTTCGTGACCCACGTGGTCATAATTGCTAACTTGTTTACTCGATTTTTAAAGATAATTGTAAAATAAAAGTAATTACTAACTTGTTAACAGGTTCTGCATTTACGTTAGTAGCAAATTAATAAAAGATATAATCGACAGCTAGTTTTGTCTTCTATAGCTTGATATAAATTAAGGCATGCTGTTTAGTCTCACAAAAAAAAGACATGATTCAAGAAGAAGGAGAAGAAATATATTTACACAAACCATAAGACATTGCGATTTCATTTATAAGACTTTAAGTACATAACCCAAAGAACTAGGTAAAGCACAATTTTCATGTGGTCATGTGATGTATACATATGATTAGAGTGCTAACTACTATGATTAAAACATCGTGATCTACCTACTATAGGTACTTCGTTGAAGTTGAGAATAAGTGACCGTTATTTTCACCCGTTTTTGCCTTTAACGAAGTCAAAATTAGAAATTCAAAACAATTGCCTCTACTATAAGTAATTACATACATACATAACATCACGCCTTCATTCCTAGAGTGGGGTAGGCAGAGCTACAGAAATACCAACAACTCCAAAAAGATATGTTAATAATTCTGTAACCACATTTTGCACAAGTAGGCTGAGATATTTACTAGTGACAGGTTGCAAGCCCATCGCCTAACAATACTAGAAGCCTTTATTCCCTTAGTCGCCTCTTACGACATCCACGGGAAGACATGGAGTGGCACTATTCTAACCCGGAAACCACACGGGGCAAAGAACAAATAAAAAAATATTTAATAATATTTCGGGGGAAATATGTTAATTCTTGTTATAAGTAATTAATAACAAGAATTAACATATTTGTACAAAAAAATCTCAGTATTGGGTACGCTATTAAAGGAAACATGTGCGATTTGATCGTTATTATTCTCATTTAAAAAAAAAACGAAGTAAATTAATAATATTTATTTCATAGGATTGCTTAAGGAACTGTAAAAGTGTAAAGTAGAGATAAATAACGCAAAGTTAGCGATTTTCAGAAATCGACTTAGTCTTAATGTATGGGATTGACGTAAGCTGATGACAGATCGCGTCGACCGCTTATGTCAACCCCATACATTTTCGTTTTGATAGAAAATATGTGCTCGTGCTCGTGAACGAGTAGGAATAAGTATATATTTATTGATGGATGATTAGAAAATGCAACACTTAATATAGAAAATGTACTTCTCCTAGTACTTTAAACCATGCCGCTCCTCATGCAGTTTTCGAATGGTCAGCATAATTTAATCTCAAGTCACATTAAACTTTTTTATAGTAAATTTACGAGAAACCAGGAAGCGCGTCGAATTATTAAGTGAAGAAATCCTAGGACATTAGTGTATCTATTTTAGAATTATAGCTTCCATCTCTTTCCAATACAGGCTTGAGTAATAAGGACGTATACCTATCCACCGGTTAACAACGGCGAGCCGCGGAAGTTCAAAGAAAGGAAAATATGTTTTTTGCCGCAACATGATCACTCACGTCAGCACTTTCGATTTGTTCCTGTAGAAAGGTATTGCAAGTAAATTGCTCATCCGACTTGCGAGATAATTTGCAAGGACTTTGGAAATGATATAGAGATCAGGAATTCCTAAATAAAAACATTTCCCCTGCAATTTTTTGAATTTGATAATGTAGATAAAGTAGCTTATGCTGCCACCTTCATAACCGTTCTTTTATTTACTCAGTCATTTTAGATTAACAGTATAGCCACATAGCTATAAAAGTTGTGTAATTCACCAAAAAGACTTACCTACCTATGTATTATTAAACTTGTTGTAACATAATGCTTACCGAGGAAGAAATATAGCTTCAAACAAAATGTTAAACAAGGATTTCCTTCCTAGGCACGTAGTTACGAATCGATCCGCGACAGCAATTATTACTTTTACTCATAACGATTTTTACTTTCCACTCTGCTTGTAATCCAGGTTGTATACCAAGCCCTTTTTCAAACAGTTGAAAGCCGTTGCGCGCGCCAGTTGCGCGGCGTGTTAGAGAAATTGTGTTTGAACTGCGCGAACGCAAGCTCACCGAGTTAACACGAAAATACACGACTTTTTATGTTACAGTTGTGGGGACAAATAAGGGACTTCTCGAGTCGTTGTTGTGTTTAAATAATCAACAATGTTTTGATGTTTTGAATGGATGAAAAGATAACTTTAATAGTGAAGTGATTTCTACATTAAATAAAATAGGTAAGAATGGAATTGATGTTATATTTTTTAATTTAGTTATTATAGCGATTTCGCGGTCATGTTAAATAATGAAAAATGACGTAATTTCCCATACATTTCTCATTGTCTTCGTGATTTATGAATGGATAAGGGATTTATCAGTTTGGCACAGCAGATTAAATATGCTACTGTCAAATGAATCACGCATTTTGACTCCGGTGATTGGTGATAAATGATAATCGATGGGTTGGCGAGATCGAAATACTTTCGAGCTCGAAGAGATCCCTTAAGGGATGAGTTCTCCTTTGTGCGTTCTTATTCTGTGAATATTGTATTTGAATCCGTGTTTCGTACCATGAAGTCTTTACAAAAATGTACCTAATATTATCATACTTCAACGTACCTATATACTTGTCTAATGGTGGTTCTTTCTTCATGTCTCTAGCGAAATTTATTTACGTTCTGTCTAAACTGATTGAGGCGAATAAAAAAGACATTGTTATTGGCTTTTATTTAACCTCACAATTCGGGCCAATTCGGGTCAGTGTTCTCTAATTTTAAATATCTGGAAATTTTAATTTATAAACGTCAAACTCTTCTCTTGTTGGAATAGAATCGAGTTTGACGATTCTAAATTTAGATTCCTAGAATTTTTAAATTCAAGATTACTGATTCGAATGGTTCCTGTTGACGTTGTGGCAGCTCAAGTGGCAGCTCAAGCTACCAGGAGGTGAACAATACGACTCCGATACAGAAGCAAAATGGCCTAAAGCGAAGTTAAATGGTGCTGTTCTGATTATGAAGTCGGAATAGAATAGTGGAAATAGGAGACCCACCGAGTTTTGATCTCAATTAACATCTTCTCACTATCTATGCAAAAAAGTACAATCTGCAACAGAAGTTTGAAAGTCTCTCTTCTTTTGACCGATACAAAAGCATCCGAAGGACCATGTCAAATTCATGTAAATTTCACACAGCTGATTAACGCATGTCAGATATAACTAGCCAACCCTCGCACCTATATTTCCTTCATAGAATAAATTACAAACGGACATGTCACCCCGCAGTTCACGCTGCCGTTAGTTCAGCGAACTATCTATAATCCGCGCCGAGATAGTCCGGTGTTCCCTGCAGATTGCGGCTGTAGATTGTAAACGTCAAGATGTGTCAGTGTACGGTGAGAAGGACATTGACGCGGTATAAATAAAATTAGTGTATAGAAAATCAATGCATGTTGTTATTTAGCTTTTTATTAACCGTAGTTGTGACATGTTTGTGTGTAGGTCAAAACTTGCGAGTCGATTCAGAACCAGTTTCCGCTTTTTTAGCGTGATCTATTTGGTAGTTTTAAATGTATAAACATGATGACAGTGCAAAATTATTTTGTCCGTTGTTATTACTTTTATTTTTGAAATATAATTTATTGAAGGCAGATAAAAAAAATGAGTCTTATTTTATGGCAAGGACCTATAGACGATTGTATTCTCAAGACTACAATAAAGATGGAATGCATCTATCCTAGTAATTTCACCAGCACTCTTAGACCCACACCGGAAAACAACTCTCTAAGTAAGTCTTACTTTAGTAGGCCAAAACTTTTAAAGCTTAGAGGGTTAAAATCTTCCAAAGCTTGAGGTTTCTAAGCTTAACCACGCGAGCATACTCACAACGCTAGTTCCTCAAGAGAACCCAATATAATGTACAGGATAGAACCAGTATTTTCAGTTGAAGCACGTACAAAATAATTCCCATAATCCTGAGACTGCAAGCCATATGCACCGCATAATTCGTTAGTGATCCGTCTGCGTATTGCACTGCTGCGACTCCGGTCGTGTTTGCACTGGATGCGCCACGTGCACGATAACAGGTTATTCAGCCTAAGGACCACGCCATTGTGCCAATAGCGGGCACAAAACATACACTACAAATACTTTGAACACCTTTTGATAGCTTTTTATTTATGTAGACCACAAGCTAAAATGTGACAGAACCTTTTGGCTGGTAATTTTAAACGTCGCGCAGATTTTACGAATTGTACGTTGTGATTCTTAATTTGACAGAGACAACATTTTTTATACAAGTTTATTGCGAGATGACGATTTATGTTGATGACCTCATTGGATTTCGTATATTTTAACATGCAATGGAATACTTGATATGCCATTAGGTTGATAAGTACCTCAACTAAACCGACGATTTAATTAAAACTGCTACGTTTCGGCCTAACCACAACTGTATATTTTAGCACTCGAATTAAGATACTTATTTTTAAATACATGGCTACCAAAAACCTTAGAGCGTTTTATAGCCTCGACACCATCACATAGATGAGGCTCCTTACTTCTTTCTTAAAACAAACATCACAAAACGAAGGATCTTATAAACGCAAACGTCAATCAATGCCAAAATATCGGTACAATTTCCTGCTCAAAAGCCAACTAAAAGTGTTATAACAATTTAAATTATAAGCCATTATAACAAACAGACACGTTCATAGCGCAGTATATTCACCTTTAGAATTGGCAGAATCACTAAGACACTTGATGGGGCCATATATCCCTACAGCTGAACTGACTACGTATAAATTCATTCCATGCCAAAACTAACATTCCGTACCCCCAACGTCGACGAATCTGACATCACTTAGAACGTAAACATGCTAGACTATTCCTTGCGCAGATCTGTATCGCTATTGTGCAGTATTTGCATAGCCAGTAGCCAGGATTGCGAGCGAGATGGGTCCGATACGACCGACTCGCGGAGAGCTTCAAGCGCGATATTTATTACTGAGACAACCATGTTACATATCTTAATCCTGTGGCTATACTTACTGCTGAAGACAGGCTACAGCTTGAGGGCATTAGGATAAGACAGGCTGCTCTAGTGTCTACTTTGAAACATTAATGTTTTCCTTAACCGGGAACCTTAAAAATTCGCAAATATATTTTTTAGGGTTTCTTACAATATTATTGCAGTCCGTAATCGAAGTTAAACGATGAGATGAATTTAATCCTTCTTTAACTTTATCACAGTAAAAAAATAACACGTATTATTTTGAGGTTTGGAGAACATTATAAAGTTCTAGGTTTGAAGCCTTTCCCACTTAAAAATTTCGGGCTTTGTTTAACCATTTAATTGCTGAAATACCTATCTATTCTATATATAGTTAGGTGCGTTAAGTACTTGCACTTGGTTTATATCCATCCAGTGTCCAGAATAGGTCATTTTGCAAGCAATTTTGCGTTCGATTTTAAGCTAATGTTTTTTTGTATTCTGCGTCTTATGTCCAAGAACAGTTGCATGTTATACCGCACCGTGCCGGCAGCCTTATTCATTCGGTTCCACCTGTAATTGATGTCAGATAGTATTATGACCGGCGGGCAAGACGCTCGTTAATACATAACAATGTAACATGGATTCAACACGTATTATCTCACTGTTTGATTCATTATTTACTGTGTTAAGTAAGGTATCTGCTTAACTAATCATACTATTCAACAATAGTTAATAAGGCGTGAGATTTATTTTAAAGTTTCCAAAATCTCATTTTTAAATTAGACCATCTTTATCATTTCTTTGGCTGTTTTTTTGGAAATGAATGTTATATTTAATTGTAAAGAATATTACGAATTTCAAACATCGTCATTTAACTAAAAAGCTATAGGCTCTATTCGGTTGAGTAATTGTAACTTTTCTCTGTTCTCTGCCAGATTTTTCAATTTATTGCCTTCTGTTTTATTTGGTTAAATTAAGTAAGCCTTGGTTTTCGTCTTCCTAACCTAAGTATCTTGAATTATACTTGTTTTTCATATAAAACGACACAGTCGCAACGAAATTGTTAGTTAACAGAGATATTTGAAAAAATGTGCTCAAAACATGATAATTGTTACTATTATCACAAAACTGACTATACTTCGAAGCACTGATCAACAACGAACGAGAAGGACACACCGCCAGACAGACAAACCGTCAAAAGTATTATAATAATAAGAAACGATTACTTATACTTGAATACTTTTTACATTGTTTGTAAGTGTTAAAGTAAGATTTTAATTGTGATGGCTCTTACGATAAAATTATGTACGCTTAAGTGTTATGAATAATATTATAAATAGTCTCATCCGCTATAAAGTAGCGTCTAAAGCCATCCAAACGAGTATTTTAGCATAATTAAATTTAATGCCTAATCACTACCTTTCCTGGATCATCATCATCGTTTCTTGCGGACCAGGGCTTCACGGAGGTTGACAATCTCTTGACACTAACTACATTATCGCTCATTCCTTTAAGCATAGAACATCGTCATTTTTAACAGACCAACAATTTAAGATCGAGTTATATAGCAATCAATTTTATTTTGTCCGATTTTTATTTCAAAAACCTACTTAGTTCATTATTGATAATATTGATCAACATTATTGTATACTCCCTCGTAAAATAATAAATATGTATGATTTTATCCAAATCGTTTAATTCTAATGTACTTTCCCTTTTTTTGCGTAATATAGAATAATGTCTTTGTAACTACGGTATTTAATATGTCTATCTCGTAAAACTACTTAACGCACGACTCGGGTGTACTAACATTAAAGTTTTATTGAATCAAGAAAAACTTTGTTCTAAAAGTTTCAAATTTTCAGGACGAGATTTAACATAATACGAACACACTTATCGTGAGCCCCGCCAATACTAACTTGATACTGACATCAAAAACTTTTAAGGATATTTTTTTGTTAAGACGTTTTAAAGCAGGCACCAGACTTTCAGGTTTTTAATACCAATTCTTACACAGTGTCTGATATTGTAGAGGCCGCTTAACTAAATCTGGTACCGTAAGCTAAGCATAGATTATACATAGGTGATGCCACCAACAAGATGTCGAACACACTGACGAATCATTATTATTTGACCCTCGTACTGTTTCCTTTACTTTAGCAAATTGAATATATGGAACAGATTGCCAACATTCGCTAGTCAGAGAGATACCATAAGAAAAAGAAGAAGAAGAACAAGAAAAAGAAGAACAAGAAGAAGAAGTACGAGAAAAAGAGGAAATATGCTAAAAAGGGAAGGTGAATATGGAATTTATCATAATATTTATACTGTCTATCCTGTACATAGCAATATTAATAAGGTTGTGGCAGCTTTACTAGGTGATAAATGAAGGTTTAAATAAACGCCCTTGGCTTTTTTTTTAATTCACAATATTTTAGGGCTAGATTTTATGTCGCCGGAACATTTTGTTAGAACCTCAGTGCTTTTCTATACTTGCCTCTCCTCACTGATTGGATACCAGCCCAGGAACTTAAGAGTTTAGTTTCTTGGTTAAATCAATTTATAGTGAATCATTGTCTCTGTAGAGAATAACGCGATGCGCCCGCGCAGGAAGAGAACTCGATATGCGCGTAATGGCGCGCTGCAGCGTATTAACGCTGCCGGGATTGAGTTACCCAGGACGGATTATGCGAATAGCCTATGCGAGTATTTTAAGGTATCCTTAGGGAGTGTGTTTGTCACAAAGAGGTAAAATTGTAGTGATGTCCGTGACAAGAAACGTTAACGTTAATGAACACCTTTAATTGTTAAACTACTCTGAAACCCTATCGCAGTAAGCCAATAATTAATTGTGGTGTTATATGTTTATTGTGACTAAGACGTTGTCATTGTGACTCACGTTAACCTAGTTGGTAGTTACCCTGCCTACGAAGTCCAAAGAACGAGGTTCAAATCCCGGTCAGGGCAGATATTTGTGTGATAAGCGATTAAAATCCTTGACTATATCTAGATCTTAGTTTGGGACAATTTATGTATATGTCTGAGTATTTGTTTATTATGATAATGACACAGTTCTATAGAGGCTCAGTAATAAAATAGTGTATTAGCTTTTTCCGGCGAATCCATCCACGCAGAGGTTGGTTCTCGCTATTCTCTCAGATAATGTAAAAAAATCCGGGATAAAAAGTACCCTATGTACCTACGTCTCAGTATATCCATGCGATAAACTATGAAGATAATTGAAAGGCTATTTTAATGAAACTGCCCCTAACAGTCTTAAAAACATTTGAGTGCGAATGATTTTGACCCTTTTGATTACCTACTGTTATTATCAACACCAAGACCATTTATAGAACATTCTCGAACAACTGCCTATCGCCTACTTTAAATCGATTGCTAAACTCTGACACTAATGTAAAAAAAATGCCATAAAGGTCTTAAAAACATTTGAGTCCAATAGGGAACATGCATTTTTTTTTTTCTTACTGTCTTTAGAAAGTACTATGAAAGAGAGGAATAACTGTATACGCGAAAAAATTGTCGTGTAATTTTTCCAGATATGAAGCGTTAAAAAGTAATAGTTCCCACTCCCTGCAAAAACACTATAAAAAAGTCGACGGCCAGAATGACGTCACAGTTGTTGTTTCATATTTAAAACATAAGGACTTTATAAAGAAATTTGCATTTATTTCGAAAATGACTATGTTTAAGCCAGTAAAGAAAAGAGGATGCCGAAAACAATGTAAAAGTTTAAAGAAGTTTTAAATTTTTAACAAGTTTCGATTCTATATAAAACCTTAATAAACGGGTCAAAACTTAGTGTATTGCGTTTTATGCTTTTTTTTTTAAATCTCCTAAATCGTATAAATGAAACTAAATTCTGATTTTCATGCATGTTCTCTATTGCGCTATGGTTTTAATCCTTTAGTTACCAACTACTGTTAATCTCAACACTAAGACCGTGTATTGAACATTCTAGAACAACTGACTATTGACTTTAAATCGATTGCTAAACTCTGACACTGATGAAGGCCGTAGGGTCAATCACGGGTCAACTGTCAGACGTAATTCGTAAAACAAAATTGCTCTTATAAATACTTCAGTCAGAAGAATGTTACAGCTCTGTATGACGAAACACGTCGATTACACTGTTCCTGTCAACCGATTAATGTAAGACACGCTGTTAAATTAAATTTATTTACATATAGATACGATAGTGGAGTGATTTTGGGATCGCTGGCGGCCGGCGTGTAACGGGTGTACGTCTGTCGGGAGTCCACTTTTTTAAATCTTGGACCTTACTTAGTACCAATTTCACCAATCGATGTTAAATATAATCAATGTTAATCAACTGTTTAGTTCATACATTTTGACTACTGTTAACGCTCTAATCGTCTGTTAAGTGGTTTACTTCGTATGGTGAAGTTGGTACTTAGGCTACGTCAATTTAACGTGGAGGTTAATTTTGCCATATAATTTGATTAAGATGCCACATAAATAATTTGCAGAATAACAGCTAAGTAAACTGTTGCCGCTTGTACGACAAGATTGCAAACATTAATAAACGTTTTTTTCTTGCAAAAAAAGTTTCTGAAACTTTTAGTCAAATTGGTTGAAGTAGAAATATGAGAATATAAAATTTCAGCACAATTATAGAAGTATGGGCATCTAGTACTGTTAGGCGATGGGCTTGCAACCTGTCACGAATGCGCTGGTAAACCTCTTAGCCTGTTTGTGCAAAATGTGGTTACAGAATTACCAGCAAATATTTTAGTAGTTGTTGGTATTACTGTAACTATGCCTACCCTACGTTGGGATTGAAGGCATGATAGTATGTATGTATGTGTATGTATTATAGAAGTAACATAAACCAAAATTAGGTATTTATTTACAGCGTAAACTTTAACCCCCTTTTTTTTAAACAAGTTTTGTAATCAAATTAAGTACATCGTTCTCTATACAAATAGATAAATATAAAATATAGTAAATTAATAAATATTAAATAAGAACAAAAACTAAACTCTGTATAGGCTTGTATTTGGGTACTAGACAACAGTAAACATATTTATATATGTATAAAGAAATACAAACATATAAGTACCTATCTACGTAGAAAAAACCTTGGTCTTGACTCAGAAACTGCAAAGACTTTCGCAGGCAGGGTTCAATTAGGCTTAACGCGCAGTGATCTCTTTAGTATTTTAACAGTTTATCTTTTTTGTAAAATAAACGTTCATAGTATTCATACTTCTATGGTCAGTATCGTATCTCAAAGTATGAACAAAACCCCCGGCAGCGGCTCCGGCTTGTGGGTGCATTCCTCTCCACTGGACCGATAATTTAATTATTTATACGATTATTATATAGCCTGGTGTGGTTTGATTACGTTAATTGGTTTATAAGTACCGAACAGGTTGAAAAGGATTTAGGATTGTTAGCATTTTATGTTTAAATTGGAAAGTGTTACGAGATCAACGGTCTAGTTCGTAAGTGAACTGTGGTTTACGGGGATTGTTAATGACATTACATGTTTGACGCATCCGCCATGGATAAGATTTTTTATTAATGAAAACATTAGAATTTTAATAAAAACATGATTTACATTAAAATATTTCAAACCAGCTTCAGTTCGAGAATTTCGATTATCATTCTTCCCTCGAGAACTTTTAAACTTTCACAGTTTTTTAAAGCCCTTGCATTGTGGAAGAGTTAACAAACTAGCACACACACAAACTTTATTTTATAATTATTAATAGGATTCGTGGGATGATAGTCACTGTGTACCTAGTTGTCAATAAATTACATAAGATCATAAATTAGGTATGTCTTTATAGATACATTATCTGAATCTGTTGGCATTGGGAACTACCTATATTAATGATGTCTTTTTTTGACACTATTTTGGCGGTTATTAAGTAGTTGTTTGTGGCATAATTTAATAACTAAGTGCGCTACGTTGACGCTGTGGTTATTTTAAACCGATTACAAAACGATTTTACAACCAAAATGATATCTGAAGAAAACTAATCCTATTATAGTCGGTACATCGGATTACGTCTTTATTAACTGAATCTCGTAGTAAGTCATTATTAATGATAATCTCTATTTGACATTGATCCGAGAAATGGTGTCGACTTAAAGTTTATATATTTGTAAGACGCGGCGACATTAAGTTGCTAAGAATGGATTATACTAAGAATAACTTAATATACTAAGGCAGGGTTTTTTATTTGCAAGATGGCAAACGAACACACAACATGGCCCTAGACAAGTTGTTTAACGCTAACGTAAACGATTGTCGAAATCTGTCAAAATGTGTGGAATAGAAATAAGCGCTTGACGCGACCACCCGTTAACTTACGTCAATCCTATAAATTACCGATAACGTTCTCGCAAAACATCTTGTCTATGACGTGATGGTAAGTGATATCTGAGACTCATTGAATTTTAAATTCTCGAAACTGCATTCCTAAGTCTGCATATGTGCTGCCAAACATGAAGACTAACCGCCGTATAGGAGAAGAACTTAAGTAAGGGACCTGTAGTATGCAGTTTTGTACAAAAGTAATATGGAACTTACGCCAAATTTTGCTACAGAATGTCGAACGGTCTATACAGTAGGGCTAGGCAATCATTAGCATATACAAAACATATGTTTCGATACACTAATGTATGGAATTGACTTAAGCCAATGTGGCTTACGTCAATTCCAATCAAATTATAATTTTCATTCAAAGCGTAATCGCTAACGATTGTCGAATGCAACTTGTCTAGCCGCACTGATGTGTTACAACTATATAGGTATACAACAGGTCATTTAGGTCAGTACTTAAGTTTTTAATTATGCTATTTCTCTGTAATATTTTTATTTGTTGAACAGCGCTGGCCCTGCCAGCATCACGCTGAGTTGTGACCATTTCGTGACAAATTACGTTTCAATAACCATTAAAGTTTTCATTTTTGTACTTGTCGTTTGTCACGAATAAACTATTTCTTTCTTTCTTTCTTTCTTTCAAAGTGTTTTGTATTGTATCCTTGAAAACTTTAGGCACTCAACATTTATGTAGGTAGAACATCATTAGACCTTATAATTGCTATGACAAGTCATATACCTTTGAATGGGGTTACTTTAATTCCTGGGGTTACTTTGATAAAAACGTCAATTTGACTTGAAACGCAAATTATGCGATTTCTGAACGCATAATTGGGATTGTTTTTTTACGGTTGGCAACATTGAATATCACTGTACACGTGTCAGTAGCGGCAGCGGGATCCACCTCGACGGTCGATGCAAAAATATATAAAATATGTAAGTAGACGTTTTGTTACATATTTATTTCTTTATGGGGTTACTTTTGAAATACGTTATAGAAACGGTGGTTTCAAAGTAACCCCACCCCATTCGCAGTATTAAGTTGATCACCAATGCTTTATTTTTAAAGCGAATTAATGATAGCAAAAAATACTCTAATGGTGGAATCAATAAAATAACAAAAACCGATATGGAGGTCTTTTTTGTGTTTTTTAATTTTTTATATTCAAGAAGATATAACCATTTTAATCTTGAAACTGATCAAATTCACCCCATTCTACGGTACCTAGTGTCATATATAGTGTATTACCTTTAACAATATGAATAGGTACATTACGACCATTAAAAGTTATGAAAATATTTTTTACTACTTTCGACAATACCCGCCAAAATCTGAACTGCAAGTTATAGGTACTACTGTATGCATACTTATAGGTATGACTGTGAAAAACGGAACAGATAAGATAATATACACCCAAAGACCAAAATGCTGTGGCAAGCAAACTCAAATAAAATAAGTAAACAATGTAGATACGGAAACTTCATTCAAAATACGATTCCAAATTAATTCAAACCGAAAAGCAGCCAAATTGACCATCAAAAACCCCAAAACGATCTCAATTAAAACTAAATTGGATTGTTCAATGATCCATTTTCCAATCAACCGTGTAAAAGAACCACTCACCGTATTGTTATTTATTAATGCAAACACTCAATTTACATATTAAAATGGTACATTAAGGCTTTGTCTGTCGGGTTTTTTGTTATTTGAGCCACGGAACGAGCCTAAACATAAAGTAATCAAGTAATCAAACCATGGTTTATGATACATACACTTACCTACCTTTTACGAGTACGGGGGCCCTGCATTTCAAAACAGCCGATTTACAATACCTTGTGAAACGCGTAGGTACGTAAAGGCTTGTGACTGATTAAATTTTGATCTATTCTATAAGTTGCACTTCCGAGTAAACAAAGCTTCGCTATAAAAAACAGTATCTTAGATGGTACCCAAACGGTTTTTTAACATTATAGGTGAGTTATAAGCAGTTAACTGGATGACCTAAGCATATTCCCGAGTTTAGCCCCAAGTTCCACAATGTGACCAAGAAAAACGGGTTATATTATAGCATATCGGACCATGCTCAGTGTAGGTTTACGTCACCGTTAAACGTTCAAAAAAAAAATTGTTTCTGAAAACTACAAGTAGAAATCAGAAAAAAATATCTGGGTATTTTTCAAAGAAATTGTACCTAATTAATGACAGAAATTGAAGTTACGGTACCTTTGACAAGTGAGTAACGAAAATTAACTATGTATATTAAATGGACGACTAATTTTCGTTACTAATATAATATGTAAAAGGTACCGTAACTTAATTTCAGTCCTTAATTAGGTACAATTTCTTTGAAAAATACCCATCTAATCGTCAATTGCACGCCGAACCACGCCCTTATTTTTTCTAAACCGTTTTTTGCCTGAAGTTATATAAGTTAGTAGGGAAATTCAAATATTGAATTATAACTCTACAATTATGCATAATATACTCGTAAGTAAACAACGACTCTTTCAATTTTCTAACTAACAATATAGTATCTTACGTCTTAACAACGTAGTGGAATGTTAAATATTGTTGCCTGAATAGAAAATCTTCGCGCATTACGCCGGTGCAGCGGATGTGACGTCACGCAGGAACAGACGCGAGATATTTTTACGTTGTCGTCTGTTGCACTTTTATAATCTGTCTTACGCAATATACTCGTAGTAGACGGTGTTATAGACGATGCAATGCATAGGAATTGGCGGAGTATAAAAATAAATGAATGAAACCAGGAAATAAGAATAAAAATAATTTACAATTCAATTTCAGTCGCTAATTAACTCGCTAACTTAACTAACCTAAACGTAAAAGATTTTCGGAAACTGTCAAAACGTATTGAATTAAAAGAAGCGTTCGACGCGCTGCCGTGAAACCGAAAAGTCGGATAACTGCAGTGAAGCATTTTAAACTCTACTGGTAACCACATTAAATCTAAAATGCTTATACTCGTGCCTACTATTAGCGCGTCCAACAGGCAGCTTATGTCGACCCTATACTTACAGCGCAGCGTGGAAATTTCATACGGGAATATATTTTAACAACAGTTAATTCATACTTTATGTTTTTTTTTTATTTTTCCTTACTATATTTGATTCAGCAAGCATTGAAATGTATTGTGACAGTTAAATTAAAGCATCTACGTAAACGTCATATCATGAATTACGGTTCGCCATTTGTTTAGTTAGCTAAAAAAGGCAAAAGTAAAGATCATTAATTTATTCCCTTTTAAATTAAAAAACTTATTAATTGTGACGGTTGACTCGCCTGAGATTGGTACTTATTTTCCACATTTCGTCCTTGCACCTGAATACAGGCAAATACATTGACGACTGAGGCACTCTCTCACACTTCGTAAATTCGTTTTGTAATAGGATGTTGCATGCCTTACATTGCCAAAGACAAGCTTTGAAAAAAATAACTGCCCTCCTATAGTAAAACTTACAAACAAAATATCTTCCTCACATGGTTTGTATTATCATTAACTACGTCTGGATAAAATATATGCCAGTATGAAATTTACACGCTGTACATTTTTGGCAAAGATTGTCTAATCAAAGAACACACACGAGGGAACACAGTTTTACAATAAGCTGCAAAATTAAAGTTAAAGTAATAAAATCCACATTGGACAAAAAGTTATTAAACATCACGTTTCTAAACACTTCTAGATTATCTATTTTCAATGGTCCTCGTAATTACTATAAAATTTTACATTTAATTAATGACTGTCATCTCGTAAAGATGTATTTCTCTAATGTCGAGTTATATATAAATTCTTCCACGGGCTTTCTAGAGAAAAGCCCGTGGCTATCACACGCGAGGACAATGGTTCGGTAAAAGAATATTATCGCGTGTGGACTGAAAGTACTGAAACAGATTAGAAGCACACGGGGTTAGCTCAACGCGCTTCTGTTAAGTCCATGTAATTGCTTTATTCTCGACTAGATACGTAATAATACCGTGTGGTTGCCGGGTTAGAATAGTGCCACTCCATGTCTTCTCGTGGATGTCGTAAGAGGCGACTAAGGGAATAAGGGCTTGAAGTAATATGAGGCGATGGGCTTGCAACCTGTCACTAATACTTTAGTAAACATCTTAGTCTACTTGTGCAAAATGTGGTTATAGAATTACCAACAAGTCTTTTTAGATTTGTTAGTATTTCTGTAGCTCTGCCTACCCCACTCTGGGAATGAAGGCATGATGTTATATATGTATGTACGTAGTAAGTTCCCCACTAACCATACAATTTAAACCAACCGGTATAAATCATCTGTCACCCTCACGCATAAAAAAACAATGATAAAATATTTAATATTTTGTTAACCGAATAACATAATATTTTAATATATTACTATGAGTTGATACTAACCAAAATCGCTCTTTGCATACTTTTCGTGAAATTAATTAAGTATAATAACAATTCAAGATTAATTAATATTTCTCATTGTTGTTGTCTGTTGAAAAGGATGTCACGCGCAAACTTAAAAATCTTACTGCATTATACTATGTTAGACGACATCGCCCTTCGTGAAGTTAACTCTGTTAGAGATCTTGGAGTATATTTGGATTCTAAACTTAACTTTATAACCCATATTGATTCAATCATCAGTGAGAGTAACAAAATGCTTGGTTTTATTAAAAGATTGGACAAACATTTTCAGCGAATTCAATCGTTAACAACGCTTTTTAACTCGCTTGTACGTTCGCGTCTAGAATATTGTTGCCAGCTTTGGAACCCATATTATCAAGTGCACTCTGATCGCTTGGAAAAGATACAGCGCTCTTTTACAAGATATCTTGTTTTCAAGCGTAAGGGCAGGGGCATTTCTAAGCGAGCAACCTATGACAGTAGACTTCGCTTCTTCAAGTTCAACACCTTGCGGCAAAGGCGGACCTACCTGGACGTTGCCCTACTGCACAAAATTATACATGGTGTGATCCAGGAGCCGTCCTTGCTGCACTTATTTAATTTTGCCGTTCCCAAACCAAACGCACGACCGTGTCGCCCAACATATTTCCGCCCCTATCACGCGAGAACTAATTTGGGTAAGTGTTTGCCAGTTTTCCGGTTTCAAACCCAATACAACTCCTTGGCTAGTGTTCACCAGCTTGATATATACTACGATTCTCTCAACGCTGTAAGACGTACTTTACTAGTTTTATCGTAGCTTGTGCTGTTTTAATCTTCAAATTTGTTAATTCAATTTTTTTTTGTAATTTTTCTTTAATGTGATAAATGCTTAGTTTTTAGATTTATTGATCCCCGACTGTGCTAATGCTGTTGCACACCTGTAATTGGTGCACAAACAGGACTATTTTGTCTGTATCTTTTGTATTTGTATTTGTTTGTGCTACTGTTGGTGTGTCTAATTTAATAAATAAATAAAATAAAATAAAATAACTAAATCTGGAATAGGCATTAAAACAATATGTAACAAACAAGCCGATTGCTTCGATTGCGAGGGTGTCATTGACTCTGAAATCTCTGGTGTCCAATGGTATAATTACGTCTGAAGCCGCAGATTGTTGTCTGTTGACCTATCAAGTGGCGCGTCTATCTATTTATCGTTGGCTTCAATTATTCTTTGCTTGGATGTTATTCTTTAAACGCGTTCCAAGATATTGTCTCTTACTGTCCTTGTCGTCTTGGAGACGGAAAATTGAAGTTACAGTAAGACTACAAATATAAGTTACGCCGGCAATCTTCGTCCACGCTCACTAATGCCGAAGATAAACGAACGTAAAAATCAATTCAATACAAACCTTGTCGTGTTACGCGTAATGAAATGACAGTTAAACTTGTGCTTTCTCGCTCATGGCGATTAGCGATTAGCGATTAGCGCTTAGCGCTCGTGCGTCTCAGCTTGTGTACGAATGACAACTGACACGACGCTAAATAAATAAAATGGCGGTCGACGGCGTCGCTACAATGGCTGCCGAATATTTGACCAATAGCCGTCGAAGTTTTACCCGCGCAAACTTACTGCCTTATAATTGGCCAAAAAGTTTTCGCGCCTTCTAAAAAAATGCTTTCTGCACAGGTACATCGTTGTAACTTATATTTGTGGTACTACTGTATATATTTAGTAAATGTTGCCCGCGACTCCATTCGCGTAGAAAATGTAAAGTCGTTTATCTCTATTCGCGATAAACAGTACCCTTTTCCCCTTTCTCGGGTTTAAGGGTGTCACCGTAACAAATTTCATCTGAATCGGTTCAAGGTATGTATGTATGTATGTAAACACTTTATTGTACAAAATAAAACAGAAAAAAAAAATACAATGAAGATACCAGAAAATAATGTACAAAGGCGAACTTATCCCTTTAAGGGATCTCTTCCAGCTAACCCTTGAGGGATTGAGAAAAGTGAAAGGTTGTGCATCGAGTAGGCAAGTTTACAAATTTCTTTAGGATCAGTTCATACAAATAAGTCCTAACTAAAAACATAAATTAACTACATTCAAATACAAAGGTTCAAGGTTTAGCTAAAGCGTAAAAAACAGACAAAGTTACTCTCACAGTTATAATATTACCCCCTTACAAATAAACGTGGAATAAGCTTAGAATAGTTATACCATGCGTTGTCCTTATCTGTCGGTTTCAAATGTCGCAATGACAGATAAGGACAAAGCATGGCATACCTATTCCAAGCTTATTCAACGTTTATTAGTAAGGGGGCTAGTATGGCTGTCATGTTTAAGTAATATAATCTAAGATATTGGAATCCGCTGCGAGCTACACTGCAATGTTATGATCGCATCTGTCCGCATTGTTCCCAGTCAACGTCTTGACGCTATCAAATGCAGACAACGAGACGAAAAGAAAAGAAAATTGCGCAGTTTTAAAGTACTTTCTTCTTAGAAGGCAGCTGCTCGTACTCTCTCCTGTCTTTTTGTCCGTTTTCTTAACGTTTTAAAGAGCTGAGGTGTCGATGACAACTTTTTTAGTACATTGTCGTTAGTTATAGAATAACACCGACACCACTGGCCTTGCTTGAGACTATTCACAAGTCGTAAAAGTTGATTTTTGTCTATTGTTTAATGGTAAACGTTATGCGGTCGAATCCTTGGTCCACTATAAAAAAGACATTCGAAAATGATTACATTTTTATAATTTAAGACGCACAAGCATAAAAGCTATGGCGGCGTATAAGAACTCTGTGTATGTTCCTACACACCACCTCTTTTAATGTATGTGCAAATAAAACACGTTAGATAAACATAAAGATAAACACTTGGTTAATTTAATATTTTGTGTGCGGCTGACCAGGCTACCAAGTTATTGTGGCCCACCAGGCTACCATAGTTATATAGAGTAGAGTAATTTTAACCCAAGTTTAATGTTATAGCTATTTAAAAACAAACGCTAGAGTTTCCTTTTAAATGCTCTAAATGTTTGACCAGGAAAAGGATTTACTCGTAAATAAAAACGCTTTGATTACAGCGAGAGTTAAAGCAAACATAAACAAGCGCGGGCGCATTCCTGATTAATGGCAATAGATTGTGTGGACTTGCGGCTTTTTGTGCTGACATGAAGAGTAAGGAAGACATCACACTGTATTATGTAAATTAAAATTGTAAGGGAATAAGGGCTTATAGTACCTACATTTAGGCGATGGGCTTGCAACCTGTGACTAATTACACTGGTAAACATCTGGGCCTGATTGGACAAAATGTGTTTACATAATTATCAACAAGTTTAGAATTGTAACAATCAGAATCAGAATAATAATAATTGGGAAATATTGGCCTTACCTTTATTTTAATTCCCAAGACAGTTGTTAATGGTCGTGAAGGGAAGTAAATTTAAAGAGAAGACACCATTGATTGAGGGGTCCATATTGGCTCATATAAAGTTGGTCTTTCGATTTTTAATACAAATGATTTGTGTACTCATCATTTCTCCGAAAAACTTTGCTCGTATTTTTTTTTGTTATTAATTTGTTATTCATAATCATCGCAACTCCTAAAGTGAATTTATTGAAACCGTTCTGATTTTAGGACGTTAATAAAACAAACCTAACATAACCTCACCTAACCTTATTTACCAGTTGGATATTTTTTAAATCCTGAAAATAAACAGGTACCTGTATGATTATGAAGAGTGATCATTATGATGTAAAATGGTATGATACATTTTTGGAGTTCCAATAATCTTATTTGCAATTTTGTATGATCTTTGGCGCACCTTTGATTGGGCCCTTTCAAAATTAGAAGTTTAAACGTGGTTGTTAGCAAGTCACCAACCACAAACAACTATAAAAATCATCATTATCAGCCGGAAGACGTCCACTGCTGGACAAAGGCCTTCCCCAAGGTTTTCCATAACGACCGGTCCTCTGCTGCTGTCATCCAGCGGTTTCCCTCGACCTTTATCAGATCGTCGGCCCACCTTGTGAAAGGCCTACCGACACTTCGTCTCCCGGTTCGCGGTCGCCACTCTAGAACCTTTCCGCTCCAACGGCCATCGGCTCTACGAGCAATGTGCCCTCCACTGCCACTTAAGTTTTGCAATTCGAAGAGCTATGTCAGTTACTTTAGTTCTCCTGCGGATCTCCTTCTTCCTGATTCGATATCGCAAAGAGACACCTAGCATAGCTCTTTTTATCGTCCTTTGAGTGACGTGGAGCCTTCTTATGAGGCCCAGTGTAAGCGACCACAGTTACAAATACATATACCTATATATTGATGTAAAGATAGTGCCCATTTAGTAGCATCCTTGGTGAAAGTACCAACAGTGTCATCTTCTAATGCCAATTGATGTAGATAAAATAGTTGAATACAAAATTTCTGTTGTTAAAGTTATAGCAGGACCATTGTGCAAGACAATAGAAGTTGAAAACAGTCGTTTTCATGCAACTTGTAGCAACAAACTCGTTAGAAAATCGAAACGTTTCTCCGAGTCATGGAAGTACATAAGCCATGAATGACTAAATAGTTAGGCGGGTCGCATACTTGCGGTTACACTTTTACCGAAAACCGCGAGAAAAGTGAGCGTGTGTCACTAGCTTTAGCTACTGGCGGCTGATGTGTTGGAGAGTTCTTGTTCCATCATACGCTGCCATTAAATTTAATATAGGTACCTTTAGTACGATTTTTACTATTGAAATACAATATGGCTTTTGCGGATACTGAAGTTGAGGTATTATTCATCATTTTACTCTTAAAAGTGATGACTCTACGAGTCGGCTCTTAAATAAATATCTCTTTTTTTAGACTACTAAAATCCAGTTCCCAGAGATCAACCTTTTAATATTTGCTATTAAACTGTGAATTGATAAAAATACTTAGATAAGGATTAAACTTACATGATGTTTAAATTTTCAAAAATATTTTTTTTTTTTAAATCTGGTAATATGGACGATCGATCACTGACGATTCCTTTTTCTCTATCCGCTTGGAAAACCTGAGGCCAATTCTATAGACCTTTAAGAGACCTCAGCAAAATATAAACCAAGCGATGGAGATTCCAACGCCATTATTTGTACCATTATACTCGTTAGTTAAAGTTTAAAAAAGTGACCCTTCCCAGTACTGGGTCAGTGTATCGAATAGGTGGAAGGTCGGCGCCCTCGGTCGCTAATTATGCCCTAACTGACACTCATGCCTTTAAGCCGTAGAGTGCCCAACTTCTTTATCTCCGTACAAAGTCGACCCGACATCGAGCAGTAGGTTTAATATGTGCTAATACGTCGTGTTTGGGTAAACGGTAAGTGCCATCATCACGTCGCCGGCTTTGAAGAATGTTGCTTATAATGTCGGCTTTTGTTGGGAACATAAAGGAAGTGAATGACCTCTGTGGCACAATTTGATTTGATGACTGGAATGCCAAGAATTAGTATTGCGAATTTTTGCAGTTCACTGATAGTTAATAAAACCATTTCCTTAAATGCGCAGTCAATTTCAAACTGTATTTTAGGGACAGTTCGTTCATTAAATTCTGAAATGCAAAATTTTATTCTTGATAGGTTAGATCAAGATTACTAGATCACTATTTAATCAAGATTTAGATTTGTAAACGTAAGATTTTACTTCTTGAAATTTGAAATAACAGCTTCGAGTGGGACCCACATTCGACAACTTGAACTACTAAATCAACATTAATGTGGACGAGAAAGAATAAATCCTAATTCAAGGACAACTTTCACCTTTCAAGCAATCCGCTTAATTCCGACATAATGACGGTATAAAATTAATATTTTTACAGCTTCAGCTACAAAGCTATTTGTTAATTGTAAACTCATTTTTAATTTTCAATTCATTCTCATCTTTATTACTGTTATTATTGATACTTGAATTACGAACCGATATGCAAATGATAACTTTTTAATTAGAAAGTAATCAATTGATAGTATACCTAAATAAACATTACAAGTGTGAAGGCACGGTCTGGTAAAGATGGTTATTAATAGAATTGTTTGAGCTTCAAATGGGTACTATCACAGATAATCCTAATTTTATACCAATCAGGGACATCTACAAATAAAGTATTGTCAATAGATTTCAAATAACATTGTAACAACCTCGTCCTCTCGTATCTTAAGCGACTTCTCTATCTAAATCACAGGACAGTGCTTTGTTTACAGAGTCTTTAAGATTGCTGTCTGTAAGTGGAATTGCCCATATTTTGAGGTCTATTTATTTACTATTTAATGGAACCGGAGGACATTGGAAACAATAAAATGTTATCAGGTAAGTTAACGGGTACGTTGTGTGGTAATGAAAAGTGCTGGACCACCCTAGCGGGGTATTTTTAGGTGCTCGATGTATGGCGAAGTATTTGATAGAATGCGTTAAATAGAAGTCGATCGAGCACGGCTTTTACTTGCTACGTCGGCAAAGGAGAATTTAATAGTTGTTTTGGTAAATTTAAGGTTAGGTACTTTTAAAGGAAAGGTAATGTAAATTTTGATAATGCAGCTGCCGTAAATAATGAATGGTATTAAAACAAATAAATCTGGGAGTGCGGTTAGCATTATAATGACTTATATAGTTTTAAATAATCAAAGAGCTTGTAAAAGTGAGTTATATAATACTAGCTGTTCCCCGCGACTCCGTCTGCATAGAAGTCGGATGTCGCTATTCCCTCAGAAATCATCAATTTTTACGGTATCAAAATTACCCTATGTCTTTTCTCGGGACTCAAACTATGTCCGTTCCAAATTTAATCTAAATTGGTTCAACTGTTTATCCGTGAAAACGTAAAAAATAGACAGACAGACAGAGTTACTTTCACATTTATAATATTAGATGTAAAACCATAAAAAGACCGTAAATTTACGTAAAAACTTTTCTTTTTGAAGTAGGAATGTTTTCTAAACACATAGTAACTATTAAATTAAATACATTACGATGACAAAAGCGAGGAAGTGAGTAATTTATGGCTGCCATAGAATTTGTCGAAGCGCACTTCCGCGTGCTGCTAAGATTATTTCTGTACAAATATGACCATTTATTATATTCACTGAGGATCCACTAATCTCCATTTTAATTATTATACACTTTCCGCGATCTTCGCCCGTTTGATGCCCTAACGTATGTTAAGACACCTAAGACATTAATAAAGATACACCATAATTAACAACATTAGCGAAGTTTTTACCAAAAATAAATGTTAACTAAAATATCGCCTAGTATTTTTTTGTAAGACTTTATAAATGAAATTGTATTCTTTTATCTATGGCTTCAAACAAATACCTATGCCCTTAATACTGGCTCCCAAGGAATGTTCAAAAAGACGCCCATGTAATGGAAGTAAAGTGGGGCGACCAATGTGACGTGAAAACAATAAAAGTAAAAATAATAGGCGACCGTAATGAATTGCTAGCTATTTATTTAAGAGACCACATGAATTTGCTTTTAAATTTAATTGGCTCTTACTTTGTTAATGAAAATAATGAATACCTTGGATGCTACTGTTGATGTTGGATCATATTGTAGGGAAAAGATAATTCATTTTTGACGACACGCTGGCCTAGTTGGTAGTGACCCTGCCTTCAAAGCTAGTGGTCCTGGGTTCAAATCCTGGTAAGGGCAGATAATTGAGTGATAGCACGAGTATTTGTTCCTAAGTCTTGGATGTTTTACATGTACGAGTATTTAAGTATATATTTCTCTATATAAGTAAGTTTATCGTTGTCTAGTACCCATAGTACAAGCCTAGACCTTAGTTTGGGACTAAGTCAATTTGTGTGACATTGTCCCCTCATATTTATTTATATATTTTATTTACTTGTTCTTTTCATATGTTATTTTATAAGATACAAGGCCACGTAAAAAAATCCTACCTTCTAATTAATTAATAATTAGTGTGTATTTGTCACTTAATCATCATCGTCTCTTATTCGGTTTATTGCATCTTTTTTTTTTAGTGGCGTATGAGAGGCGTATGTACGTGTAGCCGAAGTCAACACACATCAGCCCTTTGGACAACTTTAATTTAGTAGAGATCGTTCATTATTTATTATTATTACATAATGTAAAGCAAAGTCGCTTTCGGCATCTGTCTGCTAAATCCGCTAACTCCTAAACCAGGCAACAATTTTTGTATAATAAATTCTGGTTTGTGACATGTGGGACATGCAGTTTAATTTTGTATAGTTTGTTTGAAAATTTACGTTCGGGTTTATATAGTTCGAGATTTTGATCAATATGGCACTATAAATCTTGTAACCCCCTAACTAATAATCGTTGAATAACGGTGGTATAGCTATACAATGTTTTGTCATTATCTGTCAAATTCAAATGTCACAATCACAGATAAGGACAAAACATTGTATAGTTATACCACCGTTATTCAATGATTAGTAAGGCGGTAAATGAATACCTAAGTGTAAGGCTATTTTTAAACAAGTATTTGCGAACGAAACGATTCTATTGATTCTAACGTTCATGTCAAAGTCTTTAAATGATATATGATGTAATAAAATCGATGTTCGACATGCTTATACCTAGATTTTTATTGTCAATCAAAAATTTACTGCCAACTCTAGACCGAACTAATAAAAGTGCGTATAAATTGATCACACTCAAAATTTGTTCGAATATCCCGTGTACTGAATTTATTTATTGTAGAATGAGCAACCGATACCTAAGCCTAACCAGCCAGCTCCAGTTTCCTGGCATTATTAATTATAACCTGCTTGGCATTCCATGTTAGAAGGCATGGATGCGTCCAGTCTGCTAAAGGCATCATACACGGGCATACGGGCGACGCGCTTGCCCTTTCTCGGTCGCGGGAAAATCGAAATTTAAATTCGGAACCGCTAAGAAAATCTGACAGTTCAATTTTTTAAATTTTTGTCGTGGGAATTTTGACATTTTAGAAGTAAAATTGGTTTTAAATCAATTGTTTTTTTGCTTGTTGTCGCATGTTGAATATTTACAGATCGCTAATTAATTATAAACGTTAGGTAAGTTTTTACAGCTGATAAAGTATCAGCTTGTTAACTAACTTTTCCAATATACGATTGAGAATTTATATAATCTGGAATGGACTTGTGTATCACGTTAAAAATATTTAAAAAAAAAGTTCGGACATTGGATTGATTTGGATGAAAGGAGATTGAGCCGATAAGTATTTTTCTGAGTGATATGAAAGCTTAGCCACATGCAGTGCACTGGCGCGACCTATTTAATACTCTCACGTTATTTACCTTACAAATGTGGCCTCAACTCAACTGTTACATGGATTCGCTACACCTGTGTACTTTATCTCACAATCAAACACGTTCAATTACTTCAAATTAGACGAACTGCGATTGTGCGATTTCATTCGTCGTTAAAATCTTGCGTTTCTTTCGTGACTTTCATAAGTTATCAAGTTGATTATTTTTCTCCTAAGGGATGATCCATTGTATGACGAGTACGAAGGTTTGTTTGGTTTGTCTTGAATGTTGTTGGTTTAAGTATCTATATCTTGCAATTTTTATCCCATTATTTCCACTTAAAGTTTTATAGTAATAACTATAACGATCTCCTTTATCCTTTAATCCTTAAAATATAGTTCTTGAAAATAACGATGAAAAATTACACGCGAACGAAAATATCGTTTTTTTAATTTCATATTTAAATTAAACTTTATTTTCTTTTGTCTGCACAATCTCTGATTCAACAATGGTGCAAAGACCAACATCTCCCGTGTAATCAGTGGGTACTGATAAGGTTTATCTCATAACACACTGACACACTAGGACTGGTTACAACACCATGTAATCCTTAGGTAACAGCTGGATATTTACCTTTCTATTATTTATTAAGAAGTGTGAGAGCACGTTTTCTTGTAAACAAGCACTTCTTTTGTAAAGCCAAAGGGGTGTAGGTATGTATGTTAACACTTTATTGTACAAAAGAAAAACCAAACCATGGAGTTTTTAAATAAAAATATAGCCAAACTTATCTTTTTAAGGGATTTCTGCCAGCTTCCCCTTGAAAGTGGGAATTTAGGATTTTTTCTAGGCACGAGGATAAAAAAAATCGTTATAATTGACTGTTGCGCCAAATCTTGTTACTTATTTTTTTTATTAAATTGGACTTTAAAAAATCATTTGCTTTCTGCTTGATTGTTTTATCCCTTAAAAATACAAGGTTATTAGCGATATAGGTATTGGCTACCAATATGGCTTACAATTGGTTACAGCATCGCTTAGACTTTGTGAACAAGAATAAAAAATCAAATTACCATTCATCTCAAATTCATCATCATCTTATATTTACGTTACAAGTGCCTGTCATTCGCGATCGAACCCACGACCCCTGGTTTAGCAGCCAAATATACTAGGTCAATCAGCCGGTTAATACTTGACCTGACCTCTGACAGCAACTGTCATCTACTTGTTAAGAGCCCAAACTATCTTTCATTAACGTTTGATTTCAGCACATTTCTTTTAGACTCAAATCGAGTTATAGGGCCGTTGTTAATTTAACTGTTCGCTCTAGTTTAGTTCCAGTGAGTCACTGTTTCTCACGTCGTGTTTGTTCTAGTACCTTATCTGCTGACGGTACGTCAGGTAGCTTGCGCTTGGGCAACTGTGCTACATTTGTCGTGATGACATTTCCCACCCTAACAGTTTTGCTTTCTGGTACAGTTTTATTGTCTTCGGCATTCAAATATTCACTATTCCTGTGAAAGCGTGAATAGCAATGTGCATGTTGCAGATCATTTCCAAATATTTAAATGTTTTCTTGAAGCATTAATAAAAATGTATGACTGAGCCTTAGACGTTGCTGATGTTCCTGTAGTTAACATTTTAAGAAGTTTCTTGTCGGTACCTATTTTACATATCTTATTAATAAAAACTGTGGACATTCTTGGAAACATTTAAACGTATTGATATTGTTCTCGTTTTTTAAATAATTAAGAGTATTCTTAGACGTTACTGTGGATTCTCTAGTAAAGTTATACATTTTGAGAAGTTTTTTGTCGGTTGCTAATGTTAGGTACTACTGTAGTATACACATGTGTATTGATATTTTCTTCCTTCCTTTCTCTATTCTCTTTTATCGTAGTCAATAATTATCATCACGTCAACTAAGCGCTTTTGGCCATTGATAGTAGACCTACCATAAGGATTTACACGTCTACTTTAATTCTAAGCTTAATCAATATATTTTGAACGACGTTCTCTACTTGGACATAGGCATTCGAGTAGGTACAAGGTTATTTAGAATGCAAGTACTTTATTTATAGTCGTCAAAAGAATCTTATAAGCTATCGTGCCTTAAAAATCAAAACACAAATTTACATCGAATATTATATTTCCTAAATGGTAACTTAGTTCATATATATTGTTCCAGGTTATGCACGAAGTTTCCAGACGTCCTGATCTCACCGGCATGCGTTGACAGCGCCATGATTCGCGGAGTGACGTAAAGATGGGATGCTATGACTCCTCATCCTCCTCATCCTCAACTCGCAACTAGCTCCGGTGAAAGAGACATAATGAACAACAAGTGCGTTAAATACAAGTGACACAATATGGAGAGAAGAATGCGAATGGAGATCCTCTGGTACGTATAGAATGTATTTATCCTGGGGTTGCTGTTGTGTAACCTAAAATATTATCATTTCTTAGACAATTTATTGCAAAAAATATTATGAATAATTCTTTGGTAAGAAAATATTTTGCATATACTTATTCTTCCAATCTTACTTAATGCTAATTTATTTATGGGCATCAACTTATTATTATATATTAAAATACTTAATACTTTTATTTATTTCATTGTAAGTTTTTTTTACTTTTCCTTACCTAATAAATGAGTGATACCGTAAAATAAGGCTTATAATTGTAGAAGGTATAAGGTCGGAACACTCGGTTCAAGAGACTGACACTAACTTTTTTTGAAAAAAAAAAGAGCGATTTTCCCGCATATAGATGTCAGAAGTGTCAGAACTAAGGTTTGTTACGATGATTAAACTTTTCAGTAACTATCTAGGTTCAGTGAAAGCGCTGCGCTATACAACAGCTCAATACCTAATAAATCTGCGCGGGCGCACGTGAATTTTACGAGTTGCGCGTACGCCGGCACTATCTCATTTTAACGGTGTGCAAGTAGCCCGAAATGTCGGCGGGAAGCTAGATGTTTTAAACAAGAGATAAAAATGCGCTAAACACACCCTAAATTATATATACTGCGTCTGAAATTGCCAAACGTGCGAGAGTGTATTCCTGGAACTTGTGAGATATAGCGGACAAAAAAACTCTGTAGATTCCGTCGTAGCATAAACACTTAGATTTACTGCTACTATAAGACTGTAAAAATATCAAAAACGGTTCCAGTGTGGTATACTGTTTGTTAAAACAGTGTATACATATTTAGGTCACACAAAAATTAAAATAATAATAATAATATCACGGGACAATGTCACACAAATTGACCTAGTCCCAAACTAAGCTCTAGGCTTGTGCTATGGGTACTAGAGAACGATAAACTTACTTATATAGAGAAATATATACTTAAATACATAGAAAACATCCAAGACTCAGGCACACACACTCGTGCTCATCACAAAAATATCTGCCCTTACCGGGATTTGAACCCAGGACCCTGCCTTCGAAGCTAGGGAGCTTCGAAGGCAGGGTCACTCCCAACTAGGCTAGCGTCTCGTCAAAGGCTTAAAAATCAATCCGATGAAGCATTTAAACATCAGCTGAGAAACATTTTATTGGATAATCCATTACACTCCCCTTATTGGATGAACATATAAAATTAAATTCTAAAAATATTATTGTATTCATATCGGATAAGTGACCATTTATTATAATTATATACTTACTTAATTGTTGTTGTTTTTATTATTTAAATGTTATATTTGTATTTTTTTATTATTAGTATTATTTATGTTGACGATCTCAATGTAATTTCGTATTTTTGCAATGCAATGCAATTTATATTGTAATATTACATTGATGAATAAATAAACTAAACAAAAATCACTGCAATCATTTGAAAATCACATTAAAATCCAGGGTAACTGCAAATACAGACTTTAGCGACTCCAGTGTTCCATAGATCAGTTCATAATTAGTTTAGGCACTACGGAACCACAGACAGACAAGGAAGTTAAACTTGTATCATCCCTTCTCTTTTGCCAGGAGTAAAAAAAATGAAAGATTAAAAAAAACAGTTTTTGTACCAGTTCGAGTTAATTCTTCAAATAATCTTAACTGCCCCTGGCACATGAGTTAAGTAAAGGCATTTATTACAATAACGGTAGGTACATAAATTCAGAATGAAAAGACTATTCCCAAAGTTTGTTTACAGAAAAAATCATGTCAATGAAATGCGTCTTCTTCCGAGTTAACAAACAGCGTAATGACGTAAACAAAGATGCCACTTTACTAATTTGATGCGTACCGGTCCGCTACAGACACATTTAACATTTGTCCACGATAAATATTTTTGTATGAACACCAACGGTAACCGTTTTTCAGGTAGGTGATTCTCCTAAACAACTCATTTTTGAACTCAACGTACCAAATAATACCCGGCGAGTTGTATTTATCCTGTCAGAGCGTGAAAGTCTTATTTAAGGGCGTGTATTCTCAGCTTACCCGCTTTACCTGCCGAGTGAGCAAGCTCACATGACTTCGCTCACTCGATTGACCGTTCGAGAGAGCCGCTTTTAGAGAATAACACCTTTGGTGCTACTTGAGGCTCCTTCGAGAGTAAAAGTAAACAAAAATTATACGGTCCATTCATGCAAGCACGCGCTGAGTCAGGATTAACAGATGAATGCTACGATACCTTGTTTATTTTTAAAACGGAGCAGTAAGGAGCTTTGGGCGCTGAATCTGTCAAAAAATAAGGTCAAGGTCCAGAGACCCGCTATAATAAGGTAGTTACATGAACATTGACGTCCTAAATACTAAATAAAATATTTCTGTTTAAGTCATTTTTGATCTTTAAGTACTAATACAATTTACGTGTCGGACCTATTGTAATTAGAATTGTATAAAAGTGTCTTTAAAATATATTAAATATTTGTGGTAAATTATAACATGACATATATTATTTAAAGTAACTAAACTAAGAGTAATAAATTACTTAAAAACTTACTTAATTATAATAAAATAAAATCAGACAAAATGAAAATATGTAAAAAATGCCCCCTTGGCATTGTGACGGAGATACTGGCAGCATTTATTTCCTTTTTGAATAGCAATGCTTATTTGCTGATAGAGGAAGCTGCCAGCTGTTCATTCACCTGTGACGCCGACTAGGCGCATGCGTCGATAAAATTGAATTCTTTACTCCATATTTACAGTAAGGGCTTCGAGATAAAAGGTTTTAGATTTTTTTATTAAATGTTTGACCGTAAAGCCAGTTTGAAGCAGACCCTAGCAGGTTCTGAATTTCTGGTGATGAGGTTGCTCATCACCCTCGTCTGAATTATAGTCAATTTAGAATAGCTTGACAAAAATCTTAATATTGGAGCAGGTTTTATGGGAGAAACGTTACCGCACTTTGTATGGAGATTTTCAGCCTCACAATCTTCTTAAAAAACCGGAATGCGTCGTTTTGTGAAGCAAGTCACAAAATCAACGCAACAGCCACGACCATTCTGGCAAGAGTGTATCGCCAAAGAAGTAGAAGACGAAATTGCATGATGCGTTAATTCATAACATCTTTTTTGTTTTCTGTAGTCATTAACTTTCGTAATATGCAACCTGTATAGTCTTCTGATTCATTGACCCATTAGATGATAGTAATAATAGCCGACTACTTTTGCTCTAGCATCTAAGAATACTACATTCTCCGTAAACTGAGGCAGTTTAATGATGAAAGGCTGTCAAAGATACAATGCTAATACTTTTATAAATCGCCTTCTCTTTCACTGCCTGGAACTTGATAGGATTCCTTGCATGATACGTAATTTGACCCAAAATGAAACATTCAATAAGTAAATTTTACTATTGTGGTACCGTGACCCTGAACAGCGTCGGTGGTCCTAATTAAGGTTCTGAGCTCGATCCCCAGCGCTTGTCTACCACCAGTGACTTTTTATAACTTAAAAGATGCTCTAACAGTGAAGCAAAACATCGTGAGGAAACCTGTACACTGTAACAACTGCGTGTCTCAGTGCACAAAAGGTCCTACAAGTCCAAGTGTAACCCGACAGTCAAAGTCATAAATATATTTACGTTCCCAATTCGTAAAAAATCTACACGCCCCTATGACACTCAAAAATAAGGTCTATATGTATACATATATTTGGCGCGATGGCCGTATAATTATATAGTTATTAGTTTATATTGACTGTATGTACAAAATAAGACCAGTTACCCTCTCAAAATTTACCACCCACATGTCTACGCGACCACGACGTAATCAGGCCCATACCCGTTAAGGCAATACTTTTTACGGGATACCGCCACCTACTTGATATTCATCTCATCCGTATCACCCCGTATACGGCGCGTGCGCAGCGTAAATCCAATTAGTACAATTGACGTGTTTATCTTTTAGTAAAGGAAAGCAATCACCAACCGCTAATTATCTTGGTTTGTTCAATCGCCTCTTTGTTTACGCTGATGTGGAAAGCTACACATTTGATTTAAAGGGCTATAAAGTTGGTATGCGGAAAAATACAGCTTCTGTGCTTCTAATACAGGCAGGAAGTGAAGTAATCTCGCGTAGACCGCGGCCAATGCTAATAGCCACGAGCAGTAGTTGTAATTCATAAATGAAGGTTTTGTACTATCATTAAGTGTTTTTTACAACTACGCTATAAATAGGGCGATTTTTTTTAAACGGCAAACTTACTTAACTTTGACTTAAAATTTATGATATGAATAAAAAAATCCTTTCAAAGATAACGTACACTTTTGGAACTACTTTATTTCAGAACGGTACTTTAGTTAAGATCTTAAGATAACAAATTTTAGGACACAGCTACTGACTGTAACAGAGGTCCTCGATTCCTTTCCTTTACCTACGCTTTAAATTCATCGATAAACCTGCATATTTTGTTACTCCTGTAGGCCTAGCCAATATGCAAACGCTGCTAAAGTTTCCATTTTCTATTAACTCAATGTGTTTAAAACTGACATAAGCGTTCAACGCGACTGTCTACAGCTTATGTCTATCCTATACAATCTGTCGATTTTCGAAAATCGCTAACATACATACATACATACATAGCATCACACCTTCATTCCCATAGTGGGGTAGGCAGAGCTACAGAAATACCAACAACTCTAAAAAGACATGTTAATAATTCTGTAACCACATTTTGCACAAGTAGGCTGAGATGTTTACTAGTGTATTAGTGACAGGTTGCAAGCCCATCGCCTAACAATCCTTTATTCCCTTAATCGCCTCTTACGACATCCACGGGAAGACATGGAGTGGCACTATTCTACCCCGGAAACCACACGATCGCTAACTTAGTGTTATAAAAAAAAAAAAAAAAAAAAAATAGGTATCAGGGGACACCCAGACCCAAACTAAGCTCTAGGCTTATACTATGGGTACTTGACCACGATAAACATGTTTATATTGAGAAATACATACTTAAATAGGTACATAGAAAACATCCAAGACCCAGGAACAAAATATTCGCGCTCATCACACAAATATCTGCCCTTACCGGGATTTGAACCCAGGACCGCTGGCTTCGGAGGCAGGGTCACTCCCAACTAGGCCACCGTGTCATTCATGGTGTTATGCATGTTGACTAGGGCCTCTAGAGAAAAGCCAAATTAGTTAAACATTTTCCAAATCTTGAGATGACAATGCACAAATACTTTAACTACTATAAAATATGACAGCCGATAATCGCAAAGCGATAAATAAAACTTCTCATAGGACATACGAGAGTGAAGTGATTTTAACATAAAAATAACGGCTATCGGCACTTTATGAACCACTCAAGACCTTCATTAGAGTGTTCCAAAGTCGTTTGATCGTTTTAATGTGTGATGCAGTAGTGGATGCGATGCGCTCGTCGAAAGTGTAACGTCTCAAACGTCTAATGGAGTTGTCGGATTGCGCAACGCGGTGAGAACTGCGTAGGCGCAGCTCCAGGGCTGGCGATGGGATAAATGCAGGATGAAATTAGCTTTGCTAAAAAAAAACTAAAAAAATATATTTGCGAGTCAAGCTTTTGTTGACGGCTGTACTTCTTTTGCACTATTATCATCTCGTATACTTATCGAGACCAAAATGGGTAATCTATTCAAAAAGTGTATTAAGTGTAAACTACAGTAAATTAATAATTTAACAGTCTATGTAGGGTATGTGATCAAAAATCGGATATTCCACACTTCCTCCTCCTAAATTATTAGACCGATTGTAATAAAATAATGTGTCATTTCTGAATTAGGCACGGGGCACACGGGGCGTACGTGTCATAGCTTTCCCTCCTTTTTCATAATCGCTCTGTAAACCTACTTTAGTTAAAGTATGCTCTGTCACTTTCCGTCAGATGCAAATGTCACTATGATATAAGTCATGAAATGCAATGCAAGTCGCCAGTCGGGTTATAGTATTGAACCTTTTACTTATTATTTTAAGGAAAACAGATTTGTTCAACCCTGCAACCAGTACTTACTCGTAAGCAGCCAAATCTGTAAACTAAAGTAAACTGAGACAAAGTGAATCCGCGCCTCACGGTGTACTTGTTACCGCGTTAACAAACGCTTCTTTGGATAATTTTTTTATTTATGGTGGTTCCGTAGTGATTTCGCCAATGTCAAGTGTTAGAATTATAAACGGCATTATTATTGTATTGTATTATGTAATGTTCGACATATGATCCTAGTTTAGTGTTTAATAATAGTAGTGTATTCACCAAGGCAAGTAAGGCACGGATTGCTTATCGAGTGTGCATTTGCGGCCCGACGCAAAACTGAGGGCCGTAAACCACACGATTTGAGTAATCTGTACTTACTCGAGTGATATATACTGCTACACTTAAAAATAAATAAATTAAAAAAGGATCAAGTTAATTCTTTCGAGGAAGAACGAGCGCGCCATCAAACAGGGACTCTACTTTGAAATCCGTAATTCGAACTTCGTCTATTGCTCTCGTTGCACTAATTTGCAAAAAGTGACAGGGCGATCTAAAGTTCGAATTACGGATTTCAAAGTAGAGCCGCAGTAACAAAAGTATTAAAAAAAAATGTGAAGTTTCAGTACAGTTTGCATGCCAAAAGACGTTAATCCTTTATTTGTGTAATATAAAATTGGTCGTGAAATCAAGCCTAATAGGACTTAAAAATAGAATAAAAAAAAAAACGAAAAAAACTTGATGTTATAGTGTAAATAGCCAATATAGCGCCAAATAAAGAGTTAAAGAAGGTGAATACGCCCTGATTTGCGGTCCAACTTGCGTGCGTGTCAAAGTGGGTTGTCATCTTGAATTAAAAAAAAAAACTGTGTAATAATGGATTTTTATACGATATTACTGACCTTATAACAGGGCAGTTATGAAAATCCATTCAATATTACTACCCTGATTTTTGCGAAGGTTTAATGAACGGCTTTCACGCCTTTTATTAGGGTAGGTATTAATTATAAACTTACTAACAAAGTGTAGTATAATAGTAGATTATACTCCGAGGGGATAAAGCACAGTTTTATGTCACGGGCGCGATATTGAATCCTGAACGTAACGAAGGACTCCAGATTTAACTCCCGAGCGCAGCGAGGGTGTTACGAGTTAATTCCCGAGCGAAGCGAGGGAATTAATAAGAGTCCTGAGCGCAGTGAGGGGTTCAAGCGCGCCTAAGACGAAAACAGCTTTATCCCCGAGGAGTGTACTCTACTTTTCTCACCTTTTGCGAGACAATAAAAAAGCGAGTCTACTAAAAACAGCGTTTTATTATAGTAAATTAAAATTAAAAGTGAAAATTGATATTTGAGACATTAGTCCAGTTGTGGAAAGACAATATTTATTTAAAACTTTGCAGTTATCACCAATGTATTTTATTGCAGCGTCTTACAATACTCGCGGCTTTTGTTTAATTTCAAATGTGTTCCATTCAGCTTGCCGTGGCCAGCTCGATTTAAGAAAATGTTCGATTTTCAAATTCGGTTCGACGCGGCGGTGGCGGCGGCGCCGCGCCCGGCCTTCGAGTATTAGTTGATCTTTTATTACGAAATTAGACTTTAAGGCCAACTATGAAACATGAAAATATTACAACCCAGCGAGTTATAATGAGATTCAGTACAACATTACACCCCGGCTAAAGCCAAGGGCTTTAATGAGTTGGTTTGCGTAAGGTTTGCATGATGTGTAATTTGGCATTGTCGAGCAGGTGCTGTGAAAATAATATTAATTAATTCACTTGACGACCTCTTTTATCCTGGCCAACTCTGGTTGTAAAGAATACGGCATCGCAGCATTCGCAGCTCAGTAGCGCTACAGTTTCACTTTTACGCCGTCGTCGCCTTTGGCCACTTTGGCGCCAATAGAATAGAGTCAGAGATTTCCTGAGAGTGAAAACTAAGACGTTGGAAATAATTGTATTATTGAATTTGATCAGAATAAAGCCCATATTTGAAGAGGATTTATAATCAACGGTGCCTAACTCAAGCGAGTGGAGTATAATCAGTAGATAAAATAAATCCAAAGTAAATGACATTTTTCAATCGGCCTTTTTCCCTCCCCTTCCTTGGATTTTATTATCTTAACCAACTCCACTCAATACGTCGACCAAGTACTAACCGGCAAAGTAAAGTTGCTTTGGCCGAGCTGCCGCGACAAAAATATTTTTTAGATTTTATTCAGATTCAGATTTATTTATGCCATAACAATTTGACAATTATGTAAATTGATAAACAATAACCAAGATCATACATAAGGGATAAGTTCGCCTATGTACATTATCTATATTGATGCAAATATGTCTTTTAATTGTTTATGTTTATGTGCAATAAAGAGTTTACAAACAGACATACAAACAGCAACACTCTTGGTGGTCCTTATTACAAAAGGCATAAGGTCTACCGATGGACAGTTAACAGTGTGGGCGATGGTACATAACCATATTACTTTAACTGGAATGAAACTTAAATGAATCGAATTTAAATCATAAGCTTAGAGTAATATTAAATTAATAAATAGTAATTACCACAGGTCAAGCGAGATTCATATTCAAATTAGAAAACATCAATGAAGTTACAAATTGTCGCAATTATTGCAAATGAAGTCGTCGTTTTCAGGGTAAAATGGGATTCTAAGTTGATTACTAAAACTACGCTGTCCGTCCGTCTGTCAACACGCTGTGAGACAGGTGATGAACCTTGATGGTTAGACATTAGCAATTTTCACAGGTGATGTATAATTTCTGATGCCGCTATAAGAAAAAATACTAAAAAAAAGATTAAAATTAGGTAATATTAGAGGGATTCCGATACAACAAACGTGATGTTTTTGCTCGTTTTTGCTCGATATTGATAATGGCAAAAATAATTTTGATACTTATTACGTATAGTTACTTTAAAAATAAATAATTAAATTAAAATAAAATAAATATTTAAAGGGGGCTCCCATACAACAGACGTGATTTATTTGCCGTTTTTATAGATATTGGTATGGGACCCTTCGTGCGCGAGTCCGACTCGCACTTGGCCGGTTTTTATTAAAACATGGGCAGAATTTTTACGTTTAGTTTTATACAACAATAGTTACAAATATGAAATAACTAATAACATTTATCGTTTTTTCAGGGTTGCTACAGTATTTCAGTTAGCGATGTTTACAACGGCAATCAATACAACAGATATAGCACAGGTGAGAGTTAAATCATCAATCATACTTACATAACGGACGGCTATACAGAACGCAACTCTAGCGAAAAATTTAACTTTCAATTCTGTCACTTTTTTCCTAAATGGTCCCCCAGATCTAAATATATATACAAAATTATCTATTTATATGTGTGCAAAATTTCAGTTTTTTGTCTTTGATGCTTTCTGAGAAAAAGTGAGTATGACATACAGACATACGGACATCTCGAATCTGTTAGGGCCCCAAGTTTGACTTCGGAAACCTAAAAATTACAGGGTCACATTGTAAGGGAATCATTTTTAAAGTGACCCGATATTTTTGTCAGCCATTGTAGTTCTACCAGAAAGGGGTTTGTAAGGTAGGAAAATGTAAGCACCCTAGAGTCGAAGCGAAAATTTTTAAAGATGAAATAATTTTGACTCCAAAGAGAATTTTTTAATAGGGGAGGGGGGGGCATAGCGGGGTAGCGGTACTTTTTGGCGAAGGACGAACGACATGGCAATTTTAATAAGGCTCCGTGATTGGTGTTTAGTCAGCGCGTGACCTCCGCGAGCTTCGCAGGCAGCCGATTGACGCCGGTAAGAAATATTTAAAATATTTGCAAAACCTGTGTAATCCTTAAAAATATTGTTGATATTTGATTCACGTTCATTCTTTACCTTTATACTGTAGTCGTAAAGGTTTTTTTTTGTGATTTGCGGCGGATCTGAAGGATTTTAAATTTCAACAACTAAGTCTGCTTATAAACAAGGTAAGATGGCGGTCGTTAATGTTTCGATGTGACAGCACGTAGGGGCAAAGTGGGGTTAAAGTGATGGGGCATAGTGGGGAACAAGCTTAATAGGTACCCCACTTTGCCCCCTAATTTTGCTTGATTTACCTTATGTGTTATTAATTGGTACCGTCGTTTGTTTCAGCTAAAATGGTTCGAACATATAAAAAGACGACGAATTAACACTCGTGGTCTTTAGAATCAATGAAAAAAGCGGTACTCCATGTCATATCAGGAGAAATAGGCTATAAAAAAGCCGCTGGAATTCATGCTGTTCCAAAAACGACACTGGAGCGGTACGTCCGTCGATATTGAGAAAATCCTGATGAGACCATCTTTACAAAGAAGTGAGGCCATTACACCACCGTGTTTTCTGCGGAACATGAAGAAGAGTTGGTTAAATATATAAAAAAAGTGGAAGAACGATTTTTTGGCCTGACTTCTATTGAATTGAGGAAACTGGCCTATGAGATAGCAAAAAAAAATCAAATAGCCAATAAATTCGATTTGCAGAGCCAAATGGCAGGCATAGATTGGCTTAAAGGATTTTTAAAAAGGCATCCGGATGTAAGTTACAGGAAGCCGGAACCTACATCTGCAGCTAGAGCCATGGGCTTCAACAGAGTGCCTGTCGGAACGTTTTTTGATCTTTTGGCGAAAGTTTATGATAAATATCAGTCCACAACGTATTTTTAATGTAGATGAGACAGGTGTTTCAACAGTTCCCAAAAGCCACTCGAAGATACTCGCTTCTTGTGGAAAACGATAAGTGGGGACACTGACCTCTGCAGAGAGAGGAAAATTGATGACCGCCATTCTCTGCTTCAGTGCAGTCGGTAACTACATGCCACCGATGTTAGATAGTAAAGATTTTATTCGATTATAAGAAGATGAAGATGATAAAGCCAATCTCTGTGCAATGTATGTTAATGATTCGTTGGGATTTAACGTTAAATTTAACTAATGATCTCCACAGTTACTGTTAGAAGTGATATTCTTTGATAATAAAGATTTAATTCTTTTATAATAGTTGTTATAATTCACTACGCCACTAAACCCCTTCTCAAGCCCCACATTGCCCCTTTTCATACCCCACACTGCCCCATTTAGTACCCCACAATGCCCCTTATGCTGCCCCACTTTACCCCTATATACGGGGCATAGCGGGACAAAACCCACTTTTGATAAAATTGATCATGTACCTAAATTTAATTATATTCGAGCAAAAAATAACATGCAGTATTATACCTTAGATACCAATAGTTAATTTAAGTTGGATTGCGTGTAAGTTATACAGATGAATCCGAATCTAACTCCCTCTGTTCCTTAGCTTCCCCGCTTTGCCCCCCCCTCCGATGTAGGAATCCTGCAATTAGAAACATTATTGTGGCCAGCTCAGGCTCCTGGTTTTTTTTATGATAAGTAGAAGGCACACAAGCACTCAGGCCACCCGATGGTAAGTGGAATCTGAGACCCATAGACATTTGAATTCTCAAGACTATAATCCTAAGACCTCAAATGCGTTGCCAACCCTGCGGACTAAGATGGAATGCCAGTAATTTCACCGGTTGTCTAATCTCCACACCGGAACACAACAATGCGAACACTGTTGCTTGGCGGGTGGTTAATGATTAAGATGGTAGTAGCAATCCGGACAGACCCTGCACAGGCTCCTACCACCACTAAAATAGGATGTAATAGAGCGAAATAGTTATTAAGGCAAAACAGGGTCACGCAAAAAAATTTACAGTTTTTTTCATATTTGTACCTCCATAGTGTTTTCGTCATTATTAGAAAAAATGTGGTACAGTGTCATATACATACTGATGATGTTATGTTTTAGGTGGAGGACACAGGCGGCGCGTACGCATGGAGCGCTTGGGGCAGCTGGAGCCCGTGCTCGAGGACCTGCGGAGGGGGAGTCGCTGTTCAGGAGAGAGAGTGCTTGCCCAGGTATACAATAATTCTACAAAAAACAGGGTTTGTGTAGTGTAGTGTAACATGGTGTGAGCGTCAGTGGTCTAGTAGCTTAGGGAGTCGGCTCGTGATCGTAAGGTACCGAGTTCGAACCCCCGCGGTCACCATATACCAATGAGTTTTTGTAAGTTAAGTACATTACTCGATGCTCTAACGGTGAAGGAGAACATCGTGAGGAAACCTGCACATTCGAACAGCTGAGTGTGTAAGAGGGTAATTGCACAAAATATCCTAAAGTGGTCGAAGTGTATCCCTATGTGCCTATCTGTACGATAAGATAAGTGTAACATGGTAATTAAATATCGATGTTACGCCATCGCTTCAGATAATTGAGTTACGGTACCTACAGTTACAGGACTTTATCCATGTGGTTATTTTGTTCAAGAATTCCTGTTTTCCTCTGTCCAGGGTGGACAGAAGAAAACAGGAAACATTATTTTTGTTGTTTTTATTTAAATACTTCAAAAATTAAATAAATGTTTGTCTTAGTATGCCTTTATTTATCAACGTTTAATTCGAAGTTCAAAACGATAGCGTGAATCAATATTTGAAGTCCTAACGGGCATACGAGTAGCTACCGTGTATCTTTATAATTCCTCTTTTAAGCGAGCACCGTTCTTTCTATTGAACGGTGACGACGACATAACGATTTAGAAAAAAACTATTGATTGGACGCAATGTTGTTTAGACCTAGTCGAATATATGCAATAAAATGAATTCAGTGAAAGTTCAAGGCTGTAGACATCTGCCAATACGTATGGAATTACTATCGGCGAACACATGGCAGCTTAAGTGTCAACCCTATCCAACAATCCAATCAATCTATCTTCTGCCTATATTAACAATCGAAAAATGTAGATTCGAAATAATCTACCACAGATTGGTGCATTATTAGTAATTTGCAAGCTTCTTTCACGATCCGTTTACCACATTTTTGTAGCTCTGCCCTCCTAAGCCAATAAGCAGTATCTCAAATTCAATAGCCAAAGTAAATTCAATCCTATCATGTCGGAAATAAGGTTGCATTTGCTACAGGAGTTTTGCCTGAGATACTGCCATTATATTTGTGTTAGCGGCTTGACTCTCAATAATCGACGATCTTAAGTTACAAGGTACAAATTGTCGAACAATCTCCCAACGTCTGTTAATTCTGAGCGATGCAAGTGTCGGACATAAAAGAAAAAACTGTAAACATCGTTTACAAGCCCATTGCGGTAATTCGCTTATAAAAGCCTCTTTACACCATAAGACTATTTTAATAAAATTAAATTACTGGTTGTGCGGTTGTTACGATGGTTAATGCAGAGTTGGGGTATATTATCGTTGATGTAAGTGGTTAAATGAATCAAAACAGATTACACTATATGGGCGTGTATGCTACATTTTCCTGTAGGTATGGGTACCTATTTCTTCATCGAAACACCTTTCAAGAAACGTATCATTGCACAGAATTTTCATTTCATCAAAACGCATTTCTCTCTGCATGGGTTTTTTTGTCACAAGTCTAACCTAACCTACATAATTAATGTTTGAGATATCATGGCTTCAGCAGAAATAGAGATAGACGACATGAAATTCGGTGAAATGAAACAATCGATGAAGTGAACATGCAAATATTATAAATGAATAAATATCACAGGACAATGTCACACAAATTGACCTAGGCCCTAACTAAGCTCTAGACTTGTACTATGGGTACTAGACAACGATAAACTTACTTATATAGAGAAATATATACTTAAATACTCTTACGTGTAAAACATCCAAGACTCAGGACTCGTGCTCACCACACAAATATCTGCCCTTACCGGGATTTGAATCCAGGATCCTAGCTTCGAAGACAGGGTCACTACCAACTAGGCTAGCATTAAGACAGGGTTGGAAGACATAGTTCAAATACTGCTCTTAGAACCGATGACCGTTGAGGCAAAAAGCTTCTCGCGTGGCGACTTCACACCATACTGCGTGATGCTGGAAGGTGTCCTATTAGGTAGACCGACGACGATCTGTTAATTACTTGTTTCGGCTGATGATGATGATAACAAACATTATTAAAAATAATTGTATGAAAAACGTAAAAAATATTATGGTTATATCATAAACATGTTATGTTTATAGACTATGATAACTTCAAGAAAGAAGAAGAAGATGCTATTTTCAAGAAACAGCTATACATAATTATAATATACTAGCGACCCGCCCTCGCTTCGCTCCGGATTAAAGTATTATACATATAAACCCTCCTCTTCAATCACTCTATCTATTAAAAAAAACCGCATCAAAATCCGTTGCGTAGTTTTAAAGATTTAAGCATACATAGGGATATAGGGACAGAAAAAGCGACTTTGTTTTATACTATGTAGTGATTGAACTGCCAATTCAGTCACTAAAATTTGAAAATTAACTTTAAAATATAACCAGTTCAATATAAATAAAAAATTCAAAACCACTACTACTTATTCATAAGTAAGTAACATTTATCACCAATATTATTGAAAAGTTTATCTGGTTCAATACAGCAACAATCGCAAGCACCTTACGAGCTACACTCAGTTATTTAAAAAAAAACGTGTAAAGTAAAAGCCCTTGGGATCAAAGGTTAAACATGCCTTTGCGACCCGCTCGCTTTTATAGGCTAAATGAAGGTAATGGAAACCCCGTAGCGTAAAGTTAGTAACAAGCCGTTATTGTGCATTGACGGCGGCCATGATTGACGCCCATCACTGTCGATGGAGCCTAATGAGCTAGTGATTACTGTACAAACTTAACAAGACAGTTCTATGTGGCGCCACTGTCTAGGAAAAAAGGGATTTTAGTTCAAATTATGATTAGTTCAGATTTTGGCCGCAAGTTTTACTTAGGTGGTGAGGAGATAAGCTGATTTGTACGTGTTTGTGCTTAAAAAGCGGTAATAGACAGATTTGTATGAATGCAGTTGAAAAGATGTAGATGGTTACTAATTTCAGTTCAAGCTTGTCATATTGACATAAAATAAAAAATAAATAAAAACAGTACATCAAGCAGTATTTTCATCATCATTCCCCTAATCTGGTAGCACACTAAACAAAAACATAATATAGCTAATATTTATTTTCATCTAATATTTCCCGAAACATCTTTCGAAATCTAACTCTATACGAAACATAATAAACATTATGCTTATTAATTATCCTTAAAAAATAACTAATTACCGAGCAGTTCTAATCATCATTAATAATAGTCCCGTTATTCCGGACCAGATAGCTTCGACGTCCTTCGCAGGATTAATATCCCTGATACCAGGTCCTGTTGCTATGATAAGTAGGTAATCAGAATACCGTCACTCTTGATTAAGGAAGCGCCTACGGACTGATGGCTCTTGTCAACGCTTCACTAGGGATGGGCCCTGGACTACACCCGTGTATATGATATTCATTTTGGTCTGGGGGTATCTAAAATGGCGTTTCATCAACTTCAAATGTCTTTTTCTAAATTTAAAGGTATTTCTCAACCAATTTAGGACTAATTCCCGTTGAAATCGGCTGGAATTTGGAATTCAGAGTGTAAACCAGATGAAAATAACATTATCACGGTGTCTAAGCTCCGTATTAATAAACTGTAATACCCGTCTCAAGGTGCGTCAAAAATTACTTAACTTACTTTGACGTAAGACCTGTTAGACTTGGGAGATGGCTTTTGGGTATTCGCTTACTTTACTACTTTCGAATTCATTTCTATAAGCAGCTTTAATTATTACGTACGGTTTTTTCTATTTGAATTTATTTTGGACATAGTAGAAAAATGGGCCCGTCAGTAAAACATGGGAAAACCATACGTTGACATAGGTAAACCTTTAGTCAAACATAAAACCAATAATTAGGTACTCAGGACGTTACTTTAGTAATCCTTTAGGATCATACGATAACGTAGTTGCAAAATACGACTAAATATAATTCATAAACTCAACAAGACAGCAATAAATAATTTCTAATCCTAAAACATAAACATCACACAGTTACATGACAGAAATGTTCGACATAAATTCCAACAAATAACCATTACGGAGTCCTGCCGATAGCGTGCCGTATAACATCCCAGACAAATTAGGAGAGACGCCATTTGTCATACAACACGTCTGGGCAGAGTACATGCAGAGTACACATTAAAATTAGTTGGTTAATAAAGCGGAGATGAGTTATGGTACTATGTGTTGAGGAATTTCGATGTCAGGATCTTGTGATTCGAGCTTCGTTAAGGTTAAGCGACAAGAATTGGACTGTCGTGGATGTCATAAGATATAAATATCTTTTTAATTGTGAAGTACCTATCCATCCCAATTACAATAGTAGGCAGGAATGTAGAATTAATAACAGCAGAGACCAAAGGCGGATAGTGGATATGAATATTCAAGGATATTGACTTACCTATATTTAGTCGTTTTAATGAGGTAGATCGTTTAATAACCCATGTTCGTAGCTTTAAAAGGCTACTGTTCAATCCTTTGCAAAATTATATATTTTGTTATTGACGGTTTTTCTTTAGAATTTCATTTAAGATTTATTCAAGTCAATCCTTAAATGAGTCTTGGTTCAGTATTATAAATTATCTTCTTCATTTTTTACCTTAAGTTTCACTTCATACAATATTGGACATACCTATCAAGTCTCTTCTATCTCATTGTAGGTATTTGCAATCTCTCCTTTACATCTTTCCCATCACTGCCATTGTGGTATTCAACGTGCATTTGTAGACATTACAGAAAAGACTTACTTGTAGAGTAAGGCCTTTGTTTTTTAATGTAAGTTTCACTCTCCCACCGACCGTCTAAAAACATTTAGCAATAAGTTACCCATGTTATTTATGAGTTCATTAAAGGATATGCACGATTTCGTGGTCGTAAAGTTCGATCCCGCTATTTTAACATGATGTCTTCCATAACGGTCTATATTTGCCTCTATTGGCTCTATTTTATCAAGATGATTGCAAATTTAATGGCTTTATCCTCCAAGTAATTTAGGTTGAGCAATTTTGGCCAGTTAGCTATTAATGGAAAAGCCTAAGAATAAGTCTAGATAATGCAGTCTTACATATTATCCTCAGGTCTCAGAAACCATTTCCTATTAGGCATCCTGTGAGCTCGTTTGCCTTCTGCATGCCATTAAAACTGAAGGCAGCGTCTAAACTACAGAAAACATAGGTAAAAAGAGGTACCAGGAACACAGAGTTACATAGTAATGTACAAAAAAAGATTGGGGTCCAAATGTGTTACGCTGGTTTTCTTTTGGGGCACATCCAAAAGTTAATTACATTATCGTATTTAGGGCTATTTGTTACCAACGTCGTTGATTTCATTACAGGCTCTTTGTGGTACCGCGTGTTTTTAGTTTACTTTTTGTGTTGAGACGGAGCTTTAAATTATCAGGTGTGTAATTAGAATCGGAAGGATTTATCTATCCTGACGCTGAATTTATAAACAAAATGAGCCTGTTTTCTGTTAATTGAATAATGATTTGTAATTTACATTTACATATTGTAACTACAGTCTGTTATGTCCTTGCCGGCAAGAGGGTGATAATAATATATGTAAGTCAAGAAAATAAAACAAATGAAATGGTTTCATGATAGCCGTCTGTAGCGATCTTGTCGCTGTTAGGTAATTATTATGCCTAAAACTGTGCGAAGCAATTTTAGACGCAGGTATAAATTCTAATTCAAATTCAAATTTTATTTCGCAATATAAAGTCACAGTATAAATTGCACAGCATGTCAAATTATAAGTTATTACATTGAGATCGTCAGAAATTAAAATTAGAAATAAATTATAAAACATTTTAAAAAATATGAAATTTGAATAGGTAATTTAATTTAATTTATATAATAATGTCATCTTGCGTAAGAATATCTCCATTAAGGATCGTCATAATAACATGCAATAAACAACAATAATAACGAGGTCAGTAAAGTAAGAAGCATTAATAACTATAAAAGTCAAAAAGTCAACACAAAATACTTACATTAAATGAATACAAATTATTTCATGTCAAGTTTCATGTACTCATTGACAGAATAAAGCGGATTATCGAACAAAAGATTATAGGTTTAAGATGTAAGTACTTTATAAAGAATAGCAATTTAGCTTTCGGCGTATTCAGTCAATATTTAGAAATGATGTAATACTGCCTTTTTGTTGTGATCGTCAGTAGGTATTAGGTATACTTACTCAGTCAGTAGGCTTACTGTCGATTTTATTTTCTTTTCAAATATTGTGATGTTTCAATTGATTTGACAGTCTTATGGAAGAACGATTGATAGTTTTTACCTTTACCTAGAATAGACAACAGACCTCTAACGCGCTTCATTACATTGTTTGTTTAATGTTCTAAGTAATAACGTATTGTTTTTGGTTCTCGTGTACTTTTAATACCTTTCTTTGAGTTTAAACCATCAGTACCATCACCCAACGAATTTTATCCTCATTATATAATATAGTCTCATTGACTCTGATTTATTTCTCATACTCAATTTCCTTGTTTCAGGTCCAGCAGCTTCCTGAACACGACGCTGCCGACGCCGGTGATCACGGTGCGCGTGACGCGGCGCGTGCGCAGCGCCGACTGCTTCGGAGTGGACAAGAGATACCACGAATGCAATACTGCTGTAAGAGCTCATGCTAAAGAGAACCTGGCTGTTGATTACTTATAAATCGTATATAAAGTCATTAGGGACCTAACTTTTGTTTTTCCTAACACTTGGCTCAAATTACTCTCGCAAACGAGCTCCACGTTTCTGTGGCAACGGCTATGGGAAAAGGCAAAAATGCTGTCGTGGAAGATGAGCGTAAACGACCAAATTAGAGCAGTTATATAGCTCTGTCTCTTTCTCTCACCGTAAACTGAATTACTTATTTCCATATCATGGAAACTCCCGGTGCATTGTGTATCAAGCTGAAAACAAAAAAAATACGTCATACGGTTTGCGTATTAGATCTTATACAAAGTTCGGAAGAACAATGCTACACATAGGATCAGCAGCGGATCAGGGGCCGAATTATAATTTATGAAAACCTGGCAAGTTCCTGCCATTATAAGTTATATTGTATAGCGCAGTAGCAGTACCTAACGTACTCGGATCTTTTTCCCTGTCCCCACTGGCTATAATTTCGCAAGTCTTGACTTAAATTAAAACACTTTTGAATCAGGCGCGGGGCAAAAAGGTCCTTGTAGTCTTGATAGTATACGATACAAACTCTTACAAAAGTTTTGTTAATTAGTGCCACGTACTGAAGCAATTAACCTGTAATCATCGGTTCAATTTGATCTGAAGTACAGTAAACTAGCAACTAGCACTGAAACGCAGTTGAATGCTAACAACGACTACTAATTACCATTGTTCTGTTTAACTGGTCTCGAATGATTAAGTTGCTCATGAGTACGGAAAGGTTCTAATCAGTTTTAATAATCACAAGTGGTTAGTTGTAACTCGTCGTCCGATCCGTCGAAGGTTTTTCGCCATATTTAGTAATAATTACACAATACTTGCTGGAATTCAATATTCTCAAGTCATGGTATTATTTTTACCAAAAAGCCCATGGTAACAAAGTACATAGCTAATCTTTTCCAGTGTATATTATGTGCGGTGGACCTATGTATTTGTATGGCTGTTGACTTCCAGCCCCCTATTAATTTCACCTTCGTGAGAATGACACATGACAATTCGGTATAGATTGTAAAGTTAACACGCGTATACATCACCGGTTTTCATATAATCTTCACTGCCATATACACTGAAATGTCAACGGTCATCTGTCGATAGTGAAATAGAGAGAGGGAGGGGGGGGTAAATGAGTTGAAGTGGGATGTATCGATGTATTGGCTACTATCCCACCCAGGAGAAAGGGAGGAAAACCATAAGGGCAAGTGTCAGAAACAAGAATGAAAATTATGTCATAGCTGACTGCTAGAAAAGTCACATCAGCAGAACAAAAGATTTATGCGGGTGCTAGTTTTGATGACTTCCCTTCCTTGATTGACCTTATCAATGACGATCTTGCCACGATCCAGAAGTGGGCCACTAATTTTGGATTAAAGGTCAATGCAAAGAAATCGCAGGCAATTGTTGTTGGAAGCCCGCACTACATCTCGAGGCTGTCTGACCTTGTGATTCCCAATTTGATGTTTGACGGTGCCATAATTCCTTTTTCCTCCACAGTTAAAAATTTGGGTGTCACAATGGATCAGACTCTTTCCTGGTCAACTCAGGTTACCGATGTCAGCCGCAAGCTCTTCGCTTCACTTCATTCTCTAAGGCGCCTGCAGAATTTTCTTCCTCAGCAAACCAAGATAACTTTAGCGCAATCTCTTCTCCTCCCTCTCATAGACTACGCTGACGTTGCATATATGGACCTCTCAGAACGGCTGCTCGACAAACTTGAGCGCCTCCAGAACGTGTGTATTCGGTACATTTTCGGTCTGCGGAAATATGATCATGTCTCCCACTTCCGTGCACAGCTAAAGTGGTTACCAATTCGTTTTCGCCGAAATGTTCACGTCCTGTCGCTGCTTTTTAACACTATTTTTAATCCTCGTTCTCCCTCCTACTTTTCTGAGCGGTTTAGCTTCATGGCCACCGGCTCCCAAAACCGTTTGCGCTCAAAGGCCAATCTCACCCTCGCTTTCCCGTCTCACAAATCTAAATCCTATTCCAAATCCTTTTCTGTGCACTCTGTCAGGTTGTGGAATCGGCTACCAGCGGGTATTAGGCAATCACAATCGGTAGATTCCCTGAAAGGCAAATTAAAAAAGTTCTGGCTTGACTCTATTTCCTAAATATTGTATCAATTATCCAAATGTTGATATATACAAATATTTAGTATATGTAAGTTTAAGTATGCTTATTTATGTATAATTACATATCTTTCTATCTATTTATGTAAGTATTTGAATGTATTAGTTTTGTTTTTATTCTATGGTTCTTTTTTTTGTTTTTATAGTCTTTTTGGTTAGTTTTTGTTTTTTGGGTGCTCTAAATAAATTTGAACACCTGTTTACTCGATGCACAACCTTTCACTTCTCTCAATCTCTCAAGGGTTAGCTGGAAGAGATCCCTTAAAGGGATAAGTTCGCCTTTGTACATCTTTTTATTTTTATTTTTTGTATTGTTTTGGTTTTTCTTTTGTACAATAAAGTGTTTACATACATACATACATACATACATACAAAATTGAGTGATGAATACTAGGTCGGAATGCACCTTCGTCTTGTCATTCGTCGTCTCCCAGCGTGCCAACTATCTAGCGTTTTATGGCCGCCCTTGATTCCACCCGAATTTATATCTTCGTAGGAATATTTGCGTATTTAAAACACTTTATTACTGTGTTTCTCGCTAGACTCAAGAGTTTAGAACAAAACAATTCCAGAGTATTATATTATTCTGTTTCTTATTTGTCCTTTCTTGTAGATAATTAAGTTTAATAAATCAAACAAAGCTTCGTCAGCTGGTTAAGGCTTCTTTTAATTTAAAAAAGCAATAAACGCAACATTTAAGGTGACGGGTAGGGCAACGTGTTCTCATACTAATTTTGTCCAGGTTTTTCTTTTTTTGTGGAGTTACAAAATCATAGTTTTATTCTCAGATATCTTTATTTTTGGTTAAATTAGCGCGGAAACTAATTTAATGACATTTTCTTAAAATAATATGTAAAATTTAATATATATTAAAAACAAAAAAAATAGTTGACGCACTAATTTAAATTATAATAAATGATTTTGTTCTACTAAAAAATAATGAAAAATACTTGCACAAACTTAGTATAGAAAGCCGGCTGCCCTATCCATCGCCTTAAAATCGTTTTGGTCACTCAAAAGTTTTGAAATTTGTAATACTTAGGTAATAAGGTATTCAATTTTAAATACATACATACATACGCCACGCCTGTTTCCCAGAGGGGTAGGCAGAGACCACTTCTTTCCACCTGCTTCGATCCTGAGAAATCTCTTTCCCATTTTAATCAACAGTGTAAATTTTACCAATGATATGGATTGCCCGAAATAAATGATTTGATTGATTGTTTGATTGAATAACCACTTAACGTAACAGAACGAGTAGTAAATTCATAAAATCTGCCACGCGTTGCGTACTACTCGTAATTACAAAATCTTATGACAGCAAAATCATTCGCATTTTTTTTTTCCATTACATTAATTTTCTTCACTGTGAACTACTTTAATTATGTTTGTGTTTATCACAGCCTTGCGTTGGAGGAGAAGCAGACATGCGCGCGGAGCAGTGCAGTGCTTTCGACCGAAGGCCGTTCCGGGGGCGGTTTTACACTTGGGTCCCCTACATCGACGGTAAATTCTATTGTTGTCTTTAAAACCACAGAAATAATTAAGTCTCTAATGGCCCAAAGGAATTAATAGTTAATGTATTCATGTAGATATTCACGTATGTATTAAATGGTATGTATTTTATATATTTACCATGCATGATATTCTGTTTTTAATTTTGTTCTTTTCTCTTCATCCTATCGTTTGTACATTACCACCACCTACAAAAAAAAAACTGATTTATCTAAAGGTGGTAGAGAATGCCATTAAGCCTTAAGTTCACCTTATGCAAATCAAATGCGTACTATTGTGCAACAAAGATTAAACAAATCAATACATCTAGTTTTATCAGGCTGATTCTTGCTAGGATTGATGAAAATCGGTTGAGCGTGTTTTATCAGGTTTATCTATTAGATAGTAATTTTTGTAATAAAACCTAAATGATTTTTACCTCATCTCTTGTCGCAGGTGATTCTCCATGCACGTTAAACTGCAGACCGCTTGGAAAGCATTTCTACGCGTCGCTCTCGCTGGTGGCAGACGGGACGCCCTGCACCAGGCCTGGGTTCCGCGCCATCTGCGTACAGGGCACCTGTAAGGTAAGAAGCATCCTAAATTGGAAAGACATAAGCAAAAATGACAACCCTTGTGTTTCATAAAGGCCCTGTGTCTAGTTTTGTAGGTTTTTTCCCAATGGCATAGTGGAGGAAAATGAGCAAACACATCGCACGACGGTAAGAGGTCCTTGCCCTGAGACTTGTATGCGTTGCTAACTCTAAGGCCTAAAATGCAATGCCTTCATGCTTATTATTTTAACCGACTGTCCTTCTACTCTGGAACAACGCAGCGGATGCCTTCAAGCAGCAGAGCTGATTAACACGTACTATCTGGACGGAACCATTTTTTTTTGTTATTATGTCTTGCTTACCTTTTTGTCATTCCATTTCCATGGTGGTTTCCGCCGTGATTCCACATTGATTACACCAGTGTCAAGTTAATAAGAGTATATTCAGTAAAGAGAAAAAAAGGATTCAACGAATGAAAAACCTCCTTCTTTTTTTAAAGTCAGTTAGGAGTTAAATAAAAAAATAATACATTTTTCAATCGTTATCTTTTCCGCCACAATAGCGGACACTATTTGATATAATTGCTTGTCAAGTCACTATTAAAGCTGTAATTCATTATCAGCGTTGCTTTTCGCTGATTGAACGTCTTTACGTATACGTGTTCATACATAACTTGCTTAAGGGGCTCTATGATGGAAACAAAAAGTGTGTGTTTGCGCAGGTGATCCGTGTGATGTCGATTCCTTCGGTAAGAATACTAATGGAACTGTCAGGAAACTGATTTTCGTATCATCATAGAACCTTACAGGTTCGTCACGAAAATAATAAATAGATTCTGCACACAAATTCGAATGAAATGGAATTATACTGGTATTATTATATAATTACCTATTTTCCTATTTTACTCACCAAAGCGCCATCTGTTGTCGAGTAGCATTAATACGTCCTAAGTAAGTGATTCTCTTAAACATGCCACTGATGAACTCGACCCCACGCACCAAATATTAACCGGTGAGTTGAAGTTGTACCGTCAGAGTAAAAACAATATTTAAGGGCTTGCGTTTTCAGCTTATCCGCTTTACCCGTCGAGTGAGCGCGCTAGTTTGACTTCCTCACTCGATTGTCCGTTCGACAGTACGTTTGTAAAAGATTGCAGATTTATAAAAATCCTTAGGGAATATCAGATTAAATAGCATTCTGTGTCCGTCTACTTATGACAGATGACATACGTGCCAATTCTTATGGAAATCTGTGAAAACGGAATTAATAAAGAAAAACACTTTCGCCTTTAAAATATTAGTAAGGCCTAGTTTTTGCCCGCCCGCGTAGAATTTTCTAATCGCTATTGTTTCAGGAAATGTCTACTTATCTATCTCCGAGCTATCAATATTCTTTTGACCCAAATGTTACGTCGATCGGCTAAGGCGTTGAACCGTGAAGACGTAACAATAAAACAGACGAAACATGAAAGAAGAAACGACTGACTAACTGACATATCAACGCACAGCCCAAATCGCTGGACCTAGGGACTTGAAATTTGGAGGGAGTATTCCTTGGGTACCATAGGGGTGCAACTAAGAAAGGATTTTCCGAAAATCAAACCCCAAAGGGAAGAAATAGGGAGGAGTAGTGAGAAATAAATTATACGCTTACGAAGTAGCGGGCGTCCTCTAGTAGATAATATTAGTTAGAATTTATTCGAAAACGTTCAACCTCTAGTCTAGTTGACATGGTAACATATTTAGCCAATAATTTGCGTTCGATTGTAGCGTATTATAAAATGCGCTGCAATAAAACGATAACGTCAATGGACGAGTGACTTGCAGTCTATATGACAGTCAGCGCACCCAGTCTGCGACTGTTATTTATTCATCATTTTATTAGCGCCGAAATGGCACGGGTAACTTTAAATGCCAACAAACCTGAAACATTGAGCTGGAAAAGATTAACAAGTTTTCTTCAATATCATTAGTAAATATGATAGTAATGTTTTTTTACTTGAAGGCTAGTTATAATGCTTTAGACCCCATGGATGCGTAGTTCCGAGAAAAACAGCAAAATTTCTTTTTTATCGAAGGGCATTTCTGAGTTTCATGAGTTAATATTCTTTGGTAGTCACAAGTATAACCTAACCTAACGTACGTAATTAATGTATAAGATATCCTGAAAATATTATGGTTTCAGCAGGAAATAGCGTTCGATGAAATGATACAATCGATGAAGTGAAATTCGATAAAATTATGGGTTACCTAAACAAACGTTTGTTTGTACGACACCCTTAATTGACACCCAAAATGTGTAATCAACTCGAATGTGTTATAAATTTGTATTAACCTTTTTAGAAGAATACTGTTTTGTGTATGCTGCGGGTTACGTGGCTGTTCAACAAAGTGCCATTGCAATGTATTATCAAGGACATGATTGTCTTCATCGCAATTGAAACGATTGTTCTGGTGACGGAGTGACGGTCTCAGCCTGTTTTGACAATGTCATGTCAACTCACGCTATTAGTAAAGTCCCGCCCGTCAAAATCTGTGTAGATGATGAAAAATCGTTGTTTATAAAAAGATAAGCTTAGTTTTAGTTAAAATTTTACATAATTGATAACTTTTTTAGACTTTGTCTTATGACACTGTACAGTAACCCCAAAGAGAATATTAAGCACTCTAGTGTATCAATTGTCATAATAAACTTTAAATGACAAGTATGATAGTGACAATGACATTCTCAATGACAAGGTTCTAAGTATTATTTTTTTTGGGTTGCTGTACATTATTAGTCAAATTGGCAATCCTACTAATATTATAAATACGAAAGTATGTGTGTTAGTTTGTCTGAATCCGTCTTGCTTCTGCAGCAAGACGGATTCGGGTGAACAATGAAATGGAGATAGCTTATCTTGGATTAACACATAAGCAACTTTTCTTCCCGGAAAATTTAAAAGTTCCCGGGAGAATGATGATAAGTAATCGAAAACTTTGCGGACGAAGTCGCGGGCAGAAGCAAGTGATTCATATAACATAACTATTAACTTAACTATTTGACGACACGGTGGCTTAGTTGGGAGTAACCCTGCCTATGCAGCCAGCGGTCCTGGGTTCAAATCCCGGTAAGGGCAAATATTTGTGTGATGAGCGCGAGTATTTGTTCCAGAGTCTTGGATTTATTCTATGTATTTAAGTATGTATTTCTCTATATAAGTATGTTTATCGTTGTCTAGTACCCATAGTACAAGCCTAGAGCTTAGTTTGGGACTAGGTCAATTTGTGTGAGATTGTCCTCTGATATTTAATGAAATAAAAAACCGCTATGTAATGCCGCCGACTCCTTCTTTCATAGGATAGATGATATGTTTTACCGATATTTCATAACTTAGCTAAGAACCATTCCGATTAAACTAGCTTTCTTTCAAAAAAGTTTCTGTCAAAATTTTAATTTTTGTGACAAGCGTTGTTGCCAACTGATGAGGCCAAGTTTGGCCTCATCGGTTGGCAACAACGCTGGATCTATATTAAGTCGTTGTTGATTTATAGTATGTCGTCGTTATAGATCCATCGTTGTAAACAACGATGGATCTATATTAAGTATAGCGGAGATCCTATCGCCACCTTCCGATTTGTTTCCATTCCGTTTGATCAGCTCCATATTATCATAATATTGTTTTGTCACGCGATATACATATGCATGCAAAATTTCAGCTCAATAGAAAACCGGGAAGTGGGTCAAACTTGCAAGAGTTCATTACAGACAACGGGAAAGGTTAAAGTAATTAAAAGCTTGTATAAAACTACGTCTCCCTTCTTACAAAATTGTAACAATCTTTTATGTAACTTGAAAATACAACTCTCCACATTTGGTACGGTGCATTTTCAATCAAACTAACGGTACTCGCCCTCCAAGTCCTGACCTCAAGAGCAGCTCACGGAGCTTATTTTATGCACACTCAAACAAAATAACAGGCACGATAATCTATAAAAGGGCGTCTATAAAGTAGTATTTAACACGTATTGCGGTATTTAAGGCTAGGAACATACACACCGTTGTAACACACCCGTTTTATAGTACATTGAAGCGTAGGTAATGAACGCTGTGCACCATCATCCTTTATTAGATTTAAATCCTATTACAGCCTTTCCCGTTTTCCAGAATCCCAGAGTTCACACCCGTTTTTCAAGAAACTGTTACAGTTTAATATGGTTTATGATGAACCAGAATCCTCATTCGTCATCATTCATTCATAATCATCAGTGATCGGAATAGGTAGTGCAATTTCGGGAGAATGACCTTAAACATTATACTTAATATGGATAAGACCTGGGACTCCGGGACTCGTATTATTTCACAGAATATTTTCTTGACGTGAACTTAATTGAAGTTAAATGGAAAAATGCACAAAATAAAAGTTTTTACATATTTCGTCAATGCGATATTCTTTGCAAGAAAAATAATCGTTCAAATCATAAATTAAAACCAACATAATTTCTGATCCAAACACGAACTTTAACACTTTGCAAATAAAATCCCGGGGTTACGAGCTATATCCATACTAAACTTACGCACCAAAGTCTCGCGAAATTGCACTCCCTATTACGATCATTGATAATCATTCATCATCATTCATTCATCATTATCATCATATACTCACTCAACTACTTTTTAGGGTTAAAACGGGACCCTATTACTAAGACTTCGCTGTCTGTCCATCCGTCTGTCGGTCGCCAGGCTGTATTTTACTGGTGCGCTACGGTTACCTAATTACCAATCATCAAACAAACGTCTTTTTGCATTTTAATTTGCGAGCATTCCGTTCGAGATACTAAATATAGTAAAAAGGGGTACCGTAGTTAAATAATTTGGCGAGTTCTCGATATTTCAACAAACTGAAGTTACCCGTAACTGTATGTATCCGTAAAAATCTGTTTTATTATCTTTATTATATCATAAATGATAGCTGCGTTAGTAACAATAATCGGTTCATGATACAGGTGAATGTGATCCTTGGGGTTGGGGGATCCTCTTGAATCACCAACACTCATTTTATCGAATGTATCGTTGCACCGAATTGTGTCGTTTCACCGAATTCCATTTCATTGACAGCTAATTTCTGCTGAAACCTTATTGTATTAAGGTTATCGTTAGGCATGGATTACGTTGGTTAGGTTAGGTTAGACCATTGGCCGCCGAAAAAAAACCTGCGAAGAAATGAAAATTCGGCGAAGCAAAACATTGTATGAAATGAGTGGTCGATCATACGGTAGTTGGCCGTATCAATGCCGGTGATGATGACCGCTAATGTTTAAACGTTCTTAATTATAGGCTACTGAGTCACCGGTGTGTTGTTACCCAACGCGCTATTATATAAAAGCTTCAATGAACACTACAAAATATGTCGGTATCAGCATATATAGCCGGCTTAAGTGGTAGGTAAATTCAGAGTCGGCGCCACCCGTGACCACGCAAACCTTATATGCCTAATGCTATTGTAATCGCTTGTTTGTTGCTAGCGCTTGTAATTCTAGGATTGCTAAGGCTATAAGATTTTACACCTCTGTACTTACCCTTTGTTGTTTGCGTGTGCACTGTGAATGCGTAATGATTTTTCTATTAAGCAACATGTGGGTACCTATTATATTACCGAAACAACAAACTAACCATTAAGCAGAATGTTAATTTCATCGAAATTAATTTCTCACCAAATGAGTTTTTTTTTGCAGTCGCAAGTCTAACCTAACCTAACCTACGTAATTAATGTTTAAGATATCATGAAAAAATCATGGTTTCAGCAGAAAATAGCGTTCGATGCAATGTTGCAATCGATAAAGTGAAAGTCGATAAAATGATGAGTTAGTTTTTAATGCTTTTTGCTCAATTAGCTTAACTTACCTCTTTAAAATACCTTAGGATCGTTCGTACAATTACACAATAGCTGTTCTAATGTGTAGGTTTCTCTACGATGTTTTTCCTTCCCCGTAAAACATCAGTTAATTTACTTAAGTTAAAATAATTTATTGGTACATGGCGACCGCTTGGATTTGATCTCGGTACCTTACGATGAAGCTTAATTGAATTGTATCTTGCAAATTCTTATTGAACATAAAAACAAATAAAAAATGTAACGGTGTGCATTTCCACTTTCCTTAACAGAATCAAGTTTCGCAGATCGATCAGCTGTGTTAGTATGTAGACGGGTTGCCGTGGAAATGCGTAGATGCACGATAACTTGGCGCCTACGGCGTTGTAAACTTATTCTGGAAACCAAACTGAAAGATGGAGCGATATTTTGTATATAATATCTTTACTCTCTTTTGTTTTGTAACTAGGACATCCACAAAACGTACTAAATCCATGGAGTTTGTATGATTTGTATTTGAAATGAGCGACTTCCTCAAAAATCACTAAGCGACAGAACCCTCAACCTACGCATATCATTTTAATGTAATGACGCCGCGTTGTCCTCTTTGATTAAACAGTTAAAAATCTCGGTAAAAGCTAACAGAATGCAAATAACGTCGAGATATCCAGAATACCAGACATCAGAGGAAATCAGACATTCTTTCCCTTTTATGTAGAAAGCGGGAGATTCTCCCGTGATCGGAATATTCAGTATTCTGAGAAATTCTTGTCTTGACCCAGTAATAATTAATCTCTCTCCTTTATTTATTGAGCAATTTGCATGCGAAGTTTACAGATTGGTCCTTCGCTTTGGCGACATCGTTTTTAATGGTTCGATTTCCATTTAGGGATTTAACTTTACTTATACCTAAAGATAAAGCGTACACATTTAAAAACAATTAACATTACTAACTTGAACGTGTAAAAAGAATTTCAACGTGAGTAAATCATTTTATTTTGCAATTTTGAACAAGTATTAGAGGCTTTATTAAAATTACTTTTTTTTTTAAATTATCAATTAACAATGTATTTAAACTAACAATCAAGATTTCATCAAACAATCAATAGTTCCCACAAAAACTAGTCTACTAGTCTATCAAGTAACGTTTCAAAATGTATACTCCAATAAAATTCACTCTCCATTTTTTTTGATGTTGCCGCCACTTAATAATAAACGATCGTAATTTACTAGACTTTCTAAGAAGCCTGTCCCAAATGAAAAACAACCATTGTACAATAAAGTGCACTTCACTAAATCACAAGGCCAATTAAATGTTTCCAATAAACAAATTCAATCCATGTCTCCTCACAAGGTCCTCTTGCCGCGTCCATTTAACAATATTAATCAGAAGCCTTCATTTTACGAGCTTTTTACTGCTTTTAAACTGTTTATTTCGCAGTCGTATGTTTACATTTCTAACTGTGTACTCAAGTACCTATTATACCATTGAATGAATAGTCTTTGCTTATTGAATTGACAGAGCGGTACAACGTACAATGGCTGAACAGATTTACTTATTATGGTTTACGACTAGCAGACAAACTAGGCGTGTCAGTGCCTAAAACACTGGAGTCAAGGTTATGAATGTGTCTTTAAATTGTAGCTGACTAAACTTGTCAATATGGTTCAATATTCCATAGATCGATAAATGCTGGGGTACAAGTTACTCAACGTCTATGTTTGGGACTTGAACTAGCACCTCTCCAGCTGAGAAAGGGTGTCCTGGATGTTTAACTCGTATGCGCCTAAGAGCTTCACGAAACCAAAGCTAAATTTGGAAAGGCCGTTTCTATCATATTTTAGGCAGAGATAGAAACCGCGGTAAAATTTCCTATTGAAGTTTAATACATTAAAGTATACATACATACCTACAAAACATCACGCCTTCATTCCCAGAGTGGGGTAGGCAGAGATACAGAAATACAGAAATGTACCTCTAATTGACCTCACAGTATAATAATTCACCATTATGACCTATTTCACCAGGGAGACTTAGAGTTACTATCGAAGATTTACAAAATGGAATCGACAAAAGTTGCTGTCGCAATGGATCGTCAGCTTACGCCAATACAATTGTCAGTTTTCGAAAATGGCTAACGTCAGCGTCAGGCCTCCATGCTGAGATCTTTCTATTTAATACTTTTAACTGTCTCAGTATGTGGAACGGTGGCTTTGAATATGCAATTTTATGATCCAGTGTAAATATAAAATAGTAAACTGTTCCTCGAAACTACAAGTGTATTCCAGTTGAGTAGTGATCTTGACATATAAATTAGTTCTGGTCGTCAGAGGCTGTAATGTCAACGTCTGGATTTTAATAGTGTTGCGGATTTGAGTTTATGACGTGAAAATATTAAATAACGTAGTATTTGTCGGTAGGGTTCACGGAGAGACAGTAAATTTGTTAGAAAGAAAAGAAAAAGTCTAGTCTCGATACCAATTTTTATATTTCTAACCTGCCTAAAATAAAAACTGCTGAATGTTATATTTTTACGTACGAGTATTTTTGTTATAGGCACCTAACCTACTAAATTTGATCCATATATCTTAATTCTAAATCTTGTGTCGCTTTTTTAAAATTCATAATTAGTAGTCTAGTCTAGAAAAAAAACTTCTGTAAAAAATCTTATTGTTGCCCAGGGCTGAAATAGCATTATCTATCCAACCAAGTTAAAAAATAACAAAATATACAAAATTTCACTATCCATGTCAACTCCCTAGGGATAGATTTTCCATAAACACCATGAAACATAATTATTTTTTTGTTCATAATCTTATCAGTGTAAACAAATAGGTAGGTACTAACTGTCGTGTTTGTTACTGTCGAACATTTTTACAAAATTATCCTTTGATTTGAATTTAAGAATCACTCCTTAAACCTATATGGCCAATCTTAAAACATAAAACCAACAACCGTTTAAAATATGATATTATCAAAGACAATAATTTTATACGCAACGGAAATATTTTTAAAATGGCTACTAATTAAATTTATTTTCAATTCGTTAAATTAGTGCAACGTCGATTTATTGACATAATCGATCGATTCTGTCTTTACGTAACCGAATATGGTGTTCCCGTAACCGCTATGATGTTCGATGCATTAGTGAAATAGGAAGTGCACTGCGAGAAAAACACTGATTAATGATGAGCAGCGATGCTTGACCAGGGGCCCTAGCCAAGATGCAAACACTCCTAACGTTTTTCTTTTCTATCGCTCAAAATGTATGGGATGACAGTCGACCACGTGGTTTACCGAAACGCACGAGAATGTCATATGAATGTTTGAGCGATAGAAAAGAAAAACGTTAGGAGCGTTTGAATCTTGGCTAGGGCCCCTGAAGCATAACGCTAACGTAGACGATTTCGAAAACTGTCAAATATGAAATTGACATAAGCGATCGACGCTACACTCAATCCTATATATTTTCCATAACGATTAACGATAACGTTGTGCTCGCAATGCATCTTGTTTAGGGCCAAACTGATTAAGTGATGAGTAAGTCACAAAACGAAACAGTAGGTATAATATATTTTGTAAGAATTGGTTGAATTCGACTTGTGTACTAAATATTTTACGTATGTTAGGGAAAAATCTTGCAAGTTAAAGCCATCGGTTGTCGAAAAGCTCGTTATAAATAATTAACATTTATTCAGCTTTAGTTAAGCATACCATAATCACTAAGTTTCCATCGGTTATAACGTCACATACGCGGAATATTCATGAGCATAGAGTCAACACTTTCGAGAGAATAGGTGAATATTTCGCATAGTAACAAACCGCCAGGCTTTGCCATGGAAGGGTCAGGTAAAGCTATTTTCAATGTTCATTACCTTTTACCCGTAGTTTCATCAAACTTAATCCCAATTTTCCCCAAAAATGCATTTTAAGTAGCGTATGTCATTTTTTGTTCCTGTAATAAATAATTCTGACCCTATATATAGCAAAGCGGCATTCTACAAAAATGACGACGTTATAAGCTGTCAGAATGTTAGGCATGAAACACTCAGGCAAACGCATGTCAGCTTCACTACACTACATAGTGTATGAGGAAGGTTTATATGTATAATCCTTTAACCCGGAGCGAAGCTGGCGGTCGCTATATCGTATACGATTTCTTTGTCTTTTGCTACCGTTAGCGTTCGTGAAATGCCAAGTGTCTGGGCAGTTTAGGCCCACTGCTGCGGTCTGTTTAACTTGAAACAAGGACAAACATTTACTCGTACTTTAGTTTTTATTCGAATTTCTTTAATAATCAGAGATCGGTCAAATGGGCGTCATTACTCGTAATAGTGTGGACATGGCTCCATAGATTTTAATTTAATAAATTAAATTATATTAATTAATTACATACTTACTTTAAAAATATTTTTAATCTTTTGCAGGGCAGTAATAATTAATAAATAAACGATACAAACACTTTTTACTGTGTAGGTTTATAAAAGCAAATAAACAGTATTTTTTTTATTTTTTCCTTGGTTAGTTTATTCCTTTTCACGGCTAAAATAAATTTATGAGGTGAAAAGCTCGTTTCGCAATCCAAGGATGTTAATGGAGCAAAGTGGCCCCTCCTGACGTCTTTGTATTATTTATTTATTACTATCCTGCAAAGTAACAAGATTACAAGTTCAGATAAGAAATCAATTAATGTAACTAATTTGTTTAATTAAAATTGGAGTCATGTCGACGTTATTGCGAATAATGACGCACATTTGTCCGATCTCTGTTAATAATACATATAATTAAAGAGAAACAAGGATATATGAAAGTTAAAGGAAATGTCATAAGTTATTGACTAAGTAAACAAGAGATGGTATCAACAAGCTAAGGAGTAAATATGTATTTACTGAGGCACCTTTAGTGGTCATTTTCTCTAGCTTTCTCGAGAGATAATAATCATTCCTGTGGGGAATTGATTTGGGAATTCTTTTCCGCAGCGTATTTTGACTAGCAATTTCATTGAAAGTTAGGATATTCTATTAACTAACCTACCTAATTTATTTATCTAACCTTAACGATATTGGCTTAAACTTAGTAATTTCTGAAATTAATGCATATTTCTTTTTATCGTCCATATATTTTAAACATGGAACAACAACTGTGACGTCATTCCTGTCGTCGATTTTGTATGGAGTGTTTTTGCAATGACTTTTTAAAACCATGACTTTTTAAAGCTTTATATCTTATGAAAAAATAACACGACTATTGTTTCGCGAATACAGTTACTCTTCTGTTTTATAGCACTTTCCAGACAGCGTAAGATTAAAAAATATGCATTTTCCCGATGGTAGCTCTCTCTAAACGACCAAAAGAAAAAAGACTGCGGTAACCACTTCAGTTCCACTCCAATTTTATATCGTTGCAAGCCAAAAAATAAATTAAAAAGAAGAAGAAGATTTGAATAAGTTTCATAATGAAATTATATTTTAATTAATGACATATTATCTAAAAAAAAATACCCTTTAACATGTAACAAGTAAGTCATCATTAGACCCGTCCGGTCAGTACGTTCACTACGTCAGCTCGGTTTTCCTGACATCAATGGAAGGCGGCGCGTGCGCTTCTCACCAGTAGTGCACATCGCGGCGCGACACTAGCAGCGCATTCGCTACGTTCCGAAAAAAACCAATTCTAATTTCAAATACTTTATTTTCTACAGTTGTAAATTTTCGAATTCAAAATTCAACTTGGTTTTGAAGGTTATGGTTTGTTTTAAGTGGCCAGTTATCGCGAACAGTATTTAAAAAACATAAACAGTGCAAGTAAAAATAATAAGTTTGGCAATTCGACGTATTTGAAAGTTAAAACCTCTCCATAAACTAAAGAACGTTCTTCACTATCCAAAACATCTTAAGAACCGTTAAACATCTCTTATCTCCGACAATTAATATTGTAAGGTGCTAACTGGTTGAAATCCCCACGACAATCACATGTTAATTCGACAGATCTTGACTCCATTCCAAAATATACCTTAATACCAATAAGAGAAAATAATTTGTGCGCAGATAAAAAATAAACGCAAGCTTAAGTAAACCGTAAGGCTAATGACGAGATCCATTAGATTTAATATACCCGTGCATATTTCTTACAACACCTTGTATGTAAATTGAAGATGTAAATACTCATTTTATTGTGAAACATAATGGATTACAAGTTACATCGTTACCAAGCCGCGCAAGTGATTTGAATTATTTATATTTTGCGATAAATAAAAAAGAAAGCTTATTCAAAACACTTTGAAAACAGTGTCAAATCAAGTGTTTCGTTTACATTAAAGGCTCTCTATTAATTTCCACTTGAAGTTTACCACAAGACAAAAGTTGAACGCGCAATGGAAATATTTCAGTTCAAATTAGTTGCAAGGTTCAATAGCCGCTATCCATTTTCAAATGTTTTGGGGTAACCTCGTATTAAATAGATCTATATCTGAGGGAAATATTTGAAATACGTTTAAAGACGTGTGGCACAATAGTAAATACAGTTTTAGTCATAGGCCGGGAATAATTTTGGCTCCATCTACGATGACGCATTTAGAAACTTTGGATCATCAACAACAAAACGCCTTGTTTGTGATTAATTATAATATAACGCCTTCGGTTTTGAAAATACAAATAATGATTTATGTGAAATCATTTCTTTATCATTGATTGACTTCAGTGAGGAAAACAAATGATAATTGTGTCATTTGTTTTTGTAATGTAATTGAAATGATGACTGTAGTTCATTGTTTGATTTATTTTTAGTGTCAATTTCTATACAAAACGCTTTGTGGTTTAGTGATAAAATGCATTGGTACCATATTTATAAAAAAAATATAATCAAGAATACTTACTCCAGTGTTTACCGATACCGTGAACTTACAGGATTTTATTTCAGATAATAAAAATAAAATTATCGTACGGCTATGTGCTGCTGTTTATTTTGCCATCTTTTCAAAGGTTTTTATTCAACTTTTTAGTAAAATAATGTTAATTCTAAGTATAATCTTAATAAAGGAAATACCAGGTAATTCAGCCATGAACATGAATTGAGGTAGCAGAAAAAAAAAATGTAATTGTTAAGATTATCATGCGACGACGGCTACCCACTAATCAACAACGACTAGCTCATATTTGCTACCGTCATGGATGACTGGCTCGTGCTAATTTTTCGTTAAGACTCTATTAGTGGACCACTGTAAAAGCTTCACAAATAGTAATCAACAAATTGCGGCTAGATGGTCTTGATAATTACAAATGTAATAGGGTTGACCGAATTTAAAAACAAGCGAAAAGTTAATTGGTGGATTTTAGCGAACATTTTCAAACGATATTCGCAATTGGTCGGGCATTCTAAATAGTCAACAATATAATGAGTATATTTCCAATAACTAACCGTTTGCTTAGCAAAATCAGTGTACCTTTTCAAAGATTTAATTTTTCAATAAGCGTTTACTTAATCGTTCGCTACAAAGTTCGATAAAATATTAGTTTGGTAAATTATTTATTTACAAGAACATGGTTTTTCTTTCGATTAGTCTTGCTTAAAGAGCTTGTTACATATCCCTGAATTGGTCACTAACAAGAAGGACGCAGCAATACGTTGAAGTGAGGTGTAGATATGTTAGAGAGAGACTTAATTTAGGAAGGTGTAAAAAGGTTTTAAATTGAAAAAGCACCTAATGCTAGGTGCTTTTTTATGGCTTCAGGTATGTAAAATAAAGGCAGTAAGCTTAACTAACAAAATAATGTATTTGCATTTCCAAGGTTATTAGGAATATCATCATTACTGCTGAAGGTTAAAAAGTATGTTGCTATCTTCATAAATGTAAACAAGTTAATGAGAAATTAATCGAAAAATCTATACCTTAACTTTTGTGAGTAACAGGCTCATTGTTTTAATTAAAACTATATTCCATGATTACGAATTTTTTTTAGTATCTAAAAGTATTAAAAATACTTGGCGATCTCTCTGTTCTTTATTTGTTGCTAACCCTAACTGCTAGTACTAACACTAGTAAGACATCTTAATTTCGACATATCGCTATTAATCATCATTCAATTGTTCAAAATTCGCTACGGTGTGTTGTTTGTCATCATGTTAATTGGCATCTCAATACGACTGGGCCCAAATATTCGCAAGTACGCGATATTATTTATAACAAGAAACGAATTCTCGTAATACAAGTGCACATGCTATAAAGCATGCAAGCATAAGCTCGCAAAAGACGCTTTTTGGGGTAGAACAGTTTCTTTACAAATATCGTCTTAAGACCAGGCTTAGGACCTGTTGTATAATTTCCGATTTGAACGAGTCTTTGTTGTTTTATTGATTATTTTTTTCTAGTGCGTGTTTGTAAGTACCTCAGATTTTTTGTATAAATGTATGACTCCATTTTAAGTGAGCTTAGAGGAAGCCAAACGGCTTGAAGGATTTTAAAGAATGGAGTATCTCTGGGTAGATCTTTATTCCAGGATTGTACATTATGATTATTTTTATGCTATCAACATGAAAAGAATACAAGTATCAAAAACAGGCGGCCGGATTTTTCATAGATACCTTTAGCTCCCGATCCGGACCATTTGAAGCAGAAATAAATGCTGATAGTCACTAGGAATGCTAAATTGTTTTATCAACTGTGACTAATGTCCCTATTTGAAATTTTGAGAGACGGATATTTTGCTGTATTAAATAGTGATGTATTAAATAGTGTTTTAAATATCTAAGAGGTTACGTTAAGAGAACTATGTCGGTCCGGGAGTATGAAATCGATTTTCCTTTAAGGTAACGCTAGTTAACGTTAACTTATCATTATTAGATTAAGTATTAATACATTATATGTACTACTAATAAATAATGTGGCGGAATATGAATAGTAATATAATTCACGCCAACTTTAAGCTATGCATAATCTATTAAACAATTGTGCGTCCAAAGGCACTAAGTTGGTAAATACCGTACCAAACTTGATATGCTAGTATCAATAACATTTAATGGTCGATTACAAACACCAACTACATCTTCTAAACGCGTTGTAACAAATATCATGAGCACAGACAACCATTGAGCCAAATTGACAGCCTCATTAGTTCAGATCTGATCTAAATTACGACATTTCATCTCAAAATCAATATTTACCGTAACTGGAATGATAGTGCATCAGACGGACAAACAATGCGTCGGTAGCTGACGGCTGAGTGACATCAGCGATCGATCGACCGGTCGGGCGATCTCGTGTACTTGTGCTATTAAATGTTTATTGAGTAATGTCTTTACCTACTGGGATTAGAGATCGAAGAATAAGTGGAAAAAATGGTAACAGACGTTAAAAAAACCCCATTCTTTTATAGTAGTTTATGCAACAGTTGTATAAGAGAGGTCAAAAAAGGCGAGTGGTGTGGTTACGATGTGAGCCGCAGGCGAACATCGTAAAGCAAGACGCCACGAGTATTTTTTGACTTAGTTATACACCGTTGCATTCAATACTTTTTCTACGACTAGGTTTCAAATAAAATGCAAAATTAAATTAACAAAATTTTATTAATATAACTAGGTTAGAATACGAACGAACGAAGCACAGAACAACAAACGAGCGGGAAACATTCGAAAACGACAAAATATGTGTCTATGGTTAACTTTGTTTTTAAATTGATGTGCACTTGTCAGGTTTTATATTTTTTTTAAAGTTGCACAATCGATTTAACTTGTGAAATAGGGACTAAAAAACACCTAATGATTTGAGAAATGAATTATTTTACCTGATTGGTCGTTTTTTATATAGCTGCATTCTGGTTGGTTGATACCATGTTTTTTTTTTAAAGAGTTAAATTAGTAATTTGACAGTCAATGTATATTGTGATTGGTGGATTAAATTGGTGAAGTATTTTGATTGGTCAAATTAACATAGGTGTGTAAGCTTTGGCAGCTAGGCATGTCGTTTTGGCTCAAAAAAGCACAAGTGCTGTTAAGGGGAATAGACTAGATAGACTTTTCTACGGAATGTTCTGCGGACATATTTTCTATATTCTTATATTAGTGATCGTGACCTTATAAATGACAGATAAAAGTACAGGAGTAGGAAAACAATTTAATTTTAAAACATAAATAGTATTGTTAGGCGATGGGCTTGCAACCTGTCACTAATACACAAGTAAATTTCTAGGTCTGATTGTGCAAAATATGGTTACAGAATTATCAGCAGGTCTTTTTGGAGTTGTTGATATTTCTGTAGCTCTGCCTACCCCACTCTGGGAATGAAGGCGTGATGTTATGTATGTTTTGTTTTGTATCTATACTATTTACACTAATATAATAAATGTGAAAGTAATTCTTGTCTGTCTGTTTGTTACGCTGTTACGGATAAACCGCTGAACCAATTTAGATGAAATTTCAGTGTAAAAGGGCCTTGACAGACGGACTGGCAAATCGACTAGATACTATGTCATCATCAAAGGGGTTTCACTTTTCAGGTTTTAATATAGAACTCTGTAAATGTGTAAATAGTACCAATATGCGTAGGTAAACTTAACAGTTGTTCTGCCCTGCTAAGCCAAATAGCAGTATGTCAAATAAGTCTCCTGTAGCAATCAAAACCTTATTACTAACAAGAGAAGGTTGAATCTACTTTGGCAATTGAATCTGACATACTGTGTTTTAGCTTAGGAGGGCAGTGTTGAAAGCAATATATTGCATAATTATAGTTGACGTGAGTTTAGCGTTTTTCCTGACAGTAACTGTTTTAGGAGTTGGTCTTTAACAGATTTATAAAAAGCAAGGACGTTCGTGGTTTCATTGATTATTTAAGCACCTCTTGACATTATCTTTTATCGATGTAAATAAAATGTAGTCGCAGTAACATTAAATATATTTCCATACGCAGTTTCATACTAGCGAAGTTAATAACGTCACAGGCAACTACTCGTAATCTCGTAACATTTCTGGTTGGCATTGTAATATAAAAAATAATTTTACCGTTTTAGTGTGTATTTCAATTATTTAGATGCCTAGTATATTTGTTTAGGTAAATATAAAATGATAAAAAAAGAAATCAGAACAATAAACAGAAGTAATTGTCTAGCTATGCGATCAAAATCTATGTTCCCGTATGAAATGGAAGCCCCGCAAAGTTGAGATTTTTTGGTTTGATCGGGAGCGTACCTACCACTATAATATACATTATTCTCATTATTATTATTATTATTATTATATTTAACGCATTGCCGAAACGTTTTATGCATATTACATTTATACCGATGAAAATATTCTGAATGACATAAATTCACATGTTAATTTCGAGAGTGACACTAAACTAAAAACAAAACCATTTCAATAGTGACATTATTGCGGTTAAAAATAATTGACTTTTGAATGAAATCCTTTTTTGCATAGTGTCACTCTGCCAAACGTGCCAATTATTTCTATGTATTTATGTATGTATTGGCAGAAATAAATACTTAAGAATACTACTCGTCAAACCATGAATATCTAGAGCTGCTAAACTAACTGTGTAGACAGTAAGTAAAGTACTAAATAAATAAATGAAAAAGTCAATTAAAAAATACTAACATAGGCACTAGAGTTATATGATGATTATGACATAACCTAGAATTTTGCTAAATGCCGTTTTATACATATTTGAGGCCACAAACGTGATAAAACTAGTGTTTACGTAAATAACGCATTGCACTCTGCATACATTGTTTTTGACGTTGAAGTCTACCGAACATTAAGGCTAGAAAATAATTAGTGCTTGGATCTCTGCCAATGTCCACAACGTATATTTAATTCTAATGGATTTTAATTTAGTTTTAGTTTTGTTCAAATAAAAAACGTTACCGTTCGATAACACAATTATAAATACTAAAAAGATTTATAAAGACAAACCTCTAAGTAAAACGATGTGTTGTAACTACGAAAACAACGTTATAAATTCGAGCTGTTCATTTATCCATATATCTTAAATTACGATCGGCCTCTAAATTTTATAAAGCAGGCGTCTAGGGCCGGCCGGGATATCATAATAACAATAATTGACATATTTAGTGGTGCCACGCGAACAAATCGAGGTTAAAAGGGACCCTATTTTACCATGATAGATGGCCACGAGGTGTAGCGTAACATTGGATTAAATTAGTTTAGCGTGTTAGGTTGGTATTTAATCTTTTAAGGATCTTTTAAGGATCTAATTAATCGTATAGAATATAATATTAACCCAAAATTATGTAAAAGACGGCTGAAAAAACATTATACTTAATTGCAAGTCTCAGTAAATGTGTTTATTATTTTGTATAATTTCGGACCGCTTCGCGCGATCCCGCCTGCTGTTGTATAAACCTTAGAGGTTTCTAATAGTGGCTCTAATAGTTAAAAAAGCTGTATTTTATTATCTCTAATAATAAAGAAATAAAAAAAAGTATAATTGTTCCCTGATATCATTTATTTATTTATTATCCTACTTTTCTTCATACTTCTTCGTGTTGTGCGCTAAACTTCGTATAAAAAAACACCAAAGCGAAAGCAACTGTACCACTCAAATACTATTTGCATTCGCGATCACTTTGTTTCCCAAATAAACGTTAGCGACCGTAGCTCTGACACTTTATAGGAGTGCAACAGGCATTCATAACAGTAACGTATCAGTAACATTGCAGATTTGCATTGCTGCTTCATTGAATGCACATATTGGCAAACAGCCCACCGGCTGCTATGGGTTACTCTCTCGGAAACATTCTGTGACATGTGGCGACGACATACCTACTGTTCACTACTATAAATCACACTATTCACACAAATATTATACTTAAATGTGAATGTTTGTGCCTGTGTGAGTTATGTGTTGGTTGCTCTTTCGTGCTATACGGCTAATGGTAGGATGGATAATTAGGAAATTTGGAATGGAGATACCTTCTTCTCTTAACACAGGAGACGTTTATATCTCGAAAAAACAATGGTTCCGTGGGATGGCCAATGCAGACGGAGTCGCGGCTAGACGCTCAAAAATAAGTGACATAAAGCTTAGTATAATCCTATGCCATGTCTGTCTATTATTAGTTCGGTATTTACATCTGTTTATATAAATCGCAAGCTAAATTACATTTCCAATAATAGCAAAGTAAAGTTATTGAGCCGATAAATCCTCTTAATGTGGCAAATTGTTTGCTTTGCCAGCTTTAATCACACAGTATTTTATGTAAACCGAAACACGCGTGCAACGAACAAACGCAGTGCAGATATTGTCAAACCAGCAATATCGTAAAGATATCAATAGGGATTTGGGTTCAGTGCGTATGCGCATTCATCTGGTCAGATCAAAGCGCTCGCTCTTGGCATCGTTCGCGATCCTCAATAACGTAATCCTAATCACTCTACCAAAGCACCTTTTGAACGTTACTGCTCGGTAAATCTACGTGTTTTGACTCTCGCAACCTTTGTCGATACTAATCTAGTTTACGATGCAATTGTTCGATCCATTTATTTTACGCACTTTCAATAAATAATAACAAGTCAATAGACCGGCGTCCTTAGACTGTTATATAGACAATAAATTAAATAGGAATTCGTAATCAAGACGTCGTAAAGAAAACTGTATATCAGTTACTAGACATTGATTTAAAGTTAAAATTATACGGTTGATGTAATTTACTAAGTAAATTGGTTTATAATGTTCATCTTAAATTTGTGTAAAGGCTGATGATAATTTATAAAGGGATGCTGAAAAGTAACCCTGGTTTCAACGGTGCTGTTTAAAGATAATCTAGAGTACACTTCACGAGAGGAGCAAGATGGCAACTTCCTGTCTCTTTGCTGTGCTACTGATTTTCGTAAGTACTTTGCATGTAAACCACTTGCATGGTTTGCATTAACCGTAATGTTTGTGTCACCTTCTGTGTTTTCACTAAGCGGTTCCAACGGAAGCGCAGTGCTGGCTTCACAGCACAGCAGGGCTGGAATTTTACAAGGTAATAACGATATCGTTTTTGACCTGTTTCCGTATTGTCAATGTTTTGATAACTCTTATGTCATTTACAATAATGGCGACTGTGACATAAACGATTCTTAAACGTGTCAAACACGATATCGTTTTAACGCACCTGTGGTGCTAGACAAGTTGCAATCGAAAATGGTTAGCGATTATGTTTCGATTGATAAATGTATGGAATTGACGAAAGCCACCGAAATAGTAACGTGACACTTACGTCAATTCCATATATTTTTCAATCGCAACATAATCGCTAACGATTGTCGAATGCAACTTGTCTAGCACCAGTGAATATAGGCCCTGAGTTGGAACCGTTTCGCGACAATTATCACTATTCTGTCTTCTCTTTTCTTTTCTTTCTTTCTTTAGTTTAGAGTAAATGTTTTATTTCTATTCATTATTTCTTTCTAAACTCTTGAAAATAATTATACTAATTTAGTCTGAAGTTTATTTTCTATTAACAATATGTACCGGTCTGATTTACAATCTAGTATCTTATAAATTTTATTTGTTTTCATTCATGTTTAAAACCAAGGTTTCTGTTACCTTCATCGAACTCCTAAAACTAAGTCAATGTTCGTTCAAACTCTCCTTATCATAAGATCAATTAGTAATAGTATTGAATGATACAATCTCCGCTCGAGGAACTTTGTATTAATTGATTTATAAGACCCATTATAACCAATTAAAGGTTTCTGACCAATTATACAGTCATGTCGCTTTCGTCGGCTTCAATATGCAACATTATTTACTACTCTGCGTTCTACAAATCACAACACACTCTATTTATTATATAATTTACTTAATGGAGTTGATTTTATTCGTTTTCGGCTTGTGGTGCTTAATATATCGTTAGTTATACGTTTTCCAAAAGCTTTACTTGTATTTTTTTCCTTTTTTTATAAATCTGACCAAGGTAAATTAACAATTAAAAATGGTAGTGACGATTAAGAGGATGCAACGTGATTAGTGATTTTCCAAAGGTAACTAGCTAAAACGGAATTTGGATAAAAGTTACGGAGCTGTTACTTTAAAGACAAAACTGCCTGTTGAACTTAAGCCCAGTTATACTGCCAATACAGACAGAGTCGACTGTTGAACTTAAGTAAACGTCATACGGTACATATACACACAGCTAACTGTCGAGCTAAGTCTGTATAGACACATCAGAGACATTGAAAAAATTATATTTGTATGAACTGAACCTGGAACTGCAGTTTGGATTGACCGGTCCTTCGTCAAGTGCTTAAGTTTGTAGTACTACCCAACTTTAATCTTTTTTTACCTGCTCAAAGTAATTTCTTCTTGGTCCTCCTCTGCCTCTTTCCCTCTATCTTTCCTTCTATGATCTTTTTAATGAATAGGTCGTGCCGTAGCAGGTGTCCTATTATTGTTCCTCTTCTATTTTCGATTGCTGCTACTTCTTTCATTTATTCTATTCAACACAAATTAATTGAAATCTGAATTGCGTCTTACCCTATTTCTATTCCATGTCTGAACCAATTTTAATAATTCTTATAGCAATAAGCTTTGGCTTTGGTTTGCTGGATGATTTAAAATAGCGTTAAAAATAGTTATTTTTTGTGTTTTTAGAAGGTAGGCAGGAAAAAAGGAAAGTTCTGATAATAATTAACTAATGAGAAAAGAAAACACATGGCAGTGGCAGATAATATTTTTGATCATTAAGAAAGCAATATTTACGATAGCATTATTATCCAGAGAGAAAAAAGGTATCCCTGTTTACATTTCTATGGACTACATTCTGCCTACGTAGGTATCGCACTAATAGAAAGATCAATCGCAACACAAATTGAGCAAAATCCCTACAACTACACGGCGCGTGTCTTAAATCATGTAGCCGAGACCTCGCGCTCAATGACAGGTAATTTGTTAACTCACAATAATCCTAATTAATAGCCTATTAGAGACATTTTCAATTACCACCACGTGAGATTTATTGGTCATACTTTAAGTATTTGCTGATAAACGACCGAGATCATTGTGATCAGATTGGGCTTATTAACGCCCCGACGGCTATTAATTGTGTAGGTCAATGTTAAGATAATGTGCGATGGTGTCAAAACATGGTCGGATTGCAGGTTATTTATTGGTTGTGATGGATGCAGTGTATGCTGTTTTAAGTTAGTTTTCCTTTATTGTATTTGTTAAGTATCTTGTTGTGTTCCGGAGTGGTGGTAAGATGATCGGTAAAATGAGTACCATTGAGATGCATTTCTCAGGATTAGCAACGTATTTGCAGTCTTAGGATTCCCGATCTTGAGATTGCAAATGTAATCAGGTGGACGTGTGCTCGTTTTCCTTCTCTATGCCATTAAAATCTGATTGATCGGGACCTTTATATTCACCTTCTACAAGTACATGTAAAAAAGATTGGCTATCAAAATAGGAGGTTATTATTGCAATCTGCGTATGGTCTTGGCGCCGCTTTTTATGTTAATTCAAATTAACGCCAATTTACATTCGAATAAAGTAATAAAACGTAAAATGAAGCGACGCTTTTAAACAGATCCTTGAGAGCCATTAACGGCCTGTCGATTTGTGAGACGATACTTGTATCGATGAAAAAAAACTAAAGGCAATAAAAAAAGCATGTTTTTTCCGAGGTGATGTCTTTGGACATGCATAAAAGATAAGCTTGATATGACTTCATTAATGATAAAAAAGTCAATGATTTTAAGAATGTAGGCCTACACGTTTTTTGTAGGAATAATTATACCATATCAGGGCTTCTTACACTAAAAAGTTATATGTAGTTTGTGGTTGAGTTGCGTCGAAGAGCTAATCAGAATTGAAGAGATCCGCAAAAGAACTAAAGTTAGTGACTTAGGTTAGCAAATTGAATACCTTAAGTGGCAGTGGGCGGGGCACGTGCTCGTATTATAGAAGTGTTCGTCGTTGAGGCTGGAAGGTTCTAGAGTGGCGACCACGTACTGGAAGGCGATGTGTTGGTTAGTGAAGATACCGCAAAATTTGGCGGTGTCGAATAGCACAAAATCGACCATCATGGTAATCCTTGGGGGAGGACATAATAAACACATGAATAAACATGATGAAGCCGTGTTCAATGTAGTGGCAGACCAAAATCTGATTTTAAGTTTTTGCGTTTGTCGCCCTCAAAATACTAAAACAGTTTATTTTAATGTAAAAAATAAATAGAGAGTTTAAATCTTTGTAGCATACCTTACTGATAAGTACTACAACATTTTTCAAGTATTTCGACACATTTATTTTTGTATGCTAGTTTTGTAACCTAGGAAAAGATTCTAAATAACAACTTAAATTGTAACTTGTTTTGTTATTTAACCTTGAAAAAAGGCTCAGTTTGTGACTTCATTTTAAGATCGTTTTGTGCGGTAACAATAATTGTTTATAATTGAGTGGTAGGGTCGGAAGGGGCCGCGGGCCGCCCTAGGCTTATTTTAGAATAAATTCTGCAAAAGGCCGAATCTTAATTACTTACCCGAAACCGAAGTGCATGCATGACTCGATGTATGTATTGGAAGAAACGAAAAAGATTTGTCAGGATCATAGCTGGTGGAAAAAAGTAACCTCTGCCTACAGTGCCTACCTCTCTGAGAAACAGGCGTGATTATGTAGTATACATACATACCTACATAGGTATGTATGTATCTTACTATTTTGCACTTGGTTGCATTACTACCGGATACTTATTGCAGTCTTAAAACCTTCTAATGATGAGCTTTATACAAAGTTGTAGCATTCCAGCGTAATTACAGGCTAACTGCTGTTTTATTGCATTTTATAGCAAATGCTTCGTCGTTCTTGAAAGCCGGCTTTCTAAGTTAGAGCGCGTTATCAGGATTCAAATAGGCCATATGATTAAAAGGTTTTTCATGACCAAGACTAACCAACAATAAGATCAATGTATTACCTCTTTTGACGCGTGCCAAATTTGCTACAGTAAATAAGATATTTGGAATACAAAGGTTCATGGAAAAAAAATGGTAATTAGATTAAAAGGTTATGCCCAAAATAATCAACAATTATTTCTAAGGTACAAGGGCATAAGAGTATAGATGCTAAATGATGTTTAATAATGAATACTAAATTTGAAAATTTTGATTTTTCTGCTTAAAAATCCAAATGAGATATTAGCATAATGTAATTTTATAATTAGTAATTATTCTTTATTGTATTTAAAAAGACAATCCTACACTTCATTTCACGCGGTAAATTTACAATAATAAAGGTAGTGGCTTTATTAACAACATCAAAGTCCACTTTGTACTTTACGTGCCAGCCGGTACTTCAGCAGATAATCTAAAGGATTTTTGACACTAAACATGCAAATAAAGACATTCGTTCCTAAGTGCTTTAAATATTCCAACAACGGTGCTAAAATTGTTAACTTTGTGATATCATGCGCCTTGAGCGGTCAAGATGTCATTATGAGCATGTAAAGCTTGGTGTAAACAGTTTTTACTTATGTTTCATTTGCATAGTAAGCCAAGCAAGTATTAGCCTTTACGTGTTTGACTCAATGTGTGTTCATGTTATTTTGATAGCAAAAAATGCTATATTGATGCTTTGTACAGTGCTATGACTATACGTTGCAGCTAATTTATGTCAGTTGTCAGTTTGTTTACTCAACCGTGGTGTCTTGATTTTTAGGTATTTATATATTTTGCTTTGTACTTAAACATTCTACATTTGAATTTGAAAGGCGAGTACGCTCATAACTCAAGACGTACGGATGCTCAACCGGCGCGTGCGCCTATAATACGCCTGTCAACGAGTTAATTCAACCCGCTACCCATTCGCTATGCCATTCGCGCATATCTCGCTGCCTTAGAAACAAAACAACCACTGTCCGGATCCAAATATATTTAATTGCTACTGTATGTAGATTAGTTTGATTTAGTATTATATTAATTAAAAGAATAAAAAAATTGTAAAAAATGATAAATTATAAGAAAAATTAACAAAAATTAAATATTATAAAAATCAACATTTATCATCAATATTTAGTTCGCTACGTCATCGGTGAATTTTCGCCTTTCAGTGTGTCAAAGTTTTCAGAAACAATGTGTTGTCGACCATTACGATCATGATGCATTGTCGTTATGTTGGCGCGACTGTCGCAAGGCATTATTGGTTGTCACCTCGTAAAATTAAAGATAATTTGTGTTATGAGGTTATGACGGTCGTGTGTATTAGTCGAGGTGTGCATTGTGTAACACTACTAAATACAGGGTGACAGGAAATTCGCCGTATTCCTTGAAAGGGATTATTCTACAGCTCATTTGTAATCATTTAAGTCCAGTTAACCAGGGGTCAAAACTCATTGGTTTTCGAGATATTCACGTTTTTAGATATTTTTCTTAAATACCTGCTTTTGACCTAAAACTAGTAATTTTGTAAAAAAATTGTCATTTAGAAATTTAAAAATTATTTTTCGAATAGCCAATAAACCACTGATTACGAAAAATAAAAAAAATGACAAAAAAATGCCAAGTTTTGCAAATAAAAGGATTTGAAGTTAGAAGTTCAAGTAAATTATTTTCCAAATTTTGTAACATTTTAAAGCATAATTTAAAAAAAAAAGTATGACTCTTCGCGTACAAATTACAGGAATAATTTGCTTAGTTCAGCAATCAGTGGTTCATTGGCTATGCGACAAATGCTTTTTTTATTTCTAAATGACGAAGTTTTTACAAAATTACTAGTTTAAGGTCGAAAGGCGGATATTTAAAAAAAAACTAAAAACGTGATTAACTCGAAAACCAATGAGTATTCACCTCTGGTTAACTGGACTTAAATCATTACAAATGAGGTGTAGAATAACCCCTTTCAAGGAATACGGCGAATTTCCTGTCACCCGTACTTACTGCTCGATACATTTATTAGATTTGCGTTCGAACAACTTTTGTCACACATGGATACAATACTGTGAAGGGATAATTTTCGTTACCAATAAGAATTTGCGACTTAAAATATCTACGTTAAGCATAACGTGGTTCATTGGCTATGCGACAAATGCTTTTTTTATTTCTAAATGACGAAGTTTTTACAAAATTACTAGTTTAAGGTCGAAAGGCGGATATTTAAAAAAAAAAACTAAAAACGTGAATAACTCGAAAACCAATGAGTATTGACCCCTGGTTAACTGGACTTATTACAAATGAGCTGTAGAATAACCCCTTTCAAGGAATACGGCGAATTTCCTGTCACTCGTACTTACTGCTCGATACATTTATTAGATTTGCGTTCGAACAACTTTTGTCACACATGGATACAATACTGTGAAGGGATAATTTTCGTTACCAATAAGAATTTGCGACTTAAAATATCTACGTTATGCTTACATCTAAAATCGCTAGGATCACCTAGCGACACACACACACACACATCAGCGTAATTTCCCATCAACCATCTTACCTTTTAATGTGTCGCTAAACAGTAGTTTTGCATTGTTGTTCTGTTGTGGGTTTAAGAAAACCCATGAAATGTCTAGCATAGAGGCATTCCATGTCAAACCCCGGGGTTTGCAACGCATTTGCAGCCATGAGATTGTCATCGTAAGGGCTTCAGAGACCGCTTACTATGTGCCTGTGTGCTCGGTCACAGAGTGTCGTTTTCAAGAGAATAACACCCCTGACCTCTCCATTTACAGGTAGTAGGACGAGACGCAGTGCTAGCAGGAAACTCGCACGAGATGCGATGTGGACGACGATTAGTGTCCGGCTTGTTTTCCCGGCCGCGCCTACCACTTGGCTACTCGTATGTCGCCACTGTACCGCGCGGTGCTTGCCGCCTCAACGTCTCCGAGATCACGTCCAGCGAAAATTATATTGGTAAGTGAATATTTATATTTATTTCTCAATAAGACAACCAGTGGGCATCATTCCCAAAATGCTGGCAGCATTGCCACGTTGAATGGCAACGCTTACTCTTTGTGCCAAAATCCAATGGCCGCCTTGGACCTCCTTCCTCCCTCCCTGTCTCATACGCCGATGTTGCCCTATCCTATTTTTGGTTATTAAAGATTTACTAGCGTTGGACTAATTATTATCCTCTTTTCTATACATCCTATAAGTCAGCAGAGACATCCTATAAGTGTCTAAGCCAAATTCCCCACCCAGCCTGAGTGTGAGTTGGATTTAGGAGGTGTTTTGTGGACCGTAGATCACTAACGTGGTGGCAGCCAGATATCTATTTATTTTTTTATTAAAGAGGTTGAAAAACAAAGTTCAAAATTAAAATTTTGGCTAGTAAACAGATACTTACTGAGTAAGAATAAGCTAACTCCATTAAGTTACAGGCTACTTTATCAGAGGACAGCGGGCTTTTACGAGACAATAATTTGTTACTTTAGCTCGTATGAATGGTCCTTTGATGAAGGCAAATGGTCCGCAAACGTGAGGTTAGTCCTTTACTGATCAATCAGTATTGTGGTCGACTCTAATTCATTTGCGACTACTGACAATGGCGATGACGTTGTTTGTGCGATTGAATAGGCCGCCTAGTTACCTTGTATTGAGTGCACTTGGAATCAATTTAGGCTTTGCTAATAATAGGGTAAAGTTATCGACTAATGGACCATTTGAAGCATGAATCTGGTATTTTCAGCGTTAAAGATTATGAACGGGTCATACATAATGAACGGAGAATTTGCTGTGAGTGCTCCTGGGAGTTATGAAGCAGCTGGTGCAAGATTCATGTACTCGCGGCCTGCGGGACTGGATGCGGTCTTTGCTTATGGACCTATTCATCACCCCATTGATATAATGGTAAATTACAAATTTACAAGCCTCTCGAGTGCGTTTAAGTTTTGACTATAAGTCTTTTTATGTGTGTGAGTATATACACTTTTAAACTGAAATAACCGTTGTAACAATATTTTCAGGTACTGTACACGCAACCTAACCCAAGCATAAAATATGAATACTTTACTGAATCTCAACCGGGCGATCTAGAAGCTGAATCGATAACGCGATCCAGTACTCCTGAGATATCCTCAACAGCATTGCCTAAGCATACTCGCAGACATCACAGTCTGGACATATTTCCCAGAATAGTTAATGCTCCAAGGTTTCCAAGTGCTAACGGGGTTTCAAGTGATGCTCTTAGTTCAGAAGATGAATTTGAAGAAAATATTGTTGGAGGAAGGAAATTTGTTTGGAAAATACAGTCATATACTCAGTGTTCTCGGAGTTGTGGTGGAGGTATTCAGGTATGTTCATGATGTTTAAAAGTACGCTTTAACAAAATAATAAAAACAAGTACAGTGCAAAAGGTCTTAAAAAATCTTTCGGATTTGGTTATAATCGGTAAGACTCGCATACGAACATATGAGAGCGAGTGAGAAAGGGGTACCAACCCAAAAGGTATTTTTAATAGTTATCGCACTACAAAACAAAATATTTTATTGTTAGGTTGGCAAATACCGGTGTTTCGAATCGAACAGCGGTGGTGACCGAGAGGTAGCATCAATACACTGTACGGGGTCGTCTCCTATAAACAAGAGGCGGAGATGTAGCAACATTTCATGTCCACCAAGATGGAGGGCCGCTTCTTGGTCGCAATGTCCTGCCTGTGGACCTGCTACTCGGACGAGAATAGTCGGCTGCGTTCAAGACCATTCCAGAGGTATTACGAAAGTAAGTTCTTTCATCACTTTGAAATCATCTTCAATAAGTATTTGGGTCATACACACTCTTAAAAGTAAAAGTTGTCTTTCCTGTAGTCAATAGTTAAAAGCTTGTATGCATATAAGTTATGTTTTTATATGATAGGTCTAAAGCGGTCCTGATGCCGAGCCGGTTATGCGGAAATAGGCTTAGCCAGAAAATTTGGCCTTACATTTGTTAACTTCCGGTGTGTCCACGGGAAAGACGCTAATCTAAATCTGTGTATGACCCGTTTAAATATTTTGAATGATTTACGTGACTTGGTTACTTCAGGTCAGTGATCAAAAATGTTCAGCTCCAAAGCCAACAACTATTGAATCCTGCAATATTCCGGGCTGTTCGACGGGGGTGCAGCAAGTTGAATCGAGGAGCGCCAAACGCCCACGAGACCATGTCGATGCCTTTCAAGATGGACCGGTCTACTCTGTTGCTTTGAATTCTACTGAGGATGAACTTGGCCCAGAATATAATTTTAATAATGCCGCCGCTTCTTGGTTGTTTACGGAATGGTCTGAGGTATGATTGCAAAAGTAATTTTCTAGTATAGTTGTATTGGCTTTAGCTTTTAAATAAAACGCGTGACAGACTCAACTGTAATGTATAAATGTAGCTATCACTCCTATGCATTTATTAATACTTATATAAATTCTAGTGTGTTGGTTGGTGCGTTGGAGGAGGCTTGCAAACCCGTGGAATTCGTTGCGCGGATCCTTCCGGTTGTGCCCCGAGGAAGTCCCCGGAATCATTAAGGTCATGCGCTGCAAAAGTGTCTTGCGAACCACATGAAGGACAATGGTTTACTGGTAATTACTTGTCACTATTGTATTATGCCCACCTTGTAGGAGTCTTACCCACGCTGCGTCTTGCGGTACGCGGATGCCACTAGACTAAGGAAGTCTTCGACCCCATCGGGTGTCTGTTCTGCGAACGATGTGTCCCGTCCACTGCCGCTTAAATCTAGCAATTTTTAGAGCTATGTCGGGGACGGAGGAAAGTGGACCGACGACGTTTCAAGCGGCGCAGGACCGTTGGGGGAGGCCTAAGTCCAGCAGTGGACGACTTTCGGCTGAACTTATTAAGATGATGATGATTGCATTATGTTAAGTGGTTAAGATCTCAATTTATTTGCCAATAATTAAAGGTACATACCTACATTTTCTACTTCACTTCTACGAAGCAATTATGTTACAAAGAAAGACTTTGCAAAAGCCTCTAATTGTTCAGGTTTTACAAACTCCTTAAAACGAAATTAAAAGCATGTATCTTTTATGTATTTCTAGGAGAGTGGTCTGCTTGCTCTTCGCCCTGCAATGGGAAACAAATCCGAGGGGTACTCTGTATTGGAGGCAGCGGCAGACATGTGCGGGCCTCTGCCTGCCAGGCTCCGCGCCCCCAACAGGAGAGGGACTGCGAGGGTTCCTGTTTGCCTATGTGGTATTACAGCGAGTGGGGCCAGGTGAGAGGATATTTTTTGCCACGACCTTAGGTAGGCACAAGTATCGCAATAGGAAATTTTATGAATACTTAATGGAAATAATTATATTCTGCTATAATTTTAGATCTTTCCATAACAAGTATAAAACTTATTTGTTATGTTTGCCTTATGAGAGACTTATTTTATTTGGCTTTTGTTGGACATTGAAGAGAGTGAAATCTCGAATTGAATGCACAGTAACTCTGACATCTGACGTAACATATTCCAACAGTCTTGGATTTGTCTATGTATTTCGGTATTTATTTCTCTATTATACCTATAACTACTTTACTCTATTTTGTATAAGAGAGTCGAGAGGTCAACTGGTAGAGAATGCCTTACGGCATTAAGTTCGCCTTTTGTATACTAAGTGTAGGTATTCTTTTGTGCAATAAAGATTAAATAAATAAATAAATAAGTAATTATACTGTTACCTAGTACAATATACCCATAGTACAAACCTAGAGCTTAGTTTGGGACTAAGTCAACTTGTGTAAGATTGTTGGGCGTTTTCCAAAAAAAAAGTGAACATCGTTACGCACATTTAACGAACTAACGCACATTTAGATAGGTACCTTAATTTTCGTGACGTAATTGAAAAGTTAAAGTTTTTTAATTTTTGTCCATAACGATGTACACTTTTTTTGGAAAACGCCTTGTTCCCTGATATTTAGAAAACAACATTTGTTTTTAACAATATTAACATGAATTGTACAAACATTTAGACTCACAGTATCATACGCACAGAATAATGTTCTCCATCAATTCGAAACGCATTCGCATTTATAATATTAGTAGGGATATTCGATTCTGTTTACTACATCGCAATACTCGTACTGATAAAATCACATTATTTATGTTTTCTAACCCCATTGATTTTAATTTTCTTTCCGCAGTGTATAGGCAACTGTTCTTCTAACGCGGGTACCCAGCGGCGCACGGTGTGGTGCGCGCGCGGCTCGGGCGGCGCCAGCGACGAAGACTGCGGCAACTCGCTCACCAAGCCGCCTGCGCAGCGGCCGTGTACACCGCTGTGTACTGCCACAGTGCTACCGGACTTTAAAGGTATGCTTGGTGCTCAATTGGCGTATGTTAGTTTTAGAATCTCGTGCAAGTTCCGTATCGCTGCCTCAGTTTTGCCCTTTAACAGTCTCTACGCTCGTCATTTCACCAATTGTCTTATGCCCACACCTAAGACACTGCAATGCGAATACTGCAATGCTACTTGTCACATGTTAACCTTTTCGCCACCAGCGAAGGCTGCAGCCGTCATGGTTGACAGCGCGAAATAGACCTAAGAGTCTTCTAGGAAGGTTGGCATTAGTTATGGTTGCTAGCCGTCACCGGCGGCGAAAAGGTTAACATGCGACAGGCAGCATTGCAGTAGGTGTGGGCATAAGACAATTGGTGAATTTACGAGCGCAGAGACATTCCGTCTTAAATCATTATTACGTTGTTTTTGCTACTACACATTCCGTACCCTTACCCGTTACCTAATTCCTTGAATAGTTTACTTATGATTCGAGTTAGTTTATGCTCGCATAACCTAAAATAGCAGTCAATCGTTTAATTTAGCCCATTGGCTCATTCTACCAATTTTTCTACTTGTTTTGTAGACTTGCGATTTTATAGTTTCTTAGTATCACGTGATGGGGTACAAGAGGTGTTTCTAATAAAAAGCCTTTTTTGGACAGAGAGATAAACCACAAAGAACCCTAAAGATAAAGGGGTTCATTTGACATCGTGAAAGAATCCATTTTACCCGTTATACTCGTAGATATTATAAGTTATTCATTAATCACACAAAAAACAATAAGTACTTTTTTTAATTTTAGAAATTATTTAATCATTATTTTAATTCTATGTATTATTAAATCTAATTATGGATTTCCAAGACTTCAAGTCACTATAGATTCCATCATCGATACAATTTAGCACAGAAAAACAATAATAGATCGTAAGATTATACATATTTACTGTTAGCTAATTGATAGTGAAAAAAACACTCGCGTTCCCAGGATTCCGTACCGCCGCGCCGTAGGTATTTTATTCTGATTTCAAATCAAATCAGCGCGAGCCCGACTACCTCGACAATTTTTTAGTATTTGTTGGTTTTTCTTTGCAGTTTGTACTATAGTCATACCGAATTTGACGCTCGCATGTTTAGCCGTTTTTACGGAACAACAAAAAAAAAACACTAAAAATGATTCTTGTATGAGGACCTCCTTTATTTCACTTCCTTTAAACAAAAATGTTAGTAAATCCGCTGTTATAACACACATTCTGAAAAAAAACAACAGTTCAAAAGATACAGCTCTTTAAAGTTAGGACGGATTAGTATTATCAATAGGGTCTCGGTGGGCTCCCTTCGGGCACGGAAACCTAAATAGCACGGTCAAATGTCATATTTTCAACATGTGTTTGTTTTTAACCAGTACGACAACTTCTGACATTTATTTTCAGAAACACAAATGGTAGCTAAAAGTGAACCGCCAACGACAACTACAACAACCACAACAGAGAGCACGACGACTCAGCATTATGAATCGAAAGGTACACGATATACTTCGACATCGTTATTAACATTTGATTCTTCTTCTTCTGCAGCATTTTATTTGCATGCCGATTGTTAGGTATATGGCGATCCAAACTTCTCCCTTTAATTTTAATTAATTTTATAATCCTACTAATATTATAAACGCGAAAGTTTGTAAGTATGGATATTTGTTACTCTTTATTATTTAATTTATTATATTAAAAGTGTAAAGCACATAAAAAGTGTCATAATCGGCATTATAGACACAAGGAAAAATAACAGACATGTGTTCTTTTTTAGCTGCCCAATCTCAACCTGTTGGGAGAATTTGTGCTCCAAAATTCTGAAAAGTGACTAAACCCTCTTACTTCTGTGGAGCGTTTTGTCAAAACTGCTAATGTGTTTTGTTTTTATTTCGAGAATCTAGATTAGGGACCGTTAAGTTTCTATGTTAAAAAAAAGAAACATAACGAAAGGACAAACGATGGGCATATCAAACTTTGGAGGGTGTTTTTTAAGAAAAGATGAGTTTTAGTCGATACAACAAAACACGTGCTCACATAGTTTTTTCTTGTTACATATAATCAAACTAGTAATTAACTAGCAATTTGTTTGAACAAAACTCCCTACAGAAGTGAGAGGGTTTAGTCGCGTTCAGTACTTTGGAGGATAACTTCTCACAATAGAAAGAGGCCTAATCTCAGCTAAAAAAAAAAGATACGGACACTCGATACAGATTTTTCTTAATTTCTTAGTAGAATTCTTAAAAACACCAACCGAATTCCTAAGAAACCGACGTGCATGCATGAATGTGGAAGAAGCGAAAGAGATTTATCAGGGGCCCTAGCCAAGATGCAAGATGCGTTTGCATCTTGGCTAGGGCCCCAGGATCGTGGCAGGTGGAATGAAGTGGTCTCTGCCTACCCCTCTGGGAAACAGGCGTGATTTAATGTATTTATGTATATAATTCCTAAAAACAGATCACTTCAAAACGATTACAAATTATTTCACGGTACAATCTGATGTCATATCATATGCGGATGTGGATTCACAGTGACGTATTTCTGATTAAATTATCTCTTGAGTCAACAATTTTTAAGGTTGTTTGAAGTAAATTAGAGAACTCGAATACGTTCTGTCTGAATGCGAGATGGCGTTTACCAGCCGAAGTACCGCCGCTGCTGGACAAAATCTTTCTCTTATGCTGCTCCTTGAAGACAAAAAGCAGTATCTCAAATCCAATGGGCAAAGCAGATTCAATACTATTCTGTAATAGGGTTGCATTTGTTACAGGAGTTTGGTTTAAGATACTGCTATTTGTGTTATCAGGGCAGTATGATGGTCACTACTCGGTAGCGAGATGGCCGCTGGCTTTATGTTCGTTGGAGTAAATTCAAATTCAAATAACTTATATTTTAGACCTAAAGTCCATATAAATGCGTTTGGTTACAATGGCTTAAATCTATGTAGATACATGAATTTACAAATGGAAAATAAATTAAATTAAAGATAAATTAATATTCGTTAAATTAAAAAAAGGCCAAAATTTAATAGAAACAATAAATAACGCGCCATAAAATTAAATTGAAATGTCAATAAATTAAATATAAATGTCCTTAAGTATAAAAAAGTCGATTACATTAAAGACTAGGAGATAATTATACTGAGACAAAACTAAAAACGACGGGGTGCGGCGACAACGGTGGCATGTACAAGAACCTAGCGCTCAAGGAGTAGAGAGTCCCACCGCTGCGCCAGCGCACTCACGATATTTGTATGTATGTATGTATGTACGAGTATATATGTTCCTCTCTGGAGCCATTCCTAATGAACCGATTTTAATAAATGAGGTGTCTATCGATTTGTCTTTTTTGTGCGATGGTTATAGGCTATTTTGTTTAATTATAAGTTAAACATGGCGGGTGGAAATTTAAGCAGTCGGGTTTTAGTTTTAAAATCTTTTTTTTTTCAGATTGTAATGACAAGCTCACTAATTGCGCCTTGGCGGTCCAAGCTCGGCTCTGCCACTACAAGTATTATACGAACAATTGCTGCTATTCTTGCAGAGGGCGGTAGACATAGAAGAGTTCGTGCAAGCACTCACATGAATATATGGGCAGTAAAGGTTAGCTGTACTGGTTTATTTCAAAATTATAAAAGCTAAGCTATTAAAAAATAATTGACCATTCATAATACTTACATTTATAAACTTACACGTTCTCTTTTCTTGCTTTTTAATAATAAGTTAAACTTTGATTTTAGCTGTGAAAACCTGTAATTAGCTATGCAGTTAAATATTGTAAATAAACCTGTTGTTTCCGGAAAAAAAATATTTTTTTTTGTTTTCAGAAACTCATAAATGTCTACATACAGTAGGTAACTACAGGATCATTAATAGTATATCACGGAGATATCAAAGTATTATGTTACTAATGAAATGTATCTTTATGTGGTGTGATATTTATTCAGGTAAATAAAAAAAGGTAATTTTGTAAATTGTATTATCGTTAAAAGGTGGAATTTGCACGAATGTCATCGGTATACATAAAAAAAATGTATGGATAGGTATTTAACGTATCGAAGAGTGAAGATTATTTAAGAAAAGTATTTACTAGTATTATTGTAAATAGTAAATTAAGAAATTTAATAAAGGAAATTTAAATAAACTTCTATATTTTATTTATCATCTAAATACATTAAAGATAAGAACACCTAATATTTATTAATAGAATTCATACTTACATAATATTTAACTCACTTAAATATTATCATTATAATCTCAAAGATAGTGAAAATGTATTATAAAACTAATCTCCAGATAGTAAATTGTTTATGTAGCGTTAGATGCGCTGCGAATAATTAATTACGATAAATACAGTCAACTACTAAGAGATGTAACCATTTGGACCTTATTAATACACTAAGGTAAGAAAGTGGATAAATCTCTGTGTAGTCGATTGTACTAGGGTCATGATTCTGGCAGTACTTTCTCAACAATTAGGTTACTATACCTAAACACACCTAGATTAAAAGAAAACCACACCAAACCTTTGTTAATAAATCGATCCTTTGGGCATAAGAATAAATACTATTAGAAGAGCATCTTCGGCGTCGTTGTATGGATTTGACAGCAAAGTCGTCAAATAATTACCTACAGCGCCCCGCGCCCCGCCTTACCTCTCTCTCGCCTGTCGCAAAATTAGGGTTGTCACAGGTATAGAAAACTAACTGAGCCCGCAACGAATTAGTTTATTTACCTGTGAAACTATACGATAAACCATAACCTTTTTTTACACAAGCGGAGTGGAATAAAAATACCCTAAAATATTTTAGGTTTCAGTGGTGTTCTTGATAAATCTTTTTTCAATGAAAAGGTGCAGTTTTAAATAAATCGCTTATCCGGTACTTGTATCAGTGACGTAATAATACTAATAATATATAACAAGAGCAAGATCCTGAAGGCGAATCGCATTTTTTTACTGTAGTTTTAAAACAAGTATTGTTAAATCTAAACAAAAAGTGCTCAGGTAAATATTGTATTTATTTAATTCTTTAATTACGCTTTAATGTGTTTACGAGTATATTACAAAATAATAAAATAAAGATTCAAACTTCGTTGATATCGTCCTACAATTATCGTAAATCACGTGGTCAAATACGGAACTAACAATTTCGTAAGGTAAAACCACAGTTTGCGTAGACAGTGACGCCTTTGAGAGCTTCATTTGAAATATTGTTGCAAGTTCCCTTCAATCGCCGATTCTGGGTGGCAACCCGCTAGTGTTTGTTGCGATAAGTAGTCTTGGATTGTTGACAGGCCACGCGAGAGCGAGCTAGGCGGGGATGAAGTTACCCTTCTAATAGTATTTATTCTTATCCTTTGAGGTACGTTCAACTTCTTTTAGGAACTCTAACTAGTCAAGGAAATACATTTTGATAATTACACAAATGCATAGTATCCTCGGTGAGCTGAGAATTACTACTATAGTAAGCATCTTATTCTACAACTGACTGATGCCCGCGACTCCGCCCGCGTAGAAAAATTCTACTGGTGACAGAATTTTCAAAATCGGTCCAGGAGTTTATTCATTACAAACATACAAAAATGCTAATACAGGCCTAGCCTACTATTTTTTATGCTTTTGGTTCTATTTATACTAAAAAACTATAGTCTTCGACCTATTTTGATCTTTCTTTCCTGTTACAAAATATATTTACATATATTGAGAGCAAAGTTATTAATTTAGTTGGCTGTATATTTATGTATATGAAACTTCCATTATTCCACGAGTTGTTTATCAATGAGGATCCCATATTGATATTTAAGACAGTATTAGTTTTATCTGACCCTAAAGAGGTAGGTATATACATATGAATTATGTTAGGATTTCTTCGGATATGAAAGTCATGTCGTCGGGGACAGTACTCAGGTAACCTTAGATTAAACTAAAAATAAAAAGTTTCTTTAACGGTTTTTTATATTTTCTGCAATAATGTGTGGACATAAGTAGAAAATTGAAATGCGATGACACTTGTGAGCTCCTAGATGAAACTTGAATTATTGTGTGAGCGATGGAACTTGAATTAAAACTAAAAATAAGAACTAGTTTTATACAAACAACATCAACCTTAATGACAGACATACAATATTAATCTTCTTATATACAAGAATGTTACAGAATTTGTTTCTACAAAAAAAAGGCAACCGGGGCAGATGTGTCTTTGGGGTAAATGCGTCTTTTAATATTTTTAAAGGAATACAACCACAACGTTCATAGTTTTTGCGCTCTAGTAATATAAGTACTAAAACTACAAAAATTACGCATAAGGGCTTTTTTTTTAATAAAGTTAACTTTGTCAGTTTTGTGACGAACATTTGCCATACATTTATATGGCTAATTTCGTTACAAAACTAACGAAATTTAACGTTTCTTAATTTTCTTTAACTAGGGTAAACTTTATTTTGAAAATGCCCATAAATAGTTTTAAAACGTTGTCTTCCTTTAAAATATTTACAAGACCGATTTACCTCGTAGACGCCTGTGCCCCGGTTGACTTACACCCGTTTAGTTAAACAATCTTCTTCCATTCGAAAAACTGGGGGCCAAAAGGACCCCTATCAAAGCTATTACTGTAAAAGAAATTGAAAGATTGGCAACGGTGTCTCCCATAATGTTTCTAAAGACAGTTTTATCAAGCCCGAAGCAGAGGCACATAAAAGCTGCCACGAGGGTCAAGGAGCCAGCACAGGAGTGAATAATCTTGGTGAAAACGGTTTTCTTCGTGTAGAGATTGATGGCGCCTCCGATGAGACTGAGGATGGTCAGGAGCAGTGCGATGAGCCCTAAGAAAAAAGGTTTGTTATGAATTCGATACTGTTCTATACTTGGAAGCAAAGAAATCGAGCCACTTTCTATGTAAATTCAGTTCTAAGTGGCTCGATTTCTTTGCTCTCAAGTGTATATTACAAAGGAAATTTGAAATAGGTATTTGGAATGTAATAGAACACTGAACATCGGCTCGATCAAAGGTAACGGGCTAGGGCTATACAATTTTAATTATGAATTACTTGGAACAGTTTTCGACTCAGTGGTGCTAGACAAGTTGCATTCGACAATCGTTAGCGTTTATGTTTCGATTGATAATTGTATGGAATTGACGTAAGCCACCGAGATAGTAACGTGACACTTACGTCAATTCCATATATTTTTCAATCGAAACAATCGCTAACGATTGCCGAATGCATCTTAGCCCCACAGGTTTTGTATATGATTTCACAATAAGAACGGTTAATTCATATTGAAAAAGTAAATTACGATTCTCGGTCTTTTATAAATGTTGGTAAATAGTCCTTGGTAATGGGACTGTGAAAAGCAACGTAGTCAAGATGCGGTCAGTGTTTTGGAATGTAACTAATTTGTGATGTCATGTAAATTAATGTATTTAATTATCTTTCACGCAATCGGCGCCGATATCATCAAAGACTCAAATATACCCACGGATGTTATCAAGAAGGCACACCTTTCCATGAATGTGCTAATATTTAATAATAATAATTTTGTATCTTCATTATCTTACGTTTAAGTACTGTAGCACGACTATTTAAAAAAAAACTTTAAAATGATCGTACTACCGAACACACGGAGTATACCGGTGCTCAACACGTAGAATTTGTGGAATTAAAAATGCCGAACAACGTTTTAAAGACAAAGATTTATTTTAACCAAACCCTAAGTCAACATACACAAATGAGAAATGCACACATTAAAATAGCAAGCCGTACAAATTAATTTTAACAAAATCCTAAATATAACGTTGATGTACACAATTCAAAAGGTACCTAAACAGATAGGTCCTTGACACGGTAAAAGAGGAAAGCGTGCCGGTTATGAGTTCACAAATAAATTATCGTAGACCAAATTAAAAACCGAAAAAGAACAAAAAATGCTGTTCGATCAGGCGCGCGGGCCTTTTTTGAATTTAGGGGAAAAAAAAGGTGATAGGGGTTACTGGGTTGAATGAAGGGTGTGAGATGGTGACTAAAAAACCAGTCAACAAATACTGGAATGTTACTACGGAGACGTCGCCAAAGCAACACTACGAAATGTGACAATGGTATACTCACGGTTTCTGGGATGACGTTTGTGTACAGAGACTACCGGTTAAAACAACTTATACAGAAAAAAAAAATTAAAAAGGAAAAATGCACGCGCGCACTAGTCGGTCTCCATCCGACCGCGGTGTTAGTCCGTAGCTGGAGTGTAAACTCGATACGCGCGCCGGGTGTAGTCTGGTGCGGGCTGAGCGGTGGAGGTGCGGTGTCAACCTCTCCACGCCGTGGTGCCGGTTAGGGTAGGTGGAAGGACTGGAGCCTGGTTGGTGCGTAATAGCACTGGTGCCAAATGGGGTAGGCGGTAGGAACCGGGGAATAAACCGGTACTGCGGTGCCTTCGTGAGGCAGTACAAGACTCGAAAGTGGCCAAAAAAGGTTGAAGACTGAGGAATCTTGCGGGCAATACACTAGAGAGCCTTCACTGATCAAAACATGACTTTTCTTCAAAAAAAATAATCTTTATGTGACTATCAACATGTCAGCTCCGAATTCATAATGACCGAGAACAAGCGAGCGGAGAACGTCAGGAAAAAATCGAAAGTTTTTGAACTTAAAAATTTAAAAATTTAAAAACATACATGACAAGTGACCAAAGAATAACATCACGTACCGGAACAAGGAGGTACAAAACGACGATACAAAAAAGGTTTAACTTTGCAGCGGTAATGCTGCAGTACTTACTATGTAGTATTTACGATGTCATGTAATGGGACATATTAGATATGATTACAATCAAAATACCAGTTTCAATGTAAAATAAAAACCGGGCACGAAGATGTTGCACGCTCAGTGTAGGGTTCCAACAAACACGAAAATGTATCTTGAAATACAGGAAGTATGATCTAAATTTCTATAAAAAAAAAAACAGATTTGAATTACGTATGTACCTGTAGTTATGGCTGTATTGCTGTATTTAAAATAACGTATAATTAACAGTTACAACTTACTATGATACTAAGAATCAAGTTTACCTATAAATCACTGCAAAACTCACTTGATCTTTAAAAGTAGGTGACTATCGAGTAGTAATGGTAAATTGGTTCGTTTGGTTTTGTTTACATATTATCTAATTTCATTTGTCACAGTCTAAGCTGACCGCAGTTGCCAAGCCATCGGCTTCCATTTAAAATCAAGTTAAATCTTTAAATGTAGATTTTTTCTTATACATATTAAATAGTATAAATATACTGCTTTCATATTACTAGGTAGTAGGTACTATTATATTGTAGCACCCCATTTCCGAGCTGCCGTAATAATGTTCCCACAAAACAGAATACAATGGTTTTTATTCAAAACGGCCGCATGATTGCGAAATTTGTGTACAAATTATAGTCTCCATCAGAAACTAATTGTGTATCGTTTCAGTGTAACAAATAAGTTTACCTTAATCAAGAGATAATAAAAAAAATCATGTTTTTGCTTTATTTAAAAATATTTTTTAGGGATTTTTTGTATTTTCCCGATGTACGCGATTTAAATGAGAACTTACTTACTACAAAGCTGTAATTTGGTGTAGTTATACATTTAAATTACGCCAAAAATGTTTTAAAAAAATAATCTGTTAACTCCAGTCATGTGAAGCCAAGATTTTTTATATAATACATCAATTTTAAAATTTAGATCCTTTAAGGAAATATTTAATTTGAAAAGTGTAATTTTCGTTAGAGTAGGTGTGTCCCCCGCTCCTAAAGCTAAAACTACAAGTAATCCAAAAAATATCTTAAATTAAAGCAGACATAACGAACTTATAAGGAAAACTATCACGACTATGTAGATGGTTTCCTACAGATACAGGCGTCTAAAGTCTTTATACCTATTAAAATCATAAGACCAACCACCAAATTTTATAACTAAATAGTCAATGAGTTCATACTTGTTAATATCTGAGATATTCTCTTATATTTGTAGTAACAGCTTTTGACCCTACACTGAGCAGAGTCCGACATGTTCTTGCCCGGTTTTTTACTTTAAATGATCATGATTTTATAGACCTGAACCAGACGCGGTGCAAAAACGCTCTAACTTAACCATTTTTCCTGAATCTTACCACTAATTCTTCGTTTGTATATTTAGAAATCGACAAAGAAATTCTTACCTAAAATCCCATGGGCGGTTTGAAAATTGTTTTGCACATTAACTATCCTAATAATGCTGCCGGTTATAGCCAAGGTTGCTCCAATCACTTGCATCACCAAGTGGGACACCCTCTTTTCTTGATACTTCAGGGACCTCGTCCATCCTGTGTGAGGGCTGAAGGCAAGGATGGCTTGAGCCATCATAATGATATACTAAAAAAAAACATGTTTTATATTAAAACCTCTTGACGTCGAATAAATAAGGATTAGTTGCAAAACTTTAGGCAGACGCAAGAAATGCCTACCTTTACTAGATAGTTACGAGTATAATAATGGCAAGTGCTGATGGATTAAGTTGCATTTTGCACAAAATTTATTAAGTTTAAAACTTCAACTAACAAGTAACTTTTATTTCTATTTGATAACCCAAATCTAAATGAAAAACATTACATTCAGCAATATTATCTACTTTTATAATATAAAACGGTAAAAAAACGGTACTTACACCAGCGACACATAAATAAACATGCTGTAACAGATGACTGGATCCATCAAATCGAATCGCGAAAATATACGCACTCATTGCAACTGCACCGAGGACCAAATGCGTTAAGGTGTTGGTCACATTCATGAACACCATGAAAGCAGAAGGATCATCCATGTCACGCATTTTGGTTTTTGTTATTTGTTTGTCTAGTTGTCAATGGACGGGCAGTTTTATCAAAGCCACTCTATCGAGTGTCAATATGCCCGGTGTTTCAGGAAATTGCTTGTCACTTACTGAAGCGTACGTCACCACACTAGTAGGTATCGACTTTAATCTTCGGCTTTTAGATAAGCTAGTTTGGGTGGTATGAATCTTAATGTCGGTTACTGTTACACCAAGTTGCATATTTGGACTGACTGATTTATTATAAATAATAAATAAATAAATATCAGGGGACAATCTCACACAAATTGACCTAGTCCCAAACTAAGCTGTAGGCTTGTACTATGGGTACTAGACAACGATAAACATACGTAAGTATATAGAGAAATATATACTTAAATACATAGAAAACATCCAAGATTCAGGAACAAATACTCGCTCATCACTCATCACACAAATATCCGCCGGGATTTGAACCCAGGACTACTAAATTCGGAGGCAGGGTCACTCCCAACTAGGCCAACGTGTCTTCGAACAATATTGAACTGTTTTATTTTATCTTCAACACCAATCACATCAATAACTAATTACGTTTATCTCTAATTGTGTAGTTAATTTAAATGACATAATATTGTCATGATGATGGGTATCGCCGAGTTCAAGGGTATTGTTGCAAAAAACAGAAAACAAAAGGAAGGAAATGAAGTGCAGAATTACCTCCGGCGCTGTTAGTCCGGCATTAGGGACCAATACAAAAAACTACAAGATATACACCGTGGGTGTTAATAACCCGAAATATTTTAACCATCGATTCTAGAGCCTATTTGGAGTATTTAATGTGGTATAACATGTAGTCAAATATCGCATAATTTCCGAGATTTTCATTATTTAAAAAACTATTTCATAGTTAATTTAATTTGAACTCTGTCACCTTAACCTAAAGCATTATTTACTAAGAAAGATTCAGGTTGTAAGTAGTAATATCATCAACGTACATCATAAATTAATTTAATAATGTTCTTAGTAAATAAGCTTTAATGTTCTTAGTAATACCAAATTAAATACTCCAAATAGGCTCTAGAATCGGTGGTTAAAATATTTCGGGTTATTAACACCCGCGGTGTATAAAAAACATTCTCATTGAGTGTAAGTATAAGTTGCTAAAAGAGAGAAGGCAACGCACGTAACGTACAGTCAGCAACTTTAATTGTTGAGACACAACAGAAGCTTGATGCCAATGATTAACTTTGACATACTATCTTTACTGTTACTTGAAGTTTTCATGCTCTTACCTCTAGTAATTAAGACGTGTCAGGGCTGGAATTCTACAAGGTAGTAAAATAACGATATCGTCTTTGTCCTGTTTCCGTATTGTCAACGTTTTGATAACTCTTATGTCAATTACAATAATGGCGACTGTGACATAAACGATTCTAAAACACGTCAAACGCGATATCGTTATAATACAGTATAATTGAGGCCCAGATTTATTGTTATTATGACAGGTGACTGTACGTAGCAACACATGACTTAGTAGATAAAAAAAAAAACAGAATTTCACTACGTAAACCAAAAATATTGAATAAAACAAAAAAACAACTGTGTTATAAAATGATTTAATATGGCAAACCGAATTTGTATTAATAGTATTTATTTCCATTCCCATTAGTCATAGCCTCTCATGTCTTCTTTATAAACCAGTCGGCTGATTATGAATCAAGCTGATAATATTAATATGAATGTTTATTGGTTGTTTATTGATTTGCAGATATTCTAATCACAAAATATCGTATTATGACCCTTGTGTGTTACTCAAGTGAATCCTATACTTAATTCTTTGATACGTGGTTGTACAAAACTCGATGCCAACAATTATGGTGAATAACCAAGTGAAGACTTTTAAACCGATGATGAAGTTTTCGTTGCCAATCCAGTTCTTGAAAAACTGCTTGTCAAAGCCGTAATGTAGGCTCCCAGCAGAAAGAAATATAGTTCCGAGTCCAGTTGCAGCATGTGTCCATTTGCTGGCAGTTGCCACGTTGATATGGTATGTAAACCTAGTCGCCAGCATTGTTGCCAACCCATTCAATACACTAATCAATGTTGTAATCAGAGCACACATTCCTGAAAAGTTGTTAAGTAATTATTACAAAGATACGTTCTGATTAATCGTACGCAAAAATGCCTAAATATCATTTGGATTAGACTTCATAGGGTTTAATCTAATCGTTTTGAAAACTGACTAATTAACGATGCCGGAAACGATATCGGTATTAGAATTTATTAGTCGTAAGTAATCGTGTCATCGTAGACTGAAATTTAACATTAGTAATATAAATAAAACATGATTATATTTATTACCTAGTATTCCATGAGTGGTATTAAAGCTGACATTTTTAATTTTAATGATTTCTATTGTACCCACTAGGATCAGTATCGCTCCAACTATTTCAAAGCACCAGTGAATGTTTCTTCTGTGGCGGCGTTTTATATAGATTGACCAGCTATTCAATTTGGTAAGGACAAGGATGCCTTGGCACATGAAGAACTGATACTGAAACATAATTTAGGAGATCATCTGTACTTGCTTCAGTTTTGGGAACTCAAAAGTTGCTGGGTTTTTGGCACCACTTCTGAATTCCCCGAAGTATAAAAATATGTCAGTGCACAGGAAATCTAGCGAACAAATTACTGTCTCTAAGAATCAAGTTAAACTTACCCCCAATACACAAACAACGATATGCAACTGCATTATGCCGAATTTCGTGGAACTGTTAGCAAAGCAGAGGCAAACCAACAAGACAAAACATATCAACGCGTGAGACAAAATATTTAACGTTAATTTTAGTGTACGGAGCCAAACACTATCATTCGGTGCACTTAACTTATTAGTATCTACAGTTTCTGTCATCGTGAAATATGTGCAACGTCTTTCTCTGACTTTCTCAAGACTAAGATTAATACTTGATTAGTTTCTGACAGTTAAAACCAACATAACTTTTGGAGTGGGGTCCCACTTCACACGTTATTTTGTTAAACAGTATGTGTAAGTACCTCTTCACACAGCTGTGTTGACACGTCCATCAGATAACTAAGCTGATAATTACGGCCAACAGAATCTTAAAAGGCTTTTAAGAAAATAATAGATCCAGTGCAATTTTCTTGATGGTAATCAATTCGTTTGCAGTCTGTTGAGAGGTTTATTTTATCATTATCATCATTATGTCTGTTGTTAAATATTCATTTACGATTGATATTTGTTCTTACCGATTTGTTTTGTTGTAGTCAACTGCTATGTATTCGCTTTACTTTAGTTATTACAGTATTTGTCCATTTACTACTACATTTTTGACGAAACTCACAGTTGTAGACTTAACTCTTTAGATTTTATTATAAAGCGACATCAGGTGGTAATTTATTGCTGTTGCTGTTAAAAAACTCAAAAATATTTACTTTAAAAACAGATCGTGGTGTTCTCTATGAACCAGGCAGTGGAACTAACCCGCCGTACCGGGAACTTAGTCTCAAATATGTCAACCGGAACTAGTGTCAAATACAGTGTCTAATGTTTCATTATCATGAAATGATTCAAATGATGATCCCCCGTGTGGTTGCCGTGTTAGAATAGTGCCACTCCATAGCCCCTAGCCAAGATGCGTACGCTAACTAGCGATTCGATTCGTTTTGTTTTTAAGCAAATCGCGTCACTAGTAGGTCACGTCATTCGAAAAGTCACGTGATCTACCAGTGATGCGATTGGTTTAAATCCAAACGAATCGAATCGCTAGTTAGCGAATGCATCTTGGCTAGGGGCTCATGTCTTCCCGTGGATGTCGTAAGAGGCGAATAAGGGAATAAAGGCTTGTGGTACTGTTAGGCGATGGGCTTGCAACCTGCCGCCCGGGGTTCAAGTTGCTTATTAATAAAAGGACGCAAGTCACACAAAACACACTTTTATTTTAAACCTTAACTCTTTATCCTTACGTTGGAGTATGGAATAGATGGATTAACATCCCTAGCCTGCGTCAACCTCTTGTCCCGTTGCAGCATGTTAGGCTTCGTTTGATTCTCGACCAAAGTTATACTTATTTTTCACGCAAGTAGCACCTGCGCCCAGGGGGACCCAAGGTGGTATTGTGGTACTCGATGGTTGAGAGTGGAATACTCACTAAAACCCAGTGATCAGTGGTCTCTTCACGCCGTTTGCTGGCAAGGGCCGCAGGGGTCTCCTCGCACATCTACTACGAACCTCCCTGGCAGGCCCGCTTAGCGCGGGTTCCGACATTGAAAGAGCGTCACGGGAGAATGCAGGGCATTCACAGGCCCAATTAACTATTCGAAACACCTTTCAGCAAACGCTTCGTTACGCAGAATTTTCATTTCATCGAAATGCATTTCTCGCCGCATGAGATCCCTTAACGCATAGCAAAATCCAAATTTGAATTTTGACAAAGCTACGAATCTTACTGCATAAATTATAAGTTAAAATTTTAATTAAAAATGTTTGTTTGAAAATGAACTTTAAAGGCTTTGCCTCGGTTTTCTTCTTTTTTTGATTAATTTTAGTTCAAATCATCAAAACGACCCATTTAAAAATATAATACATGCTTGAAGCCATATATGGCTTCCTAAACGGTAAGGAGTTCACACACAAGTCTAACCTAACCTAACCTACGTAATTAAGGTTTCAGCAAAAAATAGCGTTTGATGAAATAAAAATCGATGAAATGATACAATCGGTAAAGTGAAATTCGATGAAACGATACCATCATTATTTGGTCCTATGTGGGCTTGAGTCCCCCGACCCAGCCTCCAGTACACTATGACACGGCGAGTAAATCTGCCCTCATACAAAAGGAGACAGCTATCTGTCATAGACATTGTATTGTATTTGAAACCTTATGTACTTACAATCAAACAGAGTTGAGTATGCTTCCATTATTATAGTGCTAATAACCGCCGTCTTCATAGGAATGATGGCACAAATGCGCGTAACGCCGTCGTTACCGTAATACGATATTGATGGATGATGGATTTCAAAGCCTAATAACACTTTTTAGTGTATAAATGAGGACGCTCCTCAGCTCTATTGATAACTCTTTGACGACACGGTGGCCTAGTTGGGAGTGACCCTGCCTCCGAAACCAGCGGTCCTGGGTTCAAATCCCGGTAAGGGCAGATATTTGTGTGATGAGCGCAAATATTTGTTCCTGAGTCTTGGATGTTTTCCATGTATCTATTTAAGTATGTATTTCTCTATATAAGTATGTTTATCGTTGTCTAGTACCCATAGTACAAGCCTAGAGCTTAGTTTGGGACTAGGTCAATTTGTGTGAGATTGTCCCCTGATATTTATTTTTATTTTTAACTATGTTCTCATATCTTATATTTTAAGAGAAGGGATTACGGTCCACTCTACTCTCTATTTTGTTACTGTGTAAGACTCTAATCTCCTTACCTTCTAAAGTAGTTATGATTCATATTGTAAAGAGAGACTCTAGGCTTTAACACAAGAAATGAAATTTATCACCACAATTTCCTTTATTTCTTTTTCTTACCAATACCTTTACGAATTTAAGAACAAAGCGGACCAGCGACGTAAAATTTCATTTTAGGTTTTTTTCCCCTTCTATTAAAAAGATGTAAACGGGACAGTCACATAATAAATATTTTTTGCATTACTATGACAAAATATTTTGTACCTATAAAAATGTGTAAAAATATTAGGATAGGATTATCTAATCTACAACGGACACGTATTATATCTATCGACGGAATAAAAACCCGTTGGACTATTTGTAGCAACGATGTCATCGATGCGGGACAAAGTGAAATTACGTGTTTCCCTGTTTCTATCGATAAAATAAATGATTCAGACAACTCTCGTGCAAACAATACTATGACAAGTGGGATGAGATAATAAAAAATGTGGGATTTTAAAATAATAAGTCTATGTACTAAATGGATAATGATAGTAGCTAAATAAAACTGACTGCAAATTTATTGTATAAATGATAAAATGTCATGTCTTCGTCAACTAATGGGTGATTCTTCGGCGTTTCAACCGCCGTCATTGTTGTCTTTGCATATTATTTCAGATATAATTAACACTTCTTTAATTAATTTACAAGAATTATAAACTATCCCTGGTACTGCTTCTAGTTACACCAAAATTTGCTCGTTGTTATCATTATTTAGGTCAATATATTGAAGACAACAATGACGGGCGGTTGAAACGCCAAAGAATTGCCCTAATACAGACTATTTGATTTTTATTTCTGACCATAAATACCTAACACAATTCCTTATATTTGAAATTAGGAAATGAAGAAAAATGTTATATGAAAATATTCCTCAAATCTTTCCTAGGCCATAAGAGTGATCAATAAACTAATGATGGATATTTTTTACAACTAACAGGGAGGAAAAGAAAACCAGTCAAGTTTTTAAGCTTTTTTATTTTTGTACAATGTTATTTTACGCAATTAGTAAATACAGGATAATCCTCGATTGGTGAGCTGCTGTTAAACACTTAAATGATCAATACTCAAAGTGTTATAAATGTAATATAATTCAGAATATCAATTTCATTTTGTCAATATCGTGACTTCTTTGAAAAAACCTCCTATCTCATATTTCGTGATGTACGATTTTAAACTTAAACATGAAGAAAAATAAGTTTAAAATTGTACATCACGAAATATGAGATTCGAGGTTTGTTCAAAGTGGTGACGATATGTATTTCGCAGAGAATGGTAAGTACAGAAACTCAACGAGTACTCAAGTGGCCTTTAAGGCCTTTAAAACCCTAAAAATGCGGCAGTTACGAAGCATTACTGATAAATTAAAAACGTGAAAAACTTACACCATCTACTACGTCTACAACCACAAACTAAATTGATTCTGGGGGGACCTTTACGAAACAAGCACTCTTTTATAAAAGGCCGGCAACACAACTGCCATTCTTCACATGATGTTACATTCCTTGGGCGACAGTGACCACTTTACATCAGGAGACCCAATAGCTCGATTGCCTAAATTCACATGAAAAATGATGTTACATTAACAGCTAACGGGTAGTTTTGATGCATGTAAGTTTTTCATAACGTTATTTATTAGCTGTCGCATAACAGGTGCAAAAAACTGCAAAGCTACTTTAATTCAGCAGTATCCAGCACGCATAATAAATTATGTTTTATTAAGAACAAGGCAGATTTCTTCACAGTAAAAATCTGAAATAAAAAGTCTGTACTGGATTCCCAGGTATAAATAAACATCAAACTTATAAATGTGGCGAGACAAATCCTGACATTGAGATAAAACTTTGTAAATGGTAGGTACTAGTAAGTACCTAAGAACATAAATACTTAACAGCCAGTAAGTAAATGCACTATGCATATAAAAGTATTATTTACATATTTTCCTCTATGACTAACAGAGTGAAACTCTTTGACAATAAATTGGCATAAATAATTATATTTTATGAACACAACGTTAAATTAAGAGGTCCTACAAGGTAGGCATTGTTCTTTTGATTCTAAACAATCTTTTCTTGGCAGAGAAATGTACTTAATGACCAAATAAATAGTAAAAATACTACAGTTTTCTTAACTAATTATTTACCTAAGACTAAGTTTATAATATTGTGAAGTACTATGTTTGAGTACTATGCCATAAAAGTAATAATAAATGACGTACTTATACAAATTAAGTATAGAGATTTATTTTAAGACTGCGTTTTCTTAAATGAAATGTGTAAACTTTAAACCTCTATCGTTTCGAATTGAACCCTTGCTGTACTTACTTTCAATATACTTTCATTAAAATTTCGTATGTGGCAAGTTCATGATTTTAATAATAAAATATACATTTTATCAGCGTTATATAACAGAAATGTGTAAAGCCTTGAAAATATGGTAGGTTTATAAATAAACACAATAAACAGTTACGTCTAAAATAATTTTAGAACAGGTCAAAAGCAAACCTACATCCATCACAATCTATACATTTTTGATATTTTTATACATTAAATCTGTATTTTTACAGTACTTATACAATCTCGGGTTATACAAGCAAGTAGTGCCAAACGCATATAATTGCAGTGCATTTATTAAAATAAAATCCTCCCTACGGTTCCACAGATCGATTTCATTCGAAACACTGGAGATCACAAAACTACTAATACTTATAACTTAATTATACCTCACTCGCACATTTTGGGTCAAGTAAAAACAGGTAGTAGGACACCAACATGTAACTTTGTCAAAACAATATTTCATCCGACCAGCTCCTTATTTCTCCATCCGAACGATGACACGTGACAGGTGACAATTCGGAACACATTACAGAGGTAACAAGTTCCTACATTATTGGGATTCATATAAGCTGCGTAATGTACACTGAAATGTCATCTGTCATGTCCAATTGTCAGGATGGCAAACCAGCCATATACTTTGCAATTATTACCAAAACCTGACAAACACTAGAGCCTTTATTAATAAATAAACGAGGAGTAAACTTGGAGTAGTTAATCCATGCTTTGTCCTTATTTGTTGAGTCCAAATGTCACAATGAAAGATAAAGACAAAGCATGGATTACCTATTCAATGGTTACTTCACGTTTATTAATGAGGGCTATAGTGAGATAAAGAATCATATTATTATGTATAGTTCGCGATTTAAGGAATTAAAGAAATGTACTGTCTTAAATGCTATACAATACAAATTATGGCACCATTTCTCATATCTTGCTACAAGTTCTTCGAGTGGCATCTTATGTCAGCAACTGCTGGCATATCGCCATAGACACAGGGTCTTACGGTTACGTAGAGGAATTACGGTGCGATCCTGAGATACCGGATGATTTAAATTTCGCACTTGCACAAGTTGTCCTGAGCTGTCAATCATTTGGACACCTCTGCCTCGATACATGAAAAGTCTGCTAGTGTGGAGAAACAACTCATTCAACTTGTATACTAATCACATGAGTTAATACCAGCTTTACAATCCTGAGAAGGAACTGCTTAATGAATATTCGCGTATTTGATTTAAAAAAAGGGCTTCTCTCAAATGAAGATACATTGGCGTAGCCGGTAGGATCATAAAAATTGTCACAAGTTGTTTGATATTAATAATAAATATTATTATAACTGCTAACGCGTCATTTTAACATAAATTTTAAATTCACTGGGTGACTATCTGTCGAAGAATAATGGTAACCACAACAAGTATTATTTTTTAACTGCGACAAACTAATTTTATTGTTATTTCTTTGCAATTTAACTATCAATGCGATTCTGGTGAGATGTGCGCAAGGCGAAACATTTATTTTATGTTATAGATTACGTATTCTCACTTAGCGTCCATTCATTATCACAATACTGTGTTGCGCCTGAGACTTTTGTTCGCATCACCTGAAAAAAAAAAAAGTGATATTTCTTGAAAATATGTCATCATGAGGCTGCGGCTTTGTCTCTTGTTCTTAATGAAACCTGTCAGGCAGCTCATAATTATGGCGCTTGATTAGTAAAATTTGTGTAGAGACAAATATATTTTTAAGTCTACGTAACAAGTAGATACTGAAATTTGCAATCCATTAATCGATTCTTACTTAGCAAAGACATTACCATTTTTGCAAGAAATCATTAGGTTTTGTCTATTAGGTAATAGTCTAAGGTCCGAGTATATAACTACCTTCATCGTACTGGTTAATGGCTGAAAAGTATTTTATATTAAATTAAATATGTTGAAAAATGTTGCAAATGGGCTACAAAAATTCAGTATATGTTTTAACATATTTCATTTAATATAAAATACTTTTCTTCCATTAACCAGTTAGGTGAGGGTTGTTGTATACTCGGGTCCTATACTATACCTAATTCAATTAATTATTGATAATATTTTTTTGGAGATTTACCGAGGCACTCAGAGACGTTTTAGAGACAATTTACTTGTTCCTTTTTCAAACTTCTTCAAACTCGGGTATGAAAAGTATCACTAAGGAACGACTTTATCATCATTAACTTACTCGTGCGGACCTGTGCGGACTCAATAGGTCGCTAGTGCATCTAGGTGACTAGTGGTCATATATGACTAGGATAGCATAGGATGCTAAAAGAGTTGTCAACTTATAATGAACGTACTTAATAAATATACAAAAATCACGGGAAAATATTATTATTACTCTTGGCTTGAACTATGGGTATTAGACAACGATAAACTTACATCATATACAGGGTGACTTCAAATTGTTAATACAAAACACTTGATTGTGGCTTAGTTAATGCCACACAGTATAATACATTAACACCTTTGTTAAAATTAACTGTATTTAATTAATGCAAATTTTCGAACAAAACAAATAATTAAAGTCTCAAAGTGTGGTTACACTACATTTACAATACAATATTATTTTCTTTGATAAGTGACAATTACTAATCAAAACACGTTTTCTTCATAAATTGCGACAGGTGACGGATAACCAAAGAGGAAAGTGTTCATTTGAAATTCTTTAAACTTCTTTGTTAATTATTATGGTAGGATAACCATGTTAAGCCAACAAAAATGGGACATTTTAATTTTTTTTTTTTAAATACTTCTGATTGTTTTAAAAGTTTGAGACTTAATTGAGGGCTAAGTTTAGGGGAAATGTGTGTAAAACATTGATTTTGTATTACCAATTTGAAGTCACCCTGTAGAGAGATAAATGCTTAAATACATAGAAAATATCAAAGACTCAGGAACAAATACTCTTGCTCATCACACAAACATCTTCACTGACAAAAATCTTCAATCATCAATTCGAGTGTCGTGCACTCAACGTCAACGAGTTGCAAATAATATTTGGTGCTTACCAGCGTCTACCGCCCGTGGCAAGAGTGGCAGCAGTAGTCGGTGTAGTACGGGTAGTGGCAGAGCCGCGCCTGAACTGCTAGGGCGCAGTTGCTCAACTTGTCTATGCATTGTCCTGAAACTGAAACGAAGCCACGTTAGTCACAAGTGGTGGCTATCTACCAAAAGGAATATCAAGGGACCATCTCACACATGATCTAGCCCCAAACTAAGCTCTTAAGCTTGTACTGCGGGTACTAAATACGAGTAAAACATACTTATTATATAGGACATGTGTCCTTAAAACATAGTACGCATCATTAAATACTTGCCCATACCGGTTAGCTTTGTAATTGGTGATTACTTATCTGATCTCTATATTTAGGTTACTAAATATTATTAAAGCTACTTATACTTATACCATCTCCGAATTGATACTTCATTATTAATTACCATTATTAGACGGCCGAATCTGAGTATTTTGGCTTTGGTGTCTCGTCACTCGCTGCTGTGGGTCTGAAACTAAATTAAAGAAAAAAAAATGTAAGCTTGGACGACCATTTATAGAGCCACATTAATCTCGATTAACGCCAGTCCCAAGATGCTTCAATAATCATAATTTCCTATAATTTGATCTTTACTTCGATGTTCTTTAAGCTGGTTCACTTTTAATCAGTTTATTAGTAAAGCTCTTTTTCCGGTTAGTTTAAAAACCAGGGTCGAAGATCAACCTGCTGGAGGCACGACGGCAGGCCTGGTGACGGGCCTGGTGGAGCACCGGGCCGGCACGCAGGTGCGCCGGGCGAGGGGCCGGGAGCTCTGGCACTCGGCATCCCTCGCTGCGCCGGCTGCGCCATCTGTGCCGCCGCGCGCGCACCACACTGTGCGGGTCTGAAGACCGGCCTCGCACGGGCCTTGGCACTGGGGAAGAGCATTAGTACATCATCATTATAAAATCCAGAAATATTACAGCTTTTGATTGATAAAAAAAAACCGTTAAGTTCAAAGGAGATCCAGCTAACTAAAACTTACAGACTTAGTTAATCCGACCATTCAGAATTTTGTGACCATTTCACTGGCGCTATATTCTGCTTTATTTTAGCCTATCCTATTACTAATATTTATGACGCTTTTCCTATTTTTTGTATTTATTTTCATTCTTTTAAATGGACTCACGATATATACGTGTGACTCTTTTGCCCGGTAACTCATCAATTCATCGAATTTCACTTCATCGAGTGTATCATTTCATCGAATTTTATTCCATCGAACGCAATTTTCTGCTGAAACCATAATGTTTTCAGGGTATCTTAAACATTTATTAAGTAGGTTAGGTTAAGTTAGACGTTTAAGATACCCTGAAAACATTATAGTTTCAGCTAAAAATAGCGTTCGATGAAATTAAATTCGATGAAACAATACATTCGATGAAATATGTTTCGATGAAATGATAGACACCCCTTATGCCCACTTTTTACTTAGCATGAGCCAGATTTGTTTGCCTCACTAACCTCACTCCAATCACTGAGATACCAGCTGGGCGCGCAGGTGCCTCCGCAAGCCCGCTCGGCCTCCGGCTTCGTCCCTCGACAGGAGCCGTCGCGCAGCCGCCGTCCGTTGCCGCCGATGCAGACCACTCCTCGGACCTGCCGCCCACTGCACGACGCTGAACATGGAGACCATTCACCTGGAAATCCAAAAGAAACACTTTACTACGTTTCTACGTTGGCGGGTTAGAATAGTGCCACTCCATGTCTTCCCGTGGATGTCGTAAGAGGCGACTAAGGGAATAAGGCCTTGTAGTACTGTTAGGCGATGAGCTGCAACCTATCACTAATGCACTAGTAAACTTCTTGGATGATTGTAGAAAATATGGTTACAGAATTATAAACAAGTATTTTCATAGTTGTTGGTATTTCTGTAGCTCTGCTTACCCCTAGGGAATGAGGCGTGATGATATGTACGATTGTATGTAGTATAAAAAAATGTCTCGCTTACGTTAATGATAAAGAAAGTCGATTTTTTAGTCTCACGAAAATGGCCAATTTCAATACTTCTAAAAGTTTCTATATTTTTAATCCCCAATGACCGGTGACTTAAAGACTGATATGAAATACAAGTACCTACCCCCTTTCCATCCACTCGTAAACGAGATCACCGCGTGACTTAATTTTCATTATTACTCAGTAGTCACCAGTGAGATTCCAAGATTGACTCCCAGTTTTGTTAACTTGATCTTGAATGCAAATTTATTGACATTGTAAACCTGTCTAAGATGCTTTGATGTAGTTTGTGGGTAATTAAAAAATATATTTGGAATTTTATTTGATATTTGTAAAACCTTGGCTTCTTAACCTTTATCCGCCTTACCCGTAAACCACTGTGCATCGCACTGCTTCCTCAACGAGCAACTCTGGGACGACGCCGGTGCGCGATTGGCCATACAGCCGGCTGGGTCTGTGCACCGGACGCCTCTAGACTGGACTCCGCCACCAACGCACCAACCTACACACTAGAAGAAACAATACACATAGTTCATTGTTAATTAAACATGGCAAAAATATATTGCAAACGGGTATGCAAAAGGTCATTGAGAACCTCTAAGGATAAAGTTACACCGGGTCCATAGCATGATGTATGTTTTTTCACTAAAGAAAGCATCAATGCGATTATCGCTAACTGTGCCAAGCCCAGTGTTGTTTTAGCCTAAGACAAAAATAAGGCTGAGACTAATAAGTTACATACCTCAGACCATTCAGTATACAGCCACCCACCAGCTCCAGTATGACTAAACGATTGCTGACTCAAGGTTGGCCCAATCTCATTTTCGGTTACATTTCGGGCCAAAGATATTACGGGTCCATCTCGGAAAGCGTCTATCCGGTCCCTAGGTCGTACTTGGCGCCTCGCGTCAGGACGTGGTGCTTCTGTTGTCACTGTTCCGTCACAGTTGGGAATGCTGCAGAGCTCGCTGCTTGGAGGCATTGGTAGGGGGCACATTTGGTCACTTATCTGTAGAAAATAGTAGGAATTACAAATCTGAAATAGTCTTATTAAAAAGTATAAAATTTTACGGTATTTTACCTTTGTGATTCCTTTAGCATGATCCTGAACGCAGCCAACTATTCTTGTTCGATAGGCAGGACCGCACACAGGGCAAGTCCCCCAAGCAGCTGCCCTCCACCTCGGAGGACATGGGGCAAGACCGCATCGTCGTCTGCGGGCCGCCGGTGGATTCCCCGTACAATGTACTGCAGAAACTTCACTATCTTCATTTCCACCAACCTCCACACACCTGAACTTTCCAATTTGCAGACCTCCTCCGCAAGTTCGTGAACATTGATTGAATGATATAATTCTCCATAAGAACCTTCTTTCTCTACCATTAATATCAGCACGTGCTTGGTCGAAGGTATTCTGATTCTGGTTGTGGTTTATCGGTCGAGACAGCGTTGGCTCTTGGTTGGGATGTTCCAGAGCCCTCGTGTGCGACTCCGCGTTGTGGTGCCGGTGGTGTCGCTGTTGCTGATGATGCTGTGGCGGTGGGTTGGCTGTTGGTATGTCGTTGCTTGTTTCATTTGGTTCGGAGTCCGTTAGGTATTCGTATTTTATGTTGGGGTTCGGTTGAGTGTATAGAATCTGGGAAATTGCTCACATTAACAATGTAAGGTACTTGCTTCATAAAAAAATACACAAGCACGTATTGGGTGGAATTTATAGTTACCATTATATCGATAGGGTGATGTATCGGACCGTGCGCGAAGACAGCATCGAGCCCTGCTGCGCGCGAGTACATGAACCTCGCACCCGCAGCCTCGTATGTGCCGGGCGCGCTCACGGCGAACTCCCCGTTCATAATATAAGATCCATTCGTCACCTTCAGTGCTGCCGACAACCAAAAGATCCAAGATAAAATTAAATGGGAAGTAAAACGCAGTGTTAAATCTTTTAACGAACTGCCTCAACGCAAAGTTGTAGCCGGCTGCGTCATGCAAATAATTAACCGCCAATTGTGAGGCGACCACTTCCATTTATCTCACAATTTGTAGCGTAGGCGCGTCTATTGAAGAGTGCGGTGGCGGTGCGCGTGTGCAATTTCTATTAATCGATTCGACATCGATCTTTGCACCAACGAACACTTCATCTCTCGATTAAGATCTCCTTGTGACCTACTATTTTGTAATAAATTATTTATCGATGCGAATTTAAAATCGATAGCGTTTAAAAACTTTGTCCTTTTGCATTGGTTATAGTCTGGTTTTAATGGTTTTTGTATTGCTTACCGATGTAATTATCGCTGGAGACGATTTCCGAGACATTGAGGCGACAGGCACCGCGCGGGACGGTAGCTACATATGAGTAGCCGAGTGGCAGCCGCGGGCGTGTGAACAAGCCGGACACCAGGCGCCGGCCACATCGTACTTCCCGCATCGCAGTGGAAGCCAAGACACCTTCTCTGCCTACCACCTGCAACAACATTTTATAAATATAAAACCTTTCCGTGATAGACCACGTGAAAGAATTAAGATCTGAATCTGGAGGACAACATTTGGAGAAAATATTTTTTGGGTATTCTAGGGGAAGCAGTAGGATTCTTAGAAAATCTACCTTCAACGTAAAAAAAACCGCGTATATACGAAGTCCTTACTTTATAAAACTACCTGAAAATGTTTAGATCTCGTGGTTGCCCTGTTCCTGATCTCCAGTGTTCAGATGTTAAAATATTTAAAAACTTGATAATACAAATAAACCGTATCCTCGTAAACAGACGTCTGCCATATAAAATCTGTCAAAATTCATCCCAGTAAAGGAACGAAAATTCTACTTCAACAGGAATTAGTCTCGCAGATTCATAAGTGTTTAACTCATGTTATTATGCGTTCCTCTTACGTGCAAGGCTTGGATTAAGTTGTCAGTGCATTTCACGCATGCACCAGACCTGGGCGGTCGACGGGCGAGGATAATTTCATAGAGGAATGTAGGATTCAATGTGCTTGCAAACTGGTACTTTTCTCAGTAAAATAATTACAAAGATAATCATTTGAAGCAAGATTTTTTAATTTCTTACATTTAGTTTGTAATACTAAGTACATTATAATATGTTGTAGAAAAACAAAACCTATTCTATGTCTTAATCGTTTTTTATTCATTGTCCCTGAAACCATTGACTTTGACCGAGTATTATTAAAACAACCTAAAAATCGATCTCACATGTAATGCGATTATTTGTGAAATCCATAATTAACTGATTCAACTGCACACCTCTTTAGAACGACATTGAAAAAAATATCGAAAACTAACACATCAAAACACAAAACAAAAACAAAAACGAGACCCTAAACTAACAAAAACAAAGCGCACTAAATGCTTTCTAATCTCCTATAATGTACTTTGTAAAAGCAGATGTACCGGATTGTGAAATACTGGCTAAATCCCATAGTAAATAGCACACTTTATTATTTCAAGAAGATAATCGTGTAATTTCTCTGTCAGCCGAGACAACGCAGTCGTTGCTCCCGCTTGAACTCTCCTTGTAAATATCTGAGTCATCTCTCATAATTACTATATTTCTAAACAACAAAGATATCGGAATTCTACTAAACAGAACCTTTACGTAATGGGTTGCAGCATTTTGCAGTAAGTATGTGGTATTACAGGTTGAGCTTGTTTTGCTTCAATAATTAAAAGTCGGTATCGTTTTGTCGTTAAAGAAAAACTACTAAACAAACAACTGCTTATTTTTTTCTCTTGGTAACTTTTACTATTAGAACATAGCGAACATTTTGTCTGGATAACGTTATCCTATGTCCCAAATTAGAACGAAATGCGCGAAATTTTGTTATGATATCATTTGGCTATTGTAAATCTGATCATGGATAATGGAAAATTAAATGTTTTCAACCCACAACGACGCGGCCCTCTTCATGAATATATTTAGGGTGATAAGAATCATTACGATCAATTGAATATGCCTATAAATAGTGTTATATTTATGCGCTTTTACGTTAATATTCAACTCATTTAAATACCAGTTCTTAACAAAAGAGGAAGTGTTAAACCATCACAGAAATCAATTAGCTCCCATTCAAATTTTATTGCGCCCATTAAAAAACCACAATCTCCGGTCTCCATATAAAACCGTAACCTAAATGAAACGCTCATAAAAATGATTGAAGTATTAATTTTAATAATTTCGTTCGAAGTGAGCATTAATTGTTGTACAGCCGCCGCCATCATTAATATCTATACTCTAGTACCTTGTCGCTTTCATCATGAAATCATTACAATATTTCGATAGTCATAGTTTAATGACAAGTTCTTTGCTAAATCTTGTTGTTGTGATGATGTCCTAAATATTAATTACTTAGATAGAATAACAACTAATCCAGGAAAGTTTTTTTTTGTTACCCGAAACGTATAATTTTCGGTAACGAGTATGGAATCATTTTTTTGGCTTACATAAGGATAATATTTATTTATTGCAGATGCATATAGTCTTTTTCACCTTAGGTACTTATCTTATTTAAAAACACTTAAAACCTCATATTTTTTTTTTAATGAAAAATGCCACCCATGCTAAAAAAGTCCGGAAAACGATGTGCAAAGTTATACTTTGTTATCCAGAAAACGACCTTTTTGGCCGAAAAGTGTTTTCAATATTTATATTTTTCTGCATCTTTCTGCCTTTTTTTCCTAAAACGAGAGATGTCACATCGGTGGCCAAAGTTTTTAAATTTGTCCAGATAAATGTGACAACATATTTTACCTATTAATTCGGCGATAGGTACCGCTTCTCGATGAAACGAAATAAAGGTACAGACATTCGTTAAGAGAAATGAGCGTGGTTAATAGTGTAAAAGCAAAAAGGTTAAGTAAGCAAGGTAATAAAATGTATCTACAGCTATTTATGAAGGCGACTGTACGCTTCTCGGGACAAGAATGGTGCTAATGATAGCTTTTGGACCATTAAAAATTAACAAGTCCGAAGTGTGATTAGTTGTTGTTGCAAATTGGAGCTAGTTCTTGGTACCAAAGGCCAGTGAGTATTTTGTGGAGTGATGCGGGTAATGTTTCTTGTGAAAGATGACAATCTAAAAGTCTTAATTAATTAGTTAAAAAAGTTGATTTTTATACATTTACGCTCCGCACGAAAATAAAAGGGTACAAATTAAAAAACCTAATTTGTTATCACCAGTTATTTCAAAAAAAAAACCTCTTCTATAACAGCTAGCGGGGATATGAATGAAGCCGGCTTCCTTGTGGTACGAGTAATTAAATTAAATTGAATTAAAAGGAGACCATTCACATTTCATACAAGTTTGGGCCCAAGATCAAAAGTGCCGGCCAACGGATAAAAGTATTTTTAATTTGATCTTAACATTGCTCTGAGCATTTCATTATATGACATCAAAACTCTAGAACCATCATTTGTTGGTGTTATGGAAGTTCGAAAATGCTTACATTTCATACAAATCAAAAGTGCCGATTTACGAATAAAAGTGTTATAATCTGATCGGAACAGCGCTCTGAGCACTTTATTATATGACATCAAACTCTAGAACAATCATTTGTTGGAGTTATAGAAGATCCTGACTTTTCATAGAAAATAAAAAGTGTGTGTTCATTAACCCTTTATTTGGCGATGCTTACATATTACTCTATCACACGTGGATATCTTTTGACTGGACGATGACGATACCTGCTACTATGATATTTATCTTGGGTCAAGGTGTTTTCTATGCTCAGAGTGAAGCCCCAAGCAGTAAAAAATAATTATATTTGTTAGTTGACACTTTTGATTTTGTATGAAAAGTCAGGATTTTCGAACTTCTGTAACACCAACAAATGATGGTTCTAGAGTTTACATGGCATGTAATAAAACGCGCAGAGCAATGTCCCGATCGGATTAAAAACATTTTTATTCGTAGGCCGGCACTTTTAATTTTGGGCCCAAAATGAATGGTCTCCTTAATCGTTTATTAATTTAACAATTTTATGGTAACAATGGTTGTTGAGGCCTCCTAGTAGATTATAAGTTTATCTGTAGCAGGAGGTCTCGCTCTTCCAAATGAAGTACAGTATTTTCGCTAAATGACAACCCTTAATTTGATAGTGTCTAGTATACTTGACATAACATAATGTTCACTTTTTGTTTTTTTTTGGATTGATATTTTTTTATGCATGTTCGAAATCAAAATAATAGGGTTTGAATTCACGACTATTTTAATTTTTGCCACTTTAAGGGTTAACATTTTTTTTATTAGAGAAATTATAAATTTAAATTTAATATTAAAAGCAACTTAATACTAAATGTGTGTGTGTATGTGTGTGTGTGTGTGCTGATGTGATATGATAATTAGGATTTAAGGTTGACACTTTTAGATTATAGATATGGGATATCATTATTCACTTTTAATTAAGACTATTGCAATACATCTTATATAATATGCAATAGCAATGAACGGTTACTATTGGTGACTAAAAGTTCTAGTTTAAGTTTCTATATCCTCAGTGTCGTCATAATTAAGTTCATATAGACATTTTACAACAGTTAATTACTTACATACATTACATCACATCACGCCTTCATTCCCAGAGTGGAGTAGGCAGAGCTACAAAAATATCAACAACTCCAAAAAAGACTTCTTGATAATTTTGTTATCACATTTTGCACAAATATTCTAAGATGTTTACCAGTGTTTACAGGTTGCAAGCCCATCGCCTAACAGTACTACATGCCCTTATTCCCTTAGTTGCCTCTTACGACATCTAAGGGAAGGCATTATTCTAACCCGGCAACCACACGGGATAATTATGAGTAAATATTTTAGTAATATTAGGCAAAATGCTTTTATAGATAGGAGCACTGTATAGTGCTAATTTTTCAAGTCAATGAATACTTTCTTTTATGGCTACTCAGAATAATAAACAAACGATATTAGTTTTTTACACCTCTGTTAAACAAAGTTTTAAGTGCATGTTTAAATTCCAGAAAAATCTACAAGTTTTACTGACGTGGGTATAACTTGAAAACACGTAATTTGAAACCACTGCTGCTTGCTATAACAATTAAATCCAACAATTAATACAAACTTTTAAGTAATAATAACTCGTTAACTCGCTCGATCGCTCGATGCAAAGCGTAAAACGCAAGTGTAATTTGATTTTATCGATTATAGGCGAAACTAATAGTTAAATTATACGATACCAGCTTTACTAATACTAAAAACACCAATAAGTTGTTAATTTAGACATCTGAATTCTAATATGATGGATGACATAATTGGGTGTAAATTTGGTAAATGTAAAATAGTGGAAGAGATTATTTTTAGTTTCTAATTACTAGAAAGTAACCTGAACTTGTTTTTTACATATTTTTAACATGCTAAATGAATACTTATTAGAGGACAATCTCTAACAAATTCACCTGGGACTAGGTGCTCAAGCTCAAGGCTTGTACTATGTTATATGCTAAAATATATAGGAAACATTCAAGACTCAAGGTTAAATACCCGTGTTTTACACTATTTGTATATTTGCCTATACCAGAAATCGAACCCGGGACCGCTAGCTTCGTAGGCGGGGTCAAGTTTAATCTTTAAGTTTGTTCACTTACTTATCTGATTGTTTGTTTTTAAGTTGAAAACGAAAGCCGCTTTTGCTTGAAAATAAGTATTTTTATGTGGCATGAAATATAATTTCCTTACACTATATCTAAGTGAAATAATCGTAAGTGTCCGTTTTCTATGCAAAGGGTATGTAGAAGGACCGATCGCACAATGCTAAACCCGTGAATCTATTCATATAATGAAGTCCACATGGCCCGAAGCATTTCGTAACACTTAGCGATGCTAATGCGCGGCCAGCATTAACGGCGTAATGTCCCTTTTACGAGCCCGTGGGATAAAGGGCTGGCGCCGGGAACAGTACCTTTAACGAGGTTTGTATATTGTTGGTTTAGTAAAACCTATGTCCGCGGGGGTAGTTTGGTGGTGGATTGTTGGTTTAGTGCCTACTTATAAAATGCAAAATAATATTTAATGATGGGCAGGACATGGAATTAAAACAAGTTTGAAGAAATAACTCATTTTATTCAATGATTTGGTACGATGTCCTATCTCAAAAGAGGAGAAGTAACATACGTAACATAGAAGTAGAAAGCACCCTTATTCGCAGTCGAAGTTACTCGATTGTAGAATGAAAATCAACACAGAGATGGGACATTTGTATAAAGCGAAGTGTTGTAAGTGCCTCATGTGTCGCTTAGCACTAGAAATATTTAACAAAAATAATCTGTCTGGTTAGCCATTATTTAAATACAGAAAACAAAGTACATTAAAATAATTACTTAACTAACCTGCAAATATTTCACAAGCCGAAATTTACCGAAGTAATGTGGTAAAAAATCGATTGTGTATTGATTAGTCTCCGACGTAATAAGCGCTTTTTATTACGGCGCCAAAGTCTCTGATAATGATTCATAGCTAATGGAACCGTAGCCTTTTTGCCGGAATACTTACGTTTTTCTCGCGTCGAATAATGTTGTTAACGCGTTTATAAGAAGTTTTATTGGAGCCATAAATTGAGTAAGCTGATAAATAGTGTTAGTGCTACTGCTACGGCTATTTAATTGCACATTTTATGGTTCTTGGTTGCCTACAGGTTCTTTGGAAATAATTTAAATTTCTGAAAGAAAACTTGTCATCACCACCAATTATTTGTATCACGGCTATTAATTTCTTATTATTTACAACCTTACAAAATCAAGCTTACGGCCTATGGTAACTTAGGTAAATGCAACTAATTATTTGCATACGCAAAAGTAGTGTAAGTATTTTTTATTCAAGCTTTGGCAAAACCTATCCCCCTAATTATCAAAGGCTGGGATTCTACACGGTAATAATAATAACGATATCGTATATGACGTGTTTTCGTATTGTCAACGTTTTCATAACTCTTATGTCATTTACAACAATGACGACTGTGACATAAACGATTCTAAAACACACCAAACACGATATCGTTATAACGCAGTTGAATAGAGGCCCTGTACGACTGAAAAACACCAATACAACAAACATCCATAGTAAAGCAATAACCAGCTGAGCTTAGTCTTTAATTAGTAGATGAAGTTAACGAAGGTCAATTTCACTAAGCCGCGGAACCAGTTCCTAACGAATGAATCGTTTAAGTAACCAGGAGCATTATACGCCCCTACAAAGCCCACTCATTATTGTTCACTTCGGCCCGATTTGGTCCAGTTAAATGTTTAAAATATGACCCTTGTCAGATTGTTTTATAACAAGCTTTGAACCGACCGCGCCGACCCAATAAAAATTCTTCATTACCAATTTAGGTAACATACACCAAATTCAATTAACTCCCTGGCAGACCCAATATTTACTTTGAATTTGGTCTGTGTTAATAAAAATTCGATTAGTCATATTTTTGATCGGTGTCAATGAAAATTTTCATCAATTTATAAGTAAATAAACCTTACAAAGTAATTCGTCATGCAGCTGCTGAATCATTTAAACCAGGATTGACACACTTTTCATGCATAGCAATTATGTTTATTTATGTTAATATACATTTTGAAATATTTAAAGAAATATAGAACACATTTTATACAGTCTGATCTAGATAGACGTATAAAAACTGGCCATCTACAAGGTTCGGATCGTAACAATGTATTTCATAATGAAGACACAAGGCTGCCATTTATGTGTATGGTCAGAAATTACTCTTGCTGCTACAATCTTGCTATCTCCATTACGTTACACCTATGACCAGCATCAACGCATATGTTACTTTATTACTTTCAATTGTTTGTCGTTTATGGCAGTAGTCTCACAAGCATGGACAAGGCCAAAACGTTTAGGGTATGCAATTTGTTGCATGCGAGGAAAACAGGAACAATAGTGATATAGATTCAACACAATAAAATAAAATATGACGATAAAGACTATTTAGTAAGCAAAAATAATGGTTGTGACATTATTCTCCTTAGACCGGTTGACTTTCCATTATCATACGCGATGAAGCTCGTCGGAAATTATAAATATATTAGCTCATTTGACTCTGCCGCGGGGCATTTCATTCCACACCCGGCACCTAATTTGACGTAGAGTTTGCCATTTCCATTAACATGCCAATATCAAATGAAGGATAAGTAAGTAAACTCTGCAGGGCCTGTTGGCTTGTATCCGTCCATTGGAACGCATCGGTTATTTCTGCTAAGCATCACTATTAAAATAACTTAACGTTGACTGATTCTCGATCTATCAGTTCTGGTTGAGATCATTTTATCTCTTATTTGCAGACATCAATACGAGATCCATCGATACACTATGAAGCAAGGACAATGCGGTGCTTACTTATGACGTGGACTTGGAATTTATGATGCCGAAAATTCAGGTCGACTGAACAACTGAATCAGATAAGTAGGATTCTAAATTAGCCATTCAGTTGGACGGCGAGTAAAACAAAGGTGCTCGGGAGTGCGACGGAGCGACTATGCAAACACCCATGTGCACGCGGCGATCTGGGTCGCTTCGTATTTATCCTGCGAATTATAATACTCGCTGACAGCTCTACATTCATAAGCATAGTCAGCCTATCGATATGAATTATTTCTGTCATTGACTTACATTTCTAGTGCGTTAGAATTATCTCTTTCATCTAAGCGTTCATTGTCCACTTTTGTGCTAATATTAACATATTTGCCAATCGCTAATAGACAAGGGTAAACTTCAAATTCGTGAGCGTACCATTTGAGTTTGCTCAGAGTCTACGCTTGAAAGGATTGCTGAGGATGGCGCCAAGATTCTTTAGGTATTTGTACAAAAACTGTTAAGTGCGAGTCTGACTCACGCTCTTGTGGATCAATAACCATTATGGCTATGAAACGTTAGTTTTTTGAAGAAGTGCTATTAATTATAGGTTGATTAGTCATTACCGCCCATGCCAATAGTCGTTAGTTAACATTTACCTCCTTTATTATATTTCATTAGAAATATTTTTGCAATAATCAGACAAGCCAAAAGATAAGAATGAACACATCTGTAAGTAAACTAATTTTAAAACCATACCTTTCTCAGTAATAGTTGTATCTGTTAGGATCCTGAAAGATGAAACAGGTGGGTAGACAAACTTTAATTGTCAATAGAAGGTAGGTTCAGTTGGTACTACCTAGTTGCTCTAAATATAATGACTTTAAGGAACTCTAAATAAATAGACATCCACATTCCTAGTAAAAGACGGCTCATAAAATAATTATTGGCAATGTTCGGGCCCGGACTTGCCGGTGTATGACGACAGCGGTATTTCCGGGTAGTAAACCAAACCAACAATCTCAATGTCACGTTTTACGATCAACATGGTTAAAATTAACTCTGGAGTTATTTTGAAAAGTTGTTGAGTCGTTTGGCAAATTGAAATAACTTATAAAATCGATTAGACGGAAAATTTGGAGTTTCAGAATTCAAAATATTTACTCGGAAAATTGGCAGTATCTGAGATATTTTACGTCCACGCCATCGGCAAAGAGTCTTAAAGCATCAGTTAATGTCCATAATTATTTGTAAAATAAGATGTTTCTAATTCAACTGATTCAGTGACAACAATCACATTAACTTCAATGTGATTTTTACTTGAGTTATTCAGATTGTAATTTGAGACTTTGATTATTGACAAAATATATCTATTGTTCTCAAAGCATATCTAGATAGGGCTTTTTAACAGATTTCCATTCATATCAAATGTGATTTCAGTAGCTCTTACCTTCACTGACCAAACTAATGCAAAATTTATAATTCCAAGTGAACAGAGAATAATAATAACGTAAAGGTTGTTAAGGGCTAGATGTTGATAAGGTTAGGCTTAGTTAAAGAGGGAACAAAACTGTGGTAAATAACTCTTCTCAGACGGTATACAATATCTGCCAACGTTTCCTTTTTCTATCAACATCTTACGTCAATCACATTTAGACGATTTTCGAAAATCGCTAATATAACTTTGTGCATTTTGACTAGGACTTCAGATGACCTTTTTTATGAAAAAGGCATGCAAGCATACAAGCCACCTGATGGTTAGTGAAAAGCTAGGATTTAAGTAAACGCGATAATTGCGATAATACTGTTTCAAAGGCAAACCGATAAAGATAGTTCGGCGAACAAAATAAATAGTGTAACAGTGACCCAAATCGATGTCACGAATTTGCTAATCAAGCGCACGATCTTTGAAATTGAGCGTCTAGACATGCCAATTTGCAATAGTCAATGATTGTTTATGGTTTTCTCCATTGTTTTCAAAACAAACTTTATTTTTATAGAGCATCTAACATGATTATTCGAAGTCATAATTAAATGGTTATCTTTGGTTTTTTTTTATAATTACTTGTCATAGAGAGCACCAAAATATTAAAAGAAAAGAAATTCTTGATTCGATATAGATTAGTTTGTTTATTTATACTATTTATATAGTATTATCTAGAGCGTTTAAAACAAATAACTGTCCAGGTAAACTGGTTTTCAAAATAAATGCAATTAACCTACTGTTTTTCATTTCTGACACAGGTGCTCAGCGCCATTCATACTTAATTACCGAAAATAGTTGGTAACAATACAATGGAAGCAGTAATAATCAGCAATTTGACTTCAGCTGGTGATAATTTAAGCCAAATTATACGTAATCAATTTCAACCACAATCATCGTGATACAAAATATTTTAACCACAAGAACCGCAAAAATATGACTCATAGTTTCAATTTATTTTTAAGGGTCATAAAAATAAAAGTTACATAGTTGAATATAATGAATGAGCAATTTGGAAAAAGGGTGAACCAGATTTCAAAAGAAAATAACTTCTTTTCTGTTGCCCAATTTCTTTTTTGTTACCAAAATACTTTATTGGTAGTAACAAAATATGAAGTTTCAGTCAAAACATTTGATCTGGAGAAGTGCAACTTTTTTTTAGACATCTCAAACTATGGAACACAAAACCTGCAAATGTGATGTGTGAGATGTGTGCAATTGTGTGAGATTGTCCCCTGATATTTATTTAATTATTTCATTCAAATAAAAAAAACACTTACCGTTAAAAAAAATAGAGACAACAGCACTGGAACTTTCGCCATTTTGAAGCCGTAAAACTACACTCACTCTTACACCAAACAAACTAGCGTTTGTGAGGAAAGAACAGCTCGCAACGTCTCTAGTATTTATCTTCGATATCCTTTTCAGGACACTAGATAAAAATGTTTATACTATTGAATCGATATTTCGATCTGTGGGACATTTCAGGGCGATAAAATATTGTTATCTGCCATTTGTTATCTGAATGATACATCAGTAATACTTAAACTCAACGTTTCTAAAATTAACGTCAATCGAAATACAATTTCACCTTGTCTCCGCCGCCATCCTTATTGAAAAGGGGAAGGGAAGTTTGTTTTAATGACCAAAGAAGAATGCGCCTTTTGTTAGACTGTAAGAATCAAGTGACTGGAACTAACGATACAGCGTTTTCAATCCACGTCGGAGCGCCCGACCTTTAAAAATTACGGGTATCGTGGATTTAAAGCACCATAAAACTCATACTATGGAAATTTAGAAATTTCTAAACAACTCATAATAAAGAAATTTAATGCAGAAGAAATACGCGGCGGCAGCTTTTTTAAAAAAATAACGAAAAACTGACGTTTGGAATAAAATTTACACATAACTAGTCAGTAATGTTTTCGTTAAATTTGGAAATAGGTACCTAAAAAGTGTATAGCACCAACCCAATGGCAGCAAAAAATGAAAACAAGTTGCTTTTCTATACATTTTTATAAAGAATAATAAAGATAAGCATGTTTATGATTTAATAGAGCATGATAACCTAGTTCCGATGCGTGCTAATATAGTTTTCGCCGCTGATCCAATAGGTAAACATACGAATGCGCCAGAGTACTCGTACATTGGTCCCGCGGAAAGATATCATAAGGAGATAACTTATTTGCGATCATGCGTTTAGACCCAGATATGCGGGAATAGGCGGGCTTACACTTTCTTGTTAATATCAGTAGATTCATGTTAATATTAGTAGATTTATAATTATCATCATCTTCCTAAGAATTATCCCGTCTGAATGCAGGATCTTCTCTCTGAACGTTCTTTTCGACTTCGCCCTTTTTTTGACGTCACCTTCCAAATTACTTCATAAATATCAGATACGAGATGTAGGTACTTGATGTAGGTAGTACGATATGTAGGTACGCTTGCGTTGCAATTCTACGTTAAGTGTAAAAGTGAATAAAGATTTCTTGGGCCAAGAACCCTCACAGGTGTTTTCAGAATGGTTTAGGAACGCATAGGGGCATTTTTTGAAAATTATAAATATATGTCATAAACATGGACTTAGTATTTGAAATCCTCAAATTTGATTTAAAATAAGGGCCTGAAGCGAGGGCGGGTCGCTAGTAAGGTTATAAATTGATTGTTGCAAAACAAATGAATAACCCTTGTTGTTCGTAAAATAAGAGTCAAGTGTCCATCATTGGACATTGTCCATTACTGGTTCGATCACCCTAGTAAGTTATGAAATATTTTAATAAACTTTCCTTTTTTGTATGTTGTGGTTCTATTAAAGTTCATTCATTATTTTTCACCGGACCTTTCATTCAGGGAGATTGTGGCGCGCTATTTTCTCGCTTTCTACAATTTTACAATCAACTATTGGATTTTTAAAACCTACATTAAACAATTAGTATCAGCAATATTTCCACTTGACATGTCTTCAGAATTATCAGGTTAATTTAGTTTGAAAAATCCAAGTTGAAAAGTGACGTCATTTGTTTATAAACAAAGACTTTAATTTGTGGATTATGAATGAAATGGAGAAAGTAAATAACGGAGTAGAAAGGAGAAGTACCTACACAATTAGAAAATTATAATGTAAATTAAGAACAACATATTCTCCCCCCTACAGCCAAAACTACAAATAAAAAATCGAAGGAAAATCTTAAATGAAAGAGCATATAACCAATTTTAAAGGAAAACTATCACGACTAAGTAGACATTATTGGTTCTTGAGATACAGGCGATTAAAGTGTTTATACGTACTAAAATCATCTACGACGGCACCAATTGACTTTAAATAGAAAATTAGTGATTACTTGATTATTTTTTTATATTTGTAGTACTTAACGGCTTTGGAACCCTACACTAAGCATGGTCCGACATGCTCTTGCTCGGTTTTCATTATTAAGTATTGTGCACTTATCCGGGTCTGCCAGAATACCCTCGATAATTATATTATTATTGTAACTAAACGTGGACTTATTATATGTGCATAGGTTAGTCCGCGTTGAGTCATATTAATATGGGTCAATGTGAATTTTCCTAGATAACTAGGTTTTAGTTACAATGCACTGTTATCGTGAAATCTGGCAAATGGACCGATGCATCGACATTGGCTGATAAGGCTTATACTGCAACTCAATGAATTACTACTTACGTTTACGATTTAAGGTTCTATTGAATAATAGAGTTGCATATAACATGGGAAAACAAAGTTTAAATGAAAAATAAACCCTTAATGTCAGCAATGTTTTTGCTTTAACCTTTGGTTAAATTCTTGTCTTTCAGAAGATCTCGTTATTGTTGATTTAGACATTTTGTACTACAATTAACAATAAATTGGTTTTCATCATACTGTACTTTTTTAGATTGCTTACTTTTTCGGCCTACGGAAACACTGTGTATCAAAATACAATTATTTTAGTTCACCACTTTAGTAAACTTCCTTGTAACAATGTAACAACCGCCGATAATATTACTAATCGTAAGCCGTTAAAAAATATAATCAATAAAGAATAACAGACAGTCTAACATAAGTTTACCAAATAAGGCTCGAGTATTATAGCCAATGATATACACATTTAAAATGATAAATAATCACTTAAATACATGAAAGCCACCTAAGATTGAAGAACGAATAAGTTAGATCATCACATAAATAATTTACTATCAACTAGTCTAGCCACGTTGTCACTGGGTATTAAACATGTTAGTACGGTAGTCAAATTCCCGCGCGTGACTAGCCTTAGGTTCAAATATGCATGTGCTCTTATCAACACAATTTAACAAGGGAAAATAGCAATGGATACAAAACGGGCCGTTAAAAACATTACTAGGTGGTCACGTGATACGTAATTGCTGATTATCATCGCTAACGCTAACATCAAAAATCTATTGGGCTTTTGTATTTCTTGGGTTACAGAATGAACCAACCAGTATTATTACAATGGGGATCATATGTAAAGTTCAAAATGCCTAATGGGTATTTTAGGGGGTAGTATTTTTTAAAAGGCCATATAACCCATGAGGTTACGTTAGGTTTGTTTTATAATAGTTCTGAAAAGTTTACGGTTTCAGAAATAAAACCAGTATATAATATGACCCATTATGTATTTTGAACTTCTTATACGTATTATGATTCGTTCCCTCACAATATTAAGGTAACGTAATATCAGTCGGAAAGGCGTCTGTACAAACTTTATAAAGATATCAAAATGTTTTTCTTATTTAAATGTCATAAACTTTAACGTAAAGCTAAAAGATTACAATATCTTTAGCTTTCTCGTTCAGTAATTAACCCTTAATACAACTGTTAACGTGTCAGCTGAAAGCAATGACGTTAGCGAATCGCACAACGTAATTAGCCGTCAGTATCAGATGCACGGCGCGAAGGCAAACACCGGAGATAATTGTTACAACTCGAGATACAGACGCCACCTACGTTTTCCACGTCCCTGTACTACTTTCGCGATTCAAAAACAATTGTACACCCATCAAGAACAAAAATATCCAACATCAATCAAAACGTGACTTCTTATTGGCCACAAATCAAATAAGATTATTTTCGTAAACAGTATACATATGTAAAATCGTAAATAATTTACGATTATCTTGTGTCAGTGTGCTAAACCTTTCCAAGGGCGCTAGTTAAAAGCAAACAAGTTTTATACCATCTGGAAATAGAAATACATCTGTATTGGCTTCATCTTTATGAACTTCATTGAGTAATGACGTCAAAGGGTTCAAAGAGTGTATTTGAACTATTGTTGCTAAACATTGCTCTTAATTTTTGAATAAACAATTGAGTGTTCTATTTCTTCAATATGGGCCAATGCCGCTACCCCCTTTGCGTTGCTAGTCGTTAGAAATTGATTGAACTAATAAGGTATCAAGTCCACAGCATTTGCTTCCTCGTGACTTTTCTCTGGGTTAGAAAAATATAACAGAGCGTCTACATCATCATCACCATCAGTTCAGCCGAAAGACTTCCACCGCTGGTCATAGGTTTTTCCCAAGGTTTGCCACAAGGATCGATCCTGTGCCGCAGAAGCAAAATATGTGGATTATTTATTTATTATATTTTTTCTTGTTAGTCCCAGGTGCCTGTTGAAACCCTAGCCATGAATGACGGGCCTGAATGGGCGCCCGCGGCTGGCAAGGCGCCAGCATAACTGATCACTTTGTTCTAATACTTTACTACGCTATTAGTAAATATCTCTTTGTTTTAACGCGGATTCTTTCGGAAATCTATAAATCAGCTCGCCGACGCGATAAAATGTTTGTAACTTCTCCGCTTTAATACGGCGTCATAAAGAATGATGCGGTTGTATTTCAACGTTTATATTTTAGAGGGCTTTTAACAATGTGAAACGCTTTTATTTCAGAGTTCTTTCCTCACACAATGATTGTGATACTTTTATTGTTTTTACGAGTTGTTATTTTCTTCCTGGTGAAAAATCTTGTAAATTTTTAAACGAACGTATAAATATAATGGCGGTGTTATAGATATTTATTTAGTTGTTTTCAGACGAATTTGCCAAATTTCCTGTTTTCTTAGACATGTGGTTTTATAGCTTTTTAATTTATTTAAACTTTGGTGACTATAATTATTTACTGACGCAACTTCTAAATGTTGTTAGAAGAATTCAAATGTATGTATAGAGCCAGAGCTACCAAAACCAACTGTTACGATAACGTATTTCAATTACGTTTCTGTCAGAGAGAACTGTTTCAAATGTAACAAATATGTCAACAATGCTACTAAAAACCGGGTCAAGAACGGAGAACATTTCTTAGCGCACGGAAGCGACGGAGGGCCCGATTGTTTTGATAACAAATTCATTTCGAAATAAAATGATTTTCTGTTCAATAAGTCGTTATGCCTTTAGTAGACTCATAATGATTATGATGAACATATCTCAGTGATAAAAGTTAAAAATAACAAAATAAGTGCTAATTTAGCGAAATATTGCATTCATAAGAATTAATCTTGTAACTCCAAGATTGAAGGAGTTAAAGAACAGTGCAGATAAAGAGTTAATAACTCACACAATTGGACAAATCATACATAAATATACTTAACATGAATTGAAACATAGGTATAAAAGCTACGAATCAAAATAGTAGAAGCACATATATGTAATATGATGTCTTATACTTCATATCTCAACACCGTAGTGAGGAACAATTAATTCTTTCCATTTAAATTTTTGTATAAAAAAATACACTAAGGAATGACTAAATCGTCATTGACTGACTACGCAGCCGTACCGTACGCCAGTAAAATGTTGAAGGCGGTTTTTGTTTTTTAAACATTCATTTTATTTTAATCATTTAAGTGATTATAAATGCGCTGTTCCGCACTCCCACTTATTAGTTGTTAAGAAACATTAAGTTTCAAAAGCGCCATAGTCATATTTCAACAAGTAAATATTCTTCGTTCTAGTCGCTTAATTATCTTAATCGAGATATGTTAACGCCACCCTTGAAATGTACCGTTGAGGAGTTCCGATGGCCATCTGTGGTCTTCGTCATCATCAGTTACACTTCCCCAAATGATACTTTCTGAATGCAAATGCTAGACTTCTTACTAAAAATACTAAAATCTCTATATCTTTGCCTACAATATTTGAAGAGTTCCCTCGATTCCTCACTGATTTTCTCATCAGATTCAGATTTGGTTACAGTGGGACCACCTCGGAAGTATACTCTATTATACTAAAAAAAAAAACAAAATCGGTCCACAATTGGCGGAGTAATAGGTGAACATAAATAAAAAAAAAAAAAAGCAAACGATGAAAAGTATAACTTCCTCCTTTTTTTGAAGTCGGTTAAAAAATGTTCAACATGACTTTAGAAACGGAGACAGGGTACATTGCATCCCAGAAAATCCAAAAGATTCCGAGGAAATTGCGATAAAACTTCTTCTAAGCCAACAGAGTCACCGGCAAAATCTAGTTTAACGAGGATAAAATAGCTGAAGCCGCACGCACTGTCCACATCCACAAACCGGCCATCCGGTGACTTAATTATCGTCAATAGACCGCTGATGGCTCTCTTTGATGGGTGTGGTCTACAGCAATAACGCGTCGATTTATTCACAATAAATTTTATAAACGAGCTCCCCAAAGTTTGGCCAAACCGGAATAATAAACACGTAACCACAACATAAAAGTTTTGTGAATGGTTTGTGTGAAGAGTAAACCTGTACATTTCTAAGAAGTAAATTTCTTATGAATGCACTTAAATAATGGCGCAGGTGGTGTGTTATTTAATAGGATTGTTGTGTATACGATTTTACATTACAACATTAATATTAATATTCAATTAATAAAATTTGATCGCCTTACCGCATTTTCATATTCGTAAACTATTACTAAAACAAAAAAAAATGTGGTATCTAATAATAAGTGCAAACTAAAAAAAAACTGTTTTAAAATAAATGCTAAATTTCGAGGAAAAATTCGTGTCCCTAATCACGCCATCAGAGGCGTCGGAATTGGTATAAGAAGATAAAATCCGGTCCCTTTTATCCATTTAGGGTAAACTAACTGTTATGTTAGGGCGCCAAGGTAGGCACACAACTTTTGCAATATTTATAATATTCTGTAAGTGGCCCAATTTAGGTATCTTTAAGTTGCGACACGAGACAGCGTATCTTTGTCATACCTCGTCGCTTATTCAAATTGCCGTGATGTTTTTTTTTTATGGAAATAAATGATAGTTTCTGCTTTTAAATGAACGTACTTACTTAATCTCCGAGTCCTTAAGAAAAACTTTAGGAGTACTTAAAAAATAGTGTGTTTTGGTTTACTCGTACCCACTTTTATACTTTTACGACGGCAAAAAATGTACTAACGTAAATATTGTATGGTAAGAGTTGATTTTATTAAAACCATACAACCATTTAATCTTATTGTCAATGTTATAATAGCTCTTATTTACTTGACAGTAGTGGTGGGCGAGTTAAAAACGATACAGTAAAATGTCAAAAGCGATATCAGTTTACCGGGTCAGACCCTCGTTAGATCCCAGGAAATCTAGATGTGTATGCTAAATTGATCTTTAATAGAATAATCAGGGATAAGTTCTTTTTGTACAGTCGAGTTCAAAAATATGTATATACTTTAGTACCTTGTCACTTTTATCGCTGTGACAATTTCATATGACAGTTTAAACATGACGTTAAATAGACAAGGTACTAAAGTGTATACATAGTTTCAATCTCGACTGTACTAGTTTTATTTCTGCAATTTTAATAGTTTTGTAATATTATTATAATTGTTTCAGTACTTACAAAAAATAAATACTGTTTACTTGTACCCATAGTACAAGCCTAGAGCTTAGTTTGGAAATAAGTCAATTTGGGTGACATAGTCCTGTGATATTTATTTATTGATATACATACATACACACACACACACCAATCGCGCTTGTCAAAGGTTGACAGTAACATTGTGTCGAGAATCATGTTTCTAAAATGCAAAACGAACTAAATCACATTTTTATTTCGTTTCATAATGGCCCTTTGGCTGGTTCTAGCTCACGTGACCTACATACGCGGACTGATAAGAGAAATAGGCAGATAAAGTGATAACAACCTTACCTACGATGACATTGGGCTCCGACCGACCTTGTGCGACATTTTTTTAAATCTTACTTTTAATTTATGACGGTTACGCTTTTGTTTTGTACCCGCTTAAATAGATTACTTTGGCATCTCGGGAATTTGAGGCTCAATGGTTGAGTGATTCAGAAGTAACCGATAGCGAGATATCGCTGTCAAGAACCGACATTCAATAGAAGCAATCATGACATAATGACAGCAATCCGACGGAACCGAACTGAAAGACGAGCACAATTTTGGTAAGGGAATACGGTAACGAGAGACGAACAGAAGTTACAAATTAATCCGTTATCGTCCATGAGCATAGCTTAAACTTTTTAGGTATTAAATTATCAATACTTAGTTTACAAGTAGGTACGAAATGAAAAACAATCTAGCAGGTAAAATCGTTGTTTTATATAATTTTATTCGAATAGTGCCGTAAAAGTTTCATGAGAAAAACCGGGCAAGAGCATGTCGGACCATGCTCAGTGTAGGGTCCCGAAGCCGTTAAGTACTACAAACATAAAAAAAATCATCAAGTAATCACTTATTTTCTATTTAAAGTCAATTGGTGCCGTCGTAGATGATTTTAGTAGGTACAAACAAATTAATCGCCTGTATCTCAAGAACCAATGATGTCTACTTAGTTGTGATAGTTTTCCTTTAAAATTGGTTATATGCTCGTTCATTAAAGTTTTCTTTTAGATTTTTAGTATTTGTAGTTTTGGCTTTGGGGGGGGGGGGGGGGGTTAGTTCGTTCCTGTGAGCCTATTATGGTCGTGTTTATCGATGTGGATAAAACATCTGTCATTCTTTGACCAATATGCAAGTGCGAGAGCGACAGATGCTTTATTCACCACGATAAATGCGACCATAATACGGACCCTGAGGGGTTACCATGACATGGTTAAGCAATTCAGTTTACGGTGAGAGAAAGAGATAGGGCCGTGTAATTGAAATAGCTCTGTCCCTTTCACTTATCCTAAACTTAATTGCTTAGCCAAGTCATAGTAGCCACCCTGGGCGTGTCGATTTCATCGAAACACCTTTCGTCGAATGTATCATTTCATCGAATTTAATTTCATCGAATGCTATTTTCTGCTAAAACAACATTGTTTTCAGGGTATCTTGAACATCTAACCTTACCTAACCTACGTAATTAATGTTTAAGGTATCCTGAAAACATTATGGTTTCAGCAGAAAATAGCGTTCGATGAAATGATAGATTCAATGAAGTGAATTTCGATTAAGTGATAGTTACCCCCCCTGGTCGTCACATTGTCTTAGCCAGAGAACACCGTGAGAATACGGTGAAGTATGAAGTTAAACCAATGCAATGGACGAAACGATGGACATACGCTTGGGTGAATGACTCTATGACAAACTAAAAGCCAAGTGGTTTAAAAGAATTGCACCCCTGATCTTTAGTGATTTAACGCCATAGTAAGTCTGGCTTTTACCGCCTACGAAGCTAGTTGGTGATTGAATCTGGTAAGGGCAAATAAGTGTGTGATAAATATAAATATTGGCTCTAGAATCTTGGATTTTTTCTACGTGTTATGTTTTTTTATTTATTCACATTAAAATGGCTTCGCACGAGCCTAGGGCTAAGTTTAGGGCTAGCTAGGGAAATTTTGTGTCAAATTATCTTATTTAAAAATAAACGAAGAAAAGGGTTATGTTGGGCAGATTCTAGGCATATAAAAAAACAAAGTAGTTAGTCAAGGTAATGTTACGAAATACGGTGAGTATATAATGTAATATAGTGAAGGTTTTCGTTATTATATTACTCTATCTGAACTACCGCACATAACTTGTTTCCGTAAATTAATCCTACCTTTAAATCTATTTTTATGTTCGCTTTGCACTTTGATGTGCTTGCAAAAAACGCTGTAACTTTGAACATGTTCTACTTCCAATTAACTTAATTCTGTAAGGTAAAAAAAACACAACAATAATGAAAAAATCATTCATAGGTAGAGAATCTTCCAGTCGTTTAAACTTTGTTTGTGTCTTATTAACTGACTGGACTCTAAACCTTTTTTTATAAAACCAGTGTAATCGTTTAATACCAGACAAATTGAGTATTCGTTATTTAAATTTCAGGGCCTCTATTCAGGTGCGTTATAGCAATATCTTTTTTGACCTGTTTCCGTATTGTCAACGTTTTGATAACTCTTATGTCATTTACAATAATGGCGACTGTGACATAAACGATTCTTAAACGTGTCAAACACGATATCGTTTTAACGCACCTGAATAGAGGCCCTGTACTATCATTGTATTTTTCAGAACCAAATATAGTTTTTTAAGTTTGGCTGTTCATGTTTTCAGAGGCGACGAAACTGGCGTTTGACGCTGAATCTTAGAAGTGCTACCGCATATTACAGACTTAAAAAGACATGTAGCCATAGTCACTGAATAATTAATTTAAATTTGCAAAAACATCGATTCCGAAATGAAGTTTATTGCCCTTTATATATTCAATTTGCACAATATCACACGTTTAAACATCTTCATTAAGCAATACATAAACTATATAACATTTTTTTTTATATTAGGTACTATGTTAAGTTATAAATATGTAGGTTAATAAACATTAATTGCGAAGTCACAGACATGTTATAAACTAAAGGGAGGTAAGTAAATATTTTTTATAATGTTGTCACACTTTAAATTAATTTTAACACGAGCCATAAAAACCCGATAATCGTAAAGGCCTATAAGACAATCTTAAAACGATCTCTGTTCATTATCTTTATCATCTGACCGTTTATATTTTATATTATGAGTAAGTTACATTTAAAAAGCATCGTACACTCAGGTATAATAAGGTTTGTTAGCATTTACACAAAAACTTTATTACATGAAAATTTATGCAAATATTTCTAACTGGCTTACGTGATATTCCTAATTTGATTATAAAAAATACGTGTGACGCTGTCCGTTTGGTTTTTTATTAAAAGACCATTTTTAGGATAAAGTTGCTTTTAAGTTTATTTTGTGCTTTATATATAAGTGCTGGTAATATAGGCGAAATCCTTTATAGTTGAGTTAATGCTGTCAGATTACTCAAATTTATTATGTAGGATTTCTAACATTTTTTTTTTTATAAAGTACCTTAGCCCATAAAGAAGACTTAAATCAATAAATATCAGGGAACAATCTCACACAAATTGAACTAGTCTCAAACTAAGCTCTAGGCTTATAGGTACCTACTATGGGTACTAGACAACGATAAACATAATTATAAATATTTATGTACATCGAAAACATCTTAGATTTAGAAACAAATACCACACTCATCACACATACATTCGCCCTGACCAGGGATCGAACCCAAGACCTTTAGGTTCGTAGGCAGGGTCACTACTAACTAGGCTAACTGCGACGTCGTAATTACTTCACTAAGCATTATGATCCTTCTATATTTGAAATACATATATATCTTACATAGCTTGTATATCATAAGCATCGCAAGAACAATTTGTGAATAAGCATGATATATTTTTCAATAAATTATAACAAGATTTATGGATATACGTCAATATAGCATCATAACTCTTTCACACTCTAATTATAACATTCACACTAACTCGCTAACTATAACAATATGACAAAGTTCGCAAAATATTGGGCCTCAAGCCGTGGTCGCCAATAAATAAAGATAAGAACAGGTAATTTATAACGAGTAGAGAACAACGTGTGACAGAACAATTATAAAGTTTTACAATGTTGCTGTAACTATATTTTTTAAGCTATCTTTTCAAAATTGAAACTTAATGTGACGTTACAGTGTGATGTTTAAACAGAGACCACTAATCCGTATTGGTTATAATGTTGTAAAATGATAATAGATTATTAACGATATGACGCTTAAATAACTATTTTTGTTATTTATGGAGGAATTAAATTCAAGGTATTGGGATTATATTATGCCATCCGGCAAACCTAGAGAGACACAATCGTTCGGAATTTACTTTCGCAACTTTTTAATTTAGTTTATTGTGTCGAAGATTAATGTGACACATTAATACCTTGGACAAGGGAATAAATTATCTAATATTTCTTAATGGGCCCATTCTATGACATTACTCACGCGCTTATTAGAAACATTCTGACAGGTGAAACGATCTAAAAACGTTATTCAAAACATTACTAAAATTAATCTGTTTCGCTTAAAATTTATATTTTTTTAATTTGTCATAATCACGATCTTTATTAGAATGAAAAACAAACATTTTGTTACGACTTTTTTGAAGAAAAAACCACTTCCGAAAAAAAAACATGTTCCGCTAGCAATAATTACCGAATATTAATTAAATTATTTATTAAAACGACAAAAACAAGAGTATCATTCAGATAACAAGCACCTTTTAAAAAGTTTCACTTCACTGAAAAACCTCTCAATCGATTTGACAGTTCGTCATTTTCGCGCCAATTTCCCGAGACTCGGTGTGCGATCGCGCGCGCTCTCGCTCCGATACTGTGCCGTTTGCCACCTTACGTTACGCGTGACGCAAAAAGTACGCATCTGGTATCACATGGTCCATTACAGCTGTAGCTTCTGATAGGTTTTACAGGGCCTTCGCCGCTTGTATGAGTGGTGTGATTCAGCACTTATGAGATAGGTATTTTTAAGACATCGTTTTCTGTAAGCAAGGTTTTCGTTCAAAGTGAAATTTAGTTTCACAGCAAATGAGCACGTCGTTTCTCCTAAGGAAACTTCTAATTTTAAACAACCAATTTCATTTTATGTTTATTATGGTGTTATTTGCTTTGCTGTGATGTAATCGTTATAATCGCAATAAACGTTATCTTTTCAAGAGAAAACGGAGGAAATTATTGTGAACTTGTTCAACGATTTCAATTTAAGGCGAAGTACCAATGTCAATTATTTTGTTTGTGGTTTGACTTGTAAATAGCATTTTTTTTGGAGTTTGACTCAAAAAAACTCTGAACCATTTAAGAGCATTGACAATTTTATCTTTCCCTGCATTAAGAATATTAGCAGAAGTTACTGAGAACTTCTAATAGGAATTTTCATAATTTGAGTACAATACCTGTCCAGCTGAGTATAAACCACAAAAAAAAAAGTGAAGATGGGTAAAACAAAAAAAGGACAGACTGGTAATCATGAAATGGAACATGCAGAAGCAAATTCCAACCTTCTCGCTCGTGCTTTGACAATTCCTCCATGTCCATTACGTAAATGGTTATTTAACCCATTTCGTTCATCGATGTCGATGTATGACGCTTTCTAAACAACATAGAGGCTTCTTAAACAGGTAATCGCACGATATCGGCGTGACGGACAGGTGTAATTAGCCTCCTGATAGCTGATAGGGAGCGAGTAAACAACTCTGCCCTTCTCGATTAACGTGCGCTTAGCATGGGCCTGCCTCTGTTTCCATTTAATATTTTATAGGCTATAAACAGGTCCACGTGGTGAATTGTTCTCTTGGTCACTCGCTCGACGGCTCAATCCAGCAAGCCGCGTTGCTTCCTCGTAGAAAAATAAATTAGATATCAAACATACTTCTAGTTGACAAGTTGTATGGTGTTGTCTACGCGGAACCAACCCTTCTGATTCATGAGTGCGAAAGGTAGAGATTACGTTGCTAGGAAGTGTCATATCGGATATGAGAAAAAAGTGGTACCTACCTAATTTGGTGGGACTAGATGATAAAAAAACGTGCATTTTCTACGAAATATAACCAAAGATAACAGTTCTTTTAGTTTAGCATGCTCCATGGTAATTGAAAGTAAAAATTAAATACGTCAATTTTATTCAGTATACGCTCACGGTTAAATAATACGGCTCAGAATGCGTTTTTCACACTAAAGAGCCTATTTTGAAGCCTTGGTGCCTCACCAGGGGATGCTTTTAGTAAAATCTGATACCTAGGATACCCAACTGATTGAATCTGCGGCTAACGCCGGAATTGTGCATGTTTAGAAAAGCATCTAAAATGGCAATAAAATGTAAGGAAATCCAAATGCTGACTCAAACTCTCTTGCTGTGGTGTTAACTGATTGTGCGATCAGTTAGGTATTGATCAGTTAGGTTAACCTCCTCTATCGAACCTCGGAGTATCCACCATTAAACCTCACTCAAAACAACCCCTGGCCAGGAACCAAGGCTTCGAAATAGCCTCGTTTGTATGATAAACGCACTTTGACCCGTATTATTTGTCCGCGAGTGTATATAAGTAAGTATCAAGGCAACACAATGAAGTGTCATGCTAGCCCAGCATGACACGTTAAAGCTAAGTGGGATGGCGAAACAGAAGCCTTAGTTTGATCGATACTAATGCCCACAATTGATATTGATACTGCAGACTCGGATCTATCGCACGCGTCGCTCACCGACAATCTGATTTAAATGTGATTGACTTATTAAAACATTGGGTTAAACGTTTCTGTTACTTTCTATAAGATGTTACAATGAAGAAATTTGTATAATTTGAAAATTCACTAAAGGGCAAATAAAGAGTATTGTATTATTTTGTAATACATTATTTACTATCTTAGATTACTCATAACTACTTACGTCTAATTATTTTATAAACTATTAATTCGGTACATCTTTTCAAGGAAATTCTTCTTATCCTTTAAAGGATCTACCAATAATATAAAGCACCATTATCGATAAAACGTCGTTGACCGATCAAGATTACTTAAATCATAGAAACTGTGGCCTTGACAACAAATTGGAATTCCAAACGACAAAATTATAACAAAAAATTACATCATTTCGAGCCTACCAATGTCCTTATAAAGTTCTTAGTAGCACAGAAATGTGAACAAGAAGTGTGAATAACACTTTAGTTTTAGCAAAAACCGCCAATGTGGGGATTGTGATCGCTAAATTCAATCGATCGCAAAAAAAATGTGTATTGATCTTGAAGGGACTTTGGTTGCTTTTGAAATGAGCTATTGAGACAAATAAAATTATAGTTTTTAGGCTACATGGTCGATGGCAGTAAGTCTGGAATTTGCGAGTATTTTAGCAAAACACATTATGCAATGTTGAACTAACTGTTGATAAGGTTGTTTGTCGAGTGCATACCGCGGCCGGTGGGATAATACGTGACACGCCTGAATTGTACAAAAGTTAAACTGTTGTTTAGGAATAAATTTTGTTTTTTTAATTTTCGCGGTAAACAATGAGATGTTTGTATTTATAATAATATTTTTTTTTTATAGTATTATGATTTTGTATCATAGCTTTACTTTTGAATGATGTGACATATCAACAGCTGTAAAGGGTTTTATAACTTTTGAAATTTACTACTGGGCTGACATTCGAAATGGTAAAACCTTATGTATGTATGTACGTATGTAAACACTATATTGTACACAACACAGAAATTCACAGTATTCACAGAATAGGAACGTACAAAGACGAACTTATCCCTTTAAGAGATCTTTTCCAGACTTGCTCATTTAACTGTTTTTGACGTGTTTTCGTATCGTCCACGTTACGATAGCTCAGTGTTTTTTGCCCTAATATTGATACATTTATCAAAAAAAGGATGGCTAAATATGACTAAAATTTGCCTATCCGCAGTATTGCTCTAAAAACTGCACGATATTTCACTAAAATGATTGCCCCATTATTCCGTAAGCTATAAACGCCTGGCTCATATTTACGCCGAAATGTCCTTCTATTTACCTAAAACACGTACGTTTTCGTTACGATGGTTATAGGATGACCCATTACGGTAAGTGGTTTTAGTGATTACATTCTATTACCTATAAATTAAATGATGGAATTTGGTTATTTACTTACTAAATGACTCGTAGAAATTTTTTCGTTAAGTGTGTAATTTAGTGCAAAAAGGAAGTAAGTATAAAAAAATATTTAGAGCCTTCTTATTTCATTAGTGAACTGTGCAATGTTTTTTTTAGCTGTAGATAATTTATTACTGATTACCGGATGTTTGTGACAGGTTGTCAACTGTGTGTACAAACGCAAAATACTCGCTTTTTTAATGACTCACCCTTAAATCTAAAGTATTATAAAAACGTCAAACTTGTGAACTAATGTTTGGCTTAAATGGTTTTCAAAAAATTATCTAAGGAACTATACACAGGGAGTTTACTTTTTCAACTATAAATATTACATAAAGAGACAACGTAAATGTTTTCAAAATAATACTTATATGTTCGTACAATAAAAAAAGCTTAACATTTCTAATAGCATCTAACATATAAAGTATTACTATGAAACGATCCGACAATACCAATTTCAAACGCATTTGGGGAGTTTAAAAAAAATAGCCCAACTCTATTTTTTCTTTCGATTTCGGTAAAAAATTGCACGTCAGTAGGGACCATCATACTAAACAAGAAAAATAGAATACCATACCAAGAAATGTATTGAATTAAAGGTAACAAAACGGACAATTCCCTACATCTTTTTGGGGACATATCAGGAATAATATTTTTCTTGTTCTAAATGATGGTCCCTACAAAAGGGCATTTTTTTTCCGAAATGCGAAAAAAAGCCAAAGGCGTGCTATTTTTCTGAAACTCTCCATTTTCCAAATACCATCTCTTTATCACTCCACGCAAACTCCGCGGTCTCGCAGACTAGATTTGGTCATGGCCTGAGCCACCCATATCAAGGTGTGATGTCTTAATACTGTACAATGGCGCTTATTGAAACCAAAAACGTGTCCGATGGCTCAAGCCGAGATTTCCCGTAAAAGGTTGGCACTGTCAGTTCCTCTCATAAATCATTCACTGTCAACGTAATTTAAACGTCGGTACAAGCAATGAAAAGTTTTGCTGGAAGTGGCTTTCTTTTAAAAAAAAAAATAGATTAAGTAGAATAAAATCAGTTGTAGATGGGAGATGTGCAATTAACATCAATCTAGACCTGTTTTATTTGGTCCGTCAGCTTTCAAAGCTCATCGTACTTTTCGTTCTTATTGTCAAAATAGTTTGTTTTTAATATATGACTAAAACGTTTAAGGTTAAAAAAGGTAAAAGATTATTCAGTAAGCCCTACCCAATACTTTCCTTTGAAACGCGTAAAATTGTTTGTCCTAATTTATTGTTTGGTCTAAAATCTTTACATCTAACATCCTTTTAGGCTTTTAGATATTACAAAATTCAATAAACATCTATTATGTAGATTAGTTAAGTTAGGTGAGGTTAGTTTATTATGACAATTAAAAAAAAAGTTTCTTTTGTAAAAACCAAATGATTTTTGACCAAACAATACATTAGACCAAACAATGATTATGCCACTCGATATAGACCAGTTTAAATTCCATTAATATAAAAAAGAACACTGTTCCAAGAAACCTGGTCGTCACTAACCAGATTTTACGTAGAAATCGTATTTTTTTGTGATACGTAATAGCAACAGCAAGCACATGATTGTTTTTCCTAAACCAGCGCCCGTTTTATTGCGATTTCTTCTAAATAGATCTCATAGCTAAGACAAACGTATAAAAGGGCCCCTGAGTAATAGTCTCGTGACTTGGCCACTTTCCATGGAACGCTAAAATGGCCGAGATAAATCCCGTCACTACCACATCTAGTGAGCTATCCATATCAGTATCGGCCCTATACGGCAGCGCAATGAACTCAGACCTTGGTCGAAAATAGCCTAACGAATTTAACCAAATTTACACGTGACGTCGAACGAAATTTGTTTAGAGCTTATCTCACATCGACTTCCTGCGCACAATGCCTCATTTTTCTCCGGACAGAAGATAGGAAAATTATCTTTTCACATTCCGCTGGAATGGAATGCTGCGAGCAAATGTGAAAACGTAAACAGAAATCAGCTGTACGTTCCGCTGTTAAGTTATGCTTTTTAAAGCCTCGTACTTTTGCTATAAATGGATTTGCAAGAGGATTTACCATAACGTAACGTTATGGCGCTCAATTTAGGTTCTGTTTTGCGCTGATCGCCAAAAATGATTCGTTTTGCTATCGTAAAGTACTTCAGTTATGACAAGTGTATCGTAAATTGAAAGTATAACGATGATATTGTTACTCCTCTCTTTGTTTATATGGCTCCAAACACCGCGTTAGCTTAATTTTTAACGATTTGTAATCAGTCAACATTGCATAAATCTTTTCGCAAAAACAATCGCAAGAATTTTCGCATCTTTGGCTTTGTTCGCAAAACATGTTTTCTAAAGAAAAAAGATGCCTCCACTTTCCAACTTCTATGGCGTATTTCTTTTTAAGTTGTTATTGATCGATGATTATTACAATTGGAATTCCAACTTAAATTAATTATTGATTATTATTTCATGGTTCACTGCTTGATTAAAAATAAACAGTGATGTCGATCCGTACGTACGATTTGGCTAGTGAGTAATGCACAACGCATTTCGCTTGTATGGCGAGTGAGTCAGAATGGTGTTATGGAGAAATTACGCGTGATAGCTTTAGATCTGACGCTTTTGGAGTACTATTGACTTGTATTTAAGGCGTGTTTTGTACCTCAGGAGGCGGCTTACAATAATAAATTGAGTGGAATTCTTAAATATAATAATCAACTAAACTTTGTATTCATATCTGTGTAATGCAATTTGTCATGGTGTAGCTATTAGTTACAACAAGAAAATATATTTGATTGCACAATAATAATAAATAAGTACTTAAAAGATTTTAAAGTTACAAATAATTCGAAAAGAACTCCAGTCTCGATCAAACATTGCAATACACATATTTCAATTGCACCAATTGAATAATCGAGAAAAACAAAAATATGCAACGGTGCCAGCACTGCTTTTGTAAGGCGGTTCTCCGAAAGCTGCCAACTTTCGGCAGATTTAAAGGTAGTCCTTTTCTATTAGTGTGTAAGTGACAGTTATCTAAGTATAAATCTCCGTAACAATCCTTGACACGATGTATGACTGTGGATGAAGTGAAAGAGATTTAGCAGGATCAGCAGGCGGAAAGAAGTGGTCTCTGCCTACCTCTCTGGGAAACAGGCGTGGTTTATTGAATGTATGTAAAAAAATACAGGTGTCAAAATATTTACAGCTACTTGATGTGACCCTGTAACATTTTATCGTTACAGGCCTTATTATAAGTGCATAAATAAATAGGTATTCGTATGATATATCAACGTTCATTGACTCTTTGTTGATGAAAGATCTCATTAGGACAATTCTTGCGAAACTGATTTATAGTCAAAAGCAACTAAAACGGGTCTCGTAGTAAAGAATTTTGATAGAAAAATGACCCGATTTCATTGCTCTTCAGTATATTTAGAGCCTATTTACTTTCGGTAACTATTAAAAGGTAATAAACACATTTCAATAACACCATGATTTACCTGTCATTATCTACATTCAACTATTACAATAAACCTGGGCTGGGATTCTACACGGTATTAACGATATCGTATTTGACGTGTTTCCGTATTGTCAACGTTTTGATAACTCTTATGTCATTTACAATAATGGCGACAGTGACATAAACTATTCTAAAACACGTCAAACACGATATCGTTATAACGCAGCAGAATAGAGGCCCAGGGATGACGGAAACAAAAGCATAAATCTATTTTCAACTAATTACTGTCCATAAGTCATGAAACCGCGAACTGAAGGGGCTAGTAATATTAACACGTACCATGACTAACGCCGGTTACGTCAAAAATAATAATAGACCCCATTTATCTTGGCTTCAAATAATTTATTGAAGTAATTATGTGATTAGCATCCAGCAGGAATGTTAAGTAACACCGCATGCGTTAGCGCAGGGCGGGAAGACAGAGTTTGCGACTCGGTATTTGTACTAGGTCCCCCTGCGTACTAGGTAACTTTAAAGTATTTAAAATACATTAATTATTTTATAGTGTCCGCAAAAAACAGATGACTTGTAAAAATGGCTGGATCGCTATACGGAATGTCCCAGAAGTTAGTGTACACATTACAACACGGGAAAGCCATTCTAACAATAGACAAGTTGCATTCTACAAACGCAAACGATAACAATTGCAGAATTCAGCAAATAGGTTTAGGATTCATGTAATGTACCTGCTTTAAAATCCATTTTGGGCTTCTTATGATGTGTTTTAAAATTTGTCTTATTTTATTGTAATTGATGATACAGCCTGTTTAATAGTATAATTACTCGTTACTCCTAATACTCCTACACGTAATGAAGTACGTTCCTCCTCCGCCCTATGATCCAGTAGATCATCTTGCGCCGATTTACTCGGTCAATGCGCAAACTCTTGGCGCCAATGTAGCTAGATCATCGCAACGGTAGGCAGGTCGATATTAAACGAATCAGCTGTATACTTAGTCATTTGTAGAGGAAACTTAGTCATCTGCGTTTTGTTGCCCCGGCTATTGTGTACTTAGGTGTAATTGTTATGCAATATTAGAGGACACAGAGATTCCTATTACTAAAGGTAAGAAGAAATCACAAATTTGGTATAAAAACGTTGCACAAACTGATTTAATTTACAAACATATCATTTGGCAAACCGCTTTTTTTCTTAAACTGTAAATATTTCAAGACCATCATGTAGAACTCTATTGGTTAGTTAAGATTCGTTTTATAAAAATCCTGAATTCTCATCAGTTACTGAAAATAGTTAAAGGAAAAATATAGGTTTTTGAAATTAATTAGTTTGTAACTCGTTTTTTAATCAAATGATGGTAAACCTCATCCAAGACTCACGGAACAGAACAGATAACAAAAATAAAGGTAGCAAAAACTATTCTTTTAGTGCATGATTTATATTTCAAATTGAAAATTATGAGGAATTAAAATAACGAACTGAGGCTAATAAACTAATCAATTAAATTTTCACACGAAATTGAATGCCCAAAATAGTTCTATTATTTAACCACGGAATTAAAAAGATAACCTATGCAAGACTGGACGTTGAAGATACTCCGTACAACAATCCAAAGATACTTATAATTGCACGCCTTTCAAGTAAAGCAGATGAGTGTATCGTTATCTTATCGCTGCACGTCTCCGCTGAGCAAATAATAGAATTGTCACCAAAACAATAAGGACAGTGGCCTGGAAATCTACACGGCATCGTTCAAAGCATCGCTGAAGATATTTATAGAAGTGCTGATTACATTTTACGTGGATGACTGTATTTACTATGCTATTGAGTTGAGATCTTTGTTTTCTCATAAGAATAAAACTTTACGCTGTAATTTTACGGTATATCGAAAAAGGGTAACCAGAGCACCTCTCCATTAGAATAATTAAATATCAGGGAATAATTCCACACAAATGAACGTATTCCCAAACTAATCTCTAGGCTTGTGCTGTGGATACACATAGTTATTTTTAAGATTTTCATACTTAAACTTCTGCTAGAGCTTTTGCCTACGACTTCGTCCGTATAAATATCGTTTATCGTTATTCCCGGGTATAAGCTATCTCTATTCCAAATTTCAGCCAAATCCATCCAGCCATTGCATCGTGAAGGACTAACAAACTAACACATAAACTATCGCATTTATTATATTAGTAGGGTACAGTCAAGGATTTTAATGTGTATGCCACTATGGAATCCTGTCATAATGACAGCACCAAACCACATGAAAGAAACCTAAAATTAATGATTAACGCTATCATTATGACAGGGTTTCCATACTGGCATAAGTACTTAACCGTACACAGAAATTCTACACGACTCAGATACAAATACTCGCGCTTATCATAACCCTTAACCAAAATCCCTCCGAACTGAACCTGGACCCGGAGTTTTTTACTTCCCTGCTATCACAAATGGCAGTATCTCGAACAAAACTCCTGTAGCAAGTGCAACTTTATTGCAAACAGGATAGGATTGAATCTGCTTTGGCTAGTGAATTTGAGATACTTCTTATTGGCTTAGGAGGGGTGTGTTAGACTACAAACTAGGCTATCACGTCGTACAAGAACAAGAAGTAAGGCATGAGCTCTTACTTCATGAGGTCCTACCAATACCTGTAAGTTGTGATAGTAGCACCTCGGATACCCGCTGACTGGCCCTAAGCGCTGTTTTTTCTGGTTCTGACACGATGTTAAAATTACTAAGCCAGTGAAATGACAAGCATTAGAGCATTCTATCAGACCTAAGGGTTATCAACGCATTTGCAATCTTGGAATTGCAAATATCCACGAGCCTCTATCCCACTTACGGGAGTACCTATTTGAGCATGTGTACCGTTTACCGATACACAAATTTGTCTGTAAGACTATTATAAAGATGAAAATATAATAATTTATTTGAGGCTATTGTCCATACGATTTGTTAGTCACAGAGTAGTTAATGAATTACGGAATGCTTGGAATGCTAGCAATGTCACACAATAATTTCGTTTATAATAATAAGATTAATAACAACTAAAATTGATAAATAATGAAATTGAATGCGGTTCTGGTGTGTTTACAATGCAATATTAAATCGTGATGGGATTTCTGCTCGAATAAATTAAAAATTTAAAACGTATTTGTATTGTACTGCGAAAACATACAATTATAAGCCACATCAAGACGAAATTTTGCATTGCACACAAGTAAATCCTCTAAATGCAGTGAGTTAATCCATCACATTGTAGAATTTCTCGCAATTTGTCTTCAACAATAAAAAAACGAAAAACTACAACTATGCCAGTTTAGCTATTGTAAGAGGCTAGTTGGACATACTCGTAGGAAGAAGTTGTGGCTTTTGAACTCTGCCGTCTTGCAAAACACAGAGATTAATTCCAGGATCTGATAGCTGAACTTTACTAATCGGAGATGCACTTGAAGAAGAAGTATGAAAATAATTCAATTCATTAATTGTGTGCAGCTATTAGTGGAAGTGTCGAAAAGCAGTAGCGTTAGAAAAGCTTTAATAGCGCTGCAAGCAGAATAACGTCCCAGTTAAAATTATTATAGTATTTACGGGTAGCTGACAGCCGCGGGCGTAAACGCCGCCGCAGCCGATGTGCTGAGTATTTATTATTACTGGTAACTAGTACTGTTAACTAAGTCCTGGTGATACAGAAGTGATTATAAAAGCTGTTAAGACTCCTAGAGAAGCAAATGGGAGTTTGAAATTATATTTGATTCGGCCTAGTATATGAAAAAATAAACATGTTGTTTCTATAATATGTAAGTAGAAAATAATACAGGCGATAATTTATTATTAAAGAAGTTATGGAGAAGGAAGACTTTTTTTAATAAATGTCAGCTTCTTAAGATTTTTTATTACTTCCGATAATAATAGAAATTAAAAATATTAAATTTGTAACTTCTTCCGTTTAGCGAACATTAAAAAAGGAATGGTCAAAAATTACGGCGAAGTGAGAAATAATAATTCAGTGCATTCAGAAACGAAACAGGTGCTCTCCGAGGGCAGAGAGGTAATCTGCCCAACCCCTGCCCTGCCTGCTGCTGTCGGTAGGTCAACTGGTAGAGAATGCCTTACGGCATTAAGTTCGCCTTTTGTATACTAAGAGTATTCTTTTGTGCAATAAAGATTAAATAAATAAATAAATAAATAAACCTCGTTCACTCTCTAATATTCGGCAGCCACGACTTACTTCTGCAACCAGCGCACCAGGCATACCATTATGACGGGCATAGTGCTGATGATGATGTTTTATACCTACTGATGTCTATCTGTCGCTGAAGCTCTGTCTCGTTCAACAATAATAGTAGCCACAATTTTGTGAAACCAAATAGGAATGTTGATTTTACAAGGAAACCCCGTGGACCTCAATTATTACCCAACAAGGATACCCCGGGGCGCAACCACGCCAGTCACGCCGTGATAACATCTTAACTCACACCTCAGAAGAACTGACAGCTCCTGGCATATCTTACGCTAATAACATGCAATTATGGAGGTTTTCATGTAGCTCTGTAAATATGCATTACAGTTTACCAACATGATAACAAAATACTTACATAATTAAATTTTATATTGTTTCGATGTAGGTACATTTTATTCTGTAAATCAACAAGATTTACAGCATTGATTGCTACAATTTTGTGTTAAAATTCGGTATTTTTCAGTGGCATATGAGTTTAAACTTTTTGAATTTAGCAGCGGGATAAAAAGCCTAAATTCATGTTTAATGTTTGACGCTTAGTCATCTATACCTGTGCCAAAATATTTATGCATGCGGTTCTACTCATTTTTTTAAATTATTTTGCAGCTGTTAACATATTTTACGCTTTAGCTTTTGTTTTTGTTTGGTTTAGGTATTCGGTTTTTATAAGCTTTCTTTCATCAAAAAAACAAACGTAGTGTAAGTTAAAACTTTTCTCAATTGTTAAACTAAATTATTTTATTTAAAGATGTAATTATTCACCTCGAAGTTTATTGTTATGAAATTGACCATGATTGATCAGGTTTTGCAATTCTAAATTAATGGTACACAAAAGACACCATTACAAGAAACAATATTAGCTGTCCGAGGTGATAATGTTGAAGTTTGAAGGCTAGAGTGATTGATTGTCGATGTTCAATATATGGCTAAACGGCTGTCAGTACTTTTTGCACTAGACGTTAAACTGAGACAAGCCTTTCAAAGGTAGACGTAAAAAATATCGAATAAGTTAAATGCTTTTATGTTGCGGAACAAGCTATGTATACCTACCAACTTACCGATTATACGATATACGAGTTCTTAACCTCTTTACAAACTTTTAATTTGCAAACTGTTACATGACGATTGAAGTCTTCAAAATTATAATTTTGACTCATCGTGATTTTCACTACGCTTTATCTCGAACATAATATTTTGCTTTATTTTGAACAACTTGTCAGTAATAACTGTTATTACATACATTAAAGAAAATTAGGTCTTAATACATTTGATTGTTTTTATTACAGTTTTATCGCTTTTGCGGGCGATAATGTCGCTGTTCACACCTTAATAACAGGCTTGCGGGTCGGTTTAGTGCTAGCGCTTATGATCTTAATTTAAAGACATGGCTATTGTGTTTAAGTTCCAGATAAACCACTAGATATTTTAAATAAAATCGGTAATGCGAAAAATATAAGGTTTAAGGTTTAAGATACTCTATTCTCATGAGATTTACAATCACTTACTTTAAAACAAGCATTCCGTAAAACTATTTTTATTCGGTGAGCGTAGGCGGATACTCATGCTAAGACGACAAATAAAATAAAACAAAGTAAAAACATAAATAGCAAAACACTAAATACACATATTTTCACCAAAACATTCAGCAATTTTAAATATATTCCTTATAAATAGTTTACCACTTCTAAGAGTAAAAAGAACGAACAATCTCTAAAGTGTTGGAATTAATTTTGATATTATTATTTCATGACACATTACATCATTTTATTATTTATATTGACCCTTTCTTGGCACCGCCGTAGTCAAGTAAATCCGGAAGTCGTGTTCAAAATTGAGAAAATCTCCAAGATGGCACGTGAACATTTATCGAGTTAAACCCATAAACAATGACAAATTGCCGACATAATAGTGGTAAGGACGCGGGTTCATAACTGTCATGTCATCGCCTTTTACAGCACTTGTCGCGTTGACATTTATTACAGCAAATCTTACATGCGGTTTTGTTGCTTCACACACATTGTATTCAAAAATCCTCTCTTTTGATTGCCAAAGATGAATGTTATTTTGCATAATGTAAACCTCCATGTTTGTGTATATACAATTATTCAGCTACATTTACAATAATATACCTAATTGGCAAGTAACGGATGTGCCTAATGTAAATCGGTATTTCAAACACAATGTTTGCAACACGTTAAGGACTTAAGAATTTTCTGTTATTTGCCAGTTTACTGCTGGCGGCGTGTGTGAGGTTAGATAAAAACGTAAAACTGCGAATCTACAGTATGCCAATACTGAAATTGCTTTTGCTTGTGGAATTTGACTGATAACACTTTGACTATCTGACGTCAATAATGTTTTAATAATACGTAATTCCATCATGTGTATACTGTTTTAATTATACGTAATTCCATTATAGGTAATTCAATACTGTTTTAATTTAACGTAATTCCATCATCATAGATGACAGCGTTTTCACATCTTGTCTTTTTATTGACCATGGAATCATTTATTAATACACTTTATTTAGTTTCCTTTAAATTGTTTTTTTTTACATACAGTCAACCCAACTTTCTAAGTTACTTGAACAATATTTTAAGAAAATTCTCTATTGATTTTTATTAAACAAACGAACAACTCATCTAAATACCTTCTGTTACTTGGTGTACTATGGCAAAGGCTTGGAATGGCGGAAAATTGGAGTCGCTGCAATTTACCAATTAGTCACTCTGATCGGACAATCACGCTTCACGCTCGTGCCCTTTGCAACCATTATTCTGTTTAGCACTGATCGGTTGTGATCTTATTGTTCTACCAAGAATAATTTAATTATTTTTTCGTTGTGCTTGGACGCTTTGAACACTTGCGATTCCCTTCCTTGGGTGTTCCTTGGTTATGGTGATCAATTGATCACTTACTTTCAGAAGAAAAAGAAACATTATTTGTTTAGTGATAACAGTAGTTCGCCGATGGTTCTAGCTAAGACAATATAACATAATTTTAAGTTACTAGTTAACATGCATTTAGCACCAAAAAGTCAATCAGCAAGGCATTATCAACTACTTAAAAGCACAGCGCTGATTTTCGTAATTTGCCTCTTTTAAAAAAAAAAAACATGACCACTATACATATAAGTTTGTCTCTAAGGTCTGATACAAATTATATAGGTAGTGTTGTATTAATCTAATAATCAATATGATGCTGGACAACAATTATATAGAAGCTGTCAGGGAAGAACTTACCCATTATTTTTCTAAAGGCTACTAATGCGTTTGTAGTTTATTTCTAGTCGCAGTAAGTTAACTGCGGCAATTTATTATCGCGGGCCCTGTTCACTACTTTACATCTAATATCATGTATAAAGTATTTTGATGTAGGAAACACAGTTTCATTTTCTTCTTTAGTAATGTTGTGCAGATGAGCGTTGTATTATTGGATAAAGGAATAGTTTGCATTAGACAGCCGTAACAGGCTACTTTAATTGGCCTGTCAAAATGTTCAGTATTTTGATATAAAATCGCACTTAATATTTATCTTTTAGAATTAACAGGCGTTATCTAGGCTTTGAAGGAGTTATTTCGTTATAAATCTTGGTTTAATAGCTTAATCATTTGTCTGACGCAGACGTCAGGTTAATGCTACGGTTTCCCTGGTTATCTTGTTATTGGGTATTTGTTTTATGGAGAGAGCATTTGATGCAGAAATAAACTTTCCAATATAACGACGAAACCTCGTCTTAATATTTGAGATTTTCTTACATTTAATTTTTTCCTTGTTAGTTGCATTATTATTATTATCTTCAATCATCGCTTCAGTATGAAATACATACATACATACATTTAAGTATTTAGAGTTTTATTCACTCATAATCATCTTCTCCACTTATATTTTTATGTCATTAGTACTTACCATTCAAGTATAAATCTAGATTTAAAAAGTATTTACGAGAGGAAAGCAAGCAGAACTAGTATCTCAACAACTTTACAAGCTTGACAAATGCACGTCTAACTCTGGATTGATTGCATCGACACTATCGCAACTGCTCTAAAATACCGGATACAATTTAAGTCGCCAGTCCTTTCAATTATGCACGAAGCGACTTCAAGCCACTTTTATCTGGTGGGATGGCGATCAGGGAAATTATACGGTCGGCAACACGATTTCTAAGTACAACTACTAATTGGGACTCAGCGAATTGCTTTCACGAGGAAGTTTGAGTACTATATTATGGAAAAACTACATTTACCGGGAATACTGGCAGTCAAGAAAGGCGCGAAGCTGCTTGCATTTAGATGGAAAAAAATACGTTATATTTGTACTTAAACGACACAGTGAATTGTACATTAATTTAAATTGTATTAGTGGGCCCGTCTACCTATTTCTTTCGCTAATATTAAGAGCATTTTTTTTTAAATGAGGTTTTCTATGGAATCCACTACAGTTTTAGACCAGGTAAAATTACCTGGTCTAAAACGGCATTTCAACAATTTTTTGTATGGCATTAAATGCAAACATAGATTCAAACCTTGAGATCACATTATGCTCACCGGTCTTCAGACCCAATTTATCATTTCGTGATGCCGATATCTAAACTGACACGGGAGGTTGCAATTTCCATTCCTTGCAACGATTCACGTTTTGTCGGACACAGAGCGTGTTTCAAATATTTATCATCTTTGGAAGCAATAAGAATATTTGAGCGAAATGGTTCAAATATTAGAAGCTGCACTAAGCATTTACTGCTTCACGTGACACTTTTGTCAATTTAGGGTGACCTTTTTAAATGCTAAACAATAGACACCTATAAAACTAGTCTGCAACGAAACAGAAAGTTATTCACAACACAATATATAAGTATTTACTTTGTAATTGTGAGCAGCTTTGCAAATACGAAATTATGTCAGTAGCAAAATATGTAATTAAATGGAGAAGGTGATGACAGCATTACAATATAAACATGTGTCTTGTTTTATTGAAATAAGGATCATTATTACGAAGCAGAGCATTTAAGTCAGTCATCGGCATGCATGAACACATTGTTTGTCTTTTGCATTCTTGTGTATTTCATATAATTTTGTGCACAGATACAATTTTATTTTTCAAGAACCATTGATGTCTTTTCGTAATTGTAGCACGATAATCCTACGCAAAAGTTCCAACTTTAAGACACAATAGAAGGTTGCTTCAGAAAACGCCAAGGGTTTCTTAGGGCACGTTTTTTAACCGACTTCAAAAAAAGAAAATTTTCGGTTCTTATTTTTAAACAATAAGTATATATAATATTTCCCGACATTAAGAGGCCGTATACGAAATAATGCCAGTTTTGCTTGTTTTCGTGATTTTACAGTTTAAATACTGCTTTTCTATAAGTTTTAATGCACATCATGATATATAATTTCAGTTATGATCGAATAAATGAGTTACGAATGAATGAGCTACTTTTTTATCTTTGTCGAGAATTTAAATTCGGGATTTAGGTTATTTTAAAACATTATACATTGCTTTTTAATTTTTAATTTTTGTATGTTTTTTTAAGGTAATGGATTTATTTAGAACTGAAGTTTATTACTGTTCTTTTAATTTTATGAACGAGTGTTTTAAGAAGCCGAAATTTAAAACAATTTTTTGTCCATTTTCTATAAAAATTTACCAAGTACATAATTTTTTTACTCAAAAAAAATATTATGAAGGTGGTAAAAAGTAATTCATACATTTTTTAGACAACTTTTACAATCAATTGCTATTTTTTCATACCTTTAAGACGTCAAAACGATTCGTGAATATGCGATATTCTAAACCTCTTACAGCAAAATTCACGAAATAGTCGCCGGTTTCAGGTCGATTAATCAAAATTAAATAATAAAAACAAAAAAGTATTTCATACATTCGTTGAAAATCGAAATTAACTTTCGTGTTGCGCATTAAAATTTAAAGAAGTAAAGTATTTCAACAGTAAAATCACGAAAATCAGCGAAATCGGCAAAATTTTGTGTACGGCCTCTTAACGTAAAGCTATGACGACACGTTGATTTAAATCCCGGTAAGATATTTGTGTGATGAGCGCGAGTATCTGTTCCCGAGTCTTGGATGTTTTATAAGTATATATATATATGTATGTATTTCTCTATATAAGTAAGTTTATCATTGTCTAGTACGCATGGTACAAGCCTAGAGCTTACTTTGGGACTAGGTTAAATTTTGTGACATTTTCCTTTGGACATTTGGAGTCAGTTTATCGTTTTTTAAACATTTATTATTACTAAAATGATATCAGTCATTCTCGAACAATATTTTTTCATTTCTATTAAACCAGATTATTATTCTCTTCCAGGCTATATCTAATCGTCTCACCCATCTCTTTCTACAAACTTACACTTGTAGCTTTAGGGAATTAGCTGAGACTAACATTGTATCGGTATTTCTAATGACACTCTCTTTAACTCTCACTAGATGACGCCCGCGACTTCATCCGCGTTGAATTAGTTTTCCGCTCCTCCCCCTGTGTATGTAGACGACACTATTAAATCACAATTTGATAGAGTCGTCTATATTATGTCCAAGACCTCGTTTATCGCTATTTCCTCGAGAACTGTTCAATTTTCCGGGATAAACAGTATCTTATGACCTTACCTTAGGTATCTCCAGTTAGTTCCAGAGATTAGCGCGTTCAAGGAAACAAATAAACTTTTCAGCTTTATATATTAGTATATATCAACGCCAGTCTACAACAGGAGGGTTATTATGAGCTAGCTATGCATTTTACCATGAGCGTAAAGGACAGAGCTATGGCAGTTATATAGCTCTGCCCTTTTCTCTGAGCTTAAACAGAACTGCATAGTTTTGTCATAATAACCCCCCAGGATATTATATCAATGCGAATCCATTTTGTAAAACTAGGAAATTGCACTAAATTCTAGGAAATGTCAGCATTAACTGTGTATTTAAGTTGATATATGTATAATAAAAACGAGGTTCAACAGGCTGTCACGTAATACAGACAGACACTGGTAATAAGCACTCTATATAAACCAATAACTTGTCATCATGGGCACAATTAATTCGTCGTTGCTGTTGCAGTTCTGTTGCATTTAACGACTAGGGATGCGCCATGGCAATTCCAGTATTATTTTATCGATATTCATATTCATAATTTAAATTACAAGTCAAAGTTAAAGTACATGTAATAAACACTATTAGTGCGGTGACTTTATTTGAAACGTAATTCATTGTAAAATAAATGTCACAATATCATAACGAAAATTATAAATGGTAAAATAAAACTAAATTAAAGATACAGAACGCTAAAAAAGATCATAGAAATTGCGCGAAAAATTAACAATTCCGAAATTTATACTAATTCCTAGGTTACGGATCGCAATCCTCGGTAATTAGTTTAATGATTTTTGGCAACCACTACACAAGCCTAGCCTAAGGTACATATTAAAAAAAAAGTCTTATTAATCAGATACAGACATCAATGGGTTATCAATACGTTCATTATAAAAATCTAATTTATTAGGTAGGGAGCGCTGAACTTCACATAATCCTTTCAGTCTTCCAAAAAGAACTAACTTTACTACTAAAACCCAATTGCCGTTACTTTGTTTAGTGACAAAAATACCTTTAACGTTTTTTGTTATAAGAAGTCAAGACAAGTCAGGTGCAATTTTGTCGTCAGCACTTCATTCCTTCTCCATCAAACAAGTCGAGGCGGAAGAGGATGTAAGTACTTTGCGCGAGCGGTGTTGCCTGTCACAATAAACAAGACGGGTAGACAGGACGACTGAGACAGTTTCGTCCATGGTATGTAACTATTTGATATTTAGATGGTAACATTTGTTTTCATGAAAGGTAATTTAAGGTTTTATATGAATCAAGTTGACGTCACGATAAAGCTACAGTTACATATGCTCTAGAATAGCATGCTAAAAAGCGTGCTTTTAGTATGCTTAATATGAGCATGCTTATGAATTGTTTACATTTGCTAACAATAAGCATGCTACTTTTATACACAGGGTAATTTTTTAATAGGGGCACAAATTTTAATATTTGCTTCGCTATTGTTAATCAATAACACATGTTGTGTTATTTTTACTCTAGCTTAAAAAATATTAGAGATATTGCCGATTCAATGATTCCACTAACTTAATGATATTCATGGACCCTCTAAGGCGAGGAGAGGGGAGTGTTGTTAAGTAAGTTAATAAATTAAATTTCAAATTTAGAATATTAGTAGGAGAGGGGCTTGTTGTCTGATAAGCTGTATATGAAATTTCAAATTTCGAATTTCAATACAGTGTGTCACATAGGTACCTACAGCTTGATAACCCATGTCATCATTTCTAGTGTGACTTTGTGTCCACACGAGAAGGTAAAAAAGAGATAATTTGCATCAAAAAAATTGTTTTAAATGTTTTTGGCGTAATATATTATATTAACGATACAAAATCATATGTTAAAATTACCCTGTATAGCAAGCATGCTCAATAAGCAAACCTGTTCACACGCGCTAAAAGCACGCCCCCCCACCCGCGCTGCAAGTAGCATGCCCAAAAACCGCACGACCGTCGATTTTTGAGCAAACTCGAAATGAGCATGCTCATTATTAGCAATGTTGCGACACACATACATACTACTAAGGAGCAATTGCTCGATAGTAGCATGCTTTCGTGCTAGTAATTAGCATGTGTAACTGTAGCTTAATCTTAATTAATAGTGCATACGAAGCTAGCGGTCGCGGGTTCGATTCCATGTGTGCGATGTGTCATGAGCGCAATTATTAAATTTGTTTGTGTGTGTGTGTTTTTTTAGTTTTTTAAGTGTGTATTTTTCAATAAAAGTATGTTATTTATTGTCTAGAATCCAAAGTACAAGCCAAGACCTTGGTATCCCTTCATAGTTTTAAAACAGTCTTTAATAGTTTTTACATTAAAATCGAAACAAATTAAGCTAGAAATTTAACTTTAACGACCTACCTATACAATATCAACTTAGAAAGGCCTGTACCTGTACAGTAATATGACAATATTGATAATACAACGGAATAGTGTCCAAGACAACTAAAACTTTCGCTAGACATACTGCTAATGTTTTAGGTTGCTAATCCATGTTTATGCAACTCTTGTTAACTTTATTAATACATATTACGCCCGCGCCGTAACCCCTTTGGAAAATTAAGTCATCAATGCAGCTGCGTCATTAGCAAATATTATCTTAATTCGTTAATTATGAAGATAAACAGTGCATTCCAGATGAGTCCCGGTGAGTCAGGCACTCTAGCCAAGGGGCCATATGTGCCCTATGCTGACTCCTAAACCAGAAGCAGACGCATCTGTAATTTAACGGCTAAATCAAAATCCGAAGTCATAGCAATAAGGATGTATGTTGGAATATTGAAGTAGATAAGACGTTTTGGCTTGAAATTGTTTAGTATTAAAAAAGTGAGGCCTATATAAAAATACAAGGCAAGTACGATAAATTAGGGGTCAAAAACTATCGTATTACGAGGACCGGGTTTTTTTTTAATAGCGACTACCTGAATTTTTGTTTTTTTATTTTTGTATAAAATTTATATTTAAGTACGTAAATTTGTATTTTTTTTTTAATAATTTCCAGTATTTAGTTTTTTGTTTTCTATTATTATCTCCGATTGTAAATTTACTTCTTTTTATTTCATGATGATGTTGAGCGTATTTTGATGGCCTATTTCTTTATCTTAATATTGCCTAGGTAGAATTGAAAACGCGTTTTCCCGTTTCTTATCTCAAATATATCCGCGGTAAATCCCTAAGGATAAGACTTGGGTTTCTCGATATTTGTTTAAAAATCTTTTAGTTGGTACTATTCGTATTTATGTAACGTACTGGGAACGGAAGGAATATAACTTGAGACTACTTAAGAGGGACGTTTGCAACACATTATATAATAAAAAAAATGCTTTGTACGATTTGCCCTAAAGTGACTTACAATTTTCTTACAATTTGGATCTTGTGCGTTAAATTTTTATATAATATAGGTTTTTTAAATCTCTTAAATTTGAACAAGGCGTTAACGTACGTGTGTGTGCGAAGCGGCTCTGGTGCGTAAATAGCGCCATCGGCAGTGGTAACCACTTTCCATCAGATGGCCGTGTGCCTGTCTGTTTGCCTAACTTCAAAACTTCTTTGTTTGGGTACAAAAAATATTTAATCCATAACTGGGTAAAAACTTTTTATTCATAAAAGTCAACTAACTAATAACTAAAAAACCTATTAATTTCCAACATGTTGCAAAAACATTTCACAGTATTCCGATACTACATCTGATGTGCCGTTATGGACCCAAGGACCAAGACCCTTCCTGGTGTCGATTTTACAACCGTTACTATACCAAACTGAACCAAAACTCGAAAACTTTATCTTTCAGAAGGTCGTACTTTACTCAACGACGTCGTAGGAAAAACATCTTTGTCATCTGTAACTTAAATTTTAAATCAAACTCACGCGGGACGCTCTGAAAATGCTATCTATGGAAGGTCTTGCTAAGCTGGTGAGTCAGACAGCAATCGACAACAATTACTGTCAAACAATGCAACCGATTTTCCGTTAGAGCCTGCAGCATTAGTCAGATGTGGCCAACCGTTTCTGCTAGTGCTCGTATTGGCGCATTAGTTTAGTATACGACCTAAAACTGTGTGCTTAGTCTGACGCCGATGATAAATTTATGATATGCAGGGTGTTCTTTCATTAAGGGTTTTATTTAGGATTTGTTATAGAATATTTTTCGTTTATGTACCGTAATCGGAGACAGAATTTCCCCAAAAATTAAATTAACCAGCTACCTATTATAATGACCTTATATGAATTGTTGAAATGTTATTAGATTAGAATGCGATATGGCATCCAGTTTGACAGATGAAACTCATGCATATTTGTGTATTTTTTCAATATTGCAGCTTGGGGTTAGGTGCTTATGTTAATAATTTGATAACCATTTACAAAAAAAAAAGAACTAAATTCAATTTGCAAAAACCAATACCATGTTACTAAAACCAACAGCCATACACACCACTAAGACCGGTACCACTAACATACTGTCGCGATTGCTATCACTTCCCAACCACACCTGACCCTCATTCCACATATCCTTGCTAGCAGCGGATGGGTTTTATAGCCTCATGGTCATGTTAAAGTCGCTATCATTACAGTACGATCACTTAAAGTTTGAAACTCGGCATTTCTAGGTCTTAGTCGGCAAAGCTTTGTTTTTCACAATTACAAAATAATAATAATAATAATAATAATAATAATCACAGAACAATCTCACACAAATTGACCTAGTCCCAAACTAAGCTCTAGGCTTGTACTATGGGTACTAGACAACGATAAACATACTTATATAGAGAAATAAATACTTAAATACATAGAAAACATCCAAGACTCAGGAACAAATACTCGTGCTCATCACACAAGTATCTTACCGGGATTTGAACCCAGGACCCCTAGCTTCGAAGGCAGGGTCACTCCCAACTAGGCTAGCGTGTCGTCGCAATAATGCAACGTTAATAAAATAAACTGAATGCATGTTTATTTCGACAACACGCTAGCTTAGTTGGGAGTGACCCTGCCTTCAAAGCTAGGGTCTTGGGTTCATATCCGGGAGCACGAGTATTTTGTTCCTCTGCTTTGGATGTTTTCTATATATTTAAGTATATATTTCTCTATATAAGTAAGTTTATCGTTGTCTAGTACCCATAGTACAAGCCTAGAGCTTAGTTTGGGACTAGGTCAACGGTTCGTGAGCATTCCTGCTAATCAGCAGCATCTTCTCTTTTCTAGGGCGCTGTCCTACCCCTGCTCGTACGTCGCTACACCCTTATTTTTATATTTATGATGAAAATAAAATTAAATGACATTAATACCTACCAATCACGGTTGCAGCAACAAACAGTTGAGTTTATGTTGGGATATAATTCACTTTATTTTTTGGGCCAATGAATTATAATTTTTTAGTCAAATCTGTTCAATTCTTAATTCAAAGACAACCAAATGTTTATTACAGTAACCCCCCAGGTCCTTTACTTAAGTTTTTACCTATAAGTAGGTACTTATAATTTTTACTTCCGATCTGTTCCGATAGATACCGAGAAGGGCCGAGTCCCTTACTTTAAGTAATCGTACTGTGCCATTGTGTGAGGCTGGGTGATGGATCAGCGCCTCGGGGTACGAACGACAGGGATACAAACTGCGGGAAACCTCGCAATTTGAGTTGCCTAAAGCAACCGCGGCGTGATAAAGATATCGTATTAGATACGGTTCGCTATACGAGTATGAGCCTGGTTTAGGTAAAACACTTAGAAAATGTTGAGAATGTTGTAAAGGTTATAGACGACGTGTTGGTCTAGTTGGATGTAACCCAGCATGGTCGTTTTAAAAAAAATGAACATAGTTAAAGGTTTAATGAAAACAAAATCACGATCGCGTCCTTTATATAACGAAAGTTAGTCATACAACCTGTATGGGTAACTTTCGTCACACAAAAGAAATCAAAAATCTCTTCTTTCTTTAAATTAAAGTCCTTAACTATGTACTTTTTTTTTAAAACGTCCCGCCTACAAAGCTATGGGTCCCGGGTTGATTCCCGGTATGGGCAATGTTTGTGTGATGGGCGCGAGATTTGTTCCGCAGTCTTGGATGTTTTCTATGTAGTTTTGGACTAGGTCAATTGTTGCGAAATTGCCCCCTGCTCTTTTTTTTAGATTTAAATTTGTGATGGTGTATGTAGAGAATTCCATAGAAAATTCGATCTCAGGTGCAATGTTGAGTAAAACGATTTTACACATTACAGTAACATTTTTGAGCTGGGTTTAAATTGATTTAAAACAAAACCACTCCACAGGATTTCACTTTAAACTAATTATTATATGAATTGTGATTAACATCTCTACTATTATCATGATAGTAGAGCCTACCTTTAGGCTGCACCGAGCGTCCAGTGGTGCCCTCAGTACTATTAGTGTGTTTATAATAAATAAGGATGGTACTTTGTTGTACAAATGAATTTACAATTTATTGGATATAATGACATAGGAAATAGAACACGTGCCTTGCCGTAAGCAGGTTGTAAAAACCGCATAGAGAGTATAATATAGACCATACCATTGCCATGGATTCGTATTGAAAGTGTTTTTTTTAAATTATAAATCTTCCTTTATTCTATATTGATTAAATTCCAAAATTGTATATTGTATCGATTGTGGCTAAGAAATTTGTTGTATTCCCTTTAATGTTTCTTAAGTTATTATTCCCTTTTATTCTATATTTGATAAATTATGCAAAGCAGTTTCATTAAACAAAACAAGACCTTCCTTTACTGCAGCATACTTACATGCATAAGTTATACCGACTATTAAATATTACTTCTAACGCCATCTATTGTCGAGTAGCGAAACTAAAACTCACTAAGTTTTATAATTATGATTTTAATAAAGGTGTTGTGCGTGCAAGGCCTTTGGGTTTGTTCTTCTCTCTTATTTGCTCTCACACTGTTATGCAAGCCTAACCGACTTTACCCAAACCCATAGTCTTTTTAACAGCTTTTGCACTTATAAGTAAAATAAATTGCTTTTACTACTTACACTGTTGTTAACAATAAAACTAATTGTTACAACGTCAAGTCATCAAGGTTTAATATCCGCTGAGATTTAAATACCAAAGTGACAAAAAACTTGTCCCTTCAATTATGTTTTTGTGACTACCAAGGGTTCATTGTTGAAAGGCGACCGCCCGTAGGGTATCCATATCACGGCCGCTAATTTGTCAAATCGACACAACCTGATAATTTATTGAAGTTATTTTTATGCTCAAATAGCACAGTAAAGTTACTTAGCGTTATTTTGATTTAAATGGATTAACATGGCACTAAATGACCAAGACCACCGGTGAAATTACTAGCATAGAGGCATTCCATCTTAGTCCTCAGGGTTGGCAACGCATTTGAGGTCTTAGGATTATAGTCTTGAGAATTCAAATGTCTATGGGTCTCAGATTCCACTTACCATCAGGTGGCCTGAGTGCTCGTGTGCCTTCTCCTTAACATAAAAAAAAAAAATGGATCCCGATAAAGTAAATTCAATATCAAATTGTTCGTATTTTTTAATGTACTAAACTAACAATGCAATAATAACAATGCGCGGACGCTAAATCTAACTTTTAATTTCTAATTATTATTGTGACTTTGGGTTGTATTACTTGTTCTTCTTCTTCTTTTTCTTCTTTTTTAATTAATGGCGGTCCACACAGTTATTTCGCCAATGTCAAGTGAATAGAGTAAATCAGTAAAAAGAATAAATCAAAAGTAAAAGCCGGGCATTTTTCAATCGGCCATCTTCCCTCCCCCCACTTTATGTTTAGGTTGTATTACTTTATTTTAATTTTCATTAGTTTTAAGCAGTGTTTTGTTATTGTTATATTTCTTTTGCTGTTTTTTGCCATTTAACTCTCATACGGGTCCAGCTGCAAATCAGCGCTGGGACTTCGTAATGCTTCACGCTGAGCTGGCATACCGTTTCGGCTATTACCATGTTTTAATTACTTAGAGCCCTTTCACACTAGCGTTTTTTCCAGCGGTTTCTCGGCGGAGCGTTAACGCGACCAGAATGCTGCGAGCACGCGACCGAAACGCGGCGTGATTATTATAAGAACTGCACAACGCGTCATGCACGTCGCGATTTTTTATCCGTTGCGGCACGGTCGCGTGCACGCCGCGTTTTGCAATTCATATCATAATCACGCCGCGTTTCTGTCGCGTGCTCGCAGCGTTCCGGTCGCGTTCCCGCTCCGCCGAGAAACCGCCGACAAAACGCTAGTGTGAAAGGGCTCTTATGGATGGCCCCGTGTGGTTCCCGGGTTAGAATAGTGCCACTCCAAGTCTTCCCGTGGATGTTGTAAGAGGCGACTAAGGGAATAAGGGCGTTGGACTTGCAACCTGTCACTAATACACTAGTAAACTTCTTGGCCTGATTGTGCAAAATGTGGATATAGAATTATATACAAGTCTTTTTAGATTTGTTGGTATTTCTGTAGCTCTGCCTACCCCACTCTGGGAATGAAGGCGTGATGTTATGTATGTATGTATGTAATTACTTATAATGTTACTATTGTTTTTATTTCCTTATAATCACGCCTTCAATCCTAGAGTGCAGTCGGCAGAGCTACAAACATATTAACAACTCGAACTAACAAAAAGATTGGTTCATAATTTTGTAACCACATTTTGCACAATACCCATTTTACACTTGGTACCCCGAGTAAAATACTTGTAAAAAATATATCTATAAGTGCTTATATCCGGGAGCTTCCTGCAAAATGATCCAGTTTTTGTGTTAAAGTAAGTGTTCAAAATCATCGAAAAAGCTGTCTTTTATATTATGTTTATCTTCGTGACTCCGTTATCTACTGTTGAAAAATATGTTATTATTACTAAATAAATATCAAATAAATATCACAGGACAATGTGACACAAATTGACCTAGTCCCAAAATAAGCTCTAGGCTTGTACTGAGGGTACTAGACAACGATAAACTTAATTATATAGAGAAATTTATACTTAAATACATAGAAAACATCCAAGACTCAGGAACAAATAGTCGTGCTCATCATATAAATATCTGCCCTTACCAGGATTTGAACCCGGGACGCTAGCTTCGAAGGCAGGGTCACTACCAACTAGGCTAGCGTGTCGTCAAACTTAATGAAGGCTAAGTAGTAATTTCTTCGACAAGTGGTATTCGTCACTCTAATAGTCAAGATAAATTTCTCTGCACAAACCACCAAACTAATATCTAACCTAACCTAACCTAAGATTAGACACATTGTAGCAAATGTTGCGATTTTTAAATCAACAAAAAGCATAAAATCTAAGAGATTTAACAATACCAAAGCGTGACGTCACGGTTGAATGTTTCATACTTCAATACTAGCAGTTGTTGTGACACTTTGTAAAAAGGAACGACTTTGACTTGGTAGTCATCTAGCCAGGGCCTCTATACAATACAAAACAATTGATTGTCCACGAAACAAAAACATTATAGCCTGACAAGTTTCTATTTGGCCCTATTTCAATACAAGTTTGTATTGAAATAGGGCCAAATAGAAACTTGTCAGGCTTTACAGAGAAATAGCACAATTCTATTGCGTTGCGTTATAACGATATCGCGTTTGACGTTCTTAAGAATCGTTTATGACTTGGTCGTCATTGTTGTAAATGACAAAAGAGTTATCAAAACGTTGACAATACGGATACACGTCAAAGACGAGATCGTTATTACCGTGTAGAATCCCAGCACTGTTATATTTTGTATTAATTTATGGTCGGACATGAGCAAATTGTCTTAGTAAATTGACGATTTGCTTATAGGTTTTTTTATGGCATGGACAAGGCAAACGAGCACACAGGTGATCTGAAGGTGAGTTGGCTCTAAGGCCCATAAACATTTGTATCTCATGACTGCAATCCCAAGACTTGAATCGTTAATAGATAGACTAAAACAGGCCCTAATGACAAGAGATTTTAAGTCACCGGAGCGAAGCAAAGGTATATTTCGAGTGGTATTATGGTTATATTTTTGAGTTGAACACTTAGAGTGTTTTCAGTTTAACCGGGAGAAAAAAACGTCTGAAATTAATTACAGGCATTTTGTACGTCGGTGTCTGTTTAAGTGTTACAATATTTTTGCGATTTCTCTCTGTTCCATTAAAATAAGTAAAATAAATTGCTTTTACTACTTACACTGTTGTAAATAATAAAACTAATTGTTACCACGTCAAGTCATCAATATTTAATATCAGCTATGATTTAAATACCAAATTGACAAAAACCTTGTTCCATTCAATTATGTTTTTCGGGGTGATAACATTTTAAAGGGAATTCGAATTACTAATTATTATTCGTCCTACTGCATCTTTAGTCCATAATCAAGACATTTTACTTTGAACTTTATTTTCTTATCTATCTAGTTAATTTTAATTTGTTTCAAAGTTAGAAAGGGCATTTAAGAGCAAAGGTAATTGAATTTTATTCCCTTGATGTTAGATTGAAATTCCCACTTACAAAAATCTGTTTGTAGTATGATGGGCGTCACGAGGATAAATACAATCCTAACCTTACCCAACCACAGGTTTGACAATCAAAAAAATGGTAGGACTTAGCTGAAATCCACTTTAGGACAAATAATAATTCGGACTTGCGTTATGTTAGGACAAAATGTTACTATGGATAGCGAGAGACACCCTTGTATTGCATGGTTTCATTCTTGTAAAAAATCCGTTTGCAATAACTTAAAGACGAGTGACTATAAAAGGAAACCATTTTCTGTGATAGCTATGTTTATATGCATAGTATGATAGAACAAACCAGATCACAGGCCATTTAGTAGTTCATTTTACTGTGAGCGTAAAGGACAGAGCTATGGCAGCTATATATCTCTATCCTCTTTTCTGAGCGTAATTCAGATGCATTAAAACGATATCGTGTTTGACACGTTTAAGAATCGTTTATGTCACAGTCGCCATTATTGTACATGACATAAGAGTTATCAAAACGTTGACAATACGGAAACACTTCAAATACGATATCGTTATTACCGTGTAGAATCCCAGCCCTGTATAGTTATGTCATAATAACCCCGCAGTACCCGTAGCCTTCATTAACAGTTTTGATTATAGATATAAAACATGCACCATACCTTACAAGAGCCCTGTACGCAGATGGCTCTGAGGCCAGGCCTGGTGCACGGGGTCCCGTCAGCCACGAGGGCCAGGGACGCGTAGAACTGCTGCCCCCGCGGCCGACAGTTGAGGGTGCAGGGGGAGTCTCCTGAAAAACCAACATGAAAACAGTTGAATAATCATAATTACACTATTGTTCCAAATTGAAACCTGAAAATGTGGGTCTGTATTGTTACGGCTAATCAACAGAACCGCTTTTGATGAAATTTCGTATAGAGTACGTTTCTTTTTAAAAGAGACGGAAAAAAAATTGTCGGTCCGTTGCAGAAGTTTTAGGGAAATAAAGAAAGAAAGAAAATTCATTTATTCGTGACACACAGACCAACAAATAGGAACAAAAATACATCACACGCACTAAACTAATACAATTAAACTGAAAAAAAATAAACGAACAAATAAAGGTCTTTTAGGCGTGTTATAGATAGGTCATGTCCTTACTGGTCGCACCGTGAAGACAATTAGTTTCAAGATTTTTTTAGGCATAAAGTAACGAGTGACTGAATACATCGCCCAAGATGCAATAAGACAGACCTCAAACAACCTTTAAAGGGTTTTCGTCTATTTTCCATCCTTATATCTCAGCCACTTAGTTACATATTTGAACGTGGCTAAAATGATCCCGATTTTAAAACAAAAAACTTTTTTTGCTACCTCCTATAGTCGTACCGATGTCGCATCTTTAGGTTAAGCAATTTATGGCATTATTTTTAATACCAGATCGAAATAGCACCTCACCATCGACATAGGGTACCCAGGTATAGAATCTGCCGCGGAACGGGCGCCGGTCGTAGACAGCGCACTGCTCTGCACGGGAGTCGCCCGGCGCGCCGGGGCATGGCTGCAAATGACCACAGAAACCATGTCATAAATCTGGCCAGCATTTATAAGGCAATATAGATAAAAAACAATTTAAAACTTAGGACTAAAATTCAATAGTTAAAGGGTCAAACTGATAATTTGTGGGAAATATCAAGATTGGAACATTTAAAGAAAGTAGTACTACCAATTTGTCCTCATTGATCTTTTTCAAGGGTATTAAGGAGTGGAATTTTTATTCCAATTCAAGTACCTAAAGCTTGTTTGGGTTATTGAACTTGTTTTCTCGAAAAACTTGTTTAACATAGAATCCATCAAACTTTTCTATTCGTTTTCTCCCTGAAGTGACTGCGTTCTGCTGGTACTCGATCAGGCAGGGTTACCAACAGTTCTTTATAGGTCTATTGTTGCGAGAGAAAGAACCACCAAATATTTCTGATCTAGTGGTGGTAGGACCCTGTGCAAGGTCCGTCCGGATCGCCAATATCCAAACCACCCGCCAAGCAACAGTGTTTGCATTGTTGAGTTCCGGTGAGGGGATAAGACAACCGGTGAAATTACTAGCATAGAGGCATTCCATCTTAGTCCTCAGGGTTGGCAACGCATTTGAGGTCTTAGGATTATAGTCTTGAGAATTCCAATGTCTATGGGTCTCAGATTCCACTTACCATCAGGTGGCCTGAGTGCTCGTGTGCCTTCTCCTTAGCATAAAAAAATCCTTCCTCACCTTAGTGTTACACTCGTGGTAGCGCCTGGCCAGGCCTGGGCAGTCAGGGTCTCCGCTGTGGACCTCGCGCGCCCGCCGCAGCCGCTCCTTACTGCTCGCCAACTTCCTTCTCTTCCTACTACGTCGCATTCTGGAACACAAATAATATACATTCAGTCTTGAGTTGTGAATTGAAGCAAAAAAAAACAAAATTAAGACTCTGGACCAGATTCATGAACCAACGCAACAGGTACCTGTGGTCAAAAACTTTTATATTTGTAGTTATAGCCACCGTAGAACCGTGTCATAATGACAGCACAAAGTCACGAGAAAGAAATTACTTCAAAACTTATGTATTAACTTTTTGCGATAGGGTTCTCTGCTTTAGTAGACCAGCAATAAAAGTTGTTGGCTGACCGAGAAGAAACTAGTGGTTTGTTTTGCATGTACATAGAGGTATGTTTTATTTCCCTCTTTTATTCATATTCAATAAAAAATTAAACAATAAAATTAACTTTGACAAAAAATTGTGGTCATAATTCTGTAAAAGACTAAAACAATATTTCAGGTAACTGCCACGCATCCCCACTGAGAGCATTCGCGTGTAATATTCGAGTCGTATGGACGTTGAGCAGAGCGTTACTGTGGTCCACGCCACTTGAATATTCGAAGCTCTCAGTGAGGACGCTCTTTAATGCGTTTAAGTATTATATCCCACTTGTTCACAAATAAACACAGAAGCCCGCTGGTTAATCAACCTTTTTAGTAATTTTGTTCAATCCACGGGCACTAGACCGTTCTACCAATTTGTCTTTGAGCTAGAAATAGTCCTCGCTAAACCAAATAGCCTCGTAAACTCCAAGCATATAACAATTAAGTTGATGAATGAATCAGTCAGAACAGTGAAATTGTGACGTAAAATGAACCCATTAAAAATATTCACGCTTTGAGCGATTACTCAACGGATGGCATTAAAAATTCAATCTTTTGCTAAGCGTATATAATCGCCGAATAAATTATGTAGGAGCCATAATTGTATCTTGAAAATAGTCTAGCACCTGTCCCTCTTCAGTTATTCGATTGAGAGACAGCCATACTTTGCTTGATGGCTGTTTCCCTATTCTTTTGCTACGATCGGCGTTTTATTTAAGTAGTTGCACACTTTAGCGCTTTGTCACTTTAATCATCATGTTTGAACGGCTGCGCTAATCCATCAAAGGCGTTAAAGTGACAAGGTACAAAGGTGTGCAGGCGACTATACCTGGTAGATAGAGCGTCGCTCGGGTTGCAAATAATTTTCCCTAAGGTGACAGCTTGGCATATCGATTCTTAGACCCGAAAACCTTGAAATTATCATCAAAATTGTTTGACCCGTATAGAAAACGCGATTACAAACCAATTGTAAAATATTACTCGTATCACTACATAGTATAAAACAACAAACAAAGTCGTTTGCCGCTGTCTGTCCCTACGTATGCTTAGATCTTTAAAACTTCGCAACGGATTTTGATGCGGTTTTTTAATAGATAGAGTGATTCAAGAGGAAGGTTTTATACATATGTACAATATTTTAATCCGGAGTGAAGCGGGGCGGGTCGCTAGTAATATTATAAATATGTCGTACAGTCACATGATTACAATCTAATAATGTTTACGTCAAAATTTAAAATCGGATAAAACATCAAAATGAAACATCGGATTAAATTAAGTAGTTATTTTTACAGAAATAATTGGATATCTGCAACGAATTTAAGTGTATGGAAAGAGAGTTAAAGTCAATCTATTAAAAATATTGACTAAATAAATACGAAATAATTAAGTAAAACCTTTCAGTTTTTACGTAGCCACTGTTATGAAATTACACACACTTGGTAAATAAAAAAGCTCTAATAAATTGTAACAAAATAAATGATGTATATTGTTTTTACTTTTCATTACAATTATACTTAGGTGAATCTTAAATCTCAATTTAAAACTGAATATATAAAGACGCGCACGTCCTTATTCGTCCTCCATCTGTTCGGCACTCTTATTATGACGTTTATACCACCATAATGGTGGTAATAATAATCGCGACCTTCTTCTTATGTGGCACCTGCAATGATTGCAGGTGCCACATAAGAAGAAGGTCGCGATCATACATCACGTGCACGACAAACCAGCGCGTACAATCCCACGAGTTGTGGTCAGAACGCAGCTGTAAGAAGTTGGGGACAGACTCGAGCTGAACCCCCACTCGCTCAGCCAGCAGTCCCGTCACAAACATATCCTCCCGCGTAATATAATCATGCCTCCTCGCCTCTTCCGCAAACAACCGCACCGCATCACCAGTCACAAGATAAGCTCCAAATATATACGAGAACGGTTGCCACCATTTACGCTGCACTAACCGCCCCCATATAGTCATCTTGCGAGATTTTCCAGCCACAAATGCTCGAAACGCATCAATGTTAACATACATATCATCGTCTACTTTCAGGAGATACTTAGCATGTGGACAGTACGCGCCGAACCACTCTATCATCGATATGCTCTTCAGTGTTTGGTTGTAGGGTGATTCAGCAAAGTTACCTTGGATCACGTCACCGTCATTATCGTCTTCTTCCTTGAGGTCTTCCTGGCTTTCTGGAGATAGAGTACCACCGTGCAGAAACGCTACGACGACACTAGGTGTTACCTGTTCCGCATTGCCCCAGGTCAGGCGGACAGCCCGGCGAAGGCTGTAGTGGCTTGGCTCGGTGGCCACTAGAATCACTAGCTCGACGCCCTTGCCTCGGTCTGGACAAAGTTGTGAATGCGAGCGCGCATACCCTCTTGCATTCGCTGGGTAAGTCTTAGACATGAAGAGAGTAGGATGACTCGTTAGCAAGATCAGCACGAATATCGCCAGCAGCATGGACACGACGATAAGAACATGCCACGGAGAAAATTTCCACACATTCGACATTGCTAGTCATCTCATCCAATCTTTTTATATCAATAGCTTTTGCCTAGTTAGAGAATATTACCAATTTCATGTAGTTGTAGGTTCATAAAATTGATTGTAAATACAGACAGGTGAATTTGTGTTAATATTTTCGAATCTTCTGTTTATATGATTGACGGCTTGAGTTTACGGTCTAGGTGTTACTGACAATTGTTATTCTTGTGAATATATGATATGTTTTGAAAGGAACGTAATATAGGTACGCAATAATTTAGGGCAGTAAAAGTAATGATCCTACTGTAGCAGATTTTGTACAAACATTCGCACCTCTGGACTATCTGCGACATTTTGCTTTTTTTGTGTCGACATCATAAACATTAGTAGACCTATGTTGACATTTGAGGTTGGTAATGTTTGCAGAAACATTATATTATGTCAGGTTATAGTAAAGGTTTTCTCTTTTTAATTTATTATCATAAAATAAATAGACCTATAAGTCCTATAACATATCTAAAAATCGATCCATTTTTACTTTGTAACAACTAGAATCAGGACAACCTCATCCTATTTGGCTTTCAATTATGTATTTGACCGCTTGACCGTTTCACCGTCCGTTTGTGGTTAGGATTTCTCCATTGGCCCTGCCAACGGTAGTAGGGCCTGATTGAGTCTTGTTGCGTGCGTGTAACCTAACGTATCGGATGTACGACCTTTCTACTTGTAACCTGTTTACATTGTTACCGCTGAAGACCACACATGGCCGATATCTACACAAAATTATATTTTGTTGCTATATTTATAATGAATAATATCACTACAAATGAATGATTCTCGCGATAAATATGCCTAAAGGTCATTTTATATTTTTGATGATGTCCGTGATAATTAGAATTTGGTAAAATTATTAAATATGTTAGTACTTTATATTGACCCTGCCTATAGAGTTATGTTGTCTTGCCTGAACCTTAATTCTACTCTGTAAAACCATATTGTATCAGACATGGTTATGGTATTGTTTTATCGAATCATTTAAATTGAAAAACAGCTTAGCTTTATAGCTGAGTTCTGCATGGAGTTTTCTTTATTGTTGTAAAATTAAGTTTTATAATTTTTTAGGGTTCCGTAGTCAAACTAGAAACCCTTATAGTTTCGCCATGTCCGTTCGTCCGTCCGTCCGCAACCTAGCGTGAAGAGTATTAGTACTAGAAAGCTGCAATTTGGCATGAATATGCATATTAGTTACGTTAACAAGGTGGTACAAAAAAGTAAAAAAAATACGGTTCCTCCCTAAACACGTAGCGTGGGGATACATTTTTTTTCTCGTCTACTCTATAGTGTATCGTTGGATACCCTACCCTTGCGTTTGTGAAAAAAGATTGTCGATTAAGTAATCCGTTTATGAAATATTAAGCTTTAAAGCGCTAATTTTTGTTAGACTCAAGTGTCTCACGACTAAGTAGACATCATTGGTTCTTGAGATACAGGCGATTAAAGTGTTTATACCTACTAAAATCATCTAAGACGGCACCAATTGACTTTAAATAGAAAATTAGTTATTACTTGTTCAAGTTGTTCATTTTGATGTTTGTAACTTAACGGCTTCGGAACCCTACACTGAGCATGGTCCGACATGCTCTTGCCCGTTTTTTTGTATATTTCCTTGTTGTTGGTGAATAAAGATTATGTTATTTTATTTTTTGTTTTTTTATATCATACAATTGAACTTGAACTCGGCCGCCACTACTGTCAAGTAAATAAGAGCTATCGAAACGTTGGCAATACGATAAACGTCAAAGGTAATATAGTTTTAATCAGTAGAATAAAAGCCTTGAGTATGGTCCTTAGTAAGTTCAAAGATAATACTTGTTCCCAAGTCTTGGAAAATTTCTAAAAGGTTCTATATAATATGTCTATTAGAACAAATAAATTATATCTGTTCTTTTCCGTTATTTGAAGCTTAACCTTCCTCCTTAGAGACTTTAAAAATAAATAAATATCACGGGACAATGTCACACAAATTGACCTAGTCCCTAAGCCCTAGACTTGTACTATGGGTACTAAACAACGATAAACATACTTAGATAGAGAAATACATACTTAAATACATAGAAAACATCAATACTCAGGAACAAATACTCGTGCTCATCACACAAATGAGTAACGATCAAAAAGTTGGCCACGCTAACTCAATCAATTAAATCTTACCGGGATTTGAATTGATTGATTTGATTTGTCCTTTGTTTCCTTTCTTCCCTGCCAGTATGAATAAATAAGAATGATATGCTGACATCTCCTTTAGACCTACCGAAGGGACCAAAGGATAGTCTTCTACTTTATTCGAATAGCTTGCGCCTTGGTAGGGACAGATTTTTATTTCTCCTTCCCGTGATACATATTGTTCTTTTCCACATTTCCCTTACAATCAGGGTAGAGATTTTTCATTATAAACCTTATTGCTAATGACGTATTTCCACATTGTTAACGTTTTGATAGCTCTTGTTTACTTGACAGTAATGGCAGCCGAGTTAAAAATAAGACGTATATCTTCGTCTAGTATCGACGACACGGTGGCCTAGTTGGGAGTGACCCTGCCTCCAAAGCCAGCGGTCCTGGGTTCAAATCCCGGTAAGGGCAGATATTTGTGTGACGAGCGCGAATATTTGCTCCTGAGTCTTGGTTGTTTTCTATGTATTTAAGTATGTATTTCTCTATATAAGTATGTTTATCGTTGTCTAGTACCCATAGTACAAGCCTAGAGCTTAGTTTAGGACTAAGTCAATTTATTTGAGATTGTCCCTTTTTTTTATGTTAAGGAGAAGGCACACGAGCACTCAGGCCAACTGATGGTAAGTGGAATCTGAGACCCATAGACATTTAAATTCTCAAGACTATAATGCTAAGACCTCAAATGCGTTGCCAACCCTGAGGACTAAGATGGAATGCCTCTATGCTAGTAATTTCACCGGTTATCTTACCCCCACACCGGAACACAACAATGTGAACACTGTTGCTTGGCGGGTGGTTAATGGATTAGATGGTGTTAGCGATCCGGACGGACCCTGCACAGGGTCCTACCACCACTAAATATTATTATTTTATTTTATTGGTAGTACTTATCTACATTCATCAATTAAAATAGTTGAGCCACGACCGGGACCCTGCTATACTTGTAATTAACCATTGGCTTTCTGCTTTTCGTTTTGTAGTAGTAATTCAACCATTAAAGTCGTAGAGCCACTCTGAAAAAACAATATCACGGGACAATCTCGCCCAAATTAACTTAGTCCCAAACTAAGCTTTTACTATGGGTACTAGACAAATGCATTCTTAAATACCTACATAAAACACAAGACAGTTTAAATATTTGCGCTCATCACACAAATATCTGCTCTTACCGGGATTTGAAACCGGGACCGCTAGCTTCGAAGGCAGGGTCACTACCAACTAGGCTAACGTGTCGTCTATATTAGAACATCCTTCCAAATACATTTCGATTAGGTCCTCTATTATATAAGGTTAAAACGATATTACTTTTGACGTATTTTTGTCACGCCATTATTGTCAAGTAAATAAGAGCTATCAAAACGTAATAAGTTTTTACCATGTTGAATAGAGGCCCTGTTCCTTTGTAGTTACTTGAGAAATACAAACAAGCGAACACACTTTCACATTCGTTTTATTACCATAGACGTCGGATGATGGAAGTAAGTACAGATCGCATTATAGATAAAGGTTGTAATAATATCGCTGTCATTACTTCTAATTTAAAACATTGAAAAACCGATACCTACCAAAGAAGCACTGTCATGCTATTATTATTCAGAGTAAACAATTTGTACGGCGGTTACAATAAGTTTTGAGCACAAAGCGAGAGAATTCCTTTATACAAAGTAATCCTTTTTGCGTTATTATATTTTATTATATTTATTGGAAATCAAACAGCTTTTTAAATTGAAATCCAGGATTAAAAAACATAACATAAGAAAAAACAGTGTCCACTATGATAAAAAAACAGAGTTGCTCAGAGAAAACTGAAATTAACTAAAGTAAAGTAAAGTAATCTTTAAACTTACAATTAATTGTTACAATCAACAAACATAAATCTTCTTATGTTCAAGCATAATTTAATTCTTTACCCAAAAGGGGTGTTTTCCAAGTATAGTATTTTTGTTTGTCTGTATGTCTACGTGACCGCCTATCGGTCATCGTAATCTAGAATGTAAATGTTTCATGAAATTCGGTTTAGCCGATCCAGATTTATCACCATAATGGTCGGGATCGAAATTGATAGGACTGGCAAGTAATTCGTGTTCCGTATGTTTTTCAAGGAATTAATCGAACTTACACGTCATTGTAAATGCGTGCGCGTCGACAATGCGCTTACAAACGAAACGTATTGTTTCTACTCATCATTTCCTCGCTGCGGGGGTCACATACTTTTTTGTAGTAATTAAAACTATAAAACTATGAGACATGACGTGTACGCTATAAGACGCCTACAAATAATTGGTTTTGATATCGATCTTCTGTATCGTTGTGTTTCATTAAGGCTATTGATACATTTTTTAATATTGGAATCAGAGACGAGCTGTTCAATTAAAGAAAAAACCCCTAATAGAATTCGTAACTGGGGCACGACATTAAGAAAATTAGTTTTGAGATGAACGATCTTACATTTTGTTGTCAATATCCGCACTGTTTTCGGTACCTTTTTTTTTTTTTTTTTATGTTAAGGGGAAGGCACACGAGCACTCAGGCCACCTGATGGTAAGTGGAAACTGAGACCCATAGACATTTGAATTCTCAAGACTATAATCCAAAGACCTCAAATGCGTTGCCAACCCTGAGGACTAAGATGGAATGCCTCTATGCTAGTAGTTTCACCGGTTGTCTTATCCCCACACCGGAACACAACAATGCGAACACTGTTGCTTGGCGGGTGGTTAATGGATAAGATGGTGGTAGCGATCCGGACGGACCCCGCACAGGGTCCTACCACCACTAAAGGGTCCTTCGTGCACTAGCTTGAGCTTGCCCGTCATTTTACAATAAGATAATTGCTACACCTCTCGCTTCGTTGACCACTACACGGGAACAGTGTTTTTTAGGGATGAAAGGTAGTGTATGTAGTAATTTAGGGTATATGCTTTTTTCACTCCAATTTTATTCAAAGCTGTTCAAGTTGAACTTGAAGGAGTAACAAAAATACTAATTCACATACATACAAACATCACAATTTACTGATTTATAAGTTTAATTTGATACTCATGATATAAAGCTATGGGCCAGATTTAAGAGTCACTGTTATCAATGAAAACAGTTTCATGTGTGTTTTGCTAAACATTTTTGTAATTATAAAATACATTAAAATCGGTTCATCGGTATGAAAATTTCGGGATGACAAAAGGGAAACGATAAAACCACCGGTCAGTCACCGGTTTTAAAATGCAGATTTTTTTTTATAGATAATACATTGGTTATAGAAAACATTTCTTTGGCAGTCAGGTAAAAAGACTAAAGAAGACGCGTCCAAAATGTAGCAGAACGGCTATCCTGTATCCCGCATCACTTACGGCACGTGCGAAAATTTAATAAATCTCCTACTTTACATAAATAGGTAAAAAAAATGCACAAGGATAGACTCACGCCCAATGCATACACATAAATCGACTGCTGCAGATGCCGAGGGGTATTTTAAATAATTACTTTACTTGGGGGCTTATCATGGCCGTGTTTATCGCGTGACTAATCGTGGATAAAACATCCGTCACTTTCTGACAAGTACAGTGCGAGAGTGATAAACGCGACCATAATACGAGCCCTGCTCATAAAGTGACATATTTTGAGTCAAAGTGCCAGTTTTACAGAAAAAATATGGAATAAACGCTCCTTCTTTTTTGCCTCAAGAACGGCGATTATGGTTTTATTAATTGAACTAATTATAGAAGTAGAAATAGATTGATCATTAGAACCGGCCATCAAAACTCAGGTTGTCATTTACCGCGACTAATAAATCTATTAAAATCATACATCTCTGTGATTAAAGTTTACCGCCTGTTAAACCAGCTCCACTTTATTTACGCATTTCTATTACGCACGCAAATCATGGAATCGGCGCAACCAATAATAAAATTGGGCGAGCATTTGGTTTGCCCCATAAAACAGCAAAATTAGAAACCATCAAATCCGCTCTCAACAATAATGATTACAAATAGTAACCTCTAAACGTGCAATTTATTCTTACACGGCGTACTTGTTAACACGGTATTCGACTTTTGGGTATGCGCTGACTTGGCGTTTTTCCGTTGCGCGTTGGTATTTTTCACACGACATTTTAGAGTCCACATTCATAAAACAGTAACAATTTATGGTGGCCAAATACCAAAACTGGTAAAACACTTACGATTCCCCCATTTTTGGCAGTTTACATTTTTAGTGATGTAAAAGTTGTACCATATAGTTTTTTAAAACTAGCCTGTTTGGTTGCTAATCAGCTCATAATCTTGTCAAATCTTCAAGTATAGGTTTTCCTTAGTTAGAAGTATCAAATAAAGGTTAGGAAATGCATTCTAATGCATGATGAGAAAATTACCAAATCTCAGATAGTCTTTTCGATCACTACCTTTATCTAGTTGATCTCAATCATTTTAAATCGTAATCATAACATTTCTTGTTCAAGCGGCTGTAAGTACTAAATAAACTTTATATTAAAACAGATACTTAACTCAAGAGATGTGTCGTACATGAGATTAAAGACTGTAAACATAATGATAACCCATTGTGATCGAAAGAGCTCCAAATTGTACGTCAATCAGCATCACCGGCCAAATTCCGATGTAGGTACCGCATTGTTGCTCCGAGCAGACCAGGTTGTTTCTTTAATGTACAATATTACCTTAATTTGGCATGTTTGACGAGAAAAGGGCAGCTGGGGTCAACATTAAACAACAGTCACAGCTTTTATTATGAGACCTTTAAGACCCGTGCAAACACACACACCCACACTCAAACACGCACTCAGGTTTACACTCAAAAGGGGTGGGGGAAATTAGTGTTATTTTTTAAAATCTCTAGGTTCAATACTACCTCATTTTGAACTAAATTATCAACTCGTAATTGCTATCATATATTTGAGGAATTGACCTGTAGGGCTAGTCAAATTGCATTCGACAATCGTTAGCGATTATGTTCGATTGAAAATATATGGAATTGAATACATGTGAATTCCATACATGTGTCTATCGAACCATAATCGCTAACGATTGTCGAATGCAACATCTCTAGCCTCACAGATTCGAGTACTTCGAGTTGCTGTGGAATAAATGTCTATGTACTCGAATATGTCCTACATTCATTACATTTACGACACGCTAGCCTAGTTGGGAGTGACCCTGCCTTCGAAGCTAGGGGTCCTGGGTTCAAATCCCGGTAAGGGCAAATATTTGTGTGATGAGCACGAGTATTTGTTCCTGAGTCTTGGATGTTTTCTATGTATTTAAGTATATATTTCTCTATATAAGTAAGTTTATCGTTGTCTAGTACCCATAGCACAAGCCTATTTAGGGCTTAATTTGGGACTAGGTCAATTTGTGTGACATTGTCCCGTGATATTATTATTATTATTATTATTATTATTATTTATAAAAACACAATATTCTTCTTCATACGTTCTGATTGCGTAAAATGTATCTGTCATCTTGGAGGGTCGATTACGTGAAGCGAGACAGTCGTGTCGAATGCTACATCTCACTCGAATTCCCGTGAAGTAAATTTTCGTCATTTCCCGTTGATTATTCTGACGCTGCCGCGGTGTGATGTCATACCGATGTTTCACGATGTCCAATCAATTCTAAGGTCATATTATTAGGCTAGGATTGATTTGTATTTATAGAGAGTGAGCCAAAAATATTTCATATGTGACGAGCAACATTAATTTAAAAAGGACCCAAAGGTATTTAAAAATACTTTTATAACTTAAAAAAGCCGGTCAAGCACAAGTTGGACTCCGTACGGAGGGTTCCATACAAACTTGTAAGAATGTAAAATTGTATTGAGGGACAGTCTTAACTTTGCCGTTAAAAAACTGTTGTGTCCATAAATAGACGAATAGTTTATCAACTGCAAATAAGTTTGCACTCCCGTGTGGTTGCCGGGTTAGAATGTGCCACTCCATGTCTTCTCGTGGATGTCGTAAGAGGCGACTAAAGGAATAAGGGCTTGTATACATTGTGAGGTTCATAATGTACTATTAGTGTGTAATATTTTACTCTTGAAGTATTAAAGTATATTGGATTGATGATTTATCATAAAACATAAATCACAATGCAACGATTTGCGAATCATTATCCGATCAGCGCATTTCTCAATAATGTACCTTAATGACACTTAGGTACTGGAGAATTTATCAATCATTGAGAATGGAAACTAGGGATGAGCAAAAATATTTTATTATTTTTGCGAATTTCATAATTTTGTTAAATTTCATAATTCGCATCGAAATAAAACGGTGTTTTATATTCTGTCACTGATTTAATACCTGGTTTATTAAATACTTAGCTGAAAATTTCTGACTTTCCCGGTGGATTTATCTTTTTCCTTTCATAAGGTCCTCCTCACAGAAACAAACAGGTTTTTTTTGCGATATCGGTCCCGCCCTCACGAGTGATGTCGTGACCAGGGAATATAGATATTCAACGGTAGAAATTATTTTATTGTGTGAAAATTAATACGTAAGTGTAAAATAAAAAAGTGACTAAGTGCGAGCCGGACTCGTACACGAAGGGTTCCTAACTTGAATTGTGTATTATGTTTTGTTACAACGGCAATACAAATACACACTCTGTGTTTCGAATATGATTGAAACCAGTAGTTTTATTCTTTTAAGACTGGTTATTCGAATTAAATTATTAAATGTTACAGAGCACGTTAGCTCAGTTGGACGGTATTTGAAAAAGAGGCCGAGACCGGATCGAATGACAAATATATTTAACTTTCAATCCGTTCATCTGCTCAGAAATATGAGCTGCTCTATTAAAAGGTTTCGTTCAGAAACACTCTGCGAAAATTCCAACTGTCTACATGTTACTGGTCATGAGATACAGCCCGCTGTCTGACGGATGAAGAGCGGAGCATTAGTAGTAAGGTCCCATTGGCACCCTTGAGTACAGAACCCTAAAAATCAATTAACTCACTTTTCAGTTGGGTATGCCGAACGAAAAGACACGAAGAGGCGGCGCTGAGGTGGGAAAATTGCCGTATACATTGCACTCAGTGAGAAGACCTTTCGGACAATGCGTTACTTTACGAGCATTGTAACGGCAATACCGCCTCCGTGTTCTGTGTGTGGACAACTAAACGAAAATAGTTTCATTAAACGCAGCGACACTAACTAGTCAGTATTAAAATAGCATATTTTATAAGACTGTCATACTGAATTTTGAAGTTCAAAATTACGATTAACTGTATCTCAAAAGTACTAAAATGCGACGCACGTTAGTGCGAAAGTATACTACGATGAGTTATTAAAAGGCATGTTTTTAACCAAGACGTTTTGTAGTGTTCTCTTTGCTATATTATTAGTTTTTAAATGGCGTATTTTAATCTGACACATTTTTCAAATAATATATTTGTGAAATTAATAGTATATGAAACGTTGGTTGTGAAATGAAAAGTAGTGAAACAGTTTTCGGTAAAACAGTAGTGAACCTCCGTATTTCCTATGCATCGCGCTGGAATACATTCGAGAATGTGTGCATCGATGTAGCATATTTTCTTACTACCGTGCGTCACATTTTAATACTTTAGTGATATAGTGAATCGCAATTTTGAACTTCGATGTGGCAAACTTTCGCAGTAACGTGCGTCGCATTTTAGTACTTTTGAGATACAGTTAATCGTAATTTTGTACTTCGATATTCAGTATGGCAGTTATTTTATAACGCGCAATTAAACTCCCAAAAACGTGTTTGTTTCATGCAGGTCAATTTGTTAATCGATTTCATCGCGGAACAAGATGGTGCCTAAATTATGATGTCGAGGTTCGAAGAAAGGGGCTGCGCATGCGGTGCGTTTCTGTTGAAAAGCGCTACTAAGGGAATTACGGAAGTGAGAATAAAGTATATAGTTATTTTATTAAATATATATATAATAGTCATTTATTACATCAGCCATGGTTTTACCTTATTTTTTGTAAAAGGAAGATAAAACGATTTTTTGAATTAGAGTGTGCTGTAGGGTGGTTTAGTGTCCTTGGTTTTGAGTAAGTTTTAATGACTTGAATGTGATTGTGTTGAGGAAGATAACTAAATGAAATACATATGATATTTGCGAAACTTTTGTCGCTTTAACCTTTGAAATAATTCATTAATAGTTCTTTTTTTTTATTTAGTTAGATTTACAGATTTGTTCTGAGTGATTTGTAGTGAGTGTGCTTCAACGGAAGCTCAGTAATGTCGTTTGTTGCGAGTATGAAGTTGTAAATTTTAATACACATACAGTAACAGTTTTTCATAGTAATATTATTTTTGGCAATATGTCATACACTTACAAGCCTATTTCCTTGTCTTGTTTTTATACCACACGCGACCCTTTATGCGTCATTTGAAAATGCTAATGCGTCATGCTAAAACAAATTGGAATTGAGGCCTAACCAGAAAAAAACCGTCATAAAATTGTATATACCCTTGTACTTTTATGATCTTTTCTAACGTACCAGTGGTACAAAATGGAAGTATAGAACCCGAGCCAGAAAAAATATTATAGCATTCATAAATCGAACGTCAATATTCCCGTTATCCTGCTTTTTAACGTGCCAGTGGTAAGGGTTCTAGGCCTGAGTCGTCAGCGCATACGGCGCAGGCTCTCCCGCGGTGGCCGCCTCCTTTATCGATCACGAGCCGTATCATTAGATATCATTGTGATCTATGATCAAGCGCACGCGGTAGGGTTGACAATTGACTCAGTCTTTATAGTGATTTAAAAATGTGCCTCTTGATGACGTGATTTTTTTGATGATTTTATTGCACTTAATGTGAATTACTTGTTTGCCACTTTTGGTTGATTTTGATTTAATTGGACAATGTGGCAAATATGTAGGCACAATGCACATCAGACAACCTTATGTATTAGCGACCGCTTGAAGAATGCTTAATGAATTAATGTTGCTACAATTGAAGATATATATATATCATCTTTATCATCTTTTTCATCTTCATTGGATTTATTTATCATCTTTTTTTTTATGGAATAGGTGGCAAACGAGCAGACAGATCGCCTGATGGTAAGCGAATATTGTCACCCATAGACACCTGCAGCACCAGAGGAGTTACAGGTACGTTGCCGGCCTTTTAAATGAGAGTACGCTCTTTTCTTGAAGGTTTGAAGGTCGTATTGGTCCAGAAATACCTCATTTAAGAGAAATGTATTCCTATGTATGAAATCTTCATACTATTACGTGCATTCATATGAAGAATAAAGGAGATTGACCTTTTGATCTTATAATTAAAATATCCTCTATATTCTCTTTTTATTGTTCATTCATACTTCAATTTCGTACTTAGGTACAGCTTCTATATAACATTAGTATTTTTTTAACAAAATTAAGATGACTTTCCGCTTGTAGCAACCCTTAAATTGTAACAATTAAGACCTCCACAGACAAAAGAATCAAATAAAAAATACCTCAAGGTAATCATCCTCACGTGCTAGTTTGTTTGTTACATGAAATTCGTTTTTATCCGACGGAATTATTAGAATAAAGATGTGATAACTCCCGCGTTATCAATACTTCATCCGTTTCGGTAAATGTTATAGGCTATTTGGGTGATAATAATGTTGTTTTCTGGGCATTATCAGCTGTTAAGATTGTCTCATTGATATTATTGGGATTTTTATCGACACCATTTTTTGATTTATGGGTCTTAGAACATGGATGGGTAAAAAACTGTAGCGTAGCAGAGTAACTTACGATTTCCTCAGGAATACCGAATGGAATGTTTTGATTTCAAACTGAATATTTTTCGATCCTTTTATTTAAATTTCGTATTTGACTGGTCTAGTCTTTATCATTGTTATTTAAAATACAGGGTCTCTAATATACTGGATAAAACCAGTATTACCTTTAGAGTGTTATCGTATTGTTTTTAACTAGGGTACCATTACTGTTAAGTAAATTAGAGCTATTGTAACGTAGAATAGAGGCCCAGTTGCAAATCCGCTAACGATTCTGTTTTCTATCGACTTGAAATGTATAGAGTTGACATAAGCGGCGAGATGCGTCATCATCTTACGTGTAGGCACGTCAATCCTATACATTTTATAGAATTTCGAAAATCGCTAACTAAGCGTTATGCATCTTGACTAGGCCCCGCCCTATGTTCGATATTCTTGAAGTTATATTGTAACCGATAACGAAATATTTCGACATGTCCAATGATTTCTGACAATATTTCCTTAAATATAAGTTCTCAATAACTTTGTTTTTTTCCTTTAACTTTAAGCCGTAAATGATATTGCGTTAACTTTTAATAGGTACATATCTACATACCTACATGACATCACACCTTTATTCCCAGAGTGGGGTTGGCAGAGCTACAGAAATACCAACAACTCTAAAAATACTTCTTGATAATTCTGTAACCATAGTTTGCACAATCAAGCTAAGATGTTTAGTGTATTAGTGACAGTTTGCAAGCCATTTGCCTAACAGTACTACAACCATTTATTCCCTTAGTCGCCTCTTACGACATCCACGGGAAGACATGGAGTGGCACTATATAAACCAACCACACGGCAACTTTTAATAATGCGAATTATTTTCTATCCGTGTGATCTTCTAGGTATATTCATAATACTATTAGTATTTTACTGTGTAACTGGGGCTGAACTAATGCAACACAGACGATGAAACATTACAATAATCAACTGTATTAGACTAAACATCGTTAAAATTAGGTAACTAAGGTTCGTAACATGGCCTTTGATAGTTTAATACAAACGAAGCTAAATAAATTACTAGGTACTGGGGCGATTTGTAGGAAAATATGTTATTAATGAGCTATTGAATATTGAAACTAACAAAATTTCTGAAACACTTAATAGACCTATTTACCGTAACAAATAGTGTCACAAAATTTTGTCTCTTGCAACATTAATTATTTATTCTTTGCCGTATCTGGTGCCTCAATATTGAATTTTTGTATTGTATTACACTTTTACATCTTTAAGCTTTTGAGTTAAATTAAAGTCATATGAATAATAGCTCTGCCCCTTTCACTCCCCGTATACTAAACTGATGAGGTCGTGGTAACTCCAAGAATGCGACGTAAGGTCACCATTGATGAGCCATACGGGAATAGAGCTATCTCCCATCAGCACGACGGTCTACGTGTTGAACATAAATTCCTAATTCAATGAGCACTTAATGCGTCTAGATTTGACATCAGTAGAAGGCCTACTCTCTTGCATTCTACAAAAGCTAACGACTTCTGGAATCCATTGAATTGTTTAGGATGTGCGTACGCTACCGAACCGACGTGACGGACGTTTAATTCAGCTCCGTAGATTTAGGCAGTTTTCTAAAGACGTTACTTCTGAATATTGCAACTTGTAAAGGCCCGAGGAAGTATCGTTAAACGTGAAATATCTTCCGAGCAGCGCAAATGTCACAACTGCTTTATATCTACAACCTATGAATGACTGACTGGCTGTTGTTCATTGGGGGTTAGTAGTAGAATGTATTGGTCGAAAAATAAGCGACTTGCAAAATCACCACATCGCTTGTAGCCTACAACTTAGAATGGCTCAGTCGCAAAATGGCCACATTGGTATTATAATTTTAAATATTCGTCTTAGTATACGTCGACAGAGACCCGTATGTTGGGGCATCCTATTCCTGGGCGATTTGCACTTCGGGAATTTGTACTTACCAAACGAACCTAACCTAATCACGCAATTCAAATGGTCATTTTGCGTCTCGAATATCACTACATAGTATAAAACAAAGTCGCTTCCCGCTGTCTGTCCCTATGTATGCTTAAATCTTTAAAAGTACGCAACGGATTGTGATGCGGTTTTTTTTAATAGATAGAGTGATTGAAGAGGAAGGTTTATATGTATAATACTTTAATCCAGAGCGAAGCGAGGGCGGGTCGCTAGTTTTGAAATAAAGGCTTCAAGCGATGTGATCATTTTGCGAGTCGGTCATTTTGCGACGGAGTCATTCTACATATTACCCCGTTTAAAACTAAATTAATTTAATAAAACTAATTTTACTAAGGAATCCATCGATAAATTATTACTAATACTTATGGATACTTTCTCATCTCAATTTACCTGGCTTACGTCTATTTCATAAAAAAATATTTTTCTTGCTTTAATAAAAAAAACTTTTTGAAACAAATAACCTATGACTATGACTTTTGTCGTTGGCATATCTATTCTATTACAGATTAGCCACAGGTATCTGAATTAATACAGACAAATCCGGCCAATTGGTTTATGTTTACACAAAGAGTTAAGTACCTTAAAATGTACTATACTAAAAATAACCTTATTCAAGAAGAAGAAGAGTATAAAGTAAGTTACCTAGAAGGGTCCCTGGGCAAGCAATGCCGCTCCTGCACTGCGACGCCTCCGCCGCAGGTTCGGGAGCAGGCACTCCACGAGCCCCAGGCGCTCCATGCGAACGCTGTGCCGTTCGATCGAGTTGCTTCTGTCGTTCGGGGCACCTGGAATACCAGATATATTATATGGCCCTATGATTTTTTGTGGATAATCAGGTAAGTAAGGTAAGTTGCCAAATGTGTTGATTCTTAAAACCACTACTTACTTAATCAACCCTATTTTTCTTCTTCACTTCTTTAAACATTATGAACTTTTGGAGAACTACCAATATAATAGCAAGTCTCTGATCATGAAAACAATAATGATCGCAGTTTTGACAGGCTTTTATTTTCATCTCGTTGCTGCAGTATTCATTGATCGTTTTTATTGATTGATGCCATCGTTCTAAATAATTTACTGATCGTGATTGGATCCTGATACTTGTCAACAAGCCGTTACAATTTGTAGAAGTAGGGCGTGTGTTTATGTTTCATGATATCAAGTTACCTATCAATGAAACCAGCTCTCACGTACAAAATTGGAAAAGATTGCCGTATAGTTAATAATGAAACTAGCAAAATAAGCAGCTATGTTTAGCTTTTTCAAAATTACGCATTATTGTCTGTAAATCAAAGCAAGCCTTCTGGTTTAGGCACACTAAGGTACAATTCAACTTTAACTTTACTCATGGCACAATAATATTAATTATTTAGGTCAGGATTTAAAATATTGAATTATTTTTTCAAGGATTCCTCGGTCATGAAGTTAAACAGACTTACCGGCCTTACAGCTTCGGTGCTCGTTAACTGTGCTTGTACCAGCGGTCGTTGGCAGACTGCAAGTGATCTGAAATAACAAGAAACCATTTATCTCTCAAGCCTTTGTGCGAAAATACCTACAGTGTCACTCATGATTTATGAAAACCCGACTTCTGAACGATTGACTGTAAATGTTTTCAGAGTATTTCAACAGGGGGACAAAGGAAAGTGTTTGTTGTTATCTTTGTATAAACAGCAACCGCTGAAATTGCTTTTAAGATTGAAAATAACCTACGAGTATAAACTAAAATGGAATGGAGGGTAAACAAAACTGAGGGTAAATAGAATGGAGCACAGCGACAAAATTAGATTTATTTATGAGTGTTGTGTTTTTTTATTACAGAGCATTAGTGAATCTTATAATTGATTTAATTACGGTAATACAAACCGTACATTTATTGCAATGTCGTTATTGCAAATACTTGGCAGATGATGACAAAATATAATTGTAAGATCATCAAATGTAGAAATATTTGAACATCCTATGTACATTTAAGAAAATTAAAACTTATGAGTAGGAAGCCGTGGGAATCGCTAGTATAGGATATTAGTTAGGTATTTAATTAATAGGTAGCAATGAAATCTAACTATTATTTTGTTTCTCTATTTATTTAATCTTTTTTTTTTAAATCCTCGGTAATTTATTGACAAATATATTATTTAAATGGAAAAAATTAAACTTTGATTCGTGAAATATTTTATAGGTATTTGTTTAAAATTATTTAAATAGTTTTAAAGATATTAGACGTATTCGTAGTAGTCTTCTCATATTGAGAAGTAAGACAAGATGATATCATTGTGTTCCTTTATGTGATAATAAAAGCAATTTTAGAAGCTTCATTAACAAACCTACCTAGCTTGGATATTAAAATGCGCATATTGCATCCATCATTATTTTGTAGGTGTCAAATACGTGTATAGATTAGCATTTCCGTCATGGTTACAGCACCTCGCCGTAGGGCCGAGCTTCACTCTGCATACAAACTACCTGATAACATCAGAACTCGAAGGGCCTTATTGCTTTTATAAAATATTAATTACCTCTGCTCTATCTTCATAGAATACCGCTTGATGTTTAAAGAATCGTGTATAAGGACTATGTTATTTTACAACTTCTATTGATTTTGCTTGTAGATACAATAAAGTCTTCTTCAAATAAACCAATAAATTTAAATTCAGATTAAGCTTCATTTCTGCTTAACAAAATAACAATTAACTCGGTTTATTTATCTTCTACGCGGGTTACCAGCATCGAGCGTACCTTTAGTGCAGTATAAAGTGAGTTTAATGGGCCAAACGCATGCTTTGTTACTGCTGCCATTGAATCATTAAATTTGTAGTTATCTGTTGGTAATGTTCGCATTTGAATATTAGAATCGGCTCCTTCCGCGTTGCACATTCAGCCTGAATCGATAGCGATTCCCGGAGGAGATTAGATAAACATTATTGCCATAGCTGGACAATATGTAAAGTCGTGATTGTTACCGTCTGCTCCGCTGTCTCCCTATCTATCTTTATCAACATGACTGCTGCATTGGAATTCAATTTTACAATCTTAATTGACGTGAATTCTCTCTACAAGGTTATTTGTAATGGGTATTATTGAACGGGAATATAGGAAGACTCAGAAACTTAACTTGAATCCTTATACTGACTTTATTTATGTAGCACCTGTATTTGTGATGTGCAACGTCATATTGGTAGGTATTATTATCTAACTGGTAGCAAAATGTCACCACGACAACTTCTTTTTCGTCAAGTTATAGTAATCAAAACGTTCCAAAGCTCACCTGGTCATAAAACTACTCTCCAATAAAAGATATGTCTTCTTATCGACAAATTGTTTAGCAATTAGAACAAGCCAATAGCGTTTTAAGGGAATCGGGTTACGATGTCGCATTACAGGAGTTAAATGGAACAGAACCATTAAAGTAACGGCGACTATTAAAGACCACTCGGCAGCATTAGGGTTCGGGTTCAAAACATAAGTTTGCTTAAAAACATAGTTATAAATTAAACAGAAGTTTTGTTTAACCGAAAAAGTAATGCAGTTTTGTCAACCTTTAGGTGCAAGATTTGCACCTGAATCTATAAGATTTCTATGAATTATAATTAACTCCTGTTAGTTCAAAGAACGATATCTTTAATATTTACTTCCTCATGGTTAACAATGTTACGTATAGTAATTACACCAACCACGTGAACAAATATCTAAATAAAATAAACAAAGCCGTTAGTAGGACACTTGGAAATAGGTTAATAAACATGCAGGATTATGTGTTGAAACGCGATGGGAGACAAATCGCGGGCTGATGGATTGTCACCATTGGCATTTTTCAGTTCACACTGGCATCTATAAAAATATATTTTAAATGTCTGTTTCCTCAAAAATATACGGGTTCCGTTTTGAATTAAAAATAACATTTACTCTTGCAAATTGCCAGTTGTCATAATAAAAAAATCCTTTGTACATACTCATTGATTCAAAACTACAGAACTTTCACTTTTGATATGCTACATTACTTCTGCGTTTGTAACCTAACTGCTCTTAGTATTTTTGGAACCTAACCGATTTTACGTAAACCATAATATCTTTATATCTCCATCATGCGTAAGGTATATTTCATGTAATTGCCAAAAACATCTACTTACTACATTTGACGCTGATTATGAACTTAAGACCAAAAATACATACTACTTTATTAAATGGTAGTGATTGACTGGTCATTAAATCATAAATTAAAGAGCTTGAACATCCAAAACACTTTGCAATTTGCAATCGAATGCTGTAATTGTTCCACATCAAAGGAACCCTAACAAAAATGGGGCACTGGTACCAGGCGTATATAAGTCATCAAGGAGTGTTCGGCCGTCACGGGCGGGTGGCCACTTGCGTCACCGCATCGACACAGAGTAATCTGACGATAAATCACTCGGCTTCTGGATCGGAATGAGATCACGATCCAATCGGACTGGGATGATAGACGGCCCTAATTGGGCAAATTTAATCGGTTGGGCCGATTCCTGTACAATTAGGTGTAGAGCACCGGTCAAGTCAGTAGGGTATTATTGGGGATTCTGGATCATTTGTCCTCGCTGCGCTCGGATGATCCAGAATCCCCAATAATGATCCAGGATCCCCAATAGTTTCCATCGATCAGTGATTCAGAATTCCATAAACTCAACAGGTAGTGACCTAACGAATGACCTGTCAATCCTTCAATGGTAAATTTGCATATCCTCGCCTCGTTCATTCGACTGATACTGTCGAAATGTAGATACAAAAATGTCTATAACAAAATATTTTGTAAATAGAAGCAAAACCGGAGTGCCGTATAATTCAATTTTATATTACTTATATTTTTGTTTACGGCACTCCGGTTTATTTTTCATAAATTTATTTCTTTGTTTAGTCATCTTTGTTTATTCATCTTTGTTCCTGTTAACACTTTCCACACAACCATTGCTGTACTAATGTTATAGGATAGTCCCGCTAACAGTTTTCTGGAGTGGCCAATTCCATACTAATTGTTTAAGGACAAGGTGGTCTTTCGATACTAGAACGCTGATCTATATATGCGAGCGATCGTAAAAACTTTGATAGCACGATTTAAAATAAATTCTCCATGTTTGCTCTCTTTCAGCCATTTTCATGATATACTCGTATGTAGCCCCATTATCCTTCTTAACCTTACTTTTGGTTTGATTAAATTTTATTAAAATTGACATTAGTAATTGACGTTGTCGTAATTCAATAAGTAAATACTATTTGATTTGAGAACTCAGGGTTAATTACCTTTATAAGATAATAAATAAAAAGAATTTATAAAACATGTTTATTTAAACACCATTTTCTTAAACAAGTTACATTTCTTAGCGCGCATACAGTTGGATGATATATACAGTTAAACACATCACTTGACAATCTATATTCTTCGTACAAACTTAACAATTTAGGACAGTTCATATCTTCCAGGTTAATAACATCATTATGATCTAAAATAGTTTTAAGCCAGGTAACTTTTTCCAGACCCTTACATAAAATCGTCTTATCAATCAGAAACTCTTGGATATACATTAAATATTTTTCGTAAGGTATAAATCCATCATTCCAATTAATTTTTCTGTTTCTCTGTATCCACGATACTTGTTTACGTTCGGTTGGAGAGAGATTGTGCAGTGGGCAAGGTGGTAGAATAAGTAGGTGTAGTAATTGTTCATTAACAGCTATTGCAACTTCTTTGACAATGAATGAATTGTTGTCCGTTTTAAACCCCTGCACATCAACTATTGCTGTCGACATCATGTCAACTTTCTAACAATATTACTCAAAGGTCTGTACTCCACCAAACGATCGTTAATAATCAAACAGTAAGCACTAGTGTTATCCGGCAAATCCTTTTCTGTTTCGATTTCTAAACGAACGTCAACAGGTCCAGTTTTTAAATGCTCATTTTGCCTCGAACAATCAATCACATATAATGGAGCTTTTTCCTTAAATTGTATAAGATCAAGCAGCGGATCTATAGGAAGGTTATAATACGACTGACGAAATCTCGCATACATATCGTATAATATACTGTATTTGTACTCATCAAATTTCAAGTTAAGACTATCGTATGGATAATAGTATGAATTTAAAAATAAAGTCACATTTTTAAGATTACAATGATCAAATACAGCGCTATCGTTTAATTTGTTATTTTTTCTATTAGTTTGCAATCCAAAAATTACATATCGAGGCTTTTCTAGTTGCGAAGTGGTTTTTATAGACCATGTATGTTTGGTTGTTTTTGGTAATAATGGATATTCATATAAATCCCAATTTCTAAACGCTATTTGCATAGGTTTATCTTTTTCTAAATGTTTAAGCAATGCAAGCCTTTGATGATCTGAAACTTTAACATGCGGCATGCGCCATTGAACTTTATTTACCTTAACTTCCACTGAATCATCTTTTTCGGTTACAACACCATTAAGATTTGTACTACTTCTATTTAGTATTAGTTCATGTTTACTATTAATAACTATTTTCTTGTAATCCTCCGCAAAACCTAATAGTTTATTAAGTGGTAAAAGAATACTAAATCTTCCACTGTGATCATCAAATCCGTCCACGTTCCAACCCCACATTGCAGCAGCTTTACTTTCTCCACCATTCATTGAGACTAAAGATTTCATTGTAGTAGTGATTCCAACATTTCTAATTCGATCTATTTCAATCCCATTCATTTCATATCTAATATCTTGAAAAAGAAATGATATAGCGTTATTTGTCAACTTAACATTTTTCACTTTTTTTACACCACTCACGTCTTTAGCTGTTATAGAAAAATATCCTTCTATGTATAACGCGCTAGCTGAAGGTAATACGTATATATCTTGCTGATGGATAGGTATTCGTATTTCATCATTTTCATTAAAACTGTTATTGTATGGGTTATAAGTATGGATTTCATAACTTTCAATTGAATTGTCGAATTGCGGATCGTCGGTTATATGGAGGATGCTCATATTTTTAATCCAAGAGCGCGAAGAAACTCTTTATTACTTTTTGTTATTGCTACAACCTTTTTGCGTCTAGTTCGTCTGACGTTGCGCTTGACAGTGGAGTTAGAACGACTTTGTCTTTGTATTTTGTTACAGATATCATCGTTAAAAATTATCATTTTGACTTTCGCAAGTGAAGACTTATATTAATATTTTCGTTATTAAAATTAATTAGATTTCCCTGTATATCTAATATTTTCACCATAATTGACGAAATATGTTTCTTCTTTAGAGGAAAATATATTATATTTTTAGGTACTTCAATTACTTGATATCCGGGCGGACTGTTAAGCACGAATTCATGAATTATATGTGTAGGCAAACCGTTCGTATAGGAACCTTGGACAAGATCACATTCGATCCGTATCACAGACGCAGCAATAATGCATACAGGGTTGACTGATTCATGCCATTTATTTGGATCCAACATCTCTGAGAACCCTAATAATGCACCTACACTATTTTTTACCTTAAAATTAATCGGTTCGCTGCAAAAAATTGAACATTTAGAAGTATTGTTGTTAGGAACGATTTTAAACTGACAATTGTTCATATTACTTTTTAAATATTCATATAAATCAGACAGGTCATATGCGCCGCAAGGAATTTTAATATCCTTCTGTTTACCGTAAGCGAATACATTGTTGCTGTCAGTAATATTAGGTATTGAATTAAATGTTGAAAAATACAGTAAGCCGCACTCGTAATCGTCTTCTAATATTAAATGAGTATTTAATTCTGATCGAAGAATGGATTCATTTCCAGTGATTGTGAATGTAATAGACATTGTTATTGACTAAAATGTTTTTTGAAAGTGTAAGCTATTTATGAAGATCCCAAAATGAGTTTAAAAAGTCTATACACAAGTGGCCGCAAATGAAAGGATGAGTTTTTTGCTTGTTAACGTAATTATAAAAAATATTTAAGCCAACATATTTTAAAAATTCTTCAGGTGGTTTTAAATTACCATAACTGTCGAAATATTCGATATAATTATTAAATTTTGCATAGGCTACCCAATGAGTGCCAGAATTCCGGGAACTATCAAGATTAATAATTCCGCATTCTTTTTTTAATGGACGTTTTGGCAACTGATCTCGCATGAAAACTCCTCGAAAATTGGGAATTTCTTTGCAATATTCGAGAATGTCGATGTTAGTTAACGCTCGTTTAGGTAGCCTCTGCATTAGTTTTTTTTATTTTTAAAATAAATTCCTAATCCATTCTTGTGCTCTTTGAGATGCAACCCTCTTCCTAAATTTAATTCTTCCATTTTTTGATTGTGCCTCTTGAGTTCTTGAAAACGTTGTTTAGCAGACTTAATAGCTTCTACCGCTCTAGCAATACCAGCTGCGCCACCTGCTAAACCACCTGCAGCAGACAATCCGGCAAAAATGGGTATTAGGGGCAAAACTCCTCCAACTTTTGGCACAGGTATCACCCGGGGAATGTTTACTGAAGTATCTGAATCCCTCGTCAATTCTCGTGCAACAGCAACTGCTAACTCAATAGCCGCTTTTTTACATGTAGGTTTTAACTTTTTAATATGTTTTTTTGTAAGAGAAACAATATTTTTGAAAGTGTTTTTAAAACCAGCGCCAGACTTGGCTTTCTGTGAGGGAGTGAACACAATTTTTTTCTTGTTTTTTCCATTCGATTTAGGTTTTGACCCTACCATTTTTGTTGAATTGTAAATAAATTATTAATAAATAAGTTATTTTTTGTTTCGATGAAATACTCTGTCCAGTTTCAAGTGCGCAATTAAAATGCGCTTAAACTATGATGTTTGCTGCTTATAAGATTTCTGTTTTATCAATCCAACTATTTTCTTGCGAAGGTAGACCTAACCATTTTACATATAATTTTCGACCATTTTTCTTCAATACTTTTTCTACAAGATAAATGTTCTTATATTTAGGTTTTTGCAATTCGTGAGCATAAAATGATCCTAAGATGGGTCGATGTCTAGCATCTTCTATGATAAACGTTATTGGGTTTGTGTTTTGTACTTTCGTAATAGTAAATATTTCAGTTGACCAATTGGGAGTATATCCTTTTTCAAATGTTCCTTTATATTTGCTTATACGAACGGAATCTCCGACTGCAAATTTATTTTTTTCCTTTGTTGAACTCCTCTTTGATAAAAGCTTTTTATATTTCTGTAATACAGCATCCTTATTATTTTCACTGACTTCAATTGGTTTAAGAGCTATTGTTCTATGTATCGTATTATTATATTCATTAATTGCTTCCGAAAGTGTGTTTCCTATCCATTTATAGTTTCCTTTTAAACTAAATTGCTTGTACAATTTATTCTTAAAAGTCCTTATGAATCTTTCCACTATAGATGCTTTTTTAGTAGAGTATGTAGAGTAATGGTTTATTTTATGTAACTCAAGTAATGATTTTATTTTTTTATTATAGAATTCAGTTCCTAAATCAGTTTGCAAGTTTTTGGGTATTCGATTTTTTTGGAACAAATCACAAAAAGCTTGAGTTATATATTCCTTACTCTTTTTTTTTAATGGATATACCCACGCATACTTAGAAAAAGTATCAATAATGGCTAAAATATATTTAAACTGTAAATTATTGTTTGAAACAGATTGCATATCAATAAGATCAGCTTGCCATAAATCATCTATATCTTTCATCACTACATGTCTTCGAGGAAAGTTTTTCCGCGCTTGTTTATGTATTTCGTTTACTACGATTGCTTTACTCATTTCTTGTATTTGTTCTTAAATGAAACTGTTTCAATACTTTGTTGCAGGCTATTTACTTCTGTCTCTAGCTGAGCTAATGTTTGATTAATTAATTTTATTTTATTAAACAATTTATCTGCAGTATTGTCAACATACTGTTTTGTGGCGCAGTCCTCTGGATCGACAGGCTTTCCAATATGTTTAATTATCTTATTTTTTGCATCAAAACAATCGGTAACGTTTATGAAAGCCAAGGGAGGTTCATTAAAATTATTCATTTTATGCTTTTTTAACACATGGTGTCCAAACTTATCTACATTCATGTTCAACCAACACAATGAGACTGAATCAACAGTTGGTTCTGAAGTCTTTTTATTCCTTAATGATGTCTGCTTCTTTTAGTTCTTCTATAATCGAAATTATTTCGTTATCATGGTTAGTGTTGCCAGCATCTTTAGAAGCAATTAAAATTTTTAAACGTTCAATCAACTCATTAGGATCATCCCAATATACAAAATCCGTATTTGAATTATATTTTTTTAAGGAAGGCAGATTACCACCTTGCTTTGCCGTGCTGGATTCTTGAAATAGGGGTTTAATAATTTGACAGTATTTCATTCCTGAATTACCTTGTATCTGACCTTGAGGACTAAAACCTCTCTTATGGACATTAGTGTGCACCAAAATATCTTTATAGGTTATTTTATCCTTTTCATTTATTTTGTCGCAATTCGGTTTACTTTGAAATAAAAGCTCTTTTAAACCCGGCGTTAGTTCATAACTTTTATCATTTACATTAATCGTAGATATTTTATTAGGAGAATTCTCCCCATAAGATTTAAGCGTTGCAGGTGAATTTCCTATCATAAGTGTTTCACCGTCATGTCTTACTCCAAAGGCAACATTAAAAGGTTTATTTGGGACTTGCAAATAAGAATCGACATCCTCAAAGCTTTTTACTTTTGCCACATTATTTTCCATTTTCGTAGGAGTTTTTATTTCAAGTATGTTGGGAATATTTATTTTATCCTTTTTGATACAATCCGCGTTTACATCATTTGATAATATATTTTTGTTATTATGCTTATTTTCATTATAAGATGTTATTTGCTTAGGAGAATTATGAAGAAACATCATGGTTTCTAGCGGATCGGTTAATGGTTTCAAAATCTTCTTATTTTTTAATTCTAAATCATCCTCCTCTTGCTGCATCTTCTTTAACTTATTTTTAATATTCTTTACAGATTTAATTAATTGTGTTTTTATGTCTGTCTCCATGGCAAATCAATAACGCGGTCTAAAAAGACCCCCGATGTTTCTTATTGTTATAAGTAAAGTGATTTTATTTTAGTCATCATTTATATTTATTCAAATTTTACAAAAACATCGAATGACTTTCTATATCGACCATTATTTAATTTACAATCTTTGTTAATTATAAGACACGCATGTGAATCTTTCCATATATTTGCGGCAAGCGATTTGAATTTTTCCCAACTAATGTCAGAATTTACGTGCTCACGATAAATATGTTTTAAATTGATATCGTCTTGTTTAAAAATTATCAAAAAATTAACATTGTCTCGTATTAATTGCTTTGGCACTTTAGAGTAAGTCTGCGTTAAATAAAAACAGTCTATTCCTTTATGTCTGCCCATACAAAAGTAATTACGAATATTAGTCTGGTTTTCGCAAGCTACGTCATCAAAGATAAATATTGAATTGGGCATCGCCTCATGAGGAGAGATTACCTCTTTTTCATCGTGGATCATAAACAGTTTAATTTCGGGTATTCTTTTAAGAACTTCCTCTAAAAATCTATATTTAGGTTGAAAAGTTGTTTTAGAGTAAATGTAGACATTTCGAAATTTTAACCCATTTTCATGAAGCAATAAAGTTAAAATTATATTTGTTTTTCCACAATTTGATGGTCCACATATAATACATCGTATAGAGTTGGGAAGAAGCATACTATGTCTGTTATTATAATTAGTGCAATGTGATCCATCACTTATTTTGCTGATTTCTATTGACACAGGCTGTTTAATAAATTTCATTTCGCCTTCTGTTCAGTAATTTAATATAATATCAAATAAATACTTGTAATAATATAATCATCCTAAATCAATGAATTATCTTTGTAAGTCTTTATCATTTCTCTAATTACACATTCCTGTCTTATATTAGGCGAAGAATATTATACACCGAGATCTAAATTGCTGCTACTCGAGCGTCAGTCGCAGTCGACATTTGTCTCGCTTCTAACGTGGGTCCTGCGTATTTAAAATATATAGGTAAGTAAATCTATTTTTTATTGCTTCATCCAGTTATGTTGGATTTATTGCCATTTTTATTAAATAAAAACTTATGACACTTTTATATTTCAGATAATTATGGAAGACAGCACGCAGAATGATCGACTTGATTTTGGCAGCATATATGATGTCAGCCCCGTTTTCCACGATGTGCCGGAGGATCATCCTTTTTATTATGCTCAAGACGTTGACGGTTACATGGAAAAAGTGGAAAAAAAGCGGCAAGAGCTTTTAGCCCGTAGAGAAAACATGTGTAACGCAACCGTAACGCGAGAGCCTGACGCTCCGCGGGACAAAAGGGAGTTGAAAGCATTAAATACCAAATCGGGTATTAATAAAAAGGATCGTAGTAGAAAAGGATCATCATTTGTAATTAAAAATAACATTCGCAATGGACGATATTTAATTAAAATAAACATTGAGACAATGGACGAGTGTTACAGTGATCGTTCAGTTAGTGCGCAATATCTCGTGTGTGATCCGTATGATGAAGTGTTGGACAGCACAGAAAATGTGTTAAAAAAAATTATGAAAAAACTTGAAAGTGATTAATTTCGGTGTTAGTTATATATGTATAATTGTGACTTATTTCTATTATATCTCCATGTTTATTTTATATTATAGTTCTGAATTATAAAATCAATTTATGCCAATTATATTGTTATTTACTTACTTTGTAGAGCCAATTAATATAAGTTATTGTCAACGAAGTTTGAATTAAGGAAGAAAAATAGTAATTATTATTATTTTTCTTCCGTAATGTAATTAATGTAGCGTTGTTTTAATTTTATCATAAATTTCTTTAATTTATGTTTATTTATAAATAATTTGGCGTTATAAATATGTTATTTTTTGTCTCATTAAGTGTAAATTAGTAAAGACAATGGTTTATAAGAAGTCTGCCTGCTATTTAATTATTATTGTTGTACTTTCACCTTATTAAGTTTAATATTATTATCAACCTTATTTTAATAAATGATGTTCATATAGAATGTGGAACTTATTTTACGTGCAACCAAAGTTAAATAAACAGAGATAACACGTTATAACATGTCATGATTTGTTTCCTCTGCAACAGTATTGTAGCGGAACTACAAACCGACATTATTTTTTTATTATTTAACTTGGGTCATACACTAAGAAGATAAAGTCGAATTGCGCGCACGCCGCGTCAGCAACTCTTTACGTAGCCACATTCCTACGCGCCGAGCCAAAGTTAAACAAGCAGGGACAACTCGTTTTAACATGTTATGACTTGTTTCTCTGCAACAGTATCAAATTCCTTGTCTGAATCTCAATTATAACGAAATAAAAGAATAGCAACTTTGTTTAATTAAATTCTTAAAGTTAATCAATATTTCAGCCACTCTATTGGTGACGTGGCTGGCTTAGTTGGTAGAGACCCTGCCTACGAAGCTAGCGGTCCCGGGTTCGATTCCCGCTCAGAGCAAATATCTGTGTAATGCATGCATGAGTATTTGTTTCTGAGTCTGGGGTGTTTTCTATGCATTTAAGTATTTATTTCTTTATATAAGCATGTTTATCGTTGTCTAGTACCCTAACACAATCCTAGAGCTTAGTTGGGACTGGGGTAAATTTGTGTGAGGTTGTCCCATTTAATAATTTTTATTAATGGCTCCTCACTCTATATTGTCTGATTGTTTCCCTGTTGCTAACGTATTATCAACGTTGTGATAGCTCTTATTGACTTGACAGTAGAAGCGATCGAGTCATGATAATACGATTGCAATAGGTGTAAAACCAGCGTAACTCAAAATAAAAAAGCCAACTTATTTTAAATCAAGAGTGCGTCTTGAAATATGGAAAGATTAATAGTTTTGAGTTAGGCGGGTTTATTACTAAGCACGTGATTAATTAGCTGGCGGAGGTAAATGAAAGAAAAACAATAGGCATACATTCATCATTTATTGTTTTTATAAAAATAATATAAATGTTACAATTCACACGTTTGCATTAAATTTCTATTACTTTACAGTGCTGCCACATTAAAATGCTAATTTGTAATGTCCCCAAGGCAAAGTCGAAACATTATCTTCTAATACACACCTTTTATCATCATCCCTTGTAAGAACTAGCTTATTGATTTTTTGCGTGAAAATTTTATGATTTTTTGATTTTATTACACACATATTATCTCTAAAACATTCATTTTGAAATAAAGCATTTTTGTATTTATTAATATTAAGTTTTTTTGTAACACACTTTTTTATTCCCTTTGCTTTCCTGATTGTTGAAATTTGGGTATCTATGCAATATAGTTTTGCTCTCAAACCTACAAATTCCTTCACGATCTCACCCCCCATTTCGTCTTTAAAATATCCTGGAATTTTACAGTTCACTAAGGGCATATTAAATATGTTGCTAGCATCAAAATTGCTAGTATCAAAATACTTTATGTGTGTTTTGATATCTTCATAGAAATCTTCTGTATGAATTAAATACAAAAGACTATCAGTGTCCGTATAACAAAGATGAATTTTATTTTTATAAACACGTTTCATCACATCATAATGAAAGCGATACAAATGACTTTTGGCTATTTCTAGAATAGAGAAACCCACGTATATGGGTCGATCTAAAACGATTTTTGTCTGTTGCAACTGAATTGCTACTAATGAATCAGATATAACTGCCAATTTTTTGAAGTTGGGAGCACTTATGTATTTTTCCGCGCCGCAAAATTTATTTGTGTTATTTGAATGATCTTTCCAGATATTAACAAGTTTTACATCAACCTGTTTTCTTTTATTTTCAATCGTTTTGCCAAATATTGAATTGTTTTGCTTTTTGAAAAAATCCCTTTCATAATCTGAGCTAGCATTTTGTCTCAAGGTGGTATTTAAAGATATGTATGGTTCTAAAAAGTTACTTTGATCGAAAGCTAAAACTTTATATGTTTTTAACAAAACAAGACCATTTTTCAAACATTCTTTTAAATGCATGTAGTGAATAATGTATCTATGTTTGTCGTAGAGGCTAGCAATTAATTTTTTATTTTTGCTTCCTCTAGGAGCAAATTTTTCAGCTGCAAATGGCATATCTGAATGAGACTCATGAAGTTCAACAGGATAGTGAAGGTCGACTTCAAGTATAAAACCGGTATCAGAATCGCGTGACTGTTTTTCAACGTTAAAGTTTGCTAATTCATCATCGTTAAGATACCTGAAATTTCCTGTTGGCAGATGCTGCATCATTGCATATCCATATAAATTTACACAGTCTAAATAGGCTAAAAAGCTATTCGGCTCGTTAATGTTAAAATCTGGAAGATATTTATTATTCGCCTTTGCGTATCTATGTGAACATTGAGCAAGACCTCCTCTTATTCCGTTTTCCAGCATTTGATACATATCTATATCGGAGAGTAGATCCAATTTTACTTTTGTGTATAATAACATAGCATCCCAACTTAATGATGGTGACGATACGTAATAACAGGGATCAAGATTGTAGTATTTAAGGCTCATGCTTCGAAATTTTTCAAAAACGTCACATAGAAGAAGCACATCACATTTCAAGTATAAATCTGTATATTCTCCTAAGTTTTTAATAGCAAAAGTTTCCCAAACATGTAAGGCATGATTATAATCCTCAGAAGATACAGATTCTGATGAGAGTTTACTAAAAAAATTGGAAGCCTGAGGCAACTGGGTTTCTTCATAACGTTGCCAAGAGTTTATATAATCATAACAATAGACACCCTTTCTTCGCACTATATCAAACTTGGCCCCATCTCCAAAAAATGATTTTAAATGTTGGAAATCATCTTTTTTCATTGTATTTACTAAATTGTCTAAACTTGAACTCAAAAAGTTGAAAGAATCAATAAATTTTAATTGAGCTACATTTTGCTGGTCTATTGGAATGAACTTCGTAAACGAAATATACTTTTCTTTATTTTTTGGGATAAGGTTTATTCGACCGCATACGTTTGTGAGTTCATTAATAAACAAATGGCAGTCATATCCGGAAAGGTTATGAAAAATTATTGGTATAAATGGGCAAGGTTTTGAATTTAAATTACAACTATTGTGAGCGGGCCCTCTATATCGACCTGTGAAGTGATCATGATCCTTTACAATGTTATCACTAGATGAAAACTTGTCTTTACAAATATGACAAGCAGTGCTAGTTTCAAATGATAGCTGTTCCTCTAGCGTAAGCGGAATCATAGGTTTGCTGACAGATAATATTGAGTACAATCGCTGCACATCATTACATATAGACTCCACAAACTTTTTCGAACAGTTGGGACCGCGATAAGAAACATAGTCGTTTAAATAAGGCTCGCTTCTACAACAAATGTAATATGCAAAGCAAGATGCCTCATGCAATTGAATATTTTCCACGTACATAGATTTACTTTTATCTGAATACTCTCGTAATAAGCTTTCGAAGTCACCATAGATCACAATAGGCACCTCCTGAGTTCTTTCAAAATTAGAAAAAAAAAGTTGTGTATTTGCCTCTGGTAAAACAGTTTGTACCCCTGCACAACTATGCTGAATTAATTTTTCCTCTGTTGAAAAATATAAAAAACAATCTTCACACAAATGTATCTTAGATTTATGTTTAGTTATTTGTTTGCGAACAAGTTTCTCAAAGTTTTTTATTAGGCAAAAGTGTGCCTTACTATTTTTAGTTATTAATAACAAGTTGATGTGCTGTAATTTACGATTAGCGGTTTTATATAAAGGGCCCATAACACTACCATTTTTTGTTAAACCATAGATGTTAAAACTAATATCAGTATTGTTGGCTTCGAACCACCTTATATCAGAGATGCTTGGTGGAAATGCCATGCCGGAAGTGTTTAAAACATTTTGGTATTTGGGATAAGATGAGACTCTGTTTGAGTTAACCTTGCTAGGATACAAGTGAGCCATTATAGACCATATAAAACAGTGATTATCCTCATTATTTATATTCAAACAAGCTTTTGTATTAGCAATATGTTTTGGTAATGGTATAAACGATCCAGCTCTCAAAGGATTGTATTTTACTATGTTTATCTCTAAGTGACTAACTGATTCGATTGTCCATCCTGATTCCGAGAGCTCAAATTCCGCACATTTAGTAATTAGTACATCAGCAAGTGATTTATATAATGATAAAACGTCTGTACTCTGCAAAACTATATCGTATTTAGTGTTAAATGACTTAATGGAACTTTCACTATTTTTTGGCAAACAATACTTTACGAAAAGTTCCAAATTAACTTTGAGTGAGACATGCTTTTGTAATGAATCTTTAATAAGTTGTTGTGCTATATCAGAGTTTTCACATAAAAATGAATCTGGGGTAATATTCGTATTTGAGGGATTGACTTTATAACTAACAATTCTACTCCGAAAAGCATTAGCTATTATATAAACGTTTTCAAGCCGCGTACTTAACAAACTATTAGACTTGTGGATATTAGTCTTTTTATGTGCTGCTAATTTTGGAACGGAAACATTACATACATCGCAAAAGAACATCTTATACTATTTTTGTTCTATGTAAGACGTGCTTTGTTTTGTAATAATTACATTTGTTGAAAACCGCAAAAGTTTTAAATTTGCCTTTAAACCGACTGTAAAGTAGCAGATTACAATAAACACATAACTAAAATTAGTTAAAAAGTATTTGACGGGTACAACACAGGCTGCACGCCTTTATACTCTTCTTTAGCAGCCTGAGCAACTTGTCTGACCGCTTTGAAAACTGGGCTATTATTATTTACAGCCCCTTTATATGTGAAAAAGGCATGTTTCCACCTGGTTGCTTCCGTCGCTACCGGCTCAAGCTCCCGCGTGGTGAAGACTCGGAGTTCGACGTAGTACTCCCCGCGCCGGCTGGGATCTCGTTGCAGCGTGTACCCGGAGCCCGTCCTTCTTGTCAAAAAATTACGTAGCGGAGCGGCCCTGATCGGTTCCTCTTCGTCACCCTGAAATTATTTAGCAACCTTATATTATTCACCTTTATAAATACAATTAAGAAAATCACTTAAATTATTAAAAAAATCCAGCGACAAACTGTTATCATGACCTAGGTCAGTCCAACTGAAATCGGCTTAAAGTTGGGTAAAAACAGTTTTAATGAAATCATCATAATAATAAAATCAATCTTACACAAATTGACCTAGCCAATAGTTGAGAACAAATACTTGCGCTCATCACACAAATATCTGCCCATACCGGGAATCGAACCCGGGACCGCTAGCTTCGTAGGCAGGGTCACTACCAACTAAGCTATCGTATCCTCGAAGTATTTTTGATAAACAATCGCCCAAGATAGGCATCTTACCTCGGAATCAAGAAACACAGCGACTCGTCTCTTTTTCGGTTGAGCAGCTGATGCATTCGCGACGCTGTCCAGGTCTGAATCACAGCCGTGCAGTTCCGCCGCCTTCTTAGTTCTTCTCTGCTTCGCCTTTACCGTCTTAACTTTCGCTGCACTCGTAGAAGCGGTAGATGCAGTCTGTTGCTGGGCACAGCTAATCTCCTCATCGGAATCGAACGGATTGAACACTGCCGACCTATTTTTATTAAAAGTATTTGAATAAGCATCACTAACCAAACACAATCAACATAAATAATAAAAAATAAAAAATATTACGTACATACTTGCTGCTTCTTTTTAATTACTTGTCTCACTCACTGCACTGCCACTACCAATTGAATGCTCAAATAAATGGAAGCTCCATTTATAACCCTATAAACTAAGGCTGCATTTAGATGTTACCAATTAAAATTATTAGTAATATAATTTTATTTCAAATGAGATTGTCCAAACAAAATCAAACCTTAATTCTGCATTACAGACGTTCGTCTATTAGAAAATAAAATATAATTATTGTGAATCACTCCCAATCCTTTACACCTATAAGGCGCGGCGCCAGCTTGCTGCGTTAACCTGAAACCTTATTCGTATTTGGTAGCTGCATGTACTTTAATGCGTTTCTATGTACCGAATGTAGCCTAACTATGAAGACGATATGATGCGTTAGCCGAGTTGGTAGGGACCCTGCCTACGAAGCTAGCGGTCCCGGGTTCGATTCCCGGTATGGGCAGATATTTGTGTGATGAGCACGAGTATTTGTTCCTGAGTCTTGGATGTTTTCTATGTATTTAAGTATTTATTTCTCTATATAAGTATTTATATCGTTGTCTAGTACCCATAGTACAAGCCTAGATCTTAGTTTGGGACTAGGTCAATTTGTATGAGATTGTCCCCCTGATATTTATTATTAAAAAAAAAAAAAAAAAATAAGGAAATATAAAACAGGCACTGGTTGGCTTGAAGACAGCAACGACTTACTATACTTATTGTTTAAATAACTTGTTTAACTCTCAGAATTTGTGAATCGGCTTTAGCTATAAAGAAGAAAGAAAAACACATATATTTGTTCGAATCATGTGAAGCATGAACATAAATTACTTACGCTTCCTATTATTTACATGTCATACAGCATGCTATGTAATGGCTCTCAAGGTTCGAAATTATTTTACTTTATTGCATTCATGCACACAATCTTAACATTGATTAACGAAGTTCTTAGTAAACAGTAAAAACATCGTGCTAGTTTCATATCGATTATTTGTATTAATAGCGCCATCTTAACATTGATTAACGAAGTTCTTGATTAGTAAACACAGCGCGGAGTTTCTTGTCAATCAGCAATAAAGTTGACACTTGATTTACCTAAATAGATGTCGTAACAATGTTCGAACTTTGATGTACATCGCGAACGATTACAGTGTTGAGATAAACTTAATAGTTTCAGTCGATTTATTTATTAAAGTTTCAGTTCACCTACGAAATTTTTACTTTATTAAAGACCGCAGATTCATTTCACTGTATTATTCCATTCAAATAGCATTGTCAAATAGCGCCATCTTACGCTAACAATAACATTGAGAAGCGCGTGAGTCACTTTATCGTCAGACTAGCAGATGTTAAGTACCTACCTTTTTAAATAGATGTCGTAACAATCTCTCATTACTTGAATAATACACAAATATTGGAATAATTAATGTATTTCACTTTAATCAACACTTTTAATAATGTGGTTTTTAATAACAACTGAAGATAGCTTGAAATCAAAAAAAGTTTGCAGTTTTTATTTTGATTTGACAGTAATAATTGAAAAAGACCTGAATCACGCTATCAAAGTTTTTACGATCGGTCGCATATATAGATCAGCGTTCTAGTATTATCTTGGTTGAGTAAATATCAGTACAGAGGAGGCGCCCCTTTGGAACGTATCGAAAGACCGCCTTGTCCTTAAACAATTAGTATGGAATTGGCCACTCCAGAAAACTGTTAGCGGGACTATCCTATAACATTAGTACAGCAATGGTTGTGTGGAAAGTGTTAACAGGGACAAAGATGAATAAACAAAGATGAATAAACAAAGTAATAAATTTATGAAAAATAAACCGGAGTGCCGTAAACAAAAATATAAGTAATATAAAATTGAATTATACGGCACTCCGGTTTTGCTTCTCTATACAAAATATTTTGTTATAGAAATTTATGAGGCGAGAATATGCAAATTTACCATTGAAGGATTGTCAGGTCATTCGTTTACCTGTTGAGTTTATGGAATTCTGAATCACTGATCGATGGAAACTATTGAGGATCCTGGATCATCCGACTAGATCCCTGATCGATGGAAACTATTGGGGATCCTGGATCATCCGACTAGATCCCTGATCGATGGAAACTATTGGGGATCCTGGATCATTATTGGGGATTCTGGATCATCCGAGCGCAGCGAGGACAAATGATCCAGAATCCCCAATAATACCCTACTCAAGTCAAGATGCATAGCGATAAGTTAGTGATTTTCGAAAATCGATAAAATGTATGATATTGACGCAAGCTGATGACAGATCGGGTTGAACGCTTAAGTCAACTCCATACAATTCGAGTCAATAGAAAACAGAAACATTAGCAGTGTTTACTTCTTGGGTAGGCCTACAGAAGTACGAGTAAACTATGAGTTTGTATTAATTAATGTGCAATAACATTGAAGCCTTTTTTTAGAAATTACTATTATGTATCTAAGAATTTGTTAAGAAACTTGGTCAAAGTGATATTTATAATAATTCAATACTTTTGGCACATCGAATTAACTTAAACAATCCGTTGCTTCACAAATAAACCCTACAAGAAAATAATATAAAATATAGAGACATATTTTTTGCTCTACAAGAGGTTAAAAGTCTAAAGGTAATCGCACTCAAATGTAATTTGTATTGACCACACGTCATTTTTTTTATTGCCGCAAGCTAATAATTCGTGATAGATTGTCATGAAGCGACTCACAAGGGTTCTTTAGTGCTATATTATTAAACGAATAGTATTTTAGTAAAAAAATAATGTATGTTGAACCTTTATTAAATCTAGCTTCGGTTGTAAAACTAGATTTAAGACTGACAGTTCACACATTTCGACAAAACTAAACTGAACTTAGCGCAAATCTTAATTTAAAATCTTGTTACAGGCGGTCCTAAGCTTCTATGGTGACATTTCAGTATACATAGCAAAGTTATCCAGTTTTCACATCTTCTCACAGTGCCTCTTCAATCGTGAGGGTTGGCCGTCACCTTATTGTACTCGTCTCTATCTTCAGCCAGCCTGAAAAGCTGTTCGACGGAGTCAATGGCGGTCCAGCGCGTCTCTTTCCCTCCACTTTGACCGTCATTATCAACTGCAGCAGTATAAATGGCATTAAAATAAGCTGCGCCATGTATTGTATACTGCAATGCCACCTGACATTATCAGGAAGGCAAAATAGGGGGCAGATATTTCGTTTAAATACGGCAATCGGATTTTTAAGCTACATTTTTTTCAGTTGCAAACACTGATAACTAAATAATCCGATCCAAAAACTATGTACGTTTTTAATTACCTACAGAACTCTTATTAAATGATCCCACCTTGCGGCTGACATGTTTTTTTAGCATTTCGTTCGGCTGATCTGCTTGATTTGACAGCTACAATGTTTGAACACAACTCCGCATTTGATACGTGCTTGTATTCGGAATATTTTCCCAAGAGCGTATTGTTACAATACCGCCGCCATTCCGTCGGCAATAATTTCAGCGCCCATAATCAATATCTGTTTAGATTTGTGACAAACCATGTGTGTCTTGGGCATTTCGGTACCTAATATCGAAGGTTTACTTTGCTTTGTTGGAATAGTACAAAAATTAATGAATGCTATAAACATTTGTAAATATTACGCTTAGTCTTTAAGTAAGCTGTATTTTTGATAAAGACGACCCAAAATAAGGTAATCCTGATGAAGATCAAACGATGAAATAAAGTGTTGTTTACAAAAGCAAGTTTTCCATCGATGAGTTCGTACTAATTTCACAACAGTTATTTCTGTTGAGAAGGGGCATGAGTAGGGCTAGATGAGTGGGTATCTCAATGTAATATTTTGCAACAAGATCATGCATTACTTTGGTTAAAGAGATCTTCGATTTACGACACGTTCAGCCTAGTTGGTAGTAACTCTGGCTACGAAACTAGCGATCCCGGGTTTGATTCCCGGTATAGACATTTTTTATGTTTGTTGTTGCATATTTTATATGTGTTTAAGCTTGTATTTCTCTTTACAAGTATGTTTATCGTTATCTATTACTCGCTGTCTAAAGGACAAGTCATGAGCTTAGTTTGGGAATAGGTCAATTTGTGTGATATTGTCTCCTGATATTTATTTATTCCTGAAATTTATTTTCAAAGCCAGGGAAATGTATAATTTCTTTTAATAAGAGTAAACAAAAACGCTACGTATAATTTTTAAGTGTGAATAATAACAATATTATGAGTCCGCTGTTACATGAAATAAATGATTTATATATATTACATAATTTGTTATCACATACGATCGGAAAACCTTGTACAGATTTCTATTTTCCATTTTAATCACATCATTTGCATTTAACATACACAAGAGCTTCGCCAAATGCAAAAGTCTTGTAGGAATATTAGAAGTTCAAGTTCAAATCAACTGGTTCAAAGGTAAATGGACGGGCGGCGCCGGCGCATAGTTAACAGCCAATAAATACACGCGCACAGATCACTAACAACAGTTGAGGCAGTTTTCATTCACGAGGAAATGTTGGACTTGGCGTGGAACATGTAGAATAAAGTGTCATATTGGAACATAAAACATATTTATTTATTAGATTTAAGAAAGTGAAAGTTAGAAAGATAATATAGAAATCTATTCTTGAGGAGACGCATGTTATTCAATAACAATAAAAAAAATGCTATCGAATGTTATGATAGTTACGAAGCTATAGAAGAGCAAAGCGCAAAGCTAGCGAATGCAAATTGTAATATAATTTTAAAACGAAATATTTGTACGCCAGCCTTGGCAAAACAAGATACGATCTATGACTATTGTAACACCTTTTATGCAAATAAACTATAAACTAACTAAACTAAACTATAACGCTTTTAACTATTTCCGAATATTATGACAAATTTTATTTAAATACTTATCTGTCGATAATTTGTCGATACAGAGTTTATTAATTTTAATTATGGTTCTTTTATCGTCATTGATAACTAGCATTGCTATTTATATTAGGAAATGGGCGGAAACATAAAGTACAATTTTCTATACTCACATTTAATTAATACTAACCAATTAAAGTTACGAGTCTTTGTACAGTCGAGTACTAAGATATGTATACACTTTTGCCTCTTTTTTTTGGACGGCACGTTGGCCTAGTTGGTAGTCACCCTGCCTACGAAGCTAGCGGTCCTGGGTTCGAATCCCGGTAAGGGCATATATATTTGTGATGAGCACGAGTCAAATTCCTGAGTTTTGGGTGCTTTCTATGTATTTCTCTATATAATTATTTTTATCGATGTCTAGTACCCATATTACAAGCCTAGAGCTTAGTTTGGGACTAGGTCAATTTGTGTGATATTGTCCCGTGATATTATTGTTATTTGTTTTATTTATTTATTCCGTGTGGTTGCCGGGTTAGCATAATGCCTGTTAGGCGATGGGCTTGCAGCCTGTCACTAATACACTGGTAAACTTCTTGGCCTGATTGCGCAAAATGTGGTTACACAATTATCAACAAGTTTATTTAAAGTTGTTAGTAATTCTGTATCTGTGCCTACCCCACTTTAGGAATGAAGGCGTGATGTTATGTATGTTATTTATTTTACACCTTAGACTATTTAAACCTTATATTTGTCCTCGACTGTACTCTGTCTCTTTTTATTGTGTTACTGCAACTACTGCACTGTTACTTTTTGGTTGGGGTGACCACACAGTCGATATCCGTAGTTTTACAGTCCCACATCGATTTATTTCGGAACTGAATAGACGAGCTAATATAGTCCGTAATAGTGACCGCATAGTTCGTTTTAATTACGTCTATCTGTATTGTTTCCTACGTGTATTTTATTGTTGCTGGTTTCGTTATTTTACGGCTAGGTAAGTTACATTACGCAAAAGTTAACGAATTACTTATTTATTTGATAGGACAAAAAAAAAGCACCAGCGGATTAAGTTATGGGAAGTAATCTCCGCCATTCATGGGCAACACACAGCGTTGCCGGTTTAAAAAAAAAAACCGGTCAAGTTCGAGTCGGACTCGCGCACCGAGGGTTAGAGTAAAAATAAATAAATATCACGGGACACTGTCACACAAATTGACCTAGTCCTAAACTAAGCTCTAGGCTTGTACTATGGGTACTAGACAACGATAAACATACTTAGATAGAGAAACAAATACTTAAATACATAGAAATACATACATACACCATTGTACCCATGAAAGCAATGAATAAACTGAATAAACTGAAAACATCCAAGACTCAGGAACAAATACTCATGATCATCACACAAATATTTGCCCTTACCGGGATTTGAACCCGGGACCGCCGGCTTCGGAGGCCGGGTCACTCCCAACTAGGCCAACGTGTAGTCAAGCACACGAACCAACCGTACCGGTTCCGTACAAACTTATACATAGATACATAACATCACGCCCTAATTCCTAGACTGGGGTAGGCAGAGCTACAAAAATACCAACAACTCTAAAAATATTCTTTAACCAGTGCAGAAGTAGGCTAGGATGTTTACCAGTGTATTAGTGACAGGTTGCAAGCCTATCGCCTAACAGTACTACAAGCCTTTAATCTCTATACAAACTTACAACAATGTAAAATAATTGTATTGAGGGACGAACTTGACTTTGCCGTTGAAAAACTGTTGTTTACATACATCGACATAGGTCGCGATTGACCTATGACCTTGACCAACTGCATAAAAGTTTGCAATCGCAAAATATTTTTATTTTGTGATGTAACTAAGAATTCACGGTTTTCGATATTTTTCCTTTATCTGTGCTATAAGACGTTGAATTGTACCAAATTTCAAGTACCCTGTAGGTTTTTTACAGCTCCATGGGACAGTATAGACCTGAGTATTTGATATAAATTCCAGCTCCACGCTTTCCTGGGAAAAAAGGTCTTGACAGGACGAACGGACGGACAACAAAGTGATCCTATAAGGGTTCCGTTTTTTCCTTTCAAGGTACGGAACCCTAAAAAGTAATCTATCTTGTATAGCTTTTCATCAGGTGACCGCGAGTTTGTTTGCCTCCTCTACAATAAAAAAACGATCACTTAAACAATGAATTAATTAATAATTAACCATATTTAATTAGCTTTGAACATTCACCTAAACATTTAAAGACGTTGACAAATGCACCGCCTCTACCAACACAGAACAGGGAAGCTTGAATGTTATCAAGCAATTGCAATCCACATTAATTGCATAGATAAACCATTCTGTTCACAACCGTGACCTGAAATTAATGTTATAATAATGCAAATGCTCGGAAGCCAGTTTGGAGTAAATTAATAATTTGTTTACAAACAGATAAGGGCCCTTTGTAAACCCATAAAAGTAATTGGTGTAATTCGTCTCAATCGGTTCGTTGTAAAATTGGGGTTATAACCGAGAATGGGCATCAAAGCGTGTATTAAGCTATTAGGCTATTACATGGTTAACAAATTGTGGGGAGTGCGGTTTTTTAATTGCACCTGGTTGGTGGGGTTACACTTACAGTTTTAGTAGTTCGCGATGATTTTTTTTATGTTTAGAGGATACGTAATCAGTGAGTAAACTAAGAACAGTTAGGATTTACAGGATCAACAGTCTAGCCAAACATGTTAATGACTGATAAAGTTACTGCAGAAAAAATATATATTTATAATTTAAAGTTTTGTTAGTTTATTTATTTTGGTAGTTCAGATTTGAAAAATGCATTCCTCTGTAATTTAATTATCTCATATCTATTTTAAATTAAATTAATTAAATAGTTTCACTTGACAAATTATAAAAATGCAAGCCGGTGACAGTATTGTATCTAAAAATAATCACGTTTATAACATAGATGTTATATTATATAATATTAATATTGATATACTAGCGACCCGCCAGCGGCTTCGCCCGCTGCAATTTTTTTTTGTTTCTTTCATGTCACTTAGGGGTCGTATGAAAAATAGACAGTAGCCGATTCTCAGACCTACTGAATATGCACATAAAATTTCATAAAAATCGGTGAAGCCGTTTCGGAGGAGTATGGTAACTAACACTGTGATAAAAGAATTTTATATATTAGATTGTCATTAATTAAAAATCAATAAATTCTCTTCATTTCATTGGATTTATCTCAGATAAATCAATTCTGATTACATATTTTATAGACATTGAATGATTGTTCAAAAGCACCTGAAAGCACAATTCTTCCGCAATTAAGACATTTAACTAACCATTAAAAAAATATGCATTTTAATAACTAGTAATTTTCTTACAAATTTCGGTTTTAATACAAAGTCCGGATCTGTTGATGTCTTTGGAACGAAAAAAAGCCTAAATTTAAAATAGACGTTGAAAACGAAAATAGGAATAATTTGTAGTAATATGTTCAGAAACAGGTATAAAATAAATTCAATGTAGGTCAGTATGTGTGATTAGTCTAAGTAAGTAAGTAAGTTTTCAAATAAGTAATAACAAATATTGTAAAAAAATGTGTTTTCATTTAAAATATCACATAACGCCAGTTCAATGGCTTTTTGTCGCGTAACAGAACTTCATGACGCAAGAAGGAGTGCCATCAAGTGTTACTGCGAATATAAGGACCACTCCTATGCCTCTTGTAGAGTATAATGACGGAGTGGAAATCGGTCAGTGCGACCGCTATTGTCTCTACTTAATTACTGTTATTACGATATGCTTTTGTGAACCAAGGGTAGCTATTGTATGGTATCGTTTATATTGAGCTGTTGCATCTAAATTAATAGGTGTTAGTTGTTAAACAAACGACGGTTATCGTACAAGTGAAACTATTATTATTTTGCATCAGTATTCGTGACTATGAATTAAATTTTAGGGATTGAAGCGTGAACAACGAGTTGAGGAGTGAGCAGGCTATTTTTAAAGCAGCATCAGGGTCTACGTTAGATAAAGTAGGTATCAAATAATAAAATATCAGGGGACAATCTCACACAAATTGACCTAGTCCCAAACTAAGCACTAGGCTTGTACTATGGGTGCTAGACAACGATAAACGTACTTATATAGAGAAATACATACTTAAATACATAGAAAACATCCAAGACTCAGGAACAAATATTTGCGCTCATCACACAAATATCTGCCCTTACCGGGATTTGAACCCAGGACCGCTGGCTTCCGAGGCAGGCTCACTCCCAACTAGGCCAACGTGTCCCATTGTCCCCTGTTTTTTAATACCTACATTTAATTATGTTTCTACAAATTATTTTTTGTAAATTTTTACTTTATAAACTTGATTTAAATGCAGGTATGTGTAAAAATACCGTTGTTAATGTGGCCTATTTACTTAGAACTTGATTTGGTAGTCAAATCCATTTCTCTTAATTATCGGCCCGCGAGTTGGTCCTTCGATAAATTAACAATGTCTGTAACTCATTCAGCTCTATTACAGCTTATATTAAATAATCTAGATCTAGATGACGGGTTGGCGATATTTTACATCTCCATCGGAGGTAATAGGCTGACCCACTACGGACTAATTTCAGACCAATAACAAGGGATCTCCGATTAGCGCGCCTATCTCGGAATAAAACGGTGACTGTCGAGAAGAAACGCCGCGTTTTAGATGAATTTTATTGATTGTTCCGTTCTTTCTAAGGTTTTAATTTAACCGAATATTTTTGCCTTGTGTGTATTTTGGAAAATCTTGTTCTCAAGTTAAGGGCTATAATTAAAACAAAACTTAATTGATCCCTAAGTGTAACGAGAGTTACCCATATAGTTTGTATGACTAACTTTCGTCACACAAAGGACCCGATCGTGATTTTTGTTTTCATTAAGCCTTTAACTATGTATACCTACCTGCCTACCTACCTACCTACCTTTGTACATTATTTAATGAAAACGACCCATTCACCAAGTAATAATTTCTCTTACAAATCACTACATAGTATAAAACAAAGTCGCTTTTTCTGTCCCTATATCCCTATGTATGCTTAAATCTTTAAAACTACGCAACGGATTTTGATGCGTTTTTTTTTTATAGATATAGTGATTGAAGAGGAAGGTTTATATGTACAATACTATAATCCGGAGCGAAGCGAGGGCGGGTCGCTAGTAAATAATAAAGAAGTTACCGCTGCGTTTTCATAATAGCTTTCAAAACGCAGCTAAAACTTGCGGATTATTGGCTACGAGCGTTGTTTTGAATTCCAAAGCTTATGATTACGTGCCATATCAGTAATTCTGCAGACTCCATTTTGAATTTTCAATGAAGCTTAGGACCTGTACTTGTTAAATAAGAGAACTAGAACTAGATTATCCAATGTATTGCAAGCGTTTTGTGTTATACATATTCTTCATGTAATATCTTTTAAAAAGTTTTCGTTGACGGTAACATTTTTTTCGAGTGTAAGAACGTTTTTCTTAGCTAACCAAATTCGACCAGTGGGCCTAGCCTGCTGCAACGGGAGCAGATTTTGACATAGGCTATATCCTTCTCCTTTCTATATCCGTCTTTTCCATACTCCAACGTAACAATAAATTATTAAGGTTTAAAACAAAAATGTGTTTTGTGTGACTAGAGTTCTTTGATGACTAAGCAAATTAAACCCCGGGTGGCTGTGATTTTAATAATTTCATTAAAATAGCTACTTTTTATTTGACACTAGCTCCCGTTTGACGTATTTTACACTAGTTACCGTAACGGCCGTAACCCACAGGTATGCGATTTTCAAAAAAACAAAAACGCTTCAAAATCGTCGCGTTTTTCCCAACAGTGCATGCTGAAACTAGTACTACGTGAGTAACGGTGAGCAGACCAGGCGCGCAATTAACAAGATCTGGTCCAGAATGGGACGGGATATACATACACAAATATAGTTTATTATAAAGTAAGTACCTATATTTATCCGCATGCGATGTGGGATCAAGTGATTCCAATTTAATCTCTCGCTTTTCAGGTTTTAGCCATCGGCTTAGTTCACGACTAAGTGACTATTTTGAATAAAGTATGTAATTAAATTATGTTAATATGAGAACCGCGTTGGGACACGATGTAACTGTACAAGTAGGTTGTTGTTAAGTGGACCTCTTTATAAATACAACTTTTTTTTAAACAAAACATTGAAACAATGACAGAGCGGTGGCACTATTTCTTTGCTACAAAAGGGTTAGTAGGTATTTGTGTACCGTTATTAGTGTTTCTAATACGTGATATCAGTGACTAATGATTATCATATACAACAACAGAATCTAGCTGATGTCATATCACGCCACTAGGCTAATCAAAATATATAAATTCTAGCACTGCACTGCAAAATAAGATTAGAAAATTCCTTTAGTAACGAAGGTGCATCTAAAATACTATATTACTGAATGGCTACGTGCATTGTCACATGTTCCTGCGGATTTGTATTTAGTTTAGTATTCAACCTTAGCAACAAACACCGAGAAAGAACTGCAACTGCCTTTTTACAAATAATTATGATAGTAAATAAATCCATCCATTTGTATGGCTTTTGACTTGGAAGAGCTATATTACTGGAGCCAGTAGGCACTTTATAGCGGTACGTGCTCTAATAAGGGAGTTATAACAACCTCAATACCGCATATAACTTGGTTTAAACATTATTTTATTGCAATTTCTTATCTGGTGCACGTAATTAAAACGTGCTATCAGTGATTTATGATTTTACTCGCTTTCTATAGGACTTGATCTGTTTTCTAAGCAGATAAATATTACCTGGTTAAAATTTTAAGAAATCATCTCCACTCTGTCCTTAATACTACATCCAGCACTAGACGTAAATAGGCCGATACGTTAATGATGAATGATGATAACGCATGTATTAATTTAATATATGTAAATGTACTTACCTATACATACACATACATAATATCACGCCTTCAATCCCAGAGTGGGGTAGGCAGAGCTATAGAAATACCAACAACTCTAAAAAGACTTCTTGATAATTATGTACCCACATTTTGCACAAACAGGCTAAGATGTTTACCAGTGAGTAAGTGATAGGTTGCAAGCCCATCGCCGAATAGTAGGTACAACAAGCCTTTATTCCTTTAGTCGCCTCTTATGACATCCATAGGAAGACATGGAGTGGCACTATTCTAACCCGGTAACCACACAGAACCCGGATGTAAATGTATATGATATGGAAAGATTATATCTAATACACCGCGTATTACCCATCTTCGAGCTAGATGTTTCCAAACAATGAAACACAAAGTTGTCAGCTCATAAAATAAATAAGTGCGAAACCTAAACGAGGTCTAGTAATGGTTTTTTAACTAGCGCAGAGATCTTAAACCTTTTGACAATTATGTGTGAAGAGTACTATCATGCTTTCACAGTTCTTTAAAAACCCCTGTACCTAACTAGTAAATCCGGTAAGCCGATTTTCAAAGTCTGACATTTACCTAAATTATTGTTTAAAAGATTTGTTAACATGAAGCACAAATAAAATATCAAGAAGTATTTTTAGAGTTGTTGGTATTTCTGTAGCTCTGCCTATCCCACTCAGGGAATTAAGGCGTGATGTTAGGTAAGTATGTAAACACAAATAATTAGTTGTTTGGAGGAATTCCAAGGTTTTCAATTATAGATTTTTTTGCATTGAATTAGACGAATATCAATTTAGTGTCGCTGTAATGTTTCGTGAACTAAAACAAGTATTTGACTGTTGATGTTTGATTTGTAACAATACTTATTAGTTTCATGACAATAGTAGAAATAACTGTTTGCTAAAAAATAAGACTTGTAACTTTAATCAACATTGCAACTCGTAACATTCGTACCGTCAATATTTAGTTCTGAAGATTGGCCTTCACTGAACTAACATCTCCTGGCGTCAGAGTGGAGACGAAAAAGTGATTTGGCAAAATTAACGACTGCGCTTCATTTAGACTGAAGTCTTAAATGACTAGACGAGTAACGTACGTGAGCTTCTAACGTATATAACGTCCTTATTAAATGAGGTTCTTAATTTTCGCCGCATGAATCAAATGCTTTTTAATAAAATAATGTGGATTCTTAAACTCATCGGGTTTTTTAACGATGAAGCAATATTAACAGATGGCCTTGATGGTTTATTCGAACACAAGGACCATCTGTAGAAGGAATGTTTGATTGATAATTAAGAGGAAAATGTTTAGGTTAGCAAGATAACATTAATAAATCTATTTTTGATAAATCGTACCTACTCTAAATATCACATAAAGGAGAAAGATATTAAACACAAAACATTTATCGTAAAAAGACCTAGATATTTAGTACCTATTTCAAATAACACTGGTGCAATAACTTTTGAAAAACATGCATGCAATGCAAATATTACTCAATGCAAAAGGCCCATACAAACAATGGTTAGGGAAATATCTCCCATGCTATCATCAGATAGGAAAGATAAATATGGTATGAAATAGCTAATGCGGTTAACGGCAAGCAGTTTTTGGAGTCGTAACAAATTCGGAAAAGAGTGTGATTTTTGCTTTAGATTAGATTTGAGCATGAATTACAATTTTGAAAACGATTTCGTCTTTATAAAAGAGGTTATATTTTTATCATGATAGAACAATAATGTACCTGTATTGATTTTGTTACGCGATTTTTAATTACTTGGTGATCTCTAGTCGGCTTAATTATGAAGAGTGTCTATTTATTTTCAACGGCAATATTCACTATTTTCATCAAATACGATTTCATTTGTAATATTTTTAAAGCTAGAATATTTTAACAAGCCAACAACAACAAGAACAAGTCAACAAGTCTTTTTAGAGTTGTTGGTATTTTTATAGCTCAGCCTATCCCACTCTGGGAATGAAGGCATGATGTTAAGTATGTATGTAATCTTGTTTTGAGGATGCTACTTTAAGCTTTGCTTAGCAAATATAGTTAAATGGATCTAGCTAATATTAAAACAAAGGCAGAAAAACGTCCGGTTTCTTAAACTTTTCTTATGGAAGAATGACTTTCTTAATGATTGATCAATGATCATACAATTCTAATGCTCATCATACTCCTAACGGATAACTTCAGATTCACCAAGCAACATTCTATTTAGTTCCGATCAATACGCAGCAGTAAATTTTCAGTACGCATTAATATTTTACTTTGCCATTGTTTCTTTAAAAATCTCAATGCATCTAAAAGCAACTTGAACACAATAACATCAGAGATAAAATTAAAACACGCACAGAGCCACTTGTCTTGTTTGCAGAGTTATTAAGATCAAATGACCGGCCAGCCGGACACACGAGAACATTGTTTATGTAATAAAAGCTAAAGAATTCGAGCAGGAAGATATAAAGCTTCCACGAGACTTCCTTATTTGAGGGAATATGAGCTACGGTCTTGATTTACGAAAATATTGAAAATGTTCACACGGAGTCGGTGTTATTCTGTGTACCTATAATACAAATTACAGCCTAAATTGCTATCGGAAACTAGAACTAAATATACATGTCACGAACTAAGATAAAATGCTCTAAAACCATTCTAACTTGAGTCACTAGATTCAATGATATGCTGCTATTTTGTAATAATTAAGTATGGTTATTAAATCACCACAATTGATAAGAAAATTACTTTTGAACTAGAATTACTAAACTTCGGTAAGGTAAGATTACTCAATGAAATACTAGTATATATGGCTTATCGTAGCTTTAATCGAGCAATAGCATACTATTAGAGAAAATATTAAAAATGCAACTTTCAGAAATAGTAACAGTGATAAAAAACAAGAAAAAACCAATGTAATGAAAATATCAAAGGTCAAAAAAGCAAACTTAACTATACACTTTAAGATAAGTTTCACATCTAATGAGATGTGAAACTTATCTTAAAGTGTATACATACCTATACAAGAGTTATTGCAGTATCAGTAACGGAAGAGTATAAAGTGGTGAATCCTATTTCAGTAATTGTGATATCTGAACTCAAAATAAATACTAAATCGCTTTAGTCCTCTAAAACCAAAGTGCAACGTTTTTGAGAACGTTAAGTTTGCTAATTTCAAACCAACTTAGTGAAATGCTAAGAGTATCAATGTATCGGCACATTTCAAGAAACGCCGCGATGTTTGCAAATTTACCGACAACACGACGAGAGAACATTTCCGACATGCACGACCTTCTTGAAGAAACATCGGAAACTAAACAAATGGCTTTGTAAGATGGAGAAAAGCTTTAAAAATAAGATAAGCAGATTTTTGTACTGATAAATCCTTAAACTTAAATCTACATGACATTAACGATTAGAACTTCCTAGTACCAATAATCTGCGTCAGGCAGCCCCGTTCCTCCATAGTTACAAGTCTGATACCCGAAAAAGGATAGTTCTTTCAATACAGTAAATATACGAGATTGAGAAGTAGGTATACAAAAGACATGCAAAAGACAAGTTTATCAAATGAAACGAGCCAAAAGAAAACTCTACAAGCTGTACGAAAAATAAAAAAATATTAATCTTAGTGTGGGCATTATGGAGCATTATATTTTTATCTCTTTAGATATCTTATTTTATTTAAAAAAATATAATTTCGTAAAAATATATTGTGCTTAACCAAAGAAAAGACACAGAAGCCAACCGTTTGCTCGAAATATTGTTGATTAAATGTGTCTTTTACTCGTATCAAATACAAAACGAAAAAAAAATCTCGTCGGAGAATAGTTTTTTGGGTAAGTAATGAAAAAAATAGGAAATTATAAATTTGGCCGAAAGTATTTCGAACAAACGGCCGAGACGCATTACATTACTTGCGGTAACAGAACGGTAGCCGTAAGAAAGAACACATAATTAGAATGTAAATGGGAGCCACGTGGTTTTGAGGTCACAGCGCGCTGAATGAACCGCGTAACGATTTACATAAACACCAGATCACGTTTACTGTGTTTCAATAATAGCTAGGTTTTGTTCCGACAATTGAAGAGAACTGTTAGGTTAATGGGAATTCATAATTGCAATTGTAACTCGTGGAATTTTAATAAGGGTTCGGTGTACGATGGAAGTACTTAGCATAGTGAAGAAAAAGAGAAGTCTATTGCTGACAATTGAAAATAGGCGAGGATTAATGTTTATTCACCTGTTACGACTCAACGAGCACATTAAGAAGATAATTGAAGGGAAATGGATGGAACAAGGAAAAGAGGGAGACTAAGAAGAACTTCCCTAGGTAAAGTTAGCCTACCTACCTAGGTAGGTAGGTTACCTAGGTAGGTAGGTAGGTAGGTAACTTTAAATAAACCGGGCAAGAGCATGTCGGACCATGCTCAGTGTAGGGTTCCGAAGCCGTTAAGTACTACAAACATAAAAATGAACAAGTAATAACTCATTTTCTATTTAAAGTCATTTGATGCCGTCTTAGATGATTTTAGTAGGCATAAACACTTTAATCGCCTGAATCTCAAGAACCAGTGATGTCTACTTAGTCGTGATAGTTTTCCTTTTAAATTCGTTATGCATATGTGCTTTCATTTAAGTTTTTTTTCTGATTTAGAGTATTTGCAGTTTTGGCTGTAGGACACTTGACTTTTAAAAAAATTAGCGCTTTAAAGCTTAATATTTCATAAACGGATCCGTTCATCGAAAAGTTGTTTGGGCAAACCCGTAATATTTTTAAAAGACCTATCCAACGACACCTCACATGAAAAAATACATCCCCACGTAACGTGTAGGGGAGTCACAATAAATTTACACAATTTTCTAGATTTTATTTTACCACTTTGTTAGCGTGACTAATATGTATATTCATGCCAAATTACAGGTTTCTAGTACTAAACGCCACTGAGCTAGGCTGCTGACGGACGGACTGACACGGCGAAACTATAAGGGTTCATAGTTTGATTACGGAACCCTAAAACAGTAGGCGTCGTGCCGTATCAGTGTAAAGAGGAGGCTCAGAATAGGAAATAATGGAAATTACTGCACTGACAAGAGCACCATTTAGGTACTTAAGAACTGTCTTAAGTACCTAAATGATGATGATGATCGACGATGTTTCCTCTCTGTCGGTGGTACAGCAGTGTTCGCATTGTTGTGTTCGGGGTGAGACAACCGGTGAAATGCATAGACATTTACATTTTCAATAAATAAAAATTAGGTTATTATTTTACTTCCTAAGTAACGGCACCAGTACCCGACAAAGGACCAATGTTCGACACTGACTCTTATTCAAATAAGATAAGAGTTATTCATATTTGTTTTGCAACGATCAATTTATAACCCCATGATCTTTGAATTAAAAGCTTCTGTCCATGATTGGTGTATGTCAGTTATAAGTATCGAACGTTGGTGCCGATACATTACTTTTCGCACCATATGTGCGTTTCTCTATGACCCACACCTAAAAAACTTTACAAATGTACAAGTTGACAACTTGATGATGTTGTCAATTTTTCTGTGGAAACCCTTACAATTTTATAAAATAATAATAATAATATCACAGGACAATGTCACACAAATTGACCTAGTCCCAAACTAAGCTCTAAGTAGGCTTGTACTATGGGTACTAGACAACGATAAACATACTTAGATAGACAAATAAATACTTAAATACATAGAAAACATCCAAGACTCGGGAACAAATACTCGTGCTCGTCACACAAATATCTGCCCTTACCGGGATTTGAACCCGGGACCGCTGGCTTCGCAGGCAGGGTCATTCCCAACTAGGCCAACGTGTCGTCAAGTGCAAGTGTACAATTTTGTCAAATTGTACACTTGTATAGACTTGTTTATAATTCTATAACCACATTTTGCACAATCAGGCTAGAAGTTTACTAGTGTATTAGTGACAGGTTGCAAGCCCTTAGTCCCTAGTCTTTTTAAAGTTGTTGGTATTTCTGTAGCTCGGCCTACCCCACTCTGGGAATGAAGGCGTGATGTTATGTATGTATGTACACTTGTATAGTTTTGTAGGATGGGGGAACTTGCCCTAGGACTGGGTATACAAAAGAAGGTATTTTATCCTGAGATATTATTAATAACCAAAGAGCGGAATTATTCATAGCAAAAATCAAACTGTCAGAGGGATTGACCTAACTGTTTTATCGACTTATCGATAAATATTTGTCACTTAACGAAACAAAGTTAAAGTAATGAAATCAGGCTTATGGATATACATACAAACAAATTAATGGTGTCCCTAATTAGCTGACCGCCACTGTATTTTAGTATAATAGTAAATATAAAACAGAAAATACTTTTTTTTTTAAATTTTCTATATGAAACTTATCATTAAAAATTAAAAACAAATATTGCTAAGAGTAGGTAACTAATCTTCATTCAAAATAACAAAGTCGAAATCTAAATCTGTACTAAATATGTTATCTTCATCTTCCCTGTAGTAAAAGAAAATAGTCATTATTTTTTCAACATTGTCACCTTTCAAATTACTCCTTTTTTCATTGTAGATCCATTTATAAGATGAAAACGAGCGTTCTACCTCAGTTGAAGTAACAGGAGCATATTTGTAGTACTCGATAACGGTGTTTTGGCTGTAATCACTTTTTTCTATAAAAACAGCATTTTTGCGTATCATGTCGTAGTCCGGAATTCTATCTAGTACTTTTTCAAGTTTTATTTGCACTGTCTGAGATCCACACCAATTTAGAATACTTTTCACCTGGTCAAGTATTAGAAGAGAGTCTAATAAGGATAAACAGGATGTTTGTAATTTGATTATTGCATCACGTAAAATGCCATAACTTTATTTTATGTACAACAGATCATTTCTCAAATTATTGTGCTTAAGTAGGTACTCTTTTAGCTTGTCTTATTGCAGCCGACTCTTTTGAATTTAAGTTTGAAATTACTTCTGTAATGCATTCCAAATTTTCTGCATAATATAGGTATAGCTGCATTAAGCCATGTGCCCCACCTAGTTATAATAGGTTTTGGAGGCAATGGTACGGATGGACAAATTTGTCTGAATAAGCGTTGGTAAACTATATCTAAGTATACTTTTCTCAGCAATGATTCATCCGGAAGTGATTTTGATGTACAGGAACAACAAATATATTTTTGGAATTTTACTGTTATAAACTGTGGATTGTTAATCTTTTTCCATGGAATATTGCACGAAACTAAAAATATGATTAAATCTATATAGAATGTGTCTGAACTCGTACTTTTTGAGCATTGTGACGAATAAGTTTTACTCACTAAATGACTTTCAACACAATGTTTCTTTAGCTGATGTAAATGAACGTCACATTTGGAGCAATATATTGTGGAAGAATCTTCTTTGAAACTAAGAGAAGAATCTTTCTGTATCCATTTTTTTATTGTTTTTCTTGTAGGATTAACCATTTTAGTAGCACGGCACGGAAATCACTCATGAAAACTCAAGTGACATAAATGACATAATTATGTGACGCTGACATGATTTACTTTAATATGGAGATGCAAGTTGCTTATCAAAGAGGTCAAATGTTACAGAATAATCTTTTAAGTTGATTATGGATACCTAATGCGATATTATTCCGTAACATCGATAAGTCGATAAAACAGTTAGGTCAATCCCTCTGACAGTTTGATTTTTGCTATGAAGAATTCCGCTCTATGTTAATAACTAAATAAATATAGCAGGGGACAATCTCACACACATGACCTAGTGCCAAACATACCCTGGATAAATATTTCCTTGATTCATTCATTCGTATATCGACTTCAGTTCTTGAAACGGGCTCCAGTGGCCCGCATATCGCAAAATCGGAAATCACTTTCCAACAATATGTCTTAACAAGAGACCTCCTCTTTTACTACATGTTAGAAGCGGGCCCCAAGTCTGGCATCAATAAATTATACCATTGAATTGAACTGCAGACACATTTCCCATAAATGTAGGACGTTACGTTTGGGCCCAGGGGGTGATTCTCTCAACATAGCGCTGCGTCGATCTCAAAGGTGAAGTTTTGTCCGACAAGCTTAAGAAGTCCCGTCGGAACGTACAAAACACATTTTAGCGCGTGCCTTCTCAATTAGGCAGCAGGCAGGTGAGTCGAGTTCAGTGTCGTATAAAGCTGCCTAATTAAGAAGGCACGCGCTAAAATGTGTTTTGTACGCTCCGACGGGACTTCTTAAACTTGCCGGATAAAACTTCACCTTTGAGATCGATGGAGCGCTGTGTTGAGAGAATCACCCCCAGGTGGGCGAGCACAAGTTTTCCGCGACTAGTTTGTCGCTCGGATCTCCTTTTCTTACTAGTCTGCAACGATAGAGACGCACTAAGTGAAAAGCGAGAAAATACAAGTTGTGCTAGCAATACTGAGCGCTGCTGGTTGCCGTAAACTCTTTACGGATCCAGTCAGTGTTTACAAATACGGAGTATGCTGTTTAGTCTCGGCACATCCAAGCGTGTCAATGAGGAATTGTTTATGCTTCGAATGTGTTTTCTTAATTTAATTTATTTTTACTGCTAGTGTCGTTTTGTAACCTAATTTTACTAACGGCATTCCTACATCAAAATTCAAATTCAAATTCAAATTTTCTTTCCCAAATAAAGTCACAGTATAAATTGCACAGGATGTCAAATTATAAGTTATTACATTGAGATCGTCAGAAAATAAAATTAGAAATACGTTATAAAATATCTTAAAAAATATGAAATTTGAATAATTTAATTTAATGTATATAATAATGTCATCTTGCGTAAGAATATCTCCATTAAGGATCGTCATAATAACATGCAATAAACAACAATAATAACGAGGTCAGTAGAGTAAGAAACCCCCGTGTGGTTGCCGGGTTAGAATAGTGCCACTCCATGTCTTCCCGTGGATGTCGTGAGAGGCGACTAAGGGAATAATGGCTTGTAGTACTGTTAGGCGATGGGCTTGCAACCTGTCACTAATACACTAGTAAACTTCTTGGCCTGATTGTGCAAAATGTGGTTACAGAATTATCAACAAGTCTTTTTAGAGTTGTTGATATTTCTGTAGCTCTGCCTACCCCACTCTGGGAGTGGAGGCGTGATGTTATGTATGTGTATGTAAAGTAAGTATTATTAAGTTAGTTAGTAAGTTTATCGCTGTCTAGTACCCATAGTACAAGTATAGAGCTTAGTTTGGGACTAGGTCAATTTGTGTGACATTGTCCTGTGATTTATTTATTTATTTCATTTATTTTTATTTACTCTGCTTAGGGACCTTAAGCTCGCTTACATAATAATTTTCTATAGCTATCAATCTAACTATTTGATGGAGCCTGTGCAAAAAAATAAAGAATAGAGGCCCAGAATCCCGATGTTGCATTAACCGCACTACGAGTATAATGCAGCGGCGCGATATGATGAGACAGAATACTCGGATTTTGGAAAAATTCTCGAAAATGGAACTACGTGATTTGTAATAGAGTATTTGCGTCCCTCAGGGGGGTTATTATGAGCTAGCTATGCAGTTCATTTTACGGTTAGCGTAAAGGACAGAGATATTAGCGTAAAAAAACTGCATAATTATGTCATAATAACCTCCCTGGGCTGTATTGGTTCCACTTCGTGTGTACTCAATTAAAGCATTACAGTAAGTAAATGACTAAGTCACTAATACACTGGTAAACAACTAATAGCCTACTTGTGCAAAATGTGGTTACAGAATTATTAACAGGTCTTTTTAGAGTTGTTGGTATTTCTGTAGCTCTGCCTACCCCACTCTGGGAATGAAGGCGTGATGTTATGTATGTATGTAGTAAGTAACTATACTATACTATATACTACATAAATGTAGGTAATATACTGTAATGTACTCGTACTATCCATACACACGACGCGACTGAGTTACTTTTACATTTATACGTTAGTTTAGATAGTGTTGACAAAGATTACTATAAGGAAACTTCTGGATTATTTTAGATACGTGGATAATTCCGAAAAAATAACAAAACAATCAAGACCGCTTAATGTGCGGTATTCAAGCGTAAATTGATTCATCATAATGTTCTGTCTTTTGGACATTATCAAAGATTCTAAATTAATTTAACGGCTCAACCAACGACCTCAAAGTGCTACAACTTGACGCGCTCAAGACCAAAGTTCAAATAAAACGTAACGTAATAAACGTAAGCGACACATTTACCGCTTATCAAAGTGTTTGTGTCTTCTTGTGCAATAGGAGGAGTACAAGCGAATTAAATGAAACCGTCAACAAACAAGATACTGTTTGGTCTTGGTTTAAAATATCGTTTATTTTAAAGGTTACCAAAGAAAGAAAAATAAAGGCCTGTACACTTACAGTTACAAAATAGTAACGTTTCACTTAATACCACTAAAAATTAAAAAAAAAAACCAGCCAAGAGCGAGTTGGACTCGCGCACCGAAGGTTCCATACACAGATATACGGTTTACACATTTTCCCCTTTACATGTGCTATAAGACATTTCTTGCGAAATTTCTTGATTCTAGGTCTATAAAAAGTGTCCTAAAGGTTTTGATATCTCTCCGAAGTGTAAGAAAAATAAGGCTCAATAATGGCCCTATCTTTAGATTGCGTTGATTTTTTACATCTTCAAGGGACCGCAGACAAAAGTATTTGATGTTAATTTAAATTTCATTCCTCTAAGCGTTCCTGAGAAATAGTTTTATGACAGCCTTACAGACGGACAACAAAGTGATCCTATAATAAGCGTTCCGAATTTTCCTTTTCGCGTACGGAACCCTAAAAAAACGTCGATATGACAACAGGTAGACAGGAATATTACAGCAATCATATTTTAAGTTATCTGTATTGTATACGATTTTATATAATCAATACTAATATTATAAAGAGGAAAGATTTGTTTGTTTGTTTGTTTCGAATAGGCTCCGAAACTACTGGACCGATTTGAAAAATTCTTTTACCATTAGAAGCCGACATTATCCCTGATGAACATAGGCTACTTTTTATCCAGTGATTCAAGAGGAAGGTTTATATATAATACTTTTACCCGAAGCGAAGCGAGGGCGAGTCGCTAGTGCAAAATGCACTGGGGTAGCCGCTAACGACGCTGTATCAATTCTTTGCAAACTTTGACAAAATATTTCTGAGACAGATTGGTTGGGTAGGCTGTAATTCGAAAGGCGCTAAATACATTTTGGTTAACAATTAATAAAATAATCGGTATATCTCTTTAATTGTACTCAGACATAAGCACCATTTTCCATCAACCTAGTCACAATGAGCCCGTCAACAATCAATCATAGCTTAGTGTCTTTACCCGTCTCGTTTATAAACTTAAGCGGATTACAGAACTAATTACCAAATTGAAGACAACAGAACTTAGCACGTGTCATGTACGACCGAGTATGTGTGGAACTTTTGTCGACGATAATGACTTGACTGTGTAATTGTCTTCATATTTAATAAAGGATTAAGGCGTTTATATCTGTGACTATAACTAAACCAAGCATTAAAAGGTAGAATGAATTGAGATCACCTAGGCCACTTCATGATCTGAAAACACCTAGGCCTCTATAACGCGATTTGAATAGGTAACGGTTTTGTGGAGAAGATAATCAACAAATTATTTAAAATTTGACTTAGATACAGCGATAATTTTATTAAACTTGAAGTCTTTGACAAATAACGTTACAATATACTGTGTGATTTTGGGGTCATGATCCGGAATGGCCAAAAGTGAATAAGATTACTGAACAACTTTTCCGATGGGACCACCCACGACATCGCCAAAAAAAAAAACAGCTGTTCCATACATTAACGGTGAATTAATTGAGAGTTAATATATGGAACAGCTGGTTTTTTTTGGCGATTTCATGGGTGAAGTGAACTTGAAAATCAACAGCATAATTTAACCGCGTGTTACGATAAATACCAGCCAAGTGAGCGTCGGACTCGCATACGAAGTGTTTCGTACCGTTCTTGTATAGTCTTTTTCTGGTTTTTGAATTATTTTTTATGTTTATATTTTTGTTGTTATAGCGGTGATAAAATAACTATTTTTTTTTATTACATTCTACTGACAGACAGACAGACAGACAGACAGACGGACGGACGGCTACTACTACCTAAAAATAACCACAGGTTAGCTAAAGGATAGCTGCAATGCCAGCATTTTAAAAAATTATGCTCCCTTAGCCGTTTGTTGAATGCCTAAGTGTGTTTTAGGTAAATATGTGTTGTTTTTATAATTATTATGTTAATTACTACTTTCATACACTTCTCTTAGCTTAGGTTATATTCAATTTTAATTTTGTTTTGTATAATGTTCACTTTACAAATACACTAAATTATATTGATGTTACGTGAAAAAATGCAATAAAAGCTTGCTGCAATGAAGGGGATATAGCAACAATAAATTTATAAAGATAGTAAACACACCAATAATCCTTCCCGCATACTAGGTACTTTAGCCGTATAATTGCGATGAGATTAATCGGTGACATTTAATTATGTAGCGCTATCTGTTGGGAAAGTAATCAGAGGTTCTGGTTTTCTATTAGTTAAATGTTCTCGTAGGGCCTACAGTTAAATATACTATAGCAATAGAAAAGCGGAATAGTTTCTTGGGTTATTTGTGGTGAGGTAGAATTTTATTAAGATTAATTAAAGCTTTAATATTAAATCCACAATTTTATTGTCAGGTATTTTTACTTGCATTAGGCGTTAGGCAATTGGTAGTGACCCTGCCTACGAAGCTAGCGGTACGATTCCTGGTCAGGGCAAATTTTTGTTTGAAAACTAGAAGTATGTTCGGGCTTAGGACAATTTGCGTGAGAATATCCCTTATTTTTTTGCTTTGTTTATACCTTAATAAAACAAACAACTGCTAACTGTCCATTAAGTGAAGCCATTAAAAATCAAAACTCAAGCAATAAATCGTCAATCAAAGATTTAATTAAATTTATTTTAATATAGATAAATCTGCTCAGATATTTTTTTTTACAGATAGATACAAAGATGTTAATCAACTAATCAAAGTTGTAAATAACGAGAGACATTTAACGATCTGTAATGAGTTGCTAACACTGATTGGGAGTGTGATTTTATGAGATATGAGATTATGCTTTGAAATTAGACTACAGAAATCTGTTTCAATGAATTTATTACCTACATTTCGTTTGGAAATTAATGTATATTTTTTATTTAAAATTATTGTTTTTAAATATACCAAATACCTGTAATGTAGCGACGATTGAGGTAAGCCTGCGTACTGATTTGGTTCCACCATTTAATTTTTAGTATCATTATCATTGCTAATATCGGTACAAACAATTGATTCTACACGGTAATAACGATATCGCCTTTGAAGGGTTTCCGTATTGTCTACGTTTTGATAAGTCTTATTTCATTTACAATAATGGCGGCCGATCATTAACGATTCTAAAACACATCAAACGCGATATCGTTACAACACAGTAGAATAGAGGCCCTGGCCACGTGCGTACGAGTGGTATTTGTGAATGGGATCGAAATTCAAATTTCGATCGCATCGATCGGGAATCGTAAAGTGTGAATACATGTGTCCCAGATCGGTGGGCGGTGACCCGTCCCGTCGCGCCCGTGTTGCGACAGCCACAATGAGGCGCTCTCTTTGTGGCTTTACCACACTAAATAATTATAAACTTAATGCTTTATAATATAAAGGTTAGATCTACGAGTCACCTTACCCAACCTAATTAGTAGTTGACACGAACAAGCTTATGAGTGTACAGGCCAGGCCACTGATGGTAAGTGAAAATACGTTTCTAACCACATAATAAATATTAAAATAAATATCACAGGATAATGTCACACAAATTGACCTAGTCTCGAACTAAGTTCTACAATTGTACTATGGGTACGAGAGAACCATAAACTTACCTACTTATATAGAGAAACTAGCGACCCGCCCTCGCTTCGCTCCGGATTAAAGTATTATACACATAAACCTTCCTCTTTAATCACTCTATCTATTAAAAAAAAAGCGGCCAAGTGCGAGTCGGACTCGCCCATGAAGGGTTCCGTAGCAGCAAGTAACATAATATAAAAGTTCGTTGTAGCTTTGATCAATGTTTTTATGACGTATTAAAAAAAAAACTACTTACTAGATCTCGTTCAAACCAATTTTCGGTGGAAGTTTGCATGGTAATGTACATCATATATTATTTTTACATTTATCATTCCCTTATTTTAGAAGTTACGGGGGGGGGGGACACACATTTTTCCACTTTGGAAGCGTCTCTCGCGCAAACTATTCAGTTTAGAAAAAAATTATAATAGAAACCTCAATATCATTTTTGAATACCTATCCATAGATACCCCACACGTATGAGTTTGATGAAAAAAAAATTTTTGAGTTTCAGTTCTAAGTATGGGGAACCCCAAAAATTTATTGTTTTTTTTCTATTTTTGTATGAAAATCTTAATGCGGTTCACCGAATACATCTACTTACCAAGTTTCCACAGTATAGCTCTTATAGTTACGGAATAAAGTGGCTGTGACATACGGACGGACAGACGGACAGACATGACGAATCTATAAGGGTTCCGTTTTTTGCCATTTGGCTACGGAACCCTAAAAACCGCATCAAAATCCGTTGCGTAGTTTTAAAGATTTAAGCATACATAGGGATATAGGGACAGAAAAAGCGACTTTGTTTTATACTATGTAGTGATATATACTTAAATACGTAAAAAACCTCTAATACTCAGGAATATAAATATTTTACTCGTGAAAGTAAACTCTGCGTTTCTTATGTTTTTTTTCTAAAAAGATATGAGATTTGGTCTTTAAGTCCCAATTGACATGATGACAAGGTTTAACGTAAAAAAGCCTTGAAGATACCTTGGTTACGTTACCGGAAACGGGACAGGAAAATACACATAGAGAACGTGTGTGACAAACAAGCTAGGAAGATTCTAAAGCAGAAGTTCTCAGCGGATGGCTTGATTCAAAATCAACAAAGATTTTAAAAATGCTGAGACTAAGAAAATTATACTTGATTTGATTGTGCTTAATTTGATGTTCATTCTCAGTTATACATATTAGTGAAGACTACTGGAATGCAACACAAATGCATTTAAAGGGAAGGAATCGAAATCAATTCGATCATTGCGCCGCGATACACCAAAGAGATTAAAAAAAATATTTTTCGTTATAAAAACGTCAATTTCTACTTTATCTTAATAAAGTATTGTTGCTGCTATCATAGTTAAATAATTAAGGAAAACGCTTTAAAATGGGCTAATTATACTTCCATGGGTACTAGCGGATATTTATTTCAGGCGACTTCACGCCTATTACCCGCATCGCTCGTCTGAAGTGCGTCCACCGTCGACCTACCTAATTTCCTCTAGGTTGGAAATACTTAATGGAATTTTAAACGTACTTACGTTGCGTAAGGTTTCATTCACTTTTAATTATACTCTGCTCTGGCTTCTTGTGGGACTAAATGTAACCGTAAGTAAAAAAACAAATGGTTAACTCTATATTTATTTTTATACATGATGGTCCCACTGCTTCTTGTACCATAAAGCGCCCATTGACAGAACAAGCCCTTGTAGCGGCAGTGAACGTCTTTCGGCTATAAAATAAAATGCAATTATATTTCGTATAGGTACGGTTAAAAACTCTACCGAAAAACATAATAAAAACAATGGTTTCAAAGAACGAAGAGTAATCATGGAATAACGAAGAGAAATTAAGGCATTTCCTGTTAAACGTATAAGCGATCAGCATCACGTATGCTAATTAAATCACTGTAGAGAAAGGACAATGTTTCATCCACGCGTTACTTTTCTTACTCAAAGCCGCAATGGCTTGAACTTCTTATCTACAATGACGTATGGGTTAAAAGATCGATGACACTGCAGGCGCGTGGCACAATGGATTAGATGCGCTGGTTACGCGGCCAGCTCTGGCATGCATTATGCACTAGAGGAAGCTCGGGTTAATCGAAGCTAGTACTTTTTTTAGGACTGTAAAAGTTTTTTTTTGTGAATTTTCAGCTTGACGTTTAACACACCCACTTCGGCTTCTCTCAAAGAGTTCAACTTTGGAACTAGCTAATTCGGCAGAGGCCGAAACCGACATAGCTCAAAGAATTTGCACGTTAAAATGGCAGTGGGCTGGTCATATTTGGCATAGGATCGACAACCGTTAAGGCAGACGACTCTTAAAATGGAAATCGTAAATAAGAAAATAATTGGTACCGGCTGTACAGTAACTAGGTGGAGCGACAATATATGCAGCTACATGCATATTATGCTCAAACTGTATTAGACTAAAAATAAATTTTTGTTAAGTGTTTATTTTTTATTTTAACTGAGAAAGATGCACTTTATTCAATCACTGGGGCACTAACACTAATTTAAAACGCCCATATGCGTCAGTATCAAGAATCTGGCCGAATTCATATTTATTTCAAAATTACACAGCTAACAGTAGTTACGGGGTAAGTATAACGCTTATGAATGAACACCTTCATCATTATAGTCATATTACTGCCATTCGGTTACGATTAATAAGAGAGGCGGTGATATTTCTATTATGGTCATTGTAAACAAATTATTTAATAGTTACGATTAAAAAATAAGCCCTCCTCTCTCCTAATGTTGCTGTGCCCTTGTGCATCTTGTCAACAAAATTATCTATGAACTCGAAAGTAAACAATTTTAACCTAACCTCCCCGCTGTCAATCCGACACGTTATTAAACGTGGAAAAGGAACGAATCCGTAACAATGAATGTTTGTTCACTAATTTAGGTCAAACTTGAACTTTGGATACTCAACCCTTTGCTGCTGCATTATTCACATTTCTATTTTCTATACGATAGAGTTTTTTGTCAATTATTAAAATGAGTACGTTTTTCTCAAAGGTCGGTGGCGCACTTGCGATTCCTCTGGTATTGCGGGCGTTTCTGGGTGATGGTGATCACTTTACCATCAGGTAACCTTCCTTCTCGTCCGCCTTTTTATTCCCAAGAATAAGTAAGTATATTGTTTATATTATTAGTAAGTTTTCTCAACTCATAGTAATTAAAGTCCAAAATTATAATGAATGACGTTTACTCTTGTGTTGGTTCTGCCTACCTACGTAACTAGCATTCCGGGTCTCGAATCCCGGTAAGGGCAAAAAAACTACCAATGAAACTCGAGTATTTTGTCCCTATATTTGGATGTTTTCTATACATTATATTTACCGTTGTCCGTGTGGTTGCCGGGTTAGAATAGTGCCACTCCATGTCTTGCCGTGGATGTCGTAAGAGGCGACTAAGGGAATAAAGGCTTGTAGTAGTGTGAGGCGATGGGCTTGCAACCTGTCACTAATACACTAGGAAACTTCTTGGCCTGATCGTGCAAAATGTGGTTACAGAATTCATACAAGTCTTTTTGGGGTTATTGGTATTTCTGTAGCTCTGCCTACCCCACTCTGGGAATGAAGGCGTGATTTTATTTATGTATGTATGTATATTTACCTACATTTATCGTTTCTTAGTATTTATAGTAAAAGCGTAAAGATTAGTTTGGGAGTAGGTTAATTTGTGTGAGATTATCCCGTAATATTATTTTTGTAGGTAAACAATTTATTATTATTAGTTTCGTAAATCACTACTTTTTAAAAAAAATTATGTATCTATCTATTTCTGCTATTAAGATAAGATAATGTTTTACTGACATAAAATAGGTACAAATTGAATTAAAGTCCCTGATTTCTGAGCCAGGTCGGATAAAGCTGTGTTGCAGAAAACAAACAAACAAAACAAACTATTCTATTTAATGTTAATAAGTACTCATAGCAACATTATGTAAATATAAAAAACTTGCGAATTCAAAATTAAACAAGACTGTGTGTGCGTTGTGAATAGAGCATCCTAATAATCATTCTTCATAACAATTTGTGTCACAGACAAAATAGTTTTAAGAAACAAAAGGATAACTTAATAACTTTATACATATAACCAGTTGCCTTGTTCGCAGGTATTCTCGTTTTTAATGATTCGCGGCAATACGTCAGACAATGTCAATAACCCCCGACGAGTGTCAGGCACGTCAATGTCCGCCAACACTTCGAGATTAATTTGACACATTTCTATTTTTTACGATGCCATTAATGTACGGAAGTTTAGAAGGAAAATCATTTAAGTATCGTTTAAATTCGCATTTGTTTCACTAATAAATGTTGACGTTGATTTATTTGTGCCATTTCATGTTTAAATGTTTCCGGTTTGTTGACTGTGCGGCTTTTGACGATTTCTTTCGAGTTTCTGATATAGTTAAGGGCCTCTATTCTACGGCGTTATAAGTGTTATAACGATATCGAGTGTTTTAAAATCGTTTATGTCGCAGTCGCCATTATTGTAAATGACATAAGAGTACTTAATCAAAAGGTTGACAATACGGAAACACGTCAAAGACGATATCGTTATTAACGTATAGAATCCCAGCCCAGCTAAATTTTACATTTTACTTTGCTAAAGCTTGGATCGTTTTCTAAAAGTTCATGTTTAGACCTTAATTAGCCTCCGCGAGCGTATACCATGTCCATAAAACCACGAAAATTTTAACGTTTTTTGTCGTTTTTTATTCACATAGGGTGTGATTCTTCGGATAATCCACCGTCATTGTTGTGTTTGTGTATTATTCCAAATAAAATAACCACGAGTTTTATTATTTTACAAGAAATGGAAACTACCCACGCTACTGCTATTTTTTACATCCAAATTTGCTCGTAGTTATCATATTTTCTACGATAACTGGAGCTTTATTCTACTAGGTAAAACTGTAATTGCTTTTAACATGCTGTCGCATTGTTTTTATTTTGACCGCCATTAATGTCAAGTAAATAAGAACTATCGTAATATTGACAATACGATAACATGTCGAAAGCTTTTTAATTATACGGCGTAGAATAGAACCACTGGGGGCTTATTATGGCCATGTTTATCGCGTGACTAAAAGTGGGTAAAATATCCGTCACTTTTAACAAGTACAGTGCGAGAGGGACGGATGCTTTATCCACCGCGATAAACGCGATTATAATACGGTCCGTGATGTCTTACATTGAACCATACGGTACCGGTTAACTTTTGCATCCCACCCATGCCACTGGCCTGTAGCAACAAACAACAAATCGCCATAAAATCAATCTAGAAGTAATTTTCGCACGCCTCATTGCTACTATGAGTTTATTTCACGTTACACAAACACAATAGTCTGAGGGACACAGATCACTGGCTCTTTCTTCCTTATGGACCACTAAATTGATGACATTCTAACCTTGGGTGGTTGTGTTTCCTACAAAGTCATGGGGATGCAGGCAAAACAATGAATTGAATTTAAAACGGAATACATTATGTTATTCAGGGTGTACGTGAAAACCGTTTGGAGGCCGTTTTACGAGGTTTTGTTATAAAAGATATTTTGAGGGAAAGATTTGAGAAGAAAGAATGGTACGGATAAGTGGAAAATCATAAGGTAATGTGTAACCACAGAAATTAAAATTGTAGGGTCCATGCTCGATCATATTTTATATTATTACTACGAATTAACGCTACCCCGTGTGGTTGCCGGGTTAGAATAGTGCCACTCCATGTCTTCCCGTGGATGTTGTATGAGGCGACTAAGGGAGTAAGGGCTTGTAGTACTGTTAGGCGATGGGCTTCCAACCTGTCACTAATACACTAGTAAACTTTTAGGCCTGATTGTGCAAAATGTGGTTACAGAATTATCAACAAGTCTTTTAAGAGATGTTTGTATTTCTGTAGCTCTGCCTACCCCACTCAGGGAATGAAGGCGCAATTTTATGTTTTGTTTGTTTTTGAATTAACGCTTTTACAGTAGAATTAGTCATTTACAGTAGAACTAGGCATTCCCTTAGAACGAAATGCACAAAAATATATTAACCAACTAGTAAGATGGATTTGATAAGTAGCGGTGCAACATTGTCAATTATCCCACTCAGTATGATATAAAAAACTAAAAAATCTTACAGTAACAATAAAAGTAAGAAACTTGTAGCTTGTGTGATGACAAACAGAGGTTTTTTTATTTATTGAATACTTTATACCCTGGAATTGTATTGATACTCGCTCTGAAGAAATAACTTTATATAACCATATCTAAGCCGGAACATCTATTCATACTTGCAAAATATTGACCTTCTATCGACATTATGGAGTTTTATTGTTATTACAGGATTTATCTTCCATGTTCAAATGCCACGGCGGTAATTATGCCGATGTAATGCTCTAAGCACAGCGTGGTACGAAAATTATGTGACTTTATGGATGCCGTGGCGAATCTTCTTTATACTTCGGCATCAAACGCGTTAAAGGTTAGTGAATAATTTTGCTAATGCGTTTGTCAGGGTCATGTATTAGGATAGTCTCTTTCATTAGTGTATTACGAGTAAGTAGTCATTGCGTTGCGTTAATACAAAAGCGCCACAAATCAAAATGAATCTTTGTTGCATTTAAATTCAGAACGCTATTTACTTAAAGTTTTAAATCCAATTGTATTTGTTTTTGATTTGTGGCGCTTTTGTATTAAAGCAGCGATTGTCCCCTACTCTAGATACTTAAATTTTCAGTTGAAATTAATAGCATAAAATTAAAATTTTGATAAAATCGTGTTGTTGCGGTTTTTATCGCTTATTATTTTGGCCATAAAATGTACTTCCGGTGCTTAAATGTAGCCTACACTTTAATATTTGAATAGATGAGTCTTCCCTCAAACATTTGGCCGCCATTAAACTGATGACAGGAGGCATAAAACCAACGATTCATTAGTACACAAGCGCACGACTATAAAGTTGACACAACACGTTGTAAGAATGTCCGAATCACCAATTAGTTTGAATTAAGAAAACTATAGACCAAGCGTAAGAGTAAAGTTACGATACCACTGAACCGTGAACGGAGCAAACGACTACGTATCTTGACATAATATGGAAACGTATTTCGTATGACTTGATTGGTAGTAAGTCATCTCCGCTCATGTTCTATGCTGCATAATTCTTCATATTCTCAGCTATTTATGCGCTCAGCTACGCTTTTTTAGCATAGGTACCCTGAGTATAAGCTAAGAGGAATGCATTCTTTACTTTTAATCACGTTTTGATGTGACGCGCCATTTTATGATTTTAAACCTTGCTTGTGTTCATAATTAAAACAACCGGCCAAGTGCGAGTCGGACTCACCCACGAAGGGTTCCTATCATCTATACAACCACGGTGTCTCTATTAAGATCATATTTATTTAATTTATTTTAATCATTTAATGTTAAATTGAATGAAAAAATAAATTGTGTGAATATTTCAAGCGTCTAACTGTTCCCATTATTAATATCGAGCAAAAAACGGCAAAATTATCGCGTTTGTTGTATTGTTGTTGTAATAAATCATCTGTGAAAATTTCAACTGCCTAGCTATCACGGTTCATGAGATACAGCCTGGTGACAAACGGACAGGCAGACAGCGTAGTATTAGTAATAGGGTCCAGCTTTTGGGTACGGAACCCTAATAATTTAATATTTAAAAAACCAAATGTGTCCTTGGTTGACTGGATTTGACACATATATCTACTAAGATGGAAATAAATATTTAATGTGACCACGTTACTGCTGAAGGTTTAAGTTGATTAAGTATGTCTATATATTCTTGTTCTGACAAACCCCACAACCTCACATTTCTCAACTTTTTCCTGTGGTAACGAAGTAAAATAGACATAGACACCCCTCCTAAATCCTTATCTGTAATTGCGACATTTGCATCTAACAGAAAGTGACAAAGCATGGCATAAGCTACCCCACGGTTATTCCACGTTTATAAGTAAGGGGGTTTATGTTTAACGTACGCGCGAAAAATAGTACTAGCTTCGCCACTGTCTCTTTCACCATCTTTCAAATGTCATGTTTTTCAACGGCGAGTTAAGACGCATGCCGAAAGATCATATCTACTAAGATAAATCATTGACGGCGAGATAAAGTAATTAACGACAGCAGAGAAAAATCCACGGTTCGCGTTCCGGTTCGCTATCGGAACACATCGATACGTTTGCGTCAATCGACGACCATCGATCAATCGATGGATGAATTATCGATTAGATGCGATAGGTATTTAGCGTGTAATTCGCAAGAGCATTAGCATTTTTTTATGAACGTAACTGTTTCATGTTATTAAATGTTAGTGCCAATATACTCGTACGACAATGACGTATTCAAAGAGAGTTTATTAGATTTCAAAGTAATTGCGCTGGAGTCCGCTATCCAATATATTATACCAATAAGTAAGAAGACAATTTTGTCTCAGCAATTCAAGCAGTTTGTAGTAAAGAAATGCGATAAGCTTATGAAATCTAAAAATTAATTGTTTTGAAGTAAATAACGTAAAGTTTAGACAAACTTAAAAACGATGAAACTTTAATGCATAGTAATATGGTTTATCTTACTAATATTGTAAATGCGAAAGTTCGTTTGTGTACTCTGTTACTCAACGGCTGAATGGATTTGGATGAAATTTCATCCCGGAAAATTTTAAAGTTCCCGAAGGAATAACGATTTTTGAAATCCACCGCAACATTGGATGACTGAATAACTAATTGTACGCGGACGAGGTCGCGGGTAGAAGCTAGTAAGTTCATTATAAAGACTCAAAACTCCAAAAAATCCTTTTATATGAACAAAGATTTACTTAAGTCACTTAATTGATAATAAATGGATATTAAAACTGTCAATTTTTAAACCTAAGAGCCACAAGTCTAAACCAGATCTATAGATAAAAAACTCCTATAAAATCAGCGATCAAACGACGTTTGCCGGTAGACAATCATTGATTTCGCATTGATTATCGGCTATTACGAGCCGTCTGAGGCGCCGGCGCTGAATGGGTGATAAAATTATTAATTACAATTATTAAAGCCGAAGTGTAAGACTTGATTAATGGAGGCACGATAACACGTTAGCCTGCTAGCGGTGAGCCCAGTTCACTCTATCTGACTAGCGTAACTTGACCTTCACACACGCTACGCTAGCACGTCGATTCGTATCTATTACGCTGGTTTGACGTATTCTTACTTATCCCCCTTTGGTGCGTAATAGAATAACACCGCTGGACGGTGTATGCGGAAAGGCGCCAGCCTACGCTGATGCGATAGATTACGGTAACAGGACTAGTCACTTTAGATTCTAGATCAAGATATTTCCTATTACGTCAGGTATGAATGGCGCTGTAAGAAATATTTTTTGCATTTACTCAATTTAAAAATCAAATTGTATAGGGTTTACTCTCGTAATGTAGGATGGGTAATATATTTCCTTAAAACCAAGTTCCAAGCCTGCCTTATTTATGCCGTAAAAAACCGGTGATCAGTGCTTACTCCATTAATGTCCGATAGGTAATATATTTCAAAAAACCAAGTTAAGCCGTAAAAAAAACATGAGAACCCATTATAAGCTAGCGGTGGAGTTTGGCACCCTATGTCGATGATAGAATTTTTGCCTTATTGTTCCATACATTAAAAATCAAAATAAATTGAAATAATCAAACAATTCAGCCTATAATGGGTTAAGTATAGATCCACACTTGGTAAATCTTATTCTCGTAGGTGATTCTCTGCTCTTAAATTCGATGGACCAATTAATAACCGGCGAGTTGAAGCTACCGTCAGATCGTAAAAATAACTTTTTTTGTGATGGGTTCACAGAGAGCAGTTTTAAAGAGAATAACACCTTTGGGGACCAATGTAAACAAATAACAGGGTCATACTTATATTACTCATACTCGCAACTGTAACAAGGCAGTTTTTTTTAATGTCGAAATAATTTTATTATTACTAGCGACCCGACAGCGGCTTCGCCCGCTGCATTTTTTTTCTTGTCCACTTTTTTCTTTTGGATTTTTTTTTTTTTTAATAAAAAGTATCCTATGTTACTTCTAGTACCTCCCAGAATATTCTGGGATTCTGGGTACATATGTGTACAAAGTTTCTTGATGATTCGTCAAGTAGTTTTTGCGTGAAAGCGTAACAAACATCCACGTTTTCACATTTATCATATTAAGTAAGGATGTGTACTGTTGCATTCCGAATAACCCCGTCCACGAGTCGGAAAGAGATAATAGTGTTAATTTCGTAAACGGCAGCGTTGTTTAATAGCCACAAAGGATACTGTATGGCGCTTTAACATTTCTTCCGAGTGCTTTCTATAACATATAATGCTGTTATACGCGGTAAAGGCTTGTTAGTGGTGTAATACTAGCAGTTATCAGCCAATGATGTGGATTTGTTTTGTTCAAATAACGTTAGTCATTTATTTTAGTGAAGCCGTTAACTTTAGTGTGTTTGTCTTATGCAATCGTCGAGTTGAACGACGAGGTACTCACTAGTCTCATTTTTATCGCTATACGCGTAGAACCTTATTTAAATACGCCGTTTTGCCAAAATGCATGTAAAAATTATACTTGGTGTTTGATCACGAGAGTATGTCCCCGGTCAAAGTAATTTAACTACGTGGACCCAAAAATGCTTTACATAAATGTTACGAAGGTTTTGGGAAATCGATTGATGCAAGCGGCGCAGGACCGGTTTTTGTGGCAAATTTTGGGGAAGGCGTGACGTGAAGGGGTGACGACTAAAAAGTTGGACCATAATTACGCGCAGTTACCCATACAAATAACGAAGATGAAAAATTTTTTTTGGTGCGACTAAAAGTATCCTTACAATTGGTTGGATAAGTCTCGTCGCACAACGTGGTTTTTAAAAAAAGAAAAAAATGCGTGAGTTAGCGTGGCCAACTTTTTGGTCCTTACCCGCATGGGCCAGGCAGCTTTATACGACACTGAATTCGACTCACCTCTCTGCTGCCTAATTGAGAAGGCATGCCCTAAAATGTGTTTTGTACGCTCCGACGGGACTTCTTAAACTTGCCGGATAAAACTTCGCCTTTGAGATCGACGCAGCGCTGTGTTGAGAGAATCACCCCCTGTTGTAGGTTCCGTTTTGGCGCTATAGCGGTCCCGTAGCCTCCTCTTAAAACGATAAACGGAACGCTCGGGGGTTAAGTCCGTGTCAGTCGCACATAACCCGCCCTGGCCTCCGTTGGGGTGCCCAAGCATTTCCCCGGGGTAAAAAAATAAAAAAGGCCTATGCCTGTCAACATCAACACGGCGCGGCGCTGTCGAGAGGCACGGTGCCGCATTGTGGTGATGTGGACAAGCCCTAAGTCCAGCAGTGAACGTCTTTTAGCTGAAATGACGGTGTTTATTATAATACAACTGGGGTCCCGGTGATAAAGTATATATGTCGACTTAACTCGTGATAAAAAAGGGTAGATATATACATAAATGGGGTAAACTAAACTTAAATACTTTTTCACTTAATATTCAGAAGATTTGTACCCTTTTTCACTAGGACCCAAGAACTTTAAACGTGTATAAAGGAAACCAGGAAACAGGCAATTAAGTATAGCTTTTGAACAAAATTGAAGAGCTGTGAATTTTATATTTTTTTACTCTACACAGCTTCGTTGGCGTTGGGACTAAAATACGTAATCTACAATGTTGTAAATAATATAACTGACTGGTTGAATTATGATCACAATAGAACAGACTCGACACGAACTTGAGCCAATTCGCGGACCACACATGTCGACGAGATAATACAATATTCTAGTGTTTACAAAGTATTTATTGTATATAATATCAGGCCAGTTTGAATCGTAAGAGTACTCACGGCTACTGGTGGTTTCATGTTTCTAAACATAAGTAATGTATAACAATCTTCAAACTGTAACACAACCATTCAATATACATTGTGACGTATACACATGGGGCGGTATTAGTAGTGCTTATTTTATTATAGGTGAAAAATTTAAGGACCTACTATTTGTACGTAGTTGTGTACAAAGATAACATGGAGCCTACACCAAATTTCAAGTATAGTAGGTCGAAATACTACGTATACTAATTACGAAGTATATTAATTTATGCCTGAAAAAAAAAATAGATTATTAAATTAACATGCATCAAGTTTAAGTAAATAATCATTACCTATTCAAATCCATTTGCAGATATAAAAACATAGAACTAAATAACTTGTAATTGTCCGCATTCAAATTTGGGACGAGTTTCTAAAAAAATTTCGTTTACAAATCAATAGCCCGCAACGGTTTCCTGCTTGCCCAAAAGGTGAACTAGTACGAAATTAAATAAGGCAATCACATGCACCTTTTGTACTCAAAATTATGTTTTTGTGCAATTATTATCGAGACGACGTTTTGCAGATAGTAAAAACCTTCTTATCCTCCTGAGGCCCAAGGTCCTACCCATACTACTTACTATCTTTGTTATCCAGACCCAGCTCCTTCGACAGTTGTGTAGTCATAGCCACGGTCCTACCAGTAGGACTCACTAGAGATCCTACTGGTAAGACCGTGGTACGCTATGATTTCACAAGCACAATTACTTGAAAAAAAGCGGCCAAGTGCGAGTCGGACTCGCCCATGAAGGGTTCCGTAGCAGCAAGTAACATAATATAAAAGTTCGTTGTAGCTTTGATCAATGTTTTTATGAAGTATTAAAAAAAACTACTTACTAGATCTCGTTCAAACCAATTTTCGGTGGAAGTTTGCATGGTAATGTACATCATATATTTTTTTTAGTTCTATCATTCTCTTATTTTAGAAGTTACAGGGGGGGACACACATTTCAACATTTTGGAAGTGTCTCTCGCGCAAACTGTTCAGTTGAGAAAAAAAAGATGTTAGTAACCTCAATATCATTTTTGAACACCTATCCATAGATACCCCACACGTATGGGTTTGATGAAAAAAAAAATTGAGTTTCAGTTCTAAGATGGGGAACCCCCAAAATTTATGTTTTTTTTTCTATTTTTGTGTGAAAATCTTAATGCGGTTCACAGAATACATCTACTTACCAAGTTTCAACAGTGTAGTTCTTATAGTTTCGGAAAAAAGTGACTGTGACATACGGACGGACAGACAGACAGACATGACGAATCTATAAGGGTTCCGTTTTTTGCCATTTGGCTACGGAACCCTAAAAAAAGTTTTTTAAGTGCTTGGGTCTGAATGAGTATAAAACAATAGTACTACTGGTAGGACTACGGGCCGTAGTGACTACATGCTGAAGTTTTCGTTGGGCCTTTGGCGGTTAAAATGAAACAGCCACATTCTTGAGCAGTTGTTTAGGAAAGTATGAATTGTGAGATTTCTTGAGCGAAACGGTAAATTTCTTGGAGAATGAAGCACAATACAAGTCTAATTGCGTAAGCCTATGGCAAACATGTTCCAGCTCAGTTCAAATTTCATTGTCTGAGTAAGCTTGGTATGAATAGATCTTAAATAAACAGAAAAACCTGTTATTACCATAAAAAAGCAAATTATTGCAACATGGGCATAGCAACATAACTAACCTAACCAAAAAAAACATTTATGAAACAAGCTTTTGTTGCCGAGTGTACTTTTTTTGGCATAGTCATCATCTGCTTATTTAGACGATTCTAACGAGCCCTAACATGACGGGTTTATCATGTGTAATTTCGGAGTTCCTATGGCCACCTTCCGTCTCCATCATCAGACCAGCTCGATGGTGCCGTATTATTGCATTGTCATCGGGTTTCCATAAGTATACCAAAATTCAGCTTAATCGGATAACGGCAAGTGACTGAAAAATAGATTGAAAGTTTTGACGGACAAATTACATACTTATATATGAAATTTACATAGGTACTTGTGTACTTACATATGAAAGCTTGTAATAAAATCACCTGTAGAGATAGACAAAAAGGAACAGAAATAATAATGGTACAGAGCCTCTAAAGGTTGACCCATCCTACTTCAACAATACACGTTTGTGAATGAATTCACGTGTACAGGAAATGTAATCAATTACTATTCTTAATTCTGTAACAGTTACTGGAACAAGTCGTTTGTCAAGTTATTGTGCTATTGCCAATTGCAATTCAATTTGCCGAGTACTTGTCACAAGCCACTAAACTTGATGATAAAAGGGGTTAAGGTGCGGAAAGTACAAATTTTTGAGTAATTGGATGCTTACGACTTGGTTTGCAATAACTAAATATATTTTGGATTGAAATACTCTATTTCATTCATTAGTATAAAACATAGGTATAATGACAATTGATAGTTTAAGAAATTAGACGACAAGCTGGAAGTGACCCTGCCTTCGAAGATATCAGTCCTGGATTCAAATCCCGGTAAGGGTAGATATTTGTGTGATGAGCACGAGTATTTATTCCTGAGTCCCGGTTGTTTTCTACTTTATCGTTGTCTTAGTACCCTTAGTACAAGCCTAGTTTAGTTTGGGACTAGGTCAATTTGTGTGACATTGTCCTGTGACATTTATTTATTTAATTATTTATCACTCTACATTATGTTTGCTTAAGAAGTTAAGTAGTTTAGTATATTGACGTTAGTATTTACTTAACATTTTTGACTTGATGTTAAATTGAATAGGTAGACTAATTATTTGACCGTCACCTGCAATAACAGACCTTGTTGGAGAATTACCACCAACGGTAATATTTATTCATTTACGCACAGAAATGATAATCTAAACGACTAGTAATTTATGCGTTTTGCTAAGTCCCCATTTTATGCAATCAACTAAACAAGGGTAATAAATAATCAGGTAATGCTTGGACACCCTTCATGATAATGGGCGTAAAAGTTGGGAAAGCCGTGTGATAATAACACGTAGAGTTACTAATTAGGTAGAATGGGGTTTAAATACTTCTAAACTACTTTAAAATCAGTTAAATCACAAAGCCAGCAAAAAGGATCGGTTTAAAGCGGTGGACGGAAAAGCTAACAAAACGTGTAGGTGGCCAGTATGTATAAATAAACATTTAAAAAAAAAATGCTTCAATTTGATAAAAAAAAGAAAAAAAAAAGGTTATTTTGGTGTCCCACTGCTGGGCAAAGGCCTCCCCTCTTTTTCGCCATTCGTCCCGGTTGAGTGCATGCTCCCGCCATTCGCTTTGAAACGCATCCAAGTTGTCCCGCCATCTCCTTTTTGGTCTGCCTCTGCTCCGGTAGCCATCTTGCGGAGTCCATTCGGTGGCAACCCTGGCCCACCGTTCCGGATGCATTCGGCAGACGTGTCCAGCCCAGTCCCACTTAAGCCTAGCGGTCTTGTCACCCACATCAGCAATGCCAGTTTGGGAGCGCAGTTCGGTGATTTGATCTTGTCAGTTCTACGAACCCCGAGTATTTGATAATAATATAAGTATTTTATTAATGATGTAGTAACATTGGGAAGTGTAGATTAGATATAGTGTCACGAAATTTAGTGTGATTTACTTTATTTAGTTGTAGTATTGATTTATGTCCGTTCCCGATACTTCGGTAAAAAATACACATTTTATACGTAGCAAGTATTACGCCCGAAGTTACCTAATCTATCCGTGGTTTGAATATTGGGAACGGGCATTAGTAAACTAGACTGAGGTTCATTTATGACACCTGTCAAAATAAACGTTTTTCAAATAACTTATTTTAACAACGCTAACAAATTCGCGTTCCCACTCAACATTGACTCTAATGGACTGATTATAATCTGATATAGTTCGACATTTCCAATTTATAATGCCAAATTTAACACAACCGGGTGGTCTTAGCCCAAAGTATTTGCCTGTATTTGGGAAGTTAAATCATTTTCCTAGCTCCAACGATTCATGGGTTCCTGGTGTTGACATAGAATTTGCTGGACCCGTTTAAGATCCGGATCGCCTACAACTACACGGGTCTAAGCCATTCATAAATATCGACCACGCAAATATGCAATTTAAATTGCTTTAAACACTGTGAGAAATTAAAACGTTAATCTGATACATTAATAAGGATTTGACTTATGCCAAGCTTTACTAAAGCTTTACTAAAAGGGGTTATAAACTTAAACTACGAAAATTATACCAAAAAATAAAATGAAGAAAAACCTGATTCAAAACGGGAAACATATTAGCTCACTTGGCGGTTTATACGGCGGGAGAAAATAGAAGTAACAAAATCAAAAAGTAATATCATATCGATTAAAAAGACGAAAGTAACCGTGTGAACCCCGGCTCATTTGTCTTGAATCTCGTTAAAGTCAAATAAACAATGCGTTACAAATAAGACTTATTACAACCGTTACCATAATACTTTATGATCCGATAGAAGCCGCATAAATATTATAAGTGGCTTTTAATAAATCTTGCACAGTAAGTCGAGACATATTTTTAACTACGTAACCATTTGTTTGGGTGTAACAATTGGGCGATGATACCCTTAATATGATTACAATACGTCGTAAATCATAATTTAGTTTAAATTCGACACAGCTCTTAACTAGGCGTTAAAGACGTTTTTGATTGCTATAAAAGTAGACAGCTGATACAAGAGCTCGTTTATGTAAACAAAAAATATTCTTATATACGTTTTTTTTGACGTTACCATTTAACACTCTTTTCTTATATAAACAATTGAACACTGGCATACGAGTAAGTGACTTAAAATCAAAAGAATATAGTTGTTGTAGTTAAAAGCATTTATGTACTGGGTCATACACAGATTTAGGTTATCGTCTTTCCTGTGGACACACCGAAAGTTAACTTTTTTAAGGCCTAATTTTCTGGCTAAGCCCATTCCCTCATAAACGGAGTCAGGACTGCTTTAGACCTATCGAATAAAAACATGCACACAAGCTTTTAACGATTAACCACAGGAAAGAAAACTTTTGTTTTGAAGAGTGTGTATTACCATGTTTTGGTTGGCGATTCTTTTTTTTTTTTGAGGGTCCTACGTAGTTATCCTCTGATGGCTTTGACTACTTCGCCGGAGAGAGGGCGGACTCCTGATGGGAGCCCACGCAGTAAAGGGTTTTTACACTAGCATGCCTAAGGGCGCCCCTATTGGGCCGACCTCGGACTTAGGACGATAGGGGAGATTTTTAAATCGAATTGGTTTTGTGCTACCAACGCTTCGGAAAAAAATACGTTACACCAGACTGAGAAGAAGCGTCGAAAGAAACTCCATCTGGGTGTTGATTTTGTAGCGATCCTTTCATTGCCAAAAATGTACACCATGGACGTATCCCAAATAGCATGTGTTTCAATACTCACATTACAAAGACGCAGAACAGAAGGGCCCCTTGACAAGGCATGTTGGCACGGTTTCACAAAAGTATCACCATAACAGAATATCACTCATTTGAATGGCACGTCTAAAACACTGACTCACACCGACTTAGCACTTTATAGTTGATTGAACTTTGGCAAACAGTTGGTAGTTTTTACGGAGAGTCAATAAATGGGCGAAACTATCGACAAGAAAAACCTATTGCAAAAAGTAACTATAAGTACGAATCTTAATTCACAAATGTTTGCAGAGAATGCTGTCCTTGAAATAGTTCACTCAGTTATTCTTATACACTTTTAATGTTGAAATAGTTAATTACGGATCACTTTTTTAAACTTTCCAGAGTTGCAAATGTTGGTTTTCCAATACAATTATCTAAAAAATAGAATCTGTTGCTTCCTTAGACCAATCTTCTATTACATGTACAATTAATTTATTCCAAGTGCCAGCCACGTACAAGTTTTGTGTAGCTTCACGTAATTCCATCCTGGGCCATCTTCATTGGTTAATAATCATCCAGGAGCGATCTGCAATAAAAGGAAAAGAAACAATTATTCATGATATGCTTTTAATGCATTATCTTATGCGTAAGTGTTGTTTATGCGTGGATGAATAAAATATGACGTGAAAATAGTCGCTTTGATTGAAAAGCAACTTTTCTTTGTTTTGCATGATTGGGCATACCCAAAAAAATCCTTAAATTTATTGAAAAATATTTAATAATAAACCATTTAAGAAACTAATTTCTACTTTTTACATTGCATTGACTTCTTTTTAGGGTTCAGTAGTCAAACTAAGATCCCTTATAGTTTCGTCATGTCCGTCCGTCCATCCGTCCGCAGCCTAGCTTAGAGACTATTAGTACTAGAAAGCTGTAATTTGGCATGAATATACAATTTAGTCACGCCAACAAAGTAGTAGACAACAATAAAAAAAAAATATATACTTCCCCTACACTTACAAAAACAAGCTAAAACTACAAATACTAAATTTTATTTTAAGATCTATTGTGGAGTTTATTAATCAATTAAGATTATAGGGGTATTATAATTTTTAAACATTTATCTCCACTCAATTAGGATCAGGAAGATATTTCGAGCTGATTACGATAAGTTCTGACACGAAGAGTTGCGTTTTGGCGCCAGTTCTCTAGATAGTGGTGAGGCTTGTATTTTTTTACGGTTGACCTCCTTGACATAACGTTAAAATACCTACATTAAAACGACATTGTGTTGAGTTTGTAACATTACGAGTTAGTTTATGGCATGTTAAAGTAAACATTTTTGCTGGCAGCCTGCAGGGAATTACTTTGGGATTGCATCTTTGAGTGTGTAGCCAAAATAGTCAGAGTGAGCAATCGCGACTTTTACAAAATAAATAAATATCAGGGGAAAAACTTACAAAATAATATTAACTCACGAAATTTGCTAGCTTATAGTATGGATACGAAGCAAAGATAAACATCATCATCATCATCATCATGTCTTCCGAATCACGTTGACTGCTGGATATAGGTCTTCCCCAAAGACCTCCACCATTTTCGGTCCAGTACCACTCGCATCTAGCTGTTTCTTTAAGAGGCTTACATCGCTCGCCTAACCAATTGCCGTTGAAGATTCTAAAAACGCGATGTTCACAGACCTTTCACAAGGTGGACCGATGATAAACATACTTAAGTATACATTAGAAAAATGCATGCTTATAACATAGAAAATGGTGTGCCCTCGTTTCACCGACACATATTTCATAGAACGCATCGTTTCACTGAATTTCACTCCTGTTGTTTTCAGGTTATCTTTAACATTCACTACCTTGGTTAGGTTTGGTTAGACTTGTGACTATCACAAAATCTGAGCTCCTGCGCCTAGAAAATTAAATTAAATCGTCTATGAAATTAAAATTCTGTGAAGTAATACGTTGTATGAAATGAGTATCTGTCAAGGGTAAACCATAGAAAAAACCCAATTTTGGAACAAATACTTGCGTGAGATACTTTTATAACATGGACTGTTTACTTGCAATCTATCTGTACAGTAACGGACGTAAATTTAGGTCCCATTTCCAAAAAAAGAAGCTGGACGTCGTCAATGTCATTCATTAGAGATTCCAAGTCATTTGTAAATTACAACAAACTCAACCTTATATTGCTATAGAATGTCAGATTGACAAATGCGTCCCAAAAATGACCAACTCATAAACATCTATATTATAAGTACACTAAAGTAGTAATAACTAAGGATTTGAGAATAAAGGTAAATCACACTTCAGATGCCGAAGCAACGGCAAGATGGACACAAGCGCGTGCCCGAACGGCCCCGGCTAAAAATAAAGAAACTCAAGAACTGCCAATGATCGATCAAATCCTGACATGAAACAAATAACACAGGTTATAATTCGTGCATAGAGGTAACTAGCCAGTAGTGTCAGCATCGGTGAATAGTTGAGATGTTATCATCAGGAAGATGTTGAAGATAGCAGTCAACTGCACGAATACTGAAAGGGTTTAATTGTTAAATTGGTCCATTAAAAAAAGAAAAAAAGTTTCTTGGTTTTTTTTTTTGCATACGAGTTTAACACAGTGAAGAAACGTCCTATTTTGAAGCGTATCATTAGCCCGTGTTAGATTTTTTACAAACATAATAATGCAAATTTGTACGTCAAACTTGCGCACAGTAGCTCATTTATTCATGGTTGCAAAAACTACAGTTTGCTACTTACGTTGGTTGAGGTATAAAAAATAACAATCGATTTTATTCAATGAATCATTGGCCATATTTATACGTAGCTAATGATTTAATAGCCCAAATAACGCGCCTCCTACCTTAACAAGTTAGCATAACAGTAAAAATATAAAAAGTAAAGTGATTGCTCCTCTAAAATTATGTAAAAACAATAGTCCTTTGTGTTATAAACTGAAGAGGTCCTGAAAAAAACCCAAAAACATGCTACATAGAAACATATTTTTATAGTTTCTAATAAGGGAAAAACGATAAGTGACTTAGTTGTTACCACACTTACAACAGGAAAAATAGAAAATAGAAAAATGTTCATATTGGACTCACAAATATAAATTTGTATTTGCCAACACGAGTATCGCTCGGTATCCATAATAATATTTTCCAAATATTAAACGCATAGCACATTAAACTCGTAGCAACAGCTGTACCGTGATCATACCTTAAACCTAGATCAAGAATCGCCACTGGTTACAATAAAGCTACTTCCTTCTACCAAATATGTAGGAAAGACCATCAGACCGCAGAGAAAACACTTTTATGCGCTCCCAGGACTGTCAATGTGATGGAAACCAGATGATCTGACTCGACAGGTGGGATACGGACGACCAGCTGATGGCTCTGGTAAATTCTATTCCTGGACTAACACCGCTTGCGCACTTGCGTTTTTGGTGCCAATTCAAACTATTAACTTCTTCGACATCTTTGCCTATGAATATTAATTTGGCTTTGTTAGTTACCTTTACTTTGCATATCTTATGTGAATTACAGTAAACAACTTAATATTAATAATAATTTGCCGCTTTAATATAACAATACCCAACGTAATAATAAAATGCGTACCTATAATATTTCGTATTTTTTTGGCAGATTTTCCAAATTCGTCAATTCATTTTTTATGTTAGCTATAAATTTCAATTTTAAAAGCCGAGATGAGAGCGAATCGCTTGTCAACTCCTACGCAACAAGCATCATAAATAAAGATTATACATTTATTATTGAAGTTGGCGACCGAATTTTGTCTTCCGATATATTTGAGACACGTGGTTTCAAATTGCGGTCCGGTTTGTAATATCAGACGAGCCGAGATAATCTCAAAGATGCCAGACATGAAAAAAACAATTCATTGTGTACTGAAGTATGTACTTTTATAATGTACCTACCCAATATTATATATTACAATTTTCTTTTTAACTTACCGTGTATTTTCTATACAAGGCTTGTAACGAGTATTGTTGTATTAAAATTCCTGAATGGTAACACGAAATAACGGTATTATTAAAACAAATCATAATTATTACCATGATGCAACTCTACATAAACATGCAAAGTGTTAACAATTAATATCTCTCTTACAATTAGAATAGAACACAACTACATCTCATAGAGATTTAAAGTAACAGAGCAGTAGATGCCTTGGAAGATATCTGGTTCAATTTATTTACATGCGTTTAGCTAGGAGTACTCCCATAACCCGACCTCAAGGCGAGATAACAAATCAATGCAACTGACGTTTCAATTTGTATATTGACACGTTTTTAATCTTCTCACATTGTTTATGTGTTCGGAAGCACTTGAGAATTTGTCTTAATAAATTTCACTCATAATTTTAAACACCCTAACACTGTGTGAACGTGTACCCGTTACTGTAAGAACCATAAATCTTCACTTGTTTTGTTTTTCTTCATCTTTGACGAGTGTATCATCGACGTATCATTTATTACGTATATCGAATTAGTTTGAATTAAGAGATTATGTAATTGAAATTTGTTTGTGGGTTTTGTTTTTTTTTGTGAACGTGAGTATTCAAATGCTTTCTAGTCGGGGGCCAAGGTTACCTACCTCATAATTTGTTGTGAAGTGTTTTCTTTTGTGATTACCGTTAACAGTTATTTCGTTTCAATTAAGTATGTAAATGTAAGTATTTAATGGCTGATTAAATGCTTTATTTCATCAAAGGTTTTATTTCCTAGGTAAACTGATTAATAGGTAAAAACCACCACTGGAGGATTCCAGCTTAAATTGTAAAACAATGTAGTACTTAACACAATCTTTCAGACTTTGATCCATTTAAAATCTTAATTTCTGCTAACTATACAATAGATAACATATGTTAATACAATCAAGGTGAGTACCTATTTGTTTTTAAATTAATACATAATCATGAAACATTTTAATGTTAGTTTGCCATGACCGGAATTAGAAAAGAAATGGTGTCGATTTGCTATTGTATAAAAACAGAATAAGTGTTCTAAGCGAGTGTGTTTTACACCAACTGAGCAAATAAGTTCTACCATGAACCAATTTATGTGTTAAACATTCAGTACGTACGAGATTATTACCTTCTTAGAGTGTTAAATTCTTACATTGTATAAAGGACACATTCTTTTAGGTTATTGACATTGGTTTTGATGATCATATTTTTCGTACAGACGTTTTGAACTAATTCTCATCTCCAACGATGAAGGATTTAGATTATTTCACGTCTACGATATAATTTACGTTTAATGTTTTGGCTGAAGAGATGGCTTAAGTAACATTTGTTACATAATTTTAATTTATATTTGTTTGGGTTTAAAGCAATTTAAACCGAATTGCATAAACGGGCTATGAAGGATTTTTATATAAATAGTTTATTGATATCCAAACATAAGATACTTTATTCGTATCTTTCAAAAACCTTCTACTGTTAAGTAAATTATGAATCACGTAACACAATGTGTATGTTTCAAGTAATATGGAAAAGTGTTGTATTCAGTTAAATAACAAACTGAATAAAACACTTTTCCATTTACGTGTTAATCATGTTACGTAAGGTGCAAATAAGCAAATAAATGACTAGCAGCAAATTCATAACAGTGAGTCAGTGTCGTATCACTGACCGATAAGAGAGCGAAGATCGATATCCTTATAATCATCAGTTTGATATTATTGAAATTGAATTGTCGCTGTATAATGTGTTTTTCATAATCGCGATGTTAATAAAACAGTTGGTGAAGAAAATGCATGAGTTAAGTTAGAGTAAACAATGATCGATGATGAAATAACGAGATAAATATTTTGGCTTTTAAAAGCAAAGAGAGAGAGAGAAATAATGTTTGAATTAAGGATATCAAAAATATATTTTGTCAATTTTATAAATATTGTTAGCCTCTGAATACCTGAATACGGGCAAATTTTAAGTGTAACTACAAAATCGATGGCTATGGCAACGAATCTAGAAAGCAATTGAGCTGAGAAGCGATTTTGTCCTTGATAACTATCAAAAGACATTTGTAATTATGTGAAGCCGAACTAATATTAGCTGGAATACGAGTGGCGAGCTTTCCAGCTTTCTCTATAAAGCTAAATGGTTACTGAAGGTCACATAATTTAATATTTATGTTTAACCTTATCACTCCATAAAAATGCGACAAATTTACAATTCACCTGTATGCCCCGACAAATTGCTTTCTATTGATTTCAACGTTTACAAGACGTGTTTTCAATCGTTTCATTTGTACATCAATTAAAAAAGATAGTGTAATTATCTTGTCCATGAGACAAATACAATATTTTTATCAATAACTCTGGCACTACCTTTACGTGTACTATCACTAAGATATTTAATTCAACAGAGACTAACGCTGCACTAACTAAGTAACTAAGTTCGGCAACAAATAGAAACATTTAAATCGTCTCTAAATTTAGTTTTACGAGATGTTTACAGCCGTAAACATTAACAATAAACATACCACACACTCGCAAACAGGCAAAATTGTAAGAAATCAATTGTATGTCAATGAGGTAGGTAACAGATTACTGTAACAGTAGGCAATCGCGATGTTTCATTCACGATCTGTCGTAAGAGCTTGCTAGAGAATATCTTTACTATTTGGTTGATAACGAAGTGGAATTGGGTTATCACGTTACTCGCTTAGTTTGTACTTTAGTTGGGAAGTAGCAATGTGCAAGTTGCAGAACATTACCAAATATTTAGAAATCTTCTCAATACTGATTCAGTAAAAAACCAGCATTGAGAATGTTAGAAGATTCTTAGTTAGCGTTATATATCAAAGGCAACTTACTACTAGAAAAAAAGATAGAAGGAACAATGCTAAGAAGAGATATTAGCAGAACTACTGTACTATTTAACTATATTAAAAACTGCCGCTTATATTACAAATCGTAGAAATGTGTAGTGGACTTATCTTTGAAATTCACTTGCCAATCAAAAATGAATGGAGTTGGATGCAATAAGTAAATTAATATTGAACGTAGGTGTAAAATATACGCAAACGCATGCTTATTTTTTTCTGTTTTATTTTTAAAGTCGATGTCAATTTAATTTATATATTTATTACATACTACGGGTGTCGGCTTTGACCGTAGTTATCATTATCAGAATAATGCTTTTTTTTAGATTCTGCAAATATTTTTGGGCTTTTTTACAAAATGATTTGACTGGGTTAAAATTAATTCTCACGAGTTGAATTTGTGAGCATATCTTGACTAAAAATAGAAATTGTGTTTAAACTAGATAGATGAGGAAATCAGACGAACGTACAAACTTTTTTTTTTATTAATACTAATTTAATTAACAAGCATTACTTAGCCTTTGCTAAACCAAATAAGTGTGTGAGATGCTGCGGCAAATCATAATAAAATTAAGTTTTATCTTAAGCAGGTATTTAAAACCAGCTTTTCACTTAGATTCTTGTTTCTTGTAATTATACAGGTATTATAAGTTTCACAGGATAATTATTAGGGCCTACGCTGTCATTATGTAATAAAAAATGTGTACGTAGTAATACTACATGGCTAAAGTATTTTTTTAAATTATATTCCAGTTTCCTGTTTCTTTTCAACTCAAATCATAGTTTCTAATTGTGTCATCTTGTCATATTTTATTATTGTTAAATCAGTTATTTTTTGTTTTCTCGTTTACTGCAATTTGTACAAGAAAAATGTATAGCGGGACTTCAGAACTCTATAAATTGCAATAAATTATTTTTAATTATTATTTCTCTTCCTGCGCTTTTAAAATTACCCATATAAATTCAAAACTCATGTATAGGCGTACTAAACTTATACTCTTTTTTCTACTTTTTCTTTTTCCCGAGATTCTACACTGTAATAACGAAATCTGTTTAACGTGTTTCCGTATTGTCAACGTTTTGATAACTCTTATGTCATTGACAATAATGGCGGCGAGTCATAAACGATTCTTAAACACGTCAAACGCAATAACGTTATAACGCAGTAGAATAGAGGCCCTGTTATAATGTTGCTCATGTCTTCGGAGAGGGCGGTGGTTACGCGGTAGAGGTGATTGGTCGTGTAACTCGTGTAGTTAGTGTCGGGCCAACCTGCCCCTCCAGCGTCTTCTCCGACGACATGAGCAATATGTCGGTGGCTTTTTGTGGAGTACGAGTACCACCACCTTGGTCTTAGTGTTGAAAAAGTTGTCTATGTACCATTTCAGGTTTCTAAGGTAACCCCAAAAACAACTCTGTTGTTATCTCTTTCTGTATTTTTTCATTTGCCTGTCTTGAAAGTATACTTTTTTTTTTTTCTTGCAATCGAATCGATAGCCAACCTTGCTTTGCTGGGATGTCCAAACATATCGTATCATTATGGCCTATTTTAGTCTCTTAATAGACAAAATACTAATATTTAGTACTTACATAGCTACGGACAAGTGTAAGGCCTCTTATTAATACCTGAGCAACATTAAACAACATTACATTTATGATAACGCCAAAATCCATTAAACCCTACAAAGTTTAACAAAAAAAGAACAACATTATTGTGTACGTTTTTTAAGTTCCCTTTATTGAGACTTCGTTAGACTGGATTTTTTCTTAATTGCAGTTGGCTTCTGTCCAATTACTGTCAGAATACCCTAGTACGGCATTTATATGAACTGTTCTCATGCACGGTAAAATATGCTTTATAATCTTTCGTATAAAATTGATTTTTAGATTGACTGTATAGACTTACTAAAACACATTCATTGTATGACCACACATGAAGAAAAGAGGACAAATAGGTATTGTGTCGTAGCTTATGCAAATAAGAAACAAAGTAACAAGAACGCGAAATCTATTAACAGTTACGTGAAATAATAATTCCTGTTGGTGTAAGTAATAGCAACTGGTCTAGGTTATGGCTTGCTTAATAATATAACTTCAAAAGCTTTTAAACATTACAGAAGTTTTTCGTACATAAAAGATACACCTAATATAAAAAAAACGAGTAATCATTTCAAAAATATCGGATGCGTTGATGTCGACAGGTGTTCCCACAGCGGAAGTTACAATCTTTTAGTAGGCACAAGGCTAACCTAATCTAACCTGCGTAATTAATGTTTAGGACTTCATGGAAACAACAAAAAATTTGCAGAAATTTGCTTTCTCTCAAACGATACTAGACGATAAGACGAAGTTCGGTGAAACGAAATATTCGACGGATTGTTTATAGATATTCAAGATATGCCCATTCATATTATTATTCTAAGCGCTCATTGCATACTGCCAGCCTACTTAACACTGCGCTATCGTGCAATATATGACTAGGAAATTACTGATTTATGATAAATGCGAACACCATAAGCACCTAACGCTACAGTGTTGCCAGTAACGGGTACTAATAAAACAGAAAACTGCAATGTTGCTAGTTTCAAGCCATATTTAGACAGGGCTAGTTTGATCTCAATTAAATCGGGTCGTGTGAAGGCATGTTAACAACTAATTGGCTTCCTGTGTTTTTTTATTGTAGAAAGTTATTGAGATCCTATATTTTTTTAATATGAATGAATATTGTGTGATTTTAAGTCAGCTATATCATAATCATCTTCAGATTGTTAGTCAAAAGAATGAAAAAAACAAGATACATTAATAAAGGGCTTTTAAAAATGTACTCTCAACAGTTGAAAATGTATGGGATGACATTCTCGTGCGTTTCCATTCCATACATTTTGAGCGATAGGAAAGAAAAACGTTAGGAGCGTTTGCATCTTGGCTAGGGCCCCGTGTTAAATTAACCCTTCACATTGTTCCATGTTTTGTATTAGTCATTAATGTTAGTTGTTTTGCCTTGCATCTTTCTTCAGCAATAGTTCAAACATAGGCATACCGCACGTTTTCAAAGTGTGTAACAACTTCACAATATCACTTCGTTCGCTTAGAAATTACGCACGCTAATAAAAAGTGCACTTTTCACTGCACTATCGGAGCCATAACTATGAGTACGACCTACATGTCGGGCCCAATAGAAAAGTCACACGAATCGAACCCGTTAAACCATCCGATAACGTTATCGTCACATTCGGGACACCGCACGGCCACTTTATGACTTATGACACCCTAGTAACATGATGAAAGTCAGGCATCCTTAATACCTGGTACAGGCAAATAATATGGATGTTGAGATAGACATTTTGTTACCCAGCCAATCTATCAAATGTTTCACAACTTTCTTTGAAACAGAATTGTGAATTTCTTTGAATCGCTAAAGTCGACTATTAAAACTAAGTGACGCATCTTTTGGACCTAATTCCAGTAGGTACTTATTTAAATCAATCGAAAACAACTATACAAGAGATCGATACCAATTGAGAATCGCTTATCATTATTAAAATGTTGGGCGTGGGTTTAAGTTAGCCGAAGTCCATTATTAATTTAAAAAATGCCGCAAAAACTATTTCGATCAAGCAGTAAACATAAATGGGTTCATTATCCATCACTCCTTACTAAAAAGTTGTGATTTATCTTCCTAATTAGATAGGTAGTGAACCTGACACTAGGTTATTTTTTAGATTTAACTGTATTTGAATATATCTATAGTATAATTTGTGTAGGTAATGTAAACAACTATTTTTATTGTGTATATTACCCGGACAGTAACTTTGCCCATACAGGTATTCCCGCTTGAATTTTTTATTTTGATTGCTTTGTGTTATTTTTTTAATTGTTTAAGTACTTAGTGAACGTTATGCTATTGAAGCTATCCCAACTAAGTATAACTTTACATGGTATATGTATAGTAGTATATAGGTAAAACAAATTCACTTTCCGCGTTCTGTCTTTCTGTCCATCTGTATATCTGCTGATTCCTCCTAAACCACGCATCAGGTGCGGGGTTTTGATGCGGTTTTTTACACCATCAGTTAGATATTTTTTCACTGAAGGTTTTTATCTTTATTTTTATATGCTTAGTATAAAACAAAGACACTTTTCACGTCTTTTTGTCTGTCTTTATGTCCGTTAATTGGTCCTAAACCATACAAAGGATTTTATGTGTTTTCACTATCAGTTAGATAATTAAAACTGAAAGTATAATCAATCCTAGTACTATACGGGAATTGCAAAAACTCACATAAACCGAAGCGAAGCGAGGGCGAGTCGCTAGTACCTATCATAATATTAACAATTTGTCGAACTATCAAAAAACGCAAATAATAATAATTTGTAAGAATAATATATCGCTATTAGCATGTGAAGTTAAAAAGTCGAACGTATATATGAACCATAAACAAAAATAACAAACCTCATTGAACTCGGCTCACTAAAAAAACATTCACTGTCAACACAAAAGTGTCATTCATAAATCCATCAAATGTAACTGGCTGTCTAATTATAGTCTATTGTTTTTACTTTTAAAAGTTTCCGCCGCGATGTTTTCCCGCGCGTTTGAAGTTCGAATGACACGTCCAAGTATGAGCGCGTCTTACTGAACACTGTACCGATATGAGCCCGAACGTAAACCTCGACTACATTTTTACTGTACACAACGTAACTCGTGTTCCGTTTGAAATAGGAGAATTATGTACGTACTAGATTTGAAATTACGTTACGAGTTCTTAAATGGCTAGGCTGAGATATGGAATCTAACCCTAAATGCTATTTTTTTAGGTCAGTAAGTTAGTGCCATTACAATTCCTAGACAGACTATTTTTTCACGCTGGCGCCACATTAACACGTTTTTTTTAAGAATGGTGTTTGAAATCATTTACGTACATATTTAGTATTTTTACTTAAGTAGGTACAAGTCTACACATAATTTCGAAGACCAGATTTATAATCGTCCAGAATACCATACTTACAATACAATACAAATACCTACTCTTAATTGGACACCAAAAAAAAAACAGAACACGGAACAGTACATTTAAATCATAGGTATACAATAGGCGGTCTTACCGCTAAATAGCGATCTCTCGAAGCATGAGGTAGACTTACAAAAATGTTGAAAACGTAAAGGAAATCATAGCAAAACTACGGAAGTTGACAAAATGATCCTTTAGGTTGCTTTTAAAAATGGCAACAGACTTGTGACTTGTGTGTGTGTTGTGTACTTGTACCTCTTACCGTTTTGATCGAATTAATTATAAATTCATGTACTTAATTTTTTAACCTACATTATTTTGTAAATATAGATCAATCTCATAAAAAGAACGTTTGAAGTTTTCCACTTCCTTCGATCCGTCAATGTCGCACGTCATTTCCGGAACTCCACGTATTTTCTTTCCGCCATAACATTGTTCCCTATTCTTATGTTTTTATCAAATAGTGATTTTATCTAGTGAGTTTTTCTTCATTGGAAAAAAATGTATAAGTCAGGGAAAACCTGTCAGAGATGTGCAAAATTGACTGATCGCTGATCGCTGATGTTTGAATTGGAAGAGCAAAACACGCTAGTATAACTTATCTTGTCCTTCAGCTTTTTACTAATTTAATTCTGTTAGAGGTAATATTATAAGGGTCACAAATAATGTGTCAGTGAATTTTTGTGCAAAATGCAAAGTTATTGTGTAGGCCCTGCCCAGCCGTCTTGGTTGATATGCTGATGATGATAACGATGAAGATGGTAACGATGATGAGGATGATGATGGTGATGATGGTGATAATGATGATGATACTGGTGATAATGATGCTGGTAATGGTAATGATGGTAGTGGTGGTGTTGGTGGTGGTGTTGGCAGTGGTGGTGGAGGTGGTTATGGTGAACAAATAATAACAATCTTAAAATTTAAAATGTTATTTGTGATCTAGCTTTAAGGATTGGTCATCCAATTTAGATACAAGTACCATAATCCAGCACGGCTAGCAAATGAGGGCGCGCGAGCTATGTCGCCCGCGAGATAGACTACCTGACTTTTTCTGACCGTTCTAATTAGACAATGACGGGTAGTCTATCTCGCGCGTGACGTAACTCGCGCGCCGTCATGTGCTAGCAGTGCTGAAGAGACTAATGTTGCCAAGACTTACAAGAGTAAATATAAAGAGTAATTAATTATTTTATATGAATTTTGACCAAATAGATGGAGGGGGTCATTACAAACACAAAAATGGAACTCTAACCGATAAAAAGTGAGTATAGTTTTTTCGGAAAAAATAAGGTAGGGTTGAATAACATTTCATCAATCAATATTTTGAAAGGCAAAATGCCTTTTTAGATTAAAGTTAATATTTCACGAAATCGAATATTATTTATTGCATGCGAAACCACTGAGAATTTTTCAACAAACCTTGGCACAATTGCACTACTACTTAGTTGTGAATAATTATAGAAAAATAAACCAGCTCATAATCTTAAAGGATTTTTTTTCTTTCCTTAGCCTGCCCCGGGTTTTGTTTATAATGTCAGATACCTATTGACATAATTATTCGAATTGACCAATTTTTTCACAACGTTTTTCGTTCCTTTTTGTCTCATCTTTAATTCATTTTGTCTACCTACTTGTATTAAAAAGCTGTAAGCAGATTAGAACCCCTTTTAATGGAATAATATTTGACGACATCTTACCCTAGCTATTTCGTATAGACCCTACCTACAAAGGAAGCGGTCCTGGGTTATATCCCAGTAGAGACAGATATTAGTGTGATGGCTGCGAGTTTTTGCTCCCGAGTCATGGATGTTTTCTATGAATTTATCTTTATAAGTAAATTTACAAGGACAAGGTGTGACATTGTCTCCTGATATTTAATATTCCCCCACTTACCTTGTAACGTTAATAAATGTATAGTAAATATTATCAGTGTTCACACTTACATATGCCTAGTTTTTCTAAACAACTCTGCATATTTTTGGAAACACTATTTTTGTATCTTTAAGGAATATGTTTGTATTGACGAAACTGTAATAATTAAACAAAACTGAATGTTTCTCAATAAAAATATTAATAAAAAGAATTTTGAAAATCATGCATTAATTTTAGAAATAATTTCTAAACACAAACATACATGGGTAAATTTCAAAATAATTGAACCTATAGTCTTTACTTTTAGGTATTTAAAAAAGTGTAAACAAACCAAACCACGTGGCTGTGCTCATCAACCAATCCAAGCTGTTTGGTCGAGCTTTGACGTATCAGTGTTCTGCTCCTATTGGCTGACAAACTGTCATCTGCCAATGTCACGTGGTTTTTTTGTTTACACTTTTTTTTAATACCTAAAAGTACAGACTATATTTAAGGACTCAAATTAAGAAAAGGCAACTTTTATATGCGAGTTACAAAAAAAAAGCCATACATTTAGATGATTTATTAACGCGGCTCGCATGTAAAAAATACCGTTTCTTGATTTTAGTCCTTAATTGAATTTTAAACATGGGCCCACTTATTCTGGGTAAATTAGAAAAGTAAAAAATATGCAAATTATAGCCATCGTGTAATATCAAACCGGGTCTCAAATTTAAAGTTATAATCACACAATCATGTGACACTTAAAATTAGGCTTAAAATTAAAAATTTCAATCGGACAATCGTGTGACATATCAAACCGGGCCAAACAAAAACTTTAAGTTTCAATTGCACAATCGTGCGACATATCAAACCGGGCCTAAAATTTAAAGTTTTAATCGCACAATCATGTGACGTATCCAACCGGGCCTCAAATTTAAAGTTTCAATCGCACAATCCTGTGATATATCAAACTGGGCGTAAAATTTAAAGTTTCAATCGGACAATCATGTGACATATCAAACCAGGCCAAAACTTTAAAGTTTCAATCGGACAATCGTGTCACATATCAAACCGGGCCAAAACTTTAAAGTTTCAATCGGACAATCGTGTGACATATCATTCCGGGCCAAAAAAATAAAGTTTCAATCGGACAATCGTGTGACATATCATTCCGGGCCAAAAAAATAAAGTTTCAATCGGACAATCGTGTGACATATCAAACCGGACCAAAACTTTAAAGTTTCAATCGGACAATCGTGTGACATATCATTCCGGGCCAAAAAAATAAAGTTTTGATTGGACAATCGTGTGACATATCAAACCGGGCCAAAACTTTAAAGTTTCAATCGGACAATCGTGTGACATATCATTCCCGGCCAAAAAAAATAAGTTTCAATCGGACAATCGTGTGACATATCAAACCGGGCCAAAAATTGAAAGTTTCATTCGGAAAATAGTGTGACATATCAAACCGGGCCAAAAATTTAAAGTTTCACTAGCACATGTCCGGTTTTTAAATTTGGTTAAAATCATATAAAAACGAACTAAACTAATTAATTATTTAATAATAAACTAATTGCTTTAGTTACAAACATTGTTTCTATTCATATCAACAGGTTTTACGACGTGACGTATTTACGATCTAATGGACCGTATGTTAAGTGATAGTCTGTTTATTACTCCTAGATAATATTTGCATGTGCTTCGATCAAAATCATTGCAAATTGTTTTGTTTTCTACCTTCGTCCGCGTTAATCCATGCCACGGGAACAGCGGTTTTTTTTTTTGGGATAAAAGCCTATGTGTTCATTCAGGGTATAACTATATTTATTTAGCCGTTTCAACGTAAACAAAATTATAGTGTGATTAATGTGTAGGTACGTATTTGTATACCTTTTTATTTTATATTACGTCGTAAAAAAAAATATGCTGGTAGTCTCAGGCTTGTATTGATTGATTATTGTTGATTGATATGATTAGACTAAATATAATGAGTAATGTTTTGTACTTAGTGTTTAAAACGATATGACTAACACATACAGTAATAACACTTGTTTGTATACATATAGACAGACAACTGATATAAGTAATGAATAGGATAGGAAGCTAACACTTATTCTAAACTAATCCGATATTGACACATTTCACACCTCTAGTGCCGACAATAGGCACGTTGTAAAGGAAGCAAGGAATTTGTCGACGTTAGGCGTAACAAACTTTCTCGTGTTTACTTTATAAAATAAAAAAACTAGCCAAGTGCGAGTCGGACTCGCGCACGAAGGGTTCCGTACCATTGTCTATACAACAATGGTGTCTGTATTAAAATCGAGCAAAACACATCAAAAACATTTATTTTATTTTATTTTAATTATTTATTCTGTAAGTGAATACTTATACAACTAAATATTCCATGAATATTGAAAGCTTCTACCTGGTGCCTTTATTAATATCGAGCATAAAACGGCAAAAAATTTCGTTTGTTGTATGGGAGCCCCCCTTGAATATTTATTTTATTCTGTTTTTATAGTATTTGTTGTTATAGCGGCAACAGAAATACATCATTTGTGAAAATTTCAACTGTCTAGCCATCACGGTTCATGAGATACAGCCTGGTGACAGATGAACCGACAGACAGACAGCGTAGTCTTAGTAATAGAATCCTGTTTTTACCCTTTGGGTACGAAACCCTAAAAATATCTCGGGACAATGTCACACAAACTGACTCTCCCAAACTAAGCTCTAGGCTTGTATGTACTATGGGTACTAGGTAACTAAACTTACTTATAAAAATATATACTTAAATACGAAGAAACCATCGAAGACTCAGAAAACAATAATTGAACTCATCACACAATGATCTACCCTTACCGAGATTTGAACCCGGGACTGCTAGCGTCGAAGGCAGCGTCACTACCAACCAACTAAGCCAACGGGTTGTTACACTAGGGATTCATTCAAAACTAAACGTCATTGGTAAAACAGCAGTAGGTAGCTTATTTATTAGAGTTTATTCAACTTCATGGTCAACTTAAACAAAAATAGTAAATGAGTTTTGGTGAAAAAAGTATTCTCTGTTAAATACTTCTCTTTAAACCATTGTACAAATAAAAATCATTTTTACACAAGGGACAAATAAATAACAGATATATGCTAAATATGCACCTAGTGAAAAATACACTATCAGTGTAAGTGTATGTTAGTGTGATAATATAGTAGTATAGCGAAAGCCAGCTGAGTGCTGTTAAGAAGCAGGAGACGTCTGTGGTAATTTAATGTAAAAATAAAAATATCAAAGTCTTGACTTGAATTTCTTGGATAGGTCGCACGTTTAGAATTATAGTGACCTAATTCAAACATTTTCAGCGTTCGATTTCGTGTCATAAACTTAGTATTATAGAGACCTAAGTCGAAATTCAAAATATGAGGATTAGGTCACTATAATTCTAAAGATGCGAGGTATCCACTTTTATATGTATTAATTTTTAACCTCCTGAGGTTCAAATTACTAATTTTAGAACAAAGTCACTTTGCAGTGAAAGCCCAAGTATTAAAATAGCGACTTGAGGTGAAAACTCACGGTGCTAATACTAGAACAGAATATTTTAGATCATCAGCCGTATTAAATTACCCCTAAAATATGACACCTATATCGGTTGCAGTTACCAAGATATCAACAATTTTTGGTCTGAGCGTTCAGGAATTTATTAATTTGTTCCATCATTAGGCGGCTGGGTCTTCCTCGGAAGTACTCTCTTTGAAACTGGGCTGGAGGAGGTTAAGGACCCCGTGTGGTTGTCGGGTTAGAATAGTGCGACTCCATGTCTTCCCGTGGATGTCGTAAGAGGCGACAACGGGAATAAGGGCATGTAGTACTGTTAGGCAATGGGCTTGCAACTTGTCACTAATACACTTATACATTGGCCTGATTGAGCAAATTGTGGTTACAGAATTATAAACAAGTCTTTTTTGAGTTGTTCTTAGTTCAGTAGCTCTGCCTACCCCACTCCGGGAATGAAGGCGTGATGTTATGTATGTATGTACTTTTAAGGCAAGGGGAAGGTACACGAGCACTCAGACCACCTAATGGTAAGTGGAATCTGAGACAAATAGAAGTGTGACTTATTAAGACTGCAAGACCTCAAATGCGTTGCCTATCCTGAGGACAAAGATGGAATGCCTCTGTTAGTAATTTCACCGGTTGTCTTATCCCACCGGGACACAACAATTCGAACTCTGCTGCTTAGCAGTAGGTTGAAACCTCAACATGGTACAAGTAAACATAAAACTGTTAAACTTGTATAACAGTTTGTCTGCAGAAAACTCTCATTTCCAAAATAAGAGAAATTACAACAATAATTTGTGATATAACACGATAAAGCTGTATGAGAAAAAAAAATATCACACGACGATGTCACACAAATTAACCTAGGTCCAAACTGAGCTCTATAGGCTTGTACTAATAGATGATATTTTTGTTTTATGTTTCTAATAGATGGTTTTAATAATTTTAAGTCGCATAAACCTACGTAATATCTTTTGGCTCGTTGGATTTCCGCAGTAAATTGTTAATTAGGGACTCGTTTTTTAAGTACTTATAGATAGATTGTCTGTTCCCGATTAACGAAGCCTGAAGATTATACCGAAAAAATCAAAGCCGTTTCCAAAGAAAAAGTTGAAACAAACCAATATTACTATTTTAATACGAGTCGTATAAGATTACAAAAGCTTTGAAAAACGTATCACGGTTTAACTGTTAAAGTCAAAATAACGGAAGTAGGACATTGATACGTCTACACCGCAGAGACTGAGCAATCAAAAAGAAAAAGTAATTTGCTTCCTCCTAGCCCGGTGTGACGAAAAAGTTGTCACTTAAGAATATTATATCGTCACAATAATTGATTGTCACTTGATACGAATGCTCGTCTTAACTTGACGGACCGCTGAAGATTGATTCCACTCAGGCTCTTTCGATTTGTCCCTAATTTATATTTATGTTGCATCAATAATGGAAACCATTTGAAAGCGGATAGCAGTTGCTCCCCTGTCCTTCTGTATTATTAACAGGTGCAAATTCAGATAGCAAAAAACAAAACACCGAATTTCCTACGAGATAAGTCAACATTTCAGTGACCACCAGATTCATAGCCAGGACAATTTCGATCAAATTAGTAGGTTACTGCCGTACGCAGATTCAGTATAATATTATAACGATTAAGTCTTTCTTTAGTGACGATTTCTCTACACAAGTTTGAAAAAGGAACGAGTTCATTATTTTTTGCATCTTACACGGGTATGCGTTAGATACATTTTTGGTGAAACGGCCTGTGGTCGATCCTACTTGGTTTTTTATACCACTCGCAAACGTGTTATTGACGTTATGGTAGCTATTGGCAGTAAAAACTACTTAAAAGGTCAGCAACCACGCAAGAAAGCAAGCATAATGCTGAGCCAGTGTCTGTTTTACTGCCCTGTCATAATGACAGCGTTAATCATTAATTTTAGCTTTCTTTCATGTGATTTGACGCCGTCATTATGACAGGGTTCCATAGCGGCATAACAATTAAAGCCCTTGACTGTACTTTACTCATGATAATTCACTTTAGTTTTATCTTTGCCTAACTATGTGTCTTCTGTGCAGTGGATAAATATATTTTTGGATCGTATCTTTTTCATCATCTTATTATGATTAACCGTAAACTTTTCAGGATTGTGATAAAATAATTTATATAACACATTAGGTTAGGTTATAACCTAATGGCCTTTAAAACAAAACTGAAATGTTTACGATCCCAGAAATAAAACCATTATACATTAAAACCATTTTGTATAATGACTCATTATACATATTATAATTTGAAACAGCTGATCCATACGTTTCGGCTGTTTAGCTCTCAAAGTTTGTATAGAACACCTTTTTTGTGGCGATTTGGTCCCACAGTTAGTCCCTGAAGTTCGGAGAACCTTCTGCCGAAGACCCTGTATATATTATGGTACTATATCCCCTCCACCCTCTTTAGACCCGGTGTGCCATAAGAGGTACAAAATCAAGGCAATTAAGATCAAACTATATTTTAATGACCATAAAGATATTTTTTATTTGTTACAAAGTTGAAAATAGCATTTAAGAGCAAAGGTAACTGAACTTTATTTCCTTGACAGTAGAATTAAATTCTCACTTACAAAAATCTCCTTATTTTTAGTATGGTGGGACTCACACGAGTTTAAACAATATAAACGTTAGATGAGATAAAACAAATTGGAATAGAGTCTCTAGTTTAGGGAATGCAAATAACCGGTTAATAACCGAATTTAGTTTGCAAAAGACGGTTAATAACCAGTTTGAACCGGTTATTTACATTCCCTACTCTAGTTCCATGTGGAGCGGACTATTTTCTAACTAAAGTAAGTAACCCAATAACGTGTCCGCGACGCTGCAGTTCTCACGCAGGCGCAGTAACCGGACCCCCGGACCATTCGTCACCGACTGAGCAGAGCAGGTGACGGCGATGATCGCTCATGTCCAAACAGACCAAAATAGCAGGACGTGATCTGTAAGGTAAATCACATAAGCAACCTCGCTTTTTAAAAAAGTCGACTAGTTATTACCCAACTAGTCTTCGTTGTCTCATCAGTGGGGCAAGTCAAGTTGCATTCGACCATCTTTAGCACTTATGTTTCGATTGAAAAATGTATGGAATTGCCATAAGCCACCGAGATAGTCACGTGGTACTATCTCAGTGGCTTACGTCAATTCCATACATTATTCAATCGAAACATATTTGCTAACGATTGTCGAATGCAACTTGACTAGCCCCACAGAGCGTAACGAGTATAAATTGCGTGTATTTTTAATTTAGTCGCAGGTTTTCGCAATGAGGCATCTTGGCTACATTTGTAGGGTACCCTCTACAAGAGATACTGTACATTATACATGCCTACGAGCGCGCAAGAGAATAATTCGTACTTTTGCCAGCTAAATCTTATTTACATAAACAGATGGATTAATTTTGCTAAGTTTCGGTTTTAAATAATGGACACTATAATCACCTCTCGCCAATCGCTTCACTATAGTACAGTCGGCCTTATAAGTAGCTGCAAACTTTTGTACCTACCTTCTCGCTTTAACGCCTTTGACAGATTAGTACAGCTGTTCATTGCTGTCGTTAATGTGACAAAACACTAAAGTTTGTAGCTACTTATAAAGGCGACTGAAGACACGGTGGAACTTAATAAAAACAGCGCCAAAAACTCAAAATGGCGTCCAATTAACAAAGAAAAGGACAGCGCTGGCGCTGATCGATTCGATTAAACCATCCCTGCGTTAATCATGGCCACAATTACCAGCGACGTTGGACATTGCTCGGCTGTTCTGATCGCTGCTGAAGTGGCGACTCACGATGACGATATATCCTCGGTTGAAAGCCGAGCTAACAGCATCAGAGGTGCCGCCGGCGAGACGCCAACATTGTGCATATAACTGCACTGGAGTGGCGTGGAGAGGATAAATTAAAAATTGTTGCACAGAATGAATGAATGAATGAATAGTTTATTTGCAAAAAAACAAGCGTACATAAAACGTGTTACAATAGTCATACATCGTATCTTGTTAGTCACAGAGTATTGTTTTATCAGGATTCCGAAGGTAGATGTTTCGGCCAATATCATATGATGAGTAAAAATTGTTGCACAGAATGAATGAATGAATGAATAGTTTATTTGCATAAAAACAAGCGTACATAAAACGTGTTACAATAGTCACACATCGTATCTTGTTAGTCACAGAGTATTGTTTTATCAGGATTCCGAAGGTAGATGTTTCGGCCAATATCATATGATGAGTACCGTTCATAATGGAGCCTGGAGATTTTTTTGTAATGTTGTATCAATACGGTAAGACTATATTTACCAGCTGTAGTTACACACGTCTGAGGCATTCGATTTCAAGAGTAATATATTAATTAATAGGGTATTAAATACTTTCGATTTGAAGACAAGTAACAGTTGCATCGCACAAGTCAATTTTAAGTTAGTCACAGATAGTTAATCGTTTCCTTATGTTGACGATTGAATTAATTTATAGCTCGGTCGCATTATCCATTTTTTTATTTTTTCGTTGAGTTCTTGCAACAATCTAAGTATAAATTTATATCACATAAAGTCACATCTAATATATGCATTCGCACTTACGAGTTGATTTGGTTAACCAATACAGGGTTTACAATAAATTACATAATCTGTTGTCTTCAATAACTTACATACGATTTGTTCCTGATTCGTCATATTCCAAATCGGTCATCTTCCAAACTTGTCAATTTCCTAACTGGTCATATTCCTAACTCGTCATATTCCAGATTCGTCATACCATGTATAGCCTGCACAAATTTATTATAGAAATCCTCTCTGGTAAATGTTATGATTATTCCATTATTTGCCAATTCTTTTGGACTCCGCCTTAAGTAAATTATTGTTACACAGTATCACTACCAAGTACAATTACTTAACTACAATCTGTCCTGAAGTCCTAAGTAGTACTTATTATTCCTGTAAACACTTGTCCGCGATTTAATTTGACTGTACAATAAAGATTTTGATAGATGACGAATCTGGAATATGACGAGTTAGGAATATGACCAGTTAGGAAATTGTCGAGTTTGGAAGATGACCAATTTGGAATATGACGAATCAGGAACAAATCCTTACATACTACCTGATACGTAATCCTTCCTAAATAAAAAGTACTTGTTCTTTAAGAAAAATATGCGTTCCCATGTTAATTAACTTTTTATATCAAGCCGCATCCACACCTCCCCTGTTCCTCTGTCAACGCAAAGTGAGAAGCGGTGACAGCTAATTGTCCTGCACGATATAACCATAAATCGCTCAGCAAACCGTTACCACAACATCATTTCAACCCCCCTGTTTACCAAGGAACCCTGCTCACGCCAATTCAATATCCAACTTAGAGTTTCCGTCCCTTTTGTACTAATCAACTAGCCAGACAAGGATAGTAAACGGCTCACGGGGATAGAAGTGTGGTAAAGCTTATGTTTACCAAAATCCCCCTACTCTAGTTTATGGGTCGTTATGAGGCGCCGACCCAAATATTACCTGCTGTGATTTTTGGAGTGCTCTTTTACATAGTTTTTATGTGAATTTGGTGAAAGTAGATCACAAAAGTTGTGACAATATTATGCTGTTATGAAAAACAAACTTGTGTTAGTAAGGTGCATTTTAGGCTTACATTAAACACGAACTTTTTTCTTGAAGAGAATGTGTCAATTGGCACGTTTTTATTAGTGTACAAAGATTCTTAAAATGTAGTAAGAGGAGCCCGCATTTATTTCAATACTTATTTATTTAACAGGTGTGCCTGGTTTTGAAGTGTAGGCTACTTTTTAGATACAAATGAGTAGGAAAAACTAAAACGACTAAAATGTCCGTCTGTCTGTCTGTTCGCTGTATCTAACTTTTTCTCAGAAACTATCGAAGACTAGCGCTGGTTAACAGCCGGCACATGCTGAGTTGGGACCGTTCCACAACAACTGTCTAACTTTTTGTGCGTTGGTGTAAATACATGTATGCTTTTAAAATCACAATTTTAAATTGATGTTTATTTTTATTGATTTTATGTTTTTTTTTGGCTCGGTTCGATGTGAAACAAGGAAGTAAACATTTGCTATTCTATTGGCACAGGCAGTTTCATTGGTGATATCACCCAAGTCGTATCCTTATATTTAGTCAATTGATCATTTAAAATGAATATCGTTGGAGTTATAGTGGTTGTTACATTGTTTTTAATGCAATGCGTAGCTACTAGTTAATGACTATTTGGATTTTTCTGACAGTAAAAATCATTTTTAACGTCGAATTTTTACGACATTTTGAATTCTTTAAAGAAAACCTGGAGGCCTACACAAGACGCTTGCGAACGATTTGAAATTCACGTCAATTTATGTCAACCCCATACATTTTCAAAAATTGCTATGCGTTTTGAGTCTTATCTAGGTTCACATTAGTATGCGGTGCATTTAGTTTAGTTTGTTTCATCAATATACCAAACGTGCCATTCTGAGAACATATCATCATCGCAATGCAGCTTTCTAGCGAAGTATTCTGTCAACGTAGTGCAGTTTATTGCATTAAAATGCACGATGTCATCGATACGGAATAGAATATGGTTAGAAAATATAATGTCCCGTTGTCGGGAGATCTGACTCAATATTACTAAGGGCATATTCTATTGTTCCAGCCGCTTGGGGCGGTCGTGCACATTGTTCATTGTGCATGAGAAAATGCTCAGATATGCTCGAAATATTTATCGACGTATCACAAGCTCGGTCATACTGCTGGTAGTAGTTTCGAAATCTAGCTGTTGCAGTTGAACCTTCATAATTTCAAACTACATCTTAAATTTCTAGCTAATAAGACTACTGCAATGCCCCAGGTACGAGAAAGTAAAGTTTTCAAATCACAGATACCTACTCAGATACTAACCTAAATAATTCTTTATTGATAACGTCAAATAACAATTCATCAATTACATTTAAAAAAATGATATTTAAATATATATATATATATATATATATATATATATATATATAAAGTCTCACGCTCACTCCCTTCTACTTCGAATAAATTTTAGCATGGTAAGAAATCTCTAACGCCCAATGACATTTACCATCTCAAGATTGCAACCCTGAGGACTAGGATGGATTGCCTCTATGCTTTTAATTGCATTGGTCGTCCTACTCCCACACCGGAATAGAATAATACTAATGCTACTGTTTGCTATACGTAAGACGGAACCCTGCACAAGTCCCTACAATGTAGTCATAGTCATAATCATATACTTTATTGCCTAACGTTGTACAAAAGAGCTTAAAAACTAATACATATTTCAACATAAACCCTGTGAGGGCATTGTAATTTAACTCTATTTAGTTCTAATTAACTAGGTAGGTATAATAAATTCTAAATTCGACATTCTACAATGCAAGTCTTTTGTTTCCAGCATGTATTGCGCAGCTACATTAAGTGGGTGGTCACAAATGCGAGATTTTTCAGTTTTTTTTCATCTCTTCATCGACGAACTCTGTTAAATTGTTTATGCGGCTACTCGTATTTCTGTTTTCTATCGACTCGAAATGTATGCAGTTGACGTTAGCGGTCGAGCGAACTGTCAATCGTATACATTTGGTCGATTGTCTGCATCTTGAATCTCAATGTAATATCATATTTTTTGACATTTAATGCAATTTATATTGTAATATTACATTGATGAATAAATAAACTAAACTAAACTAAACTTGGCTATTATAAGGAACCCGAGCATTATAGCACAGAATAAATAATAGTACCTACGCGTATGACTAATTGAATTGGTGACATGCATTGCCGCTGAGATCCTTGAGCGTCAGCTCTTTCAAGGATCATAATGGGGGAAAATAGGGAATCGAAAAGTTGGATGGCGCAAGATATCATGGCTCCAGAACATCAAGGAGTGGACTGGCATCAAAACAGTATTTAAAGAGCTGACTGTCGTCAGTAAATGAAGGGACACCAAAAAATAAGATTGCCGCTTTCATAATAAAAACTATATGCCTCTACTTGTCTCATATTAAATAATAGTAACCACTGTAACAAGTAATTAAGTCCATTATATTGTAAACGCTCATTTAATAGTGTGAAATCTGTAATCTTATCGGTTGTCTTTTGGCGGCCTCATAAAGCTCTCACTCTCAATCGCTATCCGATAGCGCAATTGATTGCCTCCACCACCGCACAAGAGGTGCCAGTGTCATCATTAAATTAAGAAAAGTAATTAAGATGAAATGAACAATTAACATTTAAAGACTGGAGTCTGAAACAAAAGTACTTACTCTTTTTTTTCTCCGTAGCACCTTGAAGTTGAGGTTTTTTTATTAGTGCACTAAGTATAGATCATTTTTGCATAGTTTAAAAAAAACTATCCGGAATAATCTTTGCTGCTAAAAATTCTGCGATATGATAAAGTTTACATAATCAAAACCATAAAGTGGTAGAATAAAATACATTACATATACCTACTCTTAAAAGACCAGAAAAAAACACAACAGCACAATAAATAAAAAGTGTATATTAAACCTCAGGAAGTTTTATTGTTGAAGTAAGAGATCTCATAGAGAAAAAGCGATACATAATTTTACAACCAGTACTTTCTGCTAAGCAGTATAGTAATACTATTCTTCAATTCTCGTGCATACAAAAATGTGTGACTTAGCGCATCGAGGAACTAAACAAGCAACTATGAATTTTAGATCTGGGCCTCTATTCAGGTGCGTTAAAACGATATCGTGTTTGACACGTTTAAGAATCGTTTATGTCACAGTCGCCATTATTGTAAATGACATAAGCGTTATCAAAATGTTGACAATACGGAAACAGGTCAAAAACGATATCGTTATAACGCACCTGAATAGAGGCCCTGTTTTGATTTCTCGTTTCCCAATCACAACTGTCGCCTATGAGTGTCGTGTACAGTTATTGTTAAGTTGCAGACATGTGAATGTAACATAAATCAACTATTGTAATAAATTTAAGTCTGTAATTTGTTACTGTACCTTATAAATAAATAAATAAACTCTATAGATTTAGCCAAGAAGAGTACCTAAGTACACACAATTAAAGGATACAGTATGGACGTTAGACAGCGATGCGTCAGCAATAAAAGACATCGTGTTCAACACATTCATTGCTACTCTCGCTGATTACCTTACAAAATAGACCTAATATCGAGTTGACGGTATTAAATGTGTTAACGACCGACGCATTCGGACCAGTTAAATAGGCATCATTTTAGCCACTACTAAATTTAGACCGTGTGCGGTCTATATTCCTAAGCAATTTATGCGACCGGCTCCTTTGCACAGTATCTTTGCCGCGCTAACCGAATCAGTGATAAAGTAAATAATGACCATAGATAATTTAGCACAGACTATTTGCGACGATGATCTGGACACTGATTTATTTAATTGGTAATTCAATTCGAAGTGGAGATCGAGGATGCGAATTTGAAACTGTGCGTTAATAATGTACCTGTGTGGCCTAAATTTTAGATCAAGTTATTATTTGTAAGTTGTCACGTTGGAGTTTGGATACCTACTTAGGTTTTTTCGCCAAGAGCACAGATTTTAAAACTAATTTTGTAAAGAGGATAACTATCCGGATTAGTCCCGAAATCACTGGTCAGGTTCTCTTCCTTTTCGCCGACAAATCTTTGACAAATGCATTGTTTTGCAACCTATTTTATTTGCCAACCCGCTTTTTTTCTGTTACTATAAATATTTCAGGATATTTATAAAACTAACCTAACCTAACCTCTAGGGTTCTACACGATGGTCCTGAAATAAATCCATAATTATTTACAGTTTCGGAAAAAAACGCAGGTTGTCAAATGATATGTTTATGAAATGAATCATTTGTGAAACGTTGGTTATGAAATGATAGGATCTCCAGGCAACAACACTCAATAAAAGTTTGTGATGTGCGCTTCATTGTACAAAAAATAATAAAGAAGAACAATTTCAAAACACATCAGCAATATTATATATGAGATGCCACTGTATAACTTATCGCTCTAGAAACGTTTTCCATTTAACTCTTAGCGATTTAGGAATAATATAACATTGGGCACTAAGTGCACCATTTGTACTTTACTTTGGTACAACTAAGTATAAGCAAATAAATAGAGAAAAAATAATGACTGCAAACTCTTGTTATTCAAGAATTATATCACGGGGCACGGGGCAATGTCACACAAATTTACCTAGTCCCAAACTAAGCTCTAGGGTACTATGGGTACTAGACAACAATAAACTTACTTATATAGAGAAATATATACTTAAATACATAGAAAACATCCAAGACTCAGGAACAAATACTCGTGCTCATAACACAAATATCTTCCCTTACCAGGATTTGACCCAGGACCCCTAGCTTCACGAAGGCAGGGTAACTACCAACTAGGCTAGCGTGTAGTCAAAATATAATAAAAGAATTACACAAAAAAAAAAAAACAATAAAAACAGTGAATGCAGAAGAAGGTTCTTACGCAGTATGGCAAGTATTAATTTAGATTGAGGTTACCGAGATGTCTAGGTGTGCCATTACGGTACGTTTTGAGGCCATTTAATGAACTGTCAAATCCGCCAAGCTGCTGGCAGGAAACAGGACAGCGCTATAGCAGATATTATTATATTTATCTGTGTTACTTTCACTGTCTTATAATTGGTTCATTTTAAAACTTCATTATACGACCAGTGTTTTAGCATTGTCAACCATTAATAAACCGTAATATTTTTAATGTCTTTCCCTTTATGTATTAACTAATGAGCTACGTTTGGAATAATATCGTATCCTAAAAAAAACACGTATGTGTGGGGACTAGGCATAGTGGGCCTATACATGTGTTGCTAATAGTTATTAAAAATGTACCTACCGATTGCTTAACAAACACTTGCAATTATAATTATTGCATAAGTTGTCAAAATTTAATTACACTGCCAATTCTAATTTTATTATCATATTATATTATTACGACGAGAAATATTAAACCGAAATTTAAATCAAATAAATGTTACGCCGTCCTTCACACATCGTAAACTTTGCTGTAAAATAGAGCGCTACATTGACAATCGCAGAAAAATCATTGATACAGTTAGAAATAAATCAATATCTCGTTCAATATTTACAGTTGGGTCGTAAATAACTCGAATTCTCGGCAAATTTATGACTTGAATTGGCTATTGTTGAGAATTTAAAATTCGCTCGTCCGGCGTCTCTTTGCAGAAAGGTCGCATCTGTCCGGTGGCACATTGTTTACGCTGATTTACTAGTTTTATGCTGGAAATGTGAAAAGGAAGCACTTTTAAACTCGTATTAATTGGACCAGTCGACATAAGGAATGTTTCAATTTTGTAATTTTTTCATAGCATGTCAACCATTCAAACGTAAAAAAATATAGACGCATCTCTTCAACCTTATAGTAATAAGATCGAAAAGATGCGTCTATATTTGATTATACTCAATTCGGTAGAACCTAATACTTTTGATGTGTTATCGTATTGTTTTTAACTCGATCGCCATTACTGTCACGTAAATAAGAGCTATCACAACGTTGACAATACGATAACATGAAAAAAAAAATGGTTTAAACTGAGTAGTATTAAGCCCGGCCATGTATGGTAGCAGACTTTCCTTGGCCGTCAACAGTACATTCCTGTTTTTGACAATGAGAGACCATGCATGAAAATCAGAATTGAGTTTCAATGATACGGTTTAGGAGAAAATGTAATAAAAAAACATATAAAACGCAATATACTTATGACCCGATTATTTTACATAGAATAAATAAAAACAAGACTCCTTTTAATATTTAGATTGTTTTTTTTCGGCATCCTCATATTATTTACTTAATATTAAAATCCAACGATATTGGCTTAAACAAACATAGTATGAAATAAATTCAAATTTCTTTGTAAGGTCATTATATTTTAAACATGGAATAACAGCTGTGACGTCATTCCTGTCGTCGATTTTGTAGTGTTTTTGCAGGGGGTCATTTGTGAGTTTTTAAAAGTTCAGATCTTATGAAAAAAATACACGACAACTATTTCTCGTAGGGTGAATTGCAAAAATACTGTACATATAGTTAAGGCCCTAATTGATGTCAATTTTTAATTGAAACAAAATATTTTTCCGTTGTGTAACGAAGATTAACCATAGAATTGTACGACTAATTTTCGTTAGGTACACAAATGAAAATTATTTTGTTTCAATTAAACTTTGACATCAATTAGGTCCTTAACTATGTAAAATATGTTTGCAAACGTATACAGATATTCCTCTCTTTCATAGCACTTTCCAAAGATCGTAAGAAAAAAAATCATGTTCTCTATTGAATATCCAGGTTAAAAAACTAATAATAAAAAAAAAAAAATTGTCAAATAATTAAAATCCATAGTTTAGTTTAGTTTAGTGTGTCAGCCATAAGGTAAGAAAATGGGGTAGGTAGGTTTGTGTTGAAATAAGATGCAACTTACTTTATTTCAATACAAACCCAATATTTATACATTTAGTGGTGATAGGACTGTCCGTCCGGAATAGTCCGGATCGCTACCTCAGTAGCGTTCGCATTGTTGTGTTCCGGTGTGGGGATAAGACAACCGGTGAAATTACTATTCCAGACAGAGGCATTCCATCTTAATCCTCAGGGTTATCAGCGCATTATACGGTCTTAGGGTTGCTGTCTTTAGATTGTCTTGGTACAGCAAAAATCTGTCTCACAGATCCGAGTATGGTTTACAGCTAGGCCTGTGTGCAATAAAAACATTCCTGGTTTTGCTCTGAAAACGTGTATTGCCCTAAATACCTGTATTTAAATCCGTTATTTCGCGATCAGACAAAAGATTCCCAGAGCCGTCAATCGACGGCGATAGTGAATCAGAGACGTTCGACATTGATATACACCTATCGCTCGAGATTGTATCCTAACGATACCCATCGCACTGTTCAGAATACACCCAGGAGACGTCAATCTTCCTCTTTCCTTGGCATATCGCAGTTGCGATTTAGGAGCGAGATCACGTTGGTACCCTTCTTTGGCATCAACTTACTTGAGCTTTGAATGCGTCTTACATCAAGACCAGAAGAATATCACACGGATTTCCAAATTACCAATAACATAGGTATATTAGATATATTTTGACATCTATTACAGTAGATGATCTTCAAGTCAATTCCAAAATAAATTCGACTTTGTAATTTAACTAAAAAACAAGTAGAATTGGAATATATTGAGCATGAAAAATACAAGCCTACCACACAAAAGACAACAGCTCATTAACAATATCTCACCGCTGCTGCTCCCTCTAATTCGAAAGTGGCAATTAGCCGTATTAAAATGTGATTAACACTTTCTTGGTGTCACCGAGAGCCGGCCTGCTCCCTCGCGGCCAAAGATCCAGTTAAACCGATTAATTCCACCAAATTAAGTTGAAGCCTCGTCTAAAACATGTTAGCACAAAAGACGTTGAAGGAATCTTGTTCTAAAGGGGCTATTTAAAATGGTCAGCGAGGTAATTTCTGGTCTAGTCTCAATTAAAACGAACCCGCAGGCTCACGGTAAACTCTTTAATCGAATGAGTTATGCTTCGTTTCTTCCGCCATGCATGCAGTTATCGTTATTAACCGTAATTCCCAGCCAGCGTTATTAATGAAAATGTTTGCCGCTGTCACCACCCCGTCATTAACAGTCCAAAGAAACAAAATATAAATTGTCCGTTACGAATCGTAATAAAAACTTATCACACAACAGATCGTAAAAAAGAGAACCAGTTTGGCTCGTGGACATCTCACTTAACGTAATTTATTTATCCGTGAGCATAGAGGACTATATTACTCGTAGGTACGTTAGAATTTGGAACGATTTATAAATCTATACTAAGAATGCGACACGATTATAATGATATAATGTCCGCGTTTAAAAACAGAATAATGCGATGTAATGGGCAGCGAGTTTGATATTTAAAGCGTATAGTGACAATTCTGTAATGTATATGACTTAAGCCACAATAGTGCCGGTATCGATAAAATCTGAATGGGTGAATGGTTATCGATTATCGATCGCATGGAGCAATGTGTTACCCTTATTGTGCTGTCCCCATCCCTATCATCCGAAGATGCTAAACAGCTAGGCGTGGATTTTGAACAATAGCCATTATTCTATGCCTGTCTAGGACATAATACTGTCTCACGTTTCAGAATTTATTTCTTTTGACCTATTTATAATTAGAGTCGGCATTCAATTCTGATCCTTGATACAGATTGTGTGAATATAGAGACAGGGTTTCTTTGTTTCACTTTAGTAGAAATACCTAATATTGCTAGCTGTACCTACCACAAGGCGAGAACACCTTAAAATTCCGAACTGTTTTTTTCTGAATATTCATTACTCCGAATTTTCATTTTTCTGAAAGCTATGTTACGTTCGAGCTATTTGAAATAAAATGCATATTTTAGTCGCTATATGTAGGTTAGGTTAGGTTAAGTTTGATTAATAAGGGATATCGAAAAATAGTGTTATAAAAAAAATGCATTCGGAATTATGAAAAATCCAAATTTTGATCAATTTGGAATTAGGACTCTTCGGAATTATGTTCCTATTGGTACAAGGCATGTGATGCAAGCTAAAATTTAGAGTAACTCTGATAAACATATATCTATTGGTCGACTCAAAAATCGATAAACAATCTTTATTATGCAGACACTAGATAAACGCGCGTTTGAGAAATGGTAAAGGCTAATTCCACGATAATGTATCGAAAGTTACCATATTAATGCATGTTTTTTTAACTTTTAATCCTAATACATACTTGACATCACGCCTTCATTCCCAAAGTGGGGTAGGCAGAGCTACAGAAATACCTACCAACAATAAAAATACTTTTTGATATTTCGGTAGCCACACTTTGCACAATCATGCTCAGATTAGTGACAGGTTGCTAATATTTTTGAATTTCGCAACTGCGGCCATATGATTTCGTTACTATTATTTTCGTGACCTTCCTGGAAAAATAATAATTAAATCCTTAAGTTATATTATAAATAAGTAGGTAGGTAGGTATTTGTTTGTTAAATGGATAAACCATTAAGAAAACTTTTCAGGTAAAAACAATAATAAATGAGCAGGGTAAACCTCAAAACGTCAAATTATATGTCATAATATGTTGTATGTATGTATGTAAACACTTTATTGTACAAAAGAAAAACCAAAACAATACAATGAATAAAAATAAAAAGATTTACAAAGGCGAACTTATCCTTTTAAGGGATCTCTTCCAGCTAACCCTTGAGAGCTTGAGAGAAGTGAAAGGTTGTGCATCGAGTAAACAGGTTTACAAATTTATTTAGAGCACCCAAAAAACAAAAACTAACCAAAAAGACTATAAAAACAAAAAAAAAGAACCATAGAATAAAAACTAATACATTCAAATACTTACATAAATAGATATAAAGATATGTAATTATACATAAATAAACATACTTAAACTTACATAAACTAAATATATGTATATATCAATCAACATTTGGATAATTGATACAATATTTAGGAAATAGAGTAGTAGTGTTGTGTTGTAGTTTTAACGTTAATGGAAAAAAGGAATCCGTTATTCTTACGGTTCAAAAGATAGACCTCTTTAAAGATAGGTCAAACGGACAGGCAAACAGCGTACACCCGTCGGAAACGGAACCCTAAAAATGTTTCAAATACAGAGGAGTGGTGACTCCTATAAATAGTTGCCGAATAGCTCTGTTCGGAACTAATGACCGATCAGGACCCCCGCTGTTAGCGAGCATAGTCGGGTGGCAGCACACGACAAATTGGGAGAACATCGATGTCGGCGATCGCCTTGAAACAACTTTTAAAGGTACGTCGAAAGATTTAATATCTACACAGCCATCGCGTATACATAGACATATTGACGACACGGTGGCCTAGTTAAGAGTGACCCTGTCTCCGAAGCCAGCGGTCCAAGGTTCAAATCCGGGAAAGGGTAGATATTTGTGTGATGAGCGCGAATAGGTACCTATTTGTTCCTGAGTCTTGCATGTTTTCTATGTATTTAAGTATTTATTTCTCTATATGTTATAAGTATGTTTATCGTTGTCTAGTACCCATAGTACAAGCCTATGTAGAGCTTAGTTTGGGACTAGGTCAATTTGTGTGAGATTGTCCCCTGATATTTATAGCTGTTTCCCGCGACTTCGTCCACGTAGAAGTCGTTTATCGCTATTCCCTCAGAAACCCACAAGACTCCTTTATTTTACTCATTGTTTCCAATAGCGTTCGGCTAACTATCGCTTTCGTTCTTACACTCTCAACTGACAGTAGGTATAGATATTTGTCAGTCTTCTTCATAAAAAACGAAAATATTTGGTGCAAAGCTTCATATAAGTACTGTACATTTTTATTAGGGTTCCGTAGTCAAACTAGGAACCCTTATAGTGTCGTCATATCCGTCCGTCCGTCCGCAGCCTAGCGCAGAGTCTTAGTACTAGAAAGCTGTAATTTGGCATGAATATGCATATCAGTTACGCCAACAAAGTAGCACCATAAAACATTTTTTTATAGGGTACCTCCCCTATTCGTAACGTGGGGACGTATTTTTCTCGTCTACCCTATATTGTGGGCTGTCGTTGGATACGTCTCATAAAAATATTACGGGTTTGAGAAAACAGTTTTTTGATTAAGTAATCCGTTTATGAAATATCAAGCTTTAAAGCGCTAATTTTTGTTAGAGTCAAGTGTCCCCCCCCCTCCCCGCCAAAAGCCAAAACTACAAATACTAAAAATCTGAAAAAAAACTTAAATGGAAGAACATATAACGAATTTTAAAGGAAAACTATAACGATATATCATTGGTTCTTGAGATATAGGCGATTAAACTTATAATAATACCTATTAAAAATGATTAATTATACCTACTAAAATCATCTAAGGCGGCCCCAATTGACTTTAAATAGAAAATTGGTTTTTACTTGTTAATTTTTATGTGTGTAGTAGGTACCTACTTAACGGCTTCGGAACCCTACACTGAGCATGGTCCGACATGCTCTTGCTCGGTTTTTTAAGCTTAACGAAACGACTTCATACTTACCTAACTGATTGTTATATTTGCAATAGGAATCTAGAAGCATATAATAAATGAATTACTGTTTACTGTAGGCCTGGCCATAACACAAACGCTGTTAACGTTTCTATTTTCTATTGACTTGAAATGTTTGAATTTGTGACAGAGCGGTCGACGCGATCTGTCATCAGCTCAGCTTACGACGATCCTATAGCGTGCGTTATTATAACGTGTTGCAAAGCTACCTATTTCAATTATTTAGTTCTAATTTCACCATACGATGTTAACTAACCACTTAACAGACGATTAGAGCGTTAAAAAATATTGTCAAAATGTTTCTTTTTTTATGTTAAGGAGAAGGCGCACGAGCACTCAGGCCTGATGGTAAATGGAATCCGAGACCCATAGACATTCAAATACTTGCCAATCCTGAGGACTAAGATGGAATGCCTCTATGCTAGTAATTTCACCGGTTGTCTTATCCCCACGCCGGAACACAACAATGCGAACACTGTTGCTTCGCGGGTGGTTAATGAATAAGATGGTGGTACCTAGCGATCCGGACGTACTCTGCACAGGGCTCCTACCACCACTAAATGTGTGAACTCACAGTCGATTAACATTGATCAAAATAATTTAACATCGTACCTATAGTGATATCGGTAGGTACTTAATCTCGTGTCGCCCAATGTATTGTCAACCAATTTGATTCTTAGGCCATGGAATATGTCAAAGTGACGTTGTCAACAAAAACAGACATTTCATTGAATTGTACAAAGTTACACTTAGCATAACGCCCAGCGTTCATTCATTAGTTCATTACACTGTAGTTCAGACATAAAAATGTTTTATCTTATTCATTGCACACAGGGTGTTTAGCTGATCTCGCGTTTTTTTCTTGGGTGGCATGTGGTTAAAGAGCCAATTTAAAATTTAAGTAAACTAAATAATCACTGGTGAAATTAATAATTGTAGCGTTTTATTGCAACCTTAACGCCATCTATTTACAAGTAGACGTAACATACAAAACGTGTGTGCTTCCATCTGTTGACGAGTAGAAGAGATAACAATGTTTTACGAGCGGTTTTAAATTTGTCTTAAACAAAATTACATTGTCTATGCCATAGACTATAGTATGGAGCAGCGTTTGACAGTGACAGCGCCACTTTGTTGTGACAGCTGATTGACATATTGCCACCTTCCTTTCTACTTTATCGTTACCTGTATTATTAGTTTTATTGTATCTATTTTTGTTGTGTATTCTTTTTTATTGTATCCTTTTAGTATAAAGAGTACAAAAATGGTGTGATAAGAATATTATGTCCTCAAAAGGTAAACGTTTTTGATACTAATTACTTACTTTCCATGGCTTTGTTATTTTCTTCATTTCAAGTTCATCTTGGCTCTAAATTTAGATGTTTACGTTTTCAGGACTTATCGGGGTCAATCACCTGGATCACCGTTGCGCTCTAAATCATGTTCATTATGCAATTCTCCAAAAACCCGGCGAATCACATTCGTTTTGTACTGAATGTGCAAAAAATATTACAGAAGTCACTATTCACTGTACCTTTTACGACATCGGTTGATGTTTTCGATGTCTTCACCTCAGAACTATTACACAGACATCGGAATCGGACCAAAACTAGAAACCTAGGTTTGAAAGATTATAAGCTCAACACAAGATATTTTGCAGATAATGAAAACAATGATGTATCACAAATGACACTACAAAAACTGGACGAGACTTTTCAAGAACTTTTAACCAAAAACAAAGACAAGCAAATCCATCAAATGATCCATGATTGCTTGTATTATCAGAAGTTTGTATCCGTATCAACTTTAAAGAAGCTGTTTCGTAATTATAGTGTAAATGGCCGTTTAGATTTTATCATAGACTTGCAAGAATATTGCGCTAAAGTAGATCCTCAGATTTACAAAAGGAACGGTGACTTCCTTCATTATGTAGCAAAAGCGCAATGTATGAAAGGCAACTCAGAAAAAGGTCTATCAATATTAACAGAAGCCTATTCTAAGTTTATCAGCTTAAGAAGCTTGTACAGGGTGATCTTTAGAGAATTAATACAAGACTCTGTGTTAAATAGATCAGAGGCAACATTAGTTATTTTTAAGAAATATGTTTTGTACTTCAGTGAAAAGTTTGATGATGTCTACCCATTAGTTTGCTTCTGGCACATATGCTGGTCAAGCACCTGGTTCTCTGATCAAGTATTATCCGATGAACTTTTACAAACTTCAGAAGAACTTCAAGAAGTGATTAGAGATAGGTAAGTACATACATATTGTCACGCCTTCACTCCCAGACTGGGGTAGTGAGAGCTACAGAAACCAACAACTCTAAACTTGTTGATAATTCAGTAACCAGATTAACTCATTAACACCCGCTGTCCTCGCTTGGGTACAGCTAATAAGGTACAAAATGTACCTTACTAACTTACTTGCTAAGGTTTATTTTGCTTATCCAAGTGTGTACATAGAGGGCGTATATGAGTTAAGATAGGTAGGTAAGTATAATTTATAAAGTCAATAATATGAATAAAAGTTAGAAGAATTGCCACATGAAAAATGTGGCAGCATGCTTGTGTATTTAACACTCCATTGTGTGTTTTACTGGGAACTGGGGAAGTATTTGTGGTAATTAGAGTAGAAAATAAATAAAATTCAAATAGTTTACACTTTATCAAATTGTATTACCTATCATTTATTTGTTTATTACGCACAGTTACAAATTATAAACTTAATTGATAATATAAGTATTTTGTAAAACTCATTTCTAGCACATCATCTTAATTATGTTTATTATATAACAAAAAAACCACTCCTAAAAACCCTAATTCATGTAACAAAAGCTATGCAGAGCCTAAATCAATATAATTTATATACCTTTTACCTATGGTCTAATTTGGCTTCTTAGAAATAGTGCCAAGAAGAGTAGCAATAGACACAATTACAGTTTATTTAGAGGTCTTTTGTGCCTTGGTAGTGCTTGGTTTCACACAAATATTTTTCAATACTGGGCTTATACTTGTAAGTATAATTCTGTTGAGTCATATAGGATACCACTCACAATCAGGATTCAGAATTAAGACATGTTAATGCTATCAGAAGGCCTATGTATGTTATTGGTTTCTCCATACCATAAAATAAATGTTATGGTTGAGTATATCAAAATATGTACTAAGATTCCAAATTGTGCACACATTTTTGTTCTTGAACTAATTATAATTTGGTTATTTTTTCATGAAACGAAAATTTTACACCCAGAATGTCGTCAGATTCCAAAATTATATCTTTCTCTGTCTATTTACTCTATTTTTTTACTCTGTGTTTCAGAGCTACAGCATTCGCAATCCACATTCTGCGTGATGAATACAATGAAGATGCGGTAGTGAGGCTGCTCCAGACTCTACTTAAGTACAACATGATGGTGGAATATGTGAAAGTGCTGCAAATACTATTCAATTATAAGTGTAAGTAATTTTATAAGGAGGAAGATATCTATTCTTGGCAAGTTTCTGGCAGGCAGCAGATTTGTTTAAACAAATTACTCTAGCTAGAGCACGAAGTCCATTGACAGTCAGTATAAATTGCTATTCACCTTGTTTAGTTATCTTGACACAGTTGTTCAAGTTGTTAAAGCAACATCCATACCAGTTCCTTGAAAATACATTATGACATCATTAGTACGATTTGGAGTTTTCATAGCATGGTAAGACTAAAGCGAGATATGGAGTCGCCATTAATTACCTAGACTCGTCTCAATGATTTATTGCATTCTATAATTGAATCTATATGAATGTAAATTAATCGCCGAAATGTATGCGCTTATGCGCGTTGTTCCGAACGACGCCACCAAAATGGATGATTCTTATTTTGCTGTCTTCATTATTGTCAGGAGTGTCAGGACAATGTTGGTATGACAAAAATAACCACCAGGAAAGTCTGAAATATGCAGCGGGGGCGAAGCCGCTGGCAGGTGGCAAGTTATTAATAAATATAAAACAGAAGATCATTTTCAGTGTTTTTAATTGAATTATCAGATTAATTAAAGTAATATTAATAAATGATTAGGTAGATACATCATTTTACGTACATTAACTCAACCTATTTTTGCGGCGGAGCCATTGTGCCCTGAAATCACCATAAATAATGACGTCAAATATGTCAAGAAATAAAATTATGGCCTAAATAATGCCTGTCTGGTCAACATCTTATCCTTATTGTGCAAAATTGTGTCTTTTTAGAATTGTTTGCAATTCTGTACCTCTGCTTACCCCACTCTGGGAATAAATGCGTAATTTTATGTATGTATGTCAAAATATGACGCACTAAAGAGGATCGTTATTCTCCTTATTAATGATATAATTAAATTATGGAATGCCAAAAATTATTGAGTATAAGTAAGAGGCGACATTTAATATGAATGTCGGCTCCATATCTCTCTTTAGTTTTACAGTGATATGAAATCTCCAAAAATACTTAACCGATTTCAAAAATTCTTTCATTATTAGAATGCGGCATTATCACAGAGTAACACTTAGTAAACGCCCATCTAACTACTAGCAAGTCGGTTGTCATGACGCATGACGCTAGCAACAGGCATCATCATCTAACATAGATATTTTTTTTATTTCAGTAAAAAACAGAGACATGCGGGGTTGCGCAGAGATCCTAAAGAATTGTGAGGTCTTGGGGGTCAGTCTTACGTCATACCAGCAGGGGAGGTATATCAAAATGTTAATAGACGGAAAGTCTCCAAATCCAACTGGCGCGCCGCCGTCTTTCAAGCTTAAGTTCTAGTGTCTTTGATAAACAATTACAGTATCAGTTCGTATAGTAGCAAGTAAATAGTTTGTATAAAAGAAGTTTGATTATTGAAAACATTCTCCTTGAAAATGACTTTTATGTAAACTTAGTTGAGGATCGTCAACTCATCTCGGCTGACATACCTTTCACAGGACTACTGTCATTATTGACGCATCTTGAGATAAGCATTAAAGTCGAGATCAGTTTATTAATACGGCCCTTACTGCCCTCATAAGCTAATAGGCGGTAACTCAAATTTATTTAATTTTCTCTCGTTTGTAATAAGATTGCATTTGCAATAGGATTTTTTATTTTAGTATTAGCAGGGAAACGGATAACTATCACTTCTAAAGGTGGGTACGAATTAGAGCAGCCTCGGGTTGAGGCACGCTCGGGTCACCTATTTTGCTCAAATTCGTACGCGCTCACGCGCTGTGCGCGAGCAGCGGGCGAGCGGCGCGCGGCGAGCCGTCGAGAGTAGGTCTTTTGAAATTGAAATTGAAATTGAAATCATTTATTTCAGATCATTGATTCATAATTGTGTTAGTTATACAAAATACTTAAGAACTAAGGTTAGTACGATACAAAATGCTTAAAAAAAATAGACCGTTTTGACCGTGCTCAAAGGCGCCTCGGTGTGCGTGCCTCGCGTAATTTAGACGTGTTACCGAGCGTGCCGCGGGCAGAACGACAAGTTCTAACTTGTCTGTGAGACAAATTTGATAAAGTTGCTGAGCCGTTCCACCACCGAGGTGACTTCTACTTCTTTTTTAATTCGGTGAATTATGATAAACGCAGCCGCAGCTATCATCGTGTCAGACGCCATTTTGAAATGACGGTTCGCGTCAAGTTCGCTGCCTCACTCGCGCGTGTTTATGTGCAACAATTTGGGTCGCGAGCAGCTCGCCGCGCAGGGCGAGCTTGCCTCAGGCTGAGCCGCTTAGATTCGTACCCAGCTTAACGCGTCTTGAGACGTTTTTATCCAATATAAGTTTATTAATAAGGGCCCTTAGTATCCTGTTTTTTTTATGACTTGAGGTATGCAAACTAATACACGGGACATCGAATAGCAAGTCGGCTCCGAGGCTCTTGGGACATTGGCGAGTTTAAGCTTCCCAATGCTTTGCCAACCCTGAAGTCTTAAATAAAATACCTCAATGCTACTTAGTGCTATTAGTTTCACCGACTGGCTACCACCACACCGGAACAAAACAGCGATCACCGCTTCTTCGGCATATTCCCATGGACGGATCAAGAGGGGTGTCCCACTGAGCATTCATACAAATTTAATAATATCCTTAACAATACCTATTACGCTTTTGATCGTGGCATAAAAATGCCATTTTTGGGTTGTTGACCAAGATTTTTTTTACCGCTTTTCGACTCTTTTTGTACGACGTTAAGGTCCAAAACTTGCTCGGTCAACCATATCATTGGGAGCCTGAGACCTCCCCGAACTGAACTCTGGATTTGCTAGCCTAGTTGGTAGTGACCCTGCCTTCGAAGCTAGGGGTCCTGGGTTCAAATCCCGGTAAGGGCAGATATTTGTGTGATGAGCACGAGTATTTGTTTCTGAGTCTTGGATGTTTTCTATGTATTTAAGTATATAGTTCTATATTTAAGTAAGTTTATCGTTGTACCCATAGTACAAGCTGAGAGCTTAGTTTGGGACTAAGTCAATTTGTGTGACATTGTCCTGTGATTTATTTATTTTGTGATTTTATTTGTATTTAAGCGGGTAGGATAGTGGTAGCGGTTTTGACCCTGCACAAGGCCCTACTACCCGCAATATCGATTGAGTCTCGTCGTACTACCATCGACGGACGGTCGATTATAAGTTATAAGGGCAGATAAGTGCCACAGTTCAGAAATGACGTTAAAGTGACAAGGCACTAAAGTGTGCAGTTACTTAAAGGGTTCATAAATGTACAGACCTATGTGTGCTTTATGACAGCATATAAAGAGTTTGAGTTACTTATAAGGCCGACCGTACTAAACATCCTACTAATACTACACATTACAGGATTTGAAATTGGTGAATATTAATGTGCCAAGGTTTTCGGTGACCAAATTTTCTTATCTTTTGTAACGGGTTTTAATCATTAATGTGCCAAGGTTTTCGGTGACCATACTTTCTTATCTTTTGTAACGGGTTTCAATCATTAATATGCCAAGGTTTTCGGTGACAAAACTATCTCATCTTTTGTAACGGGTTTTAATCATTATAACATTTTTGGTGTTTAAAAAATTAATTAAGGTCCCACCTAGTTACTTAATAGGACTTATTATGAAACGTCAGTGAGACATTTTTTACTCCACAAGCCAGAAAAGATAAAACTGACAGCTAATGCGCTTTTTTTGGAGCAATCGCAAATGTGTTAGACATAGTTACACAAATAATTATTCGATTATCATACCAAAGGCTACTCATAACGTTACGACTACTTGATAATACTATGCTATTAATGTCACAGTGACAAACTGACAGTAATTCGTGCTCACGTAATTTAACAGCCTAATGATTTCCATGGTTACTTGCCTTGATGCTTGATACCGACAAACATTGTGGGTTTAGCTTACAAATTTGAAAACATAGTGTAAATTCAAGAGTATGTTTGGGAGGATTGTAAAGCGACAATTAAATCGAAGAGCTGTTAAAAAATCCACACCAATTTAGCTCCGAGTGACACGTTTCTCACTCCCTAAATTAAGTTCTATTTCCACGATTTTTGAATATGTTGTAGTTATTATGAAAAAGTACGTTTGTTTTTTTTTTTTTTTTTTCTTCTCAAAAATATTTTCTTGGAAAGGAAAAGTTACATACTTAGCTTTTTATATTATCTACAACATATTCGAAAATCGAAAAAATCAAACTATGTTTAAGGCGAGTGAAACGCTATCGCATTTTTATGGAACAATATTCCTCTTAACAGCCATACTCTTGAATTTCTCCATATTGTTTCATCAAGGGAGAAAATCATGAAATACCTATCCGGTAGTTCGAGAAATATAAACTAAACATGTAGATTAAATTGTAATTTCTGAACTATCTTTCCTCGACGACAGATACCTACTGTCACAAATGAAGGCATTAAGAGGTACTAGCTAAATATTTTGGCCCCGTAAAAAATAGGTTGCATCTTCATCGATATTTTGAACTGAACATAATTCGTAATTTAGTGACGGTTTTATAACAATAACAAGTTAAGCAAATACTTATATCATAGCTAAGGCAAAGTAAATAGCAGTCGGTGATAATAAATTTAAATAGGTAAGCCTCAAATGGGATCATAAAAGATTTCGCTTAAGTTTGGCTTCCTAAGACATTGGCCGTTCATTAGCACAGTTCCTTGGTTGATAACCGATGTTTATAAGCATTATAATGCCCTCATTACTAGTGACACTAATTGAGTTTGTAAACCAACTAACAGAATGCTTGGCGATTGTAATGTTTGTACTTTGTCTAAATATTAGTGAATTTAGGATAGGTACCCTGCCTCAATAAAATAAGGGTACCTAATCAAAATATTCAAAAGAAACTTAAGTCCTTAATAAAGTTTTATTAAAATGTACTAAACCAACTGGAAATCAAATCTTTGACTCTCAACCAAAAGCATTGCTTTGAAAGATTATTTTCAGAGTAGCTGGCTGTGGTGTAAAAGGAAGTGACCTCGAGGCGGAACATTTTGTCTATTACACTAACCTAGTGGAAGACTGGTTTGGGGAGGGCTACGGATAGACCCTCGAATTTGAACACGTGACACCACCTTCAGCAATCATATAATATAGTTAAGACCTAGAGTAGATCACCTAAAAACATGGCAATAGGGCGCGAAATGCGTTAAATGTGGGGCATGAAAATATTAATTTTTACTTTCTGGGAAGCCCAATGCTAAAAAGGTTCCATGTTGACTTAAACCTAGAAACACGTGCTTAAGCATTGGTCCAGACACATTGCCGATAACAAATTAGGTACATATTATTATTAAGTATCACCAAGCGAGTGCAAATACAAGCCAACGAACTATAACCTGGCCCTTATCTCGTGTAGCTAATCGACACGGGTCTTCTTGGACTACGTATGTGTTTATTTTTAATGCTTCCTTATACCTACTTAATCTTATTTTATAAGTTGATAACGCATTTTTTTTAATCTGAAAAATAATTAAACTTTTGAATCTGGTAGATGGGGTAAATTAGTTAGTCAAAGGAAAGTAAAGGCATATTGTAAGTCCTCTTTGCAAGTTCGATTAGGAAGTCAACGGCGAGGTGTCATTCTCTTCAATAACTGGCCGGTAAGTTCATAGACCTGTCTGTGCGTATAAACTGCATGTTTTCGTTCGAGCCTCGACCTGAATCGAGCTGCGTCGAAACGACCGAGTCCAAGATGCACGAATGAGAAAGTACAGTAGGTACGAGTATAGTATAAATTATTTTTGAGAGCGAATCCACTTAGTTTTGTACTTGACAAACAATACCCATTATGTGCATTGCACTTCTAAATGAAAGGCATCATAAGTGCTAACAACTTTTACACTAAAATATTCTATAAGTCAAAGGCAATAAAGTTTACTGTTAAACAAAGACACACAGAAGGTGTTCGTCGTTCTAAGCATCGATGCGTACTACACTTTTCTTTTAAATACAAAGTGACCAACATCTGTGTGTCTTTGTTTAACAGTAAAACTTATTGCCTTTGACTTAAATAATACTTTAGTGCAAAAGTTGTTTGCGATTATCATGCTTTTTATTTCCAAGTGGCAGATTAGGCCGTACTGAACAATGCAGATAGTGGGAATTGTCTGTCAGATATACAATATACCCCAGGAAAGTTACGGTTTCTTTGTATGGAGACTCAACAATATATCTATAACAGTAATTTTATTACGTCAAAAAATAGTTTGCCTAGGTAATACATAACCATATTCAGTATAATTTCACCTAAATTTATAACTGCGTCGGTAAAAAAAAAAAGCTTAACCTGTTATAATTTTGTAAAAATAGAGAAAAAATAGGTACTATAAGTATATTTACTTTGGAAATATCTAGATTAACTCATTTTCTTTCATGTTCATAATTAATCCACTTATGTTCCTACGTCACAAAAAATATTAATTTGAAACTAATTGTAAAACTTGAGTAAATTAAATCATCGATTCAGTTTTGATACCATTAATGTTTTATACACGCCTCTTGTCATAATATTACTGAATTCAACAGAAAATGAACAGGATAATTGAAAGTAATTTTAGCTATGAAAATAATGAACCCATTTCTGTTATTTTTATAAACCGTATACTTTCTTTTTAGATTTTAATTTCGGTCATTGTGTCTGGTGTCAAGCAATACATTTTCACCATAAAAATAGTTATAAGTAGCATTTCCCTGAAAAAATCCAGCTCTTTTTAAGGTACAACTTTTTTCTAGCATATTCCGGTATAATATTTTGTTGGATTCAATAATAAAGTAAGTCAAAATAACGCTTTATGACTGTTTGAAAAATATTTAGCCTGATATCGAATAGTTTCCAAAAAAAATAAAGGGGCCTGGGCTAACATAGCTTAGTGGATTCGCTCTCCAAAAATAATTTATACTATACCTAAGTGTCTACCTGCTGCACGGTCGGCCTCGAAGTAGCTCCACACTTAGTGCTTTGTCACTTTAACGTCATGTTTACTAATGCACTAATCTGTCAAAGACGTTAAAGCGACAAGATACTGAAGTGTGCAGCTTATCAAGCCGAGGCAACTGTACAACCAGACGAAACCTGAGCTCCTTACATGTATGCCAAAATAGAGGTACCTATCTATCTACATTCTTGAACTTATTTTATTTTGCGGCAGTGAAATTCAATGCTTTTTCAGGTAACGACATAGGTAGGCCCTTGTCTCCATCAAAATGCGTTTTAGATTAATAAATTGCATAAGAAACGATGTAGGTAAGTTCTTACTGTAGCTGAGTATAAGTAAAACTCCTAAATTGGATATTAAAAATTGATACAAAGGTATTTCCATGAGTGGGATAACGGACTACTTACCTACTCACATGCCAGTAACTGTCCGCTGCTGTAGAGCCAGTAGCTCGTTCCGGGTGCGCTAGGTTTTTTAAGGTTAGTTTTAAGTCGATAGAGGTATTTCGATTAAGCTATGTTCCCGTATTTGCTTAAATTGCCTGCCATTTATCTATACTTGAATACTTGTTTTACAATATAAAATTATCTCTTGTGACGTCAGAAAGTCTGTCTTTGAACTAGTTTGTGCGACCTATAAGATCATTTTGGTGATAAAAATATTCATTACGTTGTAGTATAATGAGTAATTAGCAACTTCACCTAATTACGTTTTTAAGGTTCCGTACATCAGATAATAAAACGGGAAATCTGTAAGGTCATGCGTTATCCGTATTATGTATATCCCTCTGACTCAGTATAATATTTTCTCCAAATTTAGATAGGTAATGAAAGGAAAAAGTTAAAGTGTGCAACTGTTCAGATTAGTGACCCAATAACAAAATTATCTATAGCAAAAATTAATGACTTGACTTTGGGGGTAAATTAAAAAAAAAGCCCTTGTACAAGCATTACATTTTACTTTTTTAATCCTTGTACGCATTTAACCCTACTATCCCTCCAATTACTAGACGGTAAATGGATTTAAAAAATGTTTTGCAGGCATCATTCACGGTTTTAGGAAAACCTAAACAAATATCACAAATCCTAATTGAGGTGGGGCGGGGTTATTCTGTCTGCATCTGGGGTAAATGCGTCATTTCGATAAAGTAATAGGGAGTTGCCCCTTTCCTAGACTTGGCACACATGATCATATACGCACAATTAAATTAAATCACCCTTCTTTTTGTCGGAGTTACCAAACACGAGTGTGAAACACCTCAACTGGAGATCTAAAAGTGTGATAATACGAGCCGGTGATGCACACGTGCTGGTGATAACGCTCTGGTTCATTTCCGTCGTGACGTCTACTCCGTCAGGTGTGGACTCGGCGAATCATTCGTGCGCTTGCATCAACACAACGCTGGCGTTACATAAGTAGGTTTGGTGCCTAAATGCTTACGTGCTGTAAAATGTACTCCTAAAAGTGCCTTCTTTACATACCTAGTATAAGACAAAGCCGCTTCCTGCCGTCTGTTGCTCTGTTTATACGGTTAGATCTTTTAAACTACGCAACGGATTAAAATGCGGTTTTAATCAATAGATCGTGTAAGAAGAAATACTATTGCATTATACTGTACAAAGCAATGCTACAGTATCTATAATAACATAAGAACAGCATAGTTATTAATAAGAGTATTCTTGTTGTCACTGGTTGTTGCAAAATATCTGCAAGCGACTTTCTTTCTCTTTTATGCGTTTAAAATGTTATTATTATTATTTACGTTTTTACCTTGAAGTGGAGACGATATTACTAGGCACATTTATTATCACCACAGCACAGCGATATTTTGACGTGTTTATTTTGTAAGTATAAATATCTTAAATTAGCTGGGATCACGATTCAAGGATACTCGTAATTAACAAAAATGGCATGAGTAACCTTCAACTTTGATGCTTCGGAACGTGGGTGCATTTCCCATTGAAGTAGTTCTTTGTATAGTTAATAGAGATGGGATGTCGGTGCTTCGGTATCAACACGGCCTGCATGCTGTGCGAAGGGCGACCCATCATTTTATCGAATGTCACTTCATCATTGTATCATTACATCGAACGCTCTTTTCTGCTTAAACCATGGCGATTTCGGGATATCTAACAAATAACATTAAGGTTAATAAAATTGCTCATGCGGCGAAAAATGCCCGCTGGTGTTTTGATAAAATAAAAGGTACGTTACTTTTTTCCATCCTACCATCGCCAGACATTTTAAACTTCACTCAACATTAGGTAGGTACTAAGGGCCACTTGCAGTAACAATCAATTTAACGTAATCCATACGAAATAACGTTTCTTCTAAACTGTGCCTGTGACAACTACTTTAGGCGTCGTTGGCGTTGAAAGGGGTAATACGTTACTGCGACAAGGTATAAATGTTCCTGCTGCTGCTTCTGAGTTCGACACAGTTTAGTAAAGTATGCGTAAATTCATACCAAGACCCAGTGCACAGAGTTGCTGTGGCCGAAATCGTTCTGGATGACACTATCACCATAATTGAACCTAGTTAAGGACTAACATTAAGAAACCGTACCTTTTACACGTAACGAAAACTAGTCGTCCATTTTTAAGTTTTATTTTCGTGTCTCAATTGTTTAAAAGTTACCTTTTCTTAGTTTTAGTTCTTAAGAGGACTGTGTAGCAAAAAAAACCATACAAAATGCAATAACGTTTGTCTGCTCTGTTGTCCGTTTTTTACGATTTTTGAATATATTGTAGATATGAAAAACTAGGTCTGTACGTTCCAAGAAAATATTAATTGCAAAGATAAAAAAACAAAAGTGAGCACGTAGAGACATTTGGGGGGTGAGAAACGTTATCGCCCGGAGCTGAATTTGTATGAATTATTATTGACAGCTACGAGATTTAAGCACTGCTTCAATCCTCTTAATTAGGTACTTTTTTTTAATATCCACCATCACCAATATACCAACATATTTGGGACATTTAAGAGATAATTAACAAGTTATTTTTCTTTAAATCTTCACTTTTTAGTGTCTTAGGTAACCGTCATTTACTGACTCTGAGTGTCGTTCCTTGGTGAAAGTTTGAAAAAGGAACAAGTTAAGTGTGTGGTTAAAGATTTAGGGCTAAAATATAGTTTAGTTTTTCGTGCATGTGGCCCAAAATAATCAAGATCATTAATATAAATCTTACTTTATTGAGATTTCTAATTATAATAATAGGTAACTTTAGTAGAGCTTAACAATAAATACAAATTAAAAACGTGTCACTTCGCGCTCCTTGGGCTTGTCATCGGCGCTTCTAAAACCGTCCTTGCGGAGACTATGCAGCGTGCTGAAAAAAATGGTAAATAACATAATAAATAACCGTATTCTTATTAAGGTAGTCGTCAGGGCTAAGAATGTCAGGGGACCATCATATACACGTATTAGCCAAGTCCCAGAATAACTTTAGGCTTGTACAATTCACATACTTTATGGATAAATAATCAATAGTTCGCCTTTGTACATTATATTCGCGTTTGACGACACGCTAGCCTAGTTGGGAGTGACCCTGCCTTCGAAGCTAGGGGTCCTGGGTTCAAATCCCGGTAAGGGCAAATATTTGTGTGATGAGCACGAGTATTTGTTCCTGAGTCTTGGATGTTTTCTATGTATTTAAGTATATATTTCTCTATATAAGTAAGTTTATCGTTGTCTAGTACCCATAGCACAAGCCTATTTAGGGCTTAATTTGGGACTAGGTCAATTTGTGTGACATTGTCCCGTGATATTATTATTATTATTATTATTCTTGTATCTTCATTGTATTGTTCCTGTTTTATTTTGTACAATAAAGTGTTTACATACATACATACAAATAATAACATAGATACATATAAGCAAAGAGCGGGATTCTTCATAGCAAAAATCAAACTGTCAGAGTGATATGAAGATAATGGTTTTGTGTCAACTAATTATTACCCTGAAATGTATGAAGTTTGTCCAAGAGTAATATAAGATATCCAAGACACAATATCAAATACCTAATTGAGCATTTCTTAAAAATATGACCACATTGAGTGACATCTACAGATTAAAAAAATACACAGGTAGGTCGAGAACATCAAACAGAATAAGTAGTTCCTTTTGCGTTACCAAAAGCGTATGAATATCGGTAACACAAAAGGAACTTTCCATACAAATATTTTGGGACACATTAGAATATTATTTAATTATTGCATAGTTTGATGTTCTCTACCTACCTGCCATTCTTTTTTTAAAACCCGAGCTGTCACTCAGAGTGGGAAAGTTTTTGAGAAATGCTCAATTACGCTCATCACACAAGTATTTGGGAATCGAACCTGGGACCGCTAACTTCGTAGGCAACGTGTCGTAAAAACATCTCTCTACATTTTAATACTTTGTGTACTTTATCGTCTTGTTTGCCTCACGAACTGTCAATTGGATAAGAGCGAGATTCTCTATAATGCACCTGCAGATAATTATGACAGCAACAGATACATTTTACGATGCTACAAATTATATTTTTCTCAGTCCTGAAGTGGACTGATCAAGTGGGTTGCTTTGGCACGAAGCACTGTCTTACAATACTGTCAAACCGAGATAGAACGAGGAGAGCAGACCGTCTGAAGTTAAGAATTTGGGTCTGTTCATTGCACCAAAACCTATATTTAGCTTATGTAACATTTCGCCAACTAAAATTTCGCCATTATTTAGTACCTAGGCAAATAGGTTAGATTTGTGACCACAAAAAATGCTTTGTCGCAAAGTATCTATTTGCGAAATTAAAACCAAAAGATGATATTATGCATAAACATTATTGAAGACTGTATCTTAGACAAAAAAACCCAGGACCTTTTTACCAAAGTAATAAGATGTATAGACAAAGGCTGATTTATTTTTCTACGCTGCACAACCGCTAGCTTTATTAATTCTATATTCAATAAAATCCAGTGTACGAGTATTGCGATATCATATAATTTCTTGCAATGGCAAATTAGTAGGTACATTTTTTGCATTTCGCAACACGAAAATCACTTCACGGTCCATTAAAACGCCCGAGCCTATGGATTGGCTATTGCAAAAACACATTTCTAAAATGAAAACTCGCAATAATCTTGCATGGTAGGGCCAACAAACTATAGCTAAGGCCATAAGGTACATACATACAAATAGAAAATGGCGGTTCAAGGTCTGGCTTGTTAGAAATCGAGCATTGTCTCTTGTAAGGGCGACCGAGTCGACCGCAAGGCTACTTTTTTGTTAGATGTCAAAATACCCCGTTATTACAGCTCATTTATGCAACGTGACCGCACGTACACTGGCAAATCCTAGACATAGATAATCTAGACTTAGCCCATTACCTATATGCTAAAATAAATGTATTAATACGTATTTTTAAAAGTAAACTAGCTTTGCTTTAACGACAGGTTGAGCTAGTTTGTAGTGACCCTGCCTACGAAGCTAGAGGTTCCGGGTTCAAATCCTGGTAAGGGAAGATATTTGTGTGATGAGCACGAGTATTTATTCCTGAGTCTTGGATGTTTTTCTATGTACTTAAGTATATATTTCTCTATATAAGTAAGTTTATCGTTGTCTGGTACCCATAGTACAAGCCTAGAGTTGACAATGTCACACAAATTGACCTAGTCTTAGGACTAGTCACTACCAACTAAGCTAGCGTGTACTTTCGTGGGAGAAACTTCTTTTGGCTAGGCCAGCCGAATGCGCTAGATGCCACAAAAACCGTTTCTGTACCATTTCCAACCAAAGTATGCTTGCTATCCAGTGTCACGCCCTAAGTCTCTGATACAGCTGACGTCCTGCAGACGGTTGCCTCTGATACTAAAGTCAGAAGGAATGACATTCAATAAATTTACGTGTGAACTTAATGTGGGAACTGGGGTAGACTATATAGTATAATGTATACTTACATCAATAAGGCTATAGCAGGAACAGCAAGCGCTGCGCTGATGAGGTAGAAAGCGCCGGGGAACGTGGTCAGAGTGCTGAGGTACAGTTTACTGTACATCGGCGAGTATACTACCGGCACTAGCGCCTCCGATATACTGATTAGAGAGCTTGTTTTACCTGAAAAAAAAGGCTCATTAGAGTGCACTTCCTTCGCTTTTTATCACTCTTGATCGAAATGCGATCTAGCGGTTCTTTAAAAAATCCACTTAAAAATAGCCTTTACTCCGAACTCACTGACAACTCATAAGCGTCTGTCACTTTTGTAGTCTTTCATTACTTAAAACGCTGCGAAACATATTTAATTTGAATCTTTAATAAAAAGAAACCATTGCCGAGCGTATATTCGACATTTTCGAAATACATAATATTGTTTCCCCCGTCACGAAATACATAATATTGTTTACTACATTGTGTTGTTGTGTGTGATAAAACTTCAAACCAAAAAAAATATAATGAGTAGCTAGCGCTCGGGCTTTTATCGGATAAGCTTGGCTTTCATCGGAAATATAATATATTATGTAGTAACGCCGAAGTTTCTAAATAGAACAAAATTGGTAACATAGTGGAATATAATGCCTTCTTAATGATACCTAGTTACGATTTTTAATTTATGTTTTTCTATTTCGTTACTTCTTTAACGATAGTTTCCAAAAAAAATGTAGTACACTTTCCTGCCGGTCACCTAATCTATTCTTACTTAGCCAAAAAAGAAGCAAAAGAAATATAGCATCGCAATGTAACGTGTAACGATCAGAAACAATGCAATGTTTAATGTAAGCCCTGGCGTTGAATGTTAGATGGAATTTTACATTTCTTCCGCTTAATTAAATAAAACAAAAACAACGTTGAATGTCTTTGGTTGTACATTTGCTAAAGCATCGGTTATCATATAACATAACAAAAGAAATGCGTCTGTTAAGTATAAATACTTTCATAACATAGAAACTAAACTAATAATAAACTTTTTAGCTATTCCATTATTGACTGATTAATATATTTATGATGCATATAATTATAATTATTATGAAGTTTTACATAAAAAGGGAAAATGAATTTACGGTTTTGAAAGGATGTAGAGGTAGGTACACTAATAAAAGCTGTTTGCAACCAACCTCTAGCGAAGAAAATTGAGTATAGGGGAATGTTTTCTACACATACAAAATCACTGGTATCTTCTAGTTTAAATATTACTATCCTAACGAGTTAATCACCATTCAAATGTCAAGAAAACAACCAAAGGAACTGCAGTATCTATGCGACGCTAGAAAGAAAATAAACATGGAAGTCAATGACAGCTTTTATCATTATGTACAAATCACAAAACTGACGCGTTCATGATAAATGATAACATGTGAATCGTAGGAGTGACGTTTCTAAGTTTACCTACTTTACACAGAGGTGGGAAGTATTCTTATAAGGTAAGAATTAGTGATAAACCTTGCAAAGTTTAAAAATAATCCTAGCATTCATTTATTTTAAGAATAGATCACACAGATCACAATGCAATAACGAGCTGAAGAACAATAACTATTGAGTTGATAGTAACTGATTTTTACCGAAGTAAAATAATTTTATCAAGTTTTTTAGCGTGCAGACGTAATAAGATGTGTCACGTAAGACATGTTTAGAATAGCATATAGGTCGATCAAATTATTTTGTTTTATCATTAAACTGGGTCATAGTGGTCATGTACCTAGAAACTGACCCTATATTTGATTCTTGACTTCAATTTGGTACAAAACCTATAAAAATATTATTTTTCAAGAATTAAGCTTCTTATTAAAATCTGAGTAACGCAGGAGAAAACAAAGAAAATTAGTGATGTCCGCTGCGTTACCTATATTAAACACTCTGATACTTTTTTATTTTACTGAAATTGTTCTCTAAATCTAATCTTACAGTTAATTCGTAATTTCATTCAGACTAAACTCAACAAACAGTCATTATAATAACATATGATCCATTTACATCCGTACCAGGTCTGACGGATACCAAACGGGTCAGGGACCTAATTAAACTTATATATCTCAGTGGACATAAGAAAATCACCCGCTTATCATTTGTTTTAAAAGAATTAGTTACATTTAATGAGATAATAATACCAATCATCATTATTCTATTGACATCATTATATTATTTTAAAATGCTTTTGTTTGGTTCCGGGCCAGATATCAATATCAACATAATCAATGGACTAATGATCATAAGCATCAATTCTAAGTTATATAATGTTGAATTAAACAGTGCAACTAAAATAAGCATTCCTCTAATATTAACCGTTTGAATAAGTTCAAACGCTATTATCAGTTGCCACCACTTGACCAATAATTAACTTAACAAAAGATTTTTTTTTTTACATAATAACATGCATTAGTAATTCCACTCAGGATCTTTACCTACGCAAAAATTAAGAATCGATATTTACAATCGTTATCAATCGAGTCCTGGGACCCTAGTCAAGATGTAACACAACGCAACTAACAAAATAAATGTAGAACTAAGGTAGCGATTTTCGAACAATGACAAAATCACGAAAATAGGATTGACGTAAGATGAGAAATTGCGGCGATCGCTTTAAATCCATACCTACGTTTCGAGTCGATAGAAAAACAAAAACGTTAGCAGCCTTTACATATTAGCTAGGTAGGCTATTTATAGGGTCCTAGTGATAAAAGGTATAAGTGGACTTAACTCATAATAAAAAAGGCTACATATACATAAACGGAGTATACTGGACAAACCCTTTTTCACTTGATCTTCAGAAGACTTTTTTTACCAGGAGCCCAGAATTATTTGATGTATTCGAGGATTTCGACGTTAGGCGAGAGTAGCGACAGAAGACTTAAATTATTATTTCCCGTTTTTAATTATATTTTACCATAGTTTCTTTTTCTTTCCTCCACATTGTTCTCAAAGCATGACTAATACGAAAATTAAAGATTTAACGTTTTCCTATAATATGTAAAGGACAATTTAAAATGAAAATATTATCATCAGCACTGGCATATAAAAGCATTAAAGACCTTGACGTTACACCAGTAGCCTGTTTACAACGTACGGTGTGATGCTGTAAAGTTTGCTTAATGATAAAGAATTGGACGTATTTTTCTTGTTATTGCATAGTTCTCTGTAAGCGGTAATTGTCGCTAAACAACTGCGACGCATGTTCTAGGAGAAACTATTTTAGATCAGATGGAATTTCCCCTTTTTTTGTTTGCGTGTCTGATTTAACAAACCTATATTATGAGCTATTATTTCTAAATAGGTACCTAGTGCGTTTAAATAAAAAACCCAGTTTCCAAAAAAAAACTATCCCATAAATTTAAATCATCAACTTAGAAGCGCAAAATAACCCTACATTTTTTACGCTGCACCCTTCTGTTGTAGACACGTCTATTCTTTGTGGTTTTATGCATGCACGGTGAACATTTAATTTAAAGCCTCCTACGCAAGTGCGAATATAAACAAAGCACTCGATTAACTTAAAATAAAAAAGCGGGCTTAGTATCTATACTTTTCATTATTTTCATAAGATCAAATGAGTACTTAGATATAACTTACCAACTTCGTCCGCATGCACCAACTTAGTCGCTATGCTCCTCAGCGAGGTGGCACCAGCGGAGCTGAACATGTCCAGCAGTGGTCCCAGGAAGTACACCGTTCTCGAAGGGGCCATTGCGTACACGATACTCGCCGCTATCCTGCTCAGGCAAGCGATGACGCCAATCACGCTGTCCTCCACCTTCCATCGCTTGCTGAACAAATATATTGTCAGGAATGAACCTAGGGAAAGATGATTTTTATTTAAAAAATGGATTAAAAGTTTCATATTTATTACAATTAATTTACAGCCAGCCTATTAAATAATGGCTTGCAGCATATTTCTACCCGCACTGTTAACTATTTTCTGTCACAGAATTGTAACTAGTTTTTTATTAGAGGTTTAAATAATGTTATCTATAAGTTATTCAATTAACTATTTACTTAATGAGTTAGGGATTGAACCAATAGCACTCGTACCTACAGTCAACCTTATAAGTAGCTGCACACTTTGATACCTTGTCGCTTTAACGCCTTTGACAGATTAGTGCAGCTGTTCAAATATAACGTTAAAGTGTCAAAGCACTAAAATGGCTAGTTATAAGGTCGACCTGCTGGTTTACTGCTCCAAAGGCACACTAGACACTATATTTAGCTACAGTATGCGATGTTCATTTGAGTCTATAATTTACAATACAAATTAAGGATTCTGTGGAATTATAACTTGCTACTAGAGGAACCAAAATTCACACGCTGTTACACGTGTTTATAACTAAGTTTGTCCTTCTTTTCTACTTACATAGTTATACGTGACAATAGACTTACAGCGATAAGCGGGTAAGATCTAATCGTGCTACATTCTGCAAATTTTCCCCAAATTATGCGCAATGTTTAATTTTCCATAAGTAATCTTTGCTTTTATATTATTTAAGCATTATCAGCACCAGTGGGAGCGGAAAACATATTTTAATTATAAGAAATTTTATCATATGGTAAACATTCCAACGGATGTAAACTAATAAAATTACTCAAATATTGTCCTGCTGAGAATGTATTTTTAATCTTTGCTTTAGACAACGACTGGTAATAACTAGATGGTTATACATGACACGAGTTTTTTTTTAGATTATAGCGGTTCCAACTGAAAATGCTAGATTTACATTACATTATTAGGGTTTTGTTTTGTTTGAACAGTGGTCTACATTACAAAGAGGTGTATCCATTTTTTTACTTTAATGCATTGTGATAAGGTTCATAAATAAATAAATAAATAAGTAAATACATCTGCTTGTAGTCGACTGAACTTTCACTACTTATATTAGGTACTACTTTGTAGGAGTATTACTAACCTATTTCAGAAAACACATAACAACAAACCTTTCATACATTGCCGATGATCTGAACTAATAAATGACAATATAAAGTTAAAAAGGAAGGAAGCAAAGGGTTAACCCATAGTTAAATAATATACAAACAGTGAATAACCCTAGCATAAACAAATGACATAACACAAACTAGAAATAACAATATTACCTAAGATGTGTCAGTATTAATTCTAAATATTCGATCACTTGTGTCATCAATACATTACATGAGTGCAAACGGGGAATAGTATAAAGCGAAAAACGCAACCGAAGCAAACAAAAGTTTTTTAAATGTTACAACATTGTGACCGCTAGCGTCTTTAAGAAATAGCCTCAGGCGCTAAATAAAACTAAGTTGAAAGTATTACTGAGTGGTAATTTCTCGGAGACAAGGAATGATTTAATTTTCGGACCTGAGGTGATCGATTCTAAGAAATAAGCAGCTCTGATGTTTTGTTGCAGCCCTTGAATAGACAATAATAAACATACTGAAGTATAAATCATATTTTCATACTACTTAGTCCTCAGGGTTGGCAACGCATTTGCGGTCTCAGGATTGCAGTCTTGAAAATTCAAATGTCTATGGGTCTCAAGTTCTAGTTACCATTAGGTGGCCTTCAGTTTATCATAAAAAAACTTCTATGGAAAATATCCAATACTCTGGAACTAATAACCTCAATCATCAGACAAATTCTGTAACAGGAATATCCAAAAATAATTATTACTATAAGTACTATCAGTGAGTAATTGTTTTCTTTTTTATTTCGTGAGGTTGCGGGTTAGAATGTTGCCACTCCATGTCTTCCCGTGGTCGTCGTACGAGGCGACTAAGGGAATAAAGGGCTTATAGTACTGTTAGGCGATGCTGTGAGGCTTGCAACCTGTCACTAATACATATACTAGTAAACTTCTTGGCCTGATTGTGTAAAATGTGGTAACAGAAATAAGCAAGTCTTTTTAGAGTTATTTGGTATTTATGTAGCTCTGCCTACCCCACTCTGCGAATAAAGGCGTAATGTAGGTTTTTTTTTGACAAACAGTAACACGCAAGTTTCATAAACTAGCTTTTGCTAGCACTAATGTGAGACGTAGTAAGTTCCCAACGACATTGACATGTTATTATTTATCAAAAATAAATACATACATTGAGATAAGATGATTTAATGCGACTTAATACTATAGCGATGTTCACACGTGGTACTGTTATTTTATTTAACGATACTTAATTGCATTTTAAACGACTTGAACGAGCTTGTATTAAGAGGCAATTCCATCCCATTTAACATAGGTAGGTACTATTATAGCGTAGATAAACTGTAGTTATTACTTAGTAGATGTATAATAAACAAACGACATTGTTTTTGGTTGAAATATATTTGGTTTTTTTTTACGACGCGTTCGTTAGCATAGTTGGGAGTGACACTGCCTCCAAAGCCAGCGGTCCTGGGTTCAAATCCCGGTATAAGGGCAGATATTTGTGTGATGAGTGCGAATATTTGTTCCCGAGTCTTGGATGTTTTCTATCTATTTAAGTCATCAACATAACATCACCCTTTATTCCCAGAGAGGGGTAGACAGAGCTACAGATATACCAAACAACTCTAAAAAAACTTGCTTATTTCTGTTACCACATTTTGCCAAAATGTGGCATCAGGCCAAGAAGTTTACTAGTAATTATATATTAGTGACAGGTTGCAAGCCCATCGCCTAACAGTACTACAAGCCCTTATTCCCTTGTGTATTTAAGTATCTCTTTAAAAGTATGTTTATTGTCTAGTACCCATAGTACAAGCCTGAAGCTTAGTTTGGGTCTAGGTCAATTTGTGTGAGACAGTCCCGTGTTTTATATTGCTTTGTTAGCTTTAATAAATACCGATGAGCCAATTGAGAAAGCGAGACGAACACGAACTAATCCTAGAAATGCACTACATCTGTAGTCACTTCTAGCTACTGCTAAAACTACGAATATTTTAATATAAGAATACAACTTACCCACACTCCCGACGAGCACAGAGTATGTGAGGAAGAGGCTGTAGTCTACCTCCGTGAACTTAAACTTGTAGCGAGTGAACCAGTACGTCATCTGCGCCTCACCTGTCACATACAAATTTGGTAAGTCATGGTACAGGAACAAATTACATAGTAAGTTTAATAACCTTAAATAGTACAAGACAATACAAAACGCTTTATCGCAATAAAGGTTGCGGTAGCAACCAAGAGATAAAATTTTAACAAACGCTACAATTTTTTTTACTTGGCGTTTTTAATTAAACAACAGGTGATTTTATCGCTACATAGCATTCTCTTCCTGATCTCTACCTATAACGTACCTACCTTCAATTATACAATACAATATAATACAAAACACTTTATTGTCCACCAAACAAGACCCAGGTAAACAACAGGTGGTCTTATCGCTGATTAGCGATCTCTTCCAGACAACCTTAAAAAATAAAAATAACTTCATAATAATTTGTAGGAAAATGAGATTTTTTGCTACCTATGAAATGCATGCGGAATGTTGTAAACGTAAAATAGATACACAGTAACGCAGAAGACAAAACTGTATTTCGATTCAAAATTGTCCACTGAGTTACTCAATTTTTGTGTTTAAAAAAAAACTAAAATTATTAGCTAAAAAATTGATTTTAGCTTATAAAAAAACATTACATATTAAATAAACGCGAAATGATGCTGGATAGACGACTTGTTATGACATGACATAATTATTTCTGAACCTAATGCTAATGTAATTTGCAGGGTACGTATTTTCAGAGTTAGTATAAACAATTCGGCATTCATTTTACTATTTAGAGGATTGTGAAGCTGAAAATTCCATACAAAATGCGGAATGTTCCTCTCCCCTTAAACCTAGCCAGACTCTTACGATATTTGAATATGTTGAGGATATTATGAAAAACTAGGTTTATAAGTTACCGTTTCCATATTTCTTAGAAAGAAACAAATTTAAGAACAATAAACAGAAAAATACAAAGCTAGTTATTCATCACAGCTACTACATATTTAAAAATCGTGGAAATCGGACTTGATTTATCGGGAAATTTGACCTATTGTTGCAAGCTAGGACCATAGTTGTAACAGTTTACAGTAACTTAGTATGGGAAAAAAATACAGCTATGTGATTAAGCGGTTCTCTGCCTTTTCGCTGACAAGTTTTTGACAAATGCATAGTTTTGCAAACTATTTTTTAATAACCCGCTTTTTTCTGTAACTACAGATATTTCAGGATTTTTATAAAACTAACCTCTAGGGTTCTACATAATGGTCCTGAAACAAATCCAGAATTATTTACAGTTCCGGAAAAAAAAACTGGTCAAATGATATGTTTGTTAAATAAATCATTTGTAAAAGTTAGTTATGAAATGATAGGATCCCGATTTTTGTTTATTGATATATTATTAACATAAGTGTAGGTACTAAGGGCCCATTTACCTATATCACGAGTTCGTCAAGAAATAATCAATGTCGACATAATTTTATCGATTGGCTTAACATAACCCATAGGTTACAAAAACTCGTTTTATACAAACCGCACAAAAGTTACAAATGTTTGATAAGGACAAAGCATGGCTTAGCTATTCCACGGTTACTCCGCGTTTAGTAATATATAAGTAGTATTAAGTTTGTCCGTGTGGTTGCCGGGTGAGAATAGCGCCACTGCACTCTATGCCTTCCCGTGAATGTCGTAAGAGGTGACTTAGGGAATAAAGGCTTATTACTACAAGCCAATTAGGCGATGGGGTCGCAACCTGTCTCTGGTAAACATCTTGGCCTGATTGTATAAAATGAGGTTACAGAACTATAAAGAAGTCTGGGAATAAAGGCGTGGTGTTATGTACCTATGTTTGTATGTGTATGTACTATCCCTATCCGTAGCTCAATAACTTCACTTGCTAGAGCGAGAATACCTACAACACATCGCGCGTTTGGGAACGACCCGTCATCCACTCATGTCGCCACGTGTATAAATTGTAAATCACGTAAAAGGACAAAGCTGCATGAAAATGTAATGTGCAACTTCCTATAAATAATGTAATTTTAAGTACCTATTCAATTTTTGGACAATAAAGTACCTATACGAGTAGTATAGCGTCGGTGAAACTGCAATACCGCGTAACTAACAAATTAAATAAGTTGCAAAATACACCTTAACAGGTAGGTTAGTAAGGTACACTTTGCAACTTATTGAATTAGTTAGTTACGCGGTATTGCAGTTTCACCGACGATAGGTTAACTATAGCGTCAACTACACGGAGGGTTAATGAATATTTAGGTATTGGTGTAACGATATACTTCTCGTTTGTTATCTTGTGATCTACTTTATTATTCGATGACACGGCCTGTATAAATCATAATGCAAACTAATTTAATATTTCCGTATATGAATTTGACGCATTCATTTTAGTCATCATCTTACGACTCATAAAATTACAATACAATACAATACAAATACTCTTTATTGAACACCAAAAATAAAAAATAAAAACAGAACATGGAACAGTACATTTAAATCAAAAAAAATAAAAAAAAATAAAAAAATAAAAATAATAATAATATTTAAAATTGTTTGCTTAACGCAGTTAACAAAGTAAATAATGCAGTAAAACTAATCATTTCAGTTTTACAACGGTTGGTATAATAAGGTTTTTTTTTTATGATTAAGCGATCAAAATTGTTATGATGAGAGATTGTTATTTGTACATAGGTACCCAACTCATTAATTTACAATATTGTGAGCAACGGCAAGTTCTAATTTTAATATAATGTGTGTTATATTTAATGTTTATTACTGGGTAGCCTGTTATTGTCTAGTTATGTATTATATAGACAAAGGTGTAACAAAATGCTATTATGTGGTTAACCTGCTAGGTAGTAAAATCTTTGAGGTTGACAATTGCTTGCGTGACAAATTGAGTTTTCTAAGCCCTATTTGAACCGTTACAAACGTAAACTGCCAACTAAATATAGATTGAAGACATTTAGTCATACCCAACTGCCCAAAATGTAGCCATGTTTAACCCACTCGTGTAAATTAACTTTACTTTTGTGTTACTAAATAACTCTACAACGTGTAATAAAAACCAAATTTTCATTAAAAAATCATTTGTTATTTAATTCCTCCGTCCAACCACACAAGCGTCCGTGTGGTTGCCGGGTTAGACGTCCGTGTGGTTGCCCGGTTAGAATAGTGCCACTCCATGTCTTCCCGTGGATGTCGTATGAGGCGACTAAGGGAATAAAGGCTTGTAGTACTGTTAGGCGATAGGCTTGCAACCTGTCACTAATACACTAGTAAACATCTTGGCCTGATTGTGCAAAATGTGGTTACAGAATTCATACAAGTCTTTTTCGGGTTGTTGGTATTTCTGTAGCTCTGCCTACCCCACTCTGGGAATGAAGGCGTGATTTTTTATTATTTAATTCCTGGTTAGCAGAAAGGATAAGATTGGTGTCTAGAATATTTTTGTGAGCATTTTCAGTTTTCGGATCAGAAGTTCATTAAAAATCATTGGAGTTTGAATTTGCTCCTTAAAGTCATCAATATTATTATCAATGAAATTTTTTTTTTTATTAGATCCATTATTAAAGGTTCTCTGCCTTTTCGCAAATGCATCGTTTCGCAACCTATTCATTTGCCAACCGGTTTTTTTTCAGTAACTACAAACATTTCATAAATTTTATAAAAGTAACCTAACTTAACCTATAGGGTTCTACACGATAGACCTGAAATAAATCCAGAATTAATTACAGTTTCGGAAAAAAATGCGGGTTTTCAAATGATATGTTTGTGAAATGAATCATTTGTGATACGTTGGTTATGAAATGATAGGATCCCAATATTAAAACGTTACCAAACTTACCAATCGTGGTCACAGTGGTCCGACAAAAGGCTCATTATTATTATGATGCAAAGACCGGAATGTTCGTGGCATTTTTAAGCTGTCATCGTGACTTCTCATTTATATAGTCAAAATTTTGCAGTTTTGTAGGGCTTTGTACCATGTTGTTTACTTTTATTAATAATTTATGTATCGATGTACTAGAAAATATTATTAGCGACTTATCGTGCCATGTAAGTAACCAGATAATATGGAAAAAATAGGACAATCTATTTTGTATAAAGAACTAAAGAAACAATTTGTTAGCACTAGCAAGTGTGAACATGAATTTGAAAAAGCAGAGATAGACAAGGTATTAATTAGTAAGGCGTTATTTAGGTATAATGTGGGTATTTAACATGAGATATATTATGTTTTATTCCAACTAACTTTAACATTTTTGATCTGGAATAGAACACTCTTTAGCGATAAGAACTCTTTTGAATTTCGTGTTCTGTATTGTATCGGTATATGTGGTATATCGGAAATGAGAGTTCACTACCGTTTATGAGAAATGCCATGGAAATTCCGATCTCTGAGATGACACACATGTTGGGCCCTTTATCTCGTTTGGCTCAAGTTTAATCCTAAGTACGTCAATACAAATTTTGGAATACGGGTTTTACGGGTCAGGAAATCGATCTCTCAAGTGGTCATCTTCGGTAAAACTCGGTTTCAATACGAGCAACGCTCGGTCTCCCTGGTACTCGATGTACATCTGCGTAATTAAAAAGAAAGTAATTGTATGTCTTCAAGAATGTTAACATCCTAAAAATACATACATATCGCACTTTTAGAAATATAGTGACCTAATTCAAGCATTTCCAGCTGTCGATTTTGAGTCATAAATTTAGTATTATAGAGACCTAAGTCGAAATTCAAAATATGTCACTATAATTCTAAAGATCCCTCGAGATCTATAACAAAGGTACACATTGCAAAGTTAACGCTTTCACGTCAGTGGGATTCATATCAGCTGCGCCATGCACACTAAAATAACCCCGTCAGAAGTCATTGTCACGATAATGAAATGGGTGGCAGGTACCAGCAGGTAGTCCTAACCAAGATGCACACGCTGCCACCGTCTGTGTTTTCTATCAACTCGAAACAAATAGAATTAACATGATATCCGATAACATTTTGTCGATTTTCAAGAGTCGCTAACTTAGAGTTAGCTACTAGGCCCTCAGGTAGGTAACTAGCCAATTATATTAATAGCTAAGACGAGAAATCCCACGGCAAACACAAGTGAAAAATGATTTGTGAGATTTTAGGTGGCAAACTTTACTTTGAGAGAAATTATAAACTATTATGAAGTTTGTTACCTTGGTTTTTAGTAAGTAATGCTTTTTAAAGACTGCTGTTTCTTAAAGATTTGCCACACCATGTAAAATTATGAGAGCTGATTACTTTACATTATGTGACGGTATAGATAATTAAAGTTGAGACTTTAAAAGGATAGTTGCCTAAGATTTTCTACAAGGCTTTTGAAATTATGATGATAACCTGCTTGTGTGGTTGCCGGTCTAGAATATTGCCACTCCATGTCTTTCCGTAGCGATTAAGGGAATAAGGGTTTGTGGTACTATTAGGCGATGGGCTTGCAACCTGTCACTAATACACCAGTAAACTTTTTAGCCTGATTGTGCAAAATGAATTTACAGAATCATTATAAACAAGTCTTTTTTGATTTATTGGTATTTCTGTAGCTCTGCCAACCCTACTGTGGGAATGAAGGCGTGATGCAGTGCTATGTATGTATGTATGTATGAAACCTGCTTATCAAAATGTAAAAACGAAAATGTTTAACCTCAAGTATATACAAGTAAGTATATAGTTTGTAGTAAGTGTATGTTTGGTTATATTTCTACTATTTTATTTTTTAATTCAATAGTTATCCAATTGTTTTTTGTGTAGTCTTCAAAAGGCAAACGAGCCGGTAAGGTGGCACCTTCGCCCATAATAAACGTCAGCATAAATAATCGGCACGGTAATAGTGCCCATCTTTCATAAGCCAATGCGGCTTAAAAGGAGTATTCATGTCGTCACTCTCGCACTTTTGTCAGAAAATGACGGTTATTTTATCCACGTTCATCAGTGACGCGATAAACACGGCCATAATACTGCCCTGCTAACACAAATGGCAGTATCTGAGACAAAACTCCTGTAGCAAATGCAACCTTATTACCAACAGGGTAGGATTGAATCTGCTTTGGCCACTGAATTTGAGATACTGCTTATTGACTTAGGACGGCAGAATATGCCCCCTATACGGTTAGCACATCTTGTACTTTATCGCTTCTCGCTCAGCTCGTCTCTATCCTAATAGACTAGTTAGAAAGGGACATCTGAGAAACAAACATGCCACGGACAAGTTGTGCTACCCACACTGAATGCTTTTGACACTGGCTTTGGTAATGGCGGCCAAGTTAAATCAATACGATTACAATTCAAATTCATTTATTTGCTTAAAAATATGGTACAATTAGGTGGTGTTTGTTTATTATTCCTGTACGACGACATATCTTGCTAGATACTAGCATGCAAATTTAGTTTTAAGTAACACAGTTAATTGCATATTACTGAATTAAACAATAATAATATAACACGGTGTACAATATGTTACAGGAGAAATTGTATGTATTAAATAGGTCATTTGTGGAATAACACATGTGAAATTCAAGCCAAAGATGCAACTTTGATTTAAACTGTTTTAACGGAAGGGCCTTCAATTCTTCAGGAATAGCATTATAAATCTTAACAGACATGCGGTAGCAGTTTTTCATAAGAAGAACACTATAGGGAACTGTGTCTAGTACTAGTCTGTTTGGATGTCTAGTGTTTCTAGGATATAAGTCCTTAGCCCGTTTAAATATTTCAGGGTGTTTCTTTACAAAAACAGCTGCCTCAAAAATATACATACGGTAAGGTTATTATTCCAAGATCTTTAAACAACGGTTTGCATGACTCCTGTGGAGATATCCCACACATTGTCCTTGAACACTTTTTTGCGCTATGCTCTGTTTATATCAGAAGAGACAAAGTAGAATAAAGCTTCTGTTCGGAGGGAAGTTAAATTAGATTCTGGAAAAAACTCAAGTCAAAATAAACAAACAATTATTTACTTATGTTGAAGTCAATGCTTGTTACGTAGGTTACCGGAAATAATAGTGTGGTTTAGAGTTATAGCAATTCAATAGTGTTTTATCTGCAAACCTAGTTAAAGACAAATAATAATACTACTTACATAGTACAGTCAAGGGCAAAAATATGTATACACTTTAGTACCTTGCCGCTTCAATCGCTGTCGCAATTTCATATGACAGCTTAAACATGATGTTAAATAGACAAGGTACTAAAGTGTATACATATTTTTGCCCTTGAAGTACAGCCATCAACCGCTCAAATTGTAAAGCAAGTTGCCGTTTAATTACCTAAACGCATTAAAAAAATACATAATAATAAGATCGATTATGCAGCCATTCAGGATTCGCTTAGGTTAAGCATAAGATTTGCCACAGTTAGCAAAATTACCATTATTAGTATTCTTAAAATGGAATTTAAATCTGGAATAATGGTTTGTACGCGTAACGCTTTAACCAGATCGAATTAATTAAATGTATTTTTTTATGAAAATTTCGATATTGTATTCATTGAACTGATATATAAAATAGTATCAATACTAGTTACTAATTATAGAAAATATTAAAACGCGTTTTAAAAAAAGCAACCCTTAAAAAGGTGATAAATGAGGCAAACGTTTGTATGAGAGTTTGGTTATTTTTAAGTTAAGAGTTTGTATACATAACTATATACTACACTGCAAAAACGTCATAAAATAGGATCAATTATGTTATGGGTTACAATAAAATAAATAAACGCAGTGCTTACAAGGAAAATATCATTTAGATGTAAATCAGATTGACAACCATGACGATGATAGCTATGAAAACAAAACATTGACACATACTTCTATTGAGAATATTCTAGATACAAATGACTACTTGTTCATGCCAAAGGAGCTTTATATTTCATAAATTATGCAGCCATTTGGGATTTGCTCAGATATATCATTAGATCCCCCGTGTGCTTGCCGGGTTAGAATAGTGCCACCGTCTTCCCGTGGATGTCGTAACGACTAAGGGAATAAATAAGGACTTGTAGTACTGTTAGGCGATGGGCTTGTAACCTGTCACTAATACACTAGTAAACTTCTTGTCCTGAAAGTGCAAAATGTGGTTACAGAATTATCAACTAAGTCTTTTTAAAGCTGTTGGTATTTTTGTAGCTCTGCCTATCCCACTCTGGGAATGAAGGCGTGAAATTATGTATGTATATCATTAGATTTGCCTCAGCTAACGAAGTATGAACAATCTGAATCTGTATGTGTTTGTAATAAATAAATGAATATCACGGGTCGATGTTACACAAACTGACCTAGACCCAAACTAAGCTCTAGGCTTGTACTATGGGTACTAGACAATGATAAATTTACTTATATAAAGAAATAAATAGTTAAATACAAACATCCAAGACTCAGGAACAAATATTCATGCTCATACACTTATATTTATGCCCTTACTGGGATTTGAACCCGGGACCTCTAGCTTCGAAGGCAGGGCCACTACCAACAAGGCCAACGTGTCGTCATACACGTGTAATGCCTAAATAAATCGAGTTTTTTATAGAGGAGGTAGCTAATTTATTTGAAAAATTGTTCTAATATATTCTTATGCATTCATTTCAATATTTTTAAATGTATGTAAAAAGAAGGTTAATAAACTGGTATTCCATCGTTTATTTTCTTTCAATCTTTTTACGGGTGTTTAGTGGTTTTAAAAAAATCAACCCTTTAAAAGGGTTATTTTACCAACCGCACATATATTGTAAATTATATTGGGTACTCAGACGTTGGCTGTCCAATGACTTTAAATGTAGACAATATCGCATAGAGGCCCGGTAATACAAAATTATAAGGCAAGTTGGCCATTATTTTATCAGAAAAATAAAACAATTAGACAACCGATAACTCCTCAAATGACTTACTAGGTATTTATTAAAAAGACTCACGTTGATTTCTTTTGATAGGGATCATTTATCTCTTATTACTTAAACGAGTAGACGTGATCATAAAACAGCGCCCAGTTATAAAGTTATGAAATTTAAACTGGGGTGAGTCATTACTCGAACAAAATAAACACTGCTACCACTCTTCTCACGTCATTTCAGGAAACGATCCGACATTTTTCACATATTTCACTTCGTAAAATTATTTATGCACTAGCTTTTGCCCACGACTTCGTCCGTAAAAGTCGTTTTTCGTTATTCCCTCGAGTACTGAGGCTTTAGCCAAGTTGCGTACGCTAACTAGCGCTACTATTCGTTTTCTTTTTAAACCACAAGTATGTAGTAATTGTCAATTTAAAGTTGTGGGGTGATTGGGGTGCTGTTTTAGGTGATTATAATTAGGTATAAACATTTTAGCCGCCTGTATCTCAGGAACAAATCAAGTCTACTTAGTCTTGATAGTTTTCCTTTTAAGTTTGTTACATGTGCTTTCATTTCAAATATTCTTAAGTTTTTTGTTACTTAAAGTTGTGGCTGTAGGGAGGGTACGACGACACGTAACTCTAGCCAACATTAAACTTTTAGAGTTAAGTAATTCCTAAGCGGTAGCCCGAATCTAAAAAATTATAACAACATGTACATAAAGATTTTTTATGAATTATCCTTGAGTATTGAGTACCTCACTTAATGTGGGAGGTACTCGATACAAATTATCTAGATTTTAATTTATGTACAACTTTGTCAGCGTTATTTAAATGTAGGTATAAGTATGTCAAATTACAGCTTTGTAGTACCAATAGTCTCCGAGTTAAACTAACCAACCACTAATCCAACTACTGTTCCTGTGATTATGCTGGGTGGAGTGGCTCTAAATGTAGTTGATAAGTTTAGATATCTTGGACACATGTTGACCGCTGACCTAAAGGACGACTTAGACGTGGAAAGAGAGAGAAGGGCCATGGCAGTTCGGGGAAATATGATCGCCCGCAGGTTTGCACGGTGTACACAGCGAGTAAAATGCACTCTGTTCAAATCATACTGCCAATCATTTTACACGTGCAGTCTGTGGATGACATACACGCAGCGAACTACCTACAACATGTTGCGTGTTCAATACAACATGTTCAGAATGCTGATGGGGCTGCTGAGGTGGTGTAGCGCGTCCCGCATGTTCACCGAGAGGCATACAGACGACTTCTAAGCCATCAGACGGAAAAAAGCCTCCTCGTTATTGAAGCGGAGCTGGGCATTGGAAACAGCCTCCTGAAGGTGTTGTCTGAACCTGACTGCCCTTTTATAAAGTTTTGTGTGGACATAGTGATAGGTCGCATTAAGTGACTGTTGTACTTTTGTTTCTCTAACAATTAGTTTGTAAATTATCTACTAACAATCAATGGAACAACGGTCTGAAATAAATGATTTTTATTTTTTATTTAAACGGCAGACGGACGGACATGGCGAAACTATAAAAGTTCCTTGTTGACTACGGAATCCTAAAAATCAAGTAATTTTACTATCAATAATTATGAAACAAAATTTTCCACTAGGCGATTGTATCAAGTCTGATTCTCGTCATCTTATCATGAACTTGAAACTAATGAGATCTATTTGTATCCAGCTGTAAAAGTATACAGGTTGATTATGTTTTGCATGTTTATGATGCTAATTTACATTGACGTGTTCCTGTGTAGGTATTATAGGAATTTTTCATTTCTCTAGCTCTATAATGACTCATAATAGCCATGTATAGGCGGGCTAAAGTGATGCATTTAATCCTTAGGGACTAAAGTGACATTTTAATCCCTAGGGACTAAAGTACTTTTTATTTTTAATTTCCTTATAAAAAGCCTTGGATTACCACAAACAGCCAAATACATATTGCCATTTGATATTATATACATAAACTTAAAACATTAAAAATCTAATATATTTTTATACTTTTTGTCAATGTTCAATAGATAAGATCATTTATATCGTCAGAAGACATCCGTCACGCTCTAGAAATGTTAGGAAACACCGCTAATAATGATAGATCACGTCCTATTCTAGCTCTGGAAATGTAACACTGATGATAATTATTTTTAATGCTTTCTAAACTTTACCCAACACCGCGCAGCCAAAAGGCGGGTATTGAGTTTATAACTGTGGTAGATTTGTCTATTATGTATTTATGATTGCAATAAAATATTGAGTATTGAGTATTGAGTATCTACATTATTTTACTATAGGCGAGTAGCTTAGAGATGATATGCTTATTTCACACAGTGTTCCTAAAAGTTTACGTTAGCGAAAAAGGTCACTTTTAGTTTTACTAGTCTATTCGAAAATACACTTAATTAAGGAGCAGTCACAACGCTATTCGTAGGCAAGAAAGAGACACGGCTAATACGCCAATTACTTAAAAGATTGTAGTTTTGGGAGATGTGCAACAAAATTAAAAGTCAATTTTAAAATGAATGGCATAATGTCACTTAAATATTTCACAGCCTCGACCAAAATGGCAGGATTGTAAACGTTAAAATGTTAAAATTGACTCTATGGATATTATTATTAACACACCCCGTCTTATTACTCGTCTATCACGGCTAGTGTTGACAGGTCAAGTTTATAAAAAAAGGGTGCCGTGCAAAAAAGTAATTGAGACTTGGTTTAACAAATCGATTGTACAATTAATACATTTAATAAATCCCCCGATTACAACTATTTTCCAATGCCTATTTTACCCTCCGGTTGTTATAAGAAAGTATCTTGCATATGATCTCTCAGATAATGTCTGAAAATTGGGACAATTGGCGTCCCGATCAAGGGTAAATTGGGACGTGTTCACAGGCGCTTTAAAATCGGGATGTCCCGCAGAAATCGGAACCTTGAGCAACATTAATTATGGCTAATACAATTTCAACAAGGCTAAAAAACAACGCAGCTAAGATAAAAGATTAGGATAAAATATAACATTAGGCTTGTTACATGCTTTGTCTGAGTCATTGAAGTACTTGTTAGGCAATTGTTTATTAAAATAAACACAATATTGAAACAACACAAATCACTTCCCTATAACCGAAAGATAACAGACAAAAGGCGGAAAGATTTAGTTTCCTCACAACTCACATAAACATGCCTTTTCAACAATATTTTATAGATTCCTACCTCGCCTATACAATAGGCTAAACGCAGACTTATGCATTTATCAACTAATCCTAGTTGAATGTAAAAAAGTCCTATATAAAGCTTTCGAAAACTTGCTCTACGAGGATACAGAAAAAATACTGATGGTCCGTAAATAAAGTCATATAAAAACTTATATCTACTTCTATCCAGGCTTGGTTTATGCTATGATACTTCCTTAGATATAGTTATTTGTTATGTTATTAATATTATTTATTATTATGTAACTTCTAGTGAGTGTAAAATAATTAATAACCTACCTTAAAATTGTAAATGTATTTTGAGTACAAGTTTATTACATAAATGTTAATTTAACGATTAAATAAGTAATACATTACTAGTGTGCAAGCTTTTCAATGCCTGAAATCACCCTAGTTCAGGCACATTAGTTCTATGTAAACAAAAGCTATATGTAAGAAATATCGTTAAGTTTTTATAAATATAGTCATCTTATCTTATTAAAAAATATAATTATATATTCTCGACAAAAGCAATCTGAACGACTGGTTATCACAAGAACGTATTTCTGTTACCAACTGTTCCATTTGTCCGAATTTTCATTAATTCGACAATATTTTTTTCCTGGAGTGTTATAAAACAAACCTAATCTAACCTACAGTGTCGTAGAGATCATAACATATTGAAAAGTTGTGTTTAGAATAGAATTATTATAACTTATGAATATTTGGAGAAATGGAACAGTTTGGAAACAAAACCTCCGAGTTGGATCCCGAAGCGACACGCATCACCCGTCAGATAATATCAACACATAAAATAAGTAAATAAAGATATAATTTTACTTACATTGCATATCTAAGAGCAATATTTCGAAACAAATGTAAATTAGTTGATTTATCTTGTTAATACTAGAACTAGACTACGGTCAACAAAACAAAGGTCCAATGTTATCGGCTTACTCAGTAACCGTATGTAAATATAAGGCAAACTTTAAGAAGATTCAAAAGGGTGTATGTTGTAAATTACTTATTAAAATTGTCGTCAGCGCGTAAGTATCCGCCCTACCACTCATATGTATGTAAAAATGCTTTATTGTATAAATTAAAAGACAGAAATGGGTAGGGACCAAAAAGTTGGACCATAGTTTTTTGAAGCGCAGTTAACCATACGAACAACAAAAGTGAAAAATGGCTAGTTTTTGTCACACAAGGGAAAAAGTCAATAGAATATTAACTACGCGAGTAGCTTGCCCAACTTCTTGGACCTTACCCTCATTCAAAACACAGGTATTACAAAAATTACTAGGTACCTACAAAGGCCACTCTTAAAATGTTAGCTCAGTGTTCCTAAAGAAATCTACTTCTAATATATTAATGAGTTCTTTGTTTTCTGAAAAGTTAATTTCAAAGTTAACATGTATGTCTGGTGACTTAAGCACTTGTCCCACCGCCGGCGAGGAAGCGATTAGCTATCGACTATTTTGTCGCACAAGAAACGAACAAAAGATATCCCGTGTCAATAAAAGAGACAGATATTAATAGTTGATCGTTGGCTGTTCACACTGCCGGCGTGAACTCTCTCTTTACTAACTGAAACACTCACTTCTCGTAGCTCGCCAACTAGTATCTAGTTTCGCTTCTCGCTCATCGTCGGTGGTGGGACAAGTGCCTTAACTAGTGGTTCAACGACAGCACTCAAGAGTCAGTAAATGTCGATTAAGGGTATCCCCACACCTATCGATACGGAATCGCTAACGCCGATAGGGTCGCCAGGGTGATCAAAAAATTATTTATGTCTACGCAACATGAGCGAAAAGACGTCGAATCGGCTCGGAGGTCGTCGGCCGGCGACGGCGGAGCGACGATAGTAGTAGTAGACGGTAGCGAAGATTTTCATACACAAGTTTGAAAAACCGGGCAAGAGCATGCTCAGTTTAGGGTTACGAAGCCGTTAAATACTACAAACATAAAAACAACAAGTAATAATAAAATTTATGTTTTAAGTCATTTGGTCTTCGATGATTTTAGTAGGTATAAATACTTTAATCGCATTTATCTCAAGAACCAATGATGTCTACTTAGTCGTGATAGTTTTCCTTTTAAATTCGTTATATTCGTTTTCATTTTTTTTTTTTCGATTTTTAGCATAATATAGTTTTGGCTGTTTAGGGACACTTGAGTCTAACAAAAATTGGCGCTATAAAGCTTAATATTTCATAAACGGATCCCTTAGTTGAAAAATTGTTTTACAAACCCACAATATTTTTAAAGACCTATTCCACAATACCTTCGACTACGGGGTTGACGAGAAAAAAAGACATCCCCACGTTACGTGTATGGGAGAAACACTAAAAAATATTTTTTTTCCAGATTTTATTTTACAACTTTGTTGGCGTGACTAATATGTATATTCATGCCAAATTACAGCTTTCTAGCACTAAGACTCTCTGAGCTAGGCTGCGGACGGACAGACGGATGGACGAACGGACGGACGGACGGACATGGCGAAATTATAAGGGTTCCTAATTTAACTACGGAACTCTAAAAAACACAAATCCAACCAACTTACACCGCGGAATCAAGTATCACTAACCTTTGACCCAAGCACGTTATTACAACTATGACATACATCTTTTTAATTATATAGTGATCAAGATTCCCTTTGTTTCACCTGCACTGCAAAACAAAACTGAGTATGAATTGTTTTAGGTTCCCTCTATTACGCCAAACCTTTTTTGCCGAATTTATAGTTACGCCAATTTTTTTTTGCATAATTTTTCTCTAGCTGAAACGGGAAATATTTTTTGAAATATTTTGTGGAATCCCAGTAGAATAGGATAGGTCAGGTTAGGTTTATATTATAAGTTTTCAAAAAAGCCAAAAGTATCAATAGAAAATAACAATTATGCGAAATTAGTACAGTCAAGTTCAAAAGTATGTATACACTTTAGTACCTTGTCACTTTAATCGCTTGGATAATTTCATATGGCAGTTTAAACATGACGTTAAATAGACAAGGTACTAAAGTGTATACATACTTTTAAACTTGACTGTACTATGCAAAATCATAAATCGGACAACATTGTTTTATGTTTTTACTGTTCACATGCAAAATATTATGCAAAGGTTAAACCCATTTTTAAGCGATAAAACCAGCGTTTTAATACCATATAATACGATTAGCTTCTCGTCTAAATCCCCTAAAGGCGAAACGTTCACGCTCGGTCGTCATCACTAGAATGGTTAAGCCTGTAATTTTCCTGAAATAGGGCAGGCTGAACAATTCTGACGTTCGGATTACTAGGCTTCTCGCTTATAAAAGTTTTAGTTACTGCTGCATTTGGTTAATTATAATTGTGAGAAATCCAACGGTTCAAAATAATTGCTTCGGCTATATTTTATAAGATCTTACTTTTGTTTTGTGGTTCTGATAGGAAAATGTTAAGGTTAAGCAAACCTTCCACAGATAACGTTTAAACTTTGCGATTGTTTCATTTGAAAACATTTCCTTGCCGTTTCTAACTGCGAGTACTAACTTGGTTTATACTTGTACCCAGTTCTAGTTTCAGGAAGCTTTAAAAAGGAGGTATATCTATTTATTGCTCTCACTTTCTCTTTCTTTTTGTTCTCTTTTTATTTACAGATTAATAGTCCACTTAGATTTCAGAAATGTTAAAATATGAAAAATAGGCAACTAACAATACCTACTGTCTTTGCCTCTGCTTTAAATAAACTTGCATAACCTTAAATAAATTAAGACAAAAAAGAAAAATATTCAAATTAAGTAGGATATCGGCATAAAATGAGAAATATGATTAATTAGGTAATTATAAATTAATTATAATTCCAATAATTAGCCATTAGGCATTAGGTCCGCCATTTGTACTTGTTTTTTGTGCAATAAAGATTAAATAAATAAATAAATAAATTTAAATAATTACTTACCTGTATTACACTTGGCACACCCAAATATTATACTACCTCAATTCTAAAAATTAAGGAAATTCAACATTTCACAGCCTTGATAATACTTTTCCACGACAGTTTTCTCAACTTTTCTTCGCGATAGTTATTATGCAGTTTGCCGTATTCGGAACTCGAAGCAATATATTTAATAAAGAGAGGTGTCTGATGCAGATTGCGACCGGAGCTGTCAGGAAATCTGTGATTATCGTACGAAGTTAGTTTTATCTGCGAACTACATATTTGCAAGTCAAATTATAATATGAATAGTGGGTATCAATAAAATTGTATCCATAATGAAAGCACTAAATGTGTTTTTGTAAGTTACTAAAGCAATTTAAAAGTTCTTTCACTAATAGGAAGTGTGTCTAATTGAATAAAATTTACGAATACAAAAATTTCATGAAAAAATTCACAACAAGCTTCGTCAAATAGGAGTTACATGTTTTTATCCTTGACTAATACAAACTATTTAACAAGGTTTAATAAACTTGCAATGTACGAATATGCTAGCTGAGGACAAATGTTGCAAGTCAATTTTGAACCAGTTCCCGTAAATAGAATGGGCTGAAATTTGAAACACATATTATGGTTTGTTTTCAATTTTTTTTTACATAGGCATATTGAAAACAAAAATTACGAGCGCGTCCTTTGTATAACGAAAGTTGGTCATACATGGGTAACTCTAGTTACACAAAGGAATCAATTAAGTTTTGTTATAATTATAGCCCTTAACTATGTACAACTTTTTTTAAATCGTCCTATATGTAAACCCCATGACAATGCAATATAAGGTCGCGACTGAATTTCCGCTATACTTAACGTAGACCCAGTGTTGGGACTCATACTCTTGGATTGGGTTTGGTTTGTAAGCATAATAACAATGCAAAAAAAGCACAGTCGGCAACAAAAGTTTGTCAAAAAAAAACAATTTTGTCAGAAAGATATTGTTCCATCCGGAGCAAAGCGAAGGCGAGTTATTTATTATTAATATACATTATAATCCAAAGTCTATTAGTTCTCTATTACACTCACTATCCTGACAGCGTACGAGTCATTCGTAAATATTAGAAAACTAGAAAAATAGATGACGTCTCAATGTGAATGTAAAACATTAAACAAACTGAAGCCTTCGCACAAACAGACTCCTGAAAATGATAACATTTAAAGAATGTATATTTGCTGTAATACCTAGTTGGGGCATTGAGAAAGGATCTGTCAAAAAATGTTACTGGAGGCAAAAGCGGGAAAAAAAAGGAAAGACATTTTTATCTCTCGTGCTCGAAAAGTATTTCCTTATCTGAATAGAGGAATACAAATAGCATTGCCTTCCCAAGTAAAAACCGTGATTTTTATAGAAGAATACGACAAATTCTTTGCCATTTTCTGACTCTTTAATATATCTAGCGATACTAATATCGTAAAGAAAGAGTGCTCATTTACCCGCCTGCGGTAAAGCCAGAAGGGAGGATCATGTGTTTGACCTGTTTTTATGTCCGACTCTATGTTCCCTCGTAGAGGCTGGATGGATGCGTCGATTTCAACAAGCGAGGTGTCGTTAGATTCGTCTTAACGTCTCAAGTGTCACTGGGTATTTATAGTTATTAAAACAAAAACAATATAGCGGCACAAAATAAATATAAAGGGTAACTAACATATATTGACGACATTATCAAAATATGCAGTCCGGTTTTAAAAACTTGCTTGTTTGTTAGAATTATTTAAAAAAAAAAAATATTTTCAAAAAACTTTTTTTAAATGTATTCCACGTTAGTTTCACATGTTCTTTTCTGATTTTTCTTAAACAACTTAAAATCAATTCATAGTTTAATTATTAACCAATAAACAAAAATTAAGTACCGATACAAAACCAATTGTAAATTCCTAAGTTTGATTGTGAAACACCCCTTTAGGGGCAAAATCAAAACATTAATAAATATTATCATACCTACATAATAGAGAACATGCATGAAAATCAGAATTGAGATTCATTGATAGGATTTAGGAGAAAATGTAAAAAAAAGCATTTAAAAGTACTAAGTTTTGGCGCGTTTATTAACATTTTACATAGAATCAAAATATGTAAAAAAAACTGCTTATATTTAATGTTTAGATTGTTTTTTTCGGCATCCTCATTTTGTTTACGTAATATTGTAATTCAACGATATTGGTTTAAACATAGTAATATACGAAATAAATGCAAATTTTCCCTATAAGGTCCTTATATTTAAAATATGGAGAAACAGCTGTGACGTCATTAATTCCTGTCGTCGATTTTGTGTAGTGTTTTGGGGGGGGACTATGACTTTTTAAAGCTTCATATCGTCGTCTTACTTACTCAAACTCGTATCAGCATATTTTTTTTGCTGTTGGTAATTACATTTTCATTCAGTATTACTTACAGGCAATAAGTTTACAAACAGCAAAAAAAATATGCAAATACGAGTTTGAGTAAGTAAGACGACGATATCTTATGAAAAAATTACACGACAATTATTTCGCGCATACAGTTATTCCTCTCTTTAATAGTACTTTCCAGAAAGAGTGAGAAAAAAAACTCCTGTCCCTATTATGTTAATGACAAGCTTATAACTTATAAATTATTTATTAGTTCGTACATAGACGACCGACTGCCACTCGGGTTGAAAACGAATTTTCGCGAAGATGACGATTTGATACAACGTGATTGCAAAATGTTTATTCAACTATTTACTCTGTTAATAAGTAGTATGGGATTAGGTCAGTCATTCGAATCTTAAAATAAAAACGCAAAACGCAATGTATACCTGAATTTTTGGTATGTTATTTGGACCCATTAGGTTAAGAGCGTAACTATATTTTGCAAGCAAAGAACAAGTGGTGAGCGCTTTTTTTACATATTGTTTTAAGTCTTACGGAAGTCCGAAGATATGTCTCACTAGCGACCCGCCCTTGCTTCGCTCCTGGTTAAAGTATAATACATTTAAACCTTAGTCTTCAACTACTCTATCTATTAAAAAACCGCATCAAAATCCGGTGCATAGTTTTAAGGATCTAAGCATACATAGGGACAGACAGCGGCAACTTTGTTTTATAGGTAGATACTATGTAGTGATACCATGTACATCATAATGATCACCCTTCATAACAATTTAACTATACACTATGTTTATTTTCAGCTTTTTAATAATATTCATCTTGTTCGGACGGTTCAGTTAGTTTGAGTTTGATTTTATTTTTTAGGTTTGGTTTCAGTAAACTTCATATGGATCCCAAAAAGGGTGCGAAAATGTTATGCAATTAGACGTAACACCTTGTTTCGTAGCACAGTCTTTTTGCATACAATTTTGCTGCAAAACAAGTAATGTCTACATTGAACTGTGAAAATTATTAATTATTTTCTCAAGTATACCGCAGGCAGCAAATTTTTTGTTTGCTTTCAAAATGTAGTTTCACTCTTACCTATGTCCCAATAGTAACACCAAACATTCGCGTTTTTCGTTTCATGGCTTTTATTTGTAAGATTTCACTGGCGTTTATTTGCTAAGGGCCTCAAATGTCCTACAGTTTCTTATTAATTGAGATGTGGAACTACGTAACAGAATATATAATCGCTAAAAAGTATGAATTAATTATTGTCTGCGAGTGAAACAGAAGTCGGTGTCCCACAATACTATTTTATTAACCAAAAGCCGACTTCAGTTGAACTCGCAGATTATAAGGGTATGTTTAACTGACCTACCATTTTAAAACGAGTTATTTCTCGCGTTTTTGGAGGCGGGTTTTTATAAACATTTTTCAATTCAGCAATATAAATACGTACTCCTCAGTGCAGGAGGAAAAATGTCTACCTGTTACGGGTCATGAGATACAGCCCGCGGACAGACAGACGGACTGACGGACATTATTTTCCCACTAACAGGGTTCCATTTGGCACCCTTTGGGTACGGAACCCTATAAAGATTAACTTTTGACAAAGGTCAACGTCCAAACTGACAACACCATGTAAGTAACTGCAGTTCTAAAATTAAAATATCTGCATGCCATCTTAAAATGCGTCAACATTAATCGTAATTCGTGTTACTTAAAAGCGCCTTGGCCCTTTTAAATTATTTTTAGTGAAGAATTCCGACATTCTTTTTTCGTAATATCTCGAAGACTCTTGGCGCCGGTGAAGCAGGCATAATTAAAAAAAGTGTAAGCTTCTTTTTGCAAGTGGTCAGATGATTTGGGGAAAGTAATAAAATATTTAGACGGGTTGACTGTTGTATGGAAACCTATAAGTTATATAAGTTCTAAAAGCAAGAAAGATCAATTGGAAAACCGTCGACTTTGTCCGGGTAGATGTCGTTTGCAAATCACCCTTTGATACCGTCCCATTGTCCAGGGTAGAAACTATCTCTGTATCAAATTTCACATCGATTGTTTGAGCCTCTAAGACGGAACCAAAAAAACAGTCACACTTTCTTAGTTATATAGGTAGAAGTGAGTAAGAATTGGGTTATTTAGCATAAGTATAAGGTAACGAACAAGGAAAACGAGGAATTTTGTAACTAAACTTCCTTTATCTGTTTGACAGCGAACAGTATCTCATGGACCATAATAGGTAGACAGTTTAAATTATAATAGAGTGTGTATTTCTATTTCCGCTATAACAACCACAAATATATAATAACTAGAGACCGACAGCGGCTTCGCCCGCTGCAATTTTTTTTCTTTCATGTGACTTAGGAGTCTGAAAAATAGATGTTGGCCGATTCTCAGAGCTACTCGATATGCACACAAAATTTCATAAAAATCGGTCGAGCCGTTTCGGAGGAGTATGGTAACTAACACTGTGACACGAGAATTTTATATATTAGACTAGCGATCCGCCAGCGGTTTCGCCCGCTGCAATTTTTTTTTTTGTTTCTTTCATATCACTTAGGGGTATGAAAAATAGATAGTAGCCGATTCTCAGACCTACTGCATATGTATATAAAATTTCAAATCGGTCAAGCTGTTTCGGAGGAGTATGGTAACTAACACTGTGACACGAGAATTTTATATTTTAGATTCTCGTGTCACAGTGTTAGCCGCTGGCGGGTCGCTAGTTTTATATGTTAGATAAAAAACGAGAATGATATAGAACCCTTTATGTGCGAGTGCGACTCGCACTTGGTCTTTCTTATTGTTGTTTCGAAGAAACTTGGCAACGGTCGGTGAAGCAGACATAAATTAAAAAATGTAAGCTTCTTTTGCAAGTGGTCAGACCAACTATTCGGAGAAAGTTTCCAACCATGTTTTAAGAATGTACTGTGCAAAAGAAAACGTTTTGAATTATATTTAATAAAAAAAATTGAGAGGATAAGTTTTTGAACATCTTTGTTTATACGAATGGAAATGTTTTGCAAACCTTTAGCTATACAGCGTGTTCGGTTTATAAGTGCCACTAAAGTTTTGTAAAGAAAGATTTTTTATAGGGAATTATAAAAAATGTTCGTCATATTATAGGTAAGTGACTGATTGTACGTAATTTCGTACATGTGATTTATGTTACCATTTGTAACAATTTAAGGTGTGTTTTCACTAAATCTATGCAAACCTTAGCAGTAAGCGAGAAAACAATTATTAATTAATTGAATTAGACAAGGGGTATAAAAACGAGCACACAAGCCACCTGATGCTACATGGGTTCTGGAATCAATCATCAATGATCAAACTGCAAAAGCGTTGCCTAAGCCTAAGACTGCTGTTATTTAATTGTTTGTCTTATCACTATACCAGAAAACAACAGTGCTAACTAGGCTTGGCGGTACGCTCCAATTATCACTAAAAGCTATTCTTTTGGTGGATTAACCTTTACTCATTGCACTGCTCGGTTTTACCGAACAGCTTTTGTAGAAACACTCTGTTAAGGTTGGTTTATGGCTTGTTTAACTATAACTCTCTTTACTAGACGGACCCACATTTCTAAGGATCAAGGACCTAACTACAGGGTGCTGTTACTGTGGTTTGACACATTTTTGCATAACAGGAGCCATGACTGTGTTAATTGAAAGCATTGTTTATTGCGTCACAGATTTAGTGATGATAAAGACATTATTATTAGTCATAGGAATTGCGACAGAGCAATAAACACGCTCTGCGAAAGTTCGCCAGTCTCTTATTAAACTGGTGAAGTGCGAGTTGGACTCGCGCATTAAGGATTCCGTACCGCCCGACTCACACTTGGTACGTTTAACCGTTACGTTAGAGCACAACTAAAAAACTTAATGGGCACCTTTTGGGTACGGAACTCTTATAATATTGATCTTTCTTGACACGACTACTATGTCCTTCAACCTTAATACTTGTAATATAACCAGATTTTGATTACTTTTTCCTAAGGCGAAAATAGCTGGTGAACCATAGAACAAAACATTTGTTGTATTGCAACCTTATATTCTAATTGGCGACAATTAACATCACCCCTGTACTGAAAATATTTTGCTTTGCGACTATTTTTGTTTTAATGTCACATTAAAGTTATAGTTTTTAGAAATTTTAAGCTATACTTATTAAACCTTACAATTATTTGCAGTAAGGGAAAAGATACAACAGAAAAAAACGCCAAAGTTGTTTAAAAAACTATTGTACGTAGTCAAGGCGTTTCGAAGTGGTTAGATTTAAGTTTGTTTTATATTATTCGGTAAAATTAATTATTAAACTACATATTTCTAAATTTACTTGAACATATAGATCATCCGTTAAGGAGAAGTATCGTTAATAGCCTTTCAAATATAGCGTAAACTTGTGAAAAAATATATATCAAACAATTTGTTTAAGACGAATAATAACAAATGAAGCTGGTATTAGTGTATAATTTTGATAGTTTCATTGCATTATTGATATTAGATTTAACTTATTTAGGCCTGACAGCTCAAGGCTCTGCCATTTAAATAGAGAACTTTGCATCTCTGTTACAATAGGCAAATAACTATGAGAGAAATCGAGTTACTATCCGGATAAAGCTATAAGTATAAGAGTACTTCTGTTATCTTACTCTCTAATGTACGTTTGAACTTTGCCACGTACAAAAATGTGTCAAGTTTTAACCCGAACTATCTGATATATCAGCAGTTTTAAAAATCAAAACTTCAGTGAGTCGCGATTATCTCTACCTACAAGCGTAAGAGTTTTACTAGTATCGGTATAGGTTGTTTGAGGACATCTATTTTATTTATTTCCACAATAATAGGCTAACAGATAATCCAAATCGCCTATCATGTTAACAGTTATTACAGGATCTTATTTACATTAGGATAGGAACTAACAGATGTAAAGAATTTAAAAATCAAAAGAACAAAACTAATAGACTGAAAGTACAGAAATAAAGTATTACTTTTACAGATTACGCACAAATTTTACTCGTAAACATTAAAATTGTGAGCGGTCGGCTAGCACGGTCGATCGGTCGGTGAGTAGGAATACAAGACACCCTGTATATGTGTTTAAACTTACTCTTACTATCAGTGATGTTCCCCTAATCGTCAATTGTCATAATACATAGTTAGGCCGGATTTTAGTTACCCATTTGTTTTTTGAGTTGTTATAATACAACCCTAACCTAACCAGCAGCAGCAGGTATTTTTGGAAAACTTAAAAAGTTATCTGACTCAGCTGAAAACCATTTAGGGACAAATGATCATTCGAACAAGCGATGGGCTAGGAGAAACGTTATTAGGAATTCCGAGTTGCTACCGCATACTGATATCTTTCGTTTATTTTTCATCTGAAATACGACAAATATATATTTATACATTACTAGCGGCTCGCCAGCGGCTTCACCCCGCTGCAAATTTCTGACTTTCCCGGTGGATTTTTCAATTATCTTTGCACTTTTAAACCTTTCCTGGACTATGAAAAACATTTTAAAACCAAAATCAGCCAATTCGGCCCAGCCGTTCTCGAGTTTTAGCGAGACAAACGAACAGCAATTGATTTTATATATTAGATAGATTTACCTTAAGGTTAGTGACAGTTTGAATATTGAACCGGTTGTTAGCAGAATCACACGCTACAGGACAATAATAGCGCAATTTTTCCTGTAAATTTTCATCTCATGTGTCATTGTGCACCATATCAATTGACAATAGCCAATCAACAATCAGATCATCATCAACAATTAATCTTTTTACGTAATTCGTTACCCATGTCTGTATATATGCTTATTCATTTCCTTAACGCAAAAACGCTAATTCTATGTGTGTATTTCCAGAGAATGTTGTCGATTTTTGCAGGTTTTATTTACCATTAAAAATAAGTCATTGCGCTTACGATAAGGTCATTTGTATAGTAAATGTTTTAGAACATAATATAAGAAGTTTAAGAATTGTTTATGTAGTAAAATATTTAACGATGAATGATTGATCTATCAACTCAAATTATGCAGCTTTCTGTAGTAAATAAATCGAAAGGAACATGTGTGCAATGTTAATTTTATAGATATTTATAACCGCAAAACGCCTTTCCTATCGATGCGTTTGTTAAAAGTAATTTTGTTAGTTAACAAATCAGTAAGAAATAATTTCACAACGTGGTTAGCCTAGCTGGTAGGAGACCCTGCCTACTAAGCTACCATTCCGGGGGCAATCGTCGATAAAAGCAAATATTTTTGTAATGAGGGCGAATATTTGTTGCTCAGTCTTGTGTACATATATGTATGTAATGCCAAAACTACATGGCTACTGTCATGTCAAAGGCCCCATAATAAACAAATAAAAAAAAAAAAGCAATATTAGGTACATGCCTAGATTTAGTTTGGGACTCAAACTGCGTGAGATTGTCACTTAAATTTCCCAAATTATTTATTATTAATCCAACTAAGTAAGTCATCGAATAATTTAAGTTACAAAATGTATTGCATTTGCAAGGCCTATGCCGACTTTATCTTGAACAAAATAACTGCATTTTGCATAACACAAATTTGTGCAACGCTTGCAGCCGCGTATACTTTATGAAATTCCGTTATATTCACGTGTAATAACAGATATAAAAGAGAAAAGATTAACTTTTGTAACAAGTATATTTTACTGATAAACTATAATTGCAATTTTATTGTGTTTGGAGGTTTTTTTTTTTGTATAACCTACGCATTCTGGCACAATAAACGCGAGTAGCGTTAGTAAAGAGAGAAATAAAATTACACTTGGTCATAAAAACGGAAATAATAGTAAAAACTCCGCGCATGTCCAACTAGATTCTACATATTCAGTGTTCATTCGAGTGATAGAGGGCCAGCATTTGATAAATTTGTTTGACAATAAAAGGATATTTACCTAGAACTGGTCCAACGATGAACATGTATGCAAACATAATTAGTATTATCTGCATCCTCCGGGAGCCTTCCCGGGGTTTAAACGCCACGTTTACCGTCGCCACGAGATCCTTCGCTGAGAGCACTGACAATATCGTCTCTTTCTTCTCACTCTCCACTTGCTTCTTAGGTTTCTCTTTCAGTCTTACTATTATGTAAACAAACCCGATAACATAGAATACGCACGCCACCATAAACACACCGTAATATCCGAATCGTTTCGTTGTGATTCCACTTAAAGCGAGGCCGATGGGCCTGCTGAGCGTCAGGATCGCTGTGATGATACCTAACCGGAATGTCCGTTCAGTCTCACTTGTGATATCTGTGATGTAGCTGTAGACGGCCATCGTCATGGCAACGCGCCCTCCTGCCAGCGCTGGAGGCAAGCCCTCAAGAAGAGCAGTTTCGTTCAACCCAACTTGAAAAAAAAATACAGTGCTCAATATGATACCAATGATTGATATCAGTTTCCCCAAAATGGGCAACACCATGAATGCTTTTCGGTTCCCTGTGCGGTCGCTCCACGCGCCTAGGAACAGCGTCAGGATCCCCGGCAGAGCCGTCTGCAAGGGGAAACTCCACGCTGTCATCTCAGCCACCATCGTCTGCACTTTTTTCTCTTGCTCTGTGTAATTTGCAGTCCTTCCCTGCATTATATGCCTGCAAGTCCGTTCGTCGTATTGAAGATTCACGAGGCATGATTTTTCTAAACATAGGTTCTGCACAGCTAATCCTGCCAGAACACTTGGCAATATATAACAAACAACAAAAGGTTCCACAGTTATTTTCGATTTGAAGGCCCATGTTTTTTTCAAGAACTCCTTCAATCGTCTGCTGATTTTTTTTTCTGATTTTTCCGAGTCGTAGGGTATGCACGCGCATGGCTCTACATTCACAACCTTTTCCCCGGGCACTTCGACCCGTAACGTCATTTTGACAACAGTCTCACTTTAAGGTTCATTTGTTTTAAACATTCGATTGTGCGGTTATTTAAATTTATATTCAAAAACGGTAACGCTTTATTGTTGGCCGGTGCGGTCGGCTGCGCGTGCGGTGGCGGTTTGCGTGGCGCGGGCGCTGCGCTCGACTCTACCTCTGCGACTGCCTATGAGAACCAGCTGGGTACTGTTTCATTTGTACTTTATCTTGTTATCACGTGGCTGTTCTAACGCTCTCGTGTGTTCAAACTTCAATTAAAACTTGACCACGCAGAGCGTATCGGTTAATCTGAAATCATTTTCCGAGCTAGTTTAGGTTTAGCACGTCGAATAAACGTAAGTCGACAAGGCTAATTAACATTTGTATGAGAATCGCATACGTGTGTGAAGTGTCAACGCATCAGATGGACGGAGATCTCAATGGTCTTGCTCGGTTGCTCGTACGCACTGAATTACAGCTGAAAACGACGCGGCTTCTCACCCTTATCAACGTAAAAACAGAATCAGCATTGACAATCAAAGTAATAATGTGTCACGTACAGTACGCGTCCCAATTTTTTCCCATAAGTCGGTCAAGATAAAAATTGCGTAATCAGAATTAGATTCCATTAGCGTTACTATTTTGCCTATGAATTGACTTTAATAGATCAAAACGTAATTATTATTCCAAGGTTCTTAACACGTAGCTAGGACAATCATATTAAATATTAATTTTGACATAATTTTGATTCCAATTACCGAAGCCGATGTGTTGTAAAGTTAAATAACAAACTTTATTTGTACTCAAAAATATATAACTTTGCCGCCACGCCAATTTCTTGTTTATGACAATGTCAATCGACATTTACAGATTTTTGGTGAAAAATAGTCTACGAGAAAAACGACAAACAAGAGTTGAAAGGTTTTTTCGATTGGTTGATATAATAAAAAAAAGTAAGCCATGACTTTTCAATGGTCAAACCACGAGGTTACCTACAACTTTTTTTAAAACAGCTTTTAAGTTCGCTAAAGTTAAGTTGTTTACATGGTGCTAAGGGATCTATTCCCACAAGTTCTCTCCAACTAATTAACAACTAGAGCCGTATTGTACTGTCAATAGATTAAGTGGCAGTCCACCTTGCAAAGGCTCGTTGATAATTTGTATGTTAACAATTTATTACACAAAATACAGAAATTAAAATGCAGGACACCCTGTACACACACACGTTTTACTATATTACAATATGCAGGTTTATTTTGCACCGCTAAACAGAGGACCCCCTGGATAAGCTAGTGTTTACATTCACTTAGTTTGACTTTACATAAACCTCCATGGAATAAAATTTGACCGGCGTATATTATACGTATTGACGATGATAAAGTATTTATTTATGGAAAAATTAGATAAAATTATAAAATGAATTTTCACAATCTTCAGGGAATCATATCTGCCAGTTAAAATTATCGGTTTCCTTGTCTTGCGTTGTCATTTCATAGAAAAGGATAGACTTAAAATGTATCTGTCAGACAGTGTTATCTCGGTAATGGAGATTGAGAAACAAGCCTTTTAGAAAATTGCATTCAATAGATCTGAATTATCGAAGCGAATGAGTTTTTTTTTACTATATATGAGTGCTATTATTTTACTGTTATGCCTCACAAAATTACTTTGTAGTTGCAAACAGTTTTTATGCAATCTGAACGGCACCTCTTAGTTTTTGTTGCGTCGGACTTGTTTTTTTTTTACACTCATGATCTAACAATTTTTTGGAATAGAAAAAGTCGTATGTGGTATTTAAATAACGCGTTACCGCATATTTTATATTAACATCAAAAGAATTCTAGTGGTTAGCCGTAATTTTTATTTTATTTTTATTTTATTTTATTCGGAAAGTTTATTGCTTAATACAAATTGATCGACCATACTTATATCTAAGAGCAAATTACAAGCTTCCACACATTCTAATGGCATACTATGAGCTCGACAAAGAAAAGCAATATGGTAATTGTAGTTAAAGTGACTTTATAATTAGTTACAACTAGTTACCTTTTATCGTAAGTTATGAAAACTACTTAGGTATTTCATTTCATTCCATGTCAAAATAGATATTGTTTAAGTGCATATTTAAAAAGAAGTGTTAGCTTTATGTAATTAATTCCTAAAATTGTAACATACATTAGTGAAAATTTCGTCGGCTAATGAATTATCTCACGTGTGTAATATACTAGCGACCCTCTCTCTTTTTGCTCCGGCTTAAAGTGTTATACATAAAATTAAATTAAACTAAAATTAAAATTGTTTATTCAGTATACATGAAAATGAATAAAATTGTTTATTCATTTACATATAAACCTTACTCCTGAATCACTCTATCTATTAAAAAAAAACCCATCAAAATCCGTTGCGTAGTTTTAAATATCTAAGCATACATAAGGACAGACAGACAGCGGGAAGAGACCTTGTTTTATGCTATGTAATAGCTGTTTGTTTTCCTTAATAAAGAAAAAATATGCTAAAATGTAGTAAGTGGAATCTAAGACCCAAAGACAATTGCAGTCTCAAGACTGCAATCTCATAATTTCAATCCTAACTCCCCTAGTCATAAATGCACTATAAACCTTTTTTAGTTAAAGTATTCTTTGTCAATTTCTGTCGAACTCAATTGTCACATTGAAAGATAGCAAAGCATAAGTACGTGAAGCACAGTTCATCTATTTTGCGTTTATGAGTATAGGTGAAAAACTCAAGTAAATGACCAGGGCCTATATTCTACTGCGTTATAACGATATCGCGTTTGACGTGTTTTAGAATCGTTTATGTCACAGATTATTGTAAATGACATAAGAGTTATCAAAACGTTGACAATCCAGGGGCCCTAGCCATGATGCAAACGCTCCTAACGTTTTTCTTCTCTATCGCTCAAAATGTATGGGATGACATTCTCGTGCGTTTCGATAATCCACGTGGTCGACTGTCATCCCATACATTTTGAGCGATAGAAAAGAAAAACGTTAGGAGTGTTTGCATCTTGGCTAGGGCCCCAGGGCTGGGATTCTACACGGTAATAACGTAACGCCTTTGTCGTGTTTCCGTATTGTCAACGTATTGATAACTCTTATGTCATTTACAATAATGTCGACTGTGACATAACGATTCTAAAACACGTCAAAAGCGATATCGTTATAACGTAGTTGAATAGAGGCCCTGTTGTTTGTTGTTGCAATACATCTCCGTAGACCGTTCGACATTCTATATTTGAAATTTGACGTAAGCTCCATATAATTTTTGTACACAACTGTATACAACGCGTCCTATACTTAAGTTTTTCACCTATAACGGCCGAACCCTATATTCAAAGCGCGGATTGATAAGGCTTACTAGGGTTGAAATTTGAAATTTGCCCATACAAAATGTGTCAAATTTCAATTCGAAGTAAGGCTATCTGTCCGCGGTTTGAATATAGGGTTCGGCCGTAAGAGGGTTATGTAGTCTGCAAATGCGTTGCCAACCCTGAGGACTAAATGCAATCCTAGTAATTTCACCGGCTGTCTAAAGTTCAACGGAACAGAATAGTGCGAATTCTGCTGCTTGGCGGTAGATTAAAAAACCGGCCAAGTGCGAGTTGGACTTGCACACGAAGGTTCCGTACCCATTATCTATACAACCACGTTATCTGTATTAACATCGAGCAAAAAAAAACCCGTTTATTGTATGGGAGCCCCCCTTTAATACAACAATATTAATATTCTGTTTTTAATAGATATTTGCTGTTATAGCGGCAACAGAAATATATCATCAGTGAAAATTTCAACTGTTTAGCTGGCCTGGTGACATGCGGACAGACAGACAGACAGCGGAGACAGCGGGTCCCGTTTTTAGGGTTCCGTAGTCAAACTAGGAACCCTTATAGTTTCGCCTCCCACGTAACGTGGGTATGTATTTTATTTTTCTCGTCTACCCTATAGTGTGGAGAGTAGTTGGATAGGTCTTTCAAAAATATTATGGGTTTGTAAAAACAGTTTTTTAATGAATCAATCCGTTTATGAAACTTTTGTTAGACTCAAGTGCCCCCCCCCCTACAGCCAAAACTACAAATACTAAAGATCTGAAAAAAATCTTAAATTAAAAAACATAACCAATTTTATAGGAAAACTATCACGACTAAGTAGACATCATTCATTGGTTCTTAATATAGATAGATAGATAGATATATAGATAGATAGATAAACATCTTTATTCATCTCACGCAATACATGGGTAGAGGATAAATAATAGATACAGGATTAAAGTGTTTAAACCTACTAAAATCATCTACGACGGCACCAATTGACTTTAAATAGAAAATTAGTGATTACTTGATGATTTTTTATGTTTGTAGTACTTAACGGCTTCGAAACCCTACACTGAGCATGGTCCGACATGTTGCTGCCCGGTTTTACCCTTTGGGCACGGAACCCTAAAAATAAGATGGTGGCAGCGCCCTGCACGGACCCTACACAAGGACCTAAAAGACACTAGTGACCCGCTTTATGCAACCTAATTCATAATCTTTGGTGTTGAAACTTACAACGACATATTTTCATTTACTTCATAAATTACATAAGCAACGTGTTGATGAAATACTGAGATAGTCATTGGTACATTGTGTGTGAGTTGAAACGATATTGACTATTGTCATTAACCATATTGCTGTCATATTGTTTAAGATCTACGATAAAGAAACAAATATTATCCTTTTACATTGGGTATAAATGGGACCCTATTACAATACAATACAATACAAATACTCTTTATTGACCACCAAAAATAAAAAATAAAAACAAAATTGAACAGTACTTACATTTAAATCATAGGTATACAACAGGCGGTCTTACCGCTAAATAGCGATCTCTTCCAGACATCTTTGTAAGAGAAATAACTGATGACACAAATTCATAACTACTTATAACTACTTATTACTAACTAATAAGATTTACATACAACCAACGTGACTTTTGCTCTCTCTCTTTGCGTGGTTTTTTTTTCTCGATCCTAATACAGACAGACATTGGGACAGGTGAAACTAAAAAAAAAAGGTTATAATAATAGGGTCTTATGTTGTTTAGTAAGTCAGTCTGTCGGTCAGTCCAGGCCATGACATGACTAAGCAATTCAGTTTAGGATCAGTGTAAGTGACAGAACTATAGCAATTACATGGCTCTGTCTCTTTCTTTCGCCGTAAACTGAATTGCTTAAGCATATCATATGGTTTTTCTAGGTAAATATTCTTTGAGAAGAGTGATAAAACCTCGCAACAGTCGGAGTTCTTGGTACTGCAAGCATTTACAGATTCCGCACAATTGACCGTCGAGGAGATCCTTGTTGAAGCCCTATATCTAGCAGTGGATGTCCATCTCATATGGTGACGGTGATGATGCTAGATCGCGCTAACTGCTTACTCGCGAGTGCTTGTTAGCCAACGTCTTGTCTGCGAGCCTATTATGACTGGTTTTATCGCTGTTTTATCTTGTTCATAATCATGTAGGTATCGAGTTCTGTAAGTGCGAGAGTGACGGATGCTTTAACCACGTTTACGAGTATAATAATATACATCGAAACACGACCATGGTGGTATCCTTATCCTTACTAATATTATAAATGCAAAATTGTTTGTTTGATTTTGTCATCAGGACTTATTTAACTCCTTTACACATTGAAAGGTAGCTAAGATGCGTACCTTAACTAGCGTTTCTATTTGTTTTGTTTTTAAACCAATCGCGTCACTGATGGATCACGTGACTTTTCGTATGACGTGATCTACCAGTGACGCGGTTGGTTTAAAAACAAAACGAATAGAAACGCTAATTAGAAACGCTAGTTTTTGAGAAATCAAATGCTCTGTCTCTGTCTCTCATAGTATTGTTATACAGAAATATCGGCAGCGCATACGTTACTTATACTTAAACGTTTTTCACAGATTTTTAAGTAACCCTGAGTAACGCTAATTATTATCTTTAGTACTAATTTCACCATACGATTTTAAATTTAATCAATGTTAATCGACCGTTAGTTCATGAATACGTTTTGGCAAGTGTTAAAGCTCTAATCGTCTGTTAAGTGGTTAACAACGTATGGTGAAATTGGTAATTAACCAAGTAGGCGTTTTGTTTCTGTTAACAGATTGTTTATTTTTGTTCGACTGAAACAACACTGTTAATTTTGCTTTTTTTGAGCATTTGTTTATTTAAGTATAACCAATTAATAAAGAATCGTTACATCGAATAGAATCTTACGTTGAGAGTGTATGGGTGTCGTTTTCATGGCGAGGGAGAAAATCAGCTGTAACAGACGGACCGTCAGACAGCAACACAAGTGGACCTATAAGGGACCCATTTTTCCTTTTGACGTATAGAACGACACCCGCGTTGACCTAATAAGTTTTTAAATTTGTATTTAGTGCCATCTCGATTGCCGTCAATCGGTAGGCGAGCGCGGGGGGCGCGGCGGGACGGGAGAAGTAAGTCATCGGGAATTGACTGGCTCACTGATCAATCAACGTACAACCGAAGCCGCTGGACCTAGGGACCTGAAATTGGGAATGAATATCCCTTGGATATTCCAGGGGAATAAGAAGGGATTTTTGGAAATAAATCTGCGATGGGGTTATAATCGGTAGCGGGAAACTAATTCCACGCGTACGAAGTCACAGGCCGCCTCTAGTTATTAAAATAATCAAAACAGACAATATGCACAAATGAAAGTACATTTTAGATATTTTTATTAACTTTTTGGGCTACGCCCTCGAATGATCCCGCCCAGAACTTTAAATTGGCACAGTCAAATCTGTTTGCAATCGCGTTCAGAATGCTGTTGGCGCGAACGAACAGCGACACTATCTTTTTGCGTATAACCGCCTGAAAACAGATCGTGCGAGCTTCTGTGAGCATACCCAATTCACTACACCTCCTCGGTAGTCCAATCAGCGTTCTGTAGGCAGCTTTGTATACTTAATCCATAGGTTGCTCGTATGAAAAGATTGACTATAAGATTCAAAAACCGCAATTGTAAGTCCATTTGAAAAATGAGCAAACCTGCCGGCAACCATATTACTTACAACCGCAAACACCCTACGCTCCCATTCTGTATCTTAATCATCCTTCAAATCACTTGTAATAATATAGCCAAGTTACTTGACCTTGTCCACAATATTCAGTGTAGAACTGCACCGTTCAGCGTAATTGAGAGCACATACTAAGGTTTAATTTTACCCGCCTTAAATACCTATCATCACCTCGCTTTTGTTCGGGTTGTAAACCCGACCATGAGCCACGGCATGCGCCTAACAGGTGTCCAACAGTTTCTCAATCGCGCCAGCAGATGGGCCCAGCAGCACCATATCATCGGCAATAGCTCACGTTATTTATACACGTGCTTCCCACGTAGCGACCTGCATGCATGCTGCTAAGCCGATCTATCAGCTCGTTGACGGACACATTAAACAACTTTGGAGATGTTTAGTTATACCCCCTATCATACCCCACATTCAAACCTGTACTCGCTGGATAGAGTACCTATTAATCTATCTAACTTGGTTCGTCTGAAGGTTTTACCAGTTTCTAAAGACATCCACGCACTCGGCTGGCAAACCGATCTGCCTCAGTTTATGCCACAGCAAGTTATAGTCGACTCCGTCAAAGACTTTCGACAAATAGAGAAAACCGGCATGAACTGGGCCTTTTCTGTCCATTTGTTTAAAAGTTATTAAAAAAACTATTATAATATAAAAAAACTAATATATTTTTAAATGTAGCAATTGAATCATCATTCATCATTTTTCTTAATTTTTTTTTCAAATCGTTTTACTGTGAATTTCCTAAAATGTCGCTTGAATCAATTTGCCTTTCAACCGTCAAATGTATTTGATTATTCTGTGTTTACAATTACTTATACAAAAATATTAGCACATGCTATGAAACCTATAGTCATTCAGGGGAGCCTTATAGATAGTTTCATCATAGCTATTTATTTGTCGTTATGTACGAATTAGCAAATCGAAAAATAAAAATTAGTAGGTAAAAAAAACCCGTGTAAAAAGAAAGAAAGAGATATTGAAAACTGATGGCAATAACAATCCTACTTGCTATTGCTATAGTGACTTCTCAATGACATGTAACATAAACCTTCCGTCATTTTAAAGAAACATTAGAAATTATGCCCGAGCGTACTTACATCTACCGTCAAGTACAGTCAAGGTCATAAATATGTATACACTTTAGTACCTTGTCACTTTAATCGCTGTGACAATTTCATATGGCAGTTGAAACATGACGTTAAATAGACAAGGTACTAAAGTGTATACATATTTATAACCTTGACTGTACCAAAAACATTTTGTAGATGTTCGTTCCGTTTCAACAGCAAATTCATTAATTAATTAAATTAAATTAGAAAAGTGTATGTTTATGCTGTCTTTGAGTGCAGTGTGCCTTCTTTACATGCTTTATGTGTAAAATACAAGTAAGTAGGTTACCGTCAAATCGGGGTAGTTTCATTAATTTTAAAGATAATTCTGATGTAACTCTTGCATTTTACACTAAAATACATACATAACATCACGCCTTCATTCCCAGAGTGGGGTAGGCAGAGCTACAGAAATACCAACAACTCAAAAAAGACTTCTTTATAACTCCTGTAACCACATTTTGCACAATCTGGCAAAGATGCTTGTAAATAGTAAAATAAATTTAAATTTTAGCATTGGCGACTAATAATTTTGAGTAATTTAAAGGGGCTAGAGCTAGACAACGGTAGATGGCTTGGTAGAAAAAACCACATTACGCAGCTTAAAGTTAAAATCTCAATTGTGAAAATGGGACTATTTTAAGTATCCCTGTGTTTGTATCACAATATCAAAGATACCCCTAAAAAATTACAAAATTAGTGGTTTATTGTTTCTAATTTTTTATATAATATATCCAATTTGTCTGAAAATATTTAAACTACTGATAGTAAATTTACGCTCGCAATATGAAACATGACACATGTAAAAGTAATGTCGCGAAAGAGCGGGAAAATAACTGACACATCGCATCGCACAAAATCGACGATTAAAAAAAACACTTACATAGATGCTTTGTATAACAGCTAAAACGCTATTTTATACGTTTGTTTTCAAACACGTTACGGGTAGATTATTTTTTTAATGATAATGAGAAGGCACACGAGCACTCAGGCCACCTAATGGAAAGTGGAATCTGAGACGATAATCCTAAGACTGCAATCCTAAGACCCCAAATATTTATACAAACTTAAACAAATTTTAAAATTAAATACCAACTCTTCATCAATCGCGAATACGTAACTTTTTTTTATCACGTTATAACTAAGTATTTAAGAATTTGTATTTCTCAATAACCAGCAAATTGAAATATTAAACCATAAACTATAAAAGCTGCAAATTTTCCTGGCTGTTGATATTTTATCTTTTTCAAGAGCAACTTATGTTATTTTGTAGTTTCCGCTAATAAATACGACAAGGCGCTTATGGAGGCAATGTCGAGCGGCAATGGCGGCTTATGATATTTATTATACTAGTATGGTCCATCTGTTTCTTTGCTTGACTGGAGTGATATTCTTGTCCCATTTCATTAAACGACGATGTGAAAGTTCCCCAGCGCTCGTAGGCACATAAGATAGAGTGATGTAAAGACCTAGTTTTTAATTAGAGTGAAACTTTAAATAAACAAACAAATTGTATAATCATATATACTAACTCCACATCAATCGCGATACCCGTATTTTTTTCTGAAAATTTTATCACATTCAATTCGATTTTAGTAAATTTTTAGGGTTCCGTAGTCAAACTAGGAACTCCGCTTTCGCCATGTCCGTCCGTCCGTCCGTCCGCACCCTAGCTCGGAGATTCTTAGTACTAGAAAGCTATAATTTGGCATGAATATACATATTAGTCACGCCAACGACGAAGTAATATAAAATCTTGAACAAATTATTTTTGTAATGTTGCTCCACTACACGTAACGTGAGGATGATTTTTTTTCTAGTCTATAGGGTGTATACCCCATAGTATATAGGGTGTCGTTGAATAGACCTTTAAAAAATATGGTGGGTTTGTAAATAATTTTTTTGATTGAGGTTTCCGCTTATGAAATATTAAGCTTTAAAGCGCTAATTTTTGCTACAGTCATAGCCAAAACCACAAATACTCAAAATCGGAAAAATATCTTCAATGAAAGCGCATATTATAACTTCTTTAAAAGGACAACGATCACGACTAAGTAGACATCGTTGATTTTTGAGACACGGGCGGTTAAAGTGTTTATACCTACCTACTAAAATCATCTAAGACGGCACCAAATGACTTTAAATAGAAAGCTATTTATTACTTGTTGTTTTTAATGTTTGTAGTACTTAACGGATTCGGATGCATAACTATTAAAAAAAAAACATTCCTAATTTAGCAACCGTAATTAGAAATGTATAAGTAACTCGTTAAAAAGATGCAAAAAAAAAATGTGGTAGGGGAGACCTCCAGATATTACGCACTTAAAGTACCGGGCCTAGGACCGCGTGCTTTCGGTGAAAGGGGTTAAGACGTGCAAATAATTCCTCACAACAATTTTATGTTTCAAAGGGATACCTATTCATCTAGACTATATATGGCTTTTCATAACTCTTCTTACAGTGAAATCGAAGAACACACTAGGGCATGAAGTTTTTTCACACTACATACTTTTGTTAGCTTAGTTCCTGGAGACCTTTTCGTGTTTTCTCCTAGTGATTATTTTTAATTTAATGTTATTGACCTTACATTTGTAATGATTTTATTCGTGCTTAATTACTTTATTATATTGTAATAAGCAAGTTTCATACTTGCTTTTGAATATTATTGTATTTTATAATCGATGAGATGACCTTCTACTGGAGTTCCTCGCGGCGATTTTCCTCCGCCATGCGGTAGTAGATTCACTCCGTATTACTGATGCGTAAAAGACGCGCCCCATCTGCCATTTTGATGGGGTAAGCAAAGACAAAATGTGCGTTGTGCTACCTATAAAACATTTGAAAACAGCGGTTTCTAATTTTGAATTTAGGTTTGTTTTCCATCTGAACAACTCATCGTCATTAAATTTTAGAGCCAGGCTCTTGTCGGTGGAATAATTGCCACTTTTCTCTATTCTGTGCCAGCTTTTTCACCTACATGACATTGGCCTTCTGTCGTATTTGGTTAAATTAAGTAAGCTCTTCCACGTTTTCCTTCGATTTTACCCTCCAAAATGTTCAAGAAGAAACTATCGTGCCGCATCAAGTGTCCCGTCATCTTTCCTTTTCTACATCCTATAGTTTTAAACAAATGTATTTTCTAGTTCACCATGTACTAGCATGAATATAACCAGAGCCTCTGTGCTTTGTTGCTGTTTGTCACGAATAAAAGTATATCTTTCTTTTCTTTCTTTCTTTCTATTGTACTGGATAAAACCATACTTACTTTGACATGTTGTCGTAAATATTATCAAAGTTATAGCTATGCGATAACTCAGGTACTTGACAGTAATAGCGACCGAGTTAAAAATAATATGATAACATGTCAAAGGCAACATGATTTTATCCAGTGACAAAGAAACCATACCTGAACATGACACATACGGATAAAAAAATTAAGCAGTTTTTTAGGATCCAATTGACCTTTGGTATTCGTATTTAAGTTCGCCTTCAAGGATGCGTTGATGGAACCCATCTCCATATGATATAACGTAATTACGCGCTAGAACGGGTTTCATAGAGCCTCCGCAGCGATCTGTGGTAGTCAGTTGCGGTTCGTGTTTATAAATAAACAGACCTTAGGATATAAAAACGTCTATAGTTTTTATAGAACCTAAGAATATAGTGATAGAATAAAGGTGAAACAGAAAACATCAAGGCAAGTGACATGGAAATAACGCAAAACGAAATTAGGAATAAACAAAGTGAAGTGAAAATACAAAATGGGCCACCTCAGCCTCGATCCTGGAGAGATAAAATACGTCTGGCATTCGCTTTTTTCACAATAGAACCATTTTTACTTTGCTACGTTCTACCTATTTCTATATCAGGTATAGCTGTTCAGAGGTTCAATTTAGAAAAAGCATGTCGGGTCGATCTGAACCATACTAAAGAAAAGTGTGACGAATGGGATGGAAATATTACAATTCAAATCCAGACAATGGTGGCTGACATGACGACATGGCAAATACCTTTGCAAAGTGGCATTCCGGCTATTGTTATATTGTTTGTCGGGGCGTGGAGTGACCGAACTGGGAATCGGAAAACGCTAATGCTTCTGCCAATTTTAGGCGAATTAATATCCGCGTTCGGGTTACTCCTGGCTACGTTTTACTTCGACGATTGGCCGCTATGGGTGACTGGTTTGATTGAATCGCTGCCAACTGCCTTGTCTGGTGGATTTTCAATCGCTTTAATGGGTTCATATAGTTACCTTGCTGATGTCACGTCTCTGGAGTCACGTACGTTTAGAATTGGAATAGCAGCGGTTATAGTGACCCTGGGAGCTCCGGCGGGCACTTCCATTAGTGGAATACTATTGGAATCAGTAGGGTACTATGGAATTTTTGGCACAACGACAGCTTTATATTGTTTTGGCTTCCTTTACACATACTTCAGGATTCATGACGTGAAGCCGGTAAAAATCGAAGGCACTTGGTATGAAAAGCTGATAGATTTCTTTCATCCTAGGAATGCTTGGGATACTATCTGCATTGTTTTCAATTCAAGTGTTAGGGAGAAAGTGATTTTGGTGATTGCGGCTCATATTGTTATTGTAGGGCCAGTGTTTGGTAAGTTAGTTGTAGTGTGAAGTTGTTAATTATTCTCAATTGTTTTATTGGTGACTATAATAAGTAAAATGTGTTATTTTAGGTGAAGGAGCTATGCTTTATCAATACGTGGTGTTAAAGTACATGATGGACGATGTGGAAGTTAGTCTATTCTTTACGTATTCAATCCTCGTGGGGTTATGTGGTAAGTGGTTGTTGGATTTTAATTCTAAGTTAACATTTTAGCAAACCAATATGAAAAACCACCCATTAGATTGTTACTTGCAAGTTCGTTCGGTTGGTTTTTTTGCGGATGTTAACTGACATCCTTGTCTTCGCTATAAGCATTCTCAAGATGTTGATTATAATATAAAAAGCGATCCGCAACCACAAAATGTAACATCAGACGCAATTATATTTTCAATTGAAATATCATTGCAGAAATATGTTGATTAAGAACAGGTTTGATTTAATTCTCTAGAGGACCTAGAAAAGCAACTTTAATTACAATACTCGATTGTTTTAAAGTGGAAAAAAACGAGTAGGAGGTAAAAAACTTAATAATAATGCATGTTCTCGGAAGTGTTAATTTTAACAAAATACATTATATGTTAATATTTGATTTATGGTGATGTTTTTTAGCTTCAGACCAGACGTATTACCTACGTAATTTCAATCCTGTTAAACACTAACGCTTACAATTTACACGATGAAAAGTCATTTGATACAAAAAATGCTATTTAAACTGAACCATCTTAGCGATATTGCAAAATTCGTTTTGTGTTAATAAATACAATATCATTTATTTTATTTCATTTGGACCTTTTTCTATACTTATTGTGGTAATAAAAATGGCCTGAGCACAGCTCAGCTGAATTTAAGCTCACTCACGGTCAGCCATGGAAACGGGGTGATGGGATGGACTTTTAACTTATGAACAGTTTTTTCGATGACCTTCTTACGTATGTGCCAAAACCTCATTAAAAATTACATTGTCATCTTCTTGCTTATCCGTTTTTTGGGGTAAAGGTAGGAACTTCGCTTTGACCAAGATTCCAGACTTAGTAGGCAAGGTCACTCCATCTTGAATGCAATACATTACACATTACACTCGATTATTTGACGACGCGTTGAACCTAGTGACCCTGCCTACGGTCTCAGTGGGGCTAGTCAAGTTGCATTCGACAATCGTTAGCGCTTATGTTTCGATTGAAAAATGTATGGAATTGACATAAGCCACCGAGATAGTCACGTGGTACTATCTCGGTGGCTTACGTCAATTCCATACATTATTCAATCGAAACATAATCGCTAACCATTGTCGAATGCAACTTGACTAGCCCCACAGGTTCGATTCCCGGTTAGGGCAAATTTAGTAAAAGTCATTTAGTTATTATAGTTTTAGTTTCATTTAGTTACTTAGTTTTTACGTTTTCTCTGTATTTTTCTTGTTTAATTATGTGTCTCCGTGTGGTTGCCGGGTTAGAATAGTGCCACTTCATGTCTTCCCGTCGATGTCATAGAAGGCCACTAAAGGAACTTGCAACCTGTCACTAATACACTGGTAAACGTCTTAGCCTGATTGTGTAAAATGTAGTAACAGAATTAACAGCAAGTTTTTAGAGTTGATGGTAATTCTGTAGCTCTGCCTACCACGTTCTGGGAATGAAGGCGTGATATTATATGTGTATGTAATTATGTTTATCGCGGGCTAGCACCCTTAGTACAAGCCTAGCTTAGTTTAGGTCTGGGTTCATTTCTGTGAAACTGTATCTTATACATCTCATTGACTGATTATTGATGAGATGACCGTTAGGATTCAAATCCAGCATCTTGCGACCGCGAGATAACTTCCTTGCCATCCATCATTTTATCGAATTTCACTGAAACCATGATGTTTTCAAGATTATATTAGGTATATATATATATATATATATATATATACTTAATAATAAGTTTAAAAAACTAAAACCCGAGCACAAAAAGTACAAATTAAAAACATTTTTAAATTTCCAGCTGCCATGTTTAATTTATAACAAAACTAAATAGCCTATAACCATCGCACAAAAATGACAAATCGATAGACACCTCATTTGTTAAAATCGGTTCAATAGTAACGGCGCTAGAGTGGAACATACGTAATGTATACATGCATACATACATAGAAACATATATAGGGTGTCAAAATCATTACCCTTCCTTCGCTTCGCCGTAGTCGGGTAAAAAAAGCACTTATGTTATTGGATTTTAATATTTAATGATTTGCCAGAATATAATAAAGCGCCATATGGAATGGAATTTAAAAGAAAAATTAAGGAATAGCTACTTAGCAATAGTTTTTATGATTTAAATGATTATTTATCTGTAACTTATTTTGTAAAAATATTTTAATATTTTAATTGTACGTCCGATATGGATAAACTGTTGGGACTATTGTAATGCATGACATCTTATTATATTTATTATATACACAGTTTTACTTTAAAAGGTTATCTTATCCTATCTTATTAACTCTGCAATTTGTCCTGGGATTTGAGACAACCCGGGATTATGTAAGCCCGAGGTCTTAATTAGTGTGGCGAGTAAGATCAGCAGCTGAGCTCTGAGATCGAATAAGGTTCCAAGTCAGGGTAATTAAATTTTCTGGATAATCTTCTTTGCTGATTGCCCTGTAGGTTTTACAGGCAAGTTTACGGCGCAATGTTAATTGACCATTTGTCTTCCGTCTTTGTAATTTGTTCATTTTAAACTGTCTGTAAGAAGGCAGTTTTAAGCTATAGACGTTACATTAAAAAAACGTATTAATAGGTATACAATTCAATACAATAAATTATATAAATATTGGACATCACATACAACCAGAAAAGGATTTACAAAATAATAAATGGCACAAAGTGCATTAACAGGTGGCCTTATCGCTAAATAGCTATCTCTTCCAGACAACCTTACAAAGAGGAGATGATTGTAGATATTTATAAATAGATAACAAAAAATGTTAACTCTTTATTACACAAAAAATACACTAAGTACGCACATAAACTTAAGATTAACGTGTAGGTACAATGTCGGACTTATCCCTTTAAGGGTCTCTTCCAGTCAACCTGACCATGATTGAGGAGGCTTTACGTTATCTTATCTTATTTAGTTAGGCCTTCTTAGTCAAACTTTGACCCTTTAGGATCTTTTGTGAAATTACTTTTCTTACGCATTCAGCTAATGGAATTGACGGGATTTCTCACGATCTTTTTCCTTCTATGTTACAGCATCGATAAAAAAAGTACCACCATAACATACCACCACACCACCACCATATATAAAAAAGTAGTGGTATTAAGTTAGAAAGACTCTTTGGTACATCACGGTTTCTGGCAATCGTATTCGATACCATCCGATCACCACGTGTCACGCATCCGGTCACGTGTCATCAAGCTAATCCACCAAGGCTCAAGTCCATTTTTATATTCCAAACGTAACATACGGGTATTTTTATTCGAAGTGTATAAGCTAATAAAGTATTTATTAAATAGGTAAAAACTCCTAAACACCCCGTCGGAATTTCATGAACTTTAAACTGAAAACAATCCCGATTAAACAAGCTTTCTTAAAAAAAATGCCTGCGTCCTAGTCCGACCATCTGTTTGGGCCCTATAATGGACGGACACACAGACACACAAATACACACGTTAAACTTATAACACTCTCATTTTTGCGTCAGGGGTTAGTCAATTCAAGCAAACTGCATGAAGATATAATTATTAACATTAACTACAGTACGATTGCTGTAAGTTTAACAATGACAGAGAGTTTGCCTTCATTTAATTTTCAACTTTAACTTCATACAAATAACGCAATTTTCAGAATACTGTCTACTTACCGATTTAGTAAAAACTGTTTTATTTGTATGAGAATAAAGCTGAAAATTAAATGAAGGCAATCCATCTGTCAGTGGTAAACTCACAATTCTACTGTACCGATACTATTAGGTCTTGCTATTGTTTTTCTCTTTGAACTCTTTCAAGTATTGTGATATAAATCTTATGTTTACATTCAAATAAAACTAGACTAATACTTCGTAAGCGTAGAATTATGTTCCCGCTACTGCCCCTATATTAACCCCTGAGGGGATGAATTTTCAAAAATTACATTTCAGTGCACCCTTTGGATATTCAAGAAATATTCCCTCTAAATTTCAAGTGTCTAGGTTCAGCGTCTTTGTCTGTGCGTTGTTTGTAAATCCCGCCTTTTCCCTGCTCATCACTTTTTTATTTTTAAATATACAGCCAGTACAAAGCGCCAGTTGCCAGACTGAGAGGCTTTTTCTAACAGAGAAAATATGATAGTGTATTATAGGGATTGCATCTGTAAAATGATGTAATCGTGAACGTTCTTGGCCCACCCTTGTAAAGTTAAGCGGTCAATTGTTTTGGGCCGAAGCCAAGAGTGAACTGCCTGGCTTATCTGAGACAAATCAAACAAACCAAACTTAAGCACCGTAGCTGCTATCGTTGGGTTCTCCCGCTTTGACGCCTTCTTCATAAAATTACCTTGAGTGGACTTGTAGTTTTTGAAAGCAATAAAAACCTCCACAAATCAACTGACAACTAAACGTTTAAACGAGCCGACCGCTTTTTATTAAATTAAGCTAGAACAACCGCCCTAGTTGAACTAAACTTTTATGAAAAACAAATGACTGCTGAATGCGAGTCGCCTTCTGCCATTTTAACTAAAATTAGCATTTGCAAGCCAGGCGCCATAGTTACATCAATAGTCTAGTTCACCAATCCATATCATTTCATTCATATAGCCTATTTATTACAGGACAATGTCACACAAATTGACCTAGTCCCAAACTAAGCTCTAGGCTTGTACTATGAGTACTAGACAATGATAAACTTACTGATATAAAGAAATGTATACTTATTTAAGTATAAATACATAGGAAATATCCAAGCATCAGAAATAAAAACCTCGGGCTCATCACACAAATATCTGCCCTTACCGAGATTTAAACCCAGGACCGCTTGCTCCGAAGGTAGGGTCATTACCAACCAGGCCAGCATGTCGTCAATTTACTTGATAGTAATGGCAGCCGAGTTTAAAACAATGCGAAAACACGTCAAACGCAATATCTTTTTAACCCAATAGAATAGAGGCCCAGGTGACAGATGGGTGGAGGCAGGTATTAAATGCTATAAAAAAACTGTCTTTCTTTCAGGTACTGCGGTGGCAGTGACAGTATTCAGCAAGCTCCTCAAGATGCATGACGCTTTTATCGGGATCATAGCAACCACGTCCAAAGTAGTGTCGAGCTGCGTATACGCACTAGCCCCCACAAAGCCTTGGTTCTACTCGGGACCTGCCTTTGACTTCTTCGGAAACTCCGGGGTCACAGCCATCAGGTCCTTGGGGACCAAGGTTGTTGAACCTGAACAAGTCGGTACGTGTTCGATTTTTAATGGGTTCGTTTTGAACTAAAACAGAATTCTCTAGTCTCCGACCCATGACGTCCAAACCATCCTGCAAGTTCCTTTTTGGTCTTGTCTGGTCTAGGTTACTAGACATAAGACATAGGGGTATTTTATTTATTTCTCTTTTTACAACAGTACCTAATCTTAGAGAGAGAGTACGTGCATACGTGTTTAAGTGTGTGCGTGTATGTGTGTGTTTGTGTGTGTGTTGGTGTGTGCCGTTTGACTTTTTTATTCCTTTCATTAAACATTAATTCATTTCATTACTAGAAAAGAAAACGTTTACAACGTAAGCAAATTGTAATTATTGGCTAGTAGATTTTGTTATAAATCGGAAATCATTTATTGTGAGATTGTGGTGTTAACAAATAGGTCTTATTAGATATAATATTGGAAGCGCCGCACAATCAGCCGTTTCAGGCGTACAATTTTAAAATGAAGATAAAACTTCACCCTGCAACATTTTGATGAAGTTTTAAATGTAGGTGGCTTAAATTCTGAATTAACACAAATACGTTACTTTAATCCCAGACAATGTTGCCGTGGCATGGTTAACGTAATTAAGTGGTGATAGGACCTTGTGTAAGGTCCGTCCGGATCGCTACCACCATCTTATCCTCTGACCTACCACCAACCAGCAGTATTCGCATTGCTGTGTTCAAGTGTGGGGATAAGACAACCGGTGAAATAACTAGCATAGAGGCATTCCATCTTAGACCTCAGGGTTGGCAACGCATTTGAGGTCTAAGGATTGCATTTTTAAGATTATAGTCTTGAGAATTCAAATGTCTATGGGTCTTGCCATATACTACCATGCTGCGCTCCATAACTCGTTGTCAACTTTTGTGAACACGTCAATGATCAAGTTGAGCTCCGTAAGTGAGAACCGGAAGTATGCATGCACATCGTCGGTAATATTGCAATACCGCGTATTGACTAAAAAATAAGGTGTAAAATACACCTTAGCATGTAAGTCAGTTAGGTAAATTTTGCTATTTATTGAATTTGTTAGTTACGCAGTATTGCAAGATCACTGACGACATGTCCATGTGTTGTCTTTTTAGAGGTAGAGGAAGGTTTTCCTTCATGAGATGTTTCATGAACAAAACACAAAAAATATCAAAGCAAGGAATCCTTATACAACACATAAACGGACGTTAGATAATACCCAATATACCTATATATAACATCATGCCTTCATTCCCAGAGAGGGGTTCGCAGAGCTACAGAAATACCAACGACTGTAAAAAACTTGTTGATAAATCTGTAACCACATTTTGTACCATCAGGGTAAGATTTACCAATGTATTAGTGACGGGTTGCAAGCCCATAGCCAAACAGTACTACAAAAGCCTTAATACCCAATAATTGTTTTTTATGTTTAATTTTGGTTTTTTGCCCGCATACCTAACTTATTCTCTTGATTGAATCAGAATCAGAATCAGAATAATCTTTATTCAAGTAGGTTTACAAATAATAAACTCTTTTGAAACGTCATAGTAGCGACTTAGCCTAAATTGACTGCAGGTTCAAATCGCGACCGATCAGAGAAGAACCTTTAAGAAACTCTGTCGGATGTCTTTTTTTTTTCGACGTGTGCAAGCTTTTGTCGTAAGGACTAAACATTTTATTACAAGCAATTCAGTCCCAAGCATTGTTATCATTAATATAGTCTTTAATACTATAATATGCTTTAGAAATTAGTTTACGCTTAACGTAACTCTTAAATTTATTTACTGATAGTTCAGTAACATTACTTGGGAGCTTATTATAGAACCTAATACAATTACCCATAAAAGAGTTTTTTATTTTATGGAGCCGCGTGAAAGGCACTGCGAGCTTATATTTATTTCTGGTATTAACATTATGTATGTCACAGTTCTTTCTAAATTTAGCGATGTTTTTATGAACATACATAATGTTTTCATAAATGTATTGACTGTGTATGGTCAATATATTAATTTATTTAAACTTATCTCTAAGCGAGTCTCTCTGGCCCATCTTGTAGACAGCACGAATAGCCCTCTTCTGCAGAACAAAGATGCTATTTACATCAGCAGCACTACCCCACAGTAAAATACCATATGACATAATACTATGGAAGTAACTAAAATAAACTAATCGAACGGTATCTAAGTCTATTAATTGCCGAATCTTATTAACTGCAAAAACTGCAGAACTGAGTCTACCCGCCAATCCAGCAAGATGAGGACCCCATTGGAGCTTGGAGTCTAACATTATACCAAGAAACACTGTATCATTAACTAGGTCTCGTTTGTCATTTTTAATAGTTACAGTAGTTTGACTATTTTTCACATTAGTAGTCATGAACTTTATACATTTCGTCTTTTTCTCATTCAGTAATAAATTATTAACACTAAACCAATCGACTACTTTTGATATAGCATTGTTTACATCGACATTAAACTGCTGTTGTCGTTTAACTTTGAACACAAGTGACGTATCATCAGCAAACAATACTATGTCATGGTTGTCCTTTATAAGATAAGGTAATTCATTTATGTAGATGAGGAATAAAAATGGACCCAATATTGAGCCCTGTGGTACGCCCATTGAGACCAATGACCCAGGTGATCGTACTCCATTCACGTCTACCCTTTGTATTCTCCCGTATAAGTAAGTTTTTATTAAGTTTAGTGCGTTTTTATTGAATTGACATGACTTATTTTTGATTGAATTAAGTAGTACTTATTACTATATGTGACAAAATCTAAAAAAACTTAATCCTTGCATTGTGTATGACTGCATATTGTAAGGTCAATGGTACTTTGAAACGTTAACGACCTTTTGCCCAAATCGGTAAAATTACTTTTGTCGCGTTTTATTTAATACCTTGATATTTTTGTTAGTATGTCGCATAAATGTTGCAATGACAAATACGCATGTGGGCATTTGATGTCCCAAAATCCAAAAATCCTTGGGTTAAAGACCTTAGAAATTGTTATCATACGACCATATGCGGGTATGACTTATGAGGAGGTATTCGGTCGTTTATTGTGCTTTGTGTTAGGGTACTAACATAATGATTTTAGGAGCAATCTGTTTCCAAAAGGTTTTTGGAAAGAAAAGAGTTTTTAAACCTACACGGCCGCAACCCGTACCTTATTTAGTAAGCAAAATTATAAATTGTTCGATCAACATGTCCGCTTGGAGCTCTCAACAGGGGAGCCCGAAACCGGTTTGTCGTTCGGATATCCCTTTTCTACTAGTATGGTCGTCGCCTTTATTTCTGTAGACAAAGCATCGGTCACTCTCGCACTTGCATACTGGTCATAAAGTGACAGGATTCATCAACATCGATAAACACGACCATAATAAACCCGCTGTAAAGATAAAGTCGCACTGAGCCACAAGCGATAATATGCAAGATCTTCTAGGCGTTCAGAGGCCCTAGCCAAGATGCGTTCGCTAACTAGCGTTTCTATTCGTTTGTTTTTAAGCCAATCGCGTCACTGGTAGATCACGTCATACGAAAAGTCACGTGAACAAAGTCATTCGAAACTTACTTCTCTTCATGTTTAAGTTTAAAATCGTTAATCATGGAATATGAGATACGAGGTTTTTTCAAAGTAGTCACGATTTTTTTTCTTTTAGCTGCTCTCGAGATTTGCGCTTAGCAACACTTTCAGCGATTCATTTTTATTATATAGGTATACACTCTTAATAAAAAAAATCTTCATACTTTTTTTGTTCATAATCACCGCAACTCCTAAAGTGATTTTTACTGAAACCGTTCTGATTTTAGGACGTTTATAAAACAAACCTAACCTAACCTTATTTAACAGTTGGATATTTTTAAAATCCTAAACAGATGTAGTATTAATATTTATTACGAAGAATGATCATTATAATGTAAAATGGTATGAGAAATATTTTTATGAAGTGTGATCCTTATAAATTAATATGTACTTTGGCGCACCCGCAGTTCTGACCTTTCTTCTTAACTGAATCCCGGAATCGATTTGAACTTAAAACTACTAGTCTGTCATCTGTATTTTTTTTTTCAGGCAAAATGTGTTCTCTAATAGGGTTCGTGGAGGCAGTAGTACCTGTTCTCTACACGCCGATGTACAGTCAGACGTACAAGAGAACTCTGCATAAGCTGCCAGGCACCTTTTACCTCCTAGGAGCTGCTATGACATTTCCAGCCTTCATTATATTCATGTAAGTTTTTTTTGATGCACATGTTCACGCACACACACGCACAAACACACACTCACACTTACACACACACACACACGCACATACACACACACACACACGCACACATACACACACACACACACACACACACACACACACATACACACGCACGCACGTTTAAATTATTATTTTATCTCTTCTATTCCTTTTTTTTTGTTTTTATTTTATATTCCTATTTTATTTTATTCTTTGTAATACTTTATTTTGCGCTGTTTACTTTAAAGGTAATCATTGTGTTTTTTGAACTCAAATAATTGGTAGTATTGGTACCCACGATACAGGCTGCGCCTAGTGTGGGCATCATAGTTATAGTGTTTTTGTTAAACCTTTATGACAAATAAACTTAATAACTAAACTTTCAATGCGTTCCAATGGTGGAAGAACCGGGCACGAGCATGCTCAGTGTAGGGTTCCGAAGCCGTTAAGTATAAAACAAACATGAAAATCAACAAATAATAACTAATTTTGTATTTAAAGTCAATTGGTGGCGAGATGATTTTAGTAGGTATAAACAATTTAATCGCCTGTATCTCAAGAACCAATGCCTGTAACCTACTTAGTCGTGATAGTTTTCCTTTAAAATTCGTTGTATGCTCTTTCATTTAAGTTTTTTTTCAGATTTTTAGTATTTGTAGTTCTAACGAAAGTTGGCACTTTAAAGCTTAATATTTCATAAACGGATTACTTAAAAGAAAAACTGTTATCAGAGACCCGTAATATTTTTGAGACACCTATCCAACGACACCCCACACTATAGGGTAGACGAGAAAAAAAATACATCCCCTTGTTACGTGTAGGGGAAATACCTTCATTTTTTTAACATTTTATTGTACCACTCTGTTGGCGTGACTAATATGCATATTCATTGCCAAATTACAGCTTTCTAGTACTAAGAGTCTTTGCGCTAGGCTGCGGACGGACGGACTACAAGGGTTCCTAGTTTCACTTCGGAACCCGAAAAATGATGCATGACGATTTGGTGACAGTGCGATACCTCTTAAAAGTCTTGCTGGTTCGGGTCAAGTTGGTTAGACTCATATAAGAGCGTATGAGAGCGAGTGAGAGAAATACAATCCTGCAATAAGGTTTCTTCAAGAGTTTCTTCTGTCAAACTTTTTCCATACAAATTTAGTGCTGGGTGGTAACATTTCTCACCCCGTTGGATTATGAGGTTGATTTCCATACAAAATAATATTGTTACAAACATTACTGTAGTACCTAAAAATATTAAGAGCTCAGTAATGAGGCAGATAAGTTTAATTCAAATAAACGTCACGTCGCGTCGAGACGCGTTTATCTTAAATTGTTAGAATTTTTCCTCGAGTAATGAACTCGATAACTTATTGCTTATCACTTGGGACTAGGTCAATTTGTGTGAGATTGTCCTTTGATATTTGTTTTAACAATCAACTCATGCGCAAGAGAACACTTCCCTACAAATCAGGCGTGTCTGTACTCTGCTGCGCTACGTAAGAACGAATGAACTTCCGTCAAAAACCTACGTCGGCATAAAGTTCACGGCCACGCCACCGGTTCAATAACGATGACCACATACTAACAAATAACTTAAATAACTCCGCGTATTCTTGGTGAACTAGTAATTTTGTTGATCATTTAATATTGAAATTGAATTACCGTTAAAAAAGGTACAAGAAGAATAAAGTATGTTGACCTATCGGGACTGAGGAATTGGGACTTGTTTTTTAAAGAATACTCGTAGTTTTCACTTAAAAATATTTTTACACGCTCTAATCTGACTCATAATAACGATAGGTGGACTAAACAGTTGCATTTAATCCCTAACGGGACTAGTGACATTTTTCTCTAGGGACTAAAGTACTTTATATTTTAAATTTCCATGAGCAAAAGCCATGGAAAAACACAAACAGCCATTATTGCCCTCGTCGTCGGAGTACGCGGTGGACCCGTTGGAGGGCAGGCTGGGGCTGGTCATACAACCTCCACCGCCGAGGTCTTCGTTTTGGAAATGTTGTCTATGAACTATTTGTTCAAACCCCAAAAACAATCTTGCTCAGTAGTCCCTTTCTGCATAACAGTGATGTGTTGAGGGTAAACAATATAACGCTATTAAGTTGTCATTTTTTACATGTCTAAGTTAAAATTATTATAATTTAACATTAATTTTCTCGCAATCGAACTGAAAAGTAGAGTGTTTAATTACGAGACTTAAAAGCCTTTATGACACTCAAACTTCATCCACCCTCGCTTTGCTCGCGTAGATAAATAACTCTTGTCGTAATGGCTACTACAAATTTGAGGGTCAACTATAAAAAAAGTATGGACCTAGGGAATTTACATAGTGCATAGTGTTAAAATATAAACAGGCCATTACTAAGACTATATTCACATCGGTGTTAGTTATGTCATAATTATGATTAGGTACTAACAGCCAGCGTAACGCATCATATGCAACCTTGAATATTTTGGACAATCGGTAAAAAATGCTACTACATTATAATTTCGTTTAAATAAAATATTGGCTCGAGACAAGTTGCATTCGGCGAAATTTATCGTTGTTGAAGATGTAGGTATAGGTTTGACTAATGCCGGACGGTCGCGACAAGCGATTACGTCAACTTAATGCACTTTGTCAGTTCTCGAAAAGGGTTTACGTTTAATTTGTCTTATGCCCCAGGTGACTAAAACTCTGGCAGTTATTTTGGCCAAAAATACAGAAGCTTCGATGTTGAAAGATCTAAAACTGCCAGCCTCCAGGGCCTCTATTCTACTGCGTTAAAACGATATTGCATATGACCTGTTGGTATGACAGACAGTAAAACTGATTCATATCTCAAACATTTTATTTGACTGCTTTATTTCCGAAACTCTAAACATTTCTGGATTTTTACAAACTAACGTAACCTTACCTATAGGGTCCTGAAATAAGTCCATTGACAGTTTTGGAAAAAAAGCGGTTTGATCAAATTATATATTTTAAGAAATTAATCAGTTTGGCAAAAACATTTTGACGAAACAAAAGGGTTCTAAATAAAGTTATCAAAGCGTTGATACGAAAACACAACGAAGGCGATATCGTTTTTTATTGTGACGCAATGTATCGTGTGTAAGTGTGTGTGTGTGTGTGTGTGTGTGTGTGTGTGTGTGTGTGTGTGTGTGTGACTGTCTGTGGCACCGTAGCTCTTAAATGGGTGAACCGATTTGAATGTGTTTTTTTTAAAATGAAAGCAGGTGTTTTAGCGGTGGTTCATAGACATGTTTCATCAAAATCGCTTTAGCCGTTTTTGAGATATTGACCTTTTAGAGGGTAAAAAGCCCCTAAAATAATGGCGGCGGGGGACCGCTAAGTAAATGAAATAACATAAAGTACCCCAGGTACTTAGCGGTCCACGACGTGTCAGTTTAGTTAGTGTCAGTGTTCAGTTAACTATCTACTTATCAAACAATCAGCCCTTAGGGCCACTACTTATATTTTTTTACTTTTTAGAGTTTTTTTACAGACTATTTATATAGTTGGGAGTTTTTTAAATTTCTATTTTAATTTTTACCGTGTAGAATCTAAGCACGTTAAACGACGGCGATTTGGCCAAAAAGTTTTACTTGTATTAAAGTTATTTCAGTCCGGTTAGATTATTTACCTAATTTAGTTTTTTTTTTTTATATATATATTGTACCCTATCTATCGTAAGTCCGAAGTTTTATTTCCTAACTATATTATTGGTCCGAAAATTCAAGTTAGAAAATAAGCTTTTTTTCAAACTCATTTACGTTTCAAAATGTCTAGTGATCCTACAGAACCTGTAGGATAAGCTAGGTTGGTTTCATAAAAATCCAGAAAGTTAAACGGTTTCAGAAATAATAAAATCTACCGTATGAAAGTCGGACAAACGAAACAGTTAGTGACTGAAATTCGACATTGTGATAACCTTTAAATATTCCTTCCAGAAAGCTCTACCTCATCTACAGGATGGAGCAGAGAGATGTCGTGAAGAACCCTCAAGCCAAGGAGATGTATGCCCACGACAACGCTGTTACTGCCTTGTAACAAACGCCTAAACCATTCTGCGACGTATCTTATCTGATCTTATTTTATTTAAACGGGGTTCTGTTCTGTTTGACACTGTGGGATCTTTTGTAGAATAACTTTTTGTTTTTGAGGCGTAAGTATAATATAAAAGAACCGATATTTTATGAAATATTTAAGGCATTCCACAAGAGTTTTGTTTTTAGAGATCTTAAAATTAGTTTCCTTAAATTATCTATCTCTTACGATATTTCTAAATGTGAATTATTGCGATTATAATCATACAAATCTGGATCCTCAATTACGTATTGTAATAGTTTATAAGGGTTTCCCAACCTTTTTAGCGTCGAGCAAATATTCAAATTTGCATGCAACAAAATCAAACGCACAGTTTAACAACATTGACCAGTGACGTCATGCTGTTGAACAGTGTGTTATTACATTAAATTATGATGTTATATTTAAGAATTAAATTATTAATTTTCGAAAAATTAAAGCGTTACACGCTCCTACTGGTTGGGTTGTCCTCACTTAAAGCCTACATGGATTAGGCGAAATTTAAAAAAAATGTTATGTCAACTTACTCGTATAAAACTGTCAGATTAAATAAGATTAATCTTTGATTAAAAAAACCGGCCAAGTGCGAGTCGGACTCGTCGTCGGTTCCGTATCATTCCCTTAACAACATTTGACACTATAATATTATAACCTCCTTAAAAAAAAACTAGGAAAAAATCACGTTTGTTGTATGGCAGCCCCACTTATAAGTATATTTATTTTATTCTGTTTTAAGTTTTTTTTTCATAGCGACAACAGAAATACAATATCTGTGAAAATTTCAACCGTCTAGCTATCACGGTTCATGAGATACAGCTTATTGACCGACAAACAGAAAGACAGACGGACGGACATCGTTTTCACACTTTAGGTACGAAGCCTAAAAAAACAGTTTTACTAAAGGTGGACTCAATGTTAACGCTTTTTATATGCTACATGTAGGAAATTGAAATACATAACAATGAAAATAAAGTATCTCAAATATTATATTTTATAAAAAATAATTTAAAATAGGGTAGAGAGTATTCCTAGCTATTGGTATGTATAATAGTTACAAAACAATTGGAAATGTGCCATAGTATGCATAATTAGTGTGCTGTGATCTTTCATAATAAACGAATTTATCAACTAACAGTGGCTTTTAATAGAACGGATTTGGATGAAATTTTAAAACCGTTAAATCAACATAATACTAGTTAACATCTCGTCCTGATTGTGCTAAAAGTTGTTGCAGAATTGTAAACGGGTCTTTTTAGAGCTTTCTGTGGCTCTGCCTGCCCACTCTGGGAATGAAGGCGGGATGTTATGCATGTAAAACTTCGTACGCGTTGAATTAGATTTCCTCTAATCTCCCTACGACACCCTGTATGTAGACGACACTATTAAATCACAATTTGATAGTGTCGTATATATTATATGAAACACTTCGTTTATCGCTATTACATCGGTGACTGTTCAATTTTCCGGGATAAAAAGTATCCTTTGTCCTTCCCCGGGGCCTTAATTATCTCCATACCAAATTTCATCTAAATCTCTTCAGTATTTCCTGAGATTAGCGCGTTCAAGCAAACAAACAAACAAACTCTTCAGCTTTATATAGTAGATAGATGAGGAGTGTTTAAAGTATATCACGAGAAGAGTTTTGAGTATGAGTGTGGAGTGTTATAAAGCAAGAGGAAGGCCAAAAGAGACGGATGGATTGTGTGAAGACTGATATGAGAAAGAAGTGAACGCTGGCATGACGGCTTATAGGGATGTGTGGAAGAAAAAGGCATGCTGCGCCGACCCTGAATGATTGAGATAAGGGCACGAAGGAGATGAGTGATTTTTAATATAAATGAGCCCGGAGACACTATAGGGACTTATCGTGATATTGAGAAAATGAACTACTTAGTAAACTCAATGAGATAATAGAACAAACATCTTAATGACAAGAGTCTACGAAAAATCGTAAACATAATTACCAATTAAATATATTTCTTATCTTATTTACGGTAGGTATTCCAAAGAAAATAGACACTTTAGTACCTTGACAAATTAATTATTATACTAAAACCTGGTGCATACTCGTAACGCACGATATTGACAGCGACTTGTAAAGACCGCTCTAAACATGATAAACATTTTTGTTTGCTGAATGTACAATATACTACTGTGGAAGGGTAGAAACGTAAAAAAACTGACGTATTTTATAATTAAAGGTTCATACGATAAAGTAGCTGAATATTTTAGCACCTTGTCGCAGCTATTTATATACTAAATTCAAACCACTGTCAGTTAATACTTATTGGGAAAAGGTACTAAAATAAACTGCTACTTATGAGTGAGTGAGTTTGAATGTACGCCCTAAAATATTGATATTATTTACATTGATTAAAACAGAAATACAGCCAGAAGATAATAAAGACATCTATATACTTAGAAACTTTAACTGTCTTAATGTCGATGAACTCTGTGCTCAGACATTGTATTGGTAATAGTTATATTGTCTACATGTGAAAATAATTATAATACTCGAGCAAATGAACATAAACATGAAAAGACACAAAGACAGCGCCGTCATGTGAGTCACCATCATGGTCAATAAAACGTGTGACAGATTTAAGATATTAATTCGTTCCATTTGAAACTATCTCGTGTTTTTAATTCGCTTGTAAAATGTATTTTAATGTTGCTAAAACTAAACTTAATTTGATCCAGTCTTGAATTGTCGATATGTTAATAAGTTATTTGATGTCGCTTACGAAACCCATATTTTTCAATGCTTTGCCTGTAGTTTTTGACCAGGCGCTTGATGCACCAAGGTAAATGATACTAGAAATAGTAGACATTAGTCTGCAAACTTTACTTATAACATTAACTGCTTACTTGTCTTGCAATAAAACTATGAACAATCCTACAATGTTGTGTTATTCACCTAAAGTAACAACCAGTAGTCACGACCATTGAAACAAGAGGTTTAATTATCAAACATGATTTAATTTTACCGTGTACCGTATTGCCGTGTGGTGGCCGGGATTGATAGTGCTTCTCCATGTCTTCCCGCGGATGTCGTAAAAGGCGACTAAGGGAATAAGGGCGTGTAGTACTGTTAGGCGATGGGCTTGCAACCTGCCACTAATAAACCGGTAAACTTCTTGGTCTGATTATACAAAATGTCGTTACAGAATTATAATACAAATCTTTTTAGAGTTGTTGGTATTTCTGTAGCTGTGCCTACCCCACTCTGGGAAAAAACGCGCAACGTTATGTATGTTACGACACGAACATTGGCTGCATTTGACTATAAATCACTTTTGGTAACCAAGATTTTAATTGAAATTTAAAAGAATGCAGTGGCGGCGCTAGATTCAACGTGGACGTTTCGCTAGGGTTGACAAAAGTAACGAAGTCCAGAAATCCTTACCAATGGTTAAGTGTGTAGGTTTGTTCAACATTTCACTTCAAGGCCTCAACCGCTCGATGTTAAATTTGGTACGGGGGTAGATTATACGGACACGAACATAATGGCACTGTCTATCGTAATTTGGAGATTTCCTAAGGGAACAGCTATTAATGACTAGACTATAAATGATCTCGGTCACGGACAGCAACTACTACATTTTTGTTTATACGAGGCTCTCTTAGGTCGTCGAATAGTCAGACAAAGGATTTAATCACAAAATCACACCCTTTTTAGGGTTCCGTAGTCAAACTAACCCAACCCTTATAGTTTCGCCATGTCCGTCCGTCCGCCCGTCCGTGCGCCCGTCCGTCCGCAGCCTAACGCAGAGACTCTTAGTAATAGAAAGCCAACGAAGTGGTACAAAAAACTGAAAAAAATTTTTTTTTTTAGGGTACACGTTGGCTGTATTTTTTTTTCTCGTCTACTCTATAGTGTGGGGTGTAGTTGAATAGGTCTTTCAAAATTAATACGGGTTTGTGAATACAGTTTTTCGATTAAGTATCTGTTTATGAAATGTTAAGTTTTAAAGAGCTAATTTTTGTTAGACTCAAAGACATATTATTTGTTTGTTTTTTATGTTTGTAGTACTTGACAGCTTCGAAATGGCCCGACATGTTCTTGCCCGGTTTTTTTGAGTTTAATTTTTAATGGATTTTACACCGTGATAAGGATACCTCGCACTTTGTTAATCTCGGTGTCAATTTTGATGTATATTATTTAACGTTAGAGAGTCACTAAATGTCTCTAATTTCATTCTACCATTAAATATGAGAGCCACTTGGTAGTATTGTCTCACACGTCTAAACTTGTACAGGCATCAAGAAACCTGACCTATATTATTACGAGAGCATTTGCAGTCGTCAATATAGATTAAAACAATATTTTTTATTACTTACCAGAAAACAAAGTACCACTATTGTTGGCATCTTATATTATTTACTATCTCTCGGCCAAAATGTTACGTATTTATTAGAAAGTATTTTTGCAATATATTACAAAACGAATCAATGCGTACACGTAAGACCGTCGTTTTTAGACTATGGACGGCACTTCTTTGCGATAGTCAGGATGGGCCTTGAAGATGTTACTTTTCCATACACATCTCACAAAAATAGACCCAGAACGAAACAAATATTACAATAACGTGGACATAATGTAGTACGTCCGCTGGAAGGTTGGATGCAGTCTGACGGTGTTTCAGCTGAATTCACTACGCTACAGGCACTTATTTATAGAATCTTTGAGTGACTTGTCTTCTTTCTGGCTGATAGATTAAATGTTAGTAAGGTTTTTTACAATATTAATAAATAAATGATATTCGTATGTAACTATTGTTAGCCTAAGAAACCATGTATTGTGTGAGATGAATAAAGATGTTTATCTATCTATGGGTCGTTCTTGCGTTTCGTTCAAATCACGTTTCCATGGCCAAAAGTGGTATGATTTTAAGATTTATTAAAGATCTTTTTCAATCGAGTTATTACAGCCTAAAAGTACTTTCGGTACCATCTAACGCGTATAGAATTTAGTATTAATTAAAGCAACTAAATGATAAAAAACATGCCAATATCTCATCCCCCTCCTGTTTCCAACGAGCATTCAGAGGCTTTGATATTTATTTATTCTCTAGTTTTGCAAGTAATTATTATCATGTTAAGCAATAAATAAACAATATATAATTAGGATTGACTAATTTTTAATAGTGTATTAACCTTGAAAGAATCAAGGTTTTAGTTTTGTCAAATCAAAAAACTCATTCCCGACCCCGATGAAGAACGTGCAAGTTTTAAGTTACTTGTGGTCACCCAAAAGCGGTATGAACCTACCGCTTGCCCCCCTCCCGCTCAGTCACGCGCCACAGCTCTGAGCGGACGGACGCTAGTCGCCGGGTTAAAAAAATAACGACGATATTGTGGCACGGAGAGAACTTTGGTATCACCTAAACTTCATCGCCCTCCTGCATTTTATTAAGTAGGTATTTTTTTTTAAATATTGGTGTTAGATTACCATGATCATTGTATTGAATTGTTATTACATATTAAATCTAGTAGAACAGGTACACAGGCAACATAAGCAAATTAGGATCAAAAGGCAAATATTCATTACCTTCCGATTCATTACCTTCTATTTTGCGTTTTTTTTTAATGGATAGTAATGATAACCTTTGGAAGAGAATGAATACCTTTCTGTTCCCAAAATAAACAAAGCTTCCCAAGTGTATTCTAATATTATAAAACCGAAAGTGACAATGTATGTTTATTTCTTTGATCGCCTGAGAAATAGCTTACACACGTTTTAAACAAATAGTAATGCGAGTTACTTTCAACTTAATATATCATCCTTTTTAGGTTTCCGTACCTCAAAAAAAAATGAAATGGAACACTGATAGTATCACACGCTTGCCTGTCTCTCGGTCTGTCTATCTTTGTGTGTGACAGCTCGGGTTTGGGTAAAAGTGTTTTCATTTGTAAAATTCATATATTTTCAAGGTGAGCGGCCATTCGTAAAAGTGGTAAATTATGATAGAATTATTAAAAATAAATATATTTTGTTATATAATATAATATTTTTAAGTGCATACGAGCCAAAATATTTAAATATTCATACTATTGTTTAGCGCCATAAAATATATATATCTGTGTATTTAGAGGTCCTCTAAATAACTATGTAAAAATCATCTGTGGCTTATCTCAAAGGCATTTTTGTGACAATATGCTTGAATGAATGTTCTTTACATTTTTCAATTATTTCATCTTTCAGAGACTACAATGGTCAAAACAAAAAAAAACTTACAAAAGAAGAAAAACTTGCGAAAGATAGGTCAAGAAAACGCCAAAAATATGAACAAATTAAAAATAACCCAGAGCTTTATAAAACTCAAAAAGAAAAAGAGCGATTAAAATACTTAAAGAAAAAGGAAAAGAAACAAATTTGTAGCATTAAGGATATGAGTGCAAGAGCACAACGTGAGCAAAGAAAAAGATAAAGAAAAAATTCTCAAAATTATTTAAACAAAAAGCAGAAGGAAGACTTGAGAAGATTTTAATAGATAATTCTCCCCCTGAAAGTGAAACTGATGCTGAAGGTGCTCCTGTGTTTCCAGACCCCAATCAGATTAAAGAACATGACCCTCTTGCTCTCGATTCAACTCCTAAAAACGATGGTCAACTGAGGCGTGAATGTAAAATGACCCCATCTTCCTCTAATCGCAAATTTCGATACAGGGCAATGAAAACAATAAAAAATCTACACACCGAAATTGAGCAGATGAAAAAATAAAAAACCTTCTACAAAAACAAACAAAATACCTGCAACTAAATCTAAAGAAAAAAATAGAAGATAGCATGGAAAAAAAGTAAACAGTGTTAATAAAAACATCCAAGATGGCAAGGTCACAGAAGTAAAAAAGAAATTGTTGTTTGACGAAACTCTGTCTAGAGGATTAACCACTAAGTATAAAAAACTGAATAAGAAAGAGAAAAGAAATTTCGCCGAAGATATTGTGCTTCCGAACACGCCGACATTGAACAAACACAAAATTTTGACTAAAGTTCCATTTGCTATTAGAAAAACAGTAGCAGTAGAACAAAAGACTCGACTAGACGAGAGAAAACTACAGATTAAAGCATTTTTCGAAGACGATGTAAATAGCCGTGTTGCAGCAGGGAAGAATGAAAGAAAGGAAATATTAAAAAACAGAAACGTTACCTTAATGATATTTTGAAAAACTTGTATGCCAAGTACTGTAAGGAACAAGAAAACGTAAGCTACTCGGTATTTTGCAAGTATCGCCCGTACTGGGTTGTTTTTCCAAAAGACGAGCGAGATACGTGCCAATGCAAATTACATGCTAACGTAAATCTATTAATTAAAGCATTAAAAAAATCCAAGATAACATTAGAAGGATCAGCAACAGACATTTTAAATAGCCTATGTTGAAATCCATATGAAGAGAGATGCCTCGGAAGATCTTGTGTTGACTGCAAAGAAAATATCCCGAGAGGGTTTTGTTTTGATCTGATTTGTAAAATGTGTTAACTGTACAAATTTGATATATTATTAGTTATGTTTGTGTTATCTATTTTAGAAAAAAGTTATAGAAGCTATAATTATTTGTTACGTTAGATTTAAAAACCCTTAAGTTATAACTTAATTGTGGCTGTCTTAATAAAGATGAGTTATTTCTGTTTGTTATAAAAAGTTGATTTCGATATTCCAAAGAATAATTTGTATGTCTTTTTTTATATAACCCTAAATCTTACATTTTGTGTTTTGGTTTTGTTTGATTTATACTTATTTCAAAGGCTGATTAAAAATAATACTCACTAATGTTTTTTTTTAATACATTGAACACATCCAATCTTATTATCAGTCTCATTTTCCATTATGATCATACTTTCACTCTGATATCATTACCTTCCAAGCCTAGTTCATTTCCTTCCATGCGGTTTTCATTACGTTCCAAGTGTAATTCATTACCTTCTAGGCGATTTTCATTACCCTCTTAGGGTTCATTACCTTCTGTCACATTATCATGAATATAATTAAGTTATAAAGGTGCCTTTTATTGGTTTCTATTGTTTTTAAATACATGAAACTTCCTATTTTTTTTATTATAAAAGAACGAAAAAAAAAAACCATTCCCAAATTTGATGAAGTTTGAACGAAACGCAAGAACCACCCCTATCTATCTATAATAATAATAATAATAATAATATCACAGGACAATGTCACACAAATTGACCTAGTCCCAAACTAAGCTCTAGGCTTGTACTATGGGTACTAGACAACGATAAACTTACTTAGATAGAGAAATAAATACTTAAATACATAGAAAACATCCAAGACTCAGGAACAAATACTTGTGCTCATCACAAAAATATCTGCCATTACCGGGATTTGAACCCAGGACCCCTAACTTCGAAGGCAGGGTCACTACCAACGAGGCTAGCGTGTCATCTATCTATAGATGTCGTGGCCGATGGCGTTTCTGGGCAGACTAATCAATAGGCTACTTGCCTCATATTAAATTTGGCTTAATAAATTAATATTTTCTGTAGTATTAGACTTAAGAAACCAATATTTATCGATTTCAGATATTAAAAGTGTAAGATGGCTACGTATTTTTTATTTAAAATTGTTCATTTTTATTTTTTAATTTGAACTCTGAAAACGCTGTCGGACTTGTTGTGACGTCATAGGACTCTAAGCAAACTTCATGTCGGTTCTTATACGAGTGAAATTCGCAATGGTATATTCTGTAAGTATTCTGTGCTGTGACATGACATTGACATTTATGACTCATGGACTTTGAGGTTGTGTTATGATCGTAGTCGTTTTAACATTAGTAAAAACCTAATCTGTGTATTATTGTTACTGCTTTCTAGTTTTATTGATAAGAGCAATCATGGATGTTTGTAATTTTTTTGCCTTGAATCCAGATTTCTGCTCTGCCGAGCTTATTATTATTGAAGATAAAAGTTTTTGTAGAAACTGAATAACTTATTAAGTAAATACTAACATCAAAGTGATCTTCGCAAAAAAACAAATTGTTTCAGTCGATAAAGTCAGGATCCTTTTTAGCAAGTTTTAGCCATGTATTTCGCATATTTATTTCACTGGGCATTCTAATCCATAATTTCCCTGGGGTCGTAATTGATGCGTTCTTGCATTCTCGGAATATACAATAACGTTAATTACTATATTTTCCATGTAAACTGGTGGAAGTCATGGTTTTTATTAATAAAAGTATCGAGGTTTCGAAAATGATAAATTGTTTATCTATATGTCAAATGCTCTCGTCAAATGTCAAATGTTTGTTTTCGGCCCGTATGACGTCACAGCACAGATAATCTATAGACTAATATGGCTGTAAGCGTTTTCGCCTGTTAACGAAAACTAAACCTTTAAAATAAAGTTTTGCGGTTTTGTAGGTCCTAAAAAAATATGGGAATATTTTTTTTCATCTAATCGGACAATAATTAATAACTTGAGACCTACTTTAAAACAGAGTCAACTAGCCTATTCAATTGAATTAATTGCGATGGCTTGCCAATAATGTCAGAATTTGAGTTATACAGATCCACGTACAGAATGAGAAACGCAGCGCTCAAATCTATCGACGAACGAGATTGCACATGGTTGGTATTATAAATACTACTATTACATTGAATAGAAGAAATGGACATCTTACCAGACCAAGACGGCGTCAATTTGGCAAACTAGGGGCCCTAGCCAAGATGCAAACGCCCCTAACGTTTTTCTCTTCTATCGCTCAAAATGTATGCGATGACAGTCGATCACGTGCTTTATCGAAACTCACGAGAATGTCATCCCATACATTTTGAGCGATAGAAAAGAAAAACGTTAGGAGCATTTGCATCTTGGCTAGGGCCCCAGAACCACTCTGTTTTGTAACTTCGATAGTTATTATTTTCATTATTATTCTTGATATTTATTTAATTTCTGCTGGTTATGGTTTATAACAGACATAATAAAGTAAAATAGCTAAACATTATAAAAAACCTCACATACGGGTGCCGCTGGCAGAGGCACCTAATAATATATTTCAGTGGACAATCTCACACAAATTGACCTAGTCCCTAACTAAGGTCTAGGCTTGTACTAGACCACGATAAACATACTTCTATAGAGAAATACATACTTAAATCCATAGAAAACATCCAAGACTCAGGAACAAAATATTAATTACACAAATATCTGCCCTTACCGGGATTTGAACCCAGGACCGCTGGCTTCGCAGGCAACTCCCAACTAGGCCAACGTGTCGTCGTGTATGTTAAAATGTTAATCCATCATTTAAGTATATTAAAATATGGACCTCATTTCCTTCAAATAAAATAAATTAGCATCAAATTACACTGGAATGAAAAAAGAAACTAAACTACCTACATACATATATAAATAAAATCACTCCTGTTTCCCAGGGGGGTAGGCAGCGAACACTTCTTTGCACCTGCTACGATCCTAACAAATCTCTTTCGCTTCTTCCACATTCATACATTGAGTCATGCATGCATGTCAGTTTCGGGTACCTACTTAAGATTCGGCCATTTTGCAGAATTTGTCCAATTTGGTCGCTGCTGGTGGGCCCAGGAGGGCTAGCCCAAGTTGTCCGCAACTGATTTGTCGCTCGGATTCTTTCTAGTCTAAAACGATGCCGACGCACTGAGCGACAAGCGAGAAAATACAAGTTGTGCTACCCGTGCAACAGCAGCATTGCCTCTTTGAACAGCAAGGCTTTATTCTTTGGAAAAAGTAGCTGCCAGCCATCTGGCAAACGTCAGTGAAGTTCGAGGATATCTCTTTAAAGAGTACTCTCCGGGCCCCTGGGGCCCAAGATTCTTAACTTGCAACGGCACAAACATGTAGCCATAAATGAAATTAAAGTAACTATTTTAATTTGATTTCGGTTGAATGTGTGCTCCATTGCCTTTTTCATACCATAAAGAAAAAAACAGTTATCATCGTACATGAAAACCTTTGGTGAACTCTAATCAGCAAGCCGCGCGGCCAGGGTTCGGTGACCATTGTTTCGGAGGTTGACAACCTTCGAACGTCATATATGCATTGCGTTGCGTCTACATGTGGCATCGTAACTCCCGAACGCGTGAGTTGATTTTGACGACACGTTGGCCTACTTAGTTGGGAGTGACCCTGCCTCCGAAGCCAGCGGTCCTGGGTTCGAATCCCAGTAAGGGCAGATTTGTGTGATGAGCGCGAATATTTGCTCCGGAGACTTGGATGTTTTCTATGTTTTTAAGTATATATTTCTCTATACTGGGTGTTCGGTAGAGGGTTGTTCAAGCTTCAGGGACTAACTCTGTAGGTCATACTCATTAACTATTACTATGCGACCAACATCTAAATCGCGAAAAAAACAGCTGTTCCATACATTTCGGCGGTTGTGCTCTGAAAGATTGTATGGAACAGCTGTTTTTTTTCACGAGGGTAGGGTATTCAAAATGATTGTTAAACACTGCTTGACAGTAATGGCGTCCAAGTAAGAAATTATACTTTTGGGTTAGATGTAATAAAATATAAAATAAGCTTTTTTCTTTTTTATATGAACAGGTAAGGACTTAATATTATGATATAATGTAACTTCTTACGACCCTATTTTGATTGGTGAAAATGATGATAAAACATATTTCCGGCTCACTGGGTTAGGCATTTTTAAAAAAAATTGGTAATCCTCGTTCATGGTGTAAAGTGTTTCAACTGTTAGTAAATATAAGGACCTCGTTGCCTGAAATGAAGATTTTACATTCTCTTGTCGCATAACACTGCATCAATAACCAACAGCTTTGAAACGTTGATCGTACGCATTTACTGGTAGTATATTCACTATTTATTTACGCATTCATTGATTGTGTCAATCAGAACGTTAAGTGTTGACTTAGTGAGTGCGTCAGTCTGAATATAACCGCGGTAAGTACTTATTGATTCTTGAAGAAAGAGCATTTGCATTTCTTTTCATTTCTATTTTAATGAAATTTTTGTATTGACGTCACAGTTTTTAAGCGTTGTTCTCTTTTGATAGGTACGTGTAGGTAAACAATTGAAGTATAAGGACCTGGGCCTCTATTCTACTGCGTTATAACGTAATCGCGTTTGACGTGTTTTACAATCGTTTATGTAGAGTCACAGTCGCCATGTTGTAAATGACATAAGAGTTATCAAAACGTTGACAATACGGAAACACGGCATAGACGATATCGTTATTACCGTGTGGAATCCCAGCCCTGTTGTAGGTATGTATGTAGTTGTAACACATCTGTATAGACCGTTTGACATTCCAACTATAGGTAAGTACAACGGTCCTTTACTTAACTTTTTCACCTATACGCAGTCTAAAAACCGTCACGTTGACTAAATTAACTCTTAATAAAAGAGGTTTTAATTCTATACAGAGTATAAATAGACTTATACCCTTTTTCACCTTAGCCTCGGAGGAATTTTAGTGAAAATAACTAGGGCTACGGATAAAATAAACGCTCTTTGTAATGTATGCTCACTTTTCAACGTTTCTTAAATAAACATTCGAGCATCATCAGTTGTGGATGCAATGACTTCATTTACAGTCTTTTCATTGATCAGTTGCGAGTAAATAAATAAATGTATCTAGACAAATCAATCAACAACTACGGACAAAAGTGATATAAAATCGAGGAGCAAATTCACATAAATAGATATAGCCCCAAACTAAGCTCTAGGCTCGTACTAGAGTCGCCATATTAAAATGAGACCCCATTATCTCAAAAACACTTTTTAATTTACCTTCTTACAAACTAATTCGCTGTCATATTTACTTTTTACTAAAGACTAGAGATAATAAGCGTTCGTACCGATAACAACGTGCGAGCAGTTTGGACAACCGTAACACTCTAATTTTATATTTAATTAACCAAACTCGCGCACACGTTTGCTAGGAGATAAGCGAGGAAAAATGATGGCGGATGAGTAAGGCACCGTGCTCGAATAAATAAGCAGTGTCGTTGGGGAGACCTCTGTTATCGACGCCGAGATGCGGAGAGCACCCGCGCCGCACTTTCGTAACTCGGCTCGTTTCACAACACGACATTTACAACACAGGTTTTCGAAAACCCAAAAGCCCACGGATAACCTTCCAGTGTCCAGTCAAAGTAAGTGCAGTGCGTGGACCACATATTAAACGACGGCTCTTTCACTTTTTCTGACTCCCTTTTGAATGTCATGCGGTAACATGAGCGGACAAAGTTGCGCTGAACTCTTCAACTCAAAGACGCATCTCACGAACGATGTGAAAAAGAAATCGTGGAAAGAAAAATCCAAGGGAGCTCTGAAGGACATCAAGAATTTATGGCGAGAAATTACTGTGGAACCTTGTTTGTTTATTTACATGCTATGCACGGCGCTATCCTCCTTCGCCGTACAGAATATGCACTTGGAAAAATCTTGCCTTGTCAACCTGAATTATGGCTCTGAAATATGCGAAAGGATCCGTCTACGGAACGTCACGGGACTCAAAGAAGAAACGAAACAAATTGAAACATTAGTTGCGAAGGTAGTTGCGTGGAAGTTCCCGCTTCAGACGGCTATTCCCGCCGTGTTGGTACTTTTTGTTGGTGCTTGGAGTGACAAGAATAAGAAACGAAAAGTATGCATTTTGTGTCCTATGATAGGGGAAATTGTTGCTAATATTGGATTACTTTTTGCCACATATTTTTATTACGAAGTTTCTTTGTCAGCGACTGTGCTTATCGAAGCGCTTCCCGCTGCGTTTTCTGGCAGCTATATCATAATCTTTATGGGGATGTACAGTTTTATGGCTGACAGGACATCTGTGGAGAACAGGACTTTCCGTTTGGGAATTGTGACGATCTGCGTTAGCCTGGGGACCCCGATGGGAACAGTGTTAAGTGGAGTGCTTTTAAGAGTGTTGGGTTACTACGGTATTTTTTCGTTGCTTATCATCTTACATAGTGGCTCTTTCTTATACGGCCTACTCAAACTCGAAGATGTTGTAAAAGTCGACGATAATCCTAGTGAAGTAAATACAACTGATAATAGATTTAAAAGAACAGTGTGTGACATTTTTAGTCTTGTTGTAAATACTTTAATGGTAGCTGTTAAACCAAGAGCATTTAGCGGCCGGGTGGAAATTTTCTTGATACTTGGACTGTATATCATCATGGTTGGGCCATTATATGGTGAGTAATATGATCAATATAATATCTAATAGGTAAGAAAAACTAATGGTTATATTTAAGCTGATTGATTAGCATAAAAGGTAAGGTACTTTAAATTCGAGTTGAGGTCATTTATCTATGCTCTACCGATGCTCTTACGTCAAAGGGAATCACCGTGAGGAAACCTACACATGGAAGTAACTGAGTGTGTAATCATGATCTGATCAGTCTAGTTCTCTTGACACTACACTTCTTTTTTATTAAAATCCATGACGGTTATTTTGTACGTGATTTCGCATTGAACAAAGACAAATATTTTTCAGTATTGTTTTCGTTATTCAAGCAAATGTGTTCGAGTTTGTTTAATACGAGTAAACTGTTTAATATTCTAAAGTAGCAGTTAGTTGCTCTGTTCTTCTCGGTAAACCCATATTGATTATGACATTCTTTGGAAGCAATATGTCACATTTTAACATATTTATCCATGGTAAAAAAGCTCAGAATCAGCGTTTTCTATTAAAATTTCCTTAAATATTTTTTATAACTTTGAAACTTACGATCCACATATTTACGTAAAATCACATGCAATCACAGTGAAATATACTTTCTATAACAAAACTTCGTAAACTGGTGTTAATAAACTCTACCAAATTTTATTTAAAAAACGTAAACCGGATTTGAATGCAGGAACGATAAATTGTGAAAGACATTATTGCCCATTAAACTAGACTCTAGTTTTAAAACAGCATCCTAAAACAACAGTATGAAATATGCATTGGAATTTCCAAAAAAATATTCTTTTTAGTTGCATTAATCAGTACTTGTAGGTAGGCTTGTAGACGAACTTATCCTTTCCAAGATAACCAATGTTTACTACCGAATCGTGACAAATGGTATCATAATTTCATTATTTTATGAAAATGGCTTTGTTTTAGTGGTCCTTTGAACCGGCGGCTGTGTCAATTGTACGCTTAAAATAAGTATTCGGACGGTCTAAAGTATTCAACAATAATAACAAAAAGCAAAAAATTCCGACTGCATGTTTTGATTATTTATTACATCTACAAATGTAAGTTACCTACCATTTATATATTTATTATTCCGCCATATTATTTTTTGTTTTAATTTTAGTACCCAGTGGCGTTCACAACGTTAAGACAAATCTAACAACACCTCGCTTGTTAAAATCAGCCCATCTACGAGGGAAAGAACCATGCATACATACATACTCGTACAAATCCAAACCATCAATCACCCTTCTCCTTCGGTAGTCAGGTAAAAACACATATTTGGAAAAAATACGAATATTTTAAACATTTACTCATATTATGTAGTACGAATATTGTAGACGTGTGGAAATAAGAAAGGATTTTAGAAATTCATATCGCAATCGCGTATGAAGTCGAGGGTACGTGGTGCTTTGTATGACTAATTAATTTACAGTTTTAGCTTACATTGTCGCTTAACTATCGTACTTAAAAACATAAACTAACTGCGACAATAAACCAACAACATAGCTAAATTATCCTTCTTATTGAAAGCGAGAATTCACACTTTTACGACACAATTTATACTAGAACGTTCTTTTAACCACTCTTGCGCACATGTTCAATCTAGGTGACTCGGCCCCGTATGGTTGCGAGCAAGGCCTTTTGCAATAAATGCCAACGTCCAACACGTAATGCTACAGCTGCACAGGATAATCAACACGTTTTCAATTTACTTGTGAGCAAACATCTTTACTTTAATCGACATTTCAATTTTATGGCAAGCTATTTTTTGCGTCAAATAGGAGATTTCTGAATATGCTATGTTAATTCATAAAGGCGCAGCGTTAAGAGGCCTCGTGTGATAAAGTTGCAAGTGTTCCGCGATCTGAATCTCATTAAGAATAACATCAGTTTGTCTGTTCTTTGAACATATTAAACGTGATCATATCTTCTTGAGACTGTTAAGCGTGAAAACACTATAAGAACAAAAATCATCGACAGTTATATTTATCAAACATGACACCTTTTTCGCATGTTTTTGGTTGTATCTTCAAAACAAAAAGATCTTTTACGATGATTTGAATTTGACTACCATCAAGGCGCGCGCAAATTATCTCCATCTCACGTTTTTCGCGCGGAAGTACATAAAGCCCACTCTTTTGATTTTGTGTGGGCGTGGCAGCATATGTGGCCGCTTAAAGACTTCCACAGACTATAAACGTACTATAAATTCATTTTATTTAAAGTATGCTTTGTCACTTTCTGTCAGATGCAAATTTATGTCACAATGACAGATATGGACAAAGCATATTTTAGCTGTTGTGAATGAATAAGAGAGCAGTTTACCTCGGTCTGACAGTCCAAAATCTGTGAAGAAATGTATTAAACCGAAATAAGAACTGTTAGTCTGTGTTCTAATACAATGAACTGATAGGTCAAAATCGGCTTTTGACCAGTCAGTTCATTGATGGGCGCTTTTAAAATTATACGATCAGCCTTATAGCTGCACACTTTAGTGCTTTGTAACTTTGACGTCATGATTGAACTGCTGCACTAACCTATCAAATGCGTTAGAGCGACAAGGTACAAAGGTGTGCAGTTACAGTGGCTAACTATACCGTCCATGGTAAATGCCAAGAACGGTAAATTAAAAGCATCTCTATAAAAATTTCGAAGCTAGCGTTCCCAGGTTCTATTCCCGGTAAGGGCAAAAGTGTGATCAGCGCGTATTTGTATTTGTTCCTGTGTCTTGGATGTTTTCTATGTAACGCATTATTTATTTATCTATACAAGTATGTTTATCATTATCTAGTACAAGCCTACAGCTTAGTTTGGGACTCTAGAGGTAGGTATTTATTTACTGTTACATAATTTATACATTCAGATTTAATTTTACGGTCATTTCATACTTTATCGTGACGTAAAAACCTGCCGTGCCTATTTTTTTTTTTTTTTTTTCATTTATTTAGGAAAACAAACAGCCACATCAATAAACCATACTAATGCGTTTAACAATAACATGTTAGTAAAAGTGTGACCAACATCGTTTACCACAAATTAACAAAGGTAGATTTAGGAGCGTATTGAGCGTTTACGATGTTTAATTTTATACAATACGATGCATGTAAGACGTAAACGCACACACACAGACACACACAAACACACACACACACACACACACACACACACACACAAAAATACACATTCACACGTACACAGTAACAGTTAAGTAGGAATATAATGAATTGAAATGCTATGATTTAGAATACAAAATTAGGTTTGCTTTTTCTGTCTTTCTGCGAGTGTTACCAAAATACATTTTCTATATGAATTAGCACTGTGAGCAAATATGTCTATGTTATTAAATAAGTTATTATAATTGTCAAGTTAAGTTATTACAAGTCTTCGTAAAGGAGCGCGCTCGCCGGCGTTAGTGCGACAGCGATCCGTCACGAATAGTCGGTGAGGACGCACACTGCGTTGACTATTTTTGAGTGTTTTGCTATCCCTATGCTACTCCTTTTTAGCAAATCCGTGTGATATAAATACATATAAATATTTCACAAAAATGGGTCCTTGGGTACCTATTCGACCATATATGATTTAATTTACGCAGTTACCTAAATGTAAAGATCTTCTTACGAGGTTTTCCTATAGCGTAAGCACATCACATGCCCTAGCCAAGATGCAAACGCTCCTAAGGTTTTTCTTTTCTATCGCTCAAAATGTATGAAATGACAGTTGACGTCCTGGTTTACCTGGACTTAACGCACGAGAATGTCATCCCACACATTTTGAGTCAATGAAATTGCGGCGTCTGGGACTCAAACTTAGTACCTTGTATTTTTAAATTAGCGCCAAGTCATTTCAATCCAAAATATCGAAGTTTAATTTTGATGTTATAAGGATACGTTTGCTAGTGGCTATTAACAACTTATTAGATATTTAATATATTCATAATCTGTACGATCAAAGCAAAGTGTCATGCAAAATATTATAGCCATATAAAAAAACGGTCAAGTGTGAATCGGACTCGCGAACCAAGGGTTAACGTACCGCCTCACTCAGATTTGACCAGTTATTATTTTTTGTTTTTCTGTACGGTTTGCACTATTATATTATAACTCCAAGTTTATTACAGTAAAATAAATGAATATAAAAAAAATCTTTCTTGTATAGGGGTTACGGTTGTAAACAAGGAACCCTTATAGTTTCGCCATGTTCGTCTGTTCGTCTGTTTCTCTGTCCACGGTTTAACACAGGGACTCTTGGTACTACAAGACTGTTATTTGGCATAGTTATACATTAAAATTACGCCGGCAAAGTTGTAAAATAGATCTTGAAATCTCCTTCTTCTTGATCTAGAGATTTTTCTAATATAGTCAAGGACTATAATTGTTATGCCACTATAGAACCCTGTCATAATGTCAGTGTCAACCCTCATGAAAGAAAACTAAAATTAATGATTAACGCTGTCATTATGACAAGGTTCCATAGTGGCATAACAATCAAAGTCCTTGACCGTAGCTCCCGTGTACACGTTAAATCGTATCTATTACGTTTCAAAAGATACAGCTCTTTGAAGTTACGACAGACGGACGGCAGATAGATAATCTTTTGCATATGGAACCCTAAAAACAGGTATGTAAATTAAACTATAGGCCTCAAAGATGAAGGTGAAGTTTGAAACCAATACACACCGGGTCACGCGATAAAGTTTCAAAAGCGAAATGGATTTACACTCCTTCTTTAGTGAGAAAGTGATGTTGACATCATAGACCAAAACAGGATCACGATTGTTCAACGTCTAACCCTGTAATCATCAAAAAATAATAGGTATAAAGAAGGGAAAACGAAAGTTAAGTAGAGGAGAGAGCGCCGCCAGTGGCCTAGTGTGACTTTGGGTGTCGACTCGTGATTGAACGGTCCCTACTTCGAACTCCAGAGGTGGCCATGAGTTTTAAACTGACTTCAAAAAAGGAAGTTTTAATCTTGGACCGTATGTATTTTTTCTAAATTAGTTAAGACCATTATTATCTGATATGCTCTTATGGTAAAGGAAAACATAGTGAAGAAACCAGCATATTCAAACAGCTGTCTGGAAGACGGGTGCCTAATTATAGGATTTATCGGTGTCCCGTGTGGTTGCCGGGTTAGAATAGTGCCACTCCATGTCTTATCGTGGATGTTGTAAGAGGCGACTAAGGGAATAAAGGCTTGTAGTACTGTTAGGCGATGGGCTTGCAACCTGTCACTAATACACTAGTAAACATCTTAGCCTACTTGTGCAAAATGTCATTAAAGAATTATAAACGAGTATTTTTAGATTTGTTATGTATGTATGTATGTTGTGTATCCGAAACGGTTAATGTGTATTATTGTGTATCTACTTATCCTCATGACGCCCACTTTACTACAAACAGGGAGATTTTGTAAGTGAGAATTTAGATCTAACTGCAAGGAAATAATGTCCAATTATTAATCTATTACCTTTGCTCTGAAATACGATTTACAACTTTGAAACAAATAAAAATGAACTTTGTAGCCGCTAATTTAAAGTATAAACTAAATTGCTTTGATTATATACTTCCTACAGAACACCGGGTCTTACGAGTATTACAAGATAACCATAACATAAGACAGCGACAGAAAATTCGCCGGTCAAGAATTCCTTGAAATATTTGATAATAATACTAGGCGCTGATTTGTATAAAATTAATTTGACGACACGCTAGCCTAGTTGGTAGTGACCCTGCCTTCGAAGCCAGCGGTTTATTTAAGTATGTTTATCGTTGTCTAGCACCCATAGTACAAGCCTAGAGCTTAGTTTGGGACTAGGTCAATTTGTGTTTGACTGTCCCCTGATATTTATTTATTTATTTAAGTATATATTTCTAACTAAGTTTATCGTTGTCTAGTACCCATAGTTCAAGCCTAGAGCTTAGTTTGGGACGAGGTCAAATTGTGTGACATTGTCCTGTGATATTTATTTATTTATTTAATTGAGCGATAAATGACTAAATTAGGCCGATTTCCCTAATTTATATAAACTAAGCTGATCGGTATCAAAGTACGTAACTTGTAATTGGAACCTAGATAAATTAGTCTAATTGATGACGCGTTGGCCTAGTTGGTTGTGACCCTGCTTACAAAGCTAGCGGTCTTGCGTTCGATTCATTCGGGCCAATATACAATACAATACAATACAAATACTCTTTATTGAAAACCAAAAATTAAAAAAAAAAAAAACAGAACATGGAACAGTACATTTAAATCATAGGTATACAACAGGCGGTCTTACCGCTAAATAGCGGTCTCTAAATCTGGTCGGTAAATCTCTTCCAGACAACCTTGTGAGGACACAAATTCATCGCAGGCGGTGTAAACTAATTCGTTTAGAACTCAAAGTAAATAACTACAAAAAACAATTAAATTATTTCAATTTTGAAATTAGAACTATTTATAAATAGACTAAATATAAATACATAAAGTAAATAATTTAATAAATACATACTAAATACATATAATTATACATCTATATAATATACACATACATACATCCTCCAAAACAGCCAAACAATGACAACAGACGAAGCATGAGATAGAACAAAGAAAAAAGTAAAGGAGATAATAGAAAAACTACGGAAGTGATAGAAAATTATCCTTTAGCTTGCTTTTAAAAATGGCAACAGACTTAGCACGTCGTACCTCCACAGGCAAAGCATTCCATAACCTTATCGCTTTGATGGTAAAAGAATTTGTGTAAAATTTTGAGGAGGAAAAAGGAACTGACCGGAGAAGGTTTTGGGACGCTCTAATAGATTTAAAATAATTGAATAATTGAATTGTGTGAGATGACCGAGAGTCGTATCGGCTTTTGAGTCTTTGATGTTTTCTATACTTATATATTTAATTGATTTATCTATATGTATAAGCAATAAAAGCATTTAACAGTTTCGCGGACTACAGCATTCGAATTTAGCAAACTGTGCCCAATAAGTGTGACTTTACTGTCCGTGGACGTCTTAATATCGCTGTCTTGACATAGTACAGTCAAGATCATTAATATAATACATCTTATAGAGACAACGCGTCATATAAATGTTTACATCGACCTTATTGCCAGTGGTATAGAGGTGTATATATACACCTTTATGCCACTTGCCTGTACAAGCTTAGTATGCGACGAGGTCATTTGTAGTGAGATTGCCATGAAAATCTCATTACAAGAAGCAGGCCTACAAATTATTAGGTTAGTTAAATGTATACCTTGAGGGCACATAATTTAGTATACTTACTATAATGTGTAACATTTTTCAAATCAAAATTTACCTATTTATATGAAGACCGAATATTTTGACCTTATCTATGCCCGATCAATTTTTCAACTTTTTGTAATAACTCACTGTAAAGATGCTGACGGACTCAAGTATTCACTCGTGCATTCCAGCGAGGGTGCTGATAGACTTGAGCATAATAGCGAAGGTGCTAATAGACTTGAATATTTACTGGGGCATTCTAGAGAAGGTGCTAATAGACTTGAATATTTACTCGGGCATTCTAGAGAAGGTGCTAATAGACTTGAGTATTTACTCGGGCATTCTAGAGAAGGTGCTAATAGACTTGAGTATTTACTCGGGCATTCTAGAGAAGGTGCTAATAGACTTGAGTATTTACTCGAGCATTCTAGCGAAGGTGCTAATAGTCTTAAGCAGAGCATTCTAGCGAAGGTGCTAATGTACTTGACCATTTACTCGAGCATTCTAGCGAAGTCTATCAGGACCATAAAATATATTGTAAAAAAATTAAGCCCTTAAGAAGTAGTGTTTATCTTTGCGTTTGAATTTTAAAACGGTCAATACGTGACCTATTTAACCAAGTTTCTTTATAAACAATGCGAAGGTAAGCGGATAAATTGCAGAAAAACTCTTTATCATAGGTCTACGACCGTTCATTGACGACCTTCACTTCAAGACCACTCGGTGGTAAAAGAGAACAAAATAAATAAAAAAATAAGTTAAATTTGTTTACAGAATGCATTGAGGATTTCTGATTTAGTAATTTTATTACATATAAAATTAATATTGCTAGAGATAAACAAGAAGAGTGAATCAAATATAAGGCTAAAATAAATTAATTAATCGAATTGGTACAAAGCTTAAAAATAATGATGACTCATCCTATTTAAGTTGCTTTGTGGTTGCTTGAATTATACACATACGTAACATTACGCCTTCATTCCCAGAGTGAGGTAAGCTACAGGAATACCAACAACTCTAAAAAGACTTGTTTATTCTATAACCACAGTTTGCACAATCAGGCCAAGAAGTTTACTAGTGTATTAGTGACAGGTTGCAATCCCATCGCCTAACGGCACTGCAAGTACTTGAATTACGTAAGTAATTTAAATTTGTTTATGACCGATGACCATCTGACGAAAAAAGGGATCTGAGACCCATAGACATTTGCATTCTCATGACTGCTATCCTACGACAAATTCGTCAAATCTACGAGCCTCATATCACATGTTGCTACTGCATACCTTATCGTATTCTTCACCACATTTTGTACAGAACCCTCGGCGCGTGAGTTTGACTCGCATTTGACCGACTTTTTATTCTTACTTTAAGTTATGTCTGATAAAAGTGAAAAGTCTGAGAAGCCGCTGCGTCCTACTTATTCTGACATAATCCAGTAAGGAGAAAGCGAATTTAATTGTTTAAAGCAAGTACAGTTCAAAAATTTTGATTTTTATGTACTCTTTGTTTTATTTTTATTTATCTTACACGATATAAATATCCTTAGCCAATATTCTTTCTCTGTATGAAATTAGTTTTAACTAATAAACACAGCTCCAAGAACTAAAAAACGTAACTCTTATAAGATGACCTTGTTGTCCGTCTATAAAGCCTAAAGCAACTCTAAAACGGTTGAAATTGTCTGGCTAAAATATTGTATATTTATGTATGTATTTATGGATGTAAACTCTTTATTGCACAAAAAAAAAGAACAATTACAAGAAATTTCGTACATAAACTTAAGAATGTACAATGGCGAACTTATCCCTATTTATTGCATTAAGTACTTAAAAATTTGAATCTTTGAAATTAAGCCCGCAACTTCGTCTGCACTTCCGTTAAAATGACAGATTATAAGTGTGGCATTGTCCCGTGATATTTGTTATTTTATTATTCTATATGTTTTACCTCGCAAAAGGTCGGGTATCCACAATTTTTGTACAATAATATGTACTATATAGTGCCCGGCCATTGTGAAGTAAATCCTGACATCTGTCATTCCAGTACAAATTATAACCTCAAACCTTCTTCTTCTTCTTCTTCTTTTTTATTAATGGCGGTCCACCGCGATGTACGCAGTGATTTCGCCAATGTCAAGTGAGTAGAGTAAAACAGTAAACAGAATAAATCAAAATCAAAAGCCGGACATCTTTCAATCGGCCATCTTCCCTCCCCGAAGGTTACCGGAAGCCAACCTCAAACCTGACTTCTTATCGGCCGGGAACTATAGTTACTCGTAGGTCCTTTATTAAAAAACAAACCTTCCGGTGCTCCCGCTAGCTTGGCTATATTGACAAAACAACGCACATTCCGACGTATTTTAAGTTTTTATTTAAATACTAAGTAACAACACCAATGTTCGACACTTTTAGCTGACATGCACCAGTAATCGACAGAAGCTTTTAATTCAAAGATCATAGGGTTATAAATTGATTGTTGCAAAACAAATGAATAACTCTTATCTTCTTTGAATATATTCAAAGACACTGACTCTTATAAGAGTCAGTGTCGAGCATTGGTCCTTTGTCGAGTACTGGTGCCGTTACGGTTACCCAACAAACTTTGTCCTGTCATAAATATAAAAAAACATCTAATTGTAAATCTAAACTATTCTCGGATCCACTTGAACACTCGCAAAAAATTACATCAAAATCAGTCCAGCCGTTTAGGAGGAGTTTAATTACAAATACACGCACAGAATATTTATTGTGTATGATATATATAAAGATATCCTAAACTTTGTGTTTAAAAGCAAATGCGCTACAATTTGGTTTTTCAATCAATCGTATAATATACCTAATAGTTAGATACTGAGATACGACGAACCACGTTGCTATAAAACCCATGGTTTTAATATATACAGAGTGTCTCATTTAAATCGGTCAGTGTGGAAATTCTGAAACTATAAGACATACGAAGATCTGTTGTAAGGAACCATGTCATCGATTTTAATAAGAAGAAAAACTGCATTCATACATTAAAAAGAAACCTGTACTCAGCTCGGGAATCTAACCCAAGTGTTTTGTAAAAATAAACTTACTCTATTTCCATTTAGATATCGATTTTGTAGATCTTAAGCAGTAAAACAAACACCTACTAAAATAAATTAAATTAAAGTATGCGAAAACAATGCATTTATTCCTTTTAGACATCATCTTTCATAGAGCCATTTACTGCTTTAGACCTACACAATCGATATCTAAATAGAAATAGTATACCTAAGTTTTTTTTTCAAAACAACTGGGTTCGATTTCCGAGCTGAGTACAGGTTTTTTTTAATGTATGAATGCAGTTTTTCTTCTTATTAAAACCGATGACATGGTTCCTAAGAACAGATCTTCGTATGTCTTATAGTTTCAGAATTTCCCATATTGACCGATTTAAATGAGACACCCTGTATAATAAAAACAGAAAAAAACTATACATTTTTCGTCTTTATTTGTATAAACATGGCAGAGCCAGCGGCAGCACCCCAAGGTGATAACTTAGATCTTTAATAAAGGCCCGACCTTTTGCATTGTATGTACCCTTAATTCATACAAACTTACTTAACTGCAACGGGAATACAGTAATGAGAGAACAGGATGCGGAAAGTACTTTTTTTCATTGAGTCATAAATAATGTCACACGATATTCTTTTCAAAGAATTAATGATACTAAAACCGGAGGGAAAACCATTTTTATAAAGTAGCTTGATTTTAACGCAGTTTTTTTTTCCCTGGATGACTGCGATTGAAAGGTACGAAAGAACTTTTAAACCGATGACTCACATGTAATTTCGGATATTTAATCCCAATGTTTAATGATATTTATTTTGAAATAAACTAAATAATGATAGAGTAAGGAATGAAAACATCAGAGAGAAGTGTGGTCTGAAAGAAGATGTAGTGACTAAAATTGAAAAGGGCATGCTTCGATGGTTCGGTCATTTGGAAAGGATGGATGAAAAAAGATTGACGAAAGAAATTTACAGTGCTAAAGTGAGTGGAAGGGTCGGAAGGGGGCGCCCTAGGCGTACTTTTTTGAATCAAATCGGGGAAATACTGGAAAAGGGCCGAATCTTAAGTACCCGAAACCGACGTGCATGCATGACTCGATGTATGAATGTGGAAGAAGCGAAAGAGCTTTGTCAGGATCGTAGCAGGTGGAAAGAAGTGGTCTCTGCCTACCCCTCTGGGAAACAGGCGTGATTTATGTATGTATGTATAAACTAAATTGTTACAATAAGCAACTAAAACACTTTAAATTACTTAAATATAAACTTATTACCATACAAAAAAAAACTAGCTACTTACCAGCTAGCAGGGCTCGGATACCGGTAATTTTTTTAAACCGTTATTATGCACTTGACGCAAAACCTTTTCATTTCGGTTCCGTTCGCATAAACCGGTTTTTACCGGTTTTTGGAGGAACTTTTATAAAAAGTTCTATACAGCCGGTAACAAGCCAAAACATAAATTTATATTATATATAATATAAACATGATAAATTTATTCAAAACGTTCGCATTCCCTCGAAACGTTCGGAGCAAAACTGAAACAAACCGGTATAAACGTTTATTTTTTAAACCGGTACCAAGCCCTGCCAGCTAGCAGCATTTCCTCGCTTAATAGCAATGTTACGTTGGGCGAGGGAACTGCCAGCTCTTTGGTTACCCGTCTCATTAACCAAGCGTTGGTATAGCCCCGAAAAAAGCTTGTGGGCACTTTGACCTCCCGAGCTGACACTCTCGACACCGAAAGGTACAAAATGGTGCAGAAATCGATATTTTGTTTTTTCCTACTCCCGACCGCTGTTGCTGCTCCAGCGCTTTTTGTAATTTGAAGTTAGAATTTGTACTGGGATGACATCTGTCCTTACCTTTATATATTGTAACTATAATCCGGTTTTAGAAAGGCCCGTCATTTGAGATGTCAAATCAAAGGGTGATGGGCAATTTTGTATGGACCCCGTCCCTCCCCTCCAACAGTAACGGGCTGCAGGTCTATATGTTCATCAGGACCCAATAAAAGACAAAATACTTATCTTCGTAGCAAAATCAATGGGAATTTTTTAATGAAAACAAAGGGCCAGGCAAGGCAAATCATCTACATACGTGTTAATTTTCAAACAAATTCCATAGTTGCATACGATAAGATTATGATTTTTCAAGAAAACCCCATACATATGGTGATCGTCGCCATAGAAAAAATACATAATATTGCCAAGATCTATAAACTGGCACATGTTTCATCCCTGTTGGTGGGTGGGGACATTTTTACCCATCGTCCTTTTAGTAACTTCATAATTTTTTGACATTCCTGATCGAAATTTGATCTAATGGATATTTATAAAACCCAGCCTATACCTATTTCACCATACGATTTTAACCACTTAACAGACGATTAGAGCGTTAACAGTTGTCAAAATGTAAGAACTAACAATCGATTAACAATGTTTTAATTTAACAGTGTATGGTGATATTGGTACTTAGTTTGTTGTTTTATCTGACAAAAGCGGGTGGGCCTTTCTTGTGTGGGTAGGTGCCCGTGTAGCTGTCGTAACTTTGCTTACACGTCGCTGGTCTGGTCGGGTTAGTAGTGTGCGTGTCTACACGGATTACAAATACGAGTAGTGCCAAAACAACTGTATGAGATGAGATCTTTGGGCTGTATTAATAAATTGATTTTGGCTAAGATGGTGGTCTCAGGATGCGTCTGAAATGTAAAGCAGCCTCAAGTAACGTCTTTTATTGGTTGTTTTTTAAGGTGAATGAACTTGACCCGCAGACATTTTTTACAGCCATATAAAAGTGGTTTATGACGACTGTACACGAATCAAGTCAAATCCCTCAATAAATAAGGTATTTAAAGTTGAAAAATCCAAGATAATGCACCTATCATCACTACGTTAAAACTTTTGTGTTTATAAGAAGATAAGAAAAAAGTATTGAAGTAGATAAGAAAAGAGAATATTGTCTTTAGTTTTCTTTTCATTTATTTGTTTTAGTAGGCACTTGGTACTAAATTTTGTGATAAAAAAATTATTTCTCATGCATATAAGAAAATTTTAGTCGCCTGTATCTCAGGAACCAATCAAATCTACCAAGTCATGATAGTTCGTTATATGTGAGACAATTTTTCAAATTTTTATTACTTGTAATTTTGACTTCTATTATTTTACACATATTTCTTAATTTAACAAAAAAAATACACAGATAGAAATAACATGTACATAATAATTTTTAGGAGCTATCCTGATGTGACGCCAAAAAGTTAAATAAATATGCCTTTGCTATACTTGTAGAGGCAGTAAATACCCGAAAAAAAATCTTTCAACATTTTGTTTTACAGCTTTCACAGCTTTATCAGCTTAATTAATTCCTTGTAGACTACGGAACCCTAAAAAAGAGCAAGTAAATTATCTCTAAAACGTCTCTGAGTAAGGCAAACGTCTTAAAAGTAATCATCTCTCCATTCAAATGAAGATACGTTTACTTGAACTACGTAATCCAAGCATTTACGTCATTATGATAATCGTAACTAATGGCACATGAATAATCTAAGCTGATCTAAAATTGTAATTTCGACCTAAATACCGAAATAATTCGCTAAACGAAACGCAAGTTGTGGAAATTCGACAAGTAACTACTCAGTTATAATTATAAGTGTAGGTTATTTTGTATGTCGCAATGTAACATTTTGTTAACAGTTCGAGAAGTTAACTAGAACTAGATCAGTAATTAACGTAGGTAGGTAATATCTACGTAATCAGCTGCTACATTTCTCACTACCTTGCCTCGTTATGAATGGGTTATGGTTGTGGAACCTCATGCAAGCCTTTACCGGTACCCTTAACATGAGTTGCAATTACCGTACTTGTTAACGAGTCGAATGCTCTGTCCCTCACAGTATTGTAGTAGAGCGAGAGGGACAGAGCATTAGAATCTCTAGCGAGTATCGTAACTGTACCTTATCTTATCTTATCATACAGGTGGGCGCTTTAGGTACACTTCGACCCCTTTAGGATCTTTTGTGCAATTACCAGAGATAGAAGTTTTTGTGGCGCGAATAAAATTGTCCTAGGGACTTCCGAACGATAATCACTACATAGTATAAAACAAAGTCGCTTTTTCTGTCCCTATATCCCTATGTATGCTTAAATCTTTAAAACTACGCAACGGATTTTGATGCGGTTTTTTTTAATAGATAGAGTGATTGAAGAGGAAGGTGTATATGTATAATACTTTAATCCGGAGCGAAGTGAGGGCGGGTCACTAGTATTTTATAAATCGATAAATTGTACTTTCTTATGACAGTTGCATGTATGACTATGAGATAACGTATAATATGAACATGCAATTTCCATACACCGTAACTCAAAACTTAAAAGTGGCATAAAGCATAATGATAAAAATAAATGATTATCTATTTACAATATTTTTAAATTTGAGCCTTTTCCATGTTTTTTTCGAAAACTGATACGGTATTATATTAGAATATACTATTATGCTAGACAATGTCATACAATTTACCTAAATATGCGTTTGTTGCAAGGCACTCTAGTTTAAATTTATTTTGTATGCAAATCGTTTGAATTGCATCCATGGTTCATCAGCATTTTAGTTAATTTCTATTTAATTCGGTGAACGTTAACTATCTATTATGACACTTTATAAAAAGTATTTGAAACAGTTATCGATACATTTAATATCGGAAGGAAGTCCCTAGTCAATTGTCATTTTTGCCGCAAAAACTTCTATGTCTGGAATTACCCTCTTACACACTCAGCTGTTCGAATGTGCAGGTTTCCTCACGATGTTTTCCCTTCACCGTAAGAGCATCGGGTAATGTACTTAAGTTAGAAAACTCATTGGTATATGGTGACCGCGGGGGTTCGAACTTAGTACCTTACGATCACGAGTCGACCCTCCACCAGGCCACCAGGCCACCGACGCCCCTTATCGTAACTGCAACTCATGGTAAGGGTACTGGTGAACGACTTTATTTAGAGCGTTTATTTCTTACGATCATAAGGGACGGCAATATCCGAACGTGTTGAGCGAGACAAACTACAGGGTGACTTCAAATTGGTAATACAAAACACTTGATTGTGGCTTAGTTAATGCCACACAGTATAATACATTAACTCCTTTGTTAAAATTAACTGTATTTAATTAACGCAAATTTTCAAAGAAAACAAATAATTAAAGTCCCAAAGTGTGGTTACACTACATTTACAATACAATCTTATTTTCTTTGATAAGTGACAATTACTAATCAAAACACGTTTTCTTCATAAATTGCGACAGGTGACGGATAACCAAAGAGGAAAGTGTTCATTTCAAATTCTTTAAACTTCTTTGTTAATTATTATGGTAGGATAACCATGTTCAGCCAACAAAAATAGGATAATTTTTTTTTTTTTTAAAAAAATACTTTTGATTATATTAAAAGTATGAGACTTAATTGAGGGGTTAAGTTTAGGGGAAATGTGTGTAAAACATTGATTTTGTATTACCAATTTGAAGTCACCCTGTATATTGTAACAAGTTAAGTAAAGTTGACTGATGTCGGATAGGGGCGGACTGACCCCTGAGCATTTTTTTTATGGCAATTAGAAGGCACATTAGCACTCAGGCCACCTGGGCTCTGTTTTATAAAGCTAAAAATTACAAGCGGAAGTCTCTTTCCAACTCATGCTAGAAAGAGACTTCCGCTTGTAATTTTTAGCTTTATAAAACAGGGCCCTGATGGTAAGTGGGATCTGAGGCCCATAGACATTAGAATTCTTAAGACTGATATCCTAGGACTTCAAATGTCGATAACCTTGAGTACTAAGATGGAATGCCTGTAGGCTAGTAATTTCTCCGATTATTGTATCCCCATACAGGACCACAACAATGCGAACACTGCTGCGTGGCGGTAGATCAATGAATATAACAAGGAATTGCGTTTCTACTCAAATCAGCAATAGCTCGGGTTGAAAATGATTTTATAATTTTATTTAGATTTTTTCATTTTTTATGTTAAGGAGAAGGCACAGGCACACAAGCCACGTGATGTAAGTGGTTTTTTTTTTTTTTTTTTTTTTTTTTTTTTTTTATGTTAAGGAGAAGGCACACGAGCACTGCACTCATGCCACCTGATGGTAAGTGAAATCTGAGACCCATAGACATTTGAATTCTCAAGAGTATAATACTAAGACCTCAAAATGCGTTGCCAAACCTGAGGACTACGACCGGCCTCTATGCTAGTAATTTCACCGGTTGTCTTATCCCCACACCGGAACATAACAATGTGAACACTGTTGCTTGGCGGGTGGTTAGTGGATAAGATGGTGGTAGCGATCCGGACGGACCCAGGGTCCTACCACCACTAAACATATAGAGCAGCAGATTACTACTTAACAGATCTATTTTATGCCCCCGTAAAAGCCCATGTTGCAAATTTAATCGAAATCATTAGAGAACGTGATTATCAAGATATTATTATTATGCAAATTAATAGTAGGATAAGGAAGGGGGAACCAAAAAGAAGTTAATGATTTAATTTTCAAAAATACGTCGAAATATAAACGAATAAAACCACAATTATCATTGTATACATATTACAGACAAACTCTTATTAAGGAAGCTAGCAATTTCAATTTCAAATCATATGCAAAGGTTTTTTCTACAATGGCGTTTTCCTAGAAAAATGTAACAGCTTTTTTCACCAATGATTGTTCCGAACCATTTTAACCCTTTTTTTCGCAATTTTGAGCCCGTTCAACAAATTTTGTAATCACTTTTTCCTATTTTTTTATAACTATTTTTTGTACTCTATCAAAATCAAAAGAGGTTTGAATTCACGACTTTTCATTTTTGCGAATTAAAGGGTTAAATTTAATTTAATTTTAGCAAATGATCACTTGGCAACAGAATTTCTTTGCTTTTAGCTAACTTTTCGGAATTCCAACGTCATGCCAATTCATGTATACCTAAGTATCTACATTTTAGCTTTACAGAAGATATGTATTAGAATACTATATAGATGTGTTTCTTGTCATAAATATGCTAAGTTATGCAAAGTGAAATTTGGCAAAAAGACACATAAAGGTCGTAAGAGCAAAGCGTAACTTTTAAGTGCTAAAAAGATAATTATCTTGTTAAGGTTTTTATCAATCCAAACAAATCAAAGCAATTTTTTTATGTTGTCTGGAAAGCAAAGGAGCACGAAGGCCATCCATGGTAAGCCTAATAGCTAGTGTGTCAAACCATTATGACCATGGGCTAACATTCCGTGGTCATACTGGTTTATTTTAGTCTCTTGTTCAACACTATACACTATTAATTTATGTTCCAATAGCACACGAAACTTATAAGTACAAATACCTATGCATATAACCATGACCAATCCAATACGCCTTGGCATTGACATAAAGTTAACGACCGACATTTCTAAAGAACCACACAACACGCTACATTCACCCTTATACCAATGAGCTAAAATTGATATTGATTTTAATTGTTATATACACTTTCAAGGCAATAACAAAATGTAACTC